>OX451736.1:1477824188-1479252287 GCA_948472305.1 Vicia faba
AAAATAAATTTTTTTGAAGATGAACAGAGTGTCTTTCGATTGGCATCTGGGAAAAGTCTTCGATTGGGTATCCAAAATCCTTCGATACAGGCTTAACTCACCAGGTTTCGATTGGGCATTTGGCACTCTTCGACCAGGCTTTGATTAGTAAGCTTCGATTAGGTGGTTGGAACCCTTCGATCAAGATTTGGTGTGCAACACTTCGATTGGCATTATGGACAAACACTTCGACTGAGTGCTGGACCTCCTTCGATCAAGCCTTGCTTTGCAAGTCTTTGATTGAGCGTTGGACCTCCTTTGATCAAGCCTTGCTGTGCAAGTCTTCAATTGAGCGCTGAACCTCCTTCGATCAAGCCTTGCTGTGCAAGTCTTCGATTGAGCACTAGACCTCCTTCGATCAAGCCTTAGTGTGCAAGTCTTTGATTGAGCGCTAGACCCCTTCGACCAAGTCAATTTCACAATGCTTCGACTAGTACTTCAGAGGGTCCTTCGACTAGAACTTCATACTTTACCTTAATCAGAACATCAGAACGAAATGACCTTCGAATGACATTTCAGTGCAAAGTTTCTTTTAATCTAAGATGCTCTGATGAAGGAAGTTTTGAACACTTCGAATCAGAACTTAGACTCACCACAAGGCCAAGGGCTGGTCGAAGTTGTCTAATGGGGAATGCTCTAAATAGATTCGAATTGGACTTTGAAGCTGGCAAAGAAGGAAGATTCGAAGGAAGGAAGTAGGCTGGAATGACTAAGCAAAAACACATATCCCAACCTGTCCAGAATACCCAAAGTTCACAATGGCATGTGTCCCTTTCAAATATGCAATCGAAGCAGGGGAAGTCTCAATCGAAGGGGCTGTGACTGGAGTAGTTCGAATTGGGACTTTGAAGCAATCGAAGAGAGAAAATTCGAAGGGGCAAGTCAGCTTTTGATTTCCATCATATTGGAGACCCAAACAGCTCATAACAGGCTGGCAGTAACGCCTGATAACAGACTGGCACCTGATTGAATCAAATATAGCAAGTCTTTATGAAGAAATCAAATCAAATCTCTTTATCATAATGGACCAAGATTTGATACACAATTGTTGACCTAATTTCCTTGCCTATATAAACCTCAAGCCTCACAAATCAAACACACATGGAAAACCCTTGCAGACAGACGTGAAAGACACAAAAAAGATACATAAACTCTGCAGAAACGGCACTGCAACTTTGAAAAAAAAAGCTTGATCATCTTGGATCTGAAGTTGCGCTTTAGAGACCTTTTCAGGATCAAACAAAGGTTCCAATTGCTTCCTTGGGCCTCACTGAAGCAGTACCAATCATTATCGTGTGCTCTCCTTCCCCTAAAACTCACTGTAAGTCTCCCTGAACCTTGCTCTGAACATGAAATCGAAAATGTCCATTCTTGCATCTTTTCTTTAAAATATTGGCATATTTGTGATTGTTATTTGATTTAGAATGTTTTGGCATTGTCCAATTTAATTTTCATGGCCTCTAACCCCATATCCAGAACCTAGGGTTCTTGTTCTTGTTTTTAGGCGTTTATGTCACAGGGAAAATCAATGCAAACCATGGTTATAGGGATGACCAGGATGAACAGACGAGTATATTGGTACTCTTGGATTTCAGTTTCATGGCCTAGGAGAGATGTTTGAACGACCCTAGGAATCTTCCTGCGGATAAAAATCCGCAGGTAAACGAACCAGGCTTTTGTGAGGAAGACGATAACGTGGTTGGGCGTGATTGGTTCATTTGAATCAATTGCGCATTTTTTTTATATTTTTTGGCCAGGCATAATTATTGTTTGTATATAATATTTGTTTTCCATTTAACTAACGAATGAAGCAGATTGGCTGGTTGGTGAACGCGTTAGTGCAAGACCCCTTGGGACCTGGATTCGAATCCCAGGTCTACCAAAACTTTGTTGTGTTTTTCCTTCAGGTATTCACATGCAGCGCTTCAGGCAGGGACTACCATATGTCCTCAGGTCTCAATGTGCCAGGTGGTTCCCAGGCAGATCCAATGGCTAAGGATGGAGGTTCACCATGAACCTTGGTCAACAAACGTCCAGGCCATCTGAAAGTCAAACGAGGCCTTCGAATCTAGGCCTGGAATTGCAGAATCAACCTCCCTTCTTCAGGCCCAGCGCCCCACAGTTTGCTCATGTCTTTATTTTCTTTTCATATTGCTTTTGCTTTTTTATTATTATTATTATTAAAAACTAACTAATTAATTAACAAACTAACTTTTTTTTCTCATAAAAAACCAGAAATCAAAAATATTATTTTCATCATTAATTTCATTATTTTTGTAAATAAACCATTAACCAATTAATTTAGTTTTTAATTAGGTTTAATCTTAACATTTTTTGCAATAAATAAAAATTGACTTAGAATTAGGTTTTTTTTTTATATTTCTAATTTTATTTCCTTAATTAAAATAAAACTCAACAATATTTTCTTTAATTCCATTATTAATTTAAACTTGATTCTTAATTCAAAAAAGACCAAAAATATGCTTTCTTTAAAAAGGGTCAAAACCCTAAAGGGAAATTTGATTTAACTTTTCTCGCGCATGTTATTTTAATCTATATATTGTAATTGCTCTGAGGATGTAATAGCTTGGACTTAGGACCTTTATTTATTTTTCCGCATTTACTTTTCAAGGGTTTGCCTTTGGCGATGTAAATACCCGACGCCTTGTAATAGCTTAGCTTTATTTTCTGTTATTTATTTTCCGCAACCATTAACTGCTAGATGTATGCTAACTAGGCTATGCATGACAAGATTCAATCTTAATTTAAAATCAACCGTAGCTCACCATGACATGTAAAGATAACATAACTGAAAATTGACACACTTGCACATGCCACTCCTAGGGTACGTCTCACTTGGTTGCCTCAACGTGGTCATTGAGTATAGGAAGTTTTAGAGGTCGCCCTCCTGTCCAAAGATCAAAGTTGCCTCGAAACGGTTGCCTCAGATAAAAATGATCTAGGAAATTAGTGTTACCGCTAAGGCATCCTAACATTGCTTTAGTGACCACATGTCCCTTAAATCGAATTGACCCAAAAACTCCAACGACGGTGCTACCTACTCCTCAATAGTGGGATAGCACCGTCTAAAGGACATTTACATAGTTTAATTCCTTTTTGAGTAGGTAGAGGTTCTTAAGTACTTGCTCCTTTTAAAAACAAAACTTTTCGCACTTACACTCTCTTCAAAAACAAAACTCTTTTCAAAACCCACAAACACAAAGAAAAGCATTGAAAACACAACAAGCAAGTACCTAAGAGCCCATTGATAACCACGGATAGAAAGGGTGCTAATACCTTCCCTTTCTATAATCTACCTCCTGAACTCGAGAAACATCTCGAAAAGGAATTTTTCTGTGCTTTTGTCCTTTCCTTGTTGGATAAAATAAAAGACGGTGGCGACTCTTGCTTACCGCGACATTTTGCGAAAACAAACGCAAACGCGAACCAGCATTTCAAAATAGTCAGTTCTATTCCCATCGATCACACCCCCCCAAGAAGATTTTATCTATCATCAATGCTGAAAAGTCTTATCATCCCCGGCAGAGTATAAAATATCCCCAGTGGAGTTTGGAAAGTTTCTCCAGCGCAGTCTGAAAAAGTTTCCCTAGTGAAGTTTGGAGAATCATCCCCAGTAGACTCTGGCAGATTTTCCCCAGTAGAGCCTAAAAGATTATCCCCAATAAGGTCGCTATTGGAAAAGTCATCCCCAGTGGAGTTCTTTCCTTTCACAAACAGGAATACAAATCCCCAACAGGATTCATCACCAGCAGCGGTAATTCATCCCCAGCTGAATCTATCGACAGGAATCCTCTGCAGATCATCTCTTCCCTACAGAGTCAATCTCCTCATCAGTTTATTCCCCAATGAAGTTATCCTCTCCTGCAGGTTTATTCTCACAATCATCTTCATTCATTATCCCCATCGGAAACGAAGAGTTCATCTCTTTTCTCCAGCAGCTACCCGGGATTTATTTTCCCCAGCTAAAAACATTACATTTCCATACATCATAAGATATGCATATACGCATCATACGACACAATCTCATTTATTTTGAGAACATCATTTTATTGATACATATCATGCATTATATACAACTAACCTTTATCTTTCAGGAAGGATACAGTTAAATTCTCACAAAATTCAAAGTTGTGAACCTTTTTCCTCCGTTTAATTACGGACAAGTTCCTAAATCTCAGCAGAGAAGTTTTCTCAGTTGAATTAGGGCGAGTTCTTAAATCTCAACAAAGATGTTTCCCCAAGTCGAATTCCTGAAAAGTTCTTAAATCTCAATAGAGTTTTTCTCAGTTGAAGTACAGACAAAGTCCTAAATCTCGACAAAGTTTTCCTTCGTTGAATTACAGACAGGTTCCTAAATCTCGGCAGAGAAGTTTTCTCAGTTGAATTACGGGCGAGTTCTTAAATCTCAATGAAGATGTTTCCCAAAGTCGAATTACTGACAAGTTCTTAAATCTCAACAGAGTTTTTCTCAGTTGAAGTACAGACGAAGTCCTAAATCTCGACAAAGTTTTCCTCCATTGAATTATAGACAGGTTCCTAAATCTCAACAGATAAGTTTTCTCAGTTGAATTACGGGCGAGTTCTTAAATCTCGATGAAGATGTTTCCCTCCAGTTGAATTACTGACAAGTTCTTAAATCTCAACCGAGTTTTTCTTAGTTGAAGTACAGACGAAGTCCTAAATCTCGACAAAGTTTTCCTCCATTGAATTACAAACAGGTTCCTAAATCTCGCCAAAGAAGTTTTCTCAGTTGAGTTACGGGCGAGTTCTTAAATCTCAATGAAGATGTTTCCCTCCAGTCGAATTACTGACATGTTCTTAAAACTCAGCAGAGATGTTTTCTCAGTTGAAGTACAAACAAGGTCCTAAATCTCGACAAAGTTTTCCTCTGTTGAATTACAGACAGGTTCCTAAATCTCAACAGAGCAGTTTTCTCAGTTGAATTACGGGAAAGTTCTTAAATCTCGATGAAGATGTTTCCCTCCAATCGAATTACTAACAAGTTCTTAAATCTCAACGGAGTTTTCCTCAGTTGAATTACAGACAAGGTCCTAAATCTCGGCAAAGTTCCTCCGTTAAATTACAGACAGGTTCCTAAATCTCAGCAGAATTTTCTCACATGAATTACGGGCGAGTTCTTAAATCTTGATGAAGATGTTTCCCTCCAGTAGAATTACTGACAAGTTCTTAAATATCAACGGAGTTTTCCTCAGTTGAATTACAGACAAGGTCTTAAATCTCGACAAAGTTCCTCTGTTGAATTATAGACGAGTTCCTAAATCTCAGCAGAGAAGTTTTCTCAGTTGAATTACGGGAGAGTTCCTTTCCCTCAACAAAGATCAGACTTCCCCAGCGGAATCTTCCTCAACAACAGGTATGCAAGCTCTCTCTAAGGAATCTCTTATGCAATCGACACTTCTCCAAATGGCATCTGTAAGCCCATTCCCGACATCACAAAGCAACTACCACTTCATGCGAGTGCAAATTTCTGGGCACTCTAGTGTTCAATCCTATTCCACCTTCGGATCACGAAAGGCTCCAAAACCAATCTACATCCTCAGGTTTAAGAAGATTGAACAGGGGCAGCTATTGTACCCCAAAATTTTCCCTCCCATATTTCTCAAAACATTGCAAGAAAAATCTCCAAGTTGCCCAAGGTTGCTCAAGAGTTGGTCAGACAAGCTCTCTCCTGAGGCAGTCTACCCCAAATTAGGGTTTTTTCGTTGCATCAATATCCTTGAGTCAAAATAACCTCAAGTGCTACCCAATGTCCTAATATGTTCTCAATATCATCCATGTTAAATTTCAAGCCTTGCAGAGGAAGTTTGCTCAGGCAATTGCTCAAAGGTCCAAAAATCGACTATGCTAGGGCAAAAGTCAAATGTGACCCAAATACAGTCAAATTTCAAGATTTTTTGTCAAAATTATCATTTTGAAGGATATTTAATCATTTTATCAAGGATTGATCCTGATTCATCAAGGATTAGTCAAAATTCATTAAGATTCAAAAGTTGCTAAATTAGGGTTTTGTAGGAAAAGTTAACTCAACTTTGACCAGGCATAACTTTCTCACACTTTATGAGAAATGACCCATACAAAGCTCATTTTTAAGAGGATGAAATTCCCTACAATCCATCTTCATATCCCAAGATCAAAAAATGCACTCACAAGAAGTTATGAATTTGGACATTATAGGTCATTTTTGAAAGTCAACAAAAACACATTTTTTTCTAAAGCTCCTAAATTGAGCATGGAATATCAAAATGATATGAGACCAAAAGGGTTGGTTAAAGGACATCGCAAGCTTTGTAAAAAGTCAAAGAAAACCTCCAAAAGTTCAAAATTGAAGAAGTTATGCATTGTTGAAGTTGGACTTTTTTGCAAAATTGCCAAAAGTCAACTATCCCCAAAACATCAAATTTTGCCAAATGGGCCCATTCTTTTTCACTTTTTTTGAGTTTGCATTATTTCCCACGTGCTCTAGCTTTAGCCATGTGTCCATATCTTATTTCTATTATTTAATTTGATTTTTATTTGAATTAATTCATTTTAAATCAAATAAAATCATATAAAATCAAAAAAATTGAAAGCTAAGGATCTTGTGATCATTTCAGGTTCCAATTACAGCTAGCTTTGCAATCAAACTCGTATCAAGGCCATTATGCACAAGAAGATTGGATTGAGGCCAAGTTTGGAAAGTTTTAATGGAATAATCAAATCAAATTCAAGAGCATTGATAGAGCAAGATTTGGACAAAGAAAACAACCCTAATACGCTGAGAATTACATAAGCAAGCGAAAGACACAAAAATCAAGGTGGAAAATCAATTGTGGAAGCAAAACGAAAGTTGCAAAAATCACAAAAAAGTGGGAGATCGAAATCAGGTCTAGAGGCATTTTCAGGGCTTGATATTGGTCTCAATCGTTTCCTGGCAACCTCCACAAGCAAAACCAATCACAACCAGGCATTTTCTAGCTTCCATACGCACTGTAAGTCCTTCATAACATGGCCCTGTTCTTGATTTCGTATCTCTGAAATTAGGCATTGTTATAATGAAATAATTGCATATTTGTAATCACCATGCCATTTGCAAGCTTTTGACATTAACCAATTGCATTTATCTGACCTGTATGAAGACCCACCATAGTTAGGGTTTTCTTGGAGTTTTTGGGGGTTTTCGTTTCAGGTACAATTGATCTTCATGATGGACATGGTTGTGTTCAGAAGAAGATGATGAATCAAACCATGGTCCTGGAATTCATTTATATTGCCTGGGGACAATTTTAGGAGGAAGTTATGATTTTAGCCGCAAATAAAAATCCGTAGGTAAAATTTATAGGTTTTTGAGGAAGAGGATGATGCGTTGTCACCCTTCTGTTGGTCTGTTTGAAATTCGCGCCAAAATCCCACTAATGCAATTGTTTTCTTATATTATTGTTATGTTGTATTTTGTTAACAAATGAAACAACGCAGCCCATCGATCACCACGTTAGCATTAAGGAATTCAAAGGCTGGAGGTCAGGGCTTCGATCCATGCCTCCAACAAATTGCATTTTCTCAATTATTTTCAGGGAATCAGGTGCGTGTTCAAGCTGGAGGTTCACTATACTCCCTCACTAATCAACGAGCCAGATGGCCAGGTGGCCAGATCTGGTGGTCAGCATCAAAGGTCCAGCAAAGAGTCAGGTCAACACATATGCAGCAAATCAAGAAAGTCAATTGGACCTTCAGCTAATGGGCCAACAAATTTGCTTTCAACACCTCCAGATTTCAGGCCCAAACTCTCTTTCCCTCACACTTTTATTTATTTAATTTAATTGCTTTATTTTTATTTAATTAATTCCTAACCAATAACAAAATTTTCTTTTTATTAAAAAATCACAAAAATAGTTTTGTCCAATTAAAATTAAGAACTTTATTTTTCTTTAATAAATTTTAATTAATTAATTGGGTTCTTAATTTTAGGAAACTTTAATTTATTTTGTAAATAAATAAAATTAATTAGAATTAATTAGGTTTTAACTACTAATTTAATTATTTTATTTTCTTTCTGAAATTAACAAAAATTCAAAAAATATGTCATTTATTATTTTTCACCAATTAATTTATTTAGTATTTAATTTTAGGATTAATTTCTTTTCTTAAAATAAAAACAAAAAAAAAACATTTTCTTTTTAAAGGGTCAAAACCCTAATTCGCATTCGATTTAATTTCGTGTCGCGCTTTATTTTCTTTATCACATTAATGTATCTGCTTCCGGTATGTAATAGATAATTAGGACCTTTTATTTATTTTACCGCCTTATTTTATTTTCAAAGGGTTGCTTTTGGCGATGTAAATACCCGACGCCTTGTAATTTAATTTCCGCAGTTTAATTTCTGCTAATTATAACTGCTGGATGTTTGATAATAGGGTTTGCATGACAAGACTGAATGCCTAATCTAAAATCAAATTAGATCACCCTTAACATGTGCAAAGATAAAAATAAACTGAAAACGACACACTCGCACATGCGCACTCTTAGGGTACACCCCACTTGGTTGCCTTCCTACACGGTCATTGAGTATAGGTTGTTTTAGAGGTCGCCCTGTTGTCTAAAAGATCATAGTTGCCTCGGATATTGTTGCCTCAAACAAATGATCTAAGACATTAGGGTTACCGCTAAGGCATCCTAACATTGCTTTAGTGAACGTAAGTCCCTAATTCGAATTGATCCTCAAACTCCAAGGACGGTACTACCTAATCATCAATAGAGGGATAAAATTGTCTAAAGGAAATTAGCATAGAATGATTCTTTTTTTGAGTAGGTAGATAGTTCTTAGATACTTGCTCATCCAAAGCAAAACAAATTTTCACACTTACACTCCTTTTCAAACAAAGTTTTCAAAAAACACTTCATTACACTCTTGAGGACAGAAGCAAGAGTTAAATCGAAGCTTAAAACAAAAATTTTTCAAAACCCACAAGCACAAAGAAAACATTTTGAAAATGATGAGCAAGTACCTAAGAGCCCGTAGATAACTACGGATAGAAAGGGTGCTAATACCTTCCCTTTCTATAATCTACCCCCCCCCCGTACTCAGAAATATCTCAAAAAGGAATTTTTCTGTGCCTTTTTTTGCTTCTCTTGTTGGATAAAATAAAAGTCGGTGGCGACTCTTGCTTACCGCGACATTTTGCGAAAACAAACGCAAAACGCAAACCAGCATTTCAAAAATAGTCAGTTCTTCCACCGTATCACAGGCAGTCTTTTCATGAGCAACTTGTATGTTATTGATACCCTTGAAAAACAGTAAGTGGCGGCCTCTTCATGAGCAACTTGTGAGGTATTGTCACCTTTAAAAACAACAAGCAGTGGTCTCTTCATGAGCAACTTGTATGTTATGGATACTTATGGAAAAAAAACCAGCAAGTGGCGGTCTCTTCATGAGCAACTTGTATGTTATTGATACCTTTGAAAATAACAAGCGGCGGCCTCTTCATGAGCAACTTGTGTGTTATTGTCACCTTTGAAAACAAAAAGCGGTGATCTCTTCATGAGCAACTTGTATTTTATTAATATCTTTGAAAAATAGCAAGCGGCAGTCTCTTCATGAGCAACTTGTATGTTATTGATACCCTTTAAAAACAGCAAGCAACGGTCTCTTCATGAGCAACTTATGTGGTATTGTCACCTTTGAAAACAACAAGTGGCGGTCTCTTCATGAGCAACTTGTATGTTATGGATACTTTTGAAAAAAACAGCAAGCGACGGTCTCTTCATGAGCAACTTGTATGTTATTGATACCTTTGGAAACAGTAAGCGGCGGCCTCTTCATGAGCAACTTGTATGTTATTGATACCTTTGAAAAACAGCAAGCGGCGGTCTCTTCATGAGAAACTTGTATGTTATTGATACCCTTGAAAAACAGCAAGTGGCGGTCTCTTCATGAGAAACTTGTGTGGTATTGTCACCTTTGAAAACAACAAGTGGCAGTCTCTTCATGAGCAACTTGTATGTTATGGATACTTTTGAAAAACAAAACAACAAGCGACGGTCTCTTCATGAGCAACTTGTGTGTTATTGATACCTTTGAAAGAAACAGCAAGCAGCAGTCTCTTCATGAGCAACTTGTATGTTATTGATAACTTTGAAAAACAGCAAGTGGCGGTGTCTTCATGAGCAACTTGTGTGTTATTGATACCTTTGAAAGAAACAGCAAGCGGCGGTCTCTTTATGAGCAACTTGTGTGTTATTGATACCTTTGAAAAAACAGCAAGCGGTGGTCTCTTCATGAGCAACTTGTGCGTTATTGTTACTTTTGAAAAAAAATAGGAAGCGGCGGTTTATTTATGAGAAACTTGCGTGTTATTGATACCTTTAAAAAAATAGCAAGCGGTTGTCTCTTCATTAGAAACTTGAGTGGTATTGTCACCTTTGAAAACAACAAGCGGCAGTCTCTTCATGAGCAACTTGTATGTTATGGATACTTTTGAAAAAAAATAGCAAGCGGCGGTCTCTTCATGAGCAACTTGTGTGCTATTGATACCTTTTAAAGAAACAGCAAGTGACGGCCTCTTCATGAGCAATTTGTATGTTATTGATACCTTTGAAAAACAGCAAGCGGCGGTCTCTTCATTAGCAACTTGTATGTTATTGATACCTTTGAAAGAAACAGCAAGTGGCAGTCTCTTCATGAGCAACTTGTGTATTATTGATACCTTTGAAAAAATAGCAAGCGGCGGTCTCTTCATGAGAAACTTGTGCGTTATTGTTACTTTTGAAAAAAAATAGCAAGCAGCGGTCTCTTCATGAGCAACTTGTGTGTTATTGATACCTTTGAAAAAACATCAAGCGGTGGTCTTTTCATGAGAAACTTATGCGTTATTGTTACCTTTGAAAAAACAAAAAGCGGCGGTCTCTTCATGAGAAACTTGTATGTTATTTACACCTTTGAAAGATCGCAAGTGGCAGCTTCTTTATTTGAGCAGCTTGTGTATCCCCAACAATAATGTTTACTCAGCAAACGACATTTCTTCGGAAAAGTCCCGTGGGGAAGTTTGTATTTTATCCTTTTCAAGCGATATCTTGGTTAAAGAAGAAATGTGTTACCGTTCTCGGTGAAATTCATAAGTCAGAGATGTTTATTTCCAGTCTCAATACTGATGCCAATCATTTTCCTGTCTCAGTACTGATGTCAATCATTTCCTTTTCCAGTCATAGTGTTAATGTCAATCGTTTGTTACCAATCTCAGTACTAAATTTACCAGTTTCAGTACTGATGTAAATCATTCCTTCTCCAGTCTCCGTACTGATGTAAATCATTTCTTCTCCAGTCTCCGTACTGATGTAAATCATTTCTTTTCCAGTCTCAATACTGATGTAAATCATTCATTTCTTCCCTTAAAGTTATTCTCTAATAAGAGTCTCTCATTTGAAGTATGTGGCTCTGTTCCCTAGTGGAGTTATAATCTTTTCCCCTGTGGGATTACTGTATGATGTGCTTGGTTTCTCCAGTAGTAGTTTGTCTCATACGGCATCCTTCCTCCTTAAATTCAAAATATTACATTCATATCAGATCATAAACATAATTGCGGTATCTTAAGGCGAAAAATTGTGTATTCTATATTTAAGTCCCTTTGATCTCGTCGAAATGAAGATTCCAATCTTCATATCTCCGGATAGAAGAAACTTAAATATGGGCAGCTGTCATACCCCAAATTTTGACCTAAGATACCACCTCCCATCTGTATCATTACATAGCAAGCATTCACAAGCAATTCGACCTATTTTTTCCATTTCTCGAGTCAGATTTAAAAAATTCATAACTTCTTGAAATTTCGATATTTTTTTAGTGTTTCTTTTACATATGATTCTCCTTGACAGCATCTACAACTTTTATTTACAAGTCAAGAGCTGATTATGTTAGAAAGTCACCCGCAAGGGCAAAATGGTAAAAAGCACGGTGAAAAGTCAAACTTTGAATTTCAGATCAAATTAAGTTTCAACAATTTTATTTCATCAAGACATGAGATTGGTTCATCAAAAAATCATGAGTCAGAAGTTACTTTGGAAAAATCAAATTTTCTAAACATTTAGAAACTTTTCTAAGTGTTAAGAGTATGTGATACTTCAGAAATTCTGAGCCAGCCTCCATGCAAGTGCAGTCAGAAGTTGCAAATTTGGTTCAGAACATAGCCTTCAATCAGAACATGGATCTTCAGCCTCCATGCAAGTGCAGTCAGAAGTTGCAAATGTGGTTCAGAACATAATCTTCCATCAGAATGTGACTCTTCAGCACATAGAGGTTACGCTTCTGATCTTCTGTGATCAGAACATCACCAAATCCCAAAACCTCGTTTAAGTAACCTGGTGCCCTGCTACATTACAGTGTTGCGGCCAGCTGCTGACCCAGTCCACGCATGCACTTTCTCAAACCTCATATTTGCATCAAATTAGCATACGAAAACTGTGATTAAAAAGCATTGGAAAAGTATACCAAAAAGGTTTGAATCCCATTTGTTTTCCCCCCCAAAACCACAACAAACCCATCTATAAATACTTTGCTCCATCACACATTCAAGGGGCTGGATTTTGGAAGAGAGATTGGTAAAAAGGGAGAGAAAAGGAAGTTGAAACCTTCATAAAAAATCCAGAAATCCCAAACAGAAAACCAAACCTTTGTTCTTCCTTTTAAATCAAAGAGCTTGGCACTTCCTCTTCCGTTACTCTTGCTGATTCCAGAACATCCAAAGGTAGCAGCTAAAGCTCCAAGCCCATGTTCCAGGTTCAAGGTAAGTCTTTCTGACTTTGCATCTTTTTCATTGAGAACATCATTAAACATGTAAATATCATAGTATTGATGTTGTTCATATCATTGGATAAGTAGAAAAAACTGTGGATCAAAGTTTCTTGATTAGGGCTAGACTCAGATTTAGGATTAGAACTTCTATAAGTTGTTGTGCTGTTATCCTTTTGTTTTGCTGTTTAATAATAACTAAATGAATTGCTGGTGTGCTGATTAAAAGTCAAAATGTAACACAGAACTTCTGTTTTTCACTCATCATTTTAACACACAGAACTTCTAGGATTTTCTCACTGTTTAAGCACACAGAACTTCTGAGTTCTCTTTACTGTTTTAACACACAAAACTTCTATGATTTTTTCTCACTGTTAACACGCACTGAACTTCTGATTTTTACATGCTGATAACACACTGAACTGCTGATGTTCACTCACTGGCTCAGCATAATACATAACTTCTGATGATTCACTCACTGTTCTAACACAACACATAATTTATGAGTTCTCCTTACATGTCAAATACAAATAACTTATGATGTCTCCATTCGCTGTTTTCAAACACTCGGAGTTTCTTATTTTCACATGCTGACAATACACTGAACTTCTGAAGTTTACTTACTGTTTTTGTCTAATACAAACTTCTGACTTGTGGCCCACTGTCTGAATACCACCCAAAAATTTTGTGTTTTCCCTCTAACATTTATTGTAGGACCTTAGAGTGTACGGATCCAGAACTTCTGATTCCGTTGACGTTCCTTTCTGAGTCATCACGCGCGTGGCTTTAGAACTTCTGATCCTTGCTGTTTTGCCTGCAGCAGCACGCTGTTTCTATCTTTCATTTATTTTCCTTTTCATCATTTTTAATATTAACATAAAAAGACATAAAAATATTTTCCTTTTAATTTATTATTTTTTTTTAATTCATTAAGACAAAAACTCAATTTTCAAACTCACGCCTTTTAAGTCAAAACTTCGGCACTAGGTCATCGTATCTTTAAAATATCGTCCAAATAAATCATTTTTAGCCAAACCAAACATTTTTACCTAACGAACCATTTTAATCAAACAAACAATTTTAAAAAACAAATATTTCAAAAGGTTCCTGTGGAGTACCACAGATGCATTGGGTGCTAATACCTTCCCATTGCATAATCAACCCCCGAACTCTAGATCTCTTTCAAAAACACATTGTATTTTCAATACTTTTAATTATTATTTTACATTGCATATTTTAGGGTTTTATTTCGCTCTTTTCCCTTTTCCCTTGGAAATAATAAAGCACGGTGGCGACTCTTGCTATTTGCGAGTCAAGTTAATTAATAGCTTGATCTCCGATTTTCACCGTTACAACAAGTATTCTAGAAGAAAGAATGTTTGTTTGAGCTTCTTCTCCAAGATCAGAAAACAAGATTGCACCAGAAATAAGATTTTACTTCAAAGGTTAGACGTCAAGATTTGCTCATCAGAAGAGTTGTTGTCTCTAACTCTGAAGACAAAGTCAAGGTTCTGAAAACCTCAAAGAAAAGCTTCTACTTCTGAATCAGTAGTCAAGATTTTATTTCATCAGAAAAGATGATGCTTCTAATTCTGAAGATAAAGTCAAGATTTTGAAGACTCAGATACTTTATGGAATATATGAAAATTACTTTACATAAGAAGTATTCCATTAAAAGACAAATCAAGGAAAGTTAGATCTTATGGGCTCATTACTATTTTACATCATATAATCCATCTGAAGATAAGATCAAAAGATGATATCTTCTCAAGCCAATATACTTCATCAAGAGTAATATTCATCAGAAGATTGTATCATCAGAAACATGTGCTATAAGAGTTAGTACAAAGGTACAATTACACATTCCACTCAAATGGATGTACTGTATACTATTTGTCTCCCCACGACCATTTCTTACTGTTGGCAGATGGCAATATTAAAGTGATGTATGTACTACAGTAACGGTCTACTTACTTAAAACCTATATAAAGTATCAACCATTTCATTTGAAAATTGCAAGACTAGAAAACAAGAACACTAACTCTACCAAAATCAATACGTGAAGAAATCATCAAGAAAGAAGATTAAAACACAAAGAGTTGTTGCTCATTATTTGTGTTGATATTAGTTCTTCATTATGCATCAAAGAGAGAAGACAAAGACACAAGAGTTGTTTATCATTAATTGTGTTATTATTTCTTCTTCATTTATAGTGTTCTAAAACAAGAGTTGTTGCACATATTTGTGTTAAACATTTGTACTTAAACATTTTTTTTATTCGCTTGTAAGAAGAAATCTTGTAAACATATTATTTAACTGTAAGTTGATTATTCCTTGAGTGGCTAAGGTGTTAGTAAGAATACTCAAGAAGATTTAGAGAATCTCCTTCAAGGGAACGGGTAAGTCAGAAGCCATAAGGAGTCAGTGATCGTTATATCTTTTAGGGGACTGGGTAGGTCATAAATCTTACGGGATCACTAACAGATTATCATTGTTTGTTGTTAGTCATCAGCGGGTAGCCCGTGCATCTGTAATCTTTCAAGATTAGTTGATTAAGTCCTTTTATAAGGTGAAATCACCTTGGCAAGTGGAGAGGATTAGCCTTTTCTAAGGTGAACCTATATAAACCGAAAATGTCATTATTTCTCTCTATAACATTGATTCCATTATGAGTTTTTGTGTAAAGCACTTCTAAACGAAAAAGTTTTTGAAAACCAAATTCAAACACCCATTTCTTGTGTTTTCTCAACCTTCAATTGGTATCATAGCTTTGGCTCTGTTATATATTTTCTAATCAAATACTTAACTGTGTAGAGAGATCCAGTGTGAGAAAAACATTATAAATGGTTGTTGCTAACACAAACAATATAGATAAATACAGTGATGACTCTTTCATGTTCTTTTCACCTTTCCTAAATATTGGATAAAAGAAATGTTGGTGGCAACTTTTTCTATCTGTACATTTGGATAAAACCAAAAATCCAGTTCTCCCACCGTATTATAATATTCCCATTCCTATGAACATAATGAATGAAGATTAAAAGCATAACTTCAAGAATCATCACAAAGCAATAGCTATCCTTCTTAGCATAATCTTGTACAATGTTAAGCGTCAACTTTTGAGTAATTTTCATATCATTTATTGACTCTTTCAAACCCTTTATTATATTTTTAATTATGATAAGCACTTATTTTTAGTCATTTTTCATAAATACAAGTAATTTTAAATGTCTTGATATGTTTGTTAGTTTTTCAGAAAATTTTGTTCATACATTGCATCCTGAAGCCGGATAAAAGTTGAAGTTGCAAGCTTGTAGATTTTAAGTTGCAAGGAAGCATCACCCACAAAGGAAGCGTCTCCCGACGATGCATTGAAGAAATCTTAGGCGTGAAGGGATGAATTTTGATGCAGCTACTGGAGTGTCTCGCCCCTGGTGCGCCCAGCGAAAGAAGAGTTTCTCGGCAAAGCATCCATGTCGCTGGGCGATGGTTGATATTTTCTCCTTGTTCCATACGTCTAGTACAGTCACGTGGTTCACTTAAGCTAGTGTCTCCCGACGATGTTTATGGTTGCCCGACGATGGTAGGCTGACTGCCCTTGTTTATATGTCAGTTTTGTGATGTTTTGTACCAATCATCATCTATTTCTTGTACTTGGTAACCTAGAAACATCACTTTTGAGAGAAAAAACCCATTTTACTCCATTGTTACCAAAATCAAAGCTTTACAACCTCAACCTTTAATACTTCAAGGTGGATGTCCATAAAGCTTTGTTGCTTATTTGTTAATCAAGTTATCATGACTATGGGGAGCTAAACATCTCTTGTGTCAAGATTAGAGGTAGTTAACCTAGCTATTATGTATTTCTTCGGATCATTTTGTATATGAACTTGGTTGATGATTAATATATGTTAAATATATTTTCTTTCTTTGTTCTTTTTATGGTTTGGATCATTATTGAGAAGTAAGTTTCAAACTAGACCTAAGATATTCATCTATTAATGAGCAAACTCTAGACATATATTTGTGAGTTAGTATTCACTTGCATCAAGCTTTAAAGATTATCATGTTAATAGTTAGGTTGAGAGATCATTTAAGGATTAACATGATAGTACTGGCAATATTGCTTAGACATGAGTTATATTGAGAGGATAGATGAATATATTGATCATCAATTAGTTTATATGCTTGATTAATCGAATATGTATGAAATAGGTTAATGAAAACTAATCTTGACATGCTTTTTATTTTATCAAAACTAACATTTCAAACAAAATCTCTGTTTTATCCAAATCATAACATCTTGCATGAAACTAAATCATTTTGTTACTAAAACCCAATACAAAAACTTTGTGTATGAATATAACACTTAAATTTCACTAAAACTATAGAACGATAGTCACACCAATCCCTAAGGAAAACGATAATATAAATACTTGTGTTGAAAATACGTACAACATATAATGAATATGGAAGGATTACAAAGAGATAAACAACAAAGTATATTCTTGATTCACTCAGAATGACACACGAAGGCAATGCACAAGTCAAAGAAAAGAAGGCCTTGGACTTAATTCAGAAATTAGAAGCCTTCAGAATGAAAGATGAAGAAACACTTGAAACTATGTTCTCAAGGTTTCAAGCCTTGGTGTCAGAACTTAAGGTTATGGACAAAGAATACTCCATTGTTGATCATGTTAATAAAATCATCATAAGTCTTCCTAAAATATGAAGACCCATGGTTACTGCTTTAAAGCTTTCTAAGGATCTGAACAATATAACTCTTGAAGAGTTAGTGAATTTTCTTAGAAGTTATGAGATAGAGCTTGAATAAGATGAGCCTCGGAGAAGAAAAAAATCCATTTCTCTAAAATATAGAACAAAAAGAACCAGATCAAAAAAGAGCAAGGCTATCCAAGATGAAGAAATCGAAGAATCTGATGATGAAGACTAATTTTCACTTCTATCCAGAAGATTTAAGCAACTCTAGAAGAAAATACAAAATAATGGTCGAATATTCAAAAATAGAGGTGTTGTACCCCAAAATTTCTCTCCCATTTTTCATACAAGATACAATCCTAGGGTTTCTCGAATATTCAATTTGGCTCAGAAATCGATCAGACAGATTCTCTTCCCAGGCAGTAAATCAGCAATTAGGGTTTTGCATTTCTCAAAATAAAATTGAGTTTTCAAGGTTTCAAATTGTCTTCATAGGTCTTCAATTCTCCTCAAGATTTATTTAAGTCAGTTTTCAAACCTCGCATTATAAGTTTGCTCAATCAATGGTTCAGATAACTGAAAATAACTACATCGACCCAAAAATTGACCTTTTACAAGAACAAATTCAAATGATCGTAACTTCTTCATTATTCAATATTTTTGAGATATTTTTCTTGCATATGATTCTCCTTGATGCCATCTCCAATTTCTCTTCATAAATCAAGAACTGATTATGCATAGAAGATCACCAAAATTCGAATGCGTTGAAAGTCGCATCATGAATTTTGACCTAATTTCAAATAACAATCGTCTGATTTCTAAGAATTGTGATTTCTTCAAATTACAGGGCTTTGAGATGATTATTTATGTTCATGGTCATTTGTGATGACCCTCACGGGTTTATTTTCAAAGAATAAAAAGAAAGTTGTGTTTGGAAGACTTTTAAATTATCAAATCGTCACAAGGCATTTGTTGATTTTGAATTTTCTTAACCACAATTTACTGAAAGATTGATGACTGTTCTCAGGGCATGTTTGTTTGGACAAGATGTGAAGATTAAGACTATCATTTAAAACAATCATGATTTTAATTGACCAAATGAGTTACATTCTTAAACATTTATTTATTTTAGGAATTAGAGTACAAGGTTCATGTTTGTTTGAAATACAAATCACAAGATCATTTGTGATTAGTTAGAATTCAAGTTACCGGAATAAAGCATTTCATTTCAAACCATTCGAATTGGGAATTTCAAAAATTCATTTAAGATACAAATATCTGTACAAAAATCCCATCATACAAGTTTGTTCAAGGCTTTGTATTGTTACATCGCAAATAAAGGTAAATTACAAAGTTTTGTCTTATTTACAAAGAGTTACAATTTTTTGTTTTCAAAGAGGGAGTGTTGTTTCTTCGTGGCTTCATCTTCAAGTAAGCCATCCAACCATCGTTTGCATCCAAGTCTCGCTTGCTGTTCATGAAACAAGAACAGAAAAGTTAGCAAAAAAAATTCAAAGTGAAGTGATATGTGAAAAGAATAATTCATCATTAGGGTTTACAACTTGGAATCATAATGTTTGTTTATTTTATCAAAATCCATTTACCCCAATTGCAAATCACAAAAAAGGGTTGCCCTTCTTGGTTCACAAAAAAAAAAGGCAAAGTCAAAAACTGCAAAACAATTGAGAAATAAGCTACTGCAACAGTCCAAACAAAATAGGGCTGCATTACATTTGCAGCAAGCAAGTTAACAAAGCAAGGCAGCCATATAGCATCAAGCCTGATGTCCAAAGCCTGCAAAGCCAATCAAAACAACAAGCAAGCCCAAGGTTGTCAAAACAGTAACAAAATATCATAGCAGGATCCAAGCAAAAGGCCGGTTGTCCAAAACCAACAAATATATGCAGGAGCTGCTGTAAACATAGCAGCAAAAGCATGCTGCAAACACAAACCAACAAGCAAATACAGCAGCCCAAACAAAAGCCACAACAGAACAAAACTGCAATAAGCAAAAAAACAAAAAATATGCAAGCTAACATTAGCTCATATCTAGAACATGTCATCATTTCCCTATTACTGCAAACCCTTCAAAATTTAAAAAAAATATATAAGCAAAATTGCTTTTGTTTCATAGAAAGAGGAAAGAGGAAAGATGAAAGAGATATCACCATAAACCAATGCAATCCAAAATCCTGATATATGCCAAAAGCTCTGTCCAAATAACCTGCAGCCCAGCATTTGCACATAAATAGCAAAATGAAAACTACACTCAAAGGTTTCAAGGTCAACATACCATAATTGTTCAAAAAACTCAAAACTTTCCCTCCAAATTCTTACTTCTCAGCTATTATATTACAAAACCAAGCAGCGTATCAGGAAGGTCAGAAAACAATATAAAAAACCAACCAAGAGCAAAACCAACAAAAAAAATCGAACCAAACAGCCAAAGCCAAAAACCAGAAAACACAAATCTCAGCACCACCAGAAAACAGATTCAGAAAACACAAAAAATCTAGTCCAGAACCTCAACCTTACTCTTATCACAGCAACCTGATTCCATTATCATCATCAAACCCAAAATATCTAGCCTCCAATAGGAAATCATAAGCCATCAAAAACCAAAACAATACAAAACCAAACCTCACTATAAGATCAGCAAACAACAAAAACTAGCAGAGGCCATGCAATATACAAAACCAAACCTCACTGTAAGATCAAGAAGCCATCAAAAAACTAAAACAATACAAAACCAAACCTCACTGTAAGATCAGCAAACAGCAAAAACCAGCAAAGGCCAAGACAATATACAAACCAACCAAGCCATCTCTCAAACCCATAATCACTCAAACTGCAGAAACTGCAAGCCTACACCACGATTTTAGATCGGCAAAACACACACAATACGCCCTTAGAGGCAGAATAACATAAACAAAGAAGAAGAGGAAGAAGGAGATTCCAGAAGCGTGTTATTACCTTCTGTCGAATATCTTCAATTTTCTCATCTGTGAAACACTACCGAAGTGACTCCGACAGGTAAATTCCTTGTACTTGTCACTTTGATTCTATTTCTGCTTGCAATTTTTTATTCGAAAACAAAAAAAAAGGTTAGGGTTTTTGCTTTTATCGTGAAAGCATGTCACGAGAGAGATTGAGGGAGTGGAGAACGTGATCCAAGAGTGAGGCAACAAATTTTGTTGTTGTTTCATTTTTGAGGAAAATCGTGATAAACAAAACTGAAATAAGAAGGAGATAATGTTCTAGCGGCGCACCCTTCCCTTTAGGGTTCTAAGAAATTTTTCTTTGTTCTAAATCCCCAACCGGGTCAACCCATTGGGCTGCTGGCCCATTCAACTATCCATTTTTCTTTCTTATAGTAATGTTTGCATTAGAAATAATGAATGGATAGACGATGTAACGGTTAGGGTGTGTGCGTGATATGCGTGAAGTCCAGGGTTCGAGACCCCTTGGGGATGTTTTTTTCCATTTTTTCTATTTGTTTGCTTCATTTTTCTTTTTTTTTGTTAAAACAAAAACTCCTTGGGCTTAAACCTCTAAAGTCCATGCTTCAGAAAACAACATCACCCCCATTTCAATTTAACACCCCCTCCATTTTGTTTTGTTTTAATTATTTAATTTGGTTTTACTAATTTAATAAATCATAATTTTTGTTAATTAATTTTCACAATTTAGCTTAGTTCTAATTTAATTTAGGAAAAACTTTGTAAATAATTTTACTAATTATTTTTTGCTTAAGCTTTAATTTGCTCATTTAATTTCTAAATAACAAAAACCCTAAAAGACAAAAATACATGCATTTGATTTAATTATTTAGCTAATTAATAGAATAGGTTTTTCTATATTTATTTCCATTACTTTCATAAACAAATAATAAGAATATTTATTTCCATACTTTGTTAATTAATTTTATTTTCTAGACTGTTATGACTTTAATTAATCGCTCAAAATTCTATTTGGTTGTATTGTTTGCTATTTATACTTTTAATCGCATTCAACTCATCCCCATTTGTAAAAATTGTGCCCCCATTCCCGAAAACTATGTAATAGCATAGAAATTTAATTTCTGCAATTTATTGTTTTCCTTACACTATATAGTAAATAGGCGTGCATGGCAAGATTTAAAATCAATCGCTAGATAACCTAATTTCAAAGACAAAATAACTTGAATCAAACACACTTTTTTACACGCGCACCTCTAGGGTAACCTCGCTCGTTACCTCAGAAACGCAATCATGTCCCTCGAATATGGGACGCTTTAGCAAAGACCCCTCGATAAAAGATCACAGTCCCTCGATGTCCCTCGATGTTGCCTTCGATAAAAAAGATCTAGTCCCTTACGAAAAATTGCTAAAGCGTTTCACAAGTTGCTTTCTATGACTGTAAAATTGACCCGCGCCTGTCCCTTCACATCCAACGATGGGGCTTCTTACCAAATCAATGGTAATATAGCAACATCTAAAGCAGGAAGAAAAGAATATTTAAGACCTTTTGAGTAGGTAGGAATGTTTTAGTTGCTCGCTTGCTCACGACAAAAACATTTTACACACCAACATTTCATTTTGAAACATTTTCAAAAGACAAAGCTTTTTGTACGTGCTCTTATAGAGACGAGAACCATTACAAAAACACCTTTTCAAAATCACTTTCAAAAACAAATTATACAAACACCTCTTTGAACTATTTTCCAAACAAAAACTTTGTATGCATTCTTATAGAGACGAGAACCATTACAAAGACATTTTTAAAATACTTTCAAAACCCACACCAAAAGCACATTGTCAAACAAAAGCAAGTGATCTAGCAAGAAACTAAGAGCCCGTAGATAACTACGGATGAAAAGAGTGATAATAACTTCCCTCTTCATAATCACTTTTACTTGTTTCTTTGCATGCTTTATATTTTGTTCTTTGTATTGGGCTGCTTTGATCCTTCACCCAGATCTGGGACACCTTTTTAGGTAAATAGCAATAGATTATGGAAATTGTACGGCGTAGATCGATATAGTTAAAACAATGGCTATATTAGTGTGACGCATTTGTGGGTACCGGTATCCCTCGTGGTGAATCGAGGAGAATACGAGGCTGCTGAGTGGCGTCATGAAGCACTAACTGACTTTAGAACCCTAATTGAACAAACTTGGCCATTAGGACGTAGTGAGATAATCGATTTCGGTGTAGAGCTGAAAATTGGTTGATACTCGATACTACACTCATTGAGGCTAGACTTTTGGGATATCTCGGCCGCAAGAAAAGATTTATTATGCTGAGAAAATGCCTAAGAGAAAGGTCGGTGATATTGAGATCCTTAAGAACCCGATCACTATTACTAAGACAGGTTGCGCCAACTAAACTTCAAGAGGATACTTACCTATAAAACCCCATGCAAGCCTAAAACATAGGAACTTGTTTGACTGTGTGTGTATATATTTACTTGTACACAACATCATAAACATCATAATCATCATACGCATTCCCACTAACCATTTCAAGGATTTATAAATTTATCTTTGTTTTTGTTTTGTAGGTTGTTGTACCCCAAAATTTGACCCTCCCATATTTCTCAAAACATTTCAAGAAAAACTCTCAAGTTGCTCAACGAAGTCCAAGGGTTGACCAGACAAGCTCCCTCCTAAGGCAGTCTACCTCAAATTAGGGTTTCATGTTGCATCAAGATACTTGAGTCAAAGGGATCCCAAATGCTCACCAATGTCCTAATATGTTATCAAGATCATCCATGTCAAGTTTCAAGCCTTGCAGAGGAAATTTTCTCAATCAATTGCTCAAAGGTCCAAAAATCGACTATGCTAGGGCAAAAGTAAACTGTGGCTCACATACAGTCAAAATTCAAGATTTTTGGTCAAAATCCTAATTTTGAAGTATATTTCATCATTTTCTCAAGGGTTGATCATGATTCATCAAGGATTGCTCATAATTCATCAAGACTCAAAAGTTGCTAAATTAGGGTTTTGCAAGAAAAGTCAACTCAACTTTGACCAAGCATAACTTTCTCATAATTTATGATAAAAGACCCATCAAAAGCTCATTTTTAATAGGATGCCATTCTCTAAAATCCACCTTCAGCTCTCAAGTTAAAAATATGCATTCATAAAAAGTTATGAATTTGGACATTATAGGTCATTTTGAAAAGTCAACAAAAACACCTTTTTTTTCAAAGATTCATATATGAGCATGGAACATCAAATCGAGATGAGACCAAAAGGGTTACTTAGAGGACATCTTAAGATTTCTAAAAAGTCAAAGAACACCTTCAAAGAGTCAAAATTGAGGAAGTTATGCATTGGTGAAGTTGACCTTTTTTGCAAAATTGCCAAAAGTCAACTATGCCTAAAACTTTAATTTTTTCCAAATGGGCCCAAACTTTTTCACTTGTTTTGAGTTGGCAACATGGTCCACGAGCCCTATCCTTTTCCACTTGTCATTATCTTATTTATATTATTTATTTTGATTTTTATTTGAATTAAAACATTTTAAATCAAAACAAATCATATAAAATCCAAAACATTGAAATTCAAAGATCTTGCGCTTGTTTCAGGTCTTATTGTCTAGCTAGCATCAGATCAAATTCGTGTAAAGGCATGGTGTGCACAAAAAGATTGAATTAGGCCATTTTTGGAAAGATATTCAAGGTGTATCAAATCAAAATCAAATTCATTGATGGAGGAAGATTGAGCACATTCTTTTAACCATAATTCACTCCACAGTATATATAGAACCATATGCAGACCTAAAGAGAGGCGGAAAGGAGGCGTGTGATCAAGAACAAAACTTGGAAAAAATAAGAAAAAGTGGTGGATCGAATTCCTACTTAGAAGCCAATTCAAGACCCTTGGATCATTCCAATCGCTTCTTGGGATCCCTAGTAAGCAAAAGCAATCAAGAACAAGCGTTTCCAGGCCCTATATCGTGATGTAAGTCCATCACGACATCCATGTATTTTTGAATTCGGTTTACATGATTTAGACATTGATAGCATGAATTAATGATATATTCTTGATCACCGTCATGTTTGCGAGCTTCCTGTAACATTTGATTGCATTTTCATGGCTTGTATAAGATTTCACCATAGCTAGGGTTTTATGGTTCGATTTAGGAGTTTTGTTTACAGGCAAAATTGGGCCATGAAAGGGCCACCAATGAACTCAGCAGGTCAAGACGAAGCTGTCCATGGCTTTCATTTTTATTTATCACGCTTGTGTTGAGTTCTTGAGATTTGCAGGGCTTGTTGTGACACCCCAAATTAATTCAAGTGTTAAATAATTAGGAATTTAATTATTAAATTAATTAAAGGCTTAGTTAATAATATTTTGGATTAAATGGATGAATTAATTATGGAATTAAAAAGGAAGACCGGGGGGTGTAAGGTTGAATTAGGGGTGTGTGAAGTAGAAAGCTCTACTAAAATAATTACTAATTTATTATTATTATTTGGCAAATAATAAAAGGAAAAGAAAAAAGAAGAATAAAAAGGAAAAGAAAAGAAGGTTATTTGGAAAAAGGCATTGTACGTGAAATTGGAGAAGAGAAGAGAAGAGAGGAAAAAGCCAAATGCCGTGAATTCGAAGGATCATCGCGAGGTAAGGGGTGATTTCGATTATTTAATATGCCTTATAGATTTTGGGATCAATAGAATTGATTAAGCATGTTAGGAATCCCAATTTAGGATTTATGAAATTCAAACCCCAATCCCATGAATTTTATGTTTTGATTCAATTTGATGTTATGAGGGAATTGTATGATATTATGGTGTGTTATAATCTCATTGGAATCATGCACTATAACTTGTTTTGACATTGCTGTGAGTTGGATTCGTATGGGTATGAATTGGATGGAATTGGAATGAGTAAATGCTGTCAAAATAGCAGTTTTTGACTTTTCAGGTCGCAGGAACCGGTTCCCAGTGGGGAGGAACCGGGTTCCACTGTGTGAACGTACAAAAACTTGCAAAATTGGTCGCAGGAACCGGTTCCTGTATAGGTAGGAACCGGGTTCTAGTACATTTTCCAGAAACGTAACTTTTTGAAAAATACTAAACTTTGAAAATTCATAACTTTCAAACCGTAAGTCCGTTTTGAGTGCCGTTTTCGGCAGTATTTCTTAAATTAAAGATACTATCTTATCAAATAAGAAAAATATTACTTTATGAAAATTATTTAAAAAAGAGTCGAATTCCCGATTTTTGTAAACTTTGGTATTTTGAGAATGATGTAGAATTGTTTGTAAATTGTTCTGATTTGGTGAATGAGAACTGATACTTATGTGTTGTGCCTGCTATCCATTATAATTGAGGTGTGATCATGTGATATATTGGTTTTGGCATTATTTGGAATTATGTTGTGATCATATTCCGTTGATTTGATGTTGACTTTCCGATTATGCGGTTTGTTATTATGTGCATATTTGGTGTATATACAATGATGTATCCATGATAATTGATTGTATCAGGTCCTTGTGGATGAAGTGCATGTTTATGCTGTTTGATGTGTGTATGATAAATAATGATATCATGTTTCTTTTGGTTTTGGTTCAGTTATGATAAATTGATGTATTTCATAGACTGATTTGATATTGCATGCTGGTGATGTGCATGCATATGCATTGTTTTGGTAAAGTTAATTCCCATTGTGTGGAATTTGACTTGTATTTCCGTTAACCGATACCCGAGAGATGATGGGTGGTTAGGCTGGATTCGTGTCCGAGTGTTATGGACGAATCGATGATTGCTTCGGCTGGATTCATGTCTGAGTGTGATGGACGAATCGATGGTTGCTGTATCCGAGTGTGATGGATCAGTGATGGGTGACTTGGTCACGTGTTGGTACCACATGCATTGTGTCTGCATTTGTGTTTGCATGGAATTGTAACATGTTAGGATGTCTTCCAGTGTTACAATTCTTTGGTTGATTATTGATTTATGCATAATGACTTGTATGATTGGAACTGTGTGTTGAATCTGAGTTTATGCTAAAATGGGTGAAATAATATGCTTGTGATATAATGTTGATTGAGAAACTTATAATGCATGTTAATTATGAGAAATCTCACCCTTACTTTAATGATTTCAGATTAAAGTTAGCAGCTCAGGAATTGGTGAGGATGGATCTAGAGCTATGTTATTTTAAGTCTGAGTGTCAGTGTCGTGCTCTGATAGGTTGTAACACTGGGGGAAACGTTTGAATGACGAGTTTTTATTTTATACTCTATTGTTTAATTTATGTTGGGAATACTTATGAAATGAAGTTATTCCGGTTTTGAGACATTTCCGCTGTGTAGAACATGATATTGATTTGAATATTTGTCTTAATAATTCCTTCAGTGAAGCATGACAACTGTAAATTTGAGGTTTTATATTTATCTTGAATTGTGACATCCCTGTTTTCCATGTTACTCTGATTTAATTAATATATTCGCGGGTTATTTAGAAGGGGTGTTACAATAGTGGTATCAGAGCAGGTCGGTCTATCGGCCAGGTTGTTTATGTGTTTACTCCCTTTTGGTATGCGACATGTGTGTGAAACACTGCCGGTACTTGATTGTTTCCTTTTCGTTGTCTGCAGAGGTACGTGTGAAATAAGTGGGGGAGAAGTTTCTTCTCTGAAGTTTTGTGCAAGAGGTTGGTTCAGTATACCGCCGATTGTAAGATGTAAGTATTGCCGAGCAGTTGATGCTTCAAGCATGGTTATGTTTAAGTAGCTTGAAGGGTAAGATTGAAGATGTTGTTGTGGTTTGGTAACGATGGTTGATGCCACCTCATGATTGTTGACTATCTATTGACAAATTGAGGAACTGATCACCCTTAATCTCTTGTTGATAGTAGTCGGGATCGCGTTGGATGGGATGTACTTATTGTGCCAGCTTTACAGTGTGTGAAATTAGTTGAGTCGGCAAAAAGAGAAGCGTTATGGTTTACGTAACGAGAGATTTAGATCTCGACGAGAGCAAGATAAAGGCATGTGACCTATTGGATGTAATTTTTTTATGAAGTGTTCCGTGATGAAGTAAGTGGAACGGTGTGAGAGTGCAAGGTGAAGTCTTAATGGGTTTTGTTACTAGAACTAGTTCGAATTCGAGGATGCCTATAAGAGGTCTGCTTCTAGATTGAGAAAGTTGAAGAGTCAACTTGAGGATTTGTTTGAGAAGAAGTTTATTCATCCGAGTGTTTCGCCGTGGGGTGCTCCGGTGTTGTTGGTTAAGAAGAAAGAAGGTTCAATGAGATTATGTGTTGATTACAGACAGCTGAATAAAGTTATAATCAAGAATCAGTATCCTTTGCCGAGGATCGATGATTTGATGGATCAACTAGTTGGAGCTTGTGTATTTAGTAAGATTGATCTGAGATCTGGATATCATCAGATTCATGTGAAGTCGGAAGATATTCAGAAAACTGCATTTAGAACGAGGTATGGACATTACGAGTATTCTGTTATGCCGTTTGGAGTTACTAATGCACCTGGTGTTTTCATGGAGTATATGAACAGGATATTTCATCCGTATCTTGATAAGTTCGAGGTGGTGTTCATTGATGATATTCTAATTTATTCGAAGAGCGATGAAGAGCATGCAGAACATCTCAGAGTTGTGTTGGAATTGTTGAAAGAGAAGAAGCTTTATGCGAAGTTGTCCAAGTGTGAATTCTGGTTAAGTGAAGTAAGTTTTCTTGGCCATGTAATTTCCAAGAATGGAATTGATGTGGATCCTACGAAGGTAGAAGCAGTATCTCAGTGGGAAGCGCCGAAGAATGCTTCTGAGATCCGTAGTTTTCTAGGTCTTGCAGGTTATTACAGGAAGTTTATAGAAGGATTTTCCAAATTAGCGTTACCGTTGACTAAGTTGACCAGGAAGGGTTAGATGTTTGTTTGGGATGTTGAATGTGAGAAAGGATTTCAAGAGCTGAAGAGGAGGTTGACAAGTGCTCCGATCTTGATTTTGCCAAATCCGACTAAGTCTTTTGTTGTGTATTGTGACGCATCATTAATGGGATTAGGTGGTGTGTTGATGCAAGATAAGCAGGTGGTGGCTTATGCTTCGAGACAATTGAAAGTACATGAAAGGAATTATCTGACTCATGATTTGGAGTTGGCAGCTGTTGTGTTTGTTTTGAAGTTGTGGAGGCATTATTTATATGGTTCTCGGTTTGAGGTGTTCAGTGATCACAAAAGTCTGAGGTATCTCTTTGATCAGAAAGAGTTGAATATGAGGCAGAGGAGATGGTTAGAATTTCTAAAGGATTATGATTTCGGTTTGAATTACCATCCTGGTAAGGCAAACATTGTTGCGGATGCCTTGAGTAGGAAGTCCTTGCATATGTCGATGTTAATGGTCCGTGAGTTAGATTTGGTTGAGCAGTTCAGAGATTTAAGTTTGGTATGTGAAACTACTCCGAATAGTGTGAAATTGGGTATGTTGAAACTGACTAGTGGTATTCTGGAAGAAATTCGGAATGGACAGAAGTCCGATGTTGGGTTAGTTGATAAATTGACATTGGTCAACCAAGGTCAAGGAGGCGAGTTCCGGATTGATGAGAATGGTGTTATGAGATTTGGTAATAGGGTGTGTGTTCCGGATGTTGCAGAGATTAGGAAGAGTATTTTGGAAGAAGGACATCGTAGTGGATTGAGTATTCATCCTGGTGCTACTAAAATGTACCATGATTTGAAGAAGTTGTTTTGGTGGCCGGGAATGAAAAAGGAAATTGCTGAGTTTGTGTATGCTTGTTTGGTTTGTCAGAAGTCGTAGATTGAGCATCAGAAACCGTCAGGATTGATGGAACCGTTGTTTGTTCCGGAATGGCAATGGGATGGAATCTCTATGGATTTTGTGTCTGGTTTGCCAAGGACATCGAAGAATTGTGATTCTATCTGGGTTATTGTTGATCGGTTGACGAAATCTGCTCACTTTATTCCGATAAGAATGGATTATCCGATGGAAAGGTTGGCAGAATTGTATGTTGAGAAGATTGTGAGTTTGCACGTAATTCCTTCTAGTATTGTGTCGGATCGAGATCCGAGGTTTACATCTAAATTCTGGACGGGATTGCAAGAAGCTTTGGGTACTAAGTTGCGTTTGAGTTCCGCTTATCATCCACAGACAGATGGTCAGACAGAGAGAACGATTCAGTCGTTGGAAGATTTGTTAAGAGCTTGTGTGTTGGAGAAAGGTGGAGTTTGGGATAGTTATCTACCATTGATTGAGTTTACCTACAACAATAGTTTTCATTCGAGCATTGGTATGGCTCCGTTTGAGGCATTGTATGGTAAGAGGTGTCAGACACCGTTGTGTTGGTATGAATCTGGAGATAGTGCTGTGATTGGACCAGAAATTGTCCAACAGACTTCGGAAAAGATTAAGATGATTCAGGAGAAGATAAGGACTTCTCAGAGTCGTCAGAAAAGTTATCACGATAAGAGGAGGAAAGATCTTGAGTTTAGCGAAGGAGAACATGTTTTTATGCGAGTTACTCCGATGACTAGTATTGGCCGAGCTTTGAAGTCAAAGAAGTTGACTCCATGTTTTATTGGTCCATTTCAGATTACCAAGAGAGTTGGTAAAGTTTCTTATCAGATTTCTTTGCCGCCATCACTTGCAAAATTTGCATGATGTTTTTCATGTATCTCAGTTGAGGAAGTACATTGCTGATCCGTCTCATGAGATTCGGGTAGACGATATACAGGTATGAGAGAATTTGACTGTGGAAGCGGTACCTGCGAGAATTGAGGATCGGAAGTTGAAACAGTTGCGAGGCAAGGAGATCGCGTTGGTAAGAGTGGCTTGGGAAGGACCAGCAGATGGAAATGTCACTTGGGAGCTGGAGAGCCAGATGAAGGACTCGTATCCCGAACTGTTCGTCTAAGGTATGTTTTCGAGGACGAAAACTCTTTTAGTTGGGGAGAGTTGTGACACCCCAAATTAATTCAAGTGTTAAATAATTAGGAATTTAATTATTAAATTAATTAAAGGCTTAGTTAATAATATTTTGGATTAAATGGATGAATTAATTATGGAATTAAAAAGGAAGACCGTGGGGTGTAAGGTTGAATTAGGGGTGTGTGAAGTAAAAAGCTCTACTAAAATAATTACTAATTTATTATTATTATTTGGCAAATAATAAAAGGAAAAGAAAAAAGAAGAATAAAAAGGAAAAGAAAAGAAGGTTATTTGGAAAAAGGCATTGTACGTGAAATTGGAGAAGAGAAGAGAAGAGAGGAAAAAGCCAAATGTCGTGAATTCGAAGGATCATCGCGAGGTAAGGGGTGATTTCGATTATTTAATATGCCTTATATATTTTGGGATCAATAGAATTGATTAAGCATGTTAGGAATCCCAATTTAGGATTTATGAAATTCAAACCCCAATCCCATGAATTTTATGTTTTGATTCAATTTGATGTTATGAGGGAATTGTATGATATTATGGTGTGTTATAATCTCATTGGAATCATGCACTATAACTTGTTTTGACATTGCTGTGAGTTGGATTCGTATGGGTATGAATTGGATGGAATTGGAATGAGTAAATGCTGTCAAAATAGCAGTTTTTGACTTTTCAGGTCGCAGGAACCGGTTCCCAGTGGGGAGGAACCGGGTTCCACTGTGTGAACATACAAAAACTTGCAAAATTGGTCGCAGGAACCGGTTCCTGTATAGGTAGGAACCGGGTTCAAGTACATTTTCCAGAAACGTAACTTTTTGAAAAATACTAAACTTTGAAAATTCATAACTTTCAAACCGTAAGTCCGTTTTGAGTGCCGTTTTCGGCAGTATTTCTTAAATTAAAGATACTATCTTATAAAATAATAAAAATATTACTTTATGAAAATTATTTTAAAAAGAGTCGAATTCCCGAGTTTTGTAAACTTTGGTATTTTGAGAATGATGTAGAATTGTTTGTAAATTGTTCTGATTTGGTGAATAAGAACTGATACTTATGTGTTGTGCCTGATATCCATTATGATTGAGGTGTGATCATGTGATATATTGGTTTTGGCATTATTTGGAATTATGTTGTGATCATATTCCGTTGATTTGATGTTGACTTTCCGATTATGCGGTTTGTTATTATGTGCATATTTGGTGTATATACAATGATGTATCCATGATAATTGATTGTATCAGGTCCTTGTGGATTGATCGCGACTTTATCGTCTAAATTAATTGGGAGACTGCAAGTATACAGCCCTATCGCGTAGTTTTAAAAGATATCGAACCTAAGGGACTATAAATCGAACTAACATAACCTAAACTACTGTGTAAAGCTATAGCCATCGAATAATTAATTAGGGGAATTTTTGGGTAATAAAACTTAATTCTAATTGAAATAATAATAATGCGAATATCGGTATGTACTTTGTTAACACTAAAGAATTCGGCTTTCCACTGGCTTATTTTCTAAAAATGATAATAATATCTTTTTCAGCAAAAAGTATTTATTCAAAAATCTATTCTCAAACTTTCGCTCTATTGAAGTAAATTATAATTTTAAACTCTGATGTATGCTTTCGCTATCCCATTGATTTTAAAATTACTTTTTGAAAATAAATAAAGTTTAATTGGTTTTAAAACGCTGTCGCAGTCTTTAAAAACAATACCTAGTATCTACTATCTGATTTTAAACCTCAAACTGTCGCTCTATTGGTTTCTAATCTTAGTCAGTTTATTAGCCTCAAACTTTCGCTCTGTTGGTTTCTAAACCTTTTTTAACAAAATAAATTAGATAACTAAATCAGAAAAAGTGTTTATTTTATAAAATATAATCAAGCCTGTTTGTTCCGGATCCATTCAAATTAACTCGTTACATACCGATATTTAAATAATTTAGCCAGACATACTCATAGAAGCAGACATGAATACATTAAAGGAATTAACATTCGTAAATAAATTCATGGATAAATAAATATCTCTCATGCAAATAATTAATTAAATAAATTAAAGCGATGTAAATAAGAAACCTGAATTAAATAAATGCTGGAAATAATTCTTGAAGCTTGAATCAATTCGTACAAAATTTCGGTTCTTCAACAGAAATAAAATTTAAGTATTTGAAAAGGAACTGGCTGGAAAATAACTGCTGGAAACTGAATTACAATGGAAAATAATAATGCGGGAAGGTAAATTCTGAAACTGGAAAATAATGCTAAAAACCGCTAAAAACCGCCCCCGATTTTGATTTCCTGATGTCCTTTTATAGTGGTAGAATGTAACCACGTTTTGAGATATTTTCGTACCACTTTTCCCCAAATTTCTCGTTCTAACTGCTTTGAGTGGAGGTGGTCGTCCCGAGATTTACTCATCCACTTGACCACGTTGAGACGGGCGCCTCATGTATCATCCTAGGGCCTACGTGGCAGTTGAGACGGACGCCTCCCACTAAGGGGAGGGTCCGAGGCGGGCGCCTCAATTGTAGGAGAGGAGTTGAGACGTGCGTCTCACTCTTGCACGTGCCTTTAGGGCTCTCTTGCTTGCGTGGGCCTGATTTCGTTTGGGCCCAGTTTGGAGATAATAAACCTTTTGATCCATCATTTTTGCTTTGCACACCCCTTTTCTTCATTTCTTGCATATTTAGTCCAATAACTCTCTTAATTTCTTCACGTTGCTCAATTTGTCTAATTAAAATAAAATACCTGAAACAATAAAAATACCGGCGTAATATGGAAATAAAATGAAATGATTAAATAAAAATACTAACATTATTTATGAAAATTAAATCAAATATACTATATAAAATTGTGTTATCAAACTCCCCTATACTTGAACCGTTGCTTGTCCTCAAGCAAAAGTTAAAAAAATGAAAATCACTGACGCACAGTTAAACACAGGTATAAGAACATACATCACTTCGTACCAGGTTGCAAGTTGAATTTTTCGTTAGAGAATTTAAGTCGAACTTAAACACCAAAGTTACCGTAGGAACACTGGACAACCCCATTTAAGCAGACCAATTTAAGTCATGTCATTATAGCTTAACCTAATACTACGTCTTATTTCACCCGTTTTCATTCTAGTGCAATCACATTAAGCCCTTTACCTTACACGCACATAGTGGAGTAACTGGTTAGTGAATTTGATCTTAGTAAGCCAGCTAGGAGTTCTGGTAATTTAATCATATGGTACTCCCTTTTTCCAATTAAAAATTGTGGGGGATCGAACCATAATTCGCCCTACCAAGTTCAGCACCAGGGACCACTGAACCAATTTATAATGTATTATTTTGCATTTAAAATTTATAGTTTCTGCAACTGTTGGATTAAATGATCTGGTAAGGACCATCTAACTTAATAAGTGCATCTTCAGATAAAAGCAATTTCTTAAGAATATTTGATCAATCACTTATATTCATCAGCTCTCCACGTAGTTTGTGTTTATGGCAGTTCCGACTGCTTAATAAACTACTCGGGGCTAATCTAAAACTAAGTTTTAAAGGTTTTGGTATAATAAGTACTTAAATCGATCCAACACATCGGGGGTTTTGAAGTGTTAAGACGATAGCAATTTTGCTAAGTTGCTCGAATTCTTATTTATAATAGGCAACCTTAATACTAGTTGAATAATGTTTATAAATGCGTGTTAAAATTGTTTTATTTTATTCGTTATGGCTCAAGAAATAGGGGGAATTCGAGTAAGCACAAATTTTTGCATAAGAGATTAAAATTTGCATAAATAACTATTTTATTGAATTGAAATTTTGCAATACAAGAAAAGAAATAAAAGGAAAAATACTACAAAGAGAGCAAAGGAAATAGAAATGAACAAGGAAATGATCTGACTCCCCTATACTAAAACGGAGCAATGTCCTCAATGCGATAAAAACAAAGGAGAAGCAGATGAAAAGAGAAAGGCGATCACTCGTTGCTTTGAGAATCATGATCTCTTGTTCTTCGTCCTCTAGTACGAGGTCTTCGTCGTACGTCAGAATCAGAATCATTAAGATGAAGTGCGTCTGCTATGCGAGCTTGCAAAGATTTGAGGTTATGATCATGGCGAAAGGCATATTCTTGTTGTTCGCGTCGCATCTCTTGTTGGTGGCGTTGCAACTCTAGTTGGTCACGTTGTACTTCTTGTACGAGACGTAAAGTCTCAGCTTGGTTTTGTTGCATGGCATGAAACAACTGATCTTGACGAAGCATATGAGCCTGCATAGCTGCGAAATTTGCAGCGGGATTAGTTGGTTGTTGGGCGAGAGGTGCATCAAGAGCATAACGACAATTGGCGCGGACTCGGACGTCGATACGATTCGGACAAGGTAACACAAAATCAGGAATTTGACGATGATTTATCACTAATGTAAACCGGTCATCATATCTTGGAGAGATTATATGGGAATCTCGGCAATAGATGACATCAAGAAGAGTGGCTGGCATCATATATTGTAACAAAGAAAATAGCTCGGCGGAAAGGCCTAAAGCATATGCTAAAGATGTGATGATGCCTCCAAAAACAAAGGGATTAGTACCTGCTGCGTTCACGCGTGTGTGGATGTGACTGAGCATGAAAGGAGCGACGTTGACAGCCTGACCATTAAGGGCACAGAAAATGATGAACAGCTCATTTTGGTTGACCTTGTGATTATTGGTCCGACCAAAGATGGTGTTAGCAAGAACGCGGTGAAAGTACCTTAATGCAGGGTTATGTATTTGAGAAGCATAGAGGTCGCTTCAACTTTCCGTGGTTTGACCAGTTAGATCATTCCATAAGGAGAAACCGACTTGATCCCAAGAAAGATCGTGGTCATCGTCGAAAGGCTTGTAATGAACATGCTCGCCACGAGTGAAAGATAAGAGTTCAACGACTCTTTCTTGATCAAGAGAGTACTCTTGGTTAAACATGCGGAAGTTGGCGGTTCCGGTTGTGTAGGGATCATCGACAGGTGTTGTGTAAGAGAAGGAACTAAGAAATTCAAGCACGAGTGGTTCATAGATTGGGCATGAGTTTGTGCAGAGACTGGTTAAACCGGTGTTATTGAGCATGAATACGATGCTATCGGTCATTCCTAAGGTTTCCAAACACTCCGAACTTACGTATTTTGTAGGAACGACGGAACGGGTATAGAATTTTTTATACTTTTGTTGTTGTTGGCCGTCGTCGTTATCACGGAAAATGATATTGGATAGGTCGGGTGGTGGTCGGTCGGGCTTAACTTGTCTTTGGTTGTTTCGTGGAGCCATAGATGGATATGGGTTGAAGAAGGGAAAAGGTAGAAAATATGGGTGTAGGAGAGGAAATGGTAGAGATGGTTAGAAATGTTGTGAAATGAGAAAGAAGGATGAAGGGTATTTATAGTGGAGTGAGAGTTAAGAGTGATAAATTATAATAAGTGGGTGTTGGAAAATGGGAGGGAAAATATGAATGGGGATTAATGGTGGGAAGTGGAAAGAATATAATTTGAATGAAAATAAAGAGTGTTGAATTTGAATTAATTGGGGCTGAATGGGAAAATGAAACGGACAAGACAAGTAAATGCAAGGGAAGACCAACTTTTACTCTGCACGAAACACATGCTGAGGCGACCGTCTGACACAGGAGACCACGCGTGAGGCGTGCGTCTCAAAGCTGCATGGCGTGGGAACAGTTGGAGACGTGCGTCTCCAGTCAGCGTGTTGGGCTGAGGCGTGCGTCTCACTTTATTGGGAACAAGCCAGCGTGTGAATGACAAGGGACAGTATGCAAAGAATAAAAAGGAATCTCACTTGCAAGGTAGAATGATACGGATAACGCAGGAGCCAGAAAAAGGAATATATTTAAAAATTGTAGCAACAAATAAGAATGCAATAATACTAATATTCTTATAAGATAATATTTTTATATGATATAATATATTAAGCTGCAACATTATAATTATAAGAAAATAACATGAATTGCTTTTAGAATGAGGATCAAAGTTGCTTACAATTTAAGAATCAAGTATCTGGAAAGTAAAACATAATAATAAAAAGAACATAACGAAAATATTGCAATTTCTAATAAAATCAAACTAAGCTAAACTAAATAAAATGAACTACTTAAAAGCTCTAGCCACTAGATGGTCCTACCTTAGGAGCGGAGGAAGAATGAAAGTAAGCGAAAACTTCTTGAAATTGCGCAGAAACAGTATCCATAAAACCAAAGAAATCGGCTCGCAAACTAGTCAAATCGTCCCTCAAAGCCTGATGTTCCACCTGGAGAGCGTGGATGGCAGTCGCATAATCAATGGTAGGAGCCTCATGCATAACGGTGTCAGAAGCAACAAAGTGAGCGGTAGAATCGTGCTGAGGAGGGCCCATATCATAATAACCTGGAGGAGCAGTGGGATCTTCCTCAGAATCTTCCAAAACCTCATAATCTTGCGGAGTCTCAGGAGTGCTGGGCGGAGAAGGCTGCTGATCAAGACCAAAAAGCCAGTTGGCTTTGTTATGCACACTCGTAGCAGGGTTAGGCAAGGTAAAAAGCTGCATAACTTGACCATTAATCAACAAGGTAAACAGAGTCGGGCCAAGATCACCAATTATACCAGTGTTGAAACAGAACTCGATGGTCATGCAAGTAACACCAGTAAAAGCATTCAGATGCTTAAAGGGTTGTCGAAGTCCAACAACAATTGCAATCATAGTGACGAGACCTCCCATCCGAATGGGTGCATGATCAGTATCAATGAGATCCACAAAGGTACGGATCAGATAAGTGATCGCATTAACCGGACGGTTTTGCGAAGCACAAAACATGATAAAAAGCTCATCCTTAGAAATAGTGGTGACATTCTGGGGTTTTCCAAAAATGGTGTGGGCCAGAATCTTATGGAAATACCTGAAGGCCGGATTATGGATATTCTCTGATACAAAGTCCTCGGGCTCAGGGTTAAGGGTTCCAGAAATAGATCCCCAAAAATAGTCAAGCTCTCTAAATCCAAGATACTCCTCCTGAGTTTCATGATAAACTGTCATTAGGAAAACTAAGAAGCTCACCCAATTCCTTATGGTTAAACTTGAAAGTGATGCCAAAAAGTCTGAAGATTATAAGTCCACGGCGTAAAGCTAACCCATGAGTAGGAAAGTATGTCAAAGAGCTGAGGAACTCCAAAGTGAGGTTCCGATAAGTGGCATAGCAAGTCATCAGGCGTGAACTATCCCACCCAATCTGATTCAGCAGAAAAAGCACACTATCACGAATACCAAGAGCAGTCATAGCACCGTGATGAAGGTAGATAGTAGGTAACATCTCATGCTCGGATAAAACTCCATATTTGGTGCGCTGATTTCTTCCTCTGAAACTAACTGGCATATCACCAACTCGAGACATAGTGGGAAGAGAAATAAGTAGCAAGAAGTATCCTGAAGAGAAGAAAATAAAGAAGATCAGCGTTGGCCAAATGCCGATAAGAAGAAAAAAACATAGAATAGAAAGAAATAAGACAAAGAGGAGAAATATAATGAATAGATAAAGAAAAGAAATAGATATATTTTTGTTTTTGTTTTTGTTAAAAATAGACTAAAGAAGAAATGAAAAATAAGAAGAAGGAAATATAAAAAACGGTGGGTTGTCTCCCACAAAGCGCTTTGTTTTATGTCGTAAGCTCGACAAATAAAACTAAAGACTAGGCTTCTAATCGAGCGTGTGGCTCGTCTAGATTTATCGTTTTAGAATTTCCCTCGAGTTCAGTTAGATGGTAATGTTTTAAACGCTGCCCGTTTACTATAAACGGTTCAATCGAAGGTCCCTTAATCTCTATTGCACCACTTGGATAAACTCGAGTAATTTCAAAAGGTCCGGACCACCTAGATCGTAATTTTCCAGGAAATAATTTTAATTGTGAGTTAAATAGTAATACCAAGTCACCTATGTTAAAATTCTTCCTAGATATATGCTTATCGTGCCATTTCTTTGTGCGCTCTTTGTAAATCCTAGCATTTTCGTACGCATCCTGTCTAAGTTCTTCCAATTCATTAATATCCAGGATACGCTTCTCTCCAGCGGCAGTGTAACTTAAGTTCAGATTCTTAATGGCCCAATAGGCCTTGTGTTCTAACTCAACTGGGAGATGGCATGACTTACCATAAATAAGCTTGAAAGGAGTAGTACCGATGGGAGTTTTATAGGCAGTTCTATAAGCCCATAAAGCTTCGTGAAGTTTAAAGGACCAGTCCTTTCTGGACGTAGCGACAGTTTTTTCAAGGATTTGTTTTATCTCGCGATTTGAAACTTCAACTTGTCCGCTAGTTTGAGGATGGTAAGGTGTAGCTATGCGATGTCGAACTCCATATTTTCCTAATAATTTTTCAAAGATTTTGGAAATGAAATGAGATCCACCATCACTTATAACGAGTCTGGGTACACCGAACCTAGGAAAGATTATGTTCTTGAACAGCTTAAGTACCACTCGGGTGTCATTTGTTGGAGAAGCTATAGCTTCGATCCATTTTGAGACATAATCCACAGCCACGAGTATATACTTGTTACCGGATGAAGATGGAAAGGGTCCCATAAAGTCTATCCCCCACACATCAAAGATTTCGACTTCTAAAATGCCTTTTTGTGGCATTTCGTCACGTCTAGATATATTACCGGTGCGTTGACACCTGTCGCATTTTAAGATGGTGGCATGTACGTCTTTCCATAAATTAGGCCAATAGAGACCGGATTGTAAGATCTTTGCACAAGTTTTGGATGTACTCGCATGTCCTCCGTAAGGTGCAGAATGACAGTGTTTTATAATGTTTTCAATCTCTTCTTCTGGAACACATCGGCGGAAAATTCCATCGGGACCTCTCTTGAAAAGTAAAGGTTCATCCCAATAATACTGTTTAAGATCATGGAAGAATTTCTTCTTCTGTTGGTAGGTAAGTTCAGGTGGTAAAACGCCTGCAGCGAGGTAATTTACTAAATCGGCATACCAAGGCACCGAGGAGACGGCTAAGGTGGTTTCCATGAGTTTATCTGGTTCTGTGTCTTCCAAGTGGGCAATCAGTTTATCATACTGGAATTCATCATCGATCGGCACTTGTTCATGTTTAAGATTTTCTAGTCTAGAGAGATGATCTGCTACCACGTTTTCGGTTCCTTTCTTATCTTTGATTTCTAAATCGAACTCTTGCAGTAGCAATATCCATCTCAGGAGTCTAGGTTTAGCGTCCTTTTTGGTTAGGAGATATCTAATATCAGCATGATCAGTGTATATGATTATTTTGGATCCTACTAAGTAGGAACGAAACTTGTCTAATGCGAAGATCACTGCTAAGAATTCTTTCTCGGTTGTAGCATAATTCATCTGCGCTTCGTCCAGGGTTCTGCTTGCATAATATATGACGTGGAGTCTTTTATCCTTTCGCTGTCCTAAAACAGCTCCTACGGCATAGTCACTTGCGTCACACATTATTTCAAAAGGTTCATTCCAATCTGGAGTTTGCATGATAGGCGCAGAAATTAATGCTTTCTTAAGTGTTTGAAATGCTTCTAAACATTTTTCATCGAAGATAAATTCAGCTTCTTTCATTAATAGCTCAGTTAGGGGTTTAGTTATCTTAGAGAAATCTTTAATGAATCGTCGATAAAAACCGGCGTGTCCCAAAAAGCTTCGGATTTCTCTAACAGTTTTTGGAGGTTGAAGGTTCTCAATAACTTCGATTTTAGCAGAATCGACTTCAATTCCTCTTTTGGATATAATGTGTCCTAAAACAATTCCTTCTTGTACCATAAAATGGCATTTCTCCCAATTAAGCACTAGATTAACCTTCACACAACGTTCTAATACCCTTTCTAAATTTTCTAAACATTCTTCAAAGCTTTGTCCGCAGACGGAAAAATCGTCCATGAAGACTTCCATAATATTGTCCAGAAAATCAGCAAATATTGCCATCATACATCTTTGAAAAGTTGCAGGAGCATTGCATAAACCAAATGGCATTCTTCTATAAGCAAAGGTTCCAAAAGGGCATGTGAAAGTTGTTTTCTCTTGGTCATTAGGATGAATAGGTATCTGAAAGAAACCTGAATAACCGTCCAAGAAACAGAAATGAGAGTGTCTAGCTAAACGTTCCAACATTTGATCAATAAATGGTAAAGGGAAATGATCTTTTCTGGTGGCTTTGTTAAGTTTTCGATAATCGATGCACATTCTCCATCCAGATTCGACTCTTTTAGTTATGATTTCTCCTTTCTCATTTTCGACTACTGTGACACCTCCTTTCTTAGGTACAACATGCACAGGGCTAACCCATTTGCTATCAGATATAGGATATATGATTCCTGCTTCTAACAACTTCATAACTTCCTTTTTCACAACCTCGCTCATAATCGGGTTTAGTCTCCTCTGGTGTTCTCTTGAAGTTTTACAATCTTCTTCTAGCATAATGCGATGCATACAGATAGAGGGACTTATTCCTTTAAGATCAGTGATATTATATCCTAAGGCTGTTGGATATTTTCTCAGAATTTGTAAAAGTTTTTTAGTTTCGGTTTCGCCAAGTTCTGCGTTAACTATCACTGGTCGTTCGAGTTCGGAATCTAGGAATTCATACCTTAGATTTTTAGGAAGTGTTTTGAGTTCTAGGGGTGGTTTCCTTAAACATTGTGTAGGATCTGGTGCTATAGCTAAGCATTCACTTAGATTACTACTCAGATTTTCATCGAGATTGTCTTCATTTTCAAGCTCAGCTTCTTTTCTACATTCATCGATGATATCCATGAAGTAACAAGTATCTTCAATTGCAGGTGCTTTCAGGAATTGAGAGAGGATAAATTCGATTTTCTCTTCACCTACTTCAAAAGTAAGTTTTCCTCTTTTTACATCTATAATTGCACCGACTGTAGCTAAGAAAGGCCTTCCAAGAATGATTGGGGTAACTTCGTCCTCCCTTATGTCCATAATAATGAAATCGGTTGGTATATAGAATTGGCCAATGCGTACAGGAACTTTCTCGAGAACTCCTGCAGGATATTTAATTGACCTATCTGCTAATTGAACGGACATTTTGGTTGGTCTGAGTTCTCCCATTTCAAGTTTCTTACATATAGATAACGACATCACACTTATACTGGCTCCAAGATCACATAAAGCTTTATCTATGACAAATTTGCCAATTACACATGGAATAGAGAAACTTCCAGGGTCTTTGAGTTTAGGAGGCATTGTGTCTTGAATAATTGCACTACATTCAGCAGTAAGCATGACAGTTTCATTATCCTCTAGCTTTTTCTTATTGGATAGAATCTCTTTAAGGAATTTAGCGTAGGAGGGCATTTGAGTTATAGCTTCGGTAAAAGGAATTGTAACATTAAGTTGTTTCAGAAGATCCACGAATTTCTTGAATTGACCCACATTCTTAGTTTTAGCTAACCTTTGAGGGTATGGGATATGAGGCTTATAAGGTGGTGGGGGTACATAAGTTTCATCTTTTTGCGTAGTATCTTCATTATTATCTCTCTGATTTTCCTTTTCTTCTTTATCTTTAGTTTCAGATTGTTTAACAGAATTTTGTTTCATAGCTGGGCTATTGTTTCTGGGATCTACAGGTCCATCATACTTTGTTCCGCTTCTTAAGATAACAGCATTTGCATGTCCTTTGGGATTAGGTTGAGGCTGTCCAGGAAATGAGCCAGCAGGAGCAGCAGAAGCCGCTTGTTGTTGAGCTACCTGAGAGATTTGTGTTTCTAACATTTTATTATGTGTAGCTAAAGCATCAATCTTGTTAGATAATTGCTTAATCTGCTCATTAATGTGTATATTCTGATTTTGAACATCCTTATTAGTCTGGGATTGAGTATTATTGGTTTGGGATTGAGTAGCGATGAAATTTTCTATCATGACTTCCAAATTAGACTTCCTAGGAGCATTAGACGTGTTAGGACCATTATTAGGATGATTTGGAATAGCCTTAGGATAACCAGGTGGTGTAGCAGGAGCTTGTCCAGGTGCGCATAACGCGTTGTTACTCTTGTATGAAAAGTTAGGATGATTCTTCCAGCCAGGGTTATATGTGTTGCTGTAAGGATTACCCTGTACGTAATTCGCTTGTTCAACTGGAACTCCTGTTAAAAGTGGGCATTCTGGAGCAAGATGTGATTGAATACCACATAAGTCGCAAGTTTGAGCAATTGCAGCAACAGTAGTTGCGGGAGCGGTGGTAAGATTCTCGAGCTTTTGAGTGAGAGCTTCCACTTTAGCGTTGACTTGATCCAGACTATTCACTTCAACCATGGCACCTTTCGTTTGAGATTTCTCTATGCTAACTCTCTTCGTACCCCATTGGTAATGGTTTTGAGCCATGCTTTCGATAAGTTGTCTTGCTTCAGTATATGGTTTATTCATCAGTGCGCCACCAGCTGCGGCGTCTATAGTCAATCTCGTATTATACAAGAGACCATTGTAGAACGTGTGAATGATCATCCATTCTTCTAAACCATGATGAGGACAAAGTCTAAGCATGTCTTTATAACGTTCCCAAGCTTCAAAGAGTGATTCATTGTCTTTTTGTCTGAAACCATTGATATTGGCTCTGAGCATAGCAGTTTTGCTTGGAGGAAAATATCTAGCCAAGAAGACTTTCTTCAACTCATCCCATGTGGTGATTGAGTTGGAAGGAAGAGATTGGAGCCATGCGCGAGCTCTGTCTCTGAGAGAAAAAGGAACTAGGCGCAATCGTTTCGCCTCAGGGTTAACACCATTCGCTTTCACAGTGTCTGCGTACTGCACAAACACTGACAGATGAAGATTCGGGTCGTCAGTAGGAGCTCCAGAAAACTGGTTCTACTGAACGGCGGAAAGAAGCGAAGGTTTTAGCTCGAAATCGTTTCGAGCGATAGCAGGAGCAGCAATACTATTATGAGGCTCTGCTTGAGAAGGAACAGCGTAGTCCTTAAGAGGACGAGGAGCAGGAGCAGGTAGATCAGCCATCTTCTTGAGTTCTTCAACGTCAGGAAGTTTGGTCGAAGGAAGGTTTTTGCGTTCTAAATACTCTTGAATTCGTCTTCTTAATCTAAGGTAATGCTTGATATCGTATATAGGTATATGCAAAGGCGCGCCTTGAGAGCGAGTATTTGGCATACACAGAGGGAAAAGAAATAGTTGCTATAGTCTATACTTCGTAATAAAATCACGATATCAACTTAAATAGTTCCCCGGCAACGGCGCCAAAAACTTGATCGCGACTTTATCGTCTAAATTAATCGGGAGACTGCAAGTATACAGCCCTATCGCGTAGTTTTAAAAGATATTGAACCTAAGGGACTATAAATCGAACTAACGTAACCTAAACTACTGTGTAAAGCTATAGCCATCGAATAATTAATTAGGGGAATTTTTGGGTAATAAAACTTAATTCTAATTGAAATAATAATAATGCGAATATCGGTATGTACTTCATTAACACTAAAGAATCCGGCTTTCCACTGGCTTATTTTTTAAAAATGATAATAATATCTTTTTCAGCAAAAATTATTTATTCAAAAATCTATTCTCAAACTTTCGCTCTATTGAAGTAAATTATAATTTTAAACTCTGATGTATGCTTTCGCTATCCCATTGATTTTAAAATTACTTTTTGAAAATAAATAAAGTTTAATTGGTTTTAAAATGCTGTCGCAGTCTTTAAAAACAATACCTAGTATCTACTATCTGATTTTAAACCTCAAATTGTCGCTCTATTGGTTTCTAATCTTAGTCAGTTTATTAGCCTCAAACTTTCGCTCTGTTGGTTTCTAAACCTTTTTTAACAAAATAAATTAGATAACTAAATCAGAAAAAGTGTTTATTTTATAAAATATAATCAAGCCTGTTTGTTCCGGATCCATTCAAATTAACTCGTTACATATCGATATTTAAATAATTTAGCCAGACATACTCATAGAAGCAGACATGAATACATTAAAGGAATTAACATTCGTAAATAAATTCATGGCTAAATAAATATCTCTCATGCAAATAATTAATTAAATAAATTAAAGCGATGTAAATAAGAAACCTGAATTAAATAAATGCTGGAAATAATTCTTGAAGCTTGAATCAATTCGTACAAAATCCCGGTTCTTCAACAGAAATAAAATTTAAGTATTTGAAAAGGAACTGGCTGGAAAATATCTGCTGGAAACTGAATTACAATGGAAAATAATAATGCGGGAAGGTAAATTCTGAAACTGGAAAATAATGCTAAAAACCGCTAAAAACCGCCCCCGATTTTGATTTCCTGATGTCCTTTTATAGTGGTAGAATGTAACCACGTTTTGAGATATTTTCGTACCACTTTTCCCCAAATTTCTCGTTCTAACTGCTTTGAGTGGAGGTGGTCATCCCGAGATTTACTCATCCACTTGACCACGTTGAGACGGGCGCCTCATGTATCATCCTAGGGCCTACGTGGCAGTTGAGACGGACGCCTCCCACTAAGGGGAGGGTCCGAGGCGGGCGCCTCAATTGTAGGAGAGGAGTTGAGACGTGCGTCTCACTCTTGCACGTGCCTTTAGGGCTCTCTTTCTTGCATGGGCCTGATTTCGTTTGGGCCCAGTTTGGAGATAATAAACCTTTTGATCCATCATTTTTGCTTTGCACACCCCTTTTCTTCATTTCTTGCATATTTAGTCCAATAACTCTCTTAATTTCTTCACGTTGCTCAATTTGTCTAATTAAAATAAAATACCTGAAACAATAAAAATACCGGCGTAATATGGAAATAAAATGAAATAATTAAATAAAAATACTAACATTATTTATGAAAATTAAATCAAATATACTATATAAAATTGTGTTATCATGGATGAAGTGCATGTTTATGCTGTTTGATGTGTGTATGATAAATAATGATATCATGTTTCTTTTGGTTTTGGTTCAGTTATGATAAATTGATGTATTTCATAGACTGATTTGATGTTGCATGCTGGTGATGTGCATGCATATGCATTGTTTTGGTGAAGTTAATTCCCATTGTGTGGAATTTGACTTGTATTGCTGTTAACCGATACCCAAGAGATGATGGGTGGTTAGGCTGAATTCATGTCCGAGTGTTATGGACGAATCGATGATTGCTTCGGCTGGATTCATGTCCGAGTGTGATGGACGGATCGATGGTTGCTGTATCCGAGTGTGATGGATCAGTGATGGGTGACTTGGTCACGTGTTGGTACCACATGCATTGTGTCTGCATTTGTGTTTGCATGGAATTGTAACATGTTAGGATGTCTTCCAGTGTTACAATTCTTTGGTTGATTATTGATTTATGCATAATGACTTGTATGATTGGAACTGTTTGTTGAATCTGAGTTTATGCTAAAATGGGTGAAATAATATGCTTGTGATATAATGTTGATTGAGAAACTTATAATGCATGTTAATTATGAGAAATCTCACCCTTACTTTAATGATTTCAGATTAAAGTTAGCAGCTCAGGAATTGGTGAGGATGGATCTAGAGCTATGTTATTTTAAGTCCGCGTGTCAGTGCCGTGCTCTGATAGGTTGTAACACTGGGGGAAACGTTTGAATGACGAGTTTTTATTTTATACTCTATTGTTTAATTTATGTTGGGAATACTTATGAAATGAAGTTATTCCGGTTTTGAGACATTTCTGCTGTGTAGAACATGATATTGATTTGAATATTTGTCTTAATAATTCCTTCAGTGAAGCATGACAATTGTAAATTTGAGGTTTTATATTTATCTTGAATTGTGACATCCCTGTTTTCCATGTTACTCTGATTTAATTAATATATTCGCGGGTTATTTAGAAGGGTTGTTACACTTGTAGCTACAGACAAACGTTCGTAGGTAAAAGTTTGGAACTTTTACCAACAGATCCAAGGAGGAAGATGACTAGTTGGAAATTAACCATTGACGTGTTCATTTTTCGCGTGCTGAATTGAAATATGTGGCCTTTTATAATATAATTATTGTTTTGCATTATCATAACAACTAATACAATTGGCCCAGTGGTAGCCAGGCAAGCGTTAAGGCATTGGGGAGCTTGAGGTCAGCGGTTCGACCCTTGCCTCCAACATTTGCATATTCTTAATTTCTTCCTACAGATATCGCACGTACACAAGCCAGGGGACTACCATACATCCTCATCATCCAGCCATTGGACCTCCTGGAAGCTAGATCTGAAGGCTAGCATATGAGAGACCACCATGGGGCCTAGTCAAAGCAATGCACTGGATGTAAAGGTCAACGTGGACCTCACTCTTCTTGGGCCCATAAATGCTATTTGCACCCCCAAAAATCCCTCTCAGGCCCATTAATTCTTTCTCCATTCGTTTTCATATTTGTTTTATTTAATTTATTTATTTATTTTACTAACACAATTAATTATTTTTCTTATTATCAAAAAATCACAAAATAATACTTTTCATCAAATTTAGGTTTAGATTTTATTTTTTATCAAAAATTAATTAATTTAATTAGGTTATTAATTTTAGATGACTTTAATTCTTTTTGCAAATAAATTAACAAATAATTAGAAAATTAAGGTTTTGTCTAAACTTAATTACATTTTCTCTTTTTTTAAAAATAATCAAAAACACAAAAATAGGTCATTTAATTATTTTCATTAATTTAATTAGCTAATTTAATTTAGTGTTTAATTTAAAACTTATTTCTTTTTCTTAAAAAATAATTAAAAACGAACAAAAAACAATTTTTTATTTTAATTAGGTTAGAAGGGTCAAAACCCTAATTTCTTCCCGATCTAATTTTCTTCGCGCGCGCTTTATTATTTTATTTTTTTATCCTATTATTGTAACTACTCACAAGTTGTAATAGTCTAAATTAGGACTTCTATTTTCATTTACCGCTTTATTTTTCAAGGGTTTGTTTTTGGCTATGTAAATACCTGAAGCCTTGCAATAGCGTAGTTTAAATTCCGCATTTTAAATTCTGCAAAATATTAAACTGTTAGATGTATGATATTAGGTTGCATGACAAGAATGTATGTAAACTTTAAAATGGTTAGATAACCCTAAAATGTGCAAAGATAAATAATTTGAAATTTAATCACTCGCACATGCGCACTCCTAGGGTACACTCCCACTTGGTTGCCTTCGGTAAATGGTCATTGAGTACAGGATGTTTTAGTGGTCGTCCTTTTGTCCAAAGATCAAAGTTGCCTCGGAAAGGTTGCCTCGGATATTGTTGCCTCGGATATTGTTGCCTCGGATAATTGATCTAAGACATTAGGATTACTACTAAGATTTCCTAACATTGCTTTAGTGATTGTACGTCCCTTTCGAATTGACCCTCAAACTCTAACAACGGTATTACCTACTTACTAATAGTGGGATAGCATTGTCTAAAGTAAACAAACATAGAACGATTCTTTTTTCGAGTAGGTAGATTAGTTCTTAAGTACTTGCTCAATACAAAACAAACTCTTTCATACTTATACTCCTTTCAAAACAAAGTTTTCAAAACACTTCATTACACTCTTGAAGACAGAAGCAAGAGTTAAATCAAAGTCAAAACAAAAGCTTTTCAAATCACACAAGCACAAAGAAGCAATTTTGAAAATGATGAGCAAGTACCCAAGAGCCCGTAGATAACTACAGATAGAAAGGGTGCTAATACCTTCCCTTTCTATAAATCTACCCCCCGTACTCAGAAATATTTCGAAAAAGGAATTTTTCTGTGTTTTTTTCCTTTCCTTGTTGGATAAAATAAAAGTCGGTGGCGACTCTTTCTTACCGCGACATTTGGCGAACACAAACGCAAAATGCAAACCAGCAAATCCTAAAAAACAGTCCTGGTTCTGGCCACCGTATCACAGAACTGGCGACTCTGCTGGGGAGTATATAAGTGGGGTGTACCTTAGGATTAGTTCATCATATTGTTTTCAATTGTTTGATTTGATTGCTTTATTTTTGTGGGCTTTGTATCGGAGTTACTATAGATCCTAACTCGGATCTGGGGAACACCTTTTAGGTAAGTAGAAATAGACTGTGAGGGAATTGTACGGCGTAGACCGATACAGTTGAAACAGTAGCTACGTTGGTGTGACATATTAGTTGGTACCGATATCCCTTGTGGAGCAACAAGGAGAGTATGGGGCTGCTATATGGGTCATTAAGCACCAACTGACCTTAGAACCTATAATTGACCAACTTGGCCATAGAAAGTAGCAAGATGCTACACTCATTGAGACCATACTCTCGCGATGGTTCCGACCGCAAGAAAAGATTGTGTGAGCTGAAACTATGACCGATGAAGGATGGTCAGTGATATTGAGAACCTCTAGAACCCGGTTACTATTATTAGGATAGGTTGAACCAACTAAACTGCAAGAGGGTAGTACCTAAACTCCATGCCAGCCTGAAATTTAAGGGCTATTGTGTGACTTATTTTCCCTTACTATGTTTTCTATCTGTGACACCTGTTGTGTGTTTTTATCATGACATCATGCATAATGACATAGCATGCATAATTCATTAGACTAACCATTTCAAAGACCGAGGGGATTCATCTTTGTTCTGTTTTGCAGATCATGGCTTCTATGCGCAGAAATACCATTCGAGTCAACTTCGTGTAAATCCCTGCTCAGCTCAGAGAATTAGTCTCAAAGGTTCCTGATACTTCTTCCTTTGTTAGAAGACATGGTCATCTCCTTAGCCTGGTCACTACAAAGTTGGATGAGCAAATGATGAGCGTGTTTTTCCAGTTCTTTGACCCGTTGCATCATTGTTTTACCTTCCCGGAGTATCAATTGGTCCTTACTTTGGAGGAGTTTTCTGACTTACTGGGTATATCTATTCTAGAGCAGACACCCTTTGTAGGTTTGGAGATAGCTCCTAGGTCAGAGGATATTGCTTCAGCCCTACATCTAAAAATGGCTGATGTAGTATCTAACTGGGAGACTCGGAGCAGGGTTAAAGGTTTCTTGGCTAAATTTTTGATTGATCAAGCTCAACAGTTTTGGGATAGTTTGGAGTTTCAAGCATTTGAAGTCATATTGGCTCTCCTCATCTACGGCTTGGTTCTTTTCTCGAATCCGAATGCCTTCATAGATGTGAACACAGTCAAGATCTTCATGTCTCGTAACCCAGTGCCTACTCTTCTAGGTGATATTCTACATGCTCTCTATACCCGTACTATGCGGAGAAGGGGAACTCTCATGTGTTGTACACCGCTGCTGGTGAGGTGGTTTATTTCGCACCTCCCCAAGTCTGTATTGAAGAATGAGGAAGGTGTAGGTTGGGCTTATAGAATCATGTCCCTTGCTCATATGGACATACTTTGGAGTTCTAAAGATATGGAAAGAGTAGCTGTCATTGATCGATATGGGGAATACCCTAATGTTCCATTGCTTGGAATTCGAGGGGGTATAACCTATAATCCTTGTTTGGCTTTACGACAATTTGGACGAGCTCGGAGAGACGGTCCCCATGAGCTATTGCTTACAGGCATTATCTTTGATTACAAGGGAGATGTTGAGGGACATCGCCGCAGGTTTATACGAGCTTGGGGCACGGTGAACAAGTCTAACCCACATGAGCTAGGATTGAAGACTTCTCTCCCGATGCAACCATATCTCCAGTAGGTTCGAGCCCGTGCTCAAAAGCTGGGGATGACTTATGAAGCTGTTTTACAGGTGATTATAGAACATACTGATGAAGAAGGGGTTCCTTATATAGTCTTTCATCCCTACATGCCTACTGATCTAGGGGCATTGAAGAGATCTTGGATCCGGCTAAAGGAAGAAAGGGATACCTACAGAGAAAAGTATCATGAGCAGGAACAGAAGATCTTGAAGCTTACAAGGCAGCTTGAGAATGAGAGGACGATCAACGATTATGTCAGCATGAAGGGAAAACGACCATGGGATTTCTGATGTCTTTTATTGTTTCTAGTTTAGATTTGCTTTTCAGTATTTCTTTTGTAATTCCTTAAAGGCCTTTGTTAAACATTGTTACCAGTTTAATCTAATAAAGCGTGTTTTATTTTGGTTTACAAATTTGAATCTCCCTAAGTCTTTGAATTCATTTCATACGCATTCCATTCCCATGCACCTAATTACAGGTGCCCTTACAGGTCTCTTATCTTCTTCGCTGTTTATTTCAACAATCATGTCTTTTGAAACACCTACTGATCAAGCCATCAAGGCTCTTCAAGCTCAGAATGCTCAGTTCCAGGAGATGTTCCTGAACTTGGCCAAAGGGCAGCAAGATTTGAAGACTCTCATATTGAAGGACAAGAAGAAGAAGAAGAAGAGGGTGGTCCTGTTGAATATGGGGTACAGATTCGGGAACAATTTGCAACAGGAAACTGATCTGTCCCATTCATCTGGAGGGGGAGAGAATCAAGAGGAAGGAAAAGGGCCTAGTACTGTGGTCTCTGATAACGATGCAGATTTTGATGAAGACCAGTATCCTCATGCTAAGGATAGATATAAGCAACTTGAAGACTGGTTGAGTGCAATGGAGATCCAGAAGATACCTGGGTTGGACTTCAGAGATTTAGGTCTGGCATTTGGGGTGGTGATCCCGCACAAGTTTAAAGCTCCTGTCTTTGCTAAGCATGATGGGGTATCCTGCCCAAAGCTACACCTCTGCTTGTATGTCGGAAAGATTCAACCATACACTGCTGATAGGAACCTTTGGGTTCATTTCTTTCAAGATAGTCTGTCAGGGACTCAACTTGAATGGTTCTATCAACTGGAAGGATCTAACGTCTGCAACTGGGAGGACCTCGCTGCTGCTTTTTATAAGCAATACCAGTATAATACCGACCTTGCTCCCACGCGTACTCAACTCCAGGGTATGTCTATGGGTGCTAGCGAATGTTTTAAGGACTATGCTCAGAAATGCAGAGATCTTGCTGGAAGAGTCCAACCCCCTCTGTCTGACAGGGAGTTGGTGGATATGTTTCTTGGGACTTTGTCTGGTCCATATTTCAACCATTTGATCGGTAGTTCATCGTCTGGGTTCACTGGATTGATTATGATTGGGGAGAGAGTTGAAGTTGGTATTAAAAGTGGCAAGATACATAATGGTGCTTCGTCAAGCACAAAGAAGAAGCCTTTCAGAAAAGAAGCTAGTGCATTTTACAGCTCGAGGAGCCAAAACCGACCTGAGCGCCGCCAAGCAGTGAATGCGATAGTAATATCAAGACCAACTGTTGCCCCACAACGCAACAATCAACAAAGAGTAGAAAGGTCGCAAAGATAGTACACTCGGCTCAGTATGACCCTATCTCAAATTCTTCCGCAGTTATTGATGACCAACTTGGTGACTCTGAGGGAGGCCCGGAAGAACCCCAGCACTACATCACCGCTGTATAATCCGAACGCCCGCTGTGCTTATCACACCGATATCCCAGGGCATGATACGAACTACTGCTGGGCCTTGAGGAATAAGGTACAAGATTTGATTGAAGCTAAAGAAATTGAATTCGACGCGCCGGAAAAGCCTAATGTCATGACTGCTCCTATGCCCAAGCATGGAGTAAATGCTGTGGATGATGATTCATTCGTAACCTCTGTAGAAGACATTTCTACTCTGTTGATGACCGTTAAGAAGAACTTATTATCGGCCAGTTTATTTCCGGGCTATGGCGAAGGTTGCCTCCTATGTTCCATCCTGCCTGCTGGTTGCCATTTATTGAAGTCAGGTGTTCAACGCCTGATGGATAATAAAGAGATCTTGTTCGAGAAAACTTTGGTTCTGTTGATTCCTGTTGAAGATGTTTCCATAATCACCATTTCCGCCAATCCTTCCAAGGATTCCTCGAGAAAGCCTGTTAGGATTACATTTGTTCCGAGAGTCGCTCCATTGATCATTACTATTCCTGATCATATCCCTTACACTTCGGATAACGCTGTCCCGTGGCACTATGGGGCCGATGTGTATTATCATGGGATAAAACAAGACTTGAAGGTTGAAGAGGCTGATACTGATGTCAGCAATATTGTCGGGATTATCACACATAGCTATCTTTCTTTGTATAAATTTTTCTTATTCTCATGACACCATCCTCTTACTAGGATGTCTATCTCCTTTGTACAAAATACTTATTCAAAGTGAATACAAAGATATCTCTTTTAAAGTACAGAAAACTATTTGTCCTTTTCTTTTACACTTGTGTTTTATTTGCAAAAAACGTCCAATATTCATTAATAAACATATGCATTTGAACATAATTACTATTTACAAATAAAGAAAATGGAAAAGAACAATTACTGACAGGTCGAAAGAATAGGAAAATGTCTTTAGGCTATTCCATGAGAAATCCCTACAGTACGTCATTAAGATCCCCAGCGGAGCTAAAACTTCAAACTATTAATCCACAGTGGAAACCATCCTGTTTCTCCAAATTCCCAAGCAAGTTGTCTTGAAGCCTGAAAGTCAATCGGACAACAGCTAGCTTCGGTTTCTCCCTAACCTAGGATAACTCCCTAGTAGAGTGACAGACGACCAAAACTCTTGAACTTTTTTCCAAACAGGAATAAGCTTTCTCCTTACAGAGTTTTTATGCTCCCCAATGGAACGAAGACTCCCATTGTTAAATCCCCAGTAGAAGTCATCAAAATTCTCTAGATCCCCCAAGCAGATTACTCAAGCAGTATATAGCATTGCTCACAACAGAATTTTTGTCAATTACTCCAGCTTCAAGACATGAAGAATTCACATATCCTCAGCAACAATCAAGGATTTATTTTCCTCAATAATACAGCAAATCAGCTTACATGCGCATACATTACATCCACATATCGTAAACATTGATAAAACACATATATTGCATCATACAACATAACTTTGTGTTTCAGCTAACATTTTACCCTTTTCAAGATAAGATTAACAACTACTATTAACAATATGCAATCTAGATACAGTTCAGATACGCTCCAGACACGGATGCTATTCTGTTACTCATTCAGAGTTCAACTATCAGATACGCTCCAGATACGAATGACATTTTGATACTCATTTAGTTTTCAAATCATGATACAGTTCGGATACGCACCAGACATGATTGCCATTCTGTTACTTATTCAGATTTCAAGTTCATGTACAGTTCAGATACGCACCAGACATGATTGCCATTCTGTTACTTATTTAGATTTCAAGTTCATGATACAGTCCAGATACGCTCCAGACACGGAAGCCATTATGTTGCTCATTCAGATTCAAGTTCAGATACAGCTTGGATATGCTCCAGACACGGAATCCATTCTTTTTCTCATTTATATTCACATTCAGATACAACTCAAATACATTCCAGATACGGACACCATTTTGATACTCATTCCTTTGACTTACAACTTACAATTCAACAAACATTCTTGGATGGCATCTACAAGCACATCTCCAACAAGATTCTATCACCTCTCCAAATGGCATCTTTAAGCCCATTCCCTCAACTACACTTTGTCGAGTGCAAATTTACGGGCACTCTAGTATCCAATCATCTTTTCCCTTCGAGTCACGAACAACAATGCTCGCCAATCTAACTCTTCAGGTTCAAGAATATTGAACAGGGGCAGCTGTTGTACCCCAAAATTTTCCCTCTCATTTATCAACACTTTTCTCACAAGACTTCTTTGACTCAAGACAAGATTATGGTTTGATCAGCTCAAGACATCTCATCTTGCACTGAGAACCCAAAATTAGGGTTTGAGTTTGCACAAGGATTTTTGGACCACCAATGCTTCATGTGACTTTCATAAATCATTTTGGATCCCTAAGATTTCTCATGTCAAGTTTCAAGCCTTGGATCACACTTTTGCTCAGTCAATTGGACAGTTGACCTAAAAATCAACTGTATTAGGGGAAAAGTCAACCATGGCCAATTTACAGTCAAACTTCATAATTTTTGATCCACATCAACATTTTAGACTCATATGTACCATTTGATCAAGTTTGGATTACAACTCCTCAAGAAATTTGATCAAATCATCAAAAGGGCAAAATGGTCAAAATTAGGGTTTTGACTGAAGAAAGGCAATTTCTGATTTTTAACTTAGAAATTGACCAATTGAGTTCAAGAATGATTTAAAGGATTCAATGTCATCATCTTGACTTAATTACATGGTTCAAAACATCTCAAATTCATTGGATTGACAGATGAAATTTGCAGTCAACTGATCAAAAGTCAAATGTACACTGAAAAGTCAAACTGTGACTTTTTGGTCAAAATCAAGTGCCAAGGGTCATAATTCATCAAGATATGTCAAAATGTGAAACTTGTTCATCCAGAAAACCAAATTTGAAAATTAGGGTTTTGAATTTGAAAATTTTCATAACTTAGAAATTTTCTAAGTATAAAAATTTTCTTTTTTTTTCTTCAACTTTTCACCACTTTTACACCATGATGCCTATTGATTCAAGGAAACTTCCAAACATGAAAGTTGTACATCTCCATGAAATATAAAACTTTTCTTCACAAACTTTTCCCTAAAGATGCTTGGATCTCAAGTTGTGAATTTGTGAATACATGGTCATGAACTTCTTAACTTAGTGAAATTTTGCCCTAATTTAGGCAGGTTTTGGACCCAACTTTATGGCAAGTTTTCACCTAGTTCCAAGAGGTATCTTAAAATTAATTTCAAAGATGGATTATATAGCACATTTCAAGATTTTCAAAATTTCCAAGAACTATCCAAGATCATTTTTGAGTAGGAAGAATCGAAGAGAGGAAGTTGGCATTTTCTCACTTTTTGTTCAAGCCATTCTCATGAAGAACCAAGTTGCAAATCAACCTATGCTGGCTATTTCATGCTTTACAGGTCCTAAACTTTCTACACACTCCTTAATTAAATGTTTACTCAATTGACAAAGCCTTTATCTTTGCTTTTGAACCTTTATCCAATTGATAATTCCACTTATGGCAAAAAGGTTCCATTGCCATTTTCATAAAGAGCAACTTTTGCAAACTTTGTAATCTTGAGCATTGGACATGTCCCCTTGACACAAGCAAGTACCACAGGTCTCAAGCAACTTGTACAAACTCATACCAACCCTAAAACAAGCTGGTACAAGCATGTGGGTTTGGTCTTGTCACTTAGCTTCAAGTACAAGAAAAGTGGCAAAAAGGCTAGAGCTTGTACAGATGATAGAGAGCTGACTTTAGATCATTTCTATAGTAATATGCAAACAATATGCAACACATAACATGCTTGGCAAGGACCTGAAACTCTCTCAAACTGAAAAACACCAAAAAAACTGCCCAAACATACAGTTTATGCACAAACACATCCAACTCTCATTTGGCTCATGCATTTTGTGTTTAGAGCATTCAAACACATTACATACTTGATACCTAGTCAATCCAAATCATCATCCCTGTTCTGTAACCTCTGTTTCACTACTTGCCATTGTTAACTTTAAAGCTTGCCGTTAGACTTGGTCAGGGAGTTCTAGCCACTTTCAGAGCAAGGTAAGGATTGGAATAGGTCCAGGGAAGCTCAAGGAAGCTCAAGCAATCATCAAGCCTCAATTAATGTCCCTACATTGCCATACACGATTCCAACTGAAGGAGGTAATTTTTCAAACTCTATCTCTTTGTACAGGCAACCTCAGGCCATGATCTGTGAAAGAAAAATGTAGTTCTCATCATAACAAAGCTGTACATATCATTATCTTGCATTTATATTACTTGTGCTAAGAGAATTTGGAGTTTAAAATCTCTGAAAATTTTAGGTCACGATTTAGGGATTTCAAAATTCTCTTTCATCTTTGATAGTTAGATTACATAATTTATATGGTTGGAATCATGAGTTCAAATGCTACATTTTTCATGTTATAAGTTTTCATTTTTATGCAAGCATGAGGAAGTTACAGGTTGACCGACCATGGCGTGAGGAAGAGAAGGCAGGACAGGGACGAAGCTGTTTGGGCTTTTTGCTTCCTGGGCTTTTTCTTTTTGCTTGCATCTACCACTGAATTGCTATTACACCCCCTGCTAATTCTTTCATATTTTATTTTATTATTTTTATATTTAATACTTTTATATATTTTCTTTAATGATAAAAAATCCTAAAAAATAACTTAATTATTTTTACACCTTTATTTTATTTTTTTATTATTTCTCACATAAAAAATTAATTAATTTTGATAGAATATAATTTATTTTCTTAATAAACTCATAAATATAATTAAATATACATAATATTTTTATTTTATATTTCCTATTTACAAATACTTATTTTTGCACATATTTAATTTTTAATATTTATATACAATATTGTTTATTATTTTTTATACAAAAAATGCACAAAATAATAATATAGAAACATTATTTTCTTTTAAATGAAAATTAGGGTTTAATCCCTTTCAAAAGAATTAAATATACAAAAGCAAGACATAAAAAAACTTCTCTTTACACACATATTGCATTACATTTTAAATATTGTATCATATTTATTTTAATTCGCGCAAATTCGATTTGGTTGTAATAATATATTTAGTTTATATTTGTGCAAATCCCCATTCAAACTTGTATTTCCCCCTCCCATAAAATTGTTGTAATAGCTTAGTATATTTACATTACGCAATTTATTGCTTTCATATGCCATGGTTAGTAATTAGGGTTTGTATGACAAGAACAAAACAAAACAAATAGAAAACCCTAAATGCAAGATCAAAAGCATGAAAATGATACACTTTGCACACAAGCACCCTTAGGGTTTCTCCTACTTTGTTGCCTAAAACCAAATGGCCATGTTACGCATGCGAAGTATCTTGGCAAAACAAAACAAATATAAGATCATAGCCCCTCGATGACGCTATTCAAAAGTTGCCTTATAAAATGATCTTGGTCCCTCAAAAATACTAAGATACCTGGCAACATTGCTATCATGGTTATACGATGACCCACACCTGTCTCGTTCATATCCAAAGATAGGGTTGCTTACCAAATCAATGGTAAGTCAACAATGTCAAAGGAATAGAAAATGCACAAGAAAGACATTTGAGTAGGTAGATTACTTCTAGTTACTTGCTCCATTTCAAACAACAATCCTTGCAATTTTCAAAAACAAACACACACATTTCAAAAACATCTTACAAACATTGAAAACATTTTCAAAAGACAAACATCTTTATATACATTCTTACGAACGAGAATCATTACAAAGATTTCCTAAACGAATGGCCTCTTTTACAAAATACTTTCAAAACCACATCAAACACCATTTCAAGCAAACCAAAGCAAGTGATATAAGCAAGTAACTAAGAGCCCATGGAAAACCATGGATGAAAAGGGTGCTAGCACCTTCCCTTTTCATAATCTACCCCCCGAACTCAAGAAAACATCTCAAAGGTATTTCCTGTGCTTTTTCACCTTTCCTTTTGGATAAAAGAAAAGTCGGTGGCGACTCTTGCTAACCGCAATATTTGCGATAAAACACAAAACCTCAAGTCAGTTCTCTCACCACATCACAGAACTAGCAACTCTGCTGGGGACTATTCTGAAAGTGGGGTTACCTTAGGGTTTAGATCACATTTATTTGCTTATATTGTTTGACTTGTTTGCTTTACATTATGGTTCTTTGTTTGGGTTTGAATCCTCTATCCGGATTTGGGAAACATTATACGTAAATAGCAATACGTTGTGGAAACTGTGCGGGGTATACCGACATGGTCTAATCAATAGCTATGTTAGTGCGACGTATTTGTAGGTACCAGTAGCATTTGAGTTAATCAAAGAGAATACGGGGCCACTAAGTGATGTCATGAAGCACTAATGAACTTCTAGAACCCTTTACTTGACCAACTTGGCCTTTAGGATGTAGTGAGATGACCGACTTTGGTGCAGTCCGAAGTTGGTAGATACTCGATACTACACTCATTGAGGTTTGGTTTCTTGGGATATTTCGGTCTCCATTAAAGAGGCTTGAGCTGAAACAATGACCAAGGAAATAATCCGGTGATATTGAGCTCCTTATAACCTGGTTACTATTATTAGGATAGGTTGAGCCAACTAAACTTCAAGAGGGTACTTACCTGTGAAACCCCATGCAAGCCTAAACTAAGAACTTGTTTGATTTGCATGCTTGTACATAACATCATGGACATCATGAACATCATATGCATCCACTAACCATTTCAAGGATTTTTGAGATTCATCTTTGTTCTTGTTTTGTAGGATATGGATTCACTTCGCAGGAAAACTATCCAAGTCAACCTTGTAAGAATTCCTCCACAACTCAAGGAGCTAGCTTCAAGGATCCCTGAGAACTCTCCGTTCACCGAGAGGCATGGTCGTCTACTCAACTTTGTCACCTCCAACACAGAGGAGGATATGATGAAAGTTCTCTTCCAATTCTTTGACCCTTTGCATCACTGCTTCACATTTCCTGACTATCAGCTTGCGCCTACTTTGGAAGAATTCTCCCAACTCTTGAGGATTCCTATTCTCAATCAACTACCTTTCAACGGTACGGAAAGAGATCCAAAGTCAGAAGAGATTTCTCAAGACCTGCACTTGCACTCATCTGATATCACAACTCATTGGGAAACTAGAAGTGGTGTCAAAGGCTTCTTAGCAAAGTTTTTGTTTGAGAAAGCCCAAAGCTGTTTGGAATTCCCTAGACTTGCAAGCTTTTGAGGAGATTGTAGCTCTTCTCATCTATGGGATGGTCTTGTTCCCCAATCCTGACCAACTCATAGATGTGAGCGCTGTCAAAATCTTCATGTCTCGCAACCCGATGCCTACATTGCTTGGGGATATCTTACACTATTTTCACACTCGTACAATGAGGAAAAGAGGTGTTCTTATGTGTTTCACTCCTCTCCTGGCAAGATGGTTTATTTATCATCTTCCCCAATCAGTCTTAAAGAATGAGCAAGGTTTGAGGTGGTTACAAAGGTTAATGACGTTTAAACATTCAGATATTCATTGGTGTTCTCGATCCAAAGAGAATGTTTCATTGTTGACCATTGTGGGGAATTCCCTAATGTCCCTTTACTTGGAATTAGGGGAGGCATCACCTACAACCTGTGCTTAGCTCTAAGACAGTTTGGTTATGCCCGAAGGGATGGACCACATGATATGCTGATTCAAGGCGTGGTTTTCGACTATGAAAACGACAATCAAGGACTTCGCCAGAGATTCATCCGAGCTTGGAGGATGCTAAAAAAGGTGGATAGAAAGACTTTGGGACACAAGAATTCCATCCCTCTTGAGCCTTACCTCAAGTGGGTACGAACCCGCGCTCAAAGTCTTATGATGCCTTATCCTTCCATTCCCCGAGTGATTATTGAGCCTGTTAAGGAGGGAGAAGTTCCATACACTATCCTACATCCTGACATGCCTACATCACTCGAAGACCTACAAAGGGATTGGATACAGCTCAAAGGAGAGCGTGATACTTTCGAAGCCCAATTCTACGCAAGAGAGAAGAAGGTTTTGGAACTCACTAGGCTACTTCATGAAGAGCACACTCTAAATACCTACATTGCACCAAAGAGGACGCGCAATGTCTTTTTATCTTAGAATTTTGTATTATTTTGCCCAAGGGGCATTGATATACTCAAAATTCTATCTTATTAATATAACGTGTGTTTCTTTTTGTTTAAAACAAATTTGAATTTTTAAATCCTTGAAAGCATTGCATGAATACATATCATTCATCATAAACATAAACAGGTCTTTGCAACAAGTTTCCTCATCTCTCTACTGTTTATTTCAGTAAGATGGATCTCAAACAGACGGTCAAATATCTTCAAGCTCAAAATACACAATTTCAACAGTTACTCATGACCTTAGCCAAGGGGCAAGAGGAGCTGAAGACTCTGCTGGAAAAAGAGAAAGATAAAAAGAAGAAAGAGAAGAAGCCAGCTGGTGTGGTAATCATGGGCAGAAGGTTTCAGGGACAAGCTAGAAGGACTTTAGATTTTCCAGCAACATCTAATGAGGGGGAAAGAAAGGGAAAAGAAACGGAAGTTCCATCAGACTCTGAAGAAGAAGAGGAAGAGGAGGACTATTCTGAAGAGCAATACCCTTTGACTGATGACAAGTACAAACACCTTGAAGAACGTTTAACCGCTATGGAAATACAGAGGGTACCGGGTCTAGATTTTGAAGAGTTGGGGTTAGTGTCAGGAATTGTGATCCCTCCAAAGTTTAAAGTGCCATTATTTGCCAAATATGATGGAGTGTCGTGTCCTAAAATGCACCTCTGATCATATGTTAGAAAGATTCAGCCGCACTTTGCTGACAAAGACTTGTGGGTCCACTTTTTCCAAGACAATTTATCAGGAACGCAACTTGATTGGTTTTACCAATTAGAAAGGGCCGATGTCCACAATTGGGAAGACCTGGCCGCATCTTTCTATAAACAATACCAGTACAATACCGATTTGGCGCCTACCCGTACTCAACTTCAGAGTATGGCTATGGTTTCAAATGAGGGCTTCAAAGATTACGCGCAAAAGTGGAGAGATCTAGCCGGAAGAGTACAACCCCCTCTGTTTGAAAGGGAATTGGTGGACATGATCTTGGGAACTCTATCGGGCCCTTTCTTCAATCATCTGATTGGGAGCTCCTCTGCAGGGTTTACTGAATTGATATTAACCGGCGAGAGGGTGGAAGCTGGTATAAGAAGTGGGAAGATTCAGAAAGATTCGTCTGCCTCTATAGCTGTGAAAAAACCCTTCACGGGAAAGAAGGAAGTATCTGTTGTTTATTCACAAAGGAATCAAGGAAGAACTGAACGCCGACCAGTGGTGGGGGCCGTTATGATTCCAAAGCCTGCATCTGACCATCCAAGAAATAACCAGCCAAGGGTGGAAAGGCCAGTCCGACAATTCACCAGGATTAATATGACTCTAGCCCAGGTACCACATATTTTGAAATTGAATCTAGAAACTTTGAAAGAGTCACCAAAGAATCCCAATACTGCGTCCCCTCATTATCACCTGAATGCCAGATGCGCATACCATTATGAAAGTCCAGGGCACGACACCAACAACTGTTGGGCATTAAAAAACAAGATTTAAGGCCTCATAGATGCCAAAGAAGTTGAGTTTGACGCACCAGAGAAACCAAATGTCATTTCCGCTCCGATGCCTAGTGTGATACGGTGGGAGAACTGATTTGAGATTTTGCGTTTGCAAATGTTTTGGTTTAGCAAGAGTCGCCACCGACTTTTATTTTATCCTAAGGAAAGGTCAAAAAGCACAGGAAAGACCTTTGAGATGTTTTCTTGGGTTCGGGGGGTAGATTATTAAAAGGGAAGGTGCTAGCACCCTTTTCATCCATGGTTTTCCATGGGCTCTTAGTTACTTGTTTAGATCACTTGCCTTTGCTTTTCAATTGTTTGAAATAGTGCTTTGTGTGTAGTTTTTGAAAACGCTTTGAAAAAGAGGCCTTTGTATAAGAAACCTTTGTAATGACTCTTGTTTGAATGTATACAAAGGTGTGTGTCTTTTTGAAAAGATATTTTAATGTTTTGGAAAGTTTACTTTGAAATTGTGTTGTGATGTGTGTTTGAAAGTAGCAACGATGTTTTTGCAAGCTTTTTGATCAAGTAACTAAGAGTTGTCTACCCTATTTTACTCAAAGATCTTTCTTATGTTTTCAATCCTTTTGACAACGTTATTTCACCATTGTATTTGGTGAATAACCTTGTGTTAGGGTGTTAAACGGGACAGGCGTGGGTCATCGCATACAATCATTGAAAGCAACTTGTGAGACGCTCTAGCAATTTTGTAAGGGACGAGATCGTTTTATCGAAGGCAACATCGAGGGTCATCGAGGGACTATGATCTTTGTTTATCGAAGGGGCATTTGATAGAGTGTCTCATACTCGAGGGACATGATTGTGTTTCCGAGGCAACAGGCGAGGTTACCCTAGAGGTGCAAGTGTGATTTGCGTATTGATTTTTATGCTTTTATCTTGTATTAGGTTATCTAGCGATTGATTTTGAATCTTTCCATACAAACCCTAATTACTATACAGTATATTGAAAACAATAAATTGCGGGAATTTAAAGTCTAAGTTATTACAAAAAAAGTATTCGGGGATGAGGGTACAATTATTTACAGATGGGGATGAGTCTTATCAGAATAATAATATCCAAATATGTGTTACAACCGAATCGAACTGTGGCAATTCAACATAAAATTATAACAATTTATAAGATAAATAAAATCAAAGAATTATGAGATGTATGTATTTATTTACAAATAAACAAATAAAATTTAACCTAATAAAGATTAAGTATTTATTATTATTTTTTTGTTTTTTTATGAATTATGTAAACAAAGAGTTTTAAAGAAAGATTATTTAAATTAAATCTTCTATTATTTACATATTTTTAAAGAAAACCAAAATTAATTAAATAAAGTTTCTATTAGACTTGTATTTTAGTAATGTAGCAATTCTTAATTTAATAAAGAAAATTAAAACTTTGTTAAAAAAAAGTAATTATTAACAAAAGGAAAGAAGACCAAATTATTTAAAAAGAAACCATATCAAAATAAAGTTTTAATACATTTTTTAATTTTATTGTTAACAAAAGGAATGAAAATAATTCATTTAGAATGAAAACAAATAATTAAAAAAAAGTATTTGGTTTGAAGAAAATAAAAAAAGAATATGGCTTTATGGAAATGTTTTTGGATGGCCCAAAAGAAAACAAATCAAGATAGAAAGAAAGTGAGGGGGGTATGCGCAGAAAATGCTTTGGGCTTAGGGACTTGTTGGGGTGAAGGCCCAGAACGAAATTTTGTGATAATTTTTAGGGTTTGACATTTGTTTAGGGTTTGCAAGTTTTGGGTTACAGCGGCGCCACTCTTGCTTTTCTTCTTCGTTTCTCTCATCTTTCTCAGGCGAAGGCTTCTGATACTCTTCTTAAACCCAGCTACTTGAGCGCCGCCCCCTCCCACTCTTTCATCCTCTCACAGTGTTCCAAGCTTGGTTCGAATGGTACGAATTATTATCTTTTGTGTTTTACAGTTTCAATGTTCGTTTATTGATTTTACAGCTTAATCTCTTAACCTATGATATTTCATAAAGAAAGGGTTTTAGGGAATTTTACCTTGAGGAAGATGGAGAGGAAAATGGAGGGAGGGAGAGGGATTGGTGGCTCCTCCTTGGTGGCCGGTCAACGGAGAAGACGATGACTGACTTTGCTTTTCTGGTACCTCTTTTTTGTTGATTTGTTGGTTGATGATGAAATTTATTCTGAAACTGTTATTGTTGCTTCTGAATCTCTCTTTTTCCTTGTTAATGATGAGCTTGATTTCTGAAACTTGTTTTTTCTGTCACTTCTGAATCTCTCTTCTTCCTTGTTAATGATGAGCTTGATTTCTGAAACTTGTTGTTTGTTATTGATGGCTTGATGATTCGTTGGTTTGATGTTAGCTGATGATGTGATTCTGAGAACTCTATTGTTGGATCTGAAAACCCTTTGTGGATTGCTTCTGATTTTCTATTCCTCTTCTCTTGGATACTGATGTTTTGATGATGAATGATTCTTGTTGTTGGCTTATAAATCTCTTCCTTTCTTGGTTTTGGTATTGATGATGAAAGTATCTCTGAGATTGTTTTGAAACTTTTGTTGTTTTTTGAAGATGATGAAATGTTCTGGAAGCTGTTTTGCTTTGCTTTTGAAATGTTCTTCTTATCTTCTAGGCTCTAATGGATTGATAATCTCTGAAACTGTTACTGTTTATTGTTAATGATGAAGAAAAAATCTGAAACTGCCTTTTGTTGGTTTGAACTTGTTGGTGATAGTTGATGAAGCTTGTGATTTTTGTTTCACGGTTTTTGAAAACTGCAGGTTTGTAAGTTGGCAAGTTGTCTTGGTCAACTTAGTAAGTTTGTAGTTTAGAACTGTTTGTAGGTTTGGCCTAGTTGTTATGCAGGTTTGAGCTTGTTTTGTTGGTTTTTTGAGTAAACCTTACAGTTTTTGACAGGTTTGGGCATGTTGCAGTTTGGGTAAGTTGCAGCTTGTTTTGGTTTGGCCTTTGTGTAGGTTTTGTGCTAGCAGGATTACATGCTTGTAAGTTTTGTGCAAGTTTGTTGTTTTTGCAAGCAGGTTTGCAAGCTTGCTGTAGTTATGTAGGTTGCTTGAGCTTGCAAGTTTTTGACTGGCAGTTTTTTTTGGGTCCGTTGCAGTTATGCAGGTTTTGAGCTTTTATAGCAGTTTATGCAGATTTTGCTCAATGTTTTCTCCCTCTCCCTGGACTGTTATACAATCTCTCTTTTTATATCTTTTGCTTTCTTTACTGTCTTTGACAGCCTGCCTCAGCCAAAACTGCAAACCTCTTCACTAGGTCTTCTCTTTCTCTCATAAGCATTTTTTGCTTATTATTTTGTAATCGGAAAAGTTTGTCTAGTATGGAAAGTGATGATGGCTTTGACAAGTATTCTTGCTTGTAATTTGGTTTATCTATGTATTGTGTAATTTGTTTACATATTTTCTGCATTGTGTACTTTGTTGCTTTTGCTAGTTGCTATGCTTTTTGTAACTCAGTTTGACATGCTTGTTTACTGCAGTTTGAAACTCAGTTTGCAGTACAGTTTGCTTTGTATGCAACCTTGTACCTTTGTATTTGAACCATGTTTTTGCATCTAGTTTGACATGCTTGCATTTTATTATTTGTTTTTACTTTTCTCTTTGTGAACCAAGAAGAGTAATCTTCTTGTGATTTGCAAAGTGGAAAATAAACATGATGAACAAATAGCATTCTGATTCCGGCCAACAAATTTTAATGATGAATTCTTTTCTTTCTTTTCAATTGAAAATTCTTCTGTATTAAACTCTTTTGCTCTGTCTTTTGTAGGTGCGTGCCAATTGGACGATAGAGGAAGCAGTAGAAACCAAAGATCTTGAGCATGGGAGCACTTGAAGTTTAGGGGATTTAGGCTTAGAAATAGATATATTTTTTCATTTGTTGTAAACAATCATTATTATAAATACTCTAAGTTGTAAGCTTACAATATTCAAATAAATTTTGTAACAACATTTGAAATGAATAAACAGTATTTATCCAAAAGAAATTTCTACTATCAAATATCTTCTAATCTTTCCTTGCATGTTTATTTAATTATTTAAGACTCTCAAATCAAAATAATTGGAATTGTATCTCAATAATTCTAATCCAGATAAAATAAATAATCAACAAACTTTTCAGTCTCGTAACCTTGCATTACTCACAATAAGCATGGTATTCCAATTAACATACGCATTGTACAGTTAAACAAATAAAGCATTCCATTAAATGGTAAACCTTTCACTCCACTAACAAGCAGATGCCTTAATGTTCCAAACAAAAAGCCTCACCTCTTATCCCAGATAATCAAGCTTTGAGAACAATCAGTAAATTTGAACAAGCAATTTCTGAGGATTCAATCTCTTCTGAGAGATGTGAGAGAAAAACCTAATCCTGGATTACTGCCAAAGAATGATCTGTCTGATTGATTCCTGATTCAATCTTAACAAATCATAGAAAACCCTAATTCTGGATTGACTGATAAAGAAAAGTCTGTTTGACCGATTCTTGAGCCAAACTCAAAAATCAGAGAAAACCCTGGGGTTGTGATTTCTTGTGAAAAAGGGAGGGAAAATTTTGGGGTATAACATTTGCCCCTGTTCAATCTTCTTGAACCTGAAGAGTTAGATTGGCAAGTTTGTCGTTTGAAACTCGAAGGTAAAAGATGATTGGACACTAGAGTGCCCCTAAATTTTCACTCGTCAAAGCATAGTTGAGGGAATGGGCTTAAAGACGCCATTTGGAGATGTGACAGAATCTTGTCGGAGATGGGCTTAAAGATGCCATCCAAGAATGTTTGTTGAACTGTATGTTATAGGTGAAAGAATGAGTATCAGAAAGGTATCCGTGTTTGGAATGTCTCTGAGCTGGGGGTCTGAATAAGTAATAGATTAGCATCCGTGTTTGGAGCTTCCGTAAACTATTTTCAGTGGTTGAATCTGAACAAGCGATATATTAACATCCATGTTGGGAAGCATCCGTAAACTGTTTTCATGATTCTGGAGTTGAAGTTTGCTGAACTTATCCTGAAAAGGGTAAAATGTTAGCTGAAACACAGAGTTATGTTGCATGAAATGTCTGATGCAATATATGTGTTATGCCAATGTTTATGATATATGAATGCAATGAATGCACATGTAAGCTTATTAGTCGTCTTGCTGAGGAAAATAAATCCTGAATAGTTGGAGATAATAAAATCTTTGACCGCTGTCGGGGAAAACAAATCCTTGACTACTGCTGGGGATTGAAAATCCTTTGATCGTTGAAAATGAGAAGTCCTGGGACCACTGTTGAAGAGTAGCTATCATGTTGGAGAGTAAAACTCAGGATTCTGGAAAAAGTTTATTCCTATTTGGAAGAAGTTCAGGTTTAGGTTGTACGCCACTTTGAGAATGAGAATCTTCATTCTGCCGGGAATATCAGGAATTCAGGTTATATACCGCTTTGAGAATGAGAATCTTCATTCTGTTGGGAATATCAGGAATTCAGGTTATATATCACTTTGAGAATGAGAATCTTCATTCTGTCAGGAATATCAGGTTATATGCCACTTTGAGAATGAGAATCTTCATTCTGTCAGGAATATCAGGAGGTTGGGAGTATGTCAATCTACTGGGGTAGCAACAATGAGAATCTTCATTCAGGCGTTTGGGTCAGGAGGTTGGGTGTATGCCAATCTACTAAGGTTTAGAGGGTGAGAATCTTCATTCTGTTAACGATATCAGGAGCTTGGGAGTATACCAATCTTCTGAGGTTTCAGGGATGAGAATCTTCATTCTGCTAACGATATCAGGAGCTTGGGAGTATACCAATCTTCTGAGGTTTCAAGGATGAGAATCTTCATTCTGTTAAGGGTATCAGGAGCTTGGGAGTATACCAATCTTCTGAGGTTTCAAGGATGAGAATCTTCAATCTTGAGAGAAATAGATTTTTAGGAGCTTCAGTTGTCCGTTATTCTGCTGGTTGGTTGTTTTTTTTGCCGAGATTTAGGTACTTGTCTGTAATTCAACTGAAGTAAAAGTTTTGTCGCTTGAATTTGATTGTACCTTTCCTGAAAGGCAAAGGTTAATGGCATATATCAAACAATAATGTTCTCAAAATAAATGAGATTGCGTTGCATGATGTCCTGATGCGCGAAGGTGTAATGTTTTTCAAGACGACCTTTCGCTGGGGAAAATAAATTCCGAGTTGATGAAGGAGAAAAGAGTTGGATTCTTCATCTCTGATAGTGAAGAAAATCAGAATAAATCGCTGAGAGATCTATCTGAAATATCAAAAACCCGGAATATCTTCCACTAGCATAAGAAACAGGGAGATCTTAGTGTCGACCTGACCAAAACAGAGAGGGTCTTGGTATTAACTTTGATTCAACCGGATGATGGAGGAAACTTTGACGACTGTAACTCCAACAGGTGATAAAGGAATCTTCGACGACCGTAACTTCCAACAGGTGATGAAGGAATCTTTACCTGCTGATCAATCTGCATATGTCATGAATGTCGTTTAAAGTGTAATTTGTTTTGGGGAATAAATCCTTGACAAGTGTTGGGGAAATAAACCCATGACTGTTGGTCTGCTAGAGAGGTGATGAACTTCTCGAGGATGCTTGAATTTCTTTTCAGAAGGATTTTGGAGAGATTCGTCATTGCCCCTAGTATCAAAGGTTTGTGGCACCGCCAGGAAACTTGGACTGTACGTAACCCTTTGATGAGATTGACATTTTAAATACCCCAAGTGATGGTGAGGGAGACTTTCCCCAAGTTAATCTACAATTGAGAGATTTCTTGAAATCTTGACTGGACTGCCCCAGGTTTAATGGACTTTGAAAGATTTGTTGAAATCTTGACTGGACTGCCCCAGGTTTGCCATGTCAGGTCCCCTTTTGTTGATGGGAGATTTTTGCAACGGGAGTGTCATCCCACTTGAAGTGATTTTATTCACTGAGAGAGCTTTAGTTCCTCCGAACATTCACTGTATGAATTTCTTCGCTGTCAAACAAATAACCATGTGCAAACAACGATATTCAAATAATGCAAAGTTTATGCTTGTCTCAAAGTTTTGAAAAATGCGTTTTTTAGCAGAAAACTTTTTATAAGACAAATTCAACACAAGATTTAGAGCAAAGCCTTACAGGAGTCAGGATACCTTTTGTAACAGTATGCTTTCGAACTAACCCATGCTTCAATTAGGACTTTTGAAGGGTTGTAATGTGGCTTGGTTCACGGTTTAAGAAACAAAGTATAAAGGCTCAAAGTATATTTGTACCCACCCGCTCTTCGTAATGTTCTTCAATCCCAACTCAGTTAATTGTGCGTCGAACTCTATTCGAGTTTGGAACGACGTTTTGGTGATGGTTAACACAAGTTGAATTTTATGGGAAGGCAGTCATTTTTGCAACATTTTTCATGTTTTTGAGGATTTATAATGACCTCTTTCTTTTGATTCATTATCCCTAATTTTTGCCTGACTGTTCTTGTTTTCGAGATTACAGTCAGCGGAATGCCCTAGCTTTCTTAAGCCTCCTTTGTAGGTTTTGACTCAGTGGGATTTTCTTTTTTTGAGAGATGATGACTGCCTATGAGATAAGGAACCACCATTGTCTTTTGGTTCCAAAGGAATGTTTTTGATGTCATTCGTTGTATTACGAACTGAGAGTTTGCGACTTCAATGCGCATCTTTTGAATTAACTGAGAGACTACCCTGCCCTAGGTTTAATTAAAGGTTTCAATTTGTGTTTAAAACAGAAAACTTCTACTTCTTTGGCTCGAAGGGGTTGACTAGGGACTATCTTCCTTATAACTCCAGTGTTTAGGGTTTGAAAGAAACGCATGTACATCGTCAACAAGGTCTATTCAAAAGCATACTGTATGAGATTATGGCATTGTTTCGTCATCCTCCCTCTAAAGGCTTGTAGATTTTTGCAAGAATTAATTGTCATAAAGAAAGTAGGAAGCATAATTCAAGAATAGTGAAAACGAATGGATAAATTCAAGACAAACATATGCAATGCATTAATGAAACATAGTTTGACATCAACAGATAATTGTTTGAATAACAAAAGAAATTACAACTTGAAAATTCAAATGAAATAAAAGTCTCTTAGTTCGAACTTTGTCATTTTAGGTGGAGAACCCTCAGTGGAAGATTTTCATCTCGCCATCCGGCATGAATTTCAGCACTCCTCTATCAATCATATCTTGGATTTTGTTTTTCAAAGTCCAATAGTCGTCGGTGTCATGTCCAGGACTATAGGAGTGGTATACACAAAATGCGTCAGGGTGATAGCCAAGAGCAGAGGTATTGGGATTACCAAGAGGATCCTTTAAAGCAAGCAGATTGACTTCCAACAAGCGTTTCAGTATTAGAGATGATGGTATGTCAGTCTCAGTGAAATGTCTTCCAGATGTATTTTGCTTATGCCGATTACCTCGTTGACGCTGGCGAGGTTGTTGCTGGGCTTGTGACCCTGAAGCAAGTTGGGGAGCCTTTCCCTTGTATTCTTGTCTCAAAGGAGGTTGAATGATGACTTGATCTTCAACCCTAGTTGTTTTCCCCACTTGGTTATCTTGAAGCAGTTTATTGACAAGGACCCTGAGCTCCTCTTGTCTTTGAGCCAGGTCTTGAATGAGAGCCATCTGGCCCACCAGTTGTCCCATCATCTGGATATTCATCGTTGCCATCTCAATCTGTAGCTCTTCCAACTGATCATTTCTGATGCCCCCTGGATTTCCTAGGACTATGCACCTTGTGAGGAGAGCTTTCACCTCTTCTTGCCCCTGGGACAGGTTCAAGAACATTTCTTGAAGTTGAGCGTTTTAAGCCTGGATATCTTCGACAGTCCTCTCTAGAGCCATCTCTACTGAAATAAACAGTAGGAGAATAAGGAAACCTGTAAGGGAAAACCTGTCATGATATAATGCATGATATGTGGATGCGTGTTTTCAAGAATCTCGCGGGGTAAACAGAAGAAAATGTTAGAGATTAAACTTCGATCAACATCTTTGATTGGAGAACTTTGTATCGGTGGATGTCTTTCCACGAGAATCAAGCTCACCATGTCAAGCGGGTTATAGCCCTTGATTCAAGTTTTTGTACTTGATCTTTGATGGCGTTTGTTTAGAGGAAAATGAATCCTCTTGCCCTTTGGTAGACGTCTGGTTCAACGTGACCCTGCATCAAAGACCCTCGAGATCCTTGAAATGGTTATTGAAAATGCTATGGTATGATGTTATGATGTTATGTACAGGTATGCAAAAGTAAGCAAGTGTATATATAGGTAATCATATTCACACAAAGCAGACAAGTCCTTAGGTTTAGGCTTGCATGGGGTTTGTAGTTAAGTACCCTCTTGAAGTTAGTTGGCTCAACCTGTCCTATAAATAGTAACCGGGTTCTAAGGAGCTCAATATCACTGGATTATTTTCTGTGTCCATTGTTTCAGTTTAGCCACTTTACTGGCGACCGAAATATTCCAAGAAAACAACCCTCAATGAGTGTAGTATCGAGTGACTACCAACTTCAGACTGCACCAAAGTCGTCACCTCACTACCCCTAATAAGTCCAAGATGGTCAAGTAAGGTTCTAAGAGTTCGTTAGTGCTTCATGACATCACTCAACAGCCCTGTATTCTCTTTGATTAACTCAAAGGCTACAGGTACCCACAAATATGTCACACTAACGTAGCCACTGCTTCAACCATGTCGGTATACCCCGCACAGTTCCCTCACAGTTTATTGCTACTTACCTAAAAGGTGGCCCCCAAATCCAGGTGTAGGATTTAAAACAAACCCAAGCATGGACCCAAAAAGTAAATCAATCAAGGCAAACACGATAAGTATGTAAAGGTGATCTAAAACCCTAAGGTAACCCCACTTTTTTTTAGAAATCCCCATCAGATTCGCAAGTTCTGTGATACGGTGGGAGAACTGACTTGGGATTTTGCGTTCGCAAATGTTTCGGTTTAGCAAGAGTCGCCACCGACTTTTATTTTATCCTAAGGAAAGGTCAAAAATCACATGAAAGACCTTTGAGATGTTTTCTTGGGTTCGGGGGGTAGATTATGAAAAGGGAAGGTGCTAGCACCCTTTTCATCCATGGTTTTCCATGGGATCTTAGTTACTTGTTTAGATCACTTTCCTTTGTTTTTCAATTGTTTGAAATGGTGCCTTGTGTGTGGTTTTTGAAAACTCTTTGAAAAAGAGGCCTTTGTATAGGCAACCTTTTTAAAGACTCTTGTTTGAATGTATACAAAGGTGTGTGTATTTTTGAAAAGATATTTCAATGTTTTGGAAAGTTTACTTTGAAATTGTGTTGTGATGTGTGTTTGAAAGTAGCAAGGATGTTTTTGCAAGCTTTTTGATCAAGTAACTAAGAGTTGTCTACCCTATTTTACTCAAAGATCTTTCTTATGTTTTCAATCCTTTTGACAATGTTATTTTACCATTATATTTGGTGAATAACCTTGTGTTAGGATGTTAAACGGGACAGGCGTGGGTCATCGCATACAATCATTGAAAGCAACTTGTGAGACGCTCTAGCAATTTTGTAAGGGACGAGATCGTTTTATCGAAGGCAACATCGAGGATCATTGAGGGACTACGATCTTTTTTTATCGAAGGGGCATTTACTAGAGTGTCTCATACTCGAGGAACATGATTGTGTTTCCGAGGCAACAGGCGAGGTTACCCTAGAGGTGCAAGTGTGATTTGCATATTGATTTTCATGCTTTTATCTTTTATTAGGTTATCTAGCGATTGATTTTGAATCTTTCAATACAAACCCTAATTACTATACAGTATATTGAAAGCAATAAATTGAGGGAATTTAAAGTCTAAGTTATTACAAAAAAAGTATTCGGGGATGGGGGTACAATTATTTACAGACGGGGATGAGTCTTATCAGAAGAGTAATGTCTAAATATGTGTTACAACCAAATCGAACTGTCGCAATTCAACATAAAATTATAACAATTTATAAGATAAAGAAAATCAAAGAATTATGAGATGCATGTATTTATTTACAAATAAACAAATAAAATTTAACCTAATAAAGATTAAGTATTTATTATTATTTTTTTTGTTTTTTTTATGAATTATATAAACAAAGAGTTTTAAAGAAAGAAAGATTATTTAAATTAAATCTTCTATTATTTACATATTTTTAAAGAAAACCAAAATTAATTAAATAAAGTTTCTATTACACTTGTATTTTAGTAATGTAGTAATTCTTAATTTAATAAAGAAAATTAAAACTATGTTAAAAAAAATAAAGTAATTATTAACAAAAGAAAAGAAGATCAAATTATTTAAAAAGAAACCATATCAAAATAAAATTTTAATACATTTTTTAATTTTATTGTTAGCAAAAGGAATGAAAATAATTCATTTAGAATGAAAAAAAATAATTAAAAAAAAGTATTTGGTTTGAAGAAAATAAAAAAAGAATATGGGCTTTATGGAAATGTTTTTGGATGGCCCAAAGGAAAACAAATCAAGATAGAAAGAAATTGAGGGGGGGTATGCGCAGAAAATGCTGTGGGCTTAGGGACTTGTTGGGGTGAAGGCCCAGAACGAAATGTTGTGACAATTTTTAGGGTTTGACATTTGATTAGGGTTTGCAAGTTTTGGGTTACAGCGGCACCAATCTTGCTTTTCTTCTTCGTTTCTCTCATCTTTCTCAGGCGAAGGCTTCTGATACTCTTCTTAAACCCAGCTACGGGAGCACCGCCCCCTCCCACTCTTTCATCCTCTCACAGTTGTCCAAGCTTGGTTCGAATGGTACGAATTATTATCTTTTGTGTTTTACAGTTTCAATGTTCGTTTATTGATTTTACAGCTTAATCTCTTAACCTATGATATTTCACGCAGCAAGGGTTTTAGGGAATTTTACCTTGAGGAAGATGGAGAGGAAAATGGAGGGAGGGAGAGGGATTGGTGGCGCCTCCTTGGTGGCCGGTCAACGGAGAATACGATGACTGACTTTGCTTTTCTGGTACCTCTTTTTTGTTGATTTGTTGGTTGATGATGAACTTTATTCTGAAACCGTTATTGTTGCTTCTGAATCTCTCTTTTTCCTTGTTAATGATGAGCTTGATTTCTGAAACTTGTTTTTTCTGTCACTTCAGAATCTCTCTTCTTCCTTGTTAATGATGAGCTTGATTTCTGAAACTTGTTGTTTGTTATTGATGGCTTGATGATCCGTTGGTTTGATGTTAGTTGATGATGTGATTCTGAGAACTCTATTGTTGGCTCTGAAAACCCTTTGTGGATTTCTTTTGATTTTCTCTTCCTCTTCTCTTGGCTAATGATGTTTTGATGATGAATGATTCTTGTTGTTGGCTTCTGAATCTCTTCCTTTCTTGGTTTTGGTATTGATGATGAAAGTATCTCTGAGATTGTTTTGAAAATTTTGTTGTTTTTTGAAGATGATGAAATGTTCTGGAAGTTGTTTTGCTTTGCTTTTGAAATGTTCTTCTTCTCTTCTTGGCTCTAATGGATTGATAATCTTTGAAACTGTTATTTTTTGTTGTTAATGATGAAGAAAAAATCTGAAACTGCCTTTTGTTGGTTTGAACTTGTTGGTGATAGTTGATGAAGCTTGTAATTTTTGTTTCACATTTTTGAAAACTGCAGGTTTATAAGTTGGCAAGTTGTCTTGGTCAACTTAGTAAGTTTGCAGTTTAGAACTGTTTGCAGGTTTGGCCTGGTTGTTATGCAGGTTTGAGCTTGTTTTGTTGGTTTTTTTAGTAAACCTTACAGTTTTTGACAGGTTTGGGCATGTTGCAGTTTGGGTAAGTTGCAGCTTGTTTTGGTTTGGCCTTTGTGCAGGTTTTGTGCTAGAAGGATTACATGCTTGTAAGTTTTGTGCAAGTTTGTTGTTTTTGCAAGCAGGTTTGCAAGCTTCCTGTAGTTATGCAGGTTGCTTGAGCTTGCAAGTTTTTGACTGGCAGTTTTTTTTGGGTCCGTTGCAGTTATGCAGGTTTTGAGCTTTTATAGCAGTTTATGCAGATTTTGCTCAATGTTTTCTCCCTCTCCCTGGACTGTTATACAATCTCTCTTTTTATATATTTTGCTTTCTTTACTGTCTTTGATAGCCTGCCTTAGCCAAAACTGCAAACCTCTTCACTAGGTCTTCTCTTTCTCTCATAAGCATTTTTTGCTTATTATTTTTAAATTTGAAAAGTTTGTCTAGGCTGGAAAGTGATGATGGCTTTGACAAGTCTTCTTGCTTGTAATTTGGTTTATCTCTGCATTGTGTACTTTGTTTCTTTTGCTAGTTGCTATGCTTTTTGTAACTCAGTTTGAATTGCTTGGTTACTGCAGTTTGAAACTCAGTTTGCAGTACATTTTGCTTTGTATGCAGCCTTGTACTTTGTATTTGAACCATGTTTTTGCATCTAGTTTGACATGCTTGCATTTTATTATTTGTTTTTACTTTTCTATTTGTGAACCAAGAAGAGTAATCTTCTTGGGATTTGCAAATGGGAAAATAAAACATGATGAACAAATAGCATTCTTATTCCGGCCGACTAATTTTAATGATGATTTCTTTTCTTTCTTTTCAATTGAAAATTCTTCTGTATTAATCTCTTTTTCTCTGTCTTTTGCAGGTGCGTACCAATTGGACGATAGAGGAAGCAGTAGAAACCAAAGATCTTGAGCATGGAAGCACTTGAAGTTTAGGGGATTTAGGCTTAGAAATAGATAGATTTTTTCATTTGTTGTAAACAATCATTATTGTAAATACTATAAGTTGTAAGCTTACAATATTCAAATAAATTTTGTAACAACATTTGAAATGAATAAACAGTCTTTATCCAAAAGAAATTTCTACTGTCAAATATCTTCCAATCTTTCCTTGCATGTTTATTTAATTATTTAAGACTCTCAAATCAAAATAATTGGAACTGTATCCCAATAATTCTAATCCAGGTAAAATAAATAATCAACAAACTTTGCAGTCTCGTAACCTTGCATTACTCACAATACGCATGGTATTCCAATTAACATACGCATTGTACAGTTAAACAAACAAAGCATTCCATTAAACGGTAAACCTTTCACTCCACTAACAAGAAGATGCCTTAATGTCCCAAACAAAAAGCCTCACCTCTTATCCCAGATAATCAAGCTTTGAGAACAATCAATAAATTTGAACAAGCAATTTCTGAGGATTCAATCTCTTTTGAGAGATGTGAGAGAAAACCCTAATCCTGGATTACTGCCAAAGAAAGATCTGTCTGATCGATTCTTGAGTCAATCTTAACAAATCAGAGAAAACCCTAATTTTGGATTGACTGATAAAGAAAAGTCTGTTTGACCGATTCTTGAGCCAATCTCAAAAATAAGAGAAACCCCTGGGGTTGTGATTTCTTGTGATAAAGGTAGGGAAAATTTTTGGGTAGAACACCTAGGCATGGTCACAATGCCAATGCTGTCGAGGAAGATTTATTTGTTGCCACAGTAGATGAACTTTTGACTTCGCTGTCGATCATTAAGATGAATTTGTTAAAAGTTGGTGTATTCATAGGATGTAAAAAAGACTGCCATCATTGCTTATCCTCACCCACTGATTACCCTCTGTTGAAGACAGATATCTAACGCCTGATTGATAACCAAGAAATTATGTTTGACAATGCTCCCGTGTTACCTATTCCTGTTAAAAAAATTTCAATCATAACCATCTCCGCCAATCCTTCCAGGGTCCCTAAAAGGCCCGTTAGGATTACACCTGCTCCAAAAACTACTCCACTTAAGATCACAATTCCCGGGCCGGTCCCGTATAAGTCAGATAAAACAGTACCATGGAATTATGTTGGAGAAATCTACTACCATGGTATCAAACAAGATGAATCGACTACCGAAGAAGAGAGCTCCGAAGAGGAAAATTTCGACATTAGCAATATTTCCAGAACTAGCAAGATCACCCGTAGTGGTAGAATCTTCTCACCAGAGATTTCCCCTCCAAAGGCAGTCTTTGGACCTGTGGTCGTTCCTAAGATTACCTCTACACCGATGATTATACCTGCAAGCGTACCTACCAACAAAGACGACACAATTCTTGTCCCTACCGATACTTCCACTGTTGAGAATAAAGGAAAAAGCATTCAAGAGGAGCCTGTCCGGACGAAGGCTCAATCACTAGCTATCCCCGAAACATCCAAGAAGGAAATGGAAGAAATCCTGAGGATAATAAAAAAGAGTGATTATGATGTGGTTGAATAGCTGGGGGAAACCCCATCCAAAATCTCCATGCTAGCATTGTTGTTGTGCTCTGAGGCACATGCGAAAGCTCTGGTAAAATTTCTGAAGACAACTCATGTGCCACAAGAGACATCTGCTGACCAATTCCAAGAATGTGTGGCCAGTTTGATAGCTGATAATGGTTTGGGCTTCTCTGATGCTGATTTGACACCCAAAGGAAGAAAGCACAACGAGGCATTGCATGTCTCTGTGGAGTGTAGAGTAACAACCCTAGCCCATGTCTTGGTAGACACTGGTTCATCTTTGAACGTATTACCAAAGAAAGCTCTTGACAGATTGGATTGCGAAGGGCTGACGTTGGAACCCAGTAACATAATTCTGAGAGCATTTGATGGCTCGAAGAGGATGGTCCACGGGGAGGTGGACATCCCGATAAAGGTGGGAACTCAGATTTTCAACTCGACCTTCTATGTGATGGACATCTGTCCTTCTTATTCATGTCTTTTAGGATTCCCCTGGATTCATAATGCCGGTGTTTTCAGTTCCACGCTACACCAGATGCTGAAGTACCCAGTCCAAGGAAAGATCATAACTGTCCATGGAGAAGAGGAGTACATGATTAGTCATCTAAATACCTTCCGATATGTGGAGTTGGATGGTGAGTTCATTGAAACCCCTTTCCAACATTTTGAATAAGTCTCTCAAGAAGTAGCGGTGACCAAGGCAGTATCCTCGATTCCCAAGATCACAAGACCTCTGCTTCGTATATCATCACTAAAGGACGCAAAGGCGGTAATAGAAGAGGGTGGATGCACCATCTGGGGGCAGCTTCCAGACATTCGTATAAATCAGACAAGTTTGGCTTGGGGTATACTTCAACAACTCAGAAGGCTGTGCGCCGCGCCCGTGCCGGAGGGCCACCTGTGAAGATTAGCAACCAATGGGTCAATGCAGTAGAAGACAATGAAGAGGATGGCAGCTTGGAAGATTGGATATTTCCTATTGTCAACGGAGGACTTCGCAACTGGGAAGCCAGAGACTTTGTCCCAATAACTTTCATCTCTCAATAATTTATCTTTTACATTTCTGTTGGACTTGTAATATTCAAGAACAATTCGCACTTCAAAAACCTTGTGTCTTACCCGAGGCACAATGGTCCATTTGTAAGGGTTTTTATTTCATCTTCACATGACATTCAATGAATCATGGACGCTTTTTCACATATAAACCTTTTGTTCTCATTGTCTTTCTTTTACATTTTATTGTTTAAAGATGGCTATACCCTTAAACAAACCCACACTCACAAATGCAGGTACCCCTCCATTCCGGATCCCATGGGTAAAGATACTGCTATAGCCTTTAGTGACTCTAAAGATCTGATCTACCAAGCTGAATACGAAGGTGAGTAAGATTGTGAGATGCCAGGGGAATTGGCCAGATTACTACAACAAGAGGAAAGAGCTATTCAGCCTCATGAGGAGCTGTTGGATACAATCAATTTGGGTACCGAGGAAGTTAAAAAGGAAATCAAAGTGGGTGCCAATTTAGAGCCAAGTGTCAAGGAGCGTCTAATTCAGCTATTACATGATTATGTTGAGATCTTTGCCTGGTCATACGAAGACATGTTGGGACTCGATACAGACATTGTGGTACATCGTCTACCCACAAGAGAAGACAGTCCACCAGTGAAACAAAAAGTTCGCCGCATGAGACCTGACATGTCAGAGAAGATCAAAGCAGAAGTTATGAAACTGTTCAATGCTGGATTTCTGGCTGTTACTTCTTATCCTCAAGGGGTTGCCAACATTGTTCACGTGCCTAAAAAGGACGGTAAAGTACGGATGTGCATGGATTATAGAGATTTAAATAGGGCCAGACCTAAAGATGATTTTCCACTTCCACACATCGACATCCTGGTCGATAATGCAGCCCAACACAAAGTGTTTTCCTTCATGGATGGATTCTCAGGTTATAACCAGATTAAAATGGCACCTGAGGACATGGAGAAAACTACATTTGTCACACAGTGGGGAACATTCTGCTACAAAGTGATGCCATTCGGAATGAATAATGCCGGGGCAACCTATCAACGCGCCATGGTACCTTTGTTCCATGATATGATACATCATGAGATAGAGGTATACGTATGTTGTACCCCAAAATTTGCCCTCCCATATTCTTCAAGGTTTGTCAAGAATCACCTCCTAAGCCAGCAGAAATTAGGGTTTTGGTTCTCTCAATGAATTTAGGGTTTTCAATGGCTCAAACAAGTCTCATAATCCTATATGCATGCTCAAGCATCTACATGCCAAGTCTCAAGACTCATAGTGTCAAATTGCATAATCAAAAGCCCTATTTGCTTCACAGTCAACTGTAGGGGCAAAATGGTCATTTTACAGTCAAAAGTCAAAAAAATTGGTCAACATCTTATTTTGAGTCCACAATCATCATTTGATCAAGTCTTGATCATGATTCCACAAGCATGGCTCAAAAATCATCAAGATGCAAAAAGTTTCTATTTTGGGACAGTAGAAAAGTCAACTGTAACTTGACCAAGGCATAACTTTTTCATGGTTCATCAGAAAAATCCCATCCAATGCTCATTTTGAAGGGGATGACATTTCCTACAACTCATCTTCATATTCCAAGTCCAAGAAATGTTCTCACAAAAAGTTATCAATTTCTACATTATAGGTCAATTTCAAAGGTCAACAAAAATGCACTTTAAGTCAAAGACCATAACTTGAGATTGGTAAATCCAAATGACATGGGACCAAAGGCATTGGTTAGAGGACTTCAAGACCTTTCCAAAATGTCCAATAACATGTTCATATGATCAAAATTGAGCAAGATATGGATTGGAGAAGTTGGGAAATGTTTATGAATTTGCAAAAGTCAACTTTGCTCAAAACACATCATTTTTGCTAATGGGCCTCAAATTCCTTCTTGAAACTTTGTCCAAAGCCTATGCACGACCCATCAAGCCTAAATTGATTTATTTTCTTATTTAATTAATTAATTGGATTTTTAATTGATTTTTAATTCATTTAATTAATTTAAAATGTAGGAAATTCAAAGATGTGATTTTTTCAATCTTTTGTGAAGCAAATAAACTCAGGGCAAGCTGGAAAATTCGTGTATCAATCAAGGACATCAAAATCTCCATGTTTGGTAAGTTTTCTCAATCAAAAAGATTGAAAAATATTTGATTTTCAATCAAATATTGGAACATCAATGCAAGGAATTTCTTAAGCAAGATTTAACCTAAAACCATTCTCCTATATGTACTGAACCGAAACCTAATCATGCACACGTGAGAACTGCTGCACAAAAGGCATAAGAACATTGAAAAATATCAAAGAAACTTAAAAACTGAATTCTACTTTCCACGCCAATTCAAAGCCTTTTCTTGATTCCAATACATTGCTAGGCCTCCCAGGAACGATTTACAATCAAAACCAAGCTTCATAGCTCAAGAAATCGTTGCAAACAGTTTCACGGTTTGAAGCTTTTTTCCATAATTGTATATATTGATTCATGCATATTTAACATATTCTTGTGGTTGTTTTGTGTTAATAGGACTCATACGAAGCTATTGGTGTGATTTAATTGCATTAAGACGCCCTGAAACGCAAGTTGCCATTAAAGGATTCTAGGGTTCATGAGTTCCTAAATTAGGGCTTTTCAGGTCCGGTAAAATTAGAACCTCCAACACCTGTGGTTGAATTCGTCAAGGCCAGACGAATCAAACACCATGCTCGCGAACAATTTATATTTAGCATACATCTATTCGCTATTTTTCCTCGTTCTACTTTGTGGGGGTTAAAAACCCCCTCTATCCATTTATGTTTTACAGGGAATCTGGGGAAGACGATGACGTGCTGATCTCTGAGTGGATGGTTCAAACGGACGCGCGCTTTTTTCTCTTTCCAGCATAATTGATGTATTTCATATATTATTTTCATTGCTTAATATATTATCAAATACAGGCACATGGTGTAGTGGTTGCTGCGTTGTCCAAGGATCATTGGGACCTGGGTTCGATTCCCAGATCCCCCAAATAATTATTTCATATTTTGTTTAACGTGATTGCATGCAGCGCTTTCCAATGATTCCACCATACACCTCAACCATCCAGGCGCCAGGTGTTCACAACCATAGATCCAAAGGCCAAAAGATGCTGGACACCATGCTCCCAGTCAACGCTTGCACACCTGACCCAGAAAATCCAACGTGGCTGAAGAACAAATGGGCTTCAGATTGCTTTTCTCACCTCCATTTGGGTCCAACACCCCCCTGGTTTCTATTTCTTTTTTATTTTCTTTCTTTTTATTTTCTTTTAATAATTATTATTACTATTATCTAATTAATTCATAAATTATTTTTCATAATAACATCAGAAACTTAAAATATTGTTTATTTTTATTATTTGTTATTTTCACTATTAATAATTATTTTTGTAAATAAATGAAAATTAATTAATTTAGTCTCTTTTGTTAATTAGGTTTAATTTTAATCTTTTTTTACAATAAATAAAACAACCTTAGAATTAGGTTTTTTCTTTTTGACTTTTAATTTCTTTTATTTTTATTTTCATTAAAAACATAAAAAACACAAAAACATTTTTTCTTTTAATTAATAAATTAATTAGTTATTAGGTTTAGCTTGAATTAATTAAGGAAAAAATCTCATTTTTTTCTCAAAAAGGGTCAAAACCCTAAGTGCGTCCCGATCCAATTCTTTCACGCATTATTTTTATTTTGATTATATTGATGTATCTGCTCCGAGAATGTAATAGTTAATTAGGGTTTTATCGCTTTATTTACTTTTCTCACATTTATTTTCCAAACGGGTTTTGTTTTTGGCGATGTATAGACCCGCGCCTTGTAATAGTGTAGATTTACCTTTCCGCACTTTATTTCCCGCAAATTATTTGACTGTTAATTATGCCTGCAAGACTTGTATGACTAAAAAAATCAATCCGTAGCTCACAAATAACATGTACAAGATAATCTTAACTGAATTGGATACACGTGCACATGCCACTCTTAGGGTACGCCTCACTGGTTGCTTCGACGTGGTCATCAAGTATAGGGTGTTTTAGAGGTCGCCCTCCTGTATAAAGATCCAGTTGCCTCGAAACGGTTGCCTCGGATAAAAAGGATCTAGGACATTAGGGTTACCGCTAAGGCATCCTACTATTGCTTTGGTGACCACACATTGTCCCTAATAATCGAATTGACCCGAATACCTCCAACGACGGTGCTACCTACTTCTCAATAGTGGGATAGTACTGTCTAAAGGACTCTTACACAGCCTAATTCCTTTAGAGTAGGTAGATTTCTCCTGGGTACTTGCTCTTTCAAACAAACGAAAAAACTTTTCGCACTTACACTTTCAAAAAGTTTTCAAACAAATATTTCATACACTCTTGAGGACAGATACAAGAGTTACCTAGAAGTTTTTCAAACTAAACTTTTTCAAAACCCACATACACTTGAAAAGCAAACAATTTTTGAAAACATAGTGAGCAAGTACCTAAGAGCCCGTGGATAACCACGGATAGAAAGGGTGCTAACACCTTCCCTTTCTATAAATCTACCTCCCGAACCGAGAAACATCTCGAAAAAAGGAATTTTGTTGTGCTTTTGTCCTTTCCGTGTTGGAGAACATAAAAGACGGTGGCGACTCTTGCTTACCGCGACATTTCGCGAACCAGCTTAAAAAACAGTCAGTTCTATTTCCACCGATCACAACGTAGATGACATGATAGCCCGATCACAAACTGAAGAGGAACACCTTGATCACTTGCAAAAGTTCTTTGTAAGGTTGAAGAAGTACAAGTTAAGATTGAATCCAAACAAGTGCACATTCGGAGTCCGGTCCGGTAAACTCTTAGGTTTCATTGTCAGCAACAAAGGCATCGAGGTTAGTCCTGCCAAAGTCAAAGTAATACAAGAAATTCATGCTCCTTCTACTAAGAAGGAAGTCAGAGGATTCTTGGGACGCCTGAACTATATTGCCAGATTCATTTCTCACCTAACATCTACTTGTGAACCAATCTTCAAACTGTTGAAGAAAGATCAAGTAGTCAGATGGAATGATGAATGTCAGATTGCTTTTGACAAAATCAAAGAGTATTTACAAGAACCTCCTGTCTTAATGCCACCATTCGAAGGAAGACCATTGATCATATATCTGACCGTTTTAGAGAACTCAATGGGGTGTGTATTGGGGCAGCATGACGAGTCTGGCCGAAAAGAGAACGCTATTTACTACTTTAGCAAAAAGTTTACCGACTGTGAAACCAGATATTCACTGCTCGAGAAAACTTGTTACGCTCTAATATGGGCTGCTCATCGGCTAAGATAGTATATGTTGACTCATACCACTTTGCTGATATCTAAGATGGATCCGATAAAGTACATCTTCAAAAATCCTGCTCTGTCTTGAAGAATAGCTAGATGGCAAATGATCTTAACAGAACATGACATACAATACACTACCCAGAAAGCTATAAAGGGGAGTGTGTTATCTGATCATCTTGCTCATCAAGCTGTAGAAGATTATCAGTCCATGAAGTTTGAATTCCCAAACGAAGACATCATGACATTAGACAATTGTGAAGAAATCAGGCCATATGGCGGACCTGAACTACGATCCTGATGGACCCGGTTCTTTGATGGGGCATCCAATGCACTTGGTAATGGTATTGGTGATGTACTCATATCTCCAGAAGGGTGTCATACTCCCTTTACTTCCAGACTTTGCTTCAACTGTACGAACAACATGGCAGAATACGAAGCATGCATCTTTGGTCTCAAGGCTGCCATAGACTTGGGGATCAAATCTTTAGTTGTATTTGGAGATTCGGATTTGGTCATCAGTCAGATCAAAGTATAATGGGACACTAAGAATCCAAACCTTATCCCTTACAAAGAACATGTTTTGACATTGTTACCACATTTCGAGCAGATTACCTTCGAGCATTTCCCGCGAGAAGAAAATCAGCTAGCAGATGCTCTAGCCATAATGTCATCTATGTTTTAACTTAATTGGGATAACGAGGCTCCCCAGATCACCATTGAACAAATGGACGAACCAGCACACTGTCACAATATTAATACTGAAGAAGTAGTGGAACAGCCTTGGTTTCATGAAGTCAAAAGGTATCTCGAGGCTCAAGGATATCTGGAAGGAGCTTCAATCAATGATAAAACGTTCTTAAGGAGATTCTCTGCTAAGTTCTTCCTAAGTAATGGCATCTTGTACAAACGTAATCATGATTCTATTCTGCTCTGTTGTGTGGATAAGATTGAAGCTGAAAAGATCATGGCTAAATTACATGAAGGTACCTTTAGCACTCACTCTAGTGGGCATATGATGGCAAAGAAAATCCTACGGGCGGACTATTATTGGTCTACCATGGAAGCAGACTGCTATCAATACTCCCAGACCTGTCATAGGTGTCAAATCTATGCAGACAAGGTGCACGTGCCTCTGGTTCCTCTAAATGTCTTGACAGCTCCTTGGCCCTTCGCTATGCGGGGAATCGATATGATTGCGGAGATCAAGCCTACAACGTCCAATGGACACCACTTCATTCTAGTGGCCATTGACTATTTCATAAAATGGGTCGAAGCAACTTTCTTCGCATCTGTTACTAAGAACGTTGTTGCCTGCTTCATCAACAAGAATCTTATTTGCCGGTACGGTATCCCAGAAAGGATCATCACTGATAATGGTACGAACCTTAACAATACTATGATCACCGCCTTGTGCGAGCAGTTCAAGATTCAACATCACAATTCATCCCCCTATCGGCCAAAGATGAATGGTGCAGTCGAAGCTGCTAATAAAAACATTAAAAAGATCATACAAAAAATGACAGTCATCTACAAGGACTGGCATGAAATGCTACCGTTTTCTCTCCACGGGTATCGTACCACGACTCACACATCAACTGGGGCGACACTCTATTCTTTAGTTTATGGCATGGAGGTTGTCTTTCCTATTGAGGTTCAAATCCCCTCTTTGAGAATTATGAAAGATGCAGGTTTGAGTGAGGACGATTGGATCCAGACTCGACTTGATCAACTAAACTTAATTGATTAAAAGAGACTTATTGTTGTTTGCCATGGTCAGATGTATCAAAAACGGATGATCAAGGATTTCAACAAGAAAGTCAGACGCCAAGTGTATCAAGTTGGAGATCTGGTGATCAAGCGCATCATCTTGGCATAAAGTGATACCAGGGGAAAATGGACTCCTACCTATGAAGGACCATTTGTAATCAAGAACATCTTTTCTGGTGGGGCAATGATCTTAACCACCATGGACGACGACGACCTGCCACACGCTTCGAACGCAGACATATTCAAAAGATACTACGCATAAGAGACCCACTAGGTTGACACACCCAGGAAAAACAAGGGCATCCCGGCGAACCAAAAGGTTCGAGTAAAAATTAGGGATAAAATAAAAAAATCTGTACACCCGGAAAGTTGAAAACCCGAAAGGGCGACTTGGGCAAAAAAGGGTTTCCCGGTGTATTGAAAACCCGAAAGGGCGATCCAGGAAAAGAGTTAGGGAATTAAAGCGTATGACTATGTCTCGTCGGATAACTTTGAGGACAATCTCTTCACTGACAAACTCGGAGCTTCTGATCAATTCAATCATCTTCAGATGAAGCAACAAATAGACAAGATGTTCGGAGATACAGAGGCTATAGCAGAATGGGAACCCCATGGGATTATCACACATAGCTATCTTTCTTTGTATAATTTTTTCTTATTTTCATGACACCATCCTCTTACTAGGATGTATGTCTCCTTTGTACAAAATACTTATTCAAAGTGAATACAAAGATATCTCTTTTAAAGTACAGAAAACTATTTGTCCTTTTCTTTTACACTTGTGTTTTATTTGCAAAAAACGTCCAATGATTCATTAATAAACATATGCATTTGAACATAATTACTGTTTACAAACAAACAAAATGGGAAAGAACAATTACTGACAGGTCGAAATAATAGGAAAACGTCTTTAGGCTATTCCATCGGCAATCCCTAAAGTACGTCATTAAGATCCCCAACGGATCTAAAACTTCAAACTATTAATCCACAGTTGAAACCATCCTGTTTCTCCAAATTGCCCAGCAAGTTGTCTTAAAGCCTGAAAGTCAATCGGACAATAGCTAGCTTCTGTTTCTCCCTAACCTAGGATAACTCCCTAGTATAGTGACAGACGACCGAAACTCCTGAACTTTTTTCCAAACAGGAATAAGCTTTCTCCCCACAGAGTATTTATTGCTCCCCAATGGAACGAAGATTCCCATTGTTAAATCCCCAGTAGAAGTCATCAAAATTCTCTAGATCCCCTAAGAAGATTACTCAAGCAGTATATGGCATTGCTCACAACAGAATTTTTGTCAATTACTCCAGCTTCAAGACATGAAGAATTCACATATCCTCAGCAGCAGTCAAGGATTTATTTTCCTCAGCAATACAGCAAATCAGCTTACATGTACATACATTACATCCGCATATCATAAACATTGATAAAACATATATATTGCGTCATACAACATAACTTTGTGTTTCAACTAACATTTTACCCTTTTCAAGATAAGATTAACAGCTACTATTAACAATATGCAATCTAGATACAATTCAGATACGCTCCAGACACAGATGTTATTATGTTACTCATTCAGAGTTCAACTATCAGATACAGTTCAGATACGCTCCAGATACGGATGACATTCTAATACTCATTCAGTTTTCAAATCATGATACAGTTCAGATATGCACCAGACATGATTGCCATTCTGTTACTTATTCAAATTTCAAGTTCATGATACAGTTTAGATACGCACCAGACATGATTTCCATTTTGTTACTTATTCATATTTCAAGTTCATGATACATTCCATATACGCTCCAGACACGGAAGCCATTATGTTGCTCATTGAGATTCAAGTTCAGATACATCTCAGATACGCTCCATACACGGAAGCCATTCTTTTTCTCATTTAGATTCACATTCAGATACAGTTCAGATACGTTCTAGATACGGACACCATTCTGATACTCATTCCTTTGACTTACAACTTACAATTCAACAAACATTCTTGGATGGCATTGTTAGCTGGCTATTTTGAATAAGGAAGAAACCACCATCAAAATAATATTTTGAATAAAGTACCTAAGGAGATTAATATCAATATTGGATGTTGGTGGGAAATATGGAGTCATTATGCTGAAGGATTATTCAATTTCCAGCGGATTTCGATTTGGACTTCTTTTAGTGTTCGAATTCAATTTCCAGCGGATTTCGATTTGGACTTCTTTTAGTGTTTGAATTATAAAAGAGCTCCTTTATGTCAGGGCGCCAGAAATTGGAAACGGTCCAGGTAATTGGGTTATTTCGAAAGCGACGAAGGAATAAGATGCTTCGATTGGTACAAATTTCGAATTTCAAATAAAGAGCGCCATTCTAGAAGACGCGTGGAAGTCAACACACATAGGAAGCCTGCATGCTTCGAACGTGGCGTGATTTTAGAATAGGACCGTTAGGGTCAAGACATTATAAATAGGTGTTCTTATGTTAGATTTACAATGTTCACTTTTATGTACTAAAAGATCTCAAAATACTCAAACTACCGTGAATTAAGGAAAACGAGTCAGAAGATACAATGTACGTATTGAACATCATTACTTTTTTACAATTTCAATACAAGTCTTGTTATATTTAGTTCTCCATTACAGTATTTCTGCCCTTTAAATCCTTCGATTTCCTTGCATTTCCTTGTTTTACTTGCCTTTAAACACAGTCACTTCGTTACTTCAATTTCCTTGCATTTCCTTGTTTTACTTGCCTTTAAACACAGTCACTTCGTTACTTCGATTTCCTTGCATTTCCTTGTTTTACTTGCCTTTAAACACAGTCACTTCGTTACTTCGATTTCCTTGTATTTCCTTGTTTTACTTGCCTTTAAACACAGTCACTTCGTTACTTCGATTTCCTTGCATTTCCTTGTTTTACTTGCCTTTAAACACAGTCACTTCGTTAGAAACTTTACTTTCACTTTATCCTTTTAGTCAAACACTTATCTTTACATTCAAGCCCAAGTCTAATTCGAAGCCTTTCTTTCCTACATTCAGTTAGTTTATTCCTATAGACCATTTTAGAAATCTTTCCTAAGAATCTCATATTCGAACTTAACATACAATATAAGTCTATCAATATAATAGATATGAACATAAAAATAAGTTATGACACATGTGTTCTAGGATCAATCTAGTCGATCCTGCAAGTAACCAATAATAATTAGTAAATTGGAAGACTAGCGTTTGTTTACTAGAAATCACTGTAAACAAATTGGCACACCTGGTGGGACAGTGTCATAACAAAAAGTTTTATCAAACATATTAGAGAAGTTTTAGGATTTTCTGAGTGTGGAGCGCGTTTCAGTACATGAACCTTCGAAGCAGAAAAATAAAGAATAACAATCCACATATACCCAGAAAACAACGTACCAAAACAATGGTTAATACAACCAACCAAGATGGGGTACAGAATCCCCCACAGGGGGCTGCAACAATCGTTTCAAGTTCGATTGATGCCTCCAATGCCATTCCTGTTGGCAGTTCGAATACGATCCCAGTAAGTACATTAGACATTCCATCAAACGTGTCTTCAGTGCAAACTGCGCCACACATAGGGAATCAACAGTATTCGACCCCCCCTAGGCCTCCAGGTTTCGAACCTTTTGATACCCAGAAATCCTCAGTATGGGATGCCAACTTCGTTTATGGCAGGGTTACATAATACAACAACTTCGTCCCCACTCCAAGGATCTGGTTCGGGAATGAACCATTTGGGTACAAATTTCCAGAATACAGGTGTGATCGGTGGATCTGGAACTGACTGTTTAACGCTGGTTCGCGAAATGTCGCGGAAGCAAGAGTCGCCACCGTCTTTTATTTTCTCCAAATGGAAAGGACAAAAGCACAGAAAAATTCCTTAAAGAGATTGCTCTCGGTTCGGGAGGTAGATTATAGAAAGGGAAGGTGTTAGCACCCTTTCTATCCATGGTTATCCACGGGCTCTTAGATACTTGCTCAATGTGTTTTCAAAAATGATTTGTTTGCTTTTCCATGTGGGTTTTAAAAAAGTTTCTTGAAAAATTTCAGTTCGACTCGTACGTCAGAGTGTTTGAAAAATTGCTTTGAAAGCTTTTGAAAAGTGTCGGTGTGAAAAGATTTTTGTTTGTTTTTGAAGAGAGCAAGTATCTACGAGAACCTACCTACCCTAAGGAATTCGTCTGTGTAAATGTCCTTTAAAGTAGTGCCATCTCACCATTGAGAGGTAGGTAGCACCACCGTTGGAGGTGTTCGGGTCAATTCGAGTTTGTAAGGACATGGTGATCACCAGAGCAATGGGAAGACACCTTAGAAGCTACCCTCATGCCAGGTTCCCGGATCATGAGGACTTACTAAGACATCCTCTACTCGACGATCACCTTTCGAGGCAACAGTGAGGCGTACCCTAGGGGTGGTGTGTGCGATTTGTGTGTCGTTTTCAGATATTTTATCTTGTCATGGTATAGGTGATCTAGCGTTTGTTTGTATTTTTGTCCATTCATTCTTGCATGCATATTTAACAGTTAAAATTGCGGGAAAAATAAATCTAAACTATTACAAATGGCGCGGGTCCACATTGCCAAAATTAAACCGGACCCGATTTGACGGAAAATAAAGAAAGCGAAGTAAAAGTGCGAGAAGTTAAATGTTACAACGCTTTGGGAGAATTACATAATTATAATAAACGACATAAAATAAATGCGCAAATTAAATAAATTATGGACATGGGCGTTGGACCCTTTTGCAAAATGTTAAATTAATAAGGAATTAAAATGAAAAATGAAAATTAAATGTTTTTGGTATTTTTTGTATTTTTTAAGATTTAATAGAAAGAATAATTAATTAAAATTAAAATGAAGCGTCAAACCCTAATTCTAATGTTTTTTAAGTTTATTGTGAAAATATTAAGTTTTAACCTAATTTAAATCTAAGTTAATTTACATGCATTTTTTAATTTATGAAAATAAATAAAATAAATATTATTATTGTTGAAAGGAAATTAAAAGGAATAAAATTAACAATTAACCTAATTCTAATTATTTTTTATTTAATATGAAAAGAATTAAAATTGCAAACATCCTAATTAAAACTAAATTCATTATATGTCAATTTATTTACAAGAAAATAATTATAATAAAAATATTTATTATTTTTGGTCTTTTCTGAGTTTTTATGTATTTTTGTAAACAATAATTAATTAAGTAAATTAAAGCAATAAAATAAACAAAAAAATAATTGGAGAAAATAAAAATATGAAAAAATGCAAACCAGGGTGGGTGCAGGCCCCAATATGGAGGTATGGATCAGGAAATTTTGGCCCATTTAGTATTGAACTCATTGACTTTTCCAGGCTTCTTGTGACACTTTTGACCAGGGTGTAGAGTGTATCTTCAATCCCAACCTTTGGTTTGATCTTGATAGAGGCGTGTCATGTTGGACTTGGAGGATGTATGGTATACTGGGACGCTTATGCTGCATGGGAATTGTGAATGAAAAACAATATTGAAATAGCATGAGACCTGGGGTTCGAACCCAGGTCTTGGATATTGCCAAGAGAGGTACCTGCCAGCTGAGCTGTTTGAATTATTTGATATATTAATAATACACAAACAACAAAAAGAAAGAATAAGCGCATTAGTGATTGAACGCGCGAAATTCAAATGTGCCTATCACGTTTTGACACGGAGTCGTCTTCCTCATTTTTTCTGAAACATGAAAGCATGGCAACGGTTTTCCACGCGTTGCTGTAGACGACCTACAAGAAAATAACGATTAGATGCTGGGTGTATATAAATTGATCGCGAGGGTCAAGCTCTCTTCGTCTTGATGAGCTGATTGCAATGGTGGTACTGGGATGGTCTAATTTTGCTTGTATTAAGAATCCCTAATTTTGAAACCTGCAAACCCTAAATCTCATTCATGGCATCATCGCGTATGGTCAACAAAAATACAATCAAACACCATGGTTAGCTTGGAAACTTCATGCTGAACAAGAATTTATAAACAAAAATGAAAAAAGATGTATGAATTATGATATGCGATTTCAAAAGTTTTGCTTTACAGTTTGAGTTACAGGTACCAATTCCTGGAGCTTTTGTGGTTGATATTGATTGGAATATGATCAGGAGTCCACGAGCAAGCTTTTGGAATGAGTATTAGGGCTTGAATGAATCTCTAACCACGTTTTCAGAATTTGAGTTTTCAAGCAATTTTTCAAGTTTGTATATGTTTCTTATGCGCAGCTTTCAGTCTTCCGGCATTAGGGTTATCATCCTGAATATGTAGCAAAGCTATTAGGTTAAAAATATCAATCAAATCTCTTTCATTCAATGGTTTTTGCAAATTGATTTTTCAAGATTTTTTCATATCTTTTCCATGTGCATTTTTGTTCAATCATGCTCAAATCAACCAAATCTTGCCATATTGGGATGTGCACGAAATCTTGAGTCTAGAATGTGCATAAAAAGATTTTTTTAGGTCAAGCTTTATATTTTTCATGTATTTAAATAATTTAAATGAATTAATATTAATATAAATTCAAATAAATAATTAAAAAATGAGAAAATACTTCCCTTTGGGCCTAATGGTCGTGCATAGGCTTGGCATGAAGAAACTTGGAAGAAAAATGGGCCCATTAGCAATTTTGGATCATTTGCATCAATGTTGACTTTTCAAAATTCCCAAAAATTTCCCAACTTCCACAAGGCATAACTTGCTCAATTTTTAAGCTTTTCACATGTTCTTGGACATTTTGGAAAGGTCTTTGAGTCCTTTAACCAATGCCTTTGGTCCCATGTCATTTTGATTTACCAATCTCAAGTTATGGCCTTTGACTTAAAGTCCCTTTTTGTTGACTTTTGAAAGTGACCTATAATGTTGAAATTGATAACTTTTTGTGAGAGCATTTCTTGGACTTGAAGTATGAAGATGAATTGTAGGAAATGTCTTTCTCTTCAAAATGAGCTTTGGATGGAATTTTTCTGATAATCCATGTGAAAGTTATGCCCTGGTCAATTTCAGTTGACTTTTTCAGCTGACCAAATATAGTAACTTTTGCATCTTGATGATTTTCTGAGCCAAATTTTGAGAATCATGATCAAGCATTGATCAAATGATGTTTGTGGCTTCAAAATGATATGTTGACCAAAAATTTGAACTTTTGACTGTCAAATGACCATTTTGCCCCTACAGTTGACTGTAGTGCAATCTAGGGTTTTGACTGTGCAATTTTGAGCTGAATGCCTTGAAACTTGATATGAGGATGTTTGACCACATTTGTAGGCATATGAGACTTGATTGGGCCTTTGAAAACTTTCAATTCTTGATCAGAACACAAACCCTAGTTTTGACTGTATAGGAGACAGTTGAACTGCATAACCCTTGGGGAATTTTGTGACTTGGCTTGGCGATTTCTTGAAGAATATGGGAGGGCAAATTTTGGGGTACAACAGTTGCCCCTGTTCAATCTTCTTGGACCTGAGGATGCAGATTGGCTGGCGTGCCTTTCGTAATCCGAGGGTAGAAGATGATTGGACACTAGAGTGCCCAGAAATTTGCGCTCACATAGTAGCAGTGATGATGGGGGAATGGGCTTGTAGATGCCATTTAGAGGTTGCTGGATAGGGTGATGGGCTTATAGATGCCATCTGGATGTTGATCGCGTAGGAGATTCCTTAGTGAGAACCTGCATACCTGCAAAAAAGAAAAATGAGTACCTGACACGTTGCAGGAGCTGATTTTAGATGCTTGGCATAGATATGTCCTGACTGGTTGCAGGAGTTGAGTCTGGAGCTTCAAACAGCGATGAAAGAACCAAGGATGGTTACTGCCTTAGCCTGAATGATAAGAGAACCTTGGGTGACTTTAATCTCAACAACGCTCGTTGAGAAAAATCTTGATGGGAATTATTATCTTCGCAGTATTGGGCAGAGAACCATAGGCAATTATAATCTGAAAGGAATGATCACCTCACACTCATCGTCGGAGAGGGAAACATCTGAAAAGGGCTTACCACCTCACACACCGTTGGAGAGGGAACCATAAGAGAATATCACCTCACACTCATCGTCGGAGAGGGAAACATCTTAAAACAGGGATTACTACCTCACACGCCGTCGGAGAGGGAACCATACGAGAATATCACCTCACACTCATCGTCGGAGAGGGAAACATCTTGAAAAAGGAATTACTACCTCACACGCCGTTGGAGAGGGAACCATAGGAGACTATCACCTCACACTCATCGTCGGAGAGGGAAACATCTTACAAGGACTTACTACCTCACACACCGTCGGAGAGGGAACCATAGGAGACTATCACCTCACACTCATCGTCGGAGAGGGAAACATCTGAAAAGGACTTCTGGAAGCAGTATCAGAACGTCACCATCTCGGGTTTACATCTGAAACTATATCTGGAAGGAAATCTGGAAGCAGCATCAGAACGTCACCATATCTGGATCATATCTGAAACTATATCTAGAAGGAAATCTGGAAGCAGCATCAGAACGTCACCATCTCTGGATCATATCCGAAACTATATCGAGAAGGAATTCTGGAAGCAGCATCAGAACGTCACCATATCTGGGTCATATCTGAAACTATATCGAGAAGGAATTCTGGAAGCAGCATCAGAACGTCACCATATCTGGATCATATCCGAAACTATATCTAGAAGGAATTCTGGAAGCAGCATCAGAACGTCACCATATCTGGGTCATATCTGAAACTATATCGAGAAGGAATTCTGGAAGCAGCATCAGAACGTCACCATATCTGGGTCATATCTGAAACTATATCGAGAAGGAATTCTGGAAGCAGCATCAGAACGTCACCATATCTGGATCATATCTGAAACTATATCGAGAAGGAATTCTGGAAGCAGCATCAGAACGTCACCATATCTGGGTCATATCTGAAACTATATCGAGAAGGAATTCTGGAAGAAGCATCAGAACGTCACCATATCTGGATCATATCCGAAACTATATCTAGAAGGAATTCTGGAAGCAGCATCAGAACGTCACCATATCTGGGTCATATCTGAAACTATATCGAGAAGGAATTCTGGAAGCAGCATCAGAACGTCACCATATCTGGATCATATCCGAAACTATATCTAGAAGGAATTCTGGAAGCAGCATCAGAACGTCACCATATCTGGGTCATATCTGAAACTATATCGAGAAGGAATTCTGGAAGCAGCATCAGAACGTCACCATATCTGGGTCATATCTGAAACTATATCGAGAAGGAATTCTGGAAGCAGCATCAGAACGTCACCATATCTGGGTCATATCTGAAACTATATCGAGAAGGAATTCTGGAAGCAGCATCAGAACGTCACCATATCTGGATCATATCCGAAACTATATCTAGAAAGAATTGCGATAGTTGATAGTAATCATTTTTGTATTGATCTTTTTCCTGAAAAGGCAAAACATAATTGTATGCAAAATCACGATGCATGAACTGTATGTCTTCAAAATTAATGAGATTCGTGTAGCACGATGCATATGCATGACGATGTGATGTTTATGAATGTATTTTTGTCTAAGAAACTAAATCCTTGACAGGTGCCGGGAAGTCACTCCTGGGCTGATGTTGAAGAAGAGCTTTTGCTTCCGCTGGGGATGATAGCTGCAAGTATACCGGTAGGAGAAGATAACTCCGTTGGGGAATAAACTTGGCAAATGACGGATTCTGCGGGGAGAAAAGATACTCTAGTGACCATGCTGAGAAGCAATACCCTGTGGGGAGAAGGATGCCTTGCTGAGTGTTGATGATAACTTGCTGAGGATACCTTGCTGTATTGGAAGTATGAATGGACTTCGCTGGGGATAAGAAGGCTTTGTCGACGACGCTCTTTCCGTGGCTTTTGGCTGAGGATAACCCAGTTATATCCTATTAAGGAAATAACTCTTTAAATAAAGCCGGACGACGCATTCGTTCTCTACGAGGGGAAGCTTCCAGAATTTACTGGGGATAAGCTTGCTGCCTGGGGATATGAATTCCAACTCTCCTGAAGAAACGGGATTGGACTCTTCTGGGGAAGTATTGAACTGTATTGGTCATGTTCTTCAACGGAACCTACCCTGACGCCTTGGAGGATAGAACAATCAGATTGCTTGGACAACTCTTCATTTCCCCTGTTTCAGTGGGAGAGGAAAGCCTATGAGGTGCTGATAGTTGTTGATGGACAAACACTTCTTTTGATAGGCAGTTGACAAGATGACAGGACATAGTCGTACGCTTTAATCCCTACCTTTTGCCTGGACCGCCCTTTCGGGTTTTCAGTCCACCGGGATACCCATTTTTGCCCAAGCCGCCTTTTCAGGTTTTCGACTTGCCGGGTGTACAGATATTTTCATTTCATCCCTTATTTTTGCCCGAACCCTTTTGGTTCGCCGGGAAGCCCTTATTTTTGCCTAGGTATGTCAACCTAGCGGGTCTTTGATTGTGCGCAGTATTTTTTCGACTATGTCCGTTCTCAGAAAGTAGGGAGTTGCCCCTGTTCAGAAGTGTTTTGTCACCAGAAGATGTTTGATCAGGCGAGATTTGTTGTTGAAATGCCGCAGTGACTCAGGCGGAGATTTGCCCCAGGCTATTTGGCCTTTGAGAGATTCTCTGGATATTGACTTAACTGCCCCAGATGATGGACAATAGTCATGCCATGCCCCTTGATTGGAGATACTCATGTTCATTAGACTTTCGTTGTGCGAATTTCTATGCTGTTCAAACAAAAAGTCATATGCAAACAAAGTTATGTTAAAAATGCAAAGCTTACGTCTGTTCCGAAAATTTTGAAAATGCATTCTTTCATAAAAACAAATGAATGTTTGTAAAACGTGATGTCAACTCCGTATTTACCGTAAGCCTTAAGGAGTCAGGATACCTTTCGTCACAGTATGCTTTCGAACTAACCCATGCTTCAGCTAGGACTTTTAAGGGTTATAACGTGGCCTGGTTCACGGTTTAAGAAACAAAGGATAAAGGCTCAAACTATTTGTACCCACCCGCTCTTCGTGATGTTCTTCAAACCTAAACTCAGTTGATCGTGCGTTTAGACCTTATTTGAGTTTTTGCTCTGATTTTCCGGTGATGATTCGGATGTTGATAACTTATTTTGTTTAGGCAATCATTCCTTTTTTGTTGAGGGTTTGTAAGACCTCTTTCTTGATTTTTGTTATCCCTTTCTTTTTTTGCCTGAACTGTTTCCTTTTTTGGAATTACAGTCAGCGGGATGCCCCAGTTTTGTAAGTCTCCTTTCATAGGTTTTGACTTCTTGGGCTTTTTGTTTATGATTTTTTTTTGATAATGACTGCCTGTCCTTTTGATTGTTCTGAACCATCACTGTCTTCCTTTTTCGTAAGGATCTCTTTGGCGCCATTCGTTATGCACTTGGATCAACTGAGAGAACTACCCTGCCCCCAGGTTATGATAAAGGGTTTTAATTTTCGAAAATAAAAACTCCTACTTCTTTGGCTCAGAGGGGTTGACGAGGGGTTATCATCCTTATAACTCCAGTTTTTAGGAATTGAAACAATGCCTGTACCTCATAAGCGGGGTCCGTTCAAAAGCATACTGTAATGATTGCGGTATCGTTTTCGTCATCCTCCCTCAAGAGGCTCAGAATTATTAACCAAGAGTTGATCATCAGAAAAAATATGAAAAGGAATTTGAATATAATGAAAACAATTGTATTAATTCTCAAAACAGACGTATGCGATGCATTGATAACATAAAAGAGTTTGCTATGACATTAATCGTTTGTATAAGCAATGAAAAATACAACTCAAAATTCAAATAAACAAAAGGCTTCAATGATTGGGCAACGGAGCAGTGATTATGTTCGGAGTCTCTGGCACTTCAAACTGAATCTCTCCGGCGTCAATCATATCTTGGATCTTGTTCTTGAGAGGCCAGCAGTTGTCTGTAGTATGCCCCGGGCTATCAGAATGATACGCGCACCTATCGTTGGGATGATAGTTGGGAGCAGAAGTGTTCGGATTCCGAAGAGGAGCCCTTAAGGTGATCAGCCCTGCCTTCAACATTTGTTGCAGTGCTTGATCCAGCGACATGTTGAGTTTGGTATACTGTCGTTTCTCCTTGCGCTGCTGCCCCTGTCCTTGTTGAGCAGGTCCGGGATTGGAGATTTGGATTGCCCCTGCCTCATGACGGCTCTTTTTACCGTGCACGGCATTGGATTCTTTCTTTCCATGATGAGGCTTTTTATCAGCAGGTGCAGCCTCTTGAATTTTCCCAGACCGGATACCAGCTTCTATTCGCTCTCCAGTCAAGATAAGATCTGTGAATCCAGCAGATGAATTCCCAATCAGGTGGTTATAAAATGGACCAGACAAGGTCCCCAAGAACATGTCCACAAGTTCCCGATCAGTCAGAGGTGGTTGTACCCTTCCAGCAAGATCCCTCCATTTCTGCGCATATTCTTTAAAACCTTCACTTGATCCTAACGACATACCCTGGAGTTGGGTACGCGTAGGGGCAAGGTTGGCATTATATTGATACTGCTTATAGAAAGCAGTAGCCAACTCCTCCCAGTTACGAACTTTGGTCCCATCCAGCTGATAGAACCATTCGAGATGAGTCCCTGAAAGACTCTCCTGGAAGAAGTGGATCCATAAATTCTTGTCCACCGTATATGGCTGAATCTTCCGAACATAGGACCTTAGATGCAGCTTGGGGCAAGACGCCCCGTCATACTTAGTAAAGGATGGTGCTTTGAACTTCCGAGGAATAACCACACCAGTTGACAAACCCAGATCTCCGAAATCCAGCCCAGGTACCTGTTGAACCTCCATAGCCTTCAACCTATCCTCCAACTGTTTGTACTTGTCCTCAGCCGGAGGGTACTGTTCGTCGTCGAAATCTGTTTCATTGTCAGAGACCACTGGACTGGGCACCTCCCTCTCATGGTGACTGCTTTCCCTCACAGATGGGGTAGTCCTCTCAGTTTCAGTCTGCGGTGTATTCCCAGATCTGCGTCTAGGGCTGAACAAAACAGTCCTCTTCTTTTTCTTGTCCTTCTTCAAAAGCAGAGCCTTCAGGTCTTGTTGCCCCTGGGTCAAATTCATGATCAGCTCTTGGAACTGGGCGTTCTGAGCCTGGAGGTCCTTGATAGTCTGCTCGGCTGATGATTCAGGATTCATGGCGATCGGCTGAAATAAACAGCGAGGAAGGGTAAGCAACCTGTCAAGGGATACCTGCAATGCAATGAGATGTATGACATGCATGTAATGTTTTCAAGGACCTCGCGGGATAAACAGAGAAATTGTTAGAGTTGAGAACCAGTAACTTGATTGAAGGAACATCATGTTGTTGAGAGTCCTTCTTCAAGGGTCAAAGGCTCACCATATCCAGTGGGTCATAGCCCCTGACAACCTTAGCTAGAGGAAAATAAATCCTCTTTTCCCCTTGCTGGATGTTTGATTCATCATGACCTGCATCACAAGCCCTTGAGACCCTTGAAATGGGTTAGGATGTATGCAGGATGCATGCAATGGTATGATGTTATGCTATGCATGGGGTAATGTGAGTAACCCTGTTATGAGTCCCAATTAAGGACTATAAACCGAAACCTGCAAGAAACTTGATAAACTTGTTATGAGTCCTGATTAAGGACTATAAACAGGACCTGCAAGTAGTTAGTACACCCTGTTATAAGTCCCAATTAAGGACTATGAACAAAACCTGCAAGAAACCTAAGTAAAACCTGTCATGAGTTCCAATTGAGGACTATAAACAGAACCTGCAAGTGGTTAGGACATCCTGTTATAAGTCCTAATTAAGGACTATGAACAAAACCTGCAAGACATCAAGGGTCAGATAACAAGCATGCAAGTAGTCAAGTACGAAGGCACGCAAGTCACACAAGAGAAGCCCTTAGGGTTTAGGCCAGCCTGAGGTCTGGGTAGTACCCTCATGAAGTTGGTGGGTTCAACCTGTCCTAATCAAAGTAACCGGGTTCTAAGGTTCCCAATATCACGGGATTGCTTTCATTGTTCATCGTTTCGGTTTAGCCACTGAACTGGCGACCGAAATATTCCAGGAAAGCAACCCTCCATTGAGCGTAGTATCGAGTATCAACCAACCTCGGACTGCACCAAAGTCAGTTATCTCACTACCCTAAAGAGGCCAAGATAGTTCAATTAAGGTTCCTAAGGTCTGTTGATGCTTCACGACACCACGCGGAGGCCCCGTACTCTCCTTGACTGAACTCAAGGGTTACCGGTACACACCAAAGTGCCACATCAACGTAGCAGACTGTTTCAACCATGTCGGTATACCCCGCACAGTTCCCTCACAGCCTTGTTGCTACTTTCTAAGAAGGTATCCCCCAGATCCGGGTTAGGATCTATAGAACTCCCAAGCAACCCACAATTTTAAAGCACACAAGGAAAGCAATTGAAAACACAGTGATCTTAGTCCTAAGGTACACCTCACTTTAAGTTAAGTCCCCAGCAGAGTCTCCAGTTCTGTGATCGGTGGATCTGGAACTGACTGTTTAACGCTGGTTCGCGAAATGTCGCGGAAGCAAGAGTCGCCACCGTCTTTTATTTTCTCCAAATGGAAAGGACAAAAGCACAGAAAAATTCCTTAAAGAGATTGCTCTCGGTTCGGGAGGTAGATTATAGAAAGGGAAGGTGTTAGCACCCTTTCTATCCATGGTTATCCATGGGCTCTTAGATACTTGCTCAATGTGTTTTCAAAAATGATTTGTTTGCTTTTCCATGTGGGTTTTAAAAAAGTTTCTTGAAAAATTTCAGTTCGACTCGTACGTCAGAGTGTTTGAAAAATTGCTTTGAAAGCTTTTGAAAAGTGTCGGTGTGAAAAGATTTTTGTTTGTTTTTGAAGAGAGCAAGTATCTACGAGAACCTACCTACCCTAAGGAATTCGTCTGTGTAAATGTCCTTTAAAGTAGTGCCATCCCACCATTGAGAGGTAGGTAGCACCACCGTTGGAGGTGTTCGGGTCAATTCGAGTTTGTAGGGACATGGTGATCACCAGAGCAATGGGAAGACACCTTAGAAGCTACCCTCATGCCAGGTTCCCGGATCATGAGGACTTACTAAGACATCCTCTACTCGACGATCACCTTTCGAGGCAACAGTGAGGCGTACCCTAGGGGTGGTGTGTGCGATTTGTGTGTCGTTTTCAGATATTTTATCTTGTCATGGTATAGGTGATCTAGCGTTTGTTTGTATTTTTGTCCATTCATTCTTGCATGCATATTTAACAGTTAATATTGCGGGAAAAATAAATCTAAACTATTACAAATGGCGCGGGTCCACATCGCCAAAATTAAACCGGACCCGATTTGACGGAAAATAAAGAAAGCGAAGTAAAAGTGCGAGAAGTTAAATGTTACAACGCTTTGGGAGAATTACATAATTATAATAAACGACATAAAATAAATGCGCAAATTAAATAAATTATGGACATGGGCGTTGGACCCTTTTGCAAAATGTTAAATTAATAAGGAATTAAAATGAAAAATGAAAATTAAATGTTTTTGGTATTTTTTGTATTTTTTAAGATTTAATAGAAAGAATAATTAATTAAAATTAAAATGAAGCGTCAAACCCTAATTCTAATGTTTTTTAAGTTTATTGTGAAAATATTAAGTTTTAACCTAATTTAAATCTAAGTTAATTTACATGCATTTTTTAATTTATGAAAATAAATAAAATTATTATTGTTGAAAGGAAATTAAAAGGAATAAAATTAACAATTAACCTAATTCTAATTATTTTTTATTTAATATGAAAAGAATTAAAATTGCAAACATCCTAATTAAAACTAAATTCATTATATGTCAATTTATTTACAAGAAAATAATTATAATAAAAATATTTATTATTTTTGGTCTTTTCTGAGTTTTTATGTATTTTTGTAAACAATAATTAATTAAGTAAATTAAAGCAATAAAATAAACAAAACAATAATTGGAGAAAATAAAAATATGAAAAAATGCAAACCAGGGTGGGTGCAGGCCCCAATATGGAGGTATGGATCAGGAAATTTTGGCCCATTTAGTATTGAACTCATTGACTTTTCCAGGCATCTTGTGACACTTTTGACCAGGGTGTAGAGTGTATCTTCAATCCCAACCTTTGGTTTGATCTTGATAGAGGCGTGTCATGTTGGACTTGGAGGATGTATGGTATACTGGGACGCTTATGCTGCATGGGAATTGTGAATGAAAAACAATATTGAAATAGCATGAGACCTGGGGTTCGAACCCAGGTCTTGGATATTGCCAAGAGAGGTACCTGCCAGCTGAGCTGTTTGAATTATTTGATATATTAATAATACACAAACAACAAAAAGAAAGAATAAGCGCATTAGTGATTGAACGCGCGAAATTCAAATGTGCCTATCACGTTTTGACACGGAGTCGTCTTCCTCATTTTTTCTGAAACATGAAAGCATGGCAACGGTTTTCCACGCGTTGCTGTAGACGACCTACAAGAAAATAACGATTAGATGCTGGGTGTATATAAATTGATCGCGAGGGTCAAGCTCTCTTCGTCTTGATGAGCTGATTGCAATGGTGGTACTGGGATGGTCTAATTTTGCTTGTATTAAGAATCCCTAATTTTGAAACCTGCAAACCCTAAATCTCATTCATGGCATCATCGCGTATGGTCAACAAAAATACAATCAAACACCATGGTTAGCTTGGAAACTTCATGCTGAACAAGAATTTATAAACAAAAATGCAAAAAGATGTATGAATTATGATATGCGATTTCAAAAGTTTTGCTTTACAGTTTGAGTTACAGGTACCAATTCCTGGAGCTTTTGTGGTTGATATTGATTGGAATATGATCAGGAGTCCACGAGCAAGCTTTTGGAATGAGTATTAGGGCTTGAATGAATCTCTAACCACGTTTTCAGAATTTGAGTTTTCAAGCAATTTTTCAAATTTGTATATGTTTCTTATGCGCAGCTTTCAGTCTTCCGGCATTAGGGTTATCATCCTGAATATGTAGCAAAGCTATTAGGTTAAAAATATCAATCAAATCTCTTTCATTCAATGGTTTTTGCAAATTGATTTTTCAAGATTTTTTCAAATCTTTTCCATGTGCATTTTTGTTCAATCATGCTCAAATCAACCAAATCTTGCCATATTGGGATGTGCACGAAATCTTGAGTCTAGAATGTGCATAAAAAGATTTTTTTAGGTCAAGCTTTATATTTTTCATGTATTTAAATAATTTAAATGAATTAATATTAATATAAATTCAAATAAATAATTAAAAAATGAGAAAATACTTCCCTTTGGGCCTAATGGTCGTGCATAGGCTTGGCATGAAGAAACTTGGAAGAAAAATGGGCCCATTAGCAATTTTGGATCATTTGCATCAATGTTGACTTTTCAAAATTCCCAAAAATTTCCCAACTTCCACAAGGCATAACTTGCTCAATTTTTAAGCTTTTCACATGTTCTTGGACATTTTGGAAAGGTCTTTGAGTCCTTTAACCAATGCCTTTGGTCCCATGTCATTTTGATTTACCAATCCCAAGTTATGGCCTTTGACTTAAAGTCCCTTTTTGTTGACTTTTGAAAGTGACCTATAATGTTGAAATTGATAACTTTTTGTGAGAGCATTTCTTGGACTTGAAGTATGAAGATGAATTGTAGGAAATGTCTTTCTCTTCAAAATGAGCTTTGGATGGAATTTTTCTGATAATCCATGTGAAAGTTATGCCCTGGTCAATTTCAGTTGACTTTTTCAGTTGTCCAAATATAGTAACTTTTGCATCTTGATGATTTTCTGAGCCAAATTTTGAGAATCATGATCAAGCATTGATCAAATGATGTTTGTGGCTTCAAAATGATATGTTGACCAAAAATTTGAACTTTTGACTGTCAAATGACCATTTTGCCCCTACAGTTGACTGTAGTGCAATCTAGGGTTTTGACTGTGCAATTTTGAGCTGAATGCCTTGAAACTTGATATGAGGATGTTTGACCACATTTGTAGGCATATGAGACTTGATTAGGCCTTTGAAAACTTTCAATTCTTGATCAGAACACAAACCCTAGTTTTGACTGTATAGGAGACAGTTGAACTGCATAACCCTTGGGGAATTTTGTGACTTGGCTTGGTGATTTCTTGAAGAATATGGGAGGGCAAATTTTGGGGTACAACAACAGGGAACTTAGCCCAATTGCCTACTCTTACAACTAATAGTCAGGCAGCGGTTAGACAACAGATGGATGATAGCAATCATGATATGATAGGAATCTTAGCCCGCGAAATGAATGCTATTTTCAATCCCCTAATCCAGAATATAAATAGAACAAACCAAGAAAATGCAGCCCAGATGGCCAGAATAGCAGATTTTTTGGTGCCCCTAATGCGCCTGCAAGGCTTAGGCAAAACCCAATGGTAATTCGAAATGAAGAACCCATAATTGAACAAATTCGACCCCCTGTACAAGTGGTCGAAGAAAGAAATATAGGGGTAAGATTAAGAGACCAGGGAATTCAGGAAGTTCAGAATGAACAGCCTAGACCTATAATGATGGTCAATAGGGACCAAAATGCAGAAGAAATTGTTCATAGAATTAGGAATGACAATTTAGTGGCAGAAAATAACCTCACAACCATGATTGAAAGAATAATGGCCCAGAATGGTTTAAATTCAGGATTTAGGAGGCCAAATTACACATCTCTTATTATAGATTATGTTTTGCAAACAGAATTACCCAAGGGCGTTAAAGTTCCTAAATTCACGAAATTTGCTGGAGATACAAGTGAATCAACAGTGGAACATATAGCAAGATATTTAACAGAAGCATGAGATATAGCAAATCATGAAAATCTTAGGATAAAATACTTCTCAAGTTCTTTAACAAAGAACGCTTTCACTTGGTTCACCACCTTGCCCCCTGGATCTGTGGACACATGGCCTTATTTTGAAAGACTTTTCCATGAACAATTTTACATGGGTCAGTCTAAAATCAGTCTCAAGGAACTAGCAAGCATTAAGAGAAAATTCACGGAACCAATAGATGAATATTTGAATAGATTTCGTTTATTAAAATCCAGATGCTTCATAGTGGTCCCTGAACATGAATTGGTCGAAATGGTTGCTGGGGGCCTAGATTATTCCATTCGAAAGAAATTGAATACACAATATCTTGGAGATATGGCCCAACTAGCAGACAGAGTGTGTCAGGTCGAAAGGTTAAAAGCTGAAAAAGCCAGGGCTAGTAAAAATCATAAGAAAGAGAGAATAGCCTACATAGAGGCTGAAGAGGAAAACATAGATGATCCTTAAGACCCTTATGATTTCGATCAGTTCGAAATAGATCTTGCAGAACTAAAATAAGCACCCCCTTATGCTTGCAAAGTTCTACTTCCTTCCAATGGAAAGGATTTGGTCGAAAGTGAAAGGAATGATAAATTCCCCAAGAAAATCTATACTTTCGACATAACTAAATGTGATGAGATATTTGATCTACTTGTTAAAGATGGCCAGTTAATAGTTCCTCCTAACCTTAAGGTTCCTCCGTTGGAACAAAGGAGAAAGAGGGGCTTTTGTAAATATCATAACTTTTTAGGCCATAAAACCTCACAATGTTTTCTTTTCAGGGATCTGATACAGAATGCAATCAAAGATGGCAGACTGAAGTTCTCAGACAAGGGAAAGAATCTAATGAAAGTTGATACTGATCCGTTGCTGATGGCGGAGACTAACTATGTTGAACCTCTAGACATCAATGTGGTGGAAATTGCTGAGGGGAAAGTTGAGTCGAAGGAGGAATTCAAAGAGGATGGGGACTTCATCTTAATCGAAAACGAAAGAGAGGCCACTAATGACCTCCCATTGATCAAAAATGAAATAGAGGCTACTGATGGCCTCCCAAAGGTGCTCAAAGCAAAGATATTAAGTGATAGAAAATTAGCTAAGGCCACTGAAGGTCTTAGGATGAAATTTGAAGAAGTCAAAATTTCTGATGACCAAATGCTGGGAGTGAATATGGTGGATTTCGAACAGCCTAACGCTGAAATGGAAGAAGTGGAACGCTGTTTAGAGAGGGAAAGAGAACAAGGAATAGATAACTTACCTAGAAAGGACGCAGGTTTGCGTGAATACCTCTTCCACTGTCATAAGAAAAATCAGGAAAAGTTGCTATGCCCAAGGTGCAGTATCATCTGCAACCCCAAAATTGCTGCTGAATTCGAAAGGGACCAGCGTGAACGAACATGAGTCAACTGGAGGAAAGACAACCAACTCTACAAAGTCTATCCAAAAGCTGATGAAAGTCTGCTCGAATTCCTGGTTCGTTGCCACAAGATTGGAACATAATGCTTGATATGTCCCAGGTGTGCAGCAGTGTATGATAAGGAAATGGCTGAAGCATTCGAGAGAATTTTGTTTGCGTCAGGCTGGGGGAACCAAGGCGGAATGCCTTAGAATCCTGTTAGCACTGCCAGAAGTATGCCAAGGAGGCCAGATAGCCCTTATCCCAGGGGAGCAAAGAGAGTTTCCTTTAAACTACCTGCAGAAATCCCCACTGATAGATGGCTGCAAGTGAATGTTGATAAGGGAAAAGGGAAGTGGCGCAACTTCGATCGAGGAGGGAGGACTGGAATGGCTTACAGGAGGCAATTCAATTCAAACAGGAGGGAAGAAATAATATTGGAGAATTATAAAGGCAGAAACCCAATGTCTCGCTCTTAGTGGCGCAGACACCAGAGAAACCAAAAAGCTGCAAGGGATTCGAAACCTACAGGAGTAGGAGAATCCAGTACCAATAACCCAACATCACTGAACCATACTGGGGGCAAACCCCCAGTGTCCAGGAAAATTTTTTCTCCACAGAAGGATGCTAAAGAAAATAGGACTCAGAAGGAAGCTGCGAACGAAGAGGACTTGATGACTGATGCCTTCGAATTAGAGGGGGAATCCTTCTTCAATGCAAACTGCAATGTAGTTTCGGTGCTGCCTTGTGAGTACAATCAGGAAACAGAGGTTTATGCTGATGAGGGGACTGATGTGGACCAAATGGCCAGACATAGGCCAGTATGCTATTATGTGATGAACAATGGAGCCGTCGAAGAGCAGAACGATTTCTTCGAAAAGCCAGACGTAGGAATGAAAAACCATCTCAAACCCTTATTCATCAGGGCAAAGGTGGAACAATATGGTGTGAACAAGGTTCTGGTAGATGGTGGAGCTGATGTCAATCTGATGCCTCAATTCATGCTAAAGAGAATAGGAATGCAGGATTCAGATGTTAGACCTCACAACATGGTGCTTTCGAATTATGAAGGGAAGGTTGGCCAGACATTGGGAGTAATACAAGTTAACCTGACAGTTGGTTCCCTCACAAGGCCAACAATGTTTATGGTCATTGCTGCAAAAGCAAATTACAATCTGTTGCTTGGCAGGGAATGGATCCATGGAGTTGGAGCAGTACCTTCTTCAATGCATCAAAGGCTGGTGTTGTGGAGAGATGATGGGATTGTTGAAAATATAGAAGCAGACCAAAGTTACTATATGGAAGAAATCAACAATGTGGACAAAAGAAATTTCGACAGAAATATGGCCAACATAGGGCCATGTCACCCACCTGAGGAATATTTCGAGCCTAATGAAAACGCTTATTATTCCCTAACCTTGCGTCCCAATGGATTCCAATGGGATAGGGAAATCATGTGGGATGGGCAGGTGACTGAGAAAGATGGAAAGACTTCGACGATACGACCAACTGGCTGGGCAAGCGAAGTTTATTATGACTGAATCAAATTACTACCAAAAGATTTCGGCCTATCTGGATGAGAACAAACGAAGAACGGCTCTCAAAGCCGAAATACAAAACATGGCTGTCGAAGCCATAGACAAAAAAGAAATAGCAAATCCTGAAAGAAACCATTTGTCCTCACCATGTGAAGGACAAACTTCTAAGCTGTTGGATCAAAGACTAGATGCCATTTATGATCAAGAGCCCTTGTGATTCGAAAAGGATCCAGAGTCATCAAGCGCTAAGATGTTGGCGCAAGATCCTTTGGAGGAAGTTGATATTGGGGATGGTGTTGAAAAAAGGATTACATACATCAGTGCGAAACTTAGTCCCAATTTAAAAGGCAAAGTGGTTGAGATACTCAAACGAAACAGAGATTGCTTCGCCTGGGACTATGATGAAATGCCTGGTTTAAAGAGGGAACTGGTAGAACATAGGCTTCCAATCAAGGATGGCAAGAAGCCCATCAAGCAGATGCCTAGACGATTCGCTCCAGAAATCCTCTCAAAAATAAAGGCAGAGGTGGAACGGCTCCTTCGATGCAAATTTATCAGGACCACGAGGTATGTATAATGGCTTGCTAACATTGTACCTGTTATTAAGAAAAATGTCTCTTTACGAATTTGCATAGATTTTAGGGACTTAAACACTGCCACCCCAAAAGATGAATATTCCATGCCTATAGCAGAAATGCTAATTGATTCTGCTGCAGGTTTCGAATACCTGAGTATGCTTGATGGATACTCTGGGTATAATCAGATTTTTATTGCTGAGGATGATATTACCAAAACTGCATTCAGATGTCCAGGCGCCTTAGGCACTTATGAATGGGTAGTTATGCCCTTTGGACTAAAAAATGTTGGGGAAACATATCAGAGGGAAATGAACACTATTTTCGTGATATCATTGAGTCATTTATGCAGATTTATATAGATGACATAGTAGTCAAATCTGTTTCTGATGAGGATCATTTGACTCACCTTTGCCAGTCATTCGAAAGAATGAGAAAACATGGCTTAAAAATGAATCCTCTTAAATGTGCTTTCTTTGTTCAGGCTGGGGATTTCCCATGCTTTGTGGTCCACAAGAAGGGGATCGAAATTAACTTGAACAAGACGAAGGCTATTATGGAGACGAAAACTCCTTCAACAAAGAAAGAGTTGCAATTTCTATTGGGTAAAATTAACTTTTTAAGGAGATTCATATCTAATTTGAGTGGGTGAACTCAAGCTTTCTCTCCACTCCTCCGTCTCAACCAAGGGAATTTTGAATGGACTGCGCAGCATCAGGAGGCATTCGAGAAAATCAAAGCTTATTTGATGCATCCTCCTATACTTGCACCCCCTTCTAAAGATAAACCAATGAGGCTGTACATCTCTGCCTCCAATGTAACTATAGGTAGTATGTTGGCCCAAGAAAATGATGATGGCGTCGAAAGATCCATCTATTATCTTAGTAGTGTCTTAAATAAAGAAGAGGCTAAGTATAGTAGCATTGAAAAACTATGCCTCTGTCTGTATTTTCTTGTACAAAACTTAAATATTATATTAAACCAGTTGATGTATATGTTTCATCTCACTTTGATGTTATTAAACATATGCTTTCAAAATCAATCATGCACAGCAGGATTGGCAAATGGACCTTAGCGCTCACTGAGTACAATTTGACCTTCAAGCCTTTAAAAGATATGAAAGGACAAGTAGTTTCAGATTTCATAGTGGATCACTTTGTGAGTGAGGACTTCGCGTTAGGTTATGTTGAGATCCAGCCTTGTAAATTATCCTTCGACGGGTCAACACATTGTTTATAGTGATTTATAGTAAACAACCGCTAGTCTTCCAATTTACTAATTATTATTTGTTACTTGCAGGATCGACTAGATTGATCCTAGAACACATGTGTCATAACTCATTTTTATGTTCATATCTATTATATTGATAGACTTATATTGTATGTTAAGTTCGAATATGAGATTCTTAGGAAAGATTTCTAAAATGGTCTATAGGAATAAACTAACTGAATGTAGGAAGGAAAGGCTTTGAATTAGACTTGGGCTTGAATGTAAAGATAAGTGTTTGACTAAAAGGATAAAGTGAAAGTAAAGTTTCTAACGAAGTGACTGTGTTTAAAGGCAAGTAAAACAAGGAAATGCAACGAAATTGAAGGACGAAGTGACTGTGTTTAAAGGCAAGTAAAACAAGTAAATGCAAGGAAATCGAAGGATTTAAAGGGCAGAAATACTGTAATGGCGAACTAAATATAACAAGACTTGTATTGAAATTGTAAATAAGTAATGATGTTCAACACGTACATTGTATCTTCTGACTCGTTTTCCTTAATTCACGGTAGTTTGAGTATTTTGAGATCTTTTAGTACATAAAAGTGAACATTGTAAATCTAACATAAGAACACCTATTTATAATGTCTTGACCCTAACGGTCCTATTCTAAAATAACGCCACGTTCGAAGCATGCAGGCTTCCTATGTTTGCTGACTTCCACGCGTCTTCTAGAATGGAGCTCTTTATTTGAAATTCGAAATTTGTACCAATCGAAGCATCTTGTTCCTTTGTTGCTTTCGAAATAACCCAATTACCTGGACCGTTTCCAACTTCTGGCACCCTGACATAAAGGAGCTCTTTTATAATTTGAACACTAAAAGAAGTCCAAATCGAAATCCGCTGGAAGTTGAATTCGAACACTAAAAGAAGTCCAAATCGAAATCCGCTGGAAATTGAATAATCCTTCAGCATAATGACTCCATATTTCCCACCAATATCCAATATTGATATTAATCTCCTTAGGTACTTTATTCAAAATATTATTTTGATGGTGGTTTCTTCCTTATTCGAAATAGCCAGCTAACAAATTTCCCCCCAAGAACATGTATTTCGGCAGATATAAAGAAATACTTGTTCTTTGACTCATCCAGGCTATTTCGAGAGTATCAAAAACTCATGATGACCATACTGTACACGATGGCAGAGTAAGCGTCCTACTTTATGCAAATGATTGAAAATGATTGAACATAACCATTCTGGCACTTTTAAATACCATTTTGGCTTCATGTTTATATATTATTTTTTTATTACCCTGTAATGATTCTAACCTCTTGTAAGCATGGCTTATACCTTTTTAAGTATTTCCCATTTACTCTCAAGATTCTTCTATCTTCTGCTAATTCTTCTATTTCATAAGCATTATTCGAAAAAGTTTTCAAAATTCGAAAGGGACACTCCCAATGGGGTGACCATTTACCTAATAATCTGTTCTTTTTATCCATAGGTAATATAACCTTCCATACCATGTTATTGGTTGAGAACAACTTACTTTTAACTCTTTTGTTATATGCTCTGTCTACTCTTTCTTTCTGTCTTCTCATAACTTCTAAAGCATGTAGCCTATCTTCATCCACATCCACTAATTCATTCATCATCATTTCCCAATATTGATCAGTTGGTATTTCATTTTGTCTTTGGATTCTTATTGACTGTAAGTGTATTTCGACTGGAAACACTGCATCATGTCCAAAGGTAAGTCGAAACGGAGTAGTATTCGTTGCTTCTTTAGGAGATGTTCGACATGCCCACAAAGCTTGGTGCAAAGTTTTGTGCCAATTTTTTGGCTTTCGTCCTACATGTTTCTTTATCAAACCTATTATGACTTTATTGGCTGCTTCTACTTGTCCATTAGCTTGAGCATAGTAAGGAGTTAATGTTAGTAATTTAAATCCCATTTCTTTGGCAAACTCTTTCATTTTTCGTCCTGTGAAAACTGAACCTTGATCTGTTGTGATACTTTCTGGTATTCGAAACCAGTAAATTATTTGTCTCTGGATAAATTCCATAATGACCTCTTGATCAACGTTCACTAGAGGAATTGCTTCGATCCATTTTGTAAAATAATCTATACCCACAAGGATATATTTTTGTCCTTTGGATGATGTTGGTCGAATTTTACCAATTAGATCTAATGCCCATTGTTGTACCCCAAAATTTGCCCTCCCATATTCTTCAAGTTTTGTCAAGGTCAATCTTCAAATGCTTCAAGATTTCTCAAGGGATTGCACAATCAAATGCCTCCTAAGGCAGTCAAAATTAGGGTTTTATTTCTCTCAAGGAAGTTGAGATTTTCAAGGGCTCAATCAAGTCACATATGCCTATACACATTGTCAAGCATCCTGATGTCAAGTTGCAAGACTCACAGCATCAAGTTGCACAGTCAAAACCCTAGTTGCTCTATAGTCAACTGCAGGGGCAAAATGGTCATTTGGTAGTCAAAACTCAAAATATTTGGTCAACATCTTATTTTGAAGCCACAATCATCATTTGATCAAGTCTTGATCATGATTCCACAAGAATGGCTCAAAAATCATTAAGATGCAAAAGTTTCCATTTTTGGACAACTGAAAAGTCAACTGTAACTTGACCAAGGCATAACTTTTTCATGGTTCATCAGAAAAATCCCATCCAATGCTTATTTTGAAGGGGATGACATTTCCTACAACTGATCTTCACATTCCAAGTCCAAGAAATGCTCTCACAAAAAGTTATCAATTTCAACATTATAGGTCATTTTCAAAAGTAAACAAAAAGGCACCTTATGTCAAAGACCATAACTTGAGATTGGTAAATCAAAATGACATGGGACCAAAGGCATTGGTTAGAGGACTTCAAGACCTTTCCAAAATGTCCAAGAACATGTTAATATGATCAAAATTGAGCAAGATATATATTGGAGAAGTTGGGAAATATTTGTGAAATGGCAAAAGTCAACTATCCTTGAAACTTCAATTTTTGACAAAAGGGCCCACTTTCTTCCACCTGATTCAGCCTTGTCATGCCACCACGTGTCCCATGATCAATTTCAAGATTAAACATTAATTTTTCTATTTTTATTTAATTTTATTTGATTTAATTCATTTTAAATCCATAAAATTCAAATAAAATCAAAAAAATTTAATTCAATGACATCTTTTGATTTGAATGGCTTTCATGTGTCATAATACACCTACCAAATTCGTGCCAAGCTCATTTTAAGCATGAAAATTCAAATTTGAACAAAATTGGAAAATGCTTTAATGGTGGTTATGAAGAAATCCAAAAACATCATTGCACAAGGTTAAGGCTCTTAATGTTGACTTATTCTCATTGATACATACATATGCAAGGGTTCCATACAGTATTCAGGACCTAGAGCTCATTGAAACGGCCAAACAAAATTCCAAAAAACTTGAAGAAAAGTTGAAAACTGAATTCTCACTTGCAGGCCAATTCGAACCCTTTTCTTGTTTCCAATACATTGCTGGACCTTCCAGGAACACATTGCCATCGAGAACAAGCCTTAAAGCTCAAGAGAACTCTCTAACAGATTCACGGTTTATCACTTTTCTTCAAAAATCATAACCTTTGATTCATGCATTTTTAATACCTTTTGTTGATTGTTTTTTATTCACAGCATTCAGGTGAAGCTTTTGGTGTGATTTAATTTCATTAAGATGCCCTGAAACGCAAGTTGCCATGGGAGAAATTTAGGGTTTCCAAGCTTCTAGATTGGGGCTTTACAGCATGAGGAAAATTGGACCACATAATGCATATGGCTGAATTCGTCAGGGCCAGACAAATTCAACCCAACCATCGCGCCTTTTTTATATACACTGAGCGCCTAATCGCTATTTTCTACAGTTTTGCTTTGTGGGGGTTAAAAACCCCCGCTATCTTGTTCTTTATTTTACAGGAAAATGTAGAAGATGGAGTACGTGGAAGGATGGGATTGGGTCATTCAAACATGACGCGCGCTTTTTTATGTTTCCAGCTTATACTCTTGTTTTTACATAATATATTTAATGGTCACTATATTAACAAACGCAGCACAATGGCTCAGTGGTTGATGACGCGTCTGGCAATCGTTGGGACCTGGGTTCGAATCCCAGGTCCCCCATAATTTCCATGCATTTTTTCTTTATGTACTTATGTGCTGGTTCACAAGAAAGGTGCATCATACACCTCACACCCAAACACGCCATGTGTCCTCAAGCATGCATCCAAAGGCCAGGAGTTGATCCCCACCATGCTCCCTAGTCAACGTGTCTCCAGGCAATTCCAAAAGTCAACAAGGGCTTGATCATTATTGGGCCCAGATTGCTTCACTAAACCCCCTTTTTTTTGGTTCATCCCATTTTTTCTTCTTGTTTTATATTTCTATTTTGTTTGTTTATTAATTAATTTTTCTAATTGTCACTAAATTAACATAACTAACTTTTCCCCTAAAAATCAAAAAAGAACTAATATTATTATTATTATTATTAATTTCATGTTATTTTTGTAAATAAAATACTAACAAATAAAATAGTTTAATTAGGTCAATTTTAATCTCTTTTTCTTTACAATAAATAAAAACAATTTAGAATTAGGTTTTGCTAACTTTTAATTTCTATTTATTTTCTCTTTATTTTCATTAAAAACACAAAAAACACAAAAAAAAATTTTTAATTAATTAATTAGTTATTAGTTTTAATTTCATTAATTGCAAAAAAGGACAAAAATTCAATTCTTTCTTAAAAAAGGGTCGACACCCTAAGGACGTTCCCGATTAAATTTCTATTCGCGCGTATTTTTCTTTTGATTATATTTATGTATCTTTACAGAGGATGTAATAGTAATTAGGATTTTATTTCTTTCTTTAATTTTCTGCATTTACTTTTCCAAAACGGGTTTTTGTTTTTTGGCGATGTATAGACCCGCGCCTTGTAATAGTTAGATTTATCTTTCCGCAATTTACTTTCCGCACTCCTAACTGTTAAAAATGCCTGCAAGAATGTATGAATAATAAAATTAATCCGTAGCTCACAAATAACATGTACAAGATAACCTTAACTGAAAAACAACACACAATGCACATATCACTCTTAGGGTACGCCTCACTGGTTGCCTCGAACGTGGTCATCAAGTATAAGGTGTCTTAGAGGTCGCCCTGCTGTCCAAAAGATCCAGTTGCCTCGAAATGGTTGCCTCGGATAAAAAAGGATCTAGGACATTAGGGTTACTTCTAAGGTGTCCTACTATTGCTTCGGTGACCACATTGTTCCTTAATCGAATTGACCCGAATACCTCCAACGACGGTGCTACCTACCTCTCAATGGTGGGATAGCACTATCTAAAGGACTCTTACACAGCCTAATTCCTTAGAGTAGGTAGATTCTCATGGGTACTTGCTCTCTCAAAACAAACAAAAACATCTTTTCACACCTACACTTTCAAAAGTTTTCAAACAAATTTTTCATACACTCTTGAGGATAGATACAAGAGTTACTTAGAAATTTTTTCAAACGAAACTTTTTCAAAACCCACACACACTTGAAAAGCAAATAAATTTTGAAAACATAAGAGCAAGTACCTAAGAGCCCGTGGATAACCACAGATAGAAAGGGTGCTAACACCTTCCCTTTCTATAAATCTACCTCCCAAACCGAGAGACATCTCGAATAAGGAATTTTGCTATGCTTTTGTCCTTTCCATGTTGGAGAACATAAAAGACGGTGGCGACTCTTGCTTACCGCGACCTTTCGTGAACCAGCTTAAAAAACAGTCAGTTCTATTCCCGCCGATCACAGAACTGACGACTCTGCTGGGGACTTAATAAGTGGGGTATACCTTAGGAATAGTTCATCATCATGTTTTCAATTTCTTGCTTTGCTTGATTTAATATTGTGGGCTTGTTTTGGTAGTTTCATAGATCCTAACCCGGATCTGGGGGATAACTCTTAGAAAGTAGCAACAAAACTGTGAGGGAACCATGCGGGGTATACCGACACGGTTGAAGCAGTTTGCTACATTGATGTGGCACTTTGGTGAGTACCGGTAACCCTTGAGTCAAGTCAAGGAGAGTACGGGGCCTCCGCGTGGTGCCTTGAAGCATCAACTGACCTTAGGAACCTTACTTGAACCATCCTGGCCTCTTTAGGGGTAGTGAGATGACCGACTTTGGTACAATCCAAAGTTGGTAGATACTCGATACTACACTCATTAAGGGTTGTTTTCTTGGAATATTTTGATCGCCAGTTCAGTGGCTAAATCAAAACAATGAACATAGAAAACAACCCAATGATATTGAGCTCCTTAGAACCCGGTTACTTTTGATAGGACAGGTTTGAGCCCACCAACTTCAAGAGGGTAGTACCCAAACCCCATGCTAGCCTAAACTCTAAGGGCTCTGTATGACTTGTGTGCCTTCAAACTTGAATTACTTGCACACTTGTTATCTAACAACACGAGTTCCTTGCAGGTTTTGTTTACAGTCCTTAATTAGGACTCATTACAGGGCCTACTTACATCACTCCATGCATAGCATAACATCATACCATTGCATACATCCTACATAAGGACTAATCCATTTCAAGGATCTCAAGGGTTTGTGATGCAGGTCATGATGAATCAAATGTCTAGCAAGGGGCAAAGGGGATTTATTTTCCCCTAGCCAAGGTTGATAACTTGAGTCAGGGGCTATGACCCACTAGATATGGTGAGCCTTGACTCTTGAAGAAGGACTCTCAACAACACGAAGTTCCTTCAATCAAGATACGAAATTCAAATTCTAACAATTTTCTTGTTTACCCTGCGAGATCCTTGAAAACATTGCATGCATACATATACATCATTGCATAACAGGTACCCTTGTTACAGGTCACTTACCTTCTTCGTTGTTTATTTCAGCAATGGCTTCCCAACAAGACAATCAGGATCTTTATGCTCAAGAGACTCGGTTCAAGGCAATCCTCCTAAACCTATCCAAGGGGCAGGAAGAACTGAGAACACTCCTCATGGGGACTTTGGTCAGGAACAGTTCTGAGGACGATAAGGACGAACGGCTGAAACGCCTGCAAGCTGAGGTGGATGCAATGAGAGCCCAGATGCTAGGGCAGATAACCCTCATTCAAGACTTAGCTCAAAGACAGGAAGAGCTCAGGGTCCTCGTCAACGAGTTGCTTCGAAATAACCAAGTGAGGCCGACGACTAGGGTTGAAGATCAAGCCATCATTCAACCACCTGTGGGGCCAAAAGACAAGGGAAAAACTCCTCAGTTTGCTTCAGGGTCACAAGCCCAGCACCAACCTCACCAGCGTCAACAGGGTAATCGGCGTAAGCAAAATACGTCTGGAAGACATTTCTCGGAGACTGGTATACCATCATCACTGATACTGAGACACTTGTTGGAGGTCAAGCTGATTGCTTTAAAAGATCCTCCTAAGAATCTCAACATAACCTCCCTGAAGTACAATCCTGATGAAAGGTGTGCCTACCATTCTGACAGTCCTGGACATGACACTGACGACTGTTAGAGCTTGAGGAACAAGATCCAGGACTTGATCAACGGAAGGATGCTGGAGTTCATGCTGGGTGGCAAAATGAAAATCTTCTGCTTAGAATCTTCCATCTGAGATGACTAGTGCAAACTAAGAAGCTTTTGTTCATTCGAATGTTCAAGTTGTATTTTTCTTTGTTTGTTCATGTCAAACTCTTTTACGTTATCAATGCATCGCATATGTCTGTTTTGAATCAATATATTCGCATTCGCTATATTCAAACTGCTTTCATTTTTTGATGTCAACTCTCAATTAATAATTCTAAGCCTCTTGAGGGAGGATGACAAAAACGATACCACGATCTACAGTATGCTTTTGAACATACCCCACTGATGAGGTACAGGCATTGTTTCAATTCCTAAACACTGGAGTTATAAGGAAGATAATCCCTCGTCAACCCCTTTGAGCCAAAGAACTCAGAGTTTTTCTTTTCGAAAATTAAAACCCTTAATCATAACCTGGGGCAGGGTAGTTTTCTCAGATGATCCAGGTGCACAACGAATAGCATCAAAGGAGTCCTTCCAAAATAAAAGACCGTGATGGTTCCGAATAATCATAAAGACAGGCAGTCATTACCAAAATAAACGCCCAATAAGTCAAAACCTATGAAGGAGACTTACAAAACTGGGGCATCCCGCTGACTGTAATCACAAAAGAAACAGTTCAGGCAAAAATAGGGATAACGAAATCAAAAAGAAAGAGGTCCTACAAACCCTCAACCAAAAAAGAAATGACTGCCTATTCAGAATAAACTGTCAATGTCCGAACCATCACTGGAATATCAGAGCAATGACTCAAACAAGATCTAATGCACGATTAGCTGAGTTTAGGTTCGAAGAATATCACGAAGAACGAGTGGGTGCAAATAAAATTTGAGCCTTTATCCTTTGTTTCTTAAACCGTGAACCAGGCCACGATATAACCCTTAAAAGTCCTAGCTGAAGCATGGGTTAGTTCGAAAGTATATTGTTACAAAGGTACCCTGACTCCTTAGGGCTTGCGGTAAAATAACGAGTTGACATCACAGTTTACAAAATTCACTTGTTTTTACTAAAAAAAGATGCATTTTCAAAAATCTCGAAACAGACATAAGCTTTGGATTTTAAATAACATTGTTTGCATATGATTATTTGTTTGAACAGCAGAGAAATTCGCACGACGAATATCTGGTGAATAAAAATCTTCTCAACAAAAGCTCAAATAGAGGAAACACTTCCAACCAAGGGGCATGGCATGATCATTGTCCATCATCTGGGGAAGTTAAGTCAAGATTCTGAGAATCTCTCAAATGCCAAATAGCCTGGGGAAAATCTCCGCCTGAGTCACTTGGGGCATTGGTCATAAATTCCAGCGATGAATCTTGCAGGATCAAACGAAGATCTTCTGGTAGTGTGGCAACCCGACATTACCAACAGGGGCAACTCCCTACATTATGAGAGCGTGGATATAGTCGAAAAAATACTACGCACAATCAAAGACCCGCTAGGTTGACACACCTAGGCAAAAATAAGGGCTTCCCGGTGAACCAAAAGGGTTCAGGCAAAATAAGGGATGAAAATGAAAAAATCTGTACACCCGGCAAGTCGAAAACCTGAAAAGGGGGCTTGGGCAAAAATGGGTATCTCGGTGGACTGAAAACCCGAAAGGGCGGTCCAGGAAAAAGTTAGGGATTAAAGCGTACGACTATGTCCCGGCATCTCGTCACTTGCCTACCAGAAGAAAATTTGTCAATCGGCAGTCATCAAGCACCTCCACAGGTACCTTCTCCCGCAGAAACATGGGCAATAATGAGTTGTCTAAGCGATCTAGTTGCTCTGTCAACCAAGGTACCAAGGTAGGTTCAGCTGAAGAATGTAACCAAGATACCTCCACTCTCCGCAGAGTAAGACAAATCAGCAGTACTCTCTTCAAGCAGAGTTGGTCTCCCGTCAGTCCTAACAAGGCACAGTATCTCCAGCAAGTCAGCGATACTCTCCCTAAGCAGAATAGTCTACTGTCAGCCTTAAGGAAGTTGGGTATCCCCAGAAGATCTCAATATTCCCCAGCGGAGTATACAAATGTTCCTAAACAAGCATCCCCGGCAGTCTTGATCTAAGATTGTTCCCCGGCGGAATACCAGACACCCCAGTGGAGCCACTTCCCCAGTACAGTCCAAGAGTTTCCCCAGGAGAGTTGAATCATCCTCCCCAGTAGACTCTGGAATCTTATCCCCAGTAGATTCTGGAAGCTTATCCCCTGCAGAGTACGAATGCATCTCCCCGGCTTTATTCAAAGGTTATTCCCCACCAAAGCTTATAACTGGGTTATCCTCAACCAATTACAACAGAAAGATCGTCCTCGGCGAAGTTCTTCCTACCCCCCAGCGGAGTTCATCAATTCCCTCAACAAAGCTTATCAACGGTATCCCCTGTGGAGTTATCATCAAACCTCAGCGAAGTATCTCTTCCCACAGAGTAATTCCCCGCAGAGTAATCTCTCCAACAAGTTTATTCCCCAACAGAGTCATCTTCTCCTACCGGTTTATTCTTACAACCATCATCCCCAGCGGAAATGAAGAACTCTACTCTTCAACATTAACCCAGGATTCAAAAAACTTCCTGGCAATCGTCAAGGATTTATTTTCCCAGACGAAAACGCATTCATAAACATCACATCTTCATGCATTATGACATGCATACGCATCATACAACACAAATCTCATTTACTCTTGAGAACATCTTAATATCATGCAGTTCATGCACCATAACACTGCATACAACTAACGTTTTGCCTTTTCAGGAAAAGGTCAATCAAAAGATGATTACCATCTACCTCTACAGTTCCAGATCAACATTGGTAACAAGCCAGGAAAATTCTGTGGACGACTGATCGTGGGTTAATATTTGAAACCAGACAGGACAATCATCCACTTGATCATCATGAAGCAACCCCACACTGGTTCCTTCTCAACTTCAGATGTAGTTTTACACGAACTCATCATCAGGCAACCCCACACCGGTTCCTTTTCTTTCAGAAGAAGTCTTACACGGACTTATCATCAGGCAACCCCACACCGGTTCCTTTTCTTTCAGAAGAAGTCTTACACGGACTTATCACCAAAGTAACCCTACACCGGTTCCTTTTCCTTCAGAAAAAGTCTTACACGGACTTATCTCAAAGTAACCTTATCCCGATTCCTCCAGAAGTCTTACACAGACTTATCTCAAGATGACCTTACCCCGGTTCATCAAGAAGTTTTACACGAACTTACCCTGCAGTAACCTTACCCTGGTTCCTCCAGAAGTCTTACACGGACCTATCTCAAGATGACCTTACCCCGGTTCATCAAGAAGTCTTACACGAACTTATCTCAAAGTGACCTTACCCCGGTTCCTCCAGAAGTCTTACACGGACTTATCTCAAGATGAACTTACCCCAGTTCATCAAGAAGTTTTACACGAACTTACCCTGCAGTAACCTTACCCCGGTTCCTCCAGAAGTCTTACACGGACTTATCTCAAGATGACCTTACCCCGGTTCATCAAGAAGTTTTACACGAACTTACCCTGCAGTAACCTTACCCCGGTTCCTCCAGAAGTCTTACACGGACTTATCTCAAGATAACCTTACCCCGGTTCATCAAGAAGTTTTACACGAACTTACCCTGCAGTAACCTTACCCCGGTTCCTCCAGAAGTCTTACACGGACTTATCTCAAGATGACCTTACCCTGGTTCATCAAGAAGTTTTACACGAACTTATCCTGCAGTAACCTTACCCCGGTTCCTCCAGAAGTCTTACATGGACTTATCTCAAGATGACCTTACCCCGGTTCGTCAAGAAGTTTTACACGAACTTATCCTGCAGTAACCTTACCCCAGTTCCTCCAGAAGTCTTACACGGACTTATCTCAAGATGACCTTACCCCGGTTCATCAAGAAGTTTTACACGAACTTACCCTGCAGTAACCTTACCCCGGTTCCTCCAGAAGTCTTACACGGACTTATCTCAAGATGACCTTACCCCGGTTCATCAAGAAGTTTTACACGAACATAACCTGCAGTAACCTTACCCCGGTTCCTCCATAAGTCTTACACGGACTTATCTCAAGATGACCTTACCCCGGTTCATCAAGAAGTTTTACACGAACTTACCCTGCAGTAAACTTACCCCGGTTCCTCCAGAAGTCTTACACGGACTTATCTCAAGATGACCTTACCCCGGTTCATCAAGAAGTTTTACACGAACTTACCCTGCAGTAACCTTACCCCGGTTCCTCAAGAAGTTTTACACGAACTTATCCCAAAGAAACCCTACACAGGTTCTCTCTCTCCAGATGTAGTTTCACACGGACTCGTCATTAAGAAACCCTACACAGGTTCTCTCTTTCCAAAGATGAAGTTTTACACGGACTCGTCACCCAGAAACCCTACACAGGTTCTCCATTTCCAAGGACGTAGTTTTACACGGACTCGTCATCAGTAAACCCTACACAGGTTTCCTTCTCAGCTCTAGATGCGGTTTTACACGGACTCGTCATCAAAGTAACCCTACACGGGTTCCTTCTCCATTTCAAATGCAGTCTTATAGGGACTCATTATCAGTAAACCCTACACAGGTTTCCTTCCTCCAAAGATGCAGTTTTACACGAGCTCATCATCAGTTAACCCTACACAGGTGTCCTTCTTTCCAAGATGCAGCTTTACACGAGCTCATCATCAGGTAACCCTAGACAGGTTCCCTCTTTCAACTAACTCAACAGACAGTCTCCAAATGGCATCTATAAGCCCATTCTCGACAAGGTTCTGTCACATATCCAGATGGCATCTATAAGCCCATCCTCCCATCCACCAACAGACTCCAAATGGCATCTATAAGCCCATTCCCGACAAGGTTCTGTCTCATCTCCAGATGGCATCTATAAGCTCATCCTCATATCCATCATCTCTCCAAATGGCATCTATAAGCCCATTCCCGTCATCACATTATTGACATTCTACTATGTGAGTGCAAATTTCTGGGCACTCTAGTGTTCAATCATCTTCCACCTTCGGATCACGAAAGGCACGCAAGCCAATCTACATACTCAGGTCTAAGAAGATTGAACAGGGGCAACTGTTGTACCCCAAAATTTTCCCTCCCATATTCTTCAATTTTTGTCAAGGTCAATCTTCAAATGCTTCAAGATTTCTCAAGGGATTGCACAGTCAAATGCCTCATAAGGCAGTCAAAATTAGGGTTTTGTTTCTCTCAAGGAAGTTGAGGTTTTCAAGGGCTCAATCAAGTCACATATGCCTATACACATTGTCAAGCATCCCCATGTAAAGTTGCAAGACTCACAGCATCAAGTTGCACAGTCAAAACCCTAGTTGCTCTACAGTCAACTACAGGGGCAAAATGGTCATTTGGTAGTCAAAAGTCAAAATTTTTGGTCAACATCTTATTTTGAAGCCATAATCATCATTCGATCAAGTCTTGATCATGATTCCACAAGAATGGCTCAAAAATCATTAAGATGCAAAAGTTTCCATTTTTGGACAGTTGAAAAGTCAACTGTAACTTGACCAAGGCATAACTTTTTCATGGTTCATCATAAAAATCCCATCCAATGCTCATTTTGAAGGGGATGACATTTCCTACAACTCATCTTCACATTCCAAGTCCAAGAAATGCTCTCACAAAAAGTTATCAATTTCAACATTATAGGTCATTTTCAAAAGTCAACAGAAAGGCACCTTAAGTCAAAGACCATAACTTGAGATTGGTAAATCAAAATGACATGGGACCAAAGGCATTGGTTAGAGGACTTCAAGACCTTTCCAAAATGTCAAAGAACATGTTAATATGATCAAAATTGAGCAAGATATGCATTGGAGAAGTTGAGAAATATTTGTGAAATGGCAAAAGTCAACTATCCTTGAAACTTCAATTTTTGACAAAAGGGCCCACTTTCTTCCACCTGATTCAGCCTTGTCATGCCACCACGTGTCCCATGATCAATTTCAAGATTAAACATTAATTTTTCTATTTTTATTTAATTTTATTTGATTTAATTCATTTTAAATCCATAAAATTCAAATAAAATCAAAAAAATTTAATTCAATGACATCTTTTGATTTGAATGGCTTTCATGTGTCATAATACACCTACCAAATTTGTGCCAAGCTCATTTTAAGCATGAAAATTCAAATTTGAACAAAATTGGAAAATGCTTTCATGGTGGTTATGAAGAAATCCAAAAACATCATTGCACAAAGTTAAGGCTCTTAATGTTGACTTATTCTCATTGATACATACATATGCAAGGGTTCCATACAGTATTCAGGACCTAGAGCTCCTTGAAACGGCCAAACAAAATTCCAAAAAACTTGAAGAAAAGTTGAAAACTGAATTCTCACTTGCAGGCCAATTCGAACCCTTTTCTTGTTTCCAATACATTGCTGGACCTTCCAGGAACACATTGCCATCGAGAACAAGCCTTAAAGCTCAAGAGAACTCTCTAACAGATTCACGGTTTATCACTTTTCTTCAAAAATCATAACCTTTGATTCATGCATTTTTAATACCTTTTGTTGATTGTTTTGTGTTCACAGCATTCAGGTGAAGCTTTTGGTGTGATTTAATTTCATTAAGATGCCCTGAAACGCAAGTTGCCATGGGAGAAATTTAGGGTTTCCAAGCTTCTAGATTGGGGCTTTACAGCATGAGGAAAATTGGACCACATAATGCATATGGCTGAATTCGTCAGGGCCAGACGAATTCAACCCAACCATCGCGCCTTTTTTATATACACTGAGCGCCTAATCGCTATTTTCTGCAGTTTTGCTTTGTGGGGGTTAAAAACCCCCGCTATCTTGTTCTTTATTTTACAGGAAAAGGTAGAAGATGGAGTACGTGGAAGGATGGGATTGGGTCATTCAAACATGACGCGCGCTTTTTTATGTTTCCAGCTTATACTCTTGTTTTTACATAATATATTTAATGGTCACTATATTAACAAACGCAACACAATGGCTCAGTGGTTGATGACGCGTCTGGCAATCGTTGGGACCTGGGTTCGAATCCCAGGTCCCCCATAATTTCCATGCATTTTTTCTTTATGTACTTATGTGCAGGTTCACAAGAAAGGTGCATCATACACCTCACACCCAAACACGCCATGTGTCCTCAAGCATGCATCCAAAGGCCAGGAGCTGATCCCCACCATGCTCCCTAGTCAACGTGTCTCCAGGCAATTCCAAAAGTCAGCAAGGGCTTGATCATTATTGGGCCCAAATTGCTTCACTAAACCCCCTTTTTTTTGGTTCATCCCATTTTTTCTTCTTGTTTTATATTTCTATTTTGTTTGTTTATTAATTAATTTTTCTAATTGTCACTAAATTAACATAACTAACTTTTCCCCTAAAAATCAAAAAAGAACTAATATTATTATTATTATTATTAATTTCATGTTATTTTTGTAAATAAAATACTAACAAATAAAATAGTTTAATTAGGTCAATTTTAATCTCTTTTTCTTTACAATAAATAAAAACAATTTAGAATTAGGTTTTGCTAACTTTTAATTTCTATTTATTTTCTCTTTATTTTCATTAAAAACACAAAAATATTTTTTTAATTAATTAATTAGTTATTAGTTTTAATTTCATTAATTGCAAAAAAGGACAAAAATTCAATTCTTTCTTAAAAAAGGGTCGACACCCTAAGGACGTTCCCGATTAAATTTCTATTCACGCGTATTTTTCTTTTGATTATATTTATGTATCTATACAGAGGATGTAATAATAATTAGGATTTTATTGCTTTCTTTAATTTTCTGCATTTACTTTTCCAAAACGGGTTTTTGTTTTTTGGCGATGTATAGACCCGCGCCTTGTAATAGTTAGATTTATCTTTCCGCAATTTACTTTCCACACTCCTAACTGTTAAAAATGCCTGCAAGAATATATGAATAATAAAATTAATCCGTAGCTCACAAATAACATGTACAAGATAACCTTAATTGAAAAACAACACACAATGCACATACCACTCTTAGGGTACGCCTCACTAGTTGCCTCGAACGTGGTCATGAAGTATAGGGTGTCTTAGAGGTCGCCATGCTGTCCAAAAGATCCAGTTGCCTCGAAACGGTTGCCTCTGATAAAAAAGGATCTAGGACATTAGGGTTACTTCTAAGGTGTCCTACTATTGCTTCGGTGACCACATTGTTCCTTAATCGAATTGACCCGAATACCTCCAACGATGGTGCTACCTACCTCTCAATGGTGGGATAGCACTATCTAAAGGACTCTTACACAGCCTAATTACTTAGAGTAGGTAGATTCTCATGGGTACTTGCTCTCGCAAAACAAACAAAAACATCTTTTCACACCTACACTTTCAAAAGTTTTCAAACAAATTTTTCATACACTCTTGAGGACAGATACAAGAGTTACTTAGAAATTTTTTCAAACGGAACTTTTTCAAAACCCACACACACTTGAAAAGCAAACAAATTTTGAAAACATAAGAGCAAGTACCTAAGAGCCCGTGGATAACCGCAGATAGAAAGGGTGCTAACACCTTCCCTTTCTATAAATCTATCTCCCGAACCGAGAGACATCTCGAATAAGGAATTTTGCTGTGCTTTTGTCCTTTCCATGTTGGAGAACATAAAAGACTGTGGCGACTCTTGCTTACCGCGACATTTCTCGAACCAGCTTAAAAAATAGTCAGTTCTATTTCCACCAATCACACCTATCCTCTAAAAGGCCAAGGCTTAACAATTGAATGTAACTCACTTGCAGGAGCATGTTGAAATGCCAAGTTCATGCAGGTATTCAACATGCTCCTCCAAGTGAGTTACATTCAATTGTTAAGCCTTGGCCTTTTAGAGGATGGGCATTAGATCTAATTGGTGAAATTCGACCAGCATCATCCAAAGGACAGAAATATATCCTTGTGGGTATAGATTATTTTAAAAAATGGATCGAAGCAATTCCTCTAGTGAATGTTGATCAAGAGGTCATTATGGAATTTATCCAGAGACAAATAATTTACAGGTTCGGAATACAAGAAAGTATCACAACAGATCAAGGTTCAGTTTTCACAGGGCGAAAAATGCAAGAGTTTGCCAAAGAAATGGGATTTAAATTACTAACGTCAACTCCTTACTATGCTCAAGCTAATGGACAAGTAGAAGCAGCCAATAAAGTCATAATAGGTTTGCTAAAGAAACATGTAGGACGAAAGCCAAGAAATTGGCACAAAACTTTGGACCAAGCTTTGTGGGCATGTCGAACATCTCCTAAAAAAGCAACGAATATTATTCCGTTTCGACTTACCTTTGGACATGACGCAGTGTTGTCAGTCGAAATACACTTACAGTCAATAAGAATCCAAAGACAAAATGAAATACCAACTGATCAATATTGGGAAATGATGATGAATGAATTAGTGGATATGGATGAAGATAGACTACATGCTTTATAAGTTATGAGAAGACAGAAAGAAAGAGTAGACAGAGCATATAACAAAAGAGTTAAAAGTAAGTTGTTCTCAACCAATGACCTAGTATGGAAAGTTATATTACCTATGGATAAAAAGAACACATTATTAGGTAAATGGTCACCCCATTAGGAGGGTCCCTTTCGAGTTTTGAAGACATTTTCGAATAATGCTTATGAAATAGAAGAATTAGCAAAAGATAGAAGAATCTTGAGGGTAAATGGGAAATACTTAAAAAGGTATGAGCCATGCTTACAAGAGGTTAGAATCACTATAGGATAATAAAAAAAAATATATATATAAACATGAAGCCAAAATGGTATTTATAAGTGCCAGAATGGTTATGTTCAATCATTTACAATAAAAAGCATTAACAAAATACATTCAACAATCAGAAATTAGGACGCTTACTCTGCCATCGTGTACAGTATGGTAATCATGATTTTTTATACTCTCGAAATAGCCTGGATGAGTCAAAAACAAGTATTTCTTTATATCTGTCGAAATACATGTTCTTGGGGGGCAATTTGTTAGCTAGCTATTTCGAATAAGGAAGAAACCACCATCAAAATAATATTTTGAATAAAGTACCTAAGGAGATTAATATCAATATTGGATATTGGTGGGAATTATGGAGTCATTATGCTGAAGGATTATTCAATTTCCAGCGGATTTCGATTTGGACTTCTTTTAGTGTTCGAATTCAATTTCCAGCAGATTTCGATTTGGACTTCTTTTAGTGTTCGAATTATAAAAGAGCTCCTTTATGTCAGGGTGCCAGAAATTGGAAACGGTCCAGGTAATTGGGTTATTTTGAAAGCGACGAAGGAACAAGATGCTTCGATTGGTACAAATTTCGAATTTCAAATAAAGAGTGTCATTCTAGAAGACGCGTGGGAGTCAGCAAACATAGGAAGCCTGCATGCTTCGAACGTGGCGTGATTTTAGAATAGGAGCGTTAGGCTCAATACATTATAAATAGGTGTTCTTATGTTAGATTTAGAATGTTCAATTTTTATGTACTAAAAGATCTCAAAATACTCAAACTACCGTGAATTAAGGAAAACGAGTCAGAAGATACAATGTATGTATTGAACATCATTACTTTTTTACAATTTCAATACAAGTCTTGTTATATTTAGTTCGCCATTACAATATTTCTGCCCTTTAAATCCTTCGATTTCCTTGCATTTCCTTGTTTTACTTGCCTTTAAACACAGTCACTTTGTTACTTCGATTTCCTTGCATTTCCTTGTTTTACTTGCCTTTAAACACAGTCACTTTGTTACTTCGATTTCCTTGCATATCCTTGTTTTACTTGCCTTTAAACACAGTCACTTCGTTACTTCGATTTCCTTGCATTTCCTTGTTTTACTTGCCTTTAAACACAATCACTTCGTTACTTCGATTTCCTTGCATTTCCTTGTTTTACTTGCCTTTAAACACAGTCACTTCGTTAGAAACTTTACTTTCACTTTATCCTTTTAGTCAAACACTTATCTTTACATTCAAGCCCAAGTCTAATTCGAAGCCTTTCCTTCCTACATTCAGTTAGTTTATTCCTATAGACCATTTTAGAAATCTTTCCTAAGAATCTCATATTCGAACTTAACATACAATATAAGTCTATCAATATAATAGATATGAACATAAAAATGAGTTATGACACATGTGTTCTAGGATCAATCTAGTCGATCCTGCAAGTAACCAATAATAATTAGTAAATTGGAAGACTAGCAGTTGTTTACTAGAAATCACTGTAAACAGGCATCTACAAGACCATCTCCAACAAGATTCTATCACCTCTCCAAATGGCATCTTTAAGCCCATTCCCTCAACTACACTTTGTCGAGTGCAAATTTACGGGCACTCTAGTGTCCAATCATCTTTTACCTTCGAGTCACGAACGACAAAGCTCGCCAATCTAACTTTTCAAGTTCAAGAAGATTTAACAGGGGCAGCTGTTGTACCCTAAAATTTTCCCTCTCATTTATCAAGATTGTTCTCACAAGACTTCTTTGACTCAAGACAAGATTAGGGTTTGATCAGCTCAAGACATCTCATCTTGCATTGAGAACCCAAAATTAGGGTTTAAGTTTGCACAAGTATTTTTGGACCACCAATTCTTCATGTGACTTTCATACATCATTTTGGATCCCTAAGATTTCTCTTGTCAAGTTTCAAGCCTTGGATCACACTTTTGCTCAGTCAATTGGAGAGTTGACCTAAAAATCAATTGTATTGGGAAAAAATTCAACCATGGCCAATTTACAGTCAAAGTTCATAATGTTTTATCCACATCAACATTTTAGACTCATATGTACCATTTGATCAAGTTTGGATTCCAACTCCTCAAGAAATTTGATTAAATCATCAAAAGGGCAAAATGGTCAAAATTAGGGTTTTGATTGAAGAAGGGCAATTTCTGATTTTTAACCTAGCAATTGACCAATTGAGTTCAAGCATGATTTCAATAATTCAATGGCATCATCTTGACTTAATTACATGGTTCAAAACATCTCAAGTTCATTGGATTGACAGATGAAATTTGCACTCAACTGGTCAAAAGTCAATTGTACACTGAAAAGTCAAACTTTGACTTTTTGGTCAAAATCAAGTGCCAAGGGTCATAATTCATCAAGATATGTCAAAGTGTGAAACTTGTTCATCATGAAAACCAAATTTAAAAATTAGGGTTTTGAATTTGAAAATTTTCATAACTTAGAAATTTTCTAAGTATAAAAATTTTCTTATTTTTTCTCAACTTTTCACCACTTTTACACCATGATGCCTATTGATTCAAGGAAACTTCCCAACATGAAAGTTTTAGATCTCCATCAAATCTACAAATTTTCTTCACAAACTTTTCCCTAAAGATGCTTGGATCTCAAGTTGTGAATTTGTGAATACATGGTCATGAACTTCTTAACTTAGTGAAATTTTGCCCTAATTTAGGCAAGTTTTGGACCCAACTTTATGGCAAGTTTTCACCTAGTTCCAAGAGGTATCTCAAAATAACTTTAAAAGATGGATTATATATCACATTGCAAGCTTTCCAAAATGTCCAAGAACTCTCCAAGATCATTTTTGAGTAGGGAGAATCGAAGAGAGGAAGTTGGCATTTTCTCACTTTTTGTTAAAGCCATTATCATGAAGAACCAAGTTGCAAATCAACCTATGCTGGCTATTTCATGCTTTACAGGTCCTAAACTTGCTACACACTCCTTAATTAAATGCTTACTCAGTTGACAAAGCCTTTATCTTTGCTTTTGAACCTTTATCCAATTGATAATTCCACTTATGGCAAAAAGGTTCCATTGCCATTTTCATACAGAGCAACTTTTGTGAACTTTGTGATCTTGAGCATTGGACATGTCCCCTTGATACAAGAAATTACCACAGGTCTCAAGCAACTTGTACAAACTCATACCAACCCTAAAACAAGCTGGTACAAACATATGGGTTTTGTCTTGTCACTTTGCTTCAAGTACAAGAAAAGTGGCAAAAAGGCTAGGGCTTGTACAGCTGATAGAGAGATGACTTTAGATCATTTCTATACTAATATGCAAACAATATGCAACACATATCACGCTTGGCAAGTACCTGGAACTCTCTCAAACTGAAAAACAACAAAAAATGCCCAAACAAACAGTTTCTGCATAAACATATCCAAAACTCATTTAGCTCGTGCGTTTTGTGTTTAGAGCATTCAAACACATTACATACTTGATACCTAGTCAATCCAAATCATCATCCTTGTTCTGTAACCTCTGTTTCACTACCTGCCATTATTAACTTTGAAGCTTGCAGTTGAACTTGGTCAGGGAGTTGTAGCCACTTTCAGAGCAAGGTAAGGATTGGAATAGGTTCAAGGAAGCTTAAGGAAGCTCAAGCAATCATTAGGCCTCCATTAAAGTCCCTACATTGCCATACACGATTCTAGATGAAGGAGGTAATTTTTCAAACTCTATCTCTTTGTACAGGCAACCTCAGGCCACGATCTGTGAATGAAAATGTAGTTCTCATCATAACGAAGCTGTACATATCATTATCTTGCATTTATATTACTTGTGCTAAGAGAATTTGGAGTTTGAAATCTCTGAAAATTTTAGGTCACGATTTAGGGATTTCAAAATTCTCTTTGTTCTTTGATAGTTAGATTACATAATTTATATGGTTGGAATCGTGAGTTCAAATGTTACATTTTTCATGTTATAAGTTTTCATTTTTATGCAAGCATGAGGAAGTTACATGTTGATCGGCCATGGCGTGAGGAAGAGAAGGCAGGACAGGGACGAAGTTGTTTGGGCTTTTTGCTTCCTGGGCTTTTTGTTTTTGCTTGCATCTACCACTGAATTGCTATTACACCCCTACTAATTTTTTCATATTTTATTTTATTATTTTTATATTTAATACTTTTAATTATTTTCTTTAATGATAAAAAATCCTAAAAAATAACTTAATTATTTTTACACCTTTATTTTTTTAAAATATTATTTCTCACATAAAAAATTAATTTATTTTGATAGAATATAATTTATTTTCTTAATAAACTCATAAATATAATTAAATATACTTAATCTTTTTATTTTACATTTCCTATTTACAAATACTTATTTTTGCACATATTTAATTTTTAATATTTATATACAATATTATTTATTATTTTTTATACAAAAAATGCACAAAATAATAATATAGAAACATTATTTTCTTTTAAATGAAAATTAGGGTTTAATCCCTTTCAAAAGAATTAAAAATTTTGCCTTATATTTTTTAGGTTTAATTTAAATATTCTTTTACACAAAAGCATGACATAAAAAAATCTTCTCTTTACACACATATTGCATTACATTTTAAATATTGTATCATATTTATTTTAATTCGCACAAATTCGATTTCGTTGTAATAATATATTTAATTTATATTTGTGCAAATCCCCTTTCAAACTTGTATTTCCCCCTCCCATAAAATTGTTGTAATAGCTTAGTATATTTACATTATGCAATTTATTGCTTTCATATGTCATGATTAGTAATTAGGGTTTGTATGACAAGAAAAAAACAAAACAAATAGAAAACCCTAAATGCAAGATCAAAAGCATGAAAATGATATACTTTGCACACAAGCACCCTTAGGGTTTCTCCCACTTGGTTGCCTAAACCAAAATGGCCATGTTACGCATGCGAAGTATCTTGGCAAAACAAAACAAATATAAGATCATAGCCCTTCGATGACGCTATTCAAAAGTTGTCTTATAAAATGATCTTGGTCCCTCAAAAATGCTAAGATACCTGGAAACATTGTTATCATGGTTATACGATGACCCACGCCCGTCCCGTTCACATCCAAAGATAGGGTTGCTTACTAAATCAATGGTAAGTCAACAATTTCAAAGGAATAGAAAATGCACAAGAAATACATTTGAGTAGGTAGATTACTTCTAGTTACTTGCTCCATTTCAAACAACAATCCTTGCTATTTTCAAAAATAAACACACACATTTCAAAAACATCTTACAAACATTGAAAACATTTTCAAAAGACAAACATCATTGTATACATTCTTACGAACGAGAATCATTACAAAGATTGCCTAAACAAATGGCCTCTTTTACAAAATACTTTCAAAACCACATCAAACACCATTTCAAGCAAACCAAAGTAAGTGATCTAAGCAAGTAACTAAGAGCCCATGGAAAACCATGGATGAAAAGGGTGCTAGCACCTTCCCTTTTCATAATCTACCCCCCGAACTCAAGAAAACATCTCAAAGGTCTTTCCTGTGCTTTTTCACCTTTCCTTTTGGATAAAAGAAAAGTCGGTGGCGACTCTTGCTAACCGCAACATTTGCGATAAAACGCAAAACCTCAAGCCAGTTCTCCCACTACATCACACATACTTTTTAATTAATTTTATTTTATAGACTGTTATGACTTTAATTAATCGCTCAAAATTCTATTTGGTTGTATTGTTTTCTATTTATACTTTTAATTGCATTCGACTCATCCCCATTTGTAAAAATTGTACCCCCATTCCCGAAAACTATGTAGTAGCGTAGAAATTTAATTTCTGCAATTTACTGTTTTCCTTATTCTGTATAGTAATTAGGCGTGCATGGCAAGATTTAAAATCAATCGCTAGATAACCTAATTTCAAAGACAAAATAACTTGAATCAAACACACTTTTTCACATGCGCACCTCTAGGGTAACCTCGCTCGTTTCCTCGGAAACACAGTCATGTCCCTCGAATATGGGACGCTTTAGCAAAGACCCCTAGATAAAAGATTGCAGTCCCTCGATGTCCCTCGATGTTGCCTTCGATAAAAAAGATCTAGTCCCTTACGAAAAATTTCTAAAGCGTTTCACAAGTTGCTTTCTATGACTGTACGATTGACCCGCACCTGTCCCTTCATATCCAACGATGGGGCTTCTTACCAAATCAATGGTAAGATAGAAACATCTAAAGGAGGAAGAAAAGAACATTTAAGACCTTTTAAGTAGGTAGGATGCTTTTAGTTGCTCGCTTGCTCAGGATAAAAACATTTTACACACTAACACTTTCATTTTGAAACATTTTCAAAAGACAAAGCTTTTTGTACGCGTTCTGTGATACGGTGGTAGAACTGACTGTTAATACTGGTTTGCGTTTTGCATTCGCAAAATGTCGCGGTAATCAAGAGTCGCCACCGACTTTTATTTTATCCAACAGGAAAGGAAAAAAGCACAAAAAAATTCCTTTTTCGAGATTTTCTGAGTACGGGGGGTAGATTATAGAAAGGGAAGGTATTAGCACCCTTTCTATCAGTAGTTTTCTAGGGGCTCTTAGGTACTTGCTCATCATTTTGAAAATTTCTTCTGTGTTTGTGTGTTTTGAAAAGTTTTTGTTTTACTTCGATTTAACCCTTGCTTCTGTCTTCAATAGTGTTACGAAGTTGTTTTTGAAAACTTTGTTTGAAAATAGTGTAAGTGTGAAAGGTTTTAATTTTGAGCAAGTACCTACTAGCATCTACCTACTCGAAAAAGGATTGTTTCTATTCTCGTTTCCTTTAGACATCGATATCCTACTATTAAGGAGTAAGTAGTACTGTCGTTGGAGTTTGAGGGACTATCGAAAGGGACGTAATGGTCATTGAAGGCAACATGTAAGGATACCTTAGCATTTCGAAGGGACTGTCATCATATATTCGTAGGAAATATCGAGGGACAAGATCATATACCATAGGAAACTTCGAGGGACATCGAGGGACCATGATCTTTATGATGATTTTAACCGAGGGTCTTTGCTAAGGGTATCCCTACGTTCGAGGGACATGACCATTGTTTTCCGAGGCAACCAAGTGAGGCATACCCTAAGAGTGAGCATGTGCATGTGTTTAATTTCAGTAATTTAATCTTTGTACATTAGGTGATCTACCATTTTAATTTTCCAGACATTCTTGCCATACAATCCTATTAGCCATACATCTAAGCAGTTTATAGTTTGCGGAACTTAAAGTGCGGAAAATAAGCTAAGCTATTACAAGGCTTCGGGTATTTACATAGCCAAAAACAAACCCTTAAAAAACGATAAATAAAAGTAAAAAGGTCCTAATTAATCTATTACAACTTGTGAGCAATTACATTAATATGGTAAAATAAAATAAAGCGCGCGCGAATAAAGAACGAGAGAAAATTAGGGTTTTGACCCCGTCTAACCTAATCGAAAGAAAAAAAAATTTTTGTTGTTTTTAATTATTTCTAAGAAAAAAAATTAGGTTTTTTTAAAAATTAAATACAAAATTAATTAGTAATTAAATTAGTTTAAAAAAAATAATTAAATGACCTATTTTTGTGTTTTGTTATTTTAATAAAAAAGAAAATAGAATTAAGTTAGAAAAAAAATCCTAATTGTTCTAATTAATTTTAATTTATTTACAAAACAATTAAAGTTGCCTAAAATTAAATTAAAACGTAAAATTAATTATTCGAGTTTATTATAAAAAATCAAAGGTTTGTGAAAAATGTTAAGTTTTATGAAAAAAAGATTTTAAACAGAAAGAATAAAAATAGATAAAAGGATAAATAGGAAGGAAGAAAATCAAAACCAATAGGGGTGGTTGTTGAACCCACGCCCTTAACCTTCTCAGGATGTCTGCCTCGCCATGTATTGGTGTCATGTGTTGGCTGTTCTGTTTTGGCCATTTGTGTTTTGGCCTCAACGTTCTGTAGGAAGAAAATAAAAACCAATAGGGGTGGTTGTTGAACCCACTGCCTCGCCATGTATTGGTGTCATGTGTTGGCTCTTCTGTTTTGGCCATTTGTGTTTTAGCCTCAATATTCTGTAATGAACATGCATGGGATCCTGTCTAAATCTGCAGTGTTGAATCTCATGAACACATTAAATAAATTACTATATATCATTAAATACAAATAAAGCGAATATATGAAAAAAATTAACGTTAAAACCGATATGACATGTATGAATGATTATACCCTTTTGATCATAGAGATCAAACCAGCCTTACCCTTACTGGAGAAGTAGTGAGATACGGGTTTGTAACAGGGATGGCTTGTTTGTAGTGAGATGGAGGTTTGTAATAAGGATTTCAAGGTTTTAGGTTTCTTGAAAAAATTTGATATTCTGACAGCGTTGTGGCAAGATTTTTTTTCCTCTCCTTCTTTCTTGTGCGAAAAGAATGAGATTATATAATGAAATTAGAGAGAAATAATAGGCTTTGAATGTGCAATTGAGCCTCCAATGTGCACTTGAGTTCGTCACGTTTAAGGCTAAATCACAGGGTCTTAAATGCAATTTTTGAAGTTCAAATGTGAAAACAAAATGTAGCCGACATCGAGAACTAACTCCTGTCCAAAAATGGGCTCAATCGGATAAACGGTGAATTATTTAAGAAATTTTGAAGTTTCAGCTCAGACAAACTTATTTTGGGCTCTAGTGTCGACTCTGACACGTTCTTCAATAAAAAACAGGTATTGATCGGAGGATAATTCGGTCTCGACTTTTGAAGAAAAGTTGTAGATCTCTGAGTCAGTGATCTTGTGTAAAAAGATGGGCCCAATCCGATAAAAATTGACCGAGTTATGAATTTTTGAAGTTTTGATCCAGATGAAATAATATTCAGCATTCAGGATTTTCGGCGCGTCACACGCACTCTGAGCAAAAAACGAAGGCCTTTTGGTTATCGTTCGAGCTTGATACCTCCTGTGAAAATGTAGCCAACTCAATTTGTGAAATTTTGACGCTGGAACCAGCTCGATATGATGAAAATCGACCAAGTTATGATTTTCTGAACATGATGCAAATAAACTTTTGTCACAAATTTTCTGTACGAAAATACTTGATAAATCTGCATTTTTGAAGACCTTATGATCGAAATTGGCTTCCAGCCGTGAGAGATGAAAACATAGATGACGTCAATATGTAATTTTATCCACCGGAACGGGTTCAAAACGATCCATGATCTTCAAGTTATGAATTTTTTAGCACGTAAAAACTGCACTTTCAGCACACTTTTTCACCATATTTCTTCGAGAAAACTCACACATTCGGATACCTTCTTTAAAAAATTGAGTCTTGAGCCGAACCTGAATTTGAGAATACGTTATCAGAGATATCTTGGTGAAAGAACACCTGAATATGACGCGCCGGGTTGGACTTGTGAATCTTTGAACTCCGAATTGTTGCAAAACGGTGAACCGATATTCAGCACGGAAAATACTCTGAGAATATCCATTGACGAAATAAACGTCACTTATAACCTGAAGAAGCTTGATAAATATACCTTTATTCCATTACCATAAAACCAATAATATGCGTGTATGAAAAGAGGGCAAATTTTGGGGTACAACAGCTGCCCATGTTCAATCTTCTTAAACCTGAAGATTTAGATTGACTCGTCTGTCTTTCGTGATCTGAAGGTGGAAGATGATTGAACACTAGAGTTCCCATAAATTTGCACTCGTCTGTAATGATGCTTGACTATGTAGGTAGCATCGGGAATGGGCTTACAGATGCCATTTGAAGGAGATGACGGGAGGTCACCGGAGATGGGCTTAAAGATGCCATCTAGAGGATGTTGATTTCCCAAGATATTCCTTTGATGAGAATTCCTGTTCCTATCGTTGAGGAGGAATCTGCTGAGGATAGTTGGTCTCTGTCTTAGGAGAAATAGAATTTTAGGCGCTTCAGTTTTCCGTTAATCTACTGGGGAATTAACTCCGTCTTGAGGAAGCGGAAGTGAACTGCGTATCTAGTCGTGTATAGGCTGCATCGCGACCTACTAGAGAAAGATGAAACTGATCATGTTTGACAGGTCTGGGTCTTGCAGTGTTGTGGACTGCTGTCTGGAGATAAGAGAAAAGAAACATGGATGGTAAGGTTATGAGAAGGAACCTGGATAGTAGGGCTTATGGGATGGAACCTGGGTAAGGTTGCTTCATGAGGAGTTTGGATAAAACTGCATCCGATTCGAGAAGGAACCTGGGTAAGGTTGCTTTGTGAGGAGTTTGGGTAAAACTGCATCTGAACCGAGAAGGAACCTGGGTAAGGTTTATTTGTGAGGAGTTTGGGTAAAACTGCATCTGAACCGAGAAGGAACCTGGGTAAGGTTGCTTTGCGAGGAGTTTAGGTAAAACTGCATCTGAACCGAGAAGGAACCTGGGTAAGGTTGCTTTGCCAGGAGTTTGGGTAAAACTGCATCTGAACCAAGAAGGAACCTGGGTAAGATTGCTTTGTGAGGAGTTTGGGTAAAATTGCATCTGAACCAAGAAGGAACCTGGGTAAGGTTACTTTGCGAGGAGTTTGGGTAAAACTGCATCTGAACCGAGAAGGAACCTGGGTAAGGTTGCTTCGGGATAAGTCTGTGTAAAACTTCAGGAGGAACCTGGGTAAGGTTACTTTGGGATAAGTTTGTGTAAAACTTCAGGAGGAACCTGGGTAAGGTTACTTTGTGATAAGTTCGTGTAAAACTTCAAGAGGAACCTGGGTTAGGTTGCTTCGGGATAAGCTTATGTGAAACTACATCGGGAAATTGTAAGGAGGAACCTGAGTAAGGTTGCTTCAGGACGAGTCTGGATGAAACTACATTGGGACCGAGAAGGAACCTGGGTAAGGTTGCTTCGGGATAAGTCTGTGTAAAACTTCAAGAGGAACCTGGGTAAGGTTACTTCGGGATAAGTTTGTGTAAAACTTCAGGAGGAACCTGGGTAAGGTTACTTTGTGATAAGTTCGTGTAAAACTTCAGAATGAACCGGGGTAAGGTTACTTTGAGATAAGTTTGTGTAAAACTTCAGGAGGAACCTGGTTAAGGTCACCTTGTGATAAGTTCGTGTAAAACTTCAAGAGGAACCTGGGTAAGGTTACTTTGTGATAAGTTCGTGTAAAACTTCAGGAGGAACCTAGGTAAGGTTACTTTGTGATAAGTTCGTGTAAAACTTCAAGAGGAACCTGGGTAAGGTTACTTTGTGATAAGTTCGTGTAAAACTTCAGGAGGAACCTGGGTAAGGTTACTTTGGGATGAGTTCGTGTAAAACTTCATTTAGAAATATATGAGAAAGGACCCGTGTAAGATTTTTCAAGATAAACCCATGTGAAGCTGCATTTAGGAGAAACCCGTGTAAGATTTCTTCGTGACGAACCCGTGTAAAGCTGCATTTGATCATGCAGATAATTACTCTGTTTAGTTTCCGGAGTTAATCTTGAACTTGCTGGAAGTTGTTGATGATAACCATCTTTCCTAAAAAGGTACATGATTAATCATATATGATGCATGACATGTATTATATAATTATGTTCTCAAAATAAATGAGATTATGTTGTATGCAATATGTACGCGCACATCATAATATATGAACATGAAATGCTATTGTGGCACGTCCGAGTTTGGGAAAATAAATCCCTGACTGTTGTTGGAGAATAAAGAGTTTCGCTCGCTGGGGATAACAACCGAAGATGATTTGAGAATAGCTTGGCCGGAGAATAATTCTGCTGGAGAATAAACTGGCGAGAAAAAAAATGACTCTGTAGGGAAGAGATACTATGTCAGAAGATCCACTGATTTGGAGAAATAACCTCGGTTAGGGATGAATTACCGTTGCTGGCGATGATGAACTCTGTCGGGGATAAAATTTCTGTCTGTGGAAGAAATAAACTCCACTGGGGATGGTCTTCCATTGTTGGTGAAAGATGAACTCTGCTTGGGGAGAATTAACACCACTGTGTTGTACCCCAAATTTTGACCTAAGATACCATCTCCCATCTACATCATTACATTGCAAGCATTTTGATCTTTTGATTTTTAAAAATTCATAACTTTTTCAGGTCGAGAGCTGTTTATTTTTGAACGCTAAATTTATTAACTGATCCAGACTTAAATGATGTTTATTAATTATTTATCATCTTAAATTTAAATAATTGGAATTTATTTTCAGTTATTATATAATTCAAAGATCTATAAATAATAAAATAAATATTTGAAAAGAGGCATATTAATCGTTCAGACAGTGTTTATTTATTATTTATTATCTTAAATTTAAATAATTGGAATTTATTTTCAGTTATTACATAATTTAAAGATTTATGAATAATATAATAAACATTTGAAAAGAGGTTTATTAATTGGTCAACAGTGATTATTTAATTATTTATCATTCTAAGTTAAATAATTGAAATTCTATTTTTAATTATTATAATTTAGAAAATTATGAATAACGGATTAAATAATTGAAATTATTAATTGATCAATGATGTTTATTTATTCGTTTATTATTCTGAATTTAAGTGATTGAAATTGATTTTCAATTATTATACAATTTAAAGAATTATAAACAATAAATAAATAATTGGAAAGAAAAAGAATTAATTGGGAAATAATAGAATTTTATTCACTTTATTCTATTTATTACAATTGTTATTTAAATATTGTATTATTTACAAAATATTTATAATGACAATTACATAAAGAGTTTAAAGTAAAATAAAAACTATTTTCCTAAATTCTAAATCTTCATCTTCTATCCAATGCCTTTTTGTCTGCTCATTTAATTTTACCTGCAAAGACAATTAAAAGAAAAGTCAGAATTAAATAAATAATTAAAAGCAGAAAATTATTTATTAGTGTTCATCATTAAAAGCACACGGCTGGAATCAGTTTACCCTTTTTTGCAAATCACGGGATTTCTCCCGGTTCACAAAAAAGGGAGGAATTTTTATTTTCATAAATGAATGCACAATTTAAAACATGCACAAATTCATTTTTATTTTTCAAAACTGCATTGCATTTTAAAAAAAAAAGGGCCAAATGCATATTTCAAAAAAATATACACAGCATACAAAATCCACAGCATATGCATAAACAAATGACATGTTCAAAAAGCCAACGTAAACCATGCCATACAACATAGGAAGAGGCCAAAACAAATAGGCTCCTACTGTGCCATTGCAAGTCAAAAAGAAGTATGCAGTTCAAAACTATTTTGCAAGCATAATATATTTCCTTTTACATCATGTTCCAGCCTATGCAATTTCAGAATACAGTACAGTACATCATCTTAATGCATCAAATGTACTTAAGAGAGAGAAGAGAGATAGAAAGATGGTTTTACAGGTTTTGGTTTAGGCAGAAGGAGTTATAAAACAAAGCTACAGCAGTAACTCAGTAGAAAAAAGGAGCATAAGAAAGGAATACAAACAAACCATATGAAGCAATATTGTGCAGAGGCCAAGGAAATATAGTTAAATAATTCAAAACCTGTGGCATAAAGGAGATGCCAAGAAAACTGTATAACATCACAGAAGAACCCTTCAAGAAAAACGAGAGAGACAAACCTGCCTAAGCAATCAAAAAACCATTCCTACTGTAAAAACCAGTAGAACCATCAACATAACCATTACCAAACGCCATAATCACTTTCCAAACCAGTAAAACACATGGTTTAAAAACCTAAACCTGCTATTTCATATGTCCTGAACCAAACCTGCATATAACCAAAACCAACATGTCCTAAACCATTCCAAAACCAAATGCTAAGCTTGCATAAACCATCAAACAAAACACCTACTGCATAAAACCAGTAGAACCAAAACCAATTTAAAGATCAAAAACCAATACAACCTGTATCAGTATAAACACCATAAAAACCAGTAGAACCATCAACATAACCATTACCAAACGCCATAACCATTTTCCAAACCATCGTTTCCTATGGCCTAAAGACCAGTAACCTGCATAAACCTGTATTGTCCAAAACCATTTCACAACCATGGGCTAAAACCATAACCCCTGTCTATCCAACCAAAGCAAAACCCAAGAATAACGCAAGCTTTTTTATCAAACCCATGTCAAAACATTGCAATAATATGTCCAAACACGAAGACCTCAGATACATCCTCATTGGCCATTAAAGAAAAAGCATACAGTAGCAAGGTGAGAAAGAAGAAGAAGAAAAAGCATACAGTAGCAAGGTGAGAAAGAAGAAGAAAGAAGCTAGTCAAAACCACGTTTCAACATTAGCTCAAGGCAACATAACGTTCAAGGCAACAGCAGAAGAAGGAAAAGAAATAATCCAGGCAACAACCCAACATACAGTAGCAGAAAGAAGAAGAAGAAAAAGCATACATCAAGGCAACAAAGGAGATAAAGAGTATAGAGTACCAGGGTCTCCAAGCCTACAGCCTCGCTGTGTTTTCTCCTCCGCCAACGAGCCTCCATAACTCCTTCCCTCCATAAAGGTAACCTTGTTTCTCTTCTCCCTTTTCAATATCTCAACAATAATCATGCAAGAACACGAAGTCAGAATCATAACAATGAACAAATCATAACATACAACAAAATCGTAAAACCTAATATACTGTAAGGACGGATCATTACCTCTACGCCATTTCACTGAACACAGCGAAGAAGAAAGGGGGACGTTGGTGGCTCGGGCAAAGGGAAGTCAGAAGAGGACATGTTGGTGGTTCGAGCAAAGGATTCAGAAGCTCACAGCGAGGAAGAGCATAAACGAAGAAGAACATGAACGATGAGCGCCGCTCTGCCAGAAACCTTAACCCTAATCCCAATTACCAAATCATGTTTACCCTAAAACAAAATTATGAAACAATTGGACTGAACCCCAACGCCTAGGCCCAAACGAGTTTTCTAATGCACCCCCCTTGTCTTCAGTTTTGATTAGGTCCCTTAGACACCTTTGGCCCATATTTATTTGTCCATTTAGCCTTTTGTTTTTATATACACTTTTTCTATTTATCCCTTTTTTAGTTTTTTTAGAAATATTACTAACTTAGTTTAATTAATTAGTAGCTTAATCAATTAATAATTTAATTAAAGCATTTTAATCATTTTACCTTTTGTTTATTAAATTTAATTTTAGGTTTATTTGGTAATTTTAAATATCCCTTTTTTAATTAGGTTTAAGTTAGTTTTTTTTAAGTATTCATTTAGTTTGATTATTTAATAATTACTAAAAAATAATAATGCCTTATATAGAACACTAAAAAATATATAAAAAATAGAAAGTTAAAAAACTTAAAAAATATTTTTGTTTTCCTTAATTAATTCTCATTACTTTTATCCATATTAAAAATGCGTAAAAAATGAAAACTATTAAAGCATTTTCTTTTCATTAATATTAAACAAAAATCATAAAAATGCATATTTACACCATTTAGTCATTTATTTAACTGTTGCTGTTTAATCATTATCCGCATAATTTTTCTGTTTAATTATTTCATATTTATTTGTTTATTCTGTTCACTTCTAAATCCAAGGGAAAAACGATTAAATTTGTCGACTTCATGTCCTCAAGTCTAATCGCGCGAACATTCGCATTTCATTAAAACTTAGGATAATTTTTCCTCAAATATTCAATCTTTTCAAAACTTATACCCTTTAAGCAAAAACTTCGACATTAGGTCGTCGTATCCTCAAAAACCCGTCCGTACCCCTTTTTCAGCCAAAACTATTTATTTTTAATCAAACGAACAATTTTAATAAACATATATTTCAAAAGGTTCCTATAGAGTACTATAGATACATTGGGTGCTAATACCTTCCCATTGTATAACCAACCCCCGAACCATAGATCTTTTCAAAAACGCCTTGTATTTTTTATTACTTTTAAAAAGTATTATTTACATTGCATATTTAGGGTTTTATTTCGCTCTTTCCCCTTTTCCCTTGGAAACAATAAAGCGCGGTGGCGACTCTTGCTTTTGTGAGACGGATTAATCAATAATTCAATCTCCGATTTATCCCGCTACATTTTTTATCGCTACAGAATTGGCGACTCTGCTGGGGAAGGATTGACCTCTTGCTGGTCCATCCCTAAGTGGGTTAAGCCTAATTTGTCTTATCTGTTTATTATTATTTGATTTGTTTGATTATGTGTTTAAATTGGGGTGTTTGGGTTTTTGCAAAGGACGAATCCTATACCCGGATTAAGTAACACTTAAGGAATAGGACGGGCGGTACAGTCATGTTAACTTTGAGGGAGTAATCCCGAAGAAGGAGGCATGAGATCCCCCACTCAATGGAAGGCCCTCTTGAACTTAATATTTGTTTACCGAGTAATCGGGAAGACATTATTATTTTCGACCTAGGAGCCCGAGAAGTTGAGGATCGTAGAATCCTAACCCCTCTTGGCCTTTTTAGGTGTAGCGCGGAGACTATAACAGAGTAATTCGGAAGTAGTTGTTACGCGATGCTACGCTCGGACGAGTTTCTCTTGAGAATATTGCTAATTATTGAGTAATCAAGACGTTCGTAATATCCGAAGGAGGAATGTAGACTCTGGGAACTCTTAGAACATTGTCTTACAGGTGCGATTGAACCGTTAGTACATACCTTTGGGTGGGCTTTACCCTCGACTCCATGCTGAACGTTGAACCTTTGAACCCCATGTTTGTGAACTTGTGTGTGACTGTTGCATTATCATTCATTCATGCATTCATCAACATCTTTGTAAAAAACTTGTTTTTCAAGGAACTTCGGAATGATTCTTGCAGACATCTCAGGTTATCATGGAATTTGGAAGGAGAAACACTCGAAGCTTTAGTTTTAAGGAGCCCGAGATTGAAGAACTGAAGAATTTGATTCCAAAGATCGAGAACCCGACGAATTTTCAGAAGAAGTATGGGTCCATTATACCTCTCATGAAGCGCAAGATGAAGGAAGGCATCCTCAATACGTTGGTTCAATTCTACGATCCTTTGTACCGATGTTTCACCTTTCCGGATTACCAGTTGATGCCCACCTTAGAAGAGTACTCCTACATACTTGGTTTGCCGATCACCGATTATGTTCCTTTTTCTGGCTTAGAAGAGGAGCCCAAATCTCACGAGATAGCGACCATCACCCACTTGAAGAAGTCAGAGATAGAGGAGAACATGACTACAAAAGGGGGAATCCGAGGCTTGTCTGCGCAGTTTTTGTTGAGGAAAGCTAGTCATTTTGCTGAGATAAAAGATGTTGTTGCCTTTGAAGACGTCTTTGCTTTACTCGCTTATGGCCTATTCTTGTTCCCTAATGTTGATAAGTTTGTGGATATCAACGCCATCAGAATTTTCTTAATTGGAAATCCGGTCCCTACGCTGCTCGGAGATACCTACTACTCCATCCATCTTCAAAATTCTTATCAAGGAGGGATGATTATTTGTTGTGCACCGTTGCTGTATTAGTGGTATGTTTCGCATCTATCTGAGTCTGATGTTTTCTGGGATCTCGAGAAGGAACCGCGTTGGGCGCCAAAGATTATGGCTCTCACTCATTTCGACATTGATTGGTATAATCGAGTTTACTACGACGTGAATATCATCGATAGTTGTGGTGCTTTTCCTAACGTGCCTCTTCTTGGTACGAGAGGTGGAATTAACTATAACCCTGTTCTCGCGCACCGTCAGTTCGGGTACCCGATGAGAGATAAGCCAAACAACATCCATGTGAGTGGTTTCTTTCTGCAGGAAGGACAAGATCATCAGGCAGCTAAGAGGGAGATCGAAGGAGCTTGGCGCCACATTCATAGGAAAGGGAGAGATATGTTAGGACATAGAGGTGCCGTTTCTTTGGAGCCTTACCTACAGTGGGTCCGTGCTAGGGCTTGTGCTCTCAAGATGCCCTATAAACTTGAGAGACCTTTATTCCCTACCGTTGCATCGTCATCTGTTGTTATCCCTATCGCGAATATAGGAGAATACCAAGGAAATCTGGCTAGGATGAAGTCCGAGAGAGATGCTTGGAAAGAAAAGTATAATATGTCTGAGTATGAGAATCGAGTCCTGACTCGACAACTAAAGGAAAAGGAGGAGTTACTCTTTATTCAAGATGGCTGGTTCATTGATCACGATGAGAAACTTCGTCAAAAGGATGCTTTACTGAAGAAGTATGCTGGTGAAAGGAAGAGAAAAAAGGAAGGTTCGGTAAGCGTGGCTCTCGTTCCTAACCCACAGAAGGAAATCATTGATCGACTGGTAGCTGAGAAGAAAGAGATGGAAGACTTTTATGAAGAGAAGATCAAGAAGCTCCGGTTACAGTTGGCATTTGGTCCTTCATCCGATGATTCTGAGTGATCTTTAGCTTTTAGTTTTATTTTATTGATGTCGTTTTGTAAAACTATGTAAAAGGGCTTCATGCTCCGAGTTGTAATTTATTGCTTTATTAAGGACTTCATGCTCCAGAGTTGTAATTTATTACTTTATTATGGGCTTTATGCTCCAAAGTTGTAATTTATTGCTTTATTTTGGACTTCATGTTTTAAAATTGTAATTTATCGCTTTATTATGGATTTCATGTTTCGAAGTTGTAATTTACTGCTTTTATTATTGGGTTGTTATCCCAAAGTTGTAATTTATTTTTTTGTTATTCCAAGTTGTAAGTTGTAATTTACTGCTTTTTGATTAATGGATTGAGTTTTTGTTGTTCCAAATTCCTTTACCATTGATGTGTGCAAAATTATCGAAGTTCCTTGAAAAACTATTAAAATGAATCATCATTTGCATCACATATCATGCATCATTCAACATTCCACTTCACATGTTTTCTAGAGTCTTATCCTTGTTTCTTTTTCCACTCCAAAGGTCATCAAGCTGTCTCACCGATACGATACTCGAGCCAATCGTCAGAGGAAAATGGAAGATTTGGAACAGGAAAACCATGAGCTTCGTGGGGAGGTTGCTACCCTTCGTATGGAGATGGAAAAGTTAGCTGCGTTAGTGGAAAGTTTGGTGGCTGTTCAGAATCAGCCATCGACTACAGCTGCCGAGATTCAGACTTCAACTCCAGTGGTTTCCGAGATTGTCACCGTTCCTACCTCTGTGACTCAAATCAACTCTCCACTTCAACATCAGATGCCGAAAGGTTTTCCGTGGGGAATTCCTTACAACTTTGTGCCAGAGGGGTATCAGCCTGCCGTACAACCTTTGTTTCAACCTGCTTTGTCTCTTCCTCAGCCAGAGACAACTGCCTTGCCGCCAGTAATTCCTCCTGTGACACCTTTTCCGCAACCGGTTATGACAACTGTCGCTCCTGTGGTTCACTCCGTGCCATACTTGAATGAACCTACTTATCCTGCCGAGCCTGCTGAAAGTTTGGGTCTTTTTGATAGAATGGAAGAATTTCAAGATCAGTTCCAGGAAATGCAGAAGGAGCTTAGAGCGTTAAAGGGGAAGGATTTGTTTGGAAATAACACGCATGACCTTTGTTTAGTTTCGAATGTCAAGATTCCAGCAAAATTCAAAGTGCCAGACTTTGAAAGATATAAGGGTGATTCGTGTCCTAGAAGTCATTTGACAATGTACGTGAGAAAGATGTCTACGTATTCCGATGATCATGACTTATTGATTCATTATTTTCAAGATAGTTTGACGGGTGCTGCTCTAAAGTGGTATATGGGTTTAGACAGTATTCGGATCCGCAACTTCAACGATCTTAGCGAAGCATTTGTTCACCAGTATAAGTACAACGTTGACATGGCCCCGGACAGGGATCAACTCCGGGCGATGTCGCAGAGAGAATGAGAATCTTTTAAGGAGTACGCCCAGAGGTGGCGTGAAATTGCTGCTCAAATCTATCCACCTCTTGAGGAGAAAGAGATGACTAAGATATTTTTGAAGACTTTAAGTTCCTTTTACTATGAAAGAATGATAGCCAGCGCACCCAGTGACTTCACCGAAATGGTAAGCATGGGCATGCGGTTAGAGGAAGGGATTCGTGAAGGGCGTTTGGTTAAAGAAGGAAGTCCGTCTAGTAGTGCTAAGAAATTTGGAAGTGTTTTCCCGAAAAGAAAAGAGCAGGATGTCAGCACTTTGTTCCCAGGGAGACCAAGGAGAGGTTACTCTCACGTTGCGGCAGTCACTCCGGCTGTCCGCCCAGCTTTGATGACCCCAGCTCATCAAACCCCACCAACTCAACAACGGCCATTTCAGCAGCAGCCTCGACAACAGGCTTATCCATTCAACAATCAAAACCGTTCACCCAGAAAACCGCAGTTCGATGCCATTCCTATGACGTATACTGAATTGTTCCCTGCTCTTATCAGAAAGAATCTCATAACGACAAAGCCCCCTCCTGTTGCACCGAATAGTACTTCTCCGTGGTACAAGGCGGATCAGTTTTGTGAATATCATCAAGGGTCGCCGGGGCACAACCTTGAGAATTGCTTTGCTCTGAAGGCGGACGTGCAGATGTTGATTAAGAATGGTATTTTGTCTTTCAAGGATGTTAATCCAAATGTTAGAGATAATCCTTTGCCTCGACATGGGGCAGCATCAGTGAATATGGTGGAAGGTTGTCCGGGAAAGTTTCGAGTTTTTCAAGTTGAACATATAAGAGAATCATTGATCAGGTTACATCAGAGTTTGAGGAGACTTGCCTTTGTTAAGCACCAGCATGATTATGATGTTTGTGAATTTTGTTCAAGAGAGGTTGATTGTCCTATTGTGAAGGAGGACATTCAGAAGTTGTTAGACCAAAGAGTTATCACTATTACGTATGACAGAAATCCGGAGGATGAAGTGAATGTTATCATACCACAATTCAATTTGCCTGAATCAGTAGAGATCGTTTACGACAGTCAGACTGCACCTGTTGATCCTTTGATTATTTACCCACCTGGTCCTGTGCCTTACAACTCAGACCAAGCTGTACCGTATAAGTATAATGCCACAATGATTGAGAATGGGGTAGAAGTCCCTATACCAACAAGACCGTATTTTGTTAACATTGCTGATGTGAGTAGAGTTACGAGAAGTGGGCGTGTCTTTGCAGCCGTACCTTTGAAGAGACCAGAAGTTCAAGTCAGGAGACTCATACCTGCAGAAGTTCCAGTGAGAAATGTTGAACCAAGGGTTGAGATAGGCCGATCCAGTGAACCTATCCCTCGCCCTGAGGATGATGAGATTCTGAAGCTTATCAAGAGAAGTGAATATAAGATTGTGGACCAGCTTTTGCAAACTCCTTCCAAGATTTCTTTGCCTGCTTTACTGAGAGATTCTGGTGCCCATAGAGAAGCTTTGATGAAGGTCTTGGACCAGGCGTTCGTGGATCATGATGTGACGGTTGACCAGTTTGATGGGATTGTGGGAAATATTACTTCGTGTAACAATCTTGGTTTCAGTGATGAAGAACTCCCGGAGGAGGGGAGAAACCATAATATGGCTTTGCATATCTCAGTAAGTTGTGGAAATGATACCTTATCAAGTGTGTTGGTGGATACAGGTTCTTCGTTGAATGTGATGCCCAAGACTACATTATCTCGGCTCTCATATCCAGGTGCTCCCATGAGACCTAGTGGAGTAATTGTTAAAGCGTTCGATGGTTCTAGGAAGACAGTCATTGGTGAAGTGGATCTTCCTATAGTAATTGGTCCTCATACTTTTCAAATTACTTTCCAAGTGATGGATATCCGTGCTGCCTACAGTTGCTTATTGGGTCGTCCCTGGATCCATGATGCAGGGGCAGTCACCTCCACGCTCCATCAGAGACTAAAGTTTGTGAGGCATGGGAAGCTAGTGATGATTGGGGGAGAGCAGGCTATGGTGGTAAGCCATTTATTATCCTTCTATTTTATTGATGCTGACGAGGATGTTGGAACCCAGTTCCAAGGTTTATCTGTTGCCAAGAATGCAGTGAAGAAGCCAGGGGCATCCATTTCTTCTTTTAAGGATGCGCGGCGAGTGGTGGAAAGTGGTTCGGCCGAAGGATGGGGCCAGGTGTTGACTTTGCCCGAGAACAAGTCTGGGGAAGGTCTTGGTTTTCATCCAGTGTCTGCAAGAGTCAAGAAGGAAGTGGTTGTTCGTCCGATTCAAGAGGTTTTCCGAAGTGCAGGGTTTATACATCCTGAGGTTGATGCTATCATAGATGACGATTCCGAGGAAGATTTGCCCGATTTTGTGACGCTTGGATTGGCTTGCCAAAACTGGATAGTTGTTGATGTTCCTATTGTTATGCACATTTCCGAGTAATGTTTTGTTTTGTTTTTCTTTGAAAAATTCGCTCTGCCCAAGGCGAAAAGTATTTTGTGTCGGGCTATGAAAAATAATTCCTTTTGCTCTGCCCAAGGCAAAAGAGAAATGTCTGGGCCCTTTGTTTCAAGTATTTCCCTTCAATGAATAAAAATGTTATTTTGTCCACTACTGTTTTATTTTTCACTTTTTTTCGGGAAATAGCAATGAAAATTAATTGGTAGTAATAGGAAAATATAATAACCTTTTGTTTTATTTGCACAAATCGATTTCTAAAATAAAGCATAATCATATGTGCAGATTAATCCATGACTTAACCATCGAAAACAATGATCCTATGCCCTCTCCCAACTTTGAATTCCCTGTGTTCAGAGCCGAAGAAGAGGATGACAAAGAGATTCCTGTTGAGATTTCCCGTTTGCTTGAGCATGATGAGAAGGTCATTCAACCATTTGAAGAACCTGTAGAGTTGGTCAATTTGGGTGATGAAGAAGATAGAAAGGAAGTCAAGGTCGGAGCATTGCTTATCCCAGAAGTTAAAGAGAAAATGTTGGAGCTTCTCAAAGTGTATGTTGATGTGTTTGCTTGGTCCTACCAAGATATGCCGGGTTTGGACAACGATATTGTGGAGCATCGTTTACCGTTGAGACCTGAATGTCCGCCGATCAAACATAAGCTGAGAAGGACTCGTCCCGATATGGCTGACAAGATCAAAGAGGAGGTTCAGAAACAGATTAATGCAGGTTTCCTTGTTACATCGGTCTATCCTCAGTGGTTAGCCAACATAGTGCCTGTTGCTAAGAAAGATGGCAAAGTTCGGATGTGTGTAGACTATAGAGATCTGAATAGAGCTAGTCCGAAGGACGACTTCCCGTTACCTCATATTGACGTATTGGTCGACAGTACCGCCAAGCTCAAAGTCTTTTCTTTCATGGATGGCTTCTCTGGTTACAATCAATTCAAGATGGCGCTGGAAGATATGGAGAAGACCGCTTTCATTACACCTTGGGGAACTTTCTGTTATCAGGTTATGCCGTTTGGTTTGAGGAATGCTGGCGCAACATACCAAAGAGCCATGACTGCTTTGTTCCATGACATGATGCATAAAGAGATAGAAGTGTATGTGGATGACATGATTGCCAAATCACAGACTGAGGAGGATCACTTGGAACATTTGTTGAAGTTATTCCAGCGTTTGAGAAAGTACAAACTTCGTCTGAATCCCAACAAGTGCACTTTTGGTGTTCGTTCTGGAAGACTTCTGGGTTTCATTGTCAGTCAGAAAGGTATCGAAGTAGATCCTGATAAAGTCAAAGCTATTCGAGAAATGCCCGCACCCAAGAGGGAAAAACAAGTAAGGGGATTCCTTGGGAGACTGAACTATATCTCTAGGTTTATATCTCATATGACTGCTACCTGTGGGCCGATTTTCAAGCTTCTCCGAAAGAACCAAGGATGTGTGTGGATAGAAGATTGTCAGAGAGCTTTTGATAGCATCAAAGAATATTTGCTTGAACCTCCCATTTTGATTCCTCCGGTGGAAGGAAGACCTTTGATTATGTACCTGACTATATTGGAAGATTCCATGGGATGTGTGCTTGGTCAACAAGATGAGACTGGAAGAAAGGAACATGCTGTATATTATCTGAGTAAGAAATTCACAGACTGTGAGTCTCGGTACTCATTGCTTGAGAAAACCTGTTGTGCTTTAGCTTGGGCTGCACGCCGTCTGCGCCAGTATATGATTAACCACACCACCTGGTTGATCTCCAAAATGGATCTGATCAAGTATATCTTTGAGAAACCCGCCTTATCTAGAAGATTAGCCTGTTGGCAGATGTTGTTATCTGAATATGACATTGAGTATCACACTCAGAAAGCAATCAAAGGGAGTATTTTAGCCGATCATTTGGCTCACCAACCAATTGACGATTATCAATCCATCAAGTTTGATTTCCCAGATGAAGATGTTATGTACTTGAAAGCTAAAGATTGTGAAGAGCCGTTACCTGAAGAAGGACCTGATCACGAATCGCGTTGGGATTTAATATTTGACGGAGCTGTGAATTCCTATGGAAATGGAATTGGGGCAATCATTGTCACTCCCTGAGGTACTCACATCCCGTTCACGGCGAGATTGAAGTTTGACTGCACGAACAACATGGCGGAGTATGAGGCATGTATTATGGGTCTCGAAGAAGCAGTGGATCTAAGGATTAAGATTCTTGATATTTACGGAGATTCAGCATTGGTGATTAATTAAATCAAAGGAGAATGGGAGACTCGTCATCCTGGTTTGATCCCTTACAGAGATTATGCTAGAAGATTGTTAACTTTATTCAACAAAGTGGAATTACATCATATCCCTAGAGATGAAAACCAAATGGCCGATGCTTTAGCTACTTTGTCTTCCATGTTTCAAGTGAATGGTTGGAACGACGTGCCTACGATCAGAGTTATGCGCCTTGATAGACCTGCTCATGTGTTCTCAGTAGAAGAGGTTACCGACGACAAACCGTGGTTCTATGACATTAAACGTGTTCTTCAAACTCAAGAGTACCCGCCTGGGGCATCCAATAAAGATAGGAAGACGTTGAGAAGATTAGAAAGCAGTTTCTTTCTCAATGAAGAAGTTTTGTATAAGAGGAATTATGACATGGTCTTGCTCAGATGTGTAGACAGACGTGAAGCAGACATGCTGATGCAAGAAGTACATGAAGGATCCTTTGGCACTCATGCCAACGGACATGCGATGGCTAGAAAGATGTTGAGAGCTGGTTACTATTGGATGACAATGGAATCTGATTGCTGCAAGTATGTGAAGAAGTGTCATAAATGCCAGATTTATGCGGACAAGATGCACGTCCCACCGACTCTCCTCAATGTTATCTCTTCACCTTGGCCTTTCTCTATGTGGGGCATTGATATGATTGGAATGATTGAACCCAAAGCTTCAAATGGTCATCGTTTCATCTTGGTAGCGATCGATTATTTTACTAAGTGGGTGGAAGCAGTATCTTATGCTAATGTAACCAGACAGGTGGTAGTCAAATTTATCAAGAATCAGATCATTTGTCAATACGGCGTCCCGAGCAAGATTATCACTGATAATGGTTCGAATTTGAATAACAAGATGATGAGAGAGCTTTGTGAAGAGTTCAAAATCGAACATCATAATTCTTCACCTTACAGACCGAAGATGAATGGGGCTGTTGAAGCTGCTAACAAGAATATCAAGAAGATTGTCAAGAAGATGGTGGTAACTTATAAAGATTGGCATGAGATGCTTCCGTTTGCTTTACACGGGTACCGTACTTCAGTTCGAACTTCAACAAGTGCAACTCTATTTTCCCTAGTTTATGGTATGGAAGCTGTACTCCCCGTGGAGGTTGAGATTCCGTCTCTGAGAGTGTTGATGGAAGCTAAACTTTCTGAGGCTGAGTGGTGTCAAAGTAGATATGATCAGTTGAATTTAATCGAAGAGAAGAGATTGACGGTGTTGTGTCACGGTCAATTGTATCAGCAGAGAATGAAGAAGGCTTTTGATAAGAAGGTTCGACCATGCGAGTTCAGAGAAGGTGACCTTGTGCTCAAGAAGATATTATCTTTCCAACCTGATTCAAGGGGCAAGTGGGCTCCGAATTATGAAGGACCGTATGTCGTTAAGAAGGTTTTCTCTGGAGGTGCTTTGATTCTCACCAATATGGACGGTGAAGAACTCCCGCGTCCCATGAACGCCGATGCAGTCAAGAAGTATTTCGCTTAGGCAGGCTTTTGGTCAGACCAGTCTTGGCATTTGAGCACATTTTGGAATTCGAAGTTGTTAGGGAGAATAGCGATCATTGTTTTTGTGTAACCTTTTTATTTCATGAACTATTTCCCAAACTTTTGTAAACCGTTGGAGTCGCATTGTTAGCAAACTACCATATTACTAATGAAATTTGAGCATTTACCTTTTGTGGGCAAGATTTTAATTTTTGTGGAAATACTTGAAACAAATTTACTTAAAGTATTCGTATTTTAAAAAAAATGTGTCGTGAATAACGAAAGGAATATTAACAGTTGTTCCGAGGATGGTCAAGCCATGAAATGCAAAACAGTACAGTAATTTATCCTTGCATGATGAGCTTGTTTTCTTTTAAAACCGTCATGAGGTGTTGGTTATGTACACTCTTGGTTCTAGTGGTCCTAAGTTTGGTGACTCCCCAAGTGTTCCAGTTAAGATTTGTTTCAGTTATCTTTATTTGGGAGATTTCGGAAGTATGGTACGCTTTGCCTCTTGCCAGTGGTCTATTGGTATCGTAAGATTGGATTTGAATGCTTTTCTCCTCAGAAGATTTGAGCCTTGTGGCGTGATACGCTCCGACGTTGCTGTGTGGTTCCAGTTCCAGTTATTTTCCGTCTTTTTCAAGATTGGCCGAGTATCTATCTTTTTGTGACATCTTATCGTCTTCAGGATATTCCTTCTGTTCGTTTTGTCAGCATAACATCCATTTATTCATTTACACTCATATCACGCATACATATTCACATTTGCCATCGATTTTGGTTTGCACTTTGTTTCTTTCCAAGTAGAAGGTTAGCTTAGGCAGAAAATGTGCTTCCTTTCTAAATTTGCCAACTGAGCTAATCCTCATGGATGATTTTTGATTTAGCTCACCTTGTCCATTTCTGGATAGGATAAATTCCCCAATCGAGTTGCTTTCTCATTGGGTGGAGTCTTGTTTGACTGTTTTCTCTTTAGTTATTCCTGGATGAAGTTGTTGTATCTTGCGTAGGCTATCTCATTGATTTTCCCCAGTGAAATCGCGACCTAGACAGATGGTGCATTTATTTTGCACATTTATATGTGATCTCCTCGGGAATGGACTGATTCATGATTCTCTTTGACGAAGATTTTATTCTCTGCCAGTGTCATCGCAACTTCTTTCTGAGTTACTCTTCGGAAAACGACAAGCGGCAGCTCTTCACGAGCAACTTGTGCGTTATTATTATTGGAAGACGACAAGCGGCAGCTCTTCATGAGCAACTTGTACGTTATAGACATTGTCAGAAAACGACAAGCGACAGCTCTTCATGAGCAACTTGTGCGTTATTATTATTTTTGGAAAAACGACAAGCGACAGCTCTTCACGAGCAACTTGTACGTCATTTTATCTTGTGGAAAACGACAAGCGGCAGCTCTTCACGAGCAACTTGTGCATTATTATTTTTGGACGACAGCAAGTGGCAGCCTCTTTATTTGAGCAGCTTGTATGTTATTGGTATTTTCTTTGGACGACAACAAGTGGCAGCCTCTTTATTTGAGCAGCTTGTATGTTATTGGTATTTTCTTTGGACGACAGCAAGTGGCAGCCTCTTTACTTGAGCAGCTTGTACGTTATCGGTATTTTCTTTGGACGACAGCAAGTGGTAGTTTCTTTATTTGAACAACTTGTGTATCTACAATATTATTATATCAGCATTAATGAGTATATCTTGGGAAATCTCGCAGAGAAGCTTCTCATGAATAATTACCTTCAGAAGTCGGTAATCCATCATCAGTAAATTTGATACTTTTTGTCTATTCGCTGGCTTCGAGTTGTGAACTCACTATTTTGGGTAAATAATCTATTTTATTAGCCTATGCAAGATGCCTTCTTCGCTAGGGTCAGAGGTCGTATTCCCTCAATTTTATGCGCCGTCAGGAGTCTGTCATTTGAGATCGATGGCTCGTTTCCCCAGTAGTGTATGATCCACGTCTCTGTGTTTTGTTGGTGTTCGACTCCTCCAGCATCGTCTTGTTTCATACAATATCTTTCTCTGTGAATTCAATCACTGCATTCATATCAAACATAAGGGCGGCATCTTAGGACAAAATTTGCGTAATTATGTATTTAAGTACCTTCAATCTCGTCGAAATGAAGATTTCAATCTTCATATCTCCGGATAGAAGAAACTTAAATAGGGGCAGCTGTTGTACCCCAAATTTTGACCTAAGATACCATCTCCCATCTGCATCATTAGATTGCAAGCGTTTTGATCTTTTGATTTTTAAAAATTTATAACTTTTTCAGGTCGAGAGCTGTTTATTTTTGAACGCTAAATTTATTAACTGATCAAGACTTAAATGATGTTTATTAATTATTTATCATCTTAAATTTAAATAATTGGAATTTATTTTCAGTTATTATATAATTCAAAGATCTATAAATAATAAAATAAATATTTGAAAAGAGGCATATTAATCGTTCAGACAGTGTTTATTTATTATTTATTATCTTAAATTTAAATAATTGGAATTTATTTTCAGTTATTACATAATTTAAAGATTTATGAATAATATAATAAACATTTGAAAAGAGGTTTATTAATTGGTCAACAGTGATTATTTAATTATTTATCATTCTAAGTTAAATAATTGAAATTCTATTTTTAATTATTATAATTTAGATAATTATGAATAACGGATTAAATAATTGAAATTATTAATTGATCAATGATGTTTATTTATTCGTTTATTATTCTGAATTTAAGTGATTGAAATTGATTTTCAATTATTATACAATTTAAAGAATTATAAACAATAAATAAATAATTGGAAAGAAAAAGAATTAATTGGGAAATAATAGAATTTTATTCACTTTATTCTATTTATTACAATTGTTATTTAAATATTGTATTATTTACAAAATATTTATAATGACAATTACATAAAGAGTTTAAAGTAAAATAAAAACTATTTTCCTAAATTCTAAATCTTCATCTTCTATCCAATGCCTTTTTGTCTGCTCATTTAATTTTACCTGCAAAGACAATTAAAAGAAAAGTCAGAATTGAATAAATAATTAAAAGCAGAAAATTATTTATTAGTGTTCATCATTAAAAGCAAACGTCTGGAATCAGTTTACCCTTTTTTGCAAATCACGGGATTTCTCCCGGTTCACAAAAAAGGGAGGAATTTTTATTTTCATAAATGAATGCACAATTTAAAACATGCACAAATTCATTTTTATTTTTCAAAACTGCATTGCATTTTAAAAAAAAAGGGCCAAATGCATATTTCAAAAAAATATACACAGCATACAAAATCCACAGCATATGCATAAACAAATGACATGTTCAAAAAGCCAGCGTAAACCATGCCATACAACATAGGAAGAGGCCAAAACAAATAGGCTTCTACTGTGCCATTGCAAGTCAAAAAGAAGTATGCAGTTCAAAACCATTTTGCAAGCATAATATATTTCCTTTTACATCATGTTCCAGCCTATGCAATTTCAGAATACAGTACAGTACATCATCTTAATGCATCAAATGTACTTAAGAGAGAGAAGAGAGATAGAAAGATGGTTTTACAGGTTTTGGTTTAGGCAGAAGGAGTTATAAAAAAAAGCTACAGCAGTAACTCAGTAGAAAAAAGGAGCATCAGAAAGGAATACAAACAAACCATATGAAGCAGTATTGTGCAGAGGCCAAGGAAATATAGTTAAATAATTCAAAACCTGTGGCATAAAGGAGATGCCAAGAAAACTGTATAACATAACAGAAGAACCCTTCAAGAAAAACGAGAGAGTCAAACCTGCCTAAGCAATCCAAAAACCATTCCTACTGTAAAAACCAGTAGAACCATCAACATAACCATTACCAAACGCCATAATCACTTTCCAAACCAGTAAAACACATGGCCTAAAACCTGCATAAACCTGTATTGTCCAAAACCATTTCACAACCATGGCCTAAAACCATAACCCCTGTCTATCCAACCAAAGCAAAACCCAAGAATAACGCAAGCTTTTTTATCAAACCCATGTCAAAACATTGCAATAATATGTCCAAACACGAAGACCTCATATACATCCTCATTGGCCATTAAAGAAAAAGCATACAGTAGCAAGGTGAGAAAGAAGAAGAAGAAAAAGCATACAGTAGCAAGGTGAGAAAGAAGAAGAAAGAAGCTAGTCAAAACCACGTTTCAACATTAGCTCAAGGCAACATAACGTTCAAGGCAACAACAGAAGAAGGAAAAGAAATAATCCAGGCAACAACCCAACATACAGTAGCAGAAAGAAGAAGAAGAAAAAGCATACATCAAGGCAACAAAGGAGATAAAGAGTACAGAGTACCAGGGTCTCCAAGCCTACAGCCTCGCTGTGTTTTCTCCTCCGCCAACGAGCCTCCATAACGCCTTCCCTCCATCCTCCATAAAGGTAACCTTGTTTCTCTTCTCCCTTTTCAATATCTCAACAATAATCATGCAAGAACACGAAGTCAGAATCATAACAATGAACAAATCATAACATACACCAAAATCGTAAAACCTAATATACCGTAAGGACGGATCATTACCTCTACGCTGTTTCATTGAACTCAGCGAAGAAGAAAGGGGGACGTTGGTGGCTCGGGCAAAGGGAAGTCAGAAGAGGACATGTTGGTGGTTCGAGCAAAGGATTCAGAAGCTCACAGCGAGGAAGATCATAAACGAAGAAGAACATGAACGATGAGCGCCGCTCTGCCAGAAACCTTAACCCTAATCCCAATTACCAAATCACGTTTACCCTAAAACAAAATTATGAAACAATTGGACTGAACCCCAACGCCTAGGCCCAAACGAGTTTTCTAATGCACCCCCCTTGTCTTCAGTTTTGATTAGGTCCCTTAGACACCTTTGGCCCATATTTATTTGTCCATTTAGCCTTTTGTTTTTATATACACTTTTTCTATTTATTCCTTTTTTAGTTTTTTTAGAAATATTACTAACTTAGTTTAATTAATTAGTAGCTTAATCAATTAATAATTTAATTAAAGCATTTTAATCATTTTACCTTTTGTTTATTAAATTTAATTTTAGGTTTATTTGGTAATTTTGAATATCCCTTTTTTAATTATGTTTAAGTTAGTTTTTTTTAAGTATTCATTTAGTTTAATTATTTAATAATTACTAAAAAATAATAATGCCTTATATAGAACACTAAAAAATATATAAAAAATAGAAAGTTAAAAAACTTAAAAAATATTTTTGTTTTCCTTAATTAATTCTCATTACTTTTATCCATATTAAAAATGCGTAAAAAATGAAAACTATTAAAGTATTTTCTTTTCATTAATATTAAACAAAAATCATAAAAATGCATATTTACACCATTTAGTCATTTATTTAACTGTTGCTGTTTAATCATTATCCGCATAATTTTTCTGTTTAATTATTTCATATTTATTTGTTTATTCTGTTCACTTCTAAATCCAAGGGAAAAACGATTAAATTTGTCGACTTCATGTCCTCAAGTCTAATCGCGCGAACATTCGCATTTCATTAAAACTTAGGATAATTTTTCCTCAAATATTCAATCTTTTCAAAACTTATACCCTTTAAGCAAAAACTTCGACATTAGGTCGTCGTATCTTCAAAAACCCGTCCGTACCCCTTTTTCAGCCAAAACGATTTATTTTTAATCAAACGAACAATTTTAATAAACAGATATTTCAAAAGGTTCCTATAGAGTACTATAGATACATTGGGTGCTAATACCTTCCCATTGTATAACCAACCCCCGAACCATAGATCTTTTCAAAAACGCCTTGTATTTTTTATTACTTTTAAAAAGTATTATTTACATTGCATATTTAGGATTTTATTTCGCTCTTTCCCCTTTTCCCTTGGAAACAATAAAGCGCGGTGGCGACTCTTGCTTTTGTGAGACGAATTAATCAATAATTCGATCTCCAATTTATCCCACTACATTTTTTATCGCTACACACCGCTTTTGGATATTTCTTACTCTGTAGGGAGTATAGATGTTACTGGGACACGTGCTAAGGATATGAAAATAACTTCGCATCAAGACTTTTCTGCCCCTGTACCTGCTGGAGAAATTTCCTGCGGAGGCCTTGTGGATTGAGTGTCATCCCAACTTATGAGGTTCTTGGTAACTGTCAATCAAAGTGATAAGTCTTCTACTGATAGGCAAGTGACAAGATAACGGGACATAGTCGTACGCTTGAATCCCTAACTTTTGCTTGGACTGTCTTTTCAGATTTTCAGTCCACTGGGATACCCTCTCTTGCCCCAGCCACCTTTTCAGGTTTTCGACTTGCCGGGTGTACAGATCTTTTTTGTTTTCCCTAATTTTTGCCCGAACCCTTTTGGTTCGCCGGGATGCCCTTATTTTTGCCTAGGTCAGTCAACCTAGCGGGTCTTTGTTCATGTGCAATATTTTCTAACTATGTCCATGCTCTCAGGGTGTAGGTAGTTGTCATTGTCGATAGTGTTGTGTTGCCACACTACCAGAAGATGTTTGTTTGATCGTACATGACTCGTTGTTTGAATTCATGCCCAATGCCCCCAAGTGATTCAGATGGAGATTTGTCCCTGGCTATTTGGCATCTTTGAGAGATTCCTTGAATCTTGACTTGACTGCCCCAAATGATGGACAATGATCATGCTGTGCCCCTTGGTTGGAAGTTTTTTTCCACTTGAGGTGATCCTTTTTATTGAGAAGATTTTTGTTCACTAGATATTCGTCATGCGAATTTCTCTGCAGTTGAACAAATAGTCATATGCAAACAATGTTATTTTAAGAATGCAAAGATTATGCCTGTCTTGAAATTTTTTGAAAATGCATTTTTCAGTAAAGCAGGCAAATTTTGTAAAATGTGATGTCAACTCAGGATTTACAGCAAGTCCTACAGGAGTCAGGATACCTTTTGTAACAGTATGCTTTCGAACTTACCCATGCTTTAGCTAGGACTTTTAAGGGTAATAACGTGGCCTAGTTCATGGTTCAAGAAACAAAGGATAAAGACTCAAAATTTATTTGTACCCACCCGTTCTTCGTGATGTTCTTCGATCCTATACTAAGTTAATTGTGCATTTAGATCCCATTTGAGTCTTTGCTCTGATATTCCAGTGATGGTTCGGGTACTGACAGATTATTTTGAATAGGCTGTCATTTTTTGTTGAGGGTTTGTAGGACCTCTTTCTTTTTTATTTTATTATCCCTATCTTTTGCTTGAACTGTTTCTTTTTGTGATTACAGTCAGCGGGATGCCCTAGTTTTTTTCTTAAGTCTCCTTCATAGGTTTTGACTTGATGGGCTTTTATTTCGAGAGATAATGACTGTCTGTCTTGACGATTATAGGGAACCATCACTGTCTTTTGTTTTAGAAGGACGTCTTTGAAGCCATTCATTGTGCACCTGGATTAACTGAGAAAACTACCCTGCCCCAGGTTGTGATTAAGGGTTTTAATTTGTGTGAAAAGAAAAACTCCTACTTCTTTGGCTCAAAGGGGTTGACTAGGGATTATCTTCCTTATAACTCCACTATTTAGGATTTGAAACAATGCTTGTACATCGTCAACGGGGTCTAATCAAAAGCATACTGTAGAGATCGTGGTATCATTTTCGTCATCCTCCCTCTAAAGGCTTAGAGTTTTTAATCGAGAGTTGAATATCACAAAAGGAAATAAGAACGCATTTTTGAAATAGTGAATACAAATGGATTGATTCAAAACAGACATATGCAATGCATTAGTGAAATAATAAAGTTTTGACATGAATAAATGTTCGAACAATCAAAAGAAAATTACAAATTGAAAATTCTAATGAACAAAAAGTCTTCTTGTGAGAACTTGTCACTTCATATGGTATGCCTTGGAGGGATGGCAGAAGAACTCAACCTGACCGTCTTGTGCAAATTCTAGTGCTCCTTCATCAATCAGGTCTTGAATTTTATTTCTTAACGCTCAACAACTGTTGGTGTCATGTCCAGGACTGTTGGAGTGGTACGCACATCTTGCATTTGGATTGTACTTTGGGGAGGCTATGTTTGGATTCTGAGGAGGGTCCCTTAACATAACAAACTTGGCCTTCAACATGCGTTGCAATGCTTGAGCCAATGACATGTTGATTTCGGTGAAGTATCTTTTAGATGTATTCTTCTTATGCTGATTTCCCCATTGTCGTTGGAGAGGTTGTGGTTGGGCTTGTGATGTAGTAGTAATCTGGAAAGCTATGTTCCCAACCTCTTCTCTTACTTAGGGCTGATTAATTCCTTGATCCACAATTTTAACTGTTTGTTTCATGGATCTACATCCATCTTGGTGAATCTTGTTAAGGAAGGATCTTAACTCTTCTTGTCCTCGAACTAAGTTTTGGATAAGAGCCATATGCCCTAGCATCTGAATTCTCATTGCTTCTACCTCAGCTTGCAATTGTTCCAATTGTTCATCCTTGTTGTTGTCAGGACGTTCCTTGGTCAGATTCCCGAGGAAGAGTGTTTTCAGGTCTTCTTGCCCCTTGGATAGATTCAGTAGAAATTACTTGAATTGGGCATCTTGAGCTTGGAAATCTCTATTGTCTTGTTGGAGAGCCATTGCTGAAATAAACAGCGAGAACATGAGAGACCTGCTTTGAAACCTGTTTATGCAATGATATGTATGCAATGTTTTCAAGGATCTCGCGGGGTAAACAAGAAACTGTTAGAATTTGATTGCAGCTTGATTGAAGAAACTTCGTGTCGTTGAGAGTCCTTCTTCAAGAGTCAAGCTCACCATATCGAGTGGGTTATAGCCACTGACTCAAGTTATCGTGTTTTAATCTCTAGACGACATTGGCTAGAGGAAAATAAACCCCTTTGCCTCTTGCTAGACGTTTGGTTCATCATAACCTGCACCACAGGCCCTTGAGATCCTTGAAATGGTTAAGGAAATGCTATGGTATGATGTTATGATGTGTATGTTATGCGTTTAAGCAAAAGTGCAAGGTGATGTAAGCAAGTAAACCCGACAAGAAATCCAAGTTATTGGATAAGGACTGTAAACAAAACCTGCAAGGAATTCATGTTGTTAGATAATAAAATTGTGCAAGTAGTTCAAGTTGAAAGCACACAAGTCACACAAACAGCCTTAGGTTTAGGCTTGCATGGGTTTTAAGGTAGTACCCTCTTGAAGTTCAGTTGGTTCAACCTGTCCTAATAATAGTATCCAGGTTCTAGAGGTTCTCAATATCACTGATCATCCTCCATCGATCATAGTTTTAGCTCACGCAATCTTTTCTTGCAGTCGGAACCATCTAGAGAGTATGGTCTCAATGAGTGTAGCATCTCACTGCTTCCTATGGCCAAGTTGGTCAATTATAGGTGTTAAGGTCAGTTGATGCTTAACGACCCATATAGCAACCCCATACTCTCCTTGTTGCTCCACAAGGGATATCGGTACCAACTAATGTGCCACATCAACATAGCTACTGCTTCAACCGTATCGGTCTACGCCGTACAGTTCCCTCATAGTCTATTGCTACTTACCAAAAAGGTATCCCCCAGATCCGGGTTAGGATCTATAGTAACTCCGATAAAAAACCCACAAAGATAAAGCAATCAAATCAAACAATAGAAAACAATATGATGAACTAATCCTAAGGTATACCCCAATTATAAACTCCCCAGCAGAGTCGCCAGTTCTGTGATACGGTGGCAGAACCGACTGTTAATACTGGTTTGTGTTTTGCATTCGCAAAATGTCGCGGTAAGCAAGAGTCACTACCGACTTTTATTTTATCCAACAGGAAAGGAAAAAATCACAGAAAAATTCCTTTTTCGAGATTTTCTGAGTACGAGGGGTAGATTATAGAAACGGAAGGTATTAGCATCCTTTCTATCCGTAGTTTTCTACGGGCTCTTAGGTACTTCCTCATCATTTTGAAAATTGCTTTTGTGTTTGTGTGTTTTGAAAAGTTTTTCTTTTACTTCAATTTAACCCTTGCTTTTGTCTTCAAGAGTGTTACGAAGTTGTTTTTGAAAAATTTGTTTGAAAATAGTGTAAGTGTGAAAGGTTTTGATTTTGAGCAAGTACCTACTAGCATCTACCTACTCGAAAAAGGATTGTTTCTATTCTCGTTTCCTTTAGACAGCGCTATCCTACTACTAAGGAGTAAGTAGCACCATCGTTGGAGTTTGAGGGACTATCAAAAGGGACGTAATGGTCATTGAAGGCAACATGTAAGGATACCTTAGCATTTCGAAGGGACTGTCATCATATATTCGTAGGAAATATCGAAGGACAAGATCATATACCGTAGGAAACTTCGAGGGACATCGAAGGACCATGATATTTATGATGATTTTAACTGAGGGTCTTTGCTAAGGGTATCCCTACGTTCGAGGGACATGACCATTATTTTCCGAGTCAACCAAGTGAGGCATACCCTAAGAGTGAGCATGTGCATGTGTTTGATTTCAGTTATTTAATATTTGCATATTAGGTGATCTACCGTTTTAGTTTTCCAGACATTCTTGTCATACAATCCTATTAGCCATACATCTAAGCAGTTTATAGTTTGCGGAATTTAAAGTGCGGAAAATAAGCTAAGCTATTACAAGGCTTCGGGTTCTTACATAGCCAAAAACAAATCCTTAAAATAAAGATAAATGAAAGTAAAAAGGTCCTAATTAATCTATTACAACTTGTGAGCAATTACATTAATATGGTAAAATAAAATAAAGCGCGTGCGAATAAAGAACGAGAGAAAATTAGGGTTTTGACCCCGTCTAACCTAATCGAAAGAAATTTTTTTTTAATTATTTCTAAGAAAAAAGAATTAGGTTTTTTTTTAAAAAAATTAAATACAAAATTAATTAGTAATTAAATTAGTTTAAAAAAAATAATTAAATGGCCTATTTTTGTGTTTTGTTATTTTAAGAAAAAAGAAAATATAATTAAGTTAGAAAAAAATCATAATTGTTCTAATTAATTTTAATTTATTTACAAAACAATTAAAGTTATCTAAAATTAAATTAAAACCTAAAATTAATTATTCGAGTTTATTATAAAAAATCAAAGGTTTGTGAAAAATGTTAAGTTTTATGAAAAAAAGATTTTAAACAGAAAGAATAAAAATAGGTAAAAGGATAAATAGGAAGGAAGAAAATCAAAACCAATAGGGGTGGTTGTTGAACCCACGCCCTTAACCTTCTCAAGATATCTGTCTCGCCATGTATTGGTGTCATGTGTTGGCTGTTCTGTTTTGGCCATTTGTGTTTTGGCCTCAACATTCTGTAGAAAGAAAATCAAAACCAATAGGGGTGGTTGTTGAACCCACGTCCTTAACCTTCTAAGGATGTCTGTCTCACCATGTATTGGTGTCATGTGTTGGCTATTCTGTTTTGGCCATTTGTGTTTTGGCCTCAACGTTCTATAATGAACTTGCATGGGATCCTGTCTAAATCTGCAGTGTTGAATCTCATGAACACATTAAATAAATTACTATATATCATGAAATACAAATAAAGCCAATATATGAAAAAAGATTAACGTTAAAACCGATATGGCATGTATGAATGATTATACCCTTTTGATCATGGAGATCAAACCAACCTTACTCTTACTGGAGAAGTACTGAGATATGAGTTTGTAACAGGGATGACTTGTTTGTAGTGAGATAGAGGTTTGTAATAAGGATTTCAAGGTTTTAGGGTTCTTGAAAGAATTTGATATTCTGACAGCATTGTGGCAAGGGTTTTTTTTTCTCTTTCTTTCTTGTGTGAAAAGAATGAGATTATATAATGGAAATTAGAGAGAAAAAAATGGGTTTTGAATATGCAATTGGGTCTGCAATGTTCACTTTAGTTCGTCATGTACCAGGATAAATCGTAGGGGCTTAAGTGCAATTTTTGAAGTTGAAATGTGAATAAAAAATTTAGCCGACATCCAGAACTAACTCTTGTCCAAAAATGGGCTCAATCGGATAAACGGTGAATTAGTTATGAATTTTTGAAGTTTCAGCTCAGACAAACTTATTTTGGACTCTAGTGTCGACTCTGACACGTTCTTCAATAAAAAACTGGTATTGGTAGGAGCATAATTCGGTCTCGACTTTTGAAGCAAAGTTGTAGATCTCTGAGTCAGTGACCTTGTGTAAAAAGATGGGCTCAATCCGATAAAAATTGACCGAGTTATGAATTTTTGAAGTTTCGACCCAGACGAAATAATATTCAGCATTCAGGATTTTCGGCGCGTCACATGCATTCTGAGCAAAAAACGAAGGCCTTTTGGATATCATTCGAACTCGATACCTCCTGTGAAAACGTAGCCAACTCAATTTGTGATATTTTGGCACCGGAACTACCTCGATACGATGAAAATCGACCAAGTTATGATTTTCTGAACATGACGCAAATAAACTTCTGTCACAAATTTTCTGTACAGAAATACTTGATAAATCCGCATTTTTGAAGACCTTCTGATCGAAATTGGCTTCCATCCGTGAGAGATGAAAACATAGATGACGTCAATACGGAATTTTGGCCACCGGAATGGGTTCAAAACGAGCCACGATCTTCAAGTTATGAATTTTTTAGCACGTAAAAACTGCACTTTCAACACACTTTTTCACCATATTTCTTCGAGAAAACTCACACATTCTGATACCTTCTTTAAAGAATTGACTCTTGAGCCGAACCTGAATTTGAGAATATATTATCAGAGATATATTAGCGAAAGAACACCTGAATATGACGCGCCGGGTTGGACTTGTGAATCTTTGAACCCTGAATTATTGCAAAACGGCGAACCGATCTTCAGCACGGAAAATACTCTGAGAATATCCATTGACGAAATAAACGTCACTTGTAACCTAAAGAAGCTTGATAAATATACATTTATTCCATAACCATAAAACCAATAATATACGTGTATGAAAAGAGGGCAAATTTTGGGGTACAACACGTTCTTATAGAGACGAGAACCATTACAAAAACACCTTTTCAAAAACACATTCCACAAACACCTCTTTGAACTATTTTCTAAACAAATACTTTGTACGCGTTATTATAGAGACGAGAACCATTACAAATACTTTTTCAAAATACTTTCAAAACCCACACCAAAAGCACATTGTCAAACAAAAGCAAGTGATCTAGCAAGCAACTAAGAGTCCGTAGATAACTACGGATGAAAAGGGTGCTAATACCTTCCCTCTTCATAATCTACCCCCCGAACCCGAGAAATAATCTCGAAAGGTCTTTCCTGTGCTTTTTTACCTTTCCTTTTGGATAAAAAAAGTAGGTGGCGACTCTTGTTATCCGCACAATTGCGACCAAAACGCAAACACCTAAGTCAGTTCTCCCACCGTATCACAAAACTGGAGACTCTGTTGGGGTAATTAATTCTAAAAGCGGGGTTACCTTAGGGTTAGATCACTTTTACTTGTTTCTTTTCCTGCTTTATATTTTGTTCTTTGTATTGGGCTTGCTTTGATCCTTCACCTGAATCTGGGACACCTTTTTAGTTAAATAGCAATAGATTGTGGAAACTGTACGACATAGACCGATATGGTTGAAACAATGGCTATATTAGTGTGACGCATTTGTGGGTACCAGTATCCCTCGTGGTGAATCGAGGAGAATGCGGGGCCTCTGAGTGGCGTCATGAAGCATTAACTGACTTTAGAACCCTAATTGAACAAACTTGACCATTAGGACGTAGTGAGATGATCGGTTTCAGTGTAGAGCTGAAAATTGGTTGATACTCGATACTACACTCATTGAGGCTAGACTTTTGGGATGTCTCGGCCGCAAGAAAAGATTGATTATGCTGAGATAATGCCTAAGAGAAAGGTCGGTGATATTGAGATCCTTCAGAACCCGATCACTATTACTAAGACAGGTTGAGCCAACTAAACTTCAAGAGGGTACTTACCTATAAAACCACATGCAAGCCTAAAACATAGGAACTTGTTTGACTGTGTGTGTATATATTTACTTGTACATAACATCATAAACATCATAAGCATCATACGCATTCTCACTAACCATTTCAAGGATTTAGAAATTTATCTTTGTTTTTGTTTTGTAGGTCATGAATTCCATCCAGAGAAACACCATATGAATCGGCTTTGTAAAAGCATACCCTCAACTTCAGGAGTTAGCCTTAAGAGTGCCCGGGGATTCTCTTTTTACCAAGAAATACGGTCGACTCCTCAGTTTGGCTACATCCAGTTTCCAAGAAGAGATGATGTGTGTGTTGTTCCAGTTCTTTGATCTCGTACATCATTGTTTCACTTTCCCGGACTATCAGTTAATACCTACACTGGAAGAGTTCTCTCTACTGTTAGGGGTGCCCGTGCTTGATCAAATACCATTCACCGGTCTAGAAGGGATTCCAAAACCTGAAGTCATCGCCAAAGCTTTGCATCTGAAGAGAGCTGACATCATAACCAATTGGGAAACAAGAAGCGGGGTTAAAGGTTTCCTAGCCAAATTTCTATTGGAGAAGGCTCTTTCATTCTGGGACGACATGGATTTCCAAGATTTTGAAGACATCATGGCTCTTCTCATTTATGGTTTGGTTCTGTTCCCCAACTCATACCAATTCATATATGTTAACGCCATCAAAGTCTTTCTCTCTCGCAATCCCGTACCTACCTTACTGGGAGACATCTTGCATTTCCTTCATACCCGCACCATGAAGAAAAGAGGTATTCTCTTGTGTTGCATCTCCCTACTTGCTAAGTGTTCACTTCACACCTACCTCAATCGGCATTAAAGAATGAGCAAAGACTAACATGGTCTCAAAGGATGATGTCCCTCACCCATTCTGACATCCGTTGGTGTTCGAGGTCCTTGGAAGATGTCTCTAGCATTGACCGTTGTGGGGAATTCTCTAACGTCCCTCTGCTTGGTATTAGGGGAGGTATCACCTACAATCCCTGCTTAGCTCTTCGACATGAGATGCTCATTCAAGGTCTGGTGTTCAACTACGACAAAGAAGACCAAGGTTACCGCCAGAGGTTTACACGAGCTTGGAGAATGGTGAACAAGGTGGACAATAGGACTTTGGGACACAAAAACTCTATCCCTCTCGAGCCTTACCTTAGGTGGGTACGGACTCATGCTCAGAGTCTCGTGATGCCTTACCCTTCTATCCTCCCTGTTATCATAGAGCCTGCTGTTGAAGGAGACGTCCCATACACTGTCCTTCATCCTGACATGCCTACCTCTCTCGAAGACTTGCAGAAAGCTTGGGTTTAGTTGAAGGAAGAGTGAGACACCTTTGAAACCCAATTTTACTCCAGTGAGAAGAAGGTTCTGGAGCTCACCAAGCAGCTTCATGAAGAGCGGAATCTGAACGCCTACATCCCTCCAAAGAGGATGCGGTCCACCTTTTTGTCTTAAGAGTTTTTGTTGTATTTTGTTTCTTTCATTGTAAGCCCAAAGAGGCAGGATGTACTCAAACTTGGATTTATTAATATAACATGTGTTCTTTTTGGTTTGAACAAATTTAAATCTCTAATTTCCTTGAAATCATTTTCATATTGCATCTTCATTCATCATAACATCATAACAGATTTCTTACAACATGTCTCCTTATCCTTCTACTGTTTATTTCAGTGAGATGGATATTTGAACAGACAATGAAAGATCTTCAGGCGCAGAACATCCAGTTTCAACAAATGCTCTTGACTCTGGCACAAGGACAAGAGGAGTTGAAGACTCTACTGGCCAAAGAAAAGAAGAAGAAAGCGAAGAAACCACCCGATATTGTGATCGTGGGAAGAAGGTTCCAAGGACAAGCCAAACGGACTTTAGACTTCGTAACATCATCGTGTGAAGAAGATAATCAAGTAGACAGGACCAAGGAAGTAAACAACAACCCAGCATCCGAAGAAGAGGAAGAACCTGACTACTCTGAGGAAAAATATCCCCCTGCTAATAATAAATACAAAGAGCTAGAGGATCGTTTGAATGCTATGGAGGTCCAGAGGGTACCCAAATTTTATTTTGAAGAGTTAGGACTTGTCTCAGGGGTTGTCATCCCGCAGAAATTCAAGGTCCCCATTTTCGCTAAATATGATGGTGTCTCTTGACCAAAGCTGCATTTAAGGTGATACGTCATAAAGATTCAACCCTATACGGCTGATAAGAATATGTGGGTGAATTTTTTCTAGGAGAGCTTGTCAGGGACGCAGTTGGATTGGTTATATCAGTTGGAAGGGACCAACATTCGCAATTGGGAAGATTTTGCTGCCTCCTTTTACAAACAATACCAGTATAATGCTGACTTAGCAACAACTCGGACGCAATTGCAAGGCATGTCTATAGGTGCAGGTGAAGGTTTCAAAACCTATGCTCAAAAATGAAGGGATCTCGCAGGCAGAGTTCAGCCCCCTCTATCTGACAGAGAATTAGTGGATATGTTCCTAGGCACCTTGTCAGGTCCACTCTTAAATGGAAAGGGTAGAAGTTATCAATAGAAAATAAATGTAAACAAAAATAAAATAAAAAATAATAACTTATCAAGTGTGCATAGATAATACTTCTCACAGACTTAAACCTATCGACCAGTTATACTCAACCTATAATACTCGTCAATGTCACAACATTTCTAACCCAAATTGAGAGGCCTATTGTATCACCTCAGTAGCGATCTCTTAACCACCTCAACAACACAGAAGTCAACCGTGCTAATTGCATCGATGATCTCTCAGAGTGACACAACCATCAGAAAGGCATTAATCACAGACACCTAAGTGAATTCCAGCTCTAAATCTATCTTTAAAATCTAGACACTAATAGACTATCATCCTAGATAAGAATTTGAGCAGTATATGTCTATAACAACTCAAATCCCAGGCACAAAGGAAAAGTCTAGGATAATACTCGAGAAATATTTGTAAAGCAAGTTTTATATAAATACATGGGAGAAAAATATACATGAGTTCAAAGTAAATACATATACAAACCCAACTAAAAGAGAATACACAAATAAAAAGAGAAATGAACCACCAATCTAGAGATTTGTCAGCGCTAATCAAAAGTAGTCCACCCCGGATCATCCATATGCAAGCTTTATAGTTGTTATCTAATCTAATCCACTACAAAAATGAGGTTGATGGAGTTGGGAGATCAAAAAACACACCCAAAACCATATCCATACAAAATGAAATGAAAATGAAATATAAAGAAAATATGTTCCACGTCCATCATCCGGTGATACAAACACGTCGCCTGGTGATGCTACCTAAACTCTTGGCCCAGACTATACCATGTATGAAACTCTCCACAAATATCTTCTTTCACCCTGTGACAGACTCACGTTGCCCGACGCTACTAATCTTCCTCTCCCGACAACACAGCTGCGAAGCAAGGCACACCCAACTGGAAAATTAACTCCAACCCAATGCTCCACCGTCGCCTGGAAACGCAGACGCGATACATCTCGCTCGTCCATCACCCAACGACACACACCAGTTCAACAACTTTTGTTGCTTTATTTGCACAACTTCAAATGGCTCTCTCTTCTTGGCCTTATTCCTTTATTGATCTAACAATGCATCTTAGAGTTTTTATTCCTCTTGCTCTAACAATGCTCAAATACCTATAAAATGAATACAAAACTATCAAATGATACACTATGTATATGAAAACACAAATGTATACAAACTAAATGAATTTACACAAAAGTTGGGTTTATTCAACCGATATTAACCACAAAGAGTCGATAAGTGCAACAAAAAGTATATATGAAATTACAAAGACTCAAGCAAGACAATTTCAATCAATCTTCTTCTTCATTCCAAAGTCCACAAACCAATCACACTACTTATTAACACAACATTATTCCATACTATTTTTGTTTTTATTTTTCAAAGGTTTTTCAATTTTTTCCCTTCTTTTTCTTCTCTTTTTCTTTCTCTTTTTTTCTTCTTTATTTTACAACCTCATAGCAATTACAACATAAGCACATAAACATTTTTCTCCGCAACTTGAATTTAACCATCATCATAATATGAATACTCCCTACTTTCTAAGGCAAGGTAAAAATTCAAACTAAATCATAGTTAAGGGTTCAAGAAAACAAATAATCAATGTCCATTCAAAAAGGAAAACCAACACTCATAGACAAGCATTAGGTTCAAAAACAATATGGACATTGACAAAAAGGATCAAAAGGGGTTACAAAATTTCACACACTCACAAGGTGAATTGACTATTTGACTAGGTAGTTGTGCTCAAAAACAAATAAAAATGCCTTGATTATTTTCATGCATTCATATAATCAACACAAAATAAAATATTAAGTAAAATAAAATCCAGTTAAAACAAGAATTGTGGTCTCCAACATATATGAACAATGAAAAGCCACCTCACAAAAAGGGCAGGAACTAAAGTGATTCACAAATTAACAAGTATACAAAAGAATGAATGGCATAAAACTTTTAAAAAGTCAAAGTAACATAAATATGCTAAAGTATAGAAAGCGATAAACACATACCTCGAACGTGTACAAAACCTTAACAAAATCGTTACCACGCATTCACAAGTCGAAATGACCAAACTTGAAAAATCACCTCAATATCCTCAAGCTATTCACAACAAGCTTGAAGACAAACACAAAAATGAACATAAATGATATACACATACTAAAAGACTGAATGAAAATGTCGAAACAAATTTAAATGTGAAGATATGAAATTTAAGAACTAGTCTGAGTTAAATTTGTTTAGACAATTGCATTCAACTGCCTAAACTAACAAAATTAAAAACAATAAAACATGCTTGTTTTATGTCGTAAGCTCGACGCCTCTTATTTAAGAATGTTCCTCCAAGTTACTTCCACTTGGTTATTCCTAATCAACACACAAGCAAATGTGAAAGGAAACAAACAATGATATAAAAAATTTATAAGTATAGTAAACATATATAAGTATCAATACACACAAGTAAAAATAGATAATATATACGATATCTACAATACTAAAAAACAAAAGAATTATCGCAATGCGAAACAATAAACTAATCCTCGGCAACGACGTCATTTTGTTATAGCAGTAAAGCGGAAAGTAAAAAGTAAAGTATTATTTTACCGGGTAATATTTAGGTTATATTGTATCTTGTCCATAGATATTGGTTATTGAGTCGTCGTTTGACAAATCATTCGTTAATGAGTTTGAGGGTTTGAATGGAAAGGGTAAAATCTATCAACAGAAAACAAATGTGAACAAAAATAAAAGAAAAGGGAATAACTTATCAAGTGTGCATATATACTACTTCTCACATACTTAAACCTATCGACCAGTTATACTCAAACTACAACACTCGTCAATGTCACCACATATCACTAACAATCTAAGTCATTTATAACCCAAATTGAGAGGCCTATTGTATCACCTTGGTAACGATCTTTCAACCACCTCAATAACATAGAAGTCAACTGTGTTAATCGTGTCGACGATCTCTCAGAGAGACACCACAGACACAAAGGCATTAATCACAGACACCCAAGTGAATGTCAGCTCTAAATCTATCTCTAGAATCCAGAAACTAACACACTATCATCCTAGATAAGAATCAAAGCAGTATATGTCTATAACAATCCTAATCCGAAGCACAAAGCAAAAATCCAGGACAATACTCGAAAAAGATTTATAAAGAAAGTATTATATAATGCCATGGGAGACAAATATACATGAGTTCAAAGTAAATACATATACAAACCCAACTAAAAGAGAATACACAAAGAAAAAGAGAAATGAACCATAAATCTATTGGTTTGTCAGCATCGATCGAAGAGAAATTCACCCCAGATCATCCGTATGCAAGATCCATAGTTGTTATCTAAGCTAATACACTATAAAAATGAGGTTGATGGAGTTGGGAGATAAAAAACCACACCCAAAACCATAACCATACAAAACGGAATTAAAATGAAATATAAAGAAAATCTGTTCCACGACCATCGCCTAATGACATAAACACATCGCCTGATGGCACTACTTAAACTCTTGGCCCAGACTACGTCATGTAGGAAACTGGTCACAAATATCTTATTTCGCCCGGCGACAGACTCACGTCGCCCGACGCTGCTACTCTTCCTCGCCCAGCGATACAACAACAAAGAAAGGCACACCCAACTGGAAAATTGACTCCAACCCAATGTTCCATCGTCTCTTGACGATGCAGACGCGATATATCTCGCCCGACCATCTCTCTATGATGCACACCAGTCCAATAACTTTTTTTGCTTTCTCTGCCTAACATCAAATGGCTCTCTCTTCTTGGCCTGATTCCTTTATTGATTCAACAATGCGTCTTGGAGTTTTTATTTCTCTTGCTCCAACAATGCTCAAATACCTACAAAATGAATAGAAAACTATCAAACAATACACTATGTACATGAAAACAAAAATGTATACAAACTAAAAAAATTTACACAAAAGTTGGGTTTATTCAACTAATATTAACCATAAAGAGTCGATAAGTGCAACAAAAAGTATATACAAAAATAGCTCTAATTATCACTTATCAAGCACCAAAAAATAAATTTCAAAGGAAAAAAGAAAGGGCTCATGGAAACACGGGATGATTCTTACTCTAAAGGATCAGAATCAGAGGAAGAACATAAAAATGCAACACTCATGGGTATCAGTTTAGAAGAAGACACGTCAGAAACTAAGTCTGATGCTGAAGAGGTATTTTCTGAATTCTCTCGAGCTAAATTAGAATTATGTTTATTTGAAACTCTGAACAAGCATCGGAAGCTTCAACAAAAATTCCAGAATCTTCTGAAGGTTCATTAATATGAAATTGAAGAATATGGTAAGCTGAAGAAAGAAGTTTCTAAACAAAAAGGTGATAATCAGTCTTTAGAAAAAGAAAGCACCTTTCTAAATAAAAACTATTTAGAACTTAAAGAAACCTTTTCTAGAGCTTCTCCATCTTCTGAAATTGCCTTATGTAAGTATGACAAGACTTTTCAGAAATTCTTAAACATAAACATAGACAGAAACATGATGGTCTTTATAATCTATGGTGTTAGTTAAAGTAGAAGGAAAAAATAGGTTACGAATCTGATAACAACAATCAGAAAGTTTTTAGATAAAATCAACCAATATCTCCTTTTTCGTATTATTATAATTCTGCACAGACACAAAAATTTAATGCTGCACGAAAACCCAACTTTATCAGAAACTCTTGGAAAACTAACTCTAAAGGATCCAAAAGATTGTGGGTACAAGAAGAAAAAATTGTTTATGTTGCATATATCTTATGCATCAGAGTTAAAACATAAATCATGACACATGGACTCTAAATGCTTGTGACACACAACGAGAATAAAGCATATGTTCCAAAATCTAGAATATAATAATGTTGGGTACTATGCTTCAGAAGGATTCAGAAATAAAGTATAGAACGAATAAAAAAGAGCTAAATCTGAAGAACTATTAGATCTATCAGAACAAGATTCACTACGCCAAAAAAGACCTACGAAAGCGCTTTTTTTGGCCTTTAAAAGCGCTTAAAAGCGCTTTCTAAGGTGGCGCTGCTATAGGTTTTAGCATCGCTTTTTGTTTAATGAAAAGCGCTTTCGTAGGTCTATCTATGACAGCGCTTTTTCTAAAAAGCGCTCTCTTAAGTACCCTTTTGGCAGCGCTTTTTCTAAAAAGCGCTCTCTTAAGTACCCTTTTGGCAGCGCTTTTTCTAAAAAGCGCTCTCTTAAGTAGGCTTTTAGCAGCGCTTTTTCCTAAAAAGCGCTCTCTTAAGTAGGCTTTTGGTAGCGCTTTTATATGAAGAAGCGCTTTCATTGGTGGCGCTTTTTTCTGGAAAAGAGCTTTCATAGGTTGTCTTTTAGCAGCGCTTTTGCCTGGAAAAGCGTTGTCATATGTTTACCTTAGACAACGCTTTATGTGAAAATGCGCTTTCATAGGTCTACCTAGGGCAGCGTTTTTCTTCAAAAAGCGCTTTCATAGGGTGTTTTTTTTAGAGGTATAATTTATATAATTCATATACCTGCATTGTTTGCAGCATATTATTTATATAAACCAATTGCCATAACCTGTAATTCATAAACCGCGGTAATGCATTGTATACCATTGTAATCCAAAATATATATACACCATTTTTGTACCTCAAAATATATATAAACCATTGTTATTAGCATTGTAACTCAAAATCAGTCTTACAAAATCAACCCTAACAACAACTAAACCAGTCCTTATATGATTCTCTTCTCAATAAAATATTGACACAATTCCTCTTTGATTTCTTCCAACTGAAGTTTCGTGTAATATGCACATTTGTACTCATCGAAGTACTACATAACAAAACATAATATGCATGATTTAGTTAAAAGTAAAAAATTATATGAAATATCTGAGAAATAATAAAACAAATCCTAAGTTATAAATCCATACCGTGACTGAAATCTCTATTTGATTCAGTTGAATGATTTCTTTGATAAACCGCATAACAAAGTATCCGCAATCTATATCGTTTTGCTGTTGAGGACACTACATAGAAAAACAAATAAGAATATATAATTGTATTGTTTTATCAAATAGCATAAATATTATAAGCAAAATAGTGGAAATTAATATACCTGCACTTTGATCCAATTAATGTTGTTTGATTTAGACCGTCATACCCGAGCTTCTCTTTGACACCAGAATACTTGTATCGCTCTAACAAAATAAAAATATATATTTAGAACAATGTCACAGAAATAATTAAATATATAAACACACACAAATATTTAGAATAATCTCACTTACGTATCAATCATTAACTTCATATCCGGATAATTTGTCCAATCACCGTCAACCGAATTCAGATAATAGACCATTTCTTTTATAGGTCATATGTGCCAAACAATTTTAATTATGTTCATATGCATATGTTCATTCAATTTTAGTGATTGGAAAAGTTTGCATTCAAAATAAATACAGAAAGTTTGCACTTCAAAATATATTTGTATTGATATTTTCCCCATGAATATGAGGTTTTTTTTTGTACAAAGAGACGGAGATCCTAGTAAGAGGAAATCGTCGAAAGAAAAACAAAATTGAAAACAAAAACAAATAGCCATGTGAAATGATCTCATTGCCTTCCAACTCTACTATTGCCCAATGTCTTCGAATGTCCCTTGTCGTTGACAGAATAGCCACGGGACACAGTCATACACTTTCAATTTTTAACTTTTTCCTGTACCGCCCTTAAAAGTTTGACATTCATATAATTAATATTTAATTATTATAATGAAAGAAATTTTTTTTTTAATAAAAGCACTTACCATATTAAATCAGAGACTTTAAGAATAGTTTAATGATGAAATGAAATTTCTTGAAGATGAAAGAAAGTGAATTTTGCTTCAATAAAGTATCATAGTAAAATAAGTGACAATAATCTATTATATAACATGTCGTTAGGATTTTATATTTAATATTTCAATATTTATGAGATATGCATTAACTATATATCATAAATAAATATATTGAAATTTGATTTGAAAATACTCGGAATGTGAGCTATTTAAAAAAATAACCATAAAATATTTGGTACGAATATATAACTGTTTACGGATACAGTTTTTTTAATATGTAAAAGATTTTTTTATTTTTATTTTATACGTAAGAAACACAGTCAAATGCCTAAAATAAGGTTTTTACTAAATGAATTATTTTAATGACTCAATTTAGAAAATTGGTTAATATAATTTATAGCTTGATTAATAAATGTTTAGACATTATAAATAATTTTTAGTTCTAAAAGAAAATTGGTTAATAAAATGTAAAATATGTTAAATTGTAATTCATAGTGTCAAAATTATGGTGTATCGAAGAGCATACAGATTAGATTTGTTTTAGATTTAAATAGATTTGATTTAGATATAAAATAGATAGATCTGATTTGGTACAAAAATATGTATTTGTGACTTTTATATTTTTGGTCTTTGAGCTAACCAAAATCTATAAATAGGGAGTAACCTCTAAGTTTGTAATTAAGTCAATTAAGTTGTATTCACAGAATTTGCAGTTGCAAGTGAATAACAATGTTCTCCATAGTTTGTGGGAAGAGAGAAACTCTGCAAAAAATAATGGTCTTCTTTCTTTTCTTTTCTTTCTCATAATTCATTGTCATTGTGTAGAAATCTATTATAGATATTTGGTGGGCTTCCAACATCTGGTATCAAGAGCTCGGTTTCGATTCAAGGAAAGTATCGATCAAGAACGATTGGGGAAGAAAAATAATTCACGATGGCTAATTATGGGAATGCAAATTATTCATCAACTCTACCAATTCTGAAAGGAGACAACTATGAGAATTGGTGCAAACAAATGAAAGTTTTGTTCAGGTGTCAAGGTCTTTAGGATCTCGTAAAAGATGAATTCGAAGCGCTTGGAGAAAACGCTTCAAAATAAGAAAAGAAGAAACACAAAGAAATTGAGAAGCTGAGTTATAAAGCACTCTTTATAATTTATCAATGTGTGAGCCCAGAAAATTTTGAAAAAGTGAGTGATTCAGAATCTGCAAAAGAAGCTTGGGATGTTCTTGAGAAGTTCTTTGGTGGTGCAGAAAAGGTGAAAGAAGTGAGGTTACAAACTCACAAGAGAACGTATGAATTTATTCAGATGGAAGATAGTGAAAGCATATCTGATTTCTTCACTAGAGTTAAAAAACAAGTGAATCAAATCAAGGCATGTGGAGAAATATTAACAACAAGAGCTATTGTTTCGAAGATCTTGAGATCTTTGACTCTTAAGTTCAACCACGTAGTAGTGGCTATAGAAGAGGGGAAAGACTTGTCGATATTTACAAAGGAAGAGCTTCAAGGGACGCTTGAATATCATGAACAAAGAATGAATGAAAGAGCTGCAGGCAAGTTGAAGAGTGATGTGGCTTTGCATACACATTCAACAAAAGAAACCAAAGGCAAAGGAAAGTGGTTCGACAGAGGTAGAGGCGGCTACAAAAAATCTACTGGTAGAGGAAACTAGAATGAAGGAAATGTGTCGAATCAGAGAAGACCATACCAAGACAAAAAAAGAGGTGATGTTGCAAATAGAGGAAGAGGTGGTTGTCGAAAACCTGATAAGAGTCACATTCAATGTTGCAATAGTCAGAAGTATGGTCACTATTCGAGTGATTGTCCAGAAAAGCGAAAGAATCAAGAAACTAATGCAAAGTTTGCAAAACATGAAGAAGAACAAATGGTGCTGATGGTCACAACAAGATATGAAGATAGATTCAAGGACCAATGGTACTTGGATTTCATGATTCTTATCACATATGTATGGAAGGAAAGACTGGTTTGTTAACAGAAACCCCTCAATAAAAAATATGGTAAAATTTGTAAATGACAATACCCTAGTTGCTGAAGGTATTGGTGATATTATGATTATGAGAAAGGATGAAAAGAGATCAGTAATTTCCGATGTGTTGTACATACCAGGCATGAAGAGAAATTTTCTCAGTATAGGGCAGTTGGTTGAAAAGAATTATAAAGTGTTGATCAAAGATAAGATGGTGAGAGCCATCGATGCAAATGGAAGATTAATCTTGAAGGCTCTTATGTCTCAAAATCGAACCTTCAAGATCGAACTAAATATGATGGAGCACAAGTGCCTTTTGATTTCAGCTAGCAGAGATGAATGGATATGGCATTATAAAGTAGGCCATCTCAACTTCAGAGACATCAGAGATTTGAAGAGAAGAAATATGGTTTCAGGATTGCCAAAAATCGACATTCCAAACGAGGTATGTGATGATAAGACTTGCAAGGTTCATGGCAATGGTACGGTCTGACTTAAAATGTTTAATGATCGTGAACTTCTTATTCATAATATGACGTATGTTCCAGAACTCAAGCAAAATTTGTTATCTATAAATATGTTTGATTATCTAGGCTGTTGTACTAGAGTTGAACATGGAGTATTGAAGATTTCGCGTGATGAATTGATTATTGCAAAAGGGTCTAAAATATGTGTTCTATATATTTTAGAAGGTTCAAATATTGTTAATTTATCATTAACTAGTGGAGGCTTTCATGACAATGAAGAACTATGAGATTTGACTTTAAGGTGTTATGAATCCCTTGAGGAAGTTTCCAAGGAGTATAATGAATTTTGCAGAAATAAAAGGATAAAAATGCATGTTTTCACTGAGTTGTTATTGAGTTTTTGCGGAAGATATGATGATAAAAATAACTTAATTGGTTGGTAGAGAATTTCTTGAGAGGGAGAATAGTGAAAACCAAAGGAGAAATCTGAGAGAAACTATAACGGAGAAAACTCAATTTGAGGTGGAGTTTCCTATTATGGATACTAGTAGTAGTGAGGGAACAGTTACAGAAATCTCTGATTATCATTTTACTCATGATAAAGTAAGTAGGATCATTATAGAATTTCAAAGGGACGATTATAATAGCCTTGAATATTATGTTTTTAATGTGGCTGAAGAACTGCAAGACAAAGGAAGAAAAACCTTTATGGAGGTATTTGAAAACAAGTTGTGTCAAGAGTGGTTGAAAAATCACACTTGTATGGTTGTTAAATTACCTAAGCTAAAAAGGATAATTGGAAACAAGTGGATGCAAGTGGCGAGATCAAGATTCAAGGGTTACTTGAATTTGATCAAGGTTATTAATTAGAGTTTCAACCTGGTAGAGAAACAATATTGTTGGTGGTTAAATTGGTATCAATACGGTTTAAAGTCAAGGTGGAGATTATTGTAATATACTTAAAACCTTTGTTGATGAAGAGAAAGAAAACATATTTCGAGATTGCCCAAAATCAGAAAGACAAAAAGCAGCAACAATTTCGAGTTTGACCGATTTGCGTTATTTAAGGTTAGAATATTGGATATATATTAATTTAGAAATTGTATAAATTAAAATATAATATATTATAATATATTTATAATATTTTATTCTAATAATTAATGAGTTGTGTTTTTGGGCTTGAGTTTTTGCTATTATAAGTTTGTATCTCTTTATTGTGTTTAAAGTGTGACAATCATAGATTTTTTAGCAACAAGGATGAGCAAGGGTTTAAAGGCATAACATATGGTTTTTACTATTCTCAAGGGAAATCTTAGAAAGACAAGTGCCTTGAAAACCTTTGGAGTTATCTAAGGTTATTGAGAATTGGGAAACACTTGTTTACACCTTGGGTTTGAGTTATTCATATATTGAAGTATGAAGAGATTAGGAAACACTTGGGAAGAAAATATGGTAATTCTTAGGCGCCTTCAGGGTTGGTCTTGGGAACCTAAAGGCGAAGGCAATTTTCTTGTAACTCATCTATAATCTATTGTAACAATTTTATGAGTATAGTGAACTGAAGAGATGCTCTCTCCCCTAGAGTAGATCGTTTGAACGAACTGGGTAAACAAACCATCATCTTTTTTCCTTATTCTGTTATATTATATGTGTACACATTATTATTGTTGGACATTTTATTTTTGTTCCTACTATTCTTTTCCTCACAAATTGATATTGAATTTTTTCGTAATTAACAACAATATTCACAACAATATACAATCTAATAAATTACAACAGTGCAAAGGACAAAACAGAGGATAAAAATAACTGAGCAACAAAAATTGATCATCAGAAATTCATACCTATCTAAATAATGTTAAAAAACAATCTCCCACAACTTCAGAGAGTGAGAAACAAGGAGAATGAAATCAATAGAAACTTCGTAGCTTATTATTGAAAAACACCAACACAAGTAGGGAAATGGGTGAATGTAAAAAATAGAAAAGAAAGAGAAAACAACCTAGAGATCTGAGAGTTGAATCTTTTACGAGTTGAATCCTGACCAAAACAACAAACAAAAATCACAGATTTGAGTGAAACTTAAAAAAAAATTATAAAGTTGTTTGAATCGAAAAAAGAACACACCCATAAGTTAAAAATCGAAACTTTAAAGGATTTTAAGCATGCCATTCTTACCTTTGAAGAATTTTGGTGAGTTCCACCTTTAAAATCTATGGCTTGAGCGGTTTCAAGTCCTAACGAATCAAAACAGCAAATCACCCAACATTGAATCTTTGACCAAGTGGTGTTGGTGCGAGATTGGGAGAAATAGAGAAGAAAAACTAGATAGTAAAGTAACGAATTGGAGAACAAGAGAAAGAAGCCGAATAATGGAGTTAGAGTTTGATGTTTAATAAAATGAAACCACTTATTTTGTATTTAAAGTTTACATTTTAAATTAATATGAAATAAACTAATTCGATGTCATCAAACCTATTACCAAACAGAGTGCCGTGCATGCATAATTTAATGGAAGTTCATAAAATTTAACACACACCACTAAAATAGATAACATAAGTACATTTAAAAGACTTAAAATAAACGTTTATTAAATAAGGGACTAAAGTGAAACCTGAAATTAAATTAAGGGATTGAAGAATAAAGTTCATGTGCCATTTTAAATCAATCACATTAAATCAAACATTACATACAAAACTCAGTGAGAAACAATAGCTATACTATTGTAAAGGGAGTTTCCAACTTAAAAGTAAACAAGATTAACAAGAGGTGGTTATTCAAAAATTCATATATAGTTTACTAAAAATTCTACCATAAAATCTGCACATTGGTTATCTTTTTTATAAGTGTGGAAAATTTAAACTCTCGAATCTCTACAGACAATTTTTTTATAGTAATAAATATATTTGTAAGCTTAAGATAGCAAGCCTTGAATCACATAGAAGCCTATAACTCTTATCTAAGTAACCAAAATTTCGAACAAGGATTGATTCATTCATCGTTGCTATTTTAACGAAAGCATAATAAATCTATAAGAAAAAAGAGTTGTGGTTTATTGTTGCTTAGTGAAAATGGCCCACATATATCTTGCATGTTAATGAATTATTATGTTTTAAATTGTTAAATTTTTGTGTGAAAATTATAAATATTTACTCTTTAATAAAATCTCAAATTTGATTAGAATGTCTAAATCTATTAAAATTAAAGAGAAGTCGAATAAAAATTGACATTCTTATAATTAATATTTAAAATGGAATGAAATAATATATTAAAGTCGATTAAGTAAAAACAATTAGTATAGTATAAAATAAGACACTTTAACGACAGTTTACCTAAAAAGATTTTTTTAAAATTTTTAATTCTTTCTTTAACAACATTATTGATATGTTCTTCAAATTTATTAACGCTATATTAATTAAATTATTGACATGCTCTTTAAATTTATTAAAGCTATAAGTTTTGAAGTAAGACATTATTGACATGCTCTTCAAATTTATTAAAGCTATATTGAGTAAATTATTATGGTTTTCTTGATGGAAAATATCGCTTACAAATGGAGTGAAGCTAAGTGAAATATTAAAAAATTCTTTTAATGGATCCTTTAAATCATAGATTAAGCAATTATATTTTGTAGCTCAAATTCATTATTCAATAAAACTAGAAAATAATATTTTGTAGTCTAAAATCATTGAATTTATTGATTCGATTGAATTTAATTTTTTTTGATGAGTTTATTCACGCGCACAATACGATATGCTCAATACCTAAAAGGTTACGTAGATATATATGTACACCAAATTTTTAATACAAAATTTAAAAAATTTCAAATAAGGATTCATGTGAATGATATAAATTAACCCTAAACTTCAACATTTTAAAGTGTCACTACGCCAAAAATGATTTTTTGTATCACCTAATTTAATAGCACTTTAAAAAAAAATGCTATTAAAATGGAAAAAAACACATTTATAATAGCACTTTTTAATCGGGCGCTATTATATAATACAGACTATGTAATTATGATAGCACTTTGTACCAGAACGCTATTATTAAACTTTTTTAAGATAACATTTTGTATAAAACGCTATTATTTGACTACCTATATAATAGCATTTATTAAAAAGCGCTATGTTATATATAATAATGAATTAATTAATTAATTGATAAAAAAAAAAACACATTTTCAGAAAATTGGGTTTCCCGCATCCACTCACCGCCAAAAACAAAAACACTACCATTGATTCTCCCAAAAACATTATCTTCCTCAGCTTCCTTCTTAGCCATTGATTCTCCCAACTGATTCACCGCCGTCAAATCTTCCTCTGCTTCCTTCGGTTTTCATTGATTCACCGCCGTCAAATCTTCCTCTGCTTCCTTCGGTTTTCAAATCTTCCTCTCAATCAAACTGTAATTTACATTCAGGTATTGTTTCTTTCCCATTCAATTTCATCTCAACATTGATTCATCATCACCCACTCTAACTACTTTACTTTATTACATTAATTAGGGTTTCGTTCTCAAAGTTTCCTGTTATTACAAAACCCTTCAACAGTTAGCAAGAACGAAACCCAAGGGATTTTGAAGGTTGGCTGTTACTTGTTAGAGGAAAGATCTAAAAGTTCATTTCAATTTTTCCATTTCTTTGGTTTGAGGTAAGAATTCTTACTCATTTTTCTTAGTTTTAGATATTGCATATTAACTGTTTGTGAAATGTTCTACATGATTGTTCCTAATTAAGTTTATATTTCAGCTTAAGTGCTTAACAGGACAGATAGATTGCATATAGATTACATGTGGTTTTCACATAATGAAGTCATTGAGTAGTTTATAATTTGGTATTTTAACCAAGTAGTATGTAAAGTAAAATATGTTGAATTCTTTTTTCAAAAAATATATTTAAATTATTATAGTATGTACATTTGGGATTGGTGTTTCCTTTTGTGCAATAGATTCATCTATATTCAATTATTCACAGTTTCATTTCAATAACTAGGGATTTTTTTACATGGATTTTGTGCTATTCAGTTTATTAAGTACTATCCTATAAAGGGATTTTATGTTAACAATTTGAAGGTTTGTTGTACGAGTAAGCTGAAACTCCTGTTTGAATGGTGAATATTTAAGATCTTTGTTAAAATTTCTGGTTGATGATGGCTTGCTCAGAACCTGTGAGTTCAGTGGTAGAGAATATGTCAGTGGCTACTGCACCCAGGAAGCCTCGGATTTTACTTGCTACTAGTGGGAGTGTTGCTGCGGTTAAATTTGCAAATCTTTGTCATTGTTTTTGTGAATGGGCCGAAGTAAGAGCAGTTGCCACAAATCCATCTTTGCATTTTATTGACAGAACAACGATTCCCAAGGATGTGATTTTGTATACCGACAATGATGAATGGTCTAGTTGGAAGAAACTAGGCGATAGCGTGCTTCACATTGAGCTTCGCAAATGGGCTGATATCATGGTCATTGCTCCATTATCGGCAAACACTCTTGGCAAGGTAATTGATCACCATTTTTTTTTTACAATTTTTAAAAACAGATCTAACACTTTCATAAGTCTTGAAAATAAAAACAGATGGCGTTTTTAGAAATTAAACCAGCTCTAAAAGACTTTCCAATTTCTACGGTTCCAACATATTTGCGCGATGATGCGTTCCTATCAATTATATGATGTTCAGTTTTTGTTTGTACGTCTTATATAGGGTGTACATGCATGTTTCTATTATTCTTAAAAATTTGACAATTGCCACTTTATTGGTTCCTATAACTTAAATATATGCTGTTATAGATTGCTGGAGGGTTGTGTGACAATCTAATGACATGTATTGTGAGAGCCTGGGACTACAGCAAGCCATTCTTTGTTGCACCTGCCATGAACAGCATATATTTAAGTGCATCTATTATCACTGTATTTTTGGTGAGGAGTTTTTAGAGCAACTACGTGTAGAGAGGATAAAGGAGATTCTTGATCACAATTGGTTAAGTGCATCTATTATCACTGTATTTTCCAGGTACCTCTATTATTACAAATATTCTCTTATTTGACAAATATATTATTAATATTAATGTTATTTGTATTGTTGACTAATATTCACATTGGTGACAAATATATTAATATCAATTGTTGTTCATTTCTAGGTATTTGTATGACAAGTTTATTAGTCCAAATGGATTAATAAATAAGTCCAATTGTTGTTCATTTCTAGATACTTGATAAACAAGACAAATATTACTCATGGATTTAGAGTTCAAATGTTTTGACTTAGATGTTTAATTTTAATTTTTGAGTTGGATTTAGAGTTGTCGTATAAATGATTTTAGTATTTTATTGGTTTAGAAGATATGGCACAGAGGTACTGAGTGTTCTTTCTTGGTCTCGAATTTAAATTTTGAAATAGGAAAATACGGAAAAATGACTTATATCTTATTGTATGATTGATTTATAGTTTTCCGTTTCTACTTGAAATTTTTAGATATTCGTAGTAACAATTGTAAGGTGTTAGATATCTAGTTCTGGATCATGAAAAGAAAGTTACACACAATTAAGTGTTTATGTATATTTTGAGAATTTGAATTATATTCTGTTTAGTATTTATATGCATCTAATAATGGAAATTGTGGTCTATATATTTACAAGTCATGTTCTTGTTAGACTTAATTAGTTCAATTATTGCATTAGTTATATCGATTTATTGTTATTAGTTTATAATAATCATTCCTTATTTTATGCGCTTCTTGTTAGACCCATATTAAATGTTTGATTATTCTTTATATGTTGAATTAGTTTTTATTGTACAATACATAATCAATATTCCTTCTATGATACAGGAAAACAAGAAGCAATTATTTTGCCTAATTAGTGATTGTATCTATGAGTTCAACGCTTTTGGATCATGAAGGTGGTTACTACATGAGATTGTTTTGTTATCCTTTCTTATTTTTTTGGTGTTTTGTTTAGAGAATTTGATTGTATGTTTTTGGATTTGGATTGAAGTACTCATAGATGGGCATCTACAAATTTGGCTATGCAAACGCCCTCTTAATATTCTATATGTTATGATATTTGGAAACAATAGGATTTGGTAATTTAAAATGTTATTTGGTATTTGATGGATCATAATATATATGCAATGAGTAACTTAAAGCGTTATTTGTGTGGAATTGAATATAGTTATTTTATATTTACACCAAAAAAAATGATTGTGTAAGAAAAAATATTGTACTGTACTTATTAAAAATATTGTACCAAATATGTACCATTTATTAGCACTTTATTTGAAAGCGCTATCAAACATATGTTATATATTAGCGCTTTTTGTTTAGAGTGCTATAAAAAAACAAACAAAAAACATGCAAAATACTGACTTTGATAGCACTTTAATTAAAACGCTATTATAAATTGGTACTTTAATAGCGCTTTTAAAGTGCTATTAAATAAGAAATATTTACAATAGTGGCGCGGTTAATATCACTTTTAAGCGCTATCAAAAACAAAAAAAAAGCGCTATTAAATAGCTTATTTGGCGTAGTGATGTTCATACAAAAAAAGATGGATGTCAAAAAATAACAAATTATTAAGAAAAGTTCACACGTGATTTTGAATCAATTTCATTTAGTCGAACAATTATATACATTACTAATGAGAAATGATATTTATACTTTTGTATATCTTGTATAAGGAGTTCCCATAGCATCACTTACAAGCAAAGAATATAAACAAGGCGGTGGTTGTTCAAAAATTCCTAAACAAAGCATAGCGTTTGCTCCACACTTTGCCATAAAATCTGCGCATTGGTTGCTTTCTCTATAAGTATGAGTAAATGAAACTCTCCAATCTCTACAAAGAAGTTCTTCAATAGCCTTTATAATATGAAGATATTTGCAAGTGTGAGATACTGAATGTTGAATCATAGAGAGAGCTTTCGTACAATCTGATCTACAACTCACATCTCTAAAGCCCATGTTCCAAGCAAGGGTTAATCCATTTTGTATTGCTAATAGTTCAACTTCTACGCTGTCGGCGAAACTAACGGGTCCACTAAACCCTATTATCCAAGATCCATTATGATCTCTAATTAGGCCTCCATAACCTGCTCTTCCTGGATTCCCATAAGAACTCCCATCAATATTGAGAGCCACCTGATGCTCGAACGGTGGAGACCAACGAACCAACTGGATCACATAAATTTCATCATAATTAATTTAAGTGAAAACAAAAATTTAGAAGCATATATTAACATTTATGGTCTTGTTTATTAACAAAATTTTAGGAGAGTATATTAACATGTTTGAGAGCCTAAAACTCAAATTTATAAAATATCAACTATTTCTCTAAAATAACTAACTATTTCAAATCTTTCATGTGTGAAACTGATATATTACAAGTGTTGATGTTTTAGGTAAATTGGCTCGATAACTTGTTAAAGTTAATGTCACCATGTAAGACCCTAATCATAAAGTTCATAGTAATTATAATTTTAACTTTTTTATGGATAAGTCTCATCACTACTAACCAATTTTAATGAAAATGTGTTACAATTTATATAAGTTTATTTATTTTCAAAACAAGCAAAAATAATATAGGTCATTTCATATAATAAAATAAAAGTTTGATATTCATATAATTAATATTTAACAATGAGAATGAAAAAAATAAAAAGTTTATTAGGGTAATGCTAACCAAAGTATTGGTTAAGAATCATTAACTACATCATGAAATTAATTATATCATGAATTCATTAGTATTCTTTAGAAAAAATAGATTACTGACAGTGTTATTTAAGGAAAAAATTGAAATTTTCTAAATATAAAATGTATTAAATAATCTTTAATCACACTTTTAAAAAAAATTAAATATAGTTAATTATTGCATTAACTCAAATTAATTTATTCACTCATTTTCTCTTTGGGACATAATTTATAAACGTGAAAATAAATGAAATTTAGAAGTTAAATATTCTAACTTTATTTCAATATTATTATATGAAAACTTGATTTACTATAAACAAGATAAAAAATGCAAAAAACTCATAACAAATTAAAAATAAAATATTACAAAAAAATAAAAATAATAAGTAAAAAATTTAAATAAAAATCCATGTTTAATTTAAATATCAAATATGAATAATATGCAGAAGTAAGAGACATTGAAGTACCACTAAAAATAATAATATGTAACATCTAAATTTCTCTAAAGAATATTAATAAACTCACGATACAATTAATTTCATGAATGGGAGACTCTAACACTATAATAATGAAATAAAATTAACTGCATAAAGAGAAATGAAGAATAGTAAAGAAAATTAACTGCATAAAGAGAAATGAAGAATAGTAAAGAGAAATAAAAAGAAGAAAGCACATAAAAGTTTGACATTTATATAATTAATATTTGATTATGATAATGAAAAAAATAAAATTAATTTAAATAAAAACACTTACCATATTAAATTTAATGATGAAATGAAATTTCTTGAAGATGAGAGAAAGTGAATTTTGCTTCAATAAAGTGTCACAGTAAGATAAGTGACAGTAATCTATTTTATAACATGCCGTTAGGGTTTTATATTTATGATATGAATATTATGAGATATGCATTAACTAATTATATATCATAAATAAATATATTGCGATTTGATTTTAAAATACTCGGAATGTGAAGTATTTAAAAAAGTAACTATAAAATATTTACTACGAATATATAACTGCCTCCTTTATTATTGGTGGCCTAAGAAATAAGTTTTTTTAATATGAAAAAAAACTTTTTTTATTTTATACGTAAGAAACACAGCCAAATACCTAAAAAAAAGGTTTTTACTAAATGAATTGTTTCAATGACTCACTTCAGAAAATTTCAAATTATCTTATGATTATCAGCTTAATAATTTATTAAGAATGTTGAATGTAAAAAAATAAATAAAATAGTAAAATGATAAAAGTTAATGACACTTCGCAACTAACAAAAACAAAACATTTCTTCATTATTTTTAAAACTAAGATTTAACCTTAACAATAAATTTTAACAATTTGCTGATTTTATAAGTCAAAGTATGTCGACATTTTGTTTGTAAATATCCATTATTCATTAGTACCATGACTCTGCATTTTTCATTTACTTGTCTCAATAAATTTAACATATATTCTTCTTAAAAAATAAATAATATTTTACAAAGCATAATGCTATTAGATTTATTTAATTCACAAATTATAAATTGATAGAATCAATTATTTATAAACGATTAATATAAATTATAATTAATTGTTATTAAATAATAGTTATTATTTGATTGATATTTATTTTTGAATGAACCTTCATGTTTGACCCATTTTTGGTAAGCCTAATTAGATGGCTTTGACTTCTGTCATTTAATTATCAGCTATGTTGTTCATACACGAAAGAATGCACTTATACCTTAATCACTGTTTATAGATACGGCATGAATAGTAAAGAGTGTGTAAATAGTGTTTAGGAATAGTAACATGAAATTGATTAATAAATATATAAAAATTAGTTAATATAGTTTATAATTTGATTAATAAATGTTTAGACATTAAAAATAATTTTTAGTTGTTTTAGTATCTCAAAATTTGATCTCTCATTTCTAAATAAATCTCTCATAAGATCTCCATTGATTCAAGACTACACAAAGTTTGATCACCTCAAGACACCTCCTCAACACTGATAACTCAAAAATTAGGGTTTGAATTTTCACAAGGACAATAGGATTTTCAAGACCTCAAATGGCTTTCATGGATCATTAGGAACCCTCAAGATTGCTCATTTCAAGTATCAAGTCTTGAATCATATTTTTGCTCAGTCAGTTGATCAGATGACCTAAAATTAGCTGTATTGAATAAAAAGTTAACTGTGGTCAATTTGAAGTCAAACTTCTTAATTTTTTATCCATATCAACATCACGAACTCATATATGTCAATTGATCAAGTTTGGATCATAATTTCTCAAGAAATTTGATCAGATCATCAAAAGGACAAAATTGACAAAATTAGAATTTTGACTAAGGAGGTTCAATTTTTGACTTTTGACCTAACAAATGACTTATTGGTTCAAGACATGATCTCAAGAATTCAAATGCACCATCTTGACCTAATTGCATAGTTCAAATCATATCTCAAGATTATTGAATTGACAGATGAATTTTAGTCAACTGATGAAAAGTCAACTTTACACTGAAAAGTCAACTTTACACTGAAAAGTCAAACTTTGATTTTTTGATCAAAATCAAGTTTCAAAAATCATATTTCATCAAGACATGTCAAAATATGAAACTTATTCATCTGGTCGGGTCCAGGTTTTATAATAAACTTCTTGGAGATTTAGTTGTTATCTGGTCGGATTCCAGATTTCACAATGAATTTCTAAAGGGAATTGCTATCTGGTCGGATCCAGGCTTCATAATAATTTTTCGGGGTGGAGGCAATCTCTACTGGGGAAAAGAAGTCAAACCTTAGCCTAGTTGCGTCCAGATTCTTCTATATCTTTAAAGAGTTAAACTATTATCAGGTCGGGTCCAGACTTCATATTATCTGAAAGATTACACTATTATCTGGTCGGATCCAGGCTCTACAATGACTTGAGAAGTTGACTATTATCTGGTCGAGTCCATGCTTCATAGTAACTTGAAAATTGTACTAATATCTGGTCCGGTCCAGTCTTGATAGTATCTTTTGGAGATAGTAAAGATTTTGTCGACGACTTTACTAGGGATCAGGGGTTGTGACCCTATGATTTGTAATAATCTGAAAAGAAAACTCAAGCTGGAGAGTGTAGACTCATTCAGAAAGGACAGATTCAGCTTGGGGAGGATATACTCAATTTGGGGAGGATATACTCAGCTGGGGGTAATAGGCTCGGCTGGGGAATTTTTGTACTCGGCTGGGGAGCTATGCTACTCGTTGTTTGTTGGGGAAATAAACCATATTGGGCAAATAAACCCTATTGATAAACTGCTGAAAATGTGAGTTCTTTTTAGGAATAGATCTACAAGGCTTCTACTTGTAACATTCAACTTAGTTGGGGAAAGAGTTGCCAAGAGATTGAGACTCTGGTTGGAGATTATCCGATGCAAAGAAACTTTGCGAGTAACTTTGTTGAGGAGGATGTTAATGAAATAACTATGTGGGAATATTCCATATTCATTAAAGAGGTGGTTGTTACTGCTTAGGTCATATACATATGTTCATTCAATTTTAGTCATTGGACAAGTTTGCATTCAAAACAAATACAAGAAGTTTGCACTTCAAAATATATTTGTATTGATATTTTGCTCATGAATATGCGTTTTTTTTTACAAAGAGACGGAGATCCTAGTAAGAGGAAATCGTCGAAAGAAAAACAAAATTGAAAACAAAAACAAATAGCCATGTGAAATGATCTCATTGCCTTCCAAATCTGCTATTTCCCCAATGTCTTCGAATGTCCCTTGCCGTTGACAAAAGTTGATTGGATTGATCTTGAACCGTTTGAAATGGGACCTTAGTGATAAAGTTGACAGTGGTGACTCTACGGGACACAGTCATACACTTTCAATTCTTAACTTTTGCCTGTACCGCCCTTAAAAATTTGACATTCATATAATTAATATTTGATTATGATAATGAAAAAAATAATATTAATTTGAATAAAAACACTTACCATATTAAATCAGAGACTTTAAAAATAGTTTAATGATGAAATGAAATTTCTTAAAGATGAGAGAAAGTGAATTTTGCTTCAACTATATATTTAATATTTTAATATTTATGAGATATGCATTAACTATATATTATAAATAAATATATTGCAATTTGATTTGAAAATACTTGGAATGTGAACTATTTAAAAAAATAACCATAAAATATTTGGTACGAATATATAACTGTTTACGGATACAATTTTTTTAATATGTAAAAGATTTTTTTTCTTTATTTTATACGTAAGAAACACAGTCAAATGCCTAAAATAAGGTTTTTACTAAATGAATTGTTTTAATGACTCAATTTAGAAAATTGGTTAATATAATTTATAGTTTGATTAATAAATGTTTAGACATTATAAATAATTTTTAGTTGCAGAAGAAAATTGGTTAATAAAATATAAAATATGTTAAATTGTAATTCATAGTGTCAAAACTATGGTGTATCGAAGAGCATACAGATTAGATTTGTTTTAGATTTAAATAGATTTGATTTAGATATAAAATAGATAGATCTGATTTGGTACAAAAATATGTATTTTTGACTTTTATACTTTTGGTCTTTGAGCTAACCAAAATCTATAAATAGGGAGTAACCTCTAAGTTTGTAATTAAGTCAATTAAGTTGTATTCACATAATTTGCAGTTGCAAGTGAATAACAAAGTTCTCAACAGTTTGTGGGCAGAGAGAAACTCTGCAGAAAATAATTGTCTTCTTTCTTTTCTTTTCTTTCTCATAATTCATTGTCATTGTGTAGAAATTTATCATAGATATTTGGTGGGCTTCCAACATCTGGTATCAAGAGATGGATTTCGATTCAAGGAAAGTATCGATCAAGAACGATTGAGGAAGAAAAATAATTCACGATGGCTAATTATGGAAATGCAAATTATTCATCAACTCTACCAATTCTGAAAGGAGACAACTATGAGAATTGGTGCAAACAAATGAAAGTTTTGTTCAGGTGTCAAGGTCTTTGGGATCTTGTAAAAGATGAATTCGAAGCGCTTGGAGAAAACGCTTCAAAATAAGAAAAGAAGAAACACACAGAAATTGAGAAGCTGAGTTATAAAGCACTCTTTATAATTTATCAATGTGTGAGCCCAGAAAATTTTGAAAAAGTGAGTGATTCAGAATCTGCAAAAGAAGCTTGGGATGTTCTTGAGAAGTTCTTTGGTGGTGCAGAAAAGGTGAAAGAAGTGAGGTTACAAACTCACAAGAGAACGTATGAATTTATTCAGATGGAAGATAGTGAAAGCATATCTGATTTCTTCACTAGAGTTACAAAACAAGTGAATCAAATCAAGGCATGTGGAGAAATATTAACAACAAGAGCTATTGTTTCGAAGATCTTGAGATCTTTGACTCTTAAGTTCGACCATGTAGTAGTGGCTATAGAAGAGGGGAAAGACTTGTTGATATTTACAAAGAAAGAGCTTCAAGGGACGCTTGAATATCATGAACAAAGAATGAATGAAAGAGCTGCAGGCAAGTTGAAGAGTGATGTGGCTTTGCATACACATTCAACAAAAGAAACCAAAGGCAAAGGAAAGTGGTTCGACAGAGGTAGAGGCGGCTACAAAAAATCTGCTGGTAGAGGAAACTAGAATGAAGGAAATGTGTCGAATCAGAGAAGACCATACCAAGACAACAAAAGAGGTGGTGTTGCAAATAGAGGAAGAGGTGGTTGTCGAAAACCTGATAAGAGTCACATTCAATGTTGCAATAGTCAGAAGTATGGTCACTATTCGAGTGATTGTCCAGAAAAGCGAAAGAATCAAGAAACTAATGCAAAGTTTGCAAAACATGAAGAAGAAGAAATGGTGCTGATGGTCACAACAAGATATGAAGATAGATTCAACGACCAATGGTACTTGGATTTCATGATTCTTATCACATATGTATGGAAGGAAAGACTGGTTTGTTAACAGAAACCCCTCAATGAAAAATATGGTAAGATTTGTAAATGACAATACCCTAGTTGCTGAAGGTATTGGTGATATTATGATTATGAGAAAGGATGAAAAGAGATCAGTAATTTCTGATGTGTTGTACATACCAGGCATGAAGAGCAATTTGCTCAGTATAGGGCAGTTGGTCGAAAAGAATTATAAAGTGTTGATCAAAGATAAGATGGTGAGAGCCATCGATGCAAATGGAAGATTAATCTCGAAGGCTCCTATGTCTCAAAATTGAACCTTCAAGATCGAACTAAATGTGATGGAGCATAAGTGCCTTTTGATTTCAGCTAGCAGAGATGAATGGATATGGCATTATAAAGTAGGCCATCTCAACTTCAGAGACATCAGAGATTTGAAGAGAAGAAATATGGTTTCAGGATTGCCAAAAATCGACATTCCAAACGAGGTATGTGATGATAAGACTTGCAAGGTTCATGGTAATGGTACGGTCTGACTTAAAATGTTTAATGATAGTGAACTTCTTATTCATGATATGACGTATGTTCCAGAAGTCAAGCAAAATTTGTTATCTATAAATATGTTTGATTATCTAGGCTGTTGTACTAGAGTTGAACATGGAGTATTGAAGATTTCGCGTGATGAATTGATTATTGCAAAAGGGTCTAAAATATGTGTTCTATATATTTTAGAAGGTTCAAATATTGTTAATTTATCATTAACTAGTGGAGGCTTTCATGACAATGAAGAACTATGAGATTTGACTTTAAGGTGTTATGAATCCCTTGAGGAAGTTTCCAAGGAGTATAATGAATTTTGCAGAAATCAAAGGATAAAAATGCATGTTTTCACTGAGTTGTTATTGAGTTTTTGCGGAAGATATGATGATAAAAATAACTTAATTGGTTGGTAGAGAATTTCTTGAGAGGGAGAATAGTGAAAACCAAAGGAGAAATCTGAGAGAAACTATAACGGAGAAAACTCAATTTGAGGTGGAGTTTCCTATTATGGATACTAGTAGTAGTGAGGGAACAGTTACAGAAATCTCTGATTATCATTTTACTCATGATAAAGTAAGTAGGATCATTATAGAATTTCAAAGGGACGGTTATAATAGCCTTGAATATTATGTTTTTAATGTGGCTGAAGAACTGCAAGACAAAGGAAGAAAAACCTTTATGGAGGTATTTGAAAACAAGTTGTGTCAAGAGTGGTTGAAAAATCACACTTGTATGCTTGTTAAATTACCTAAGCTAAAAAGGATAATTGGAAACAAGTGGATGCAAGTGGCGAGATCAAGATTCAAGGGTTACTTGAATTTGATCAAGGTTATTAATTAGAGTTTCAACCTGGTAGAGAAACAATATTTTTGGTGGTTAAATTGGTATCAATACAGTTTAAAGTCAAGGTGGAGATTATTGTAACATACTTAAAACCTTTTTTGATGAAGAGAAATAAAACATGTTTCGAGATTGCCCAAAATCAGGAAGCCAAAAAGCAGCAAGAATTTCGAGTTTGACCGATTTGCGTTATTTAAGGTTAGAATATTGGATATATATTAATTTAGAAATTGTATAAATTAAAATATAATATATTATAATATATTTATAATATTTTATTCTAATAATTAATGAGTTGTGTTTTTGGGCTTGAGTTTTTTCTATTATAAGTTTGTATCTCTTTATTGTGTTTAAAGTGTGACAATCATAGATTTTTTAGCAACAAGGAAGAGCAAGGGTTTAAAGGCATAACATATGGTTTTGGCTATTCTCAAGGGAAATCTTAGAAAGACAAGTGCTTTGAAAACCTTTGGAGTTATCTAAAGTTATTGAGAATTGGGAAACACTTGTTTACACCTTGGGTTTGAGTTATTCATATATTGTAGGTTGAAGAGGTTAGGAAACACTTGGGAAGAAAATATGGTAATTCTTAGGCGCCTTCAGGGTTGGTATTGGGAACCTAAAGGCGAAGGCAATTTTCTTGTAACTCATCTATAATCTATTGTAACAATTTTCTGAGTATAGTGAATTGAAGAGATGCTCTCTCCCCTAGAGTAGATCGTTTGAACGAACTGGGTAAACAAACCTTCGTCTTTTTTCCTTATTCTGTTATATTATATGTGTACACATTATTATTGCTAGACATTTTATTTTTGTTCCTACTATTCTTTTCCTCACAAATTGATATTGAATTTTTTCGTAATTAACAACAATATTCACAACAATATACAATCTAATAAATTGCAACAGTGCAAAGGACAAAACAGAGGATAAAAATAACTGAGCAACAAAAATTGATCATCGGAAATTCATACCTATCTAAATAATGTTAAAAAACAATCTCCCCTTCATCAGATTTCCCACAACTTCAGAGAGTGAGAAACAAGGAGAATGAAATCAATAGAAACTTCGTAGCTTATTATCGAAAAACACCAACACAAGTAGGGAAATGGGTGAATGTAAAAAATAGAAAAGAAAGAGAAAACAACCTAGAGATCTGAGAGTTGAATCTTTTACGAGTTGAATCCTGACCAAAACAACAAACAAAAATCACAGATTTGAGTGAAACTTAAAAAAAAAATTATAAAGTTGTTTGAATCGAAAAAAGAACACACCCATAAGTTAAAAATCGAAACTTTAAAGGATTTTAAGCATGCCATTCTTAACTTTGAAGAATTTTGGTGAGTTCCATCTTTAAAATCTATGGCTTGAGCGGTTTCGAGTCCTAACGAATCAAAATAGCAAATCACCCAACATTGAATCTTTGACCAAGTGGTGTTGGTGTGAGATTGAGAGAAATAGAGAAGAAAAACGAGATAGTAAAGTAACGAATTGGAGAACAAGAGAAAGAAGCCGAAGAATGGAGTTAGAGTTTGATGTTTAATAAAATGAAACCACTTATTTTGTATTTAAAGTTTACATTTTAAATTAATATGAAATAAACTAATTCGATGTCATCAAACCTATTACCAAACGGAGTGCCATGCATGCATAATTTAATGGAAGTTCATAAAATTTAACACACACCACTAAAATAGATAACATAAGTACATTTAAAAGACTTAAAATAAACGTTTATTAAATAAGGGACTAAAGTGAAACCTGAAATTAAATTAAGGGATTGAAGAATAAAGTTCATGTGCCATTTTAAATCAATCACATTAAATCAAACATTACATACAAAACTCAGTGAGAAATAATAGCTATACTCTTGTAAAGGGAGTTTCCAACTTAAAAGTAAACAAGATTAACAAGAGGTGGTTATTCAAAAATTCATATATAGTTTACTAAAAATTCTACCATAAAATCTGCACATTGGTTATCTTTTTTATAAGTGTGGAGAATTTAAACTCTCGAATCTCTACAGACAATTTTTTTATAGTAATAAATATATTTGTAAGCTTAAGATAGCAAGCCTTGAATCACATAGAAGACTATAACTCTTATCTAAGTAACCAAAATTTCGAACAAGGATTGATTCATTCATCGTTGCTATTTTAACGAAAGCATAATAAATCTATAAGAAAAAAGAGTTGTGGTTTATTGTTGCTTAGTGAAAATGGCCCACATATCTTGCATGTTAATGAATTATTATGTTTTAAATTGTTAAATTTTTGTGTGAAAATTATAAATATTTACTCTTTAATAAAATCTCAAATTTGATTAGAATGTCTAAATCTATTAAAATTAAAGAGAAGTCGAATAAAAATTGACATTCTTATAATTAATATTTAAAATGGAATGAAATAATATATTAAAGTCGATTAAGTTAAAACAATTAGTATAGTATAAAATAAGAAACTTTAACGACAGTTTACCTAAAAAGATTTTTTTTTAAATTTTTAATTCTTTCTTTAACCATATTATTGATATGTTCTTCAAATTTATTAACGCTATATTAATTAAATTATTGACATGCTCTTTAAATTTATTAAAGCTATAAGTTTTGAAGTAAGACATTATTGACATGCTCTTCAAATTTATTAAAGCTATATTGAGTAAATTATTATTGGTTTTCATGATGGAAAATATCACTTACAAATGGAGTGAAGCTAAGTGAAATATTGAAAAATTCTTTTAATGGATCCTTTAAATCATAGATTAAGCAATTATATTTTGTAGCTCAAATTCATTATTCAATAAAACTAGAAAATAATATTTTGTAGTCTAAAATCATTGAATTTATTGATTCGATTGAATTTAATTTTTTTTGATGCGTTTATTCACGCGCACAATACAATATGCTCAATACCTAAAAGGTTACGTAGATATATATGTACACCAAATTTTTAATACAAAATTTAAAAATTTTCAAATAAGGATTCATGTGAATGATATAAATTAACCCTAAACTTCAACATTTTAAAGTGTTCATACAAAAAAAGATGGATGTCAAAAAATAACAAATTATTAAGAAAAGTTCACACGTGATTTTGAATCAATTTCATTTAGTCGAACAATTATATACATTACTAATGAGAAATGATATTTATACTTTTGTATATCTTGTATAAGGAGTTCCCATAGCATCACTTACAAGCAAAGAATATAAACAAGGCGGTGGTTGTTCAAAAATTCCTAAACAAAGCATAGCGTTTGCTTCACACTTTGCCATAAAATCTGCGCATTGGTTGCTTTCTCTATAAGTATGAGTAAATGAAACTCTCCAATCTCTACAAAGAAGTTCTTCAATAGCCTTTATAATATGAAGATATTTGCAAGTGTGAGATACTGAATGTTGAATCATAGAGAGAGCTTTCGTACAATCTGATCTACAACTCACATCTCTAAAGCCCATGTTCCAAGCAAGGGTTAATCCATTTTGTATTGCTAATAGTTCAACTTCTACGCTGTCGGCGAAACTAACGGGTCCACTAAACCCTATTATCCAAGATCCATTATGATCTCTAATTAGGCCTCCATAACCTGCTCTTCCTGGATTCCCATAAGAACTCCCATCAATATTGAGAGCCACCTGATGCTCGAAAGGTGGAGACCAACGAACCAACTGGATCACATAAATTTCATCATAATTAATTTAGGTGAAAACAAAAATTTAGAAGCATATATTAACATTTATGGTCTTGTTTATTAACAAAATTTTAGGGGAGTATATTAACATGTTTGACAACTTGAAACTCAAATTTATAAAATATCAATTATTTCTCTAAAATAACTAACTATTTCAAATCTTTCATGTGTGAAACTGATATGTTACAAGTGTTGATGTTTTAGGTAAATTGGCTCGATAACTTGTTAAAGTTAATGTCACCATGTAAGACCCTAATCATAAAGTTCTAGTAATTATAATTTTAACTTTTTTATGGATCAAGTCTCATCACTACTAACCAATTTTAATGAAAATGTGTTACAATTTATATAAGTTTATTTATTTTCAAAACAAGCAAAAATAATATAGGTCATTTCATATAATAAAATAAAAGTTTGATATTTATATAATTAATATTTAACAATGAGAATGAAAAAAATAAAAAGTTTATTAGGGTAATGCTAACCAGTGTTCCTGAAGTATTGGTTAAGAATCATTAACTACATCATGAAATTAATTATATCATGAATTCATTAGTATTCTTTAGAAAAAATAGATTACTGAAAGTGTTATTTAAGGAAAAAATTGAAATTTTCTAAATATAAAATGTATTAAATAATCTTTAATCACACTTTTAAAAAAAAATTAAATGTATTTAATTATTGCATTAACTCAAATTAATTTATTCACTCATTTTCTCTTTGGGACATAATTTATAAACGTGAAAATAAATGAAATTTAGAAGTTAAATATTCTAACTTTATTTCGATATTATTATATGAAAACTTGATTTACTATAAACAAGATAAAAAATGCAAAAAACTCATAACAAATTAAAAATAAAATATTACAAAAAAATAAAAATAATAAGTAAAAAATTTAAATAAAACTCCATGTTTAATTTAAATATCAAATATGAATAATATGCAGAAGTAAGAGACATTGAAGTACCACTAAAAATAATAATATGTAACATCTAAATTTCTCTAAAGAATATTAGTAAACTCATGATACAATTAATTTCATGAATGGGAGACTCTAACACTATAATAATGAAATAAAATTAACTGCATAAAGAGAAATGAAGAATAGTAAAGAAAATTAACTGCATAAAGAGAAATGAAGAATAGTAAAGAGAAATGAAAAGAAGAAAGCACATAAAAGTTTGACGTTTATATAATTAATATTTGATTATGATAATGAAAAAAATAAAATTAATTTAAATAAAAACACTTACCATATTAAATCAGAGACTTTAAGAATAATTTAATGATGAAATGAAATTTCTTGAAGATGAGAGAAAGTGAATTTTGCTTCAATAAAGTGTCACAGTAAGATAAGTGACGGTAATCTATTTTATAACATGCCGTTAGGGTTTTATATTTAAGATATGAATATTATGAGATATGCATTGACTAATTATATATCATAAATAAATATATTGCGATTTGATTTTAAAATACTCGGAATGTGAAGTATTATAAAAGTAACCATAAAATATTTACTACGAATATATAACTGCCTCCTTTATTATTGGTGGCCTAAGAAATAAGTTTTTTTAATATGAAAAAAAACTTTTTTTATTTTATACGTAAGAAACACAGCCAAATACCTAAAAAAAAGGTTTTTACTAAATGAATTGTTTCAATGACTCACTTTAGAAAATTTCAAATTATCTTATGACTATCAGCTTAATAATTTATTAAGCATGTTGAATGTAAAAAAATAAATAAAATAGTAAAATAATAAAAGTTAATGACACTTCGCAACTAACAAAAACAAAACATTTCTTCATTATTTTTAAAACTAAGATCTAACCTTAACAATAAATTTTAACAACTTGCTGATTTTATAAGTCAAAGTATGTCGACATTTTGTTTGTAAATATCCATTATTCATTAGTACCATGACTCTGCATTTTTCATTTACTTGTCTCAATAAATTTAACATATATTCTTCTTAAAAAATAAATAATATTTTACAAAGCATAATGCTATTAGATTTATTTAATTCACAAATTATAAATTGATAGAATCAATTATTTATAAACGATTAATATAAATTATAATTAATTGTTATTAAATAATAGTTATTATTTGATTGATATTTATTTTTGAATGAACCTTCATGTTTGACCCATTTTTGGTAAGCCTAATTAGATGGCTTTGACTTCTGTCATTTAATTATCAGCTATGTTGTTCATACACGAAAGAATGCACTTATACCTTAATCACTGTTTATAGATACGGCATGAATAGTAAAGAGTGTGTAAATAGTGTTTGGGAATAGTAACATGAAATTGATTAATAAAATATAAAAAAATTAGTTAATATAGTTTATAATTTGATTAATAAATGTTTAGACATTAAAAATAATTTTTAGTTGTTTTAGTATCCCAAAATTTGATCTCTCATTTCTCAACAAATCTCTCATAAGATCTCCATTGATTCAAGACTACACAAAGTTTGATCACCTCAAGACACCTCCTCAACACTGACAACTCAAAAATTAGGGTTTGAGTTTTCACAAGGACAATTGGATTTTCAAGACCTCAAATGACTTTCATGGTTCATTAGGAACCCTCAAGATTCCTCATTTCAAGTATTAAGTCTTGAATCATATTTTTGCTCAGTCAGTTGATCAGATGACCTAAAATTAGTTGTATTAAATAAAAAGTCAACTGTGGTCAATTTGAAGTCAAACTTCATAATTTTTTATCCATATCAACATCACGAATTCATATATGTTAATTGATCAAGTTTGGATCACAATTTCTCAAGAAATTTGATCAGATCATCAAAAGGACAAAATTGACAAAATTAGGATTTTGACTAAGGAGGTTCAATTTTTGACTTTTGACCTAACAAATGACTTATTGGTTCAAGACATGATCTCAAGAATTCAAATGCACCATCTTGACCTAATTGCATAGTTCAAATCATATCTCAAGATTATTGAATTGACAGATGAATTTCAGTCAACTGATGAAAAGTCAACTTTACATTAAAAAGTCAACTTTACACTGAAAAGTCAAACTTTGATTTTTTGATCAAAATCAAGTTTCAAAAATCATATTTCATCAAGACATGTCAAAATATGAAACTTATTCATCTGGTCGGGTCCAGGTTTTATAATAAACTTCTTGGAGATTTAGTTGTTATCTGGTCGGATTCCAGATTTCACAATGAATTTCTAAAGGGAATTGCTATCTGGTCGGATCCAGGCTTCATAATAATTTTTTGGGGTGGAGGCAATCTCTACTGGGGAAAAGAAGTCAAACCTTAGCCTAGTTGCGTCCAGATTCTTCTATATCTTTAAAGAGTTAAACTATTATCAGGTCGGGTCCAGACTTCATATTATCTGAAAGATTATACTATTACTCTGGTCGGATCCAGGCTCTACAATGACTTAAGAAGTTGACTATTATCTGGTCGAGTCCAGGCTTCATAGTAACTTGAAAATTGTACTAATATCTGGTCCGATCCAGTCTTGATAGTATCTTTTGGAGATAGTAAAGATTTTGTCGACGGCTTTACTGGGGATCAGGGGTTGTGACCCTATGATTTGTAATAATCTGAAAAGAAAACTCAAGCTGGAGAGTGTAGACTCATTCAGAAAGGACAGATTCAGCTTGGGGAGGATATACTCAATTTGGGGAGGATATACTCAGCTGGGGGTAATAGGCTCAGCTGGGGAATTTTTGTACTCGGCTGGGGAGCTATGCTACTCGTTGTTTGTTGGGGAAATAAACCATATTGGGGAAATAAACCCTATTGATAAACTGCTGAAAATGTGAGTTCTTTTTAGGAATAGATCTACAAGGCTTCTACTTGTAACATTCAACTTAGCTGGGGAAAGAGTTGCCAAGAGATTGAGACTCTGGTTGGAGATTATCCTATGCAAAGAAATTTGCGAGTAACTTTGTTGAGGAGGATGTTAATGAAATCACTACTACGAAAATGGGCTTTCACAACGCTTTTTTTTGCCCTTTAAAAGCGCTTAAAAGCGCTGCCGTAGCCAGCGCTGGCGTAGGCTACGAAAGCGCTTTTTTCTGGCCAAAAGCGCTGTCGTAGGTGGACCTATCCCAGCGCTTTTTCCTTAAAAAGCGCTTTGATAGGGGGGTCTTTCCCAGCGCTTTTTGAAAAGCGCTTTGATAGGTGTGCTATTTAAATTTTTTTTTTTTTATTTATCAGGCCTTTTACAGCGCTTTTTATGGAAAAAGCGCTTTGATAGGGGGGTCTTTCCCAGCGCTTTTTCCATAAAAAGCGCTTTGATAGGGGTTCTATTTAATTTTTGTTTTTTTATTTATCATGGCTTTTACAGCGCTTTTTATGGAAAAAGCGCTTTGATAGGGGGGTCTTTCACAGCGCTTTTTCCATAAAAAGCGCTTTGATAGGGGGTTTCTATTTAATTTTTTTTTTATTTATGCTGCCTACGAAAGCGCTTTTTAGCCAAAAGCGCTTTCGTAGCTCATACAAATTTTTTAAAGTGAAACCTATAATTTGAGGTTCCCTGTGCGGCCTGTAATTTTTTTTTGGTCCAATAATTTAACCTGTAATTCAATCCTTATCTATACATATATTTTAAGAAATCGGTATTATATTAACAGAAACCGGTATACCATATAATATTCAATCCTTATCTATATATCTGATGAGTAGCCTTCTGGAACTTTAACTTCACTGAGGAACTTACACAATATTTTCTTCTCCTTTCTAGATAGAGTGTAAACAGCAGGTGGTAGATATGTGCGTCTTCCTTTCGTCACGGGTGCCAATTCAGTTCTAATTCCCTTGTTTAACATGTCCTTCCTTATGTTAATGCCATCCTTAGACTTTCCTTGTATATTGAGTAACGTACCAATAACACTATCAAATACATTTTTTTCAATATGCATAACATCGAGGAAATGTCTTACGTACAACGACTTCCAATATGGAAGTTCAAAAAAAATCGACCTCTTCTTCCACCCACTCGTGACAAGTCTATGTGCAAAAGGCTTGCCAAACTCAGTACTCACATCTTTCACCTTTACAAAAATCTGATCACCTGTCAACATATGTGGAGCTCTACCGTGTTCTGCCTCTCCATTGAATGCCTTTCTCCACCCACGATAGTGATGATTAGAATTTAAGAATCTACGATGACCGAGAAAAACATTCTTCTGACAAAAGTTCAATCGCATCGTATCAGTTTCATCTTCACAAACAGGACACGCTTTTTGACCCTTAATGCTGTACCCTGATAGATTTCCGTACGCCGGAAAATCATTAATTGTTCCAAACAACATCGCCCTCAAGTTGAAACTTTCTTTCCTATACCCATCGTAAACCTCCACACCGGTCTCCCACAAAAACTTCAAATCTTCGACTAAGGGTGCCAAGTACACGTCTATGTCATTCCCTGGTTGTTTGGGCCCAGAAATTAACATAGATAGCATCATGTACTTACGCTTCATACATAGCCACGGAGGTAGGTTATATATCATAAGAATCACAGGCCAGGTGCTATGCGAGATACTTTGAATACCATGCGGGTTCATTCCATCAGTAGACAACGACAAGCGAAGATTTCTTGCTTCTTTTCCAAATTCAGGATAATCAATATCAACTTTCGTCCACTGTGGTGAGTCTGCCGGATGTCGCAACTTCCCATCAATAATTCTTTCATCTGCATGCCAAGTCAAGTGTCTTGAATCGGTCTCACTACGATACATGCGCCTAAATCTCGGAATTATAGGAAAATACCATAACACCTTTTCCGGAGACAACTTTTCCTTATATCGAGGGGCACCGCATTTAGGACACTCATTTAACACTGCGTACTCGTTTCGAAATAAAACGCAATCTTTTGGACATGCATGTATCTTTTCATAGCTCATGCCAATAGAGGACAACATCTTTTTGGCCTCATACGTTCGATTGGGAAGAACATTATCCTCTGGTAGCATTTCTTTCTTGAGGGCTAATAACTGTGTGAAACTTTTATCCGACCATCCGTTGTCCGCCTTTAAGTTGTACAACTTTAACACCGCAGACAATCTTGTGAATTTTGTACAACCATCATACAACGGTTTCTCTGCATCGCTTACCAACCTCTCGAACATTTTGGGACAATCCTCAAGATCTTCTTCAAGCGCTTCTGCAATCTCATCGACTCGATCATAATCGTATGCGTCTGCGAAATCCTCATTTGAAGCATACGTCGTATTATAACTCGATTCAACATTCCCGCTACTTTTCTCACCATGCAAATTCCAACATGCATAACTTCTATCAATTCCATGCATCAGTAAATGCGATTCCAACTGAACCGCGTCAACCCGTCTCCCATAACAGCATCTCAAGCAAGGACATATCAGTCCATTGGGTTCTCTGGCGTGCGCAACGGCAAACTTAACGAATTCTGATACCCCATCCTCATACTCTTTCGACAATCGATTGGCAGTCATCCATTTTTTATCCATGGTTTGACTATAGCAACTAATTAGTCACGCAACTATAGCAAAATAATAATTAATTACCTGTAAAGAAATTCAACATATCAGGTAATCAAATTCATAGTTATTCTTGCCTCACCCAAATGTAACAACATACATCAGGTTTCTTTCACCATTTGAATGTCTTAATTTCAAGTAGGTTATATGTTGGTATCATATCAAAAGGTAAGGTATGTATATGAATTATATTTCAAATAACTTCCTATTAGACAAACTATTTGATCTTTTCTCCCTCACTAGGCCTTATTACAATACATCAAATTATACTAATTGGGTAATTGTTTAGTAAAAACCCTTAGCAAATATATATACACTACTCATTCGTTTCACAAGTAATATAAGCCTTTTACATCCTAAAACATAACAACTCAATATCTATTTCTCATCCAATCCTTTAACATAAACAAAATAATGGGTTTCCACATTATTATTAGAAGAACGTCATTTTTCATAACCCAAGGATCTACCAAGGAATTTGAAGTCCCTAAAGGCTATCTCGCAAAGCAAAGCAACATGTTAAATGCATTTCTCTCATATTATTCATAAACTCTGAAAAATACACAAATAAATCGAATAGAATGGATATACTCAAACACAACCCAACACCCTTAACAATCTGCCACAACACTAAAAACAGTAGGCTCACACTAGCACCAAAACATAAGAATGAGTAAAAATAACTTGCTTCGAATACAGTCAAAGCCCTAACGTAGCTCATAAAACCCATGGATCTAACCAAAAACAAGTATCACTCCCACCATGAACTACCTATTTCAAATTTCCTGTTGTGAGCCACCCTTCCACATCAGAACCAGTAAATAATCAACTAATAAAATGTTAACAATCATTTAAAAGATACTTTTACAAATAACTTATATTAACCTGTGTTATTGGAGTACATGTTAGTTTAGTTTTTTCTTTAAAAGAATGGTCTTGTTATCCAAATTGATTAATGAGTAGTATTTAATTGATTGAACTAAGTCAAACTATTAGCTGTCTAAGCGTATATACTCTAATAAGCATAGGTCAAACAATGGTATATTGGTGCTTCTCTAACTGATTTCTATTTTCCTCCATAGACTATATAATAAAAGACTGCCTACTTACTTCATTTTACATTCGACTTGGCTTCATACAAAGTCATAATATTGAATACTCCATTTCATTTCCACACCACCTATACTATTTTTATTACACAGATTAATAAAGTGATAGGCCCAATTAATACTTGAAAACCTTATTTGTACACATTAATTGATGTTTCCTTCTTATTCTCAACTGATTAAATACGTATAAGAATGTATTTCTTGCCAAACAAGCCTAACTTGGTTTACATAATCAATTCAGCCACACTTGATTAGGACCACCCCACTAACTAGTATTATGTCATGCATGCAATCTATATGAAATTAAAGGCCAAACTATGCATGATCCATGAACCTTCATTCTTCTATAAATATCTACCATCTTTTTTTATTCTTCTCATTCAAAACATATTCACCACCACAAAGTACTATACTCAACCAATTTTCTTGTATACCTTTCCTAGCTTTAATTACCAAAATGAAGTCCATAAACCTTTTCCTTTTGACATTGCTAATTATGGTTTTGGCCATTACACTAACATCAGCAATATCTTCTGAAAATGAAGAACCAAACTCTAATCATCAAGAAACAAGTCATTTCTTCCTTTCCCGAAAACAAAATAGAGTCTCTCTTACATGTGACCTATTTGCATCCAATTTGCATCCATTTTAATATTTTGCAGCAATTTTAATTGTTATAAGCTCTTCAAACTATACAATAATGTACATTATGTTTGGTCTCATTTGACACAACCATTATATAGAAATACATTGGTAATGTCATCTTACATTGTCAAACTATTTGTCCTAGTGCAAGGGAAGTGTGGACATCTCGGAATATGCTAATGATGTCAACAAGAACAATAACATTAGAAGCTAAGCCATTATTCAAACTACAAGACTATGCTAACGGTGTCAACAAGAACAATGACATTAGAAGCTAAGCTATTATTCAAACTACAAGGTCATATGTAAAACTACATTAGTCTACACTATAGTCATGTCGATGATACAAAAGTGCGTGAAATAACCTTAGACCAACATTCACTTATAACAAAAAATTCTAAGATAACTCACACGTAGGTATTCTTCCTCCAAGTAGGCGGTATTGGTCCAGTGAGAAGGTTTCCAGTAAGAAATCTACCACAAAAGAAAATAAAGATATCAATATAAAAAGGTTAATATTTATTGAGCTAGACTGTGTTAGAACAATGTTTGAATCTAGTACCCTATATTTAAGTTTTGATGATAACAAAGTGAAAAGATATGGTATTTATATGTTTCATGTTTGAACTATATGCTGCCTAAAAATACTATGCTCTGACTTGCAGATATGCTGATTAAAATAAACAAGATCACTTCATCAGCATCAGAACTTGATTTGATACACCAGCATCAGAAGTTGCTGAATCAGAACGTGAAGATCAGATGATCAACTCACGCACATGCTGAAGCTTGATGAACAGAACTGCGCGTAAACACTCTGATACAGAAACAATAGTTCATCAGCAGCGAAGCAGAATCAGAATGAGCCAAGCCAGAACGTGCATTGAAGAAGCAACGGTACTGTGCATTGAACGCTAATTAATTCCAACGGCTTCATTCTAGACAAGATCTGCTCAAAAAGGAAAGCTTGTTATTAGCATTGAATCAAGAATATTTGCTTCAACGTTCATCTTCTCAAGTGCTATATAAACCAAGCTTCGAAGATTATCATGGCTAATGCTTCCAAACTCTCTACACGCACAAAGCTGATCAATAATCTTCATCTACCAGTTTTGCTAAACCAACAAACTCTGATACTCCATTAGTGTTTAGCATTCTAATTTTCTAAGCTTAATTTGTGTATACATCACAGTTGTGATATAGTTTTGTAGAAAACATTCACACACATTATTTTATACCTTTGTAAGAAAGTGTTGCCTTGACAAACCGGATTGTGGTTTGAATCAAGAAGGCTTTAGCAGTTGTTAAAGCAGATTTGTATTCAGTTGAATATAGTGAATTAAGACCTCGTTGGAGAGAGGCGAAATCACCTTGACGGGTGGACTGGAGTAGTTTGAGATCAAACGAACCAGGATAAAAATATCTTGTCAATTGCTTTAAGTTTCCAGTTTTACAATTCAACCCCCCCTTCTTATGTTTTTCACCCCTTCAATTGGCATCAGAGCGCCTGGTTCTGAGCTAAAACACTTAACCGTGTCAGTACAAGATCCAGCGTCAGAAAAACACAATGGCAGGAAACAACTCTCATTTCAGCAATGACAACAATGAGGATAGAGACAGATTCAGCGGCAAACCTCCAGTCTTTGATGGAGAAAACTTTGATTACTGGAAAGACAGAATTGAAAGCTTCTTTCTAGCACATGATGCTGATCTGTGGGATATGGTGACAGATGGATACACGCACCCTGTGAATGCAACTGGTCAGAAGATTGAAAGAAAATCAATGACTGATCAACAAAAGCGTGATTTCAAGAATCACCATAAGGCCAGAACCATCCTCCTCAGTGCCATCTCATATACTGAGTATGAAAAGATCTCCAACAGAGATACAGCTAAGAACATCTTTGATTCTCTCAGAATGACGCACGAGGGCAACGTTCAAGTCAAAGAAACAAAAGCTCTGGCGCTCATTCAGAAGTATGAGGCGTTTAAAATGGAAGAATCTGAATCCATTGAAACTATGTTCTCTAGATTCCAGATTCTGGTAGCTGGTCTCAAAGTTCTGGACAAAGGATACTCTACTGCTGACCATGTCAAGAAGATAATCAGAAGTTTACCCAAGCAGTGGAGGCCTATGGTTACTGCTCTGAAGCTAGCGAAGGATCTCAACAAAATCACTCTGGAGGAACTCATAAGCTCCCTCAGAAGTCATGAGATAGAGCTAGAAGCTGATGAGCCTCAGAAGCAAGGTAAGCCTATAGCTTTAAAATCTAACAGAAAATCTGAATCTAAAGTTTTGCAGGCAGTTGAAGAAACATCTGATGGATCCTCATCAGAAGAAGACGAACTTTCCCTTCTCTCCAGAAGAGTAAATCAACTGTGGAAGCAAAGACAAAGGAAGTTCAGGAATCCCAGAAGATCTGATCAGAACGAGTCTTCTTCCAGATACAGAAGGACAGATTCTTCCTCTGGATACAGAAGATCTGAAGGCTCCTCCGGTAGCAAGAAGCCAAATACAAAAGACATCATCTGCTACGAGTGCAATGAGCAAGGTCACTACAAGAGTGACTGCCCAAAGCTTCAGAGGGAAAAGCCCAAAAAGAAGTTTGGAAGAGAGAAGAAGAAAAGTCTCATGGCCACATGGGATGACTCTGACTCGTCTGAAGCTGACTCAGAATCAGATGATGAAAGGGCGAACATAGCGCTCATGGCTAACATTCCAGATGACAGTGAAGCTTCTGAATCAGACTCAGAATCAGACACAGAAGAGGTATTCCCTAACTTCGCTGTTAATTTTACAAAGGCTGAACTTGCTGAAAGCCTCAATGAAATTCTGGAACGTTATCAGCAGATTAGAGCTAAATTCAGAGACCTGAAAAGGACTCTTGAATCTGACTCTAATAAGTCTGAGAGTCTCAAATTGGAAAACTCTGAGCTGAGAGATAAAATTTTAAAATTAGAAAACTCTTTACAAAACTCTCAGAATGAACCAATTTCTGAAACTCCCAGCAACGCTGAGGAGATCATCAAGGAGTATGATCATAGTTTCCAGAAGTTCCTTGCTAAAAGCATAGATAGAAGCAGAATGGCTTCAATGATCTATGGAGTTAGCAGAAACGGCAGGAAAGGAATAGGATACCTAGGTAAGGTTCCTACACCTAAAAATGTCATGGATTTAACCATTAAACACACACCTTTAAATTCACACTTTGTGTATGGTCACACACATGACATCAAATATACTAGTAGTAATCACTTTGTGAAACCAAAATTCAACCAGAGTTTTGGTAAAACTAACAAGTCAGGACCCAAGAAGATCTGGGTACCTAAGGATAAAATAATACATGTTGCAGATATCTTTAGCAGCAAGTCAGAAACACCAGTCATGGTACCTGGACTCTGGCTGCTCACGACACATGACGGGAAGAAGGCATATGTTCCAAAGCCTGGAACTTAAGCCTGGAGGCCACGTTGGCTTTGGAGGCAATCAGAGGGGAAAGATAATTGGCTCTGGAACTGTAGGTAACGGAAATCTTCCCTCTATTAATAATGTTCTGCTAGTTGATGGATTGATGCATAACCTATTATCCATAAGTCAATTAAGTGATAACGGTTATGATATAATCTTTAATCAAAAATCATGTAAAGCTGTTAGTCAGAAAGATGGGACTATCCTATTTAATGGTAAGAGGAAAAACAACATTTACAAAATCAAACTTTCTGAACTAAAGAGTCAGAACGTAAAATGTCTTCTGTCTGTTAACAACGAGCAGTGGATCTGGCACAGAAGATTGGGGCATGTTAGTATGAGAAGAATATCTCAGATTAACAAACTCAATCTGGTCAGAGGACTTCCTAATTTGAAGTTCAGTTCAGATGCTCTGTGTGAAGCATGTCAGAAAGGCAAATTTGCAAAACCTTCTTTTAAATCCAAAAATGTTGTTTCTACCTCTAAGCCATTAGAACTTCTGCACATTGACTTATTTGGACCAGTTAAAACTGCTTCAGTCAGTGGCAAGAAGTATGGGTTAGTAATCGTAGATGACTATAGCAGATGGACATGGGTAAAGTTCTTAAGACACAAGGACGAGTCACACTCTGTGTTTGTTACCTTCTGTAACCAAGTTCAGAATGAAAAAGATCTTAGAATCGTTAAAGTCAGAAGTGATCATGGTGGAGAATTTGAAAATAAAGATTTTGAGTCATTCTTTAATGACAAAGGCATTCTGCATGATTTTTCGTGTCCTAGAACTCCCCAACAAAATGGAGTTGTAGAACGAAAGAACAGAACATTGCAAGAAATGGCCAGAACCATGATCAACGAGACAAACGTTGCTAAGACTTTCTGGGCAGAGGCAATAAACACAGCGTGCTACATTCAGAATAGAATCTCAATAAGACCTATTCTGGAAAAGACTCCATATGAATTGTGGAAGAACAGAAAGCCCAACATTTCGTATTTTCATCCATTTGGATGTACTTGCTATATGTTAAATACAAAGAATTATTTGAACAAGTTTGATTCTAAGGCACAGAAGTGTATTATGTTAGGATACTCTGAACGCTCAAGAGGGTACAGAGTATACAATACAGAAACACAGATTGTGGAAGAATCAATCAGTGTTCGTTTTGATGACAAGCTTGACTCTGAAAAGTCAAAGCAGAATGAAAATCTTGCAGGTATAGAAATTGAATTTGCAGGTTCTGAAGACAAGTCATCAGAAGCTCTCAACACAGACATTCCTTCAACGTCTGAAAGAAGCAATGCTAGAAATCCTTCAACAGCTGCTGATCAACCTCAGAAGAGATTGCCCAGAAGCAGTTTGGATCATCCAGAAGAGACTATCCTAGGAAGAAAGGAAGATCCAATCAGAACAAGAGCAAGCTTCAGAAACTCTGAAGAAACTCTTATGGGACTTGTGTCTCTGATTGAACCTTCTTCTATTGATGAAGCACTTCTGGATAATGACTGGATTCTGGCAATGCAAGAAGAGCTGAATCAATTCACCAGAAACGACGTATGGGATCTCGTTCCAAGACCAAAAGGATTCAACGTCATTGGAACAAGATGGGTGTTCAGAAACAAGCTCAATGAACAAGGTGAAGTCGTCAGAAACAAGGCACGACTGGTTGCACAAGGTTATAGTCAGCAAGAGGGGATAGACTATACAGAAACCTTTGCCCCAGTCGCCAGGTTAGAATCTATCAGACTTTTAATTTCATTTGCTGTTATTAGAGGCATCACTCTGTATCAGATGGATGTCAAAAGTGCATTCTTAAATGGTTATATAGAAGAAGAAGTTTATGTTCACCAACCCCCAGGTTTTGAAAATACAAAACATCCAGAACATGTTTTCAAACTGAAAAAGTCACTGTATGGTCTGAAACAAGCTCCCAGAGCTTGGTATGAAAGGCTAAGTAACTTTCTGCTTGAAAATGAATTCACCAGAGGGAAAGTGGACACTACTCTATTCTGTAAAACAGTTAAGAGTGACATTTTAGTCTGTCAAATTTATGTTGATGATATTATTTTTGGTTCTACTAATCCTTCTCTTGGAAGAAAATTTGCTAAGTGTATGCAGGCAGAATTTGAGATGAGCCTCATGGGGGAACTGAAATTCTTTCTAGGAATTCAGATCAATCAAACTCCAGAGGGAACTTACATTCATCAGAGCAAATACATCAGAGATCTTCTGAAGAAATTTGACCTCTCAGAATGTAAGCCATCAAAGATTCCAATGCATCCCACGTGCATTCTGGAAAGAGAAGAGGTAAGCAAAAGCGTAGAACAGAAAGTCTACAGAGGTATGATTGGTTCTCTCCTTTATCTGACAGCTTCAAGACCTGATATTTTATTCAGTGTATGTATTTGTGCTAGATTCCAATCAGATCCTAGAGAATCTCACTTAACAGCTGTTAAGCGAATTTTCAAGTATCTGAAAGGTACTACTAATCTGGGTTTGTTTTATAGAAAATCTAGTGATTACAGCTTAGTAGGCTACTGTGATGCTGATTTTGCTGGAGATAGAGTGGAACGAAAAAGTACTTCTAGAAGCTGCCAGTTTCTGGGAGAAAATCTGATCTCGTGGTCCAGCAAAAGGCAATCAACAATTGCTCTGTCAACAGCAGAAGCTGAGTACATAGCAGCAGCTGGATGTAGCACACAAATGCTCTGGATGAAAAGTCAGCTTGAAGACTTCCAGATTTTTGAGAGTAACATTCCTATTCTTTGTGATAATACTTCTGCTATTTGCTTAAGTAAGAATCCTATTTTACACTCTAGAGCTAAGCATATAGAAATAAAACATCATTTCATTAGGGACTATATTCAGAAAGGTATTTTAAACTTGAAATTTATAGATACAGACCATCAATGGGCTGATATCTTTACTAAACCCCTTTCAGAAGATAGGTTTAATTTCATTCTGAAACATCTTAGCATGAAAGTATGCCCAGAATGAAAATGTTTTAATTCCATGTATTTATCTTCAGAATGTAATTATATTACTGTGAACTTCTAATCAATCTTCTTTCAGAAAAGATAGAACATGCAGATTGTATCAGATGCAAGTCTAAAGATCTGAGAGTCTAATCTCAAATACAGACGTGCTGATCACTACATCAAACAAGTGTCATCCAATCATCAGCAAATCCCTGAAGCAGAACGCGTGCACGCTTCTGAGAAAGGAAAGCGCTGATTGGGTGCATTGAGACACATGTCTGGTAACCGTTTTTAAGTATCTTTCTCAAATCCCCCAAAATCAGCAAGCATTTAATGCAAAGTAATGACGCTTGTTAATGGCAATCATTATTTTTTTCTCTCTCTTAAAAACGTTTAATTTTTCAAAATAATTTTTGAAAACTTTATTTAAGCACATTATTCCTCATTCTTACTCTTTACGCTTTCTCATAATCTCTCAAGAACTTTCTGCATATTTCTGAGTTTATCTCCTTCAAAACCGTTTTCTCTCAAATCATTCTAAAATCTTTGTTGTGTGAGAACAATGGCATCCTCCAGCATTTCTGCAGGGCATCAGAAGAAAGAAACTTCTGAGCAATATCAGGTGCCTACCAGAACTCTTCTCACACCGGTAAAGAATCTTGAGGTTCTCTCTGAGTTAATCATCGATTTCGAAAGTTTGAAGGAAAATGGATTTGACCTAACTGAAGAGATTAGGGCTCAAAAGTGGGAGAGGTATTTCGATAGGTTGGTTGGACCAACTTTCCCAGAGCTTGTCAAGGAATTTTGGATTCACGCCAAGATTCATAAACATCTAGTCATCTCCTCTGTCATGGGAAAGAAGATAATAATTTCTGAAGACCTCATTGCTAGGTTAATTGGTCAAAGTGGTGGTGGAGTCCGTTGTGTGGACATGGCTGATAGATGCCCTGATATAGGTGTGGTAGCCAACTGCATTTTCACTCTTGGTTTTCCCAGCAGCAAAATTAAGGATCTGAAGGATCACTGCAGAGTATGGGCCAAGATTGTTCTGGGCTGTTTCAATCACAGGAAGCCAACAAGCTCTCCTGATTATATAAACGTGGATCAGCAATTTCTGATCTACTTTATTGATCAGAGGGTGAAGATCAATCTGGCACACTTCCTGTTCAACCATCTGAAGACTAGTGTGAAAGAGACTAGAGAAGAAGAAAGGACCAAAAGGGACTGGATACCGTTTGGAAGGCTCATATCAGATATTCTAACAGAGAATAATCTGATAGATTATCTGAGCGAAGCTAAAGTGCTGGGCACTATGGAACCAACTGTTGGAAAACCGCTGAACGCTAAGAACCTGAAAAAGATGAAGCTGATAGAAAATATCAGGAAGGAACCCAGAGCTTCTTCAACTGCTGACATCTCCAGAAGAAGAGTGCCTCTGAGTAATTTCCCAAGATTTTCTGAAATGGAATCCCAACCTGATATGTTTCTCAAGTATCCAGATTCATACAAGGAAGAAGATGCAGGTTCAAAGCTGAAGATCAAAGATCTGAGTCAAGTCCAACCTGAAGTGACTCAGAAGAAGACAAAGAAGAGGAAAGCAGAAGGATCATCTCATCAGACTCCAAAGAAATGAGGTAATTCATCTGCTGCCCCTATTTCAATTTCATCTACTATTCCAACATCTGCTGCCCCTCCTAAAACTTCTCACAGAATATCAATCCCAATCCCTACCATTGATGAAACCATACCAGAAGACCCTTCTGAGGCCTTACTACTCAGAAGACCCAGAATCAAAATTACCAAACAACCAACTGTTTCAACAACACCAGCACTAGATAGAGTGCTAGCTGATATTGAGCGTGAACATGTTTCTGCTCAACCAAATTCTGAACTACCAAAAATTCAACCTGAACCAGAAATTCAACCTGAACCAGAAATACAACAACAACCAGAACCAGAACCTCAACAACAACAACCTCTCACAGAAGAACCTCTGATCCCTGAGCAATCAGAGATTCCACCTCCTCAACCAGAAAATAATCCACCCTCACCACAAACAGAGTTTCACCGCTATGAAACCCCTTCTCCACATCATTCTGATCCCCACTCACCTCAACCTTCACCGCTGGCAATCCAGTTGCCATGTGGAACCACCATTGTCAGGCCCCAGTTGCCATCATCAGAGGAATCAACCCCTCCAAAAACTCCAACCACTCCAATAGAAATATCCTCTGACTCTGATAACCCTCCTCCAAAACAAACAACCTCTGAAAACCAATCCGCTGAAAACCCCAGCAGAACTTTCATTGACTTAACAAGTCTTGAACGTCTTGCTGATCTAAGACACAAAATTGCCATACCCATACCAAAGCAACCAGATGTTGGCTCTGGTATTTTGAATTTTGAAACAGGTATGCTGCAATGGATTGCTTCTTTGAAGCAAGTCTGTCCGGGGATGATTGACCCAGCTGCTTCTGATCAGCTCTGGTCACAGTTCAGAGTATGGGTACGTGCTGAAGCCCTCAAGCTGCAGGACGTCAACTATGAGCAGGCTCAACAGAACTTTAGCAAGCTGCTGAAGGAAGTTGAGAGTCAGCTGCCTCAAGAAGTTGTGCTCCCTCTGGACAGTGAATCCTGGTCTGAGAAAGAGCAAGCTGCACAGGTGCAACCATCAGAAGAAGACAAGACTCTTCAGGAAGAAAATCCAGCAGAAGATGTAGCTGAAAGTTCTGAGAAGCTTCCTCCTGCTGAAAGTTCTCAAGCTGCCTTGGACAGGCAGGCTCTGGAAGAACTAAGGCTGAATGACTTGCGTCTCCAGCAGCGGATGGAAGAGAATGATCAGAAGATGGAAGCAAGAATGAATGTACAGGACAGCAAAATTGACACTGTTGTCACCATGGTTCAGAAGCAGAATGAAACTTCTGAAAAGATTCAAGCAATGCTGGAAAGCCTGTTCTCACGCATGCCCCCACAACCTTAAAATCTTTTTCATGCATAATTTTTCATGTTTTCTTCATTTTATGTTTTGACTATGTTTTGTAATGCTATTTTGCTCTGATTCTGAACTATTTTAATATAATTAGTTTTTCTGATCTAAATTATTTTAGCACATCACCATCACTTTTTGATTGCTGACAAAAAGGGGGAGAACAAGAATGATATTTAAAATCAATAAACGGCTAACTAGACAGAAACTCTCAAACATTCTAACTCTATTACTTGAAATGTTTTTCTGTTTTGTTTTTAAGTCTACAGGCACAAGGAAGCTCATGAAGACTAGAAACTAGATGCTCTGATCAAAATGTAGAAGCTCATGTTGCTCTGATCAAATATGAAGTTCTGATATATGAAGCTTTGATCGTCCCAACACTCTGATCCGAAGCAAAGCTCTGACAGGAAAAGCTCTGAAGCTCTGCTCTCTGATAAGTCAAAGACTCTTAATCTGATGTTCAAAGATAGAAAAAGATCTGATCCTGAAGAACACGCATATCAAAGGGAAGTAACAAACTCAGGGGGAGTATCTCTTAACTCTGATTTCTTCTTACTTCTTAACTCTGAAACATTTCCTAGATACCTTTTCACGTTATTTTTTATTTAAAATATCTAGTTTTTGTCATCATCAAAAAGGGGGAGATTGTTAGAACAATGTTTGAATCTAGTACCCTATATTTAAGTTTTGATGATAACAAAGTGAAAAGATATGGTATTTATATGTTTCATGTTTGAACTATATGCTGCCTAAAAATACTATGCTCTGACTTGCAGATATGCTGATTAAAATAAACAAGATCACTTCATCAGCATCAGAACTTGATTTGATACACCAGCATCAGAAGTTGCTGAATCAGAACGTGAAGATCAGATGATCAACTCACGCACATGCTGAAGCTTGATGAACATAACTGCGCGTAAACACTCTGATACAGAAACAATAGTTCATCAGCAGCGAAGCAGAATCAGAATGAGCCAAGCCAGAACGTGCATTGAAGAAGCAACGGTACTGTGCATTGAATGCTAATTAATTCCAACGGCTTCATTCTAGACAAGATCTGCTCAAAAAGGAAAGCTTGTTCATCTTCTCAAGTGCTATATAAACCAAGCTTCGAAGATTATCATGGCTAATGCTTCCAAACTCTCTACACGCACAAAGCTGATCAATAATCTTCATCTACCAGTTTTGATAAACCAACAAACTCTGATACTCCATTAGTGTTTAGCATTCTAAGTTTCTAAGCTTAATTTGTGTATACATCACAGTTGTGATATAGTTTTGTAGAAAACATTCACACACATTATTTTATACCTTTGTAAGAAAGTGTTGCCTTGACAAACCGGATTGTGGTTTGAATCAAGAAGGCTTTAGCAGTTGTTAAAGCAGATTTGTATTCAGTTGAATATAGTGAATTAAGACCTCGTTGGAGAGAGGCGAAATCACCTTGACGGGTGGACTGGAGTAGTTTGAGATCAAACGAACCAGGATAAAAATATCTTGTCAATTGCTTTAAGTTTCCAGTTTTACAATTCAACCCCCCCTTCTTGTGTTTTTCACCCCTTCAGACTGAGCATTGAGGGAGATAAGCTAGTTATATTGAATCTTACCAAGGTGGAGAAGACGGAATGACCGGCGGCGGCGACGACTGAAGAGGAAGGAACGAACGGCGGCGACGACGACTGAAGAGGAAGGAACGAACGGCGGCGACGGCAGAAATGAGGAAGCTTAAGACGAACGAAGAAATGAAGAAGATCTGAACGAAAGAAATGAAGAAGACTAAAGAACAGATTTAGGGATTTTTAATTTTATTATAAAAACAACCTACGAAAGCGCTTTTAAAAAGCGCTGGCATAGGGTTCCCTATAAGAGCGCTTCTGAGGTAAAAAGCGCTTTCGTAGGTCCCCCTTTCAAAGCGCTTTTCAAAAGCGCTGGCATAGGGTTCCCTATAAGAGCGCTTTTCAAAAGCGCTTTCGTAGGTTAGATATTTCAAATACCTACGAAAGCGCTTTCTGAAAAGCGCTTTCGTAGGGAACCCTATGCCAGCGCTTTTAAAAAAGCGCCTTCGTAGGTTTCCCTTTTTTTTAATTTTGTTTTTTGTGAAGGCTATGGCAGCGCTTTTTCAATAAGCGCTTTAGTAGAGGCGCTGTAAAAAGCAGTTTTTGGCGTAGTGAATAACTATGTGGGGATATTCCATATTCATTAAGGAGGTGGTTGTTACTGCTTAGGTCATATGTGCCAAACAATTTTAATTATGTTCATATGCATATGTTCATTCAATTTTAGTCATTGGACAAGTTTGCATTCAAAACAAATACAAGAAGTTTGCACTTCAAAATATATTTGTATTGATATTTTGCTCATGAATATGCGTTTTTTTTTACAAAGAGACGGAGATCCTAGTAAGAGGAAATCGTCGAAAGAAAAACAAAATTGAAAACAAAAACAAATAGCCATGTGAAATGATCTCATTGCCTTCCAACTCTACTATTTCCCTAATGTCTTCGAATGTCCCTTGCCGTTGACAAAAGTTATTTGGATTGATCTTGGACCGTTTGAACTGAGACCTTAGTGATAAAGTTGACAGTGGTGACTCTACGGGACACAGTCATACACTTTCAATTCTTAACTTTTGCCTGTACCGTCCTTAAAAGTTTGACATTCATATAATTAATATTTGATTATGATAATGAAAAAAATAATATTAATTTGAATAAAAACACTTACCATATTAAATCAGAGACTTTAAAAATAGTTTAATGATGAAATGAAATTTCTTAAAGATGAGAGAAAGTGAATTTTGCTTCAATAAAGTATCATAGTAAAATAAGTGACAGTAATCTATTATATAACATGTCGTTAGGATTTTATATTTAATATTTTAATATTTATGAGATATGCATTAACTATATATTATAAATAAATATATTGCAATTTGATTTGAAAATACTTGGAATGTGAACTATTTAAAAAAATAACCATAAAATATTTGGTACGAATATATAACTGTTTACGGATACAATTTTTTTAATATGTAAAAGATTTTTTTTCTTTATTTTATACGTAAGAAACACAGTCAAATGCCTAAAATAAGGTTTTTACTAAATGAATTGTTTTAATGACTCAATTTAGAAAATTGGTTAATATAATTTATAGTTTGATTAATAAATGTTTAGACATTATAAATAATTTTTAGTTGCAGAAGAAAATTGGTTAATAAAATATAAAATATGTTAAATTGTAATTCATAGTGTCAAAACTATGGTGTATTGAAGAGCATACAGATTAGATTTGTTTTAGATTTAAATAGATTTGATTTAGATATAAAATAGATAGATCTGATTTGGTACAAAAATATGTATTTGTGACTTTTATACTTTTGGTCTTTGAGCTAACCAAAATCTATAAATAGGGAGTAACCTCTAAGTTTGTAATTAAGTCAATTAAGTTGTATTCACATAATTTGCAGTTGCAAGTGAATAACAAAGTTCTCAACAGTTTGTGGGCAGAGAGAAACTCTGCAGAAAATAATTGTCTTCTTTCTTTTCTTTTCTTTCTCATAATTCATTGTCATTGTGTAGAAATTTATCATAGATATTTGGTGGGCTTCCAACATCTGGTATCAAGAGATGGGTTTCGATTCAAGGAAAGTATCGATCAAGAACGATTGGGGAAGAAAAATAATTCACGATGGCTAATTATGGAAATGCAAATTATTCATCAACTCTACCAATTCTGAAAGGAGACAACTATGAGAATTGGTGCAAACAAATGAAAGTTTTGTTCAGGTGTCAAGGTCTTTGGGATCTTGTAAAAGATGAATTTGAAGCGCTTGGAGAAAACGCTTCAAAATAAGAAAAGAAGAAACACACAGAAATTGAGAAGCTGAGTTATAAAGCACTCTTTATAATTTATCAATGTGTGAGCCCAGAAAATTTTGAAAAAGTGAGTGATTCAGAATCTGCAAAAGAAGCTTGGGATGTTCTTGAGAAGTTCTTTGGTGGTGCAGAAAAGGTGAAAGAAGTGAGGTTACAAACTCACAAGAGAACGTATGAATTTATTCAGATGGAAGATAGTGAAAGCATATCTGATTTCTTCACTAGAGTTACAAAACAAGTGAATCAAATCAAGGCATGTGGAGAAATATTAACAACAAGAGCTATTGTTTCGAAGATCTTGAGATCTTTGACTCTTAAGTTTGACCATGTAGTAGTGGCTATAGAAGAGGGGAAAGACTTGTTGATATTTACAAAGAAAGAGCTTCAAGGGACGCTTGAATATCATGAAAAAAGAATGAATGAAAGAGCTACAGGCAAGTTGAAGAGTGATGTGGCTTTGCATACACATTCAACAAAAGAAACCAAAGGCAAAGGAAAGTGGTTCGACAGAGGTAGAGGCGGCTACAAAAAATCTGCTGGTAGAGGAAACTAGAATGAAGGAAATGTGTCGAATCAGAGAAGACCATACCAAGACAACAAAAGAGGTGGTGTTGCAAATAGAGGAAGAAGTGGTTGTCGAAAACCTGATAAGAGTCACATTCAATGTTGCAATAGTCTGAAGTATGGTCACTATTCGAGTGATTGTCCAGAAAAGCGAAAGAATCAAGAAACTAATGCAAAGTTTGCAAAACATGAAGAAGAAGAAATGGTGCTGATGGTCACAACAAGATATGAAGATAGATTCAAGGACCAATGGTACTTGGATTTCATGATTCTTATCACATATGTATGGAAGGAAAGACTGGTTTGTTAACAGAAACCCCTCAATGAAAAATATGGTAAGATTTGTAAATGACAATACCCTAGTTGCTGAAGGTATTGGTGATATTATGATTATGAGAAAGGATGAAAAGAGATCAGTAATTTCTGATGTGTTGTACATACCAGGCATGAAGAGCAATTTGCTCAGTATAGGGCAGTTGGTCGAAAAGAATTATAAAGTGTTGATCAAAGATAAGATGGTGAGAGCCATCGATGCAAATGGAAGATTAATCTCGAAGGCTCCTATGTCTCAAAATTGAACCTTCAAGATCGAACTAAATGTGATGGAGCACAAGTGCCTTTTGATTTCAGCTAGCAGAGATGAATGGATATGGCATTATAAAGTAGGCCATCTCAACTTCAGAGACATCAGAGATTTGAAGAGAAGAAATATGGTTTCAGGATTGCCAAAAATCGACATTCCAAACGAGGTATGTGATGATAAGACTTGCAAGGTTCATGGTAATGGTACGGTCTGACTTAAAATGTTTAATGATCGTGAACTTCTTATTCATGATATGACGTATGTTCCAGAAGTCAAGCAAAATTTGTTATCTATAAATATGTTTGATTATCTAGGCTGTTGTACTAGAGTTGAACATGGAGTATTGAAGATTTCGCGTGATGAATTGATTATTGCAAAAGGGTCTAAAATATGTGTTCTATATATTTTAGAAGGTTCAAATATTGTTAATTTATCATTAACTAGTGGAGGCTTTCATGACAATGAAGAACTATGAGATTTGACTTTAAGGTATTATGAATCCCTTGAGGAAGTTTCCAAGGAGTATAATGAATTTTGCAGAAATCAAAGGATAAAAATGCATGTTTTCACTGAGTTGTTATTGAGTTTTTGCGGAAGATATGATGATAAAAATAACTTAATTGGTTGGTAGAGAATTTCTTGAGAGGGAGAATAGTGAAAACCAAAGGAGAAATCTGAGAGAAACTATAACGGAGAAAACTCAATTTGAGGTGGAGTTTCCTATTATGGATACTAGTAGTAGTGAGGGAACAGTTACAGAAATCTCTGATTATCATTTTACTCATGATAAAGTAAGTAGGATCATTATAGAATTTCAAAGGGACGGTTATAATAGCCTTGAATATTATGTTTTTAATGTGGCTGAAGAACTGCAAGACAAAGGAAGAAAAACCTTTATGGAGGTATTTGAAAACAAGTTGTGTCAAGAGTGGTTGAAAAATCACACTTGTATGCTTGTTAAATTACCTAAGCTAAAAAGGATAATTGGAAACAAGTGGATGCAAGTGGCGAGATCAAGATTCAAGGGTTAGTTGAATTTGATCAAGGTTATTAATTAGAGTTTCAACCTGGTAGAGAAACAATATTGTTGGTGGTTAAATTGGTATCAATACAGTTTAAAGTCAAGGTGGAGATTATTGTAACATACTTAACACCTTTTTTGATGAAGAGAAATAAAACATGTTTCGAGATTGCCCAAAATCAGGAAGCCAAAAAGCAGCAAGAATTTCGAGTTTGACCGATTTGCGTTATTTAAGGTTAGAATATTGGATATATATTAATTTAGAAATTGTATAAATTAAAATATAATATATTATAATATATTTATAATATTTTATTCTAATAATTAATGAGTTGTGTTTTTGGGCTTGAGTTTTTGCTATTATAAGTTTGTATCTCTTTATTGTGTTTAAAGTGTGACAATCATAGATTTTTTAGCAACAAGGAAGAGCAAGGGTTTAAAGGCATAACATATGGTTTTGGCTATTCTCAAGGGAAATCTTAGAAAGACAAGTGCTTTGAAAACCTTTGGAGTTATCTAAGGTTATTGAGAATTGGGAAACACTTGTTTACACCTTGGGTTTGAGTTATTCATATATTGAAGGTTGAAGAGGTTAGGAAACACTTGGGAAGAAAATATGGTAATTCTTAGGCGCCTTCAGGGTTGGTCTTGGGAACCTAAAGGCGAAGGCAATTTTCTTGTAACTCATCTATAATCTATTGTAACAATTTTCTGAGTATAGTGAATTGAAGAGATGCTCTCTCCCCTAGAGTAGATCGTTTGAACGAACTGGGTAAACAAACCTTCGTCTTTTTTCCTTATTCTGTTATATTATATGTGTACACATTATTATTGCTAGACATTTTATTTTTGTTCCTACTATTCTTTTCCTCACAAATTGATATTGAATTTTTTCGTAATTAACACCAATATTCACAACAATATACAATCTAATAAATTGCAACAGTGCAAAGGACAAAACTGAGGATAAAAATAACTGAGCAACAAAAATTGATCATCGGAAATTCATACCTATCTAAATAATGTTAAAAAACAATCTCCCCTTCATCAGATTTCCCACAACTTCAGAGAGTGAGAAACAAGGAGAATGAAATCAATAGAAACTTCGTAGCTTATTATCGAAAAACACTAACACAAGTAGGGAAATGGGTGAATGTAAAAAATAGAAAAGAAAGAGAAAACAACCTAGAGATCTGAGAGTTGAATCTTTTACGAGTTGAATCCTGACGAAAACAACAAACAAAAATCACAGATTTGAGTGAAACTTAAAAAAAAAATTATAAAGTTGTTTGAATCGAAAAAAGAACACACCCATAAGTTAAAAATCGAAACTTTAAAGGATTTTAAGCATGCCATTCTTACCTTTGAAGAATTTTGGTGAGTTCCACCTTTAAAATCTATGGCTTGAGCGGTTTCGAGTCCTAACGAATCAAAACAGCAAATCACCCAACATTGAATCTTTGACCAAGTGGTGTTGGTGTGAGATTGAGAGAAATAGAGAAGAAAAACGAGATAGTAAAGTAACGAATTGGAGAACAAGAGAAAGAAGCCGAAGAATGGAGTTAGAGTTTGATGTTTAATAAAATGAAACCACTTATTTTGTATTTAAAGTTTACATTTTAAATTAATATGAAATAAACTAATTCGATGTCATCAAACCTATTACCAAACGGAGTGCCATGCATGCATAATTTAATGGAAGTTCATAAAATTTAACACACACCACTAAAATAGATAACATAAGTACATTTAAAAGACTTAAAATAAACGTTTATTAAATAAGGGACTAAAGTGAAACCTGAAATTAAATTAAGGGATTGAAGAATAAAGTTCATGTGCCATTTTAAATCAATCACATTAAATCAAACATTACATACAAAACTCAGTGAGAAATAATAGCTATACTCTTGTAAAGGGAGTTTCCAACTTAAAAGTAAACAAGATTAACAAGAGGTGGTTATTCAAAAATTCATATATAGTTTACTAAAAATTCTACCATAAAATCTGCACATTGGTTATCTTTTTTATAAGTGTGGAGAATTTAAACTCTCGAATCTCTACAGACAATTTTTTTATAGTAATAAATATATTTGTAAGCTTAAGATAGCAAGCCTTGAATCACATAGAAGACTATAACTCTTATCTAAGTAACCAAAATTTCGAACAAGGATTGATTCATTCATCGTTGCTATTTTAACGAAAGCATAATAAATCTATAAGAAAAAAGAGTTGTGGTTTATTGTTGCTTAGTGAAAATGGCCCACATATCTTGCATGTTAATGAATTATTATGTTTTAAATTGTTAAATTTTTGTGTGAAAATTATAAATATTTACTCTTTAATAAAATCTCAAATTTGATTAGAATGTCTAAATCTATTAAAATTAAAGAGAAGTCGAATAAAAATTGACATTCTTATAATTAATATTTAAAATGGAATGAAATAATATATTAAAGTCGATTAAGTTAAAACAATTAGTATAGTATAAAATAAGAAACTTTAACGACAGTTTACCTAAAAAGATTTTTTTTTAAATTTTTAATTCTTTCTTTAACCATATTATTGATATGTTCTTCAAATTTATTAACGCTATATTAATTAAATTATTGACATGCTCTTTAAATTTATTAAAGCTATAAGTTTTGAAGTAAGACATTATTGACATGCTCTTCAAATTTATTAAAGCTATATTGAGTAAATTATTATTGGTTTTCATGATGGAAAATATCACTTACAAATGGAGTGAAGCTAAGTGAAATATTGAAAAATTCTTTTAATGGATCCTTTAAATCATAGATTAAGCAATTATATTTTGTAGCTCAAATTCATTATTCAATAAAACTAGAAAATAATATTTTATAGTCTAAAATCATTCAATTTATTGATTCGATTGAATTTAATTTTTTTTGATGCGTTTATTCACGCGCACAATACAATATGCTCAATACCTAAAAGGTTACGTAGATATATATGTACACCAAATTTTTAATACAAAATTTAAAAATTTTCAAATAAGGATTCATGTGAATGATATAAATTAACCCTAAACTTCAACATTTTAAAGTGTTCATACAAAAAAAGATGGATGTCAAAAAATAACAAATTATTAAGAAAAGTTCACACGTGATTTTGAATCAATTTCATTTAGTCGAACAATTATATACATTACTAATGAGAAATGATATTTATACTTTTGTATATCTTGTATAAGGAGTTCCCATAGCATCACTTACAAGCAAAGAATATAAACAAGGCGGTGGTTGTTCAAAAATTCCTAAACAAAGCATAGCGTTTGCTCCACACTTTGCCATAAAATCTGCGCATTGGTTGCTTTCTCTATAAGTATGAGTAAATGAAACTCTCCAATCTCTACAAAGAAGTTCTTCAATAGCCTTTATAATATGAAGATATTTGCAAGTGTGAGATACTGAATGTTGAATCATAGAGAGAGCTTTCGTACAATCTGATCTACAACTCACATCTCTAAAGCCCATGTTCCAAGCAAGGGTTAATCCATTTTGTATTGCTAATAGTTCAACTTCTACGCTGTCGGCGAAACTAACGGGTCCACTAAACCCTATTATCCAAGATCCATTATGATCTCTAATTAGGCCTCCATAACCTGCTCTTCCTGGATTCCCATAAGAACTCCCATCAATATTGAGAGCCACCTGATGCTCGAAAGGTGGAGACCAACGAACCAACTGGATCACATAAATTTCATCATAATTAATTTAAGTGAAAACAAAAATTTAGAAGCATATATTAACATTTATGGTCTTGTATATTAACAAAATTTTAGGGGAGTATATTAACATGTTTGACAACTTGAAACTCAAATTTATAAAATATCAACTATTTCTCTAAAATAACTAACTATTTCAAATCTTTCATGTGTGAAACTGATATGTTACAAGTGTTGATGTTTTAGATAAATTGGCTCGATAACTTGTTAAAGTTAATGTCACCATGTAAGACCCTAATCATAAAGTTCATAGTAATTATAATTTTAACTTTTTTATGGATCAAGTCTCATCACTACTAACCAATTTTAATGAAAATGTGTTACAATTTATATAAGTTTATTTATTTTCAAAACAAGCAAAAATAATATAGGTCATTTCATATAATAAAATAAAAGTTTGATATTTATATAATTAATATTTAACAATGAGAATGAAAAAAATAAAAAGTTTATTAGGGTAATGCTAACCAGTGTTCCTGAAGTATTGGTTAAGAATCATTAACTACATCATGAAATTAATTATATCATGAATTCATTAGTATTCTTTAGAAAAAATAGATTACTGAAAGTGTTATTTAAGGAAATAATTGAAATTTTCTAAATATAAAATGTATTAAATAATCTTTAATCACACTTTAAAAAAAAAATTAAATGTATTTAATTATTGCATTAACTCAAATTAATTTATTCACTCATTTTCTCTTTGGGACATAATTTATAAACGTGAAAATAAATGAAATTTAGAAGTTAAATATTCTAACTTTATTTCAATATTATTATATGAAAACTTGATTTACTATAAACAAGATAAAAAATGCAAAAAACTCATAACAAATTAAAAATAAAATATTACAAAAAAATAAAAATAATAAGTAAAAAATTTAAATAAAAATCCATGTTTAATTTAAATATCAAATATGAATAATATGCAGAAGTAAGAGACATTGAAGTACCACTAAAAATAATAATATGTAACATCTAAATTTCTCTAAAGAATATTAGTAAACTCATGATACAATTAATTTCATGAATGGGAGACTCTAACACTATAATAATGAAATAAAATTAACTGCATAAAGAGAAATGAAGAATAGTAAAGAAAATTAACTGCATAAAGAGAAATGAAGAATAGTAAAGAGAAATGAAAAGAAGAAAGCACATAAAAGTTTGACGTTTATATAATTAATATTTGATTATGATAATGAAAAAAATAAAATTAATTTAAATAAAAACACTTACCATATTAAATCAGAGACTTTAAGAATAATTTAATGATGAAATGAAATTTCTTGAAGATGAGAGAAAGTGAATTTTGCTTCAATAAAGTGTCACAGTAAGATAAGTGACGGTAATCTATTTTATAACATGCCGTTAGGGTTTCATATTTAAGATATGAATATTATGAGATATGCATTAACTAATTATATATCATAAATAAATATATTGCGATTTGATTTTAAAATACTCGGAATGTGAAGTATTATAAAAGTAACCATAAAATATTTACTACGAATATATGACTGCCTCCTTTATTATTGGTGGCCTAAGAAATAAGTTTTTTTAATATGAAAAAAAACTTTTTTTATTTTATACGTAAGAAACACAGCCAAATACCTAAAAAAAAGGTTTTTACTAAATGAATTGTTTCAATGACTCACTTTAGAAAATTTCAAATTATCTTATGACTATCAGCTTAATAATTTATTAAGCATGTTGAATGTAAAAAAATAAATAAAATAGTAAAATAATAAAAGTTAATGACACTTCGCAACTAACAAAAACAAAACATTTCTTCATTATTTTTAAAACTAAGATCTAACCTTAACAATAAATTTTAACAACTTGCTGATTTTATAAGTAAAAGTATGTCGACATTTTGTTTGTAAATATCCATTATTCATTAGTACCATGACTCTGCATTTTTCATTTACTTGTCTCAATAAATTTAACATATATTCTTCTTAAAAAATAAATAATATTTTACAAAGCATAATGCTATTAGATTTATTTAATTCACAAATTATAAATTGATAGAATCAATTATTTATAAATGATTAATATAAATTATAATTAATTGTTATTAAATAATAGTTATTATTTGATTGATATTTATTTTTGAATGAACCTTCATGTTTGACCCATTTTTGGTAAGCCTAATTAGATGGCTTTGACTTCTGTCATTTAATTATCAGCTATGTTGTTCATACACGAAAGAATGCACTTATACCTTAATCACTGTTTATAGATACGGCATGAATAGTAAAGAGTGTGTAAATAGTGTTTGGGAATAGTAACATGAAATTGATTAATAAAATATAAAAAAATTAGTTAATATAGTTTATAATTTGATTAATAAATGTTTAGACATTAAAAATAATTTTTAGTTGTTTTAGTATCCCAAAATTTGATCTCTCATTTCTCAATAAATCTCTCATAAGATCTCCATTGATTCAAGACTACACAAAGTTTGATCACCTCAAGACACCTCCTCAACACTGACAACTCAAAAATTAGGGTTTGAGTTTTCACAAGGACAATTGGATTTTCAAGACCTCAAATGGCTTTCATGGTTCATTAGGAACCCTCAAGATTTCTCATTTCAAGTATTAAGTCTTGAATCATATTTTTGCTCAGTCAGTTGATCAGATGACCTAAAATTAGTTGTATTGAATAAAAAGTCAACTGTGGTCAATTTGAAGTCAAACTTCATAATTTTTTATCCATATCAACATCACGAATTCATATATGTTAATTGATCAAGTTTGGATCACAATTTCTCAAGAAATTTGATCAGATCATCAAAAGGACAAAATTGACAAAATTAGGATTTTGACTAAGGAGGTTCAATTTTTGACTTTTGACCTAACAAATGACTTATTGGTTCAAGACATGATCTCAAGAATTCAAATGCACCATCTTGACCTAATTGCATAGTTCAAATCATATCTCAAGATTATTGAATTGACAGATGAATTTCAGTCAACTGATGAAAAGTCAACTTTACATTGAAAAGTCAACTTTACACTGAAAAGTCAAACTTTGATTTTTTGATCAAAATCAAGTTTCAAAAATCATATTTCATCAAGACATGTCAAAATATGAAACTTATTCATCTGGTCGGGTCCAGGTTTTATAATAAACTTCTTAGAGATTTAGTTGTTATCTGGTCGGATTCCAGATTTCACAATGAATTTCTAAAGGGAATTGCTATCTGGTCGGATCCAGGCTTCATAATAATTTTTTGGGGTGGAGGCAATCTCTACTGGGGAAAAGAAGTCAAACCTTAGCCTAGTTGCGTCCAGATTCTTCTATATCTTTAAAGAGTTAAACTATTATCAGGTCGGGTCCAGACTTCATATTATCTGAAAGATTATACTATTATCTGGTCGGATCCAGGCTCTACAATGACTTGAGAAGTTGACTATTATCTGATCGAGTCCAGGCTTCATAGTAACTTGAAAATTGTACTAATATCTGGTCCGATCCAGTCTTGATAGTATCTTTTGGAGATAGTAAAGATTTTGTCGACGGCTTTACTGGGGATCAGGGGTTGTGACCCTATGATTTGTAATAATCTGAAAAGAAAACTCAAGCTGGAGAGTGTAGACTCATTCAGAAAGGACAGATTCAGCTTGGGGAGGATATACTCAATTTGGGGAGGATATACTCAACTGGGGGTAATAGGCTCAGCTGGGGAATTTTTGTACTCGGCTGGGGAGCTATGCTACTCGTTGTTTGTTGGGGAAATAAACCATATTGGGGAAATAAACCCTATTGATAAACTGCTGAAAATGTGAGTTCTTTTTAGGAATAGATCTACAAGGCTTCTACTTGTAACATTCAACTTAGCTGGGGAAAGAGTTGCCAAGAGATTGAGACTCTGGTTGGAGATTATCCTATGCAAAGAAATTTGCGAGTAACTTTGTTGAGGAGGATGTTAATGAAATAACTATGTGGGGATATTCCATATTCATTAAGGAGGTGGTTGTTACTGCTTAGGTCATATGTGCCAAACAATTTTAATTATGTTCATATGCATATGTTCATTCAATTTTAGTCATTGGACAAGTTTGCATTCAAAACAAATACAAGAAGTTTGCACTTCAAAATATATTTGTATTGATATTTTGCTCATGAATATGCGTTTTTTTTTACAAAGAGACGGAGATCCTAGTAAGAGGAAATCGTCGAAAGAAAAACAAAATTGAAAACAAAAACAAATAGCCATGTGAAATGATCTCATTGCCTTCCAACTCTACTATTTCCCCAATGTCTTCGAATGTCCCTTGCCGTTGACAAAAGTTATTTGGATTGATCTTGGACCGTTTGAACTGGGACCTTAGTGATAAAGTTGACAGTGGTGACTCTACGGGACACAGTCATACACTTTCAATTCTTAACTTTTGCCTGTACCGCCCTTAAAAGTTTGACATTCATATAATTAATATTTGATTATGATAATGAAAAAAATAATATTAATTTGAATAAAAACACTTACCATATTAAATCAGAGACTTTAAAAATAGTTTAATGATGAAATGAAATTTCTTAAAGATGAGAGAAAGTGAATTTTGCTTCAATAAAGTATCATAGTAAAATAAGTGACAGTAATCTATTATATAACATGTCGTTAGGATTTTATATTTAATATTTTAATATTTATGAGATATGCATTAACTATATATTATAAATAAATATATTGCAATTTGATTTGAAAATACTTGGAATGTGAACTATTTAAAAAAATAACCATAAAATATTTGGTACGAATATATAACTGTTTACGGATACAATTTTTTTAATATGTAAAAGATTTTTTTTCTTTATTTTATACGTAAGAAACACAGTCAAATGCCTAAAATAAGGTTTTTACTAAATGAATTGTTTTAATGACTCAATTTAGAAAATTGGTTAATATAATTTATAGTTTGATTAATAAATGTTTAGACATTATAAATAATTTTTAGTTGCAGAAGAAAATTGGTTAATAAAATATAAAATATGTTAAATTGTAATTCATAGTGTCAAAACTATGGTGTATTGAAGAGCATACAGATTAGATTTGTTTTAGATTTAAATAGATTTGATTTAGATATAAAATAGATAGATCTGATTTGGTACAAAAATATGTATTTGTGACTTTTATACTTTTGGTCTTTGAGCTAACCAAAATCTATAAATAGGGAGTAACCTCTAAGTTTGTAATTAAGTCAATTAAGTTGTATTCACATAATTTGCAGTTGCAAGTGAATAACAAAGTTCTCAACAGTTTGTGGGCAGAGAGAAACTCTGCAGAAAATAATTGTCTTCTTTCTTTTCTTTTCTTTCTCATAATTCATTGTCATTGTGTAGAAATTTATCATAGATATTTGGTGGGCTTCCAACATCTGGTATCAAGAGATGGGTTTCGATTCAAGGAAAGTATCGATCAAGAACGATTGGGGAAGAAAAATAATTCACGATGGCTAATTATGGAAATGCAAATTATTCATCAACTCTACCAATTCTGAAAGGAGACAACTATGAGAATTGGTGCAAACAAATGAAAGTTTTGTTCAGGTGTCAAGGTCTTTGGGATCTTGTAAAAGATGAATTTGAAGCGCTTGGAGAAAACGCTTCAAAATAAGAAAAGAAGAAACACACAGAAATTGAGAAGCTGAGTTATAAAGCACTCTTTATAATTTATCAATGTGTGAGCCCAGAAAATTTTGAAAAAGTGAGTGATTCAGAATCTGCAAAAGAAGCTTGGGATGTTCTTGAGAAGTTCTTTGGTGGTGCAGAAAAGGTGAAAGAAGTGAGGTTACAAACTCACAAGAGAACGTATGAATTTATTCAGATGGAAGATAGTGAAAGCATATCTGATTTCTTCACTAGAGTTACAAAACAAGTGAATCAAATCAAGGCATGTGGAGAAATATTAACAACAAGAGCTATTGTTTCGAAGATCTTGAGATCTTTGACTCTTAAGTTTGACCATGTAGTAGTGGCTATAGAAGAGGGGAAAGACTTGTTGATATTTACAAAGAAAGAGCTTCAAGGGACGCTTGAATATCATGAAAAAAGAATGAATGAAAGAGCTACAGGCAAGTTGAAGAGTGATGTGGCTTTGCATACACATTCAACAAAAGAAACCAAAGGCAAAGGAAAGTGGTTCGACAGAGGTAGAGGCGGCTACAAAAAATCTGCTGGTAGAGGAAACTAGAATGAAGGAAATGTGTCGAATCAGAGAAGACCATACCAAGACAACAAAAGAGGTGGTGTTGCAAATAGAGGAAGAAGTGGTTGTCGAAAACCTGATAAGAGTCACATTCAATGTTGCAATAGTCTGAAGTATGGTCACTATTCGAGTGATTGTCCAGAAAAGCGAAAGAATCAAGAAACTAATGCAAAGTTTGCAAAACATGAAGAAGAAGAAATGGTGCTGATGGTCACAACAAGATATGAAGATAGATTCAAGGACCAATGGTACTTGGATTTCATGATTCTTATCACATATGTATGGAAGGAAAGACTGGTTTGTTAACAGAAACCCCTCAATGAAAAATATGGTAAGATTTGTAAATGACAATACCCTAGTTGCTGAAGGTATTGGTGATATTATGATTATGAGAAAGGATGAAAAGAGATCAGTAATTTCTGATGTGTTGTACATACCAGGCATGAAGAGCAATTTGCTCAGTATAGGGCAGTTGGTCGAAAAGAATTATAAAGTGTTGATCAAAGATAAGATGGTGAGAGCCATCGATGCAAATGGAAGATTAATCTCGAAGGCTCCTATGTCTCAAAATTGAACCTTCAAGATCGAACTAAATGTGATGGAGCACAAGTGCCTTTTGATTTCAGCTAGCAGAGATGAATGGATATGGCATTATAAAGTAGGCCATCTCAACTTCAGAGACATCAGAGATTTGAAGAGAAGAAATATGGTTTCAGGATTGCCAAAAATCGACATTCCAAACGAGGTATGTGATGATAAGACTTGCAAGGTTCATGGTAATGGTACGGTCTGACTTAAAATGTTTAATGATCGTGAACTTCTTATTCATGATATGACGTATGTTCCAGAAGTCAAGCAAAATTTGTTATCTATAAATATGTTTGATTATCTAGGCTGTTGTACTAGAGTTGAACATGGAGTATTGAAGATTTCGCGTGATGAATTGATTATTGCAAAAGGGTCTAAAATATGTGTTCTATATATTTTAGAAGGTTCAAATATTGTTAATTTATCATTAACTAGTGGAGGCTTTCATGACAATGAAGAACTATGAGATTTGACTTTAAGGTATTATGAATCCCTTGAGGAAGTTTCCAAGGAGTATAATGAATTTTGCAGAAATCAAAGGATAAAAATGCATGTTTTCACTGAGTTGTTATTGAGTTTTTGCGGAAGATATGATGATAAAAATAACTTAATTGGTTGGTAGAGAATTTCTTGAGAGGGAGAATAGTGAAAACCAAAGGAGAAATCTGAGAGAAACTATAACGGAGAAAACTCAATTTGAGGTGGAGTTTCCTATTATGGATACTAGTAGTAGTGAGGGAACAGTTACAGAAATCTCTGATTATCATTTTACTCATGATAAAGTAAGTAGGATCATTATAGAATTTCAAAGGGACGGTTATAATAGCCTTGAATATTATGTTTTTAATGTGGCTGAAGAACTGCAAGACAAAGGAAGAAAAACCTTTATGGAGGTATTTGAAAACAAGTTGTGTCAAGAGTGGTTGAAAAATCACACTTGTATGCTTGTTAAATTACCTAAGCTAAAAAGGATAATTGGAAACAAGTGGATGCAAGTGGCGAGATCAAGATTCAAGGGTTAGTTGAATTTGATCAAGGTTATTAATTAGAGTTTCAACCTGGTAGAGAAACAATATTGTTGGTGGTTAAATTGGTATCAATACAGTTTAAAGTCAAGGTGGAGATTATTGTAACATACTTAACACCTTTTTTGATGAAGAGAAATAAAACATGTTTCGAGATTGCCCAAAATCAGGAAGCCAAAAAGCAGCAAGAATTTCGAGTTTGACCGATTTGCGTTATTTAAGGTTAGAATATTGGATATATATTAATTTAGAAATTGTATAAATTAAAATATAATATATTATAATATATTTATAATATTTTATTCTAATAATTAATGAGTTGTGTTTTTGGGCTTGAGTTTTTGCTATTATAAGTTTGTATCTCTTTATTGTGTTTAAAGTGTGACAATCATAGATTTTTTAGCAACAAGGAAGAGCAAGGGTTTAAAGGCATAACATATGGTTTTGGCTATTCTCAAGGGAAATCTTAGAAAGACAAGTGCTTTGAAAACCTTTGGAGTTATCTAAGGTTATTGAGAATTGGGAAACACTTGTTTACACCTTGGGTTTGAGTTATTCATATATTGAAGGTTGAAGAGGTTAGGAAACACTTGGGAAGAAAATATGGTAATTCTTAGGCGCCTTCAGGGTTGGTCTTGGGAACCTAAAGGCGAAGGCAATTTTCTTGTAACTCATCTATAATCTATTGTAACAATTTTCTGAGTATAGTGAATTGAAGAGATGCTCTCTCCCCTAGAGTAGATCGTTTGAACGAACTGGGTAAACAAACCTTCGTCTTTTTTCCTTATTCTGTTATATTATATGTGTACACATTATTATTGCTAGACATTTTATTTTTGTTCCTACTATTCTTTTCCTCACAAATTGATATTGAATTTTTTCGTAATTAACACCAATATTCACAACAATATACAATCTAATAAATTGCAACAGTGCAAAGGACAAAACTGAGGATAAAAATAACTGAGCAACAAAAATTGATCATCGGAAATTCATACCTATCTAAATAATGTTAAAAAACAATCTCCCCTTCATCAGATTTCCCACAACTTCAGAGAGTGAGAAACAAGGAGAATGAAATCAATAGAAACTTCGTAGCTTATTATCGAAAAACACTAACACAAGTAGGGAAATGGGTGAATGTAAAAAATAGAAAAGAAAGAGAAAACAACCTAGAGATCTGAGAGTTGAATCTTTTACGAGTTGAATCCTGACGAAAACAACAAACAAAAATCACAGATTTGAGTGAAACTTAAAAAAAAAATTATAAAGTTGTTTGAATCGAAAAAAGAACACACCCATAAGTTAAAAATCGAAACTTTAAAGGATTTTAAGCATGCCATTCTTACCTTTGAAGAATTTTGGTGAGTTCCACCTTTAAAATCTATGGCTTGAGCGGTTTCGAGTCCTAACGAATCAAAACAGCAAATCACCCAACATTGAATCTTTGACCAAGTGGTGTTGGTGTGAGATTGAGAGAAATAGAGAAGAAAAACGAGATAGTAAAGTAACGAATTGGAGAACAAGAGAAAGAAGCCGAAGAATGGAGTTAGAGTTTGATGTTTAATAAAATGAAACCACTTATTTTGTATTTAAAGTTTACATTTTAAATTAATATGAAATAAACTAATTCGATGTCATCAAACCTATTACCAAACGGAGTGCCATGCATGCATAATTTAATGGAAGTTCATAAAATTTAACACACACCACTAAAATAGATAACATAAGTACATTTAAAAGACTTAAAATAAACGTTTATTAAATAAGGGACTAAAGTGAAACCTGAAATTAAATTAAGGGATTGAAGAATAAAGTTCATGTGCCATTTTAAATCAATCACATTAAATCAAACATTACATACAAAACTCAGTGAGAAATAATAGCTATACTCTTGTAAAGGGAGTTTCCAACTTAAAAGTAAACAAGATTAACAAGAGGTGGTTATTCAAAAATTCATATATAGTTTACTAAAAATTCTACCATAAAATCTGCACATTGGTTATCTTTTTTATAAGTGTGGAGAATTTAAACTCTCGAATCTCTACAGACAATTTTTTTATAGTAATAAATATATTTGTAAGCTTAAGATAGCAAGCCTTGAATCACATAGAAGACTATAACTCTTATCTAAGTAACCAAAATTTCGAACAAGGATTGATTCATTCATCGTTGCTATTTTAACGAAAGCATAATAAATCTATAAGAAAAAAGAGTTGTGGTTTATTGTTGCTTAGTGAAAATGGCCCACATATCTTGCATGTTAATGAATTATTATGTTTTAAATTGTTAAATTTTTGTGTGAAAATTATAAATATTTACTCTTTAATAAAATCTCAAATTTGATTAGAATGTCTAAATCTATTAAAATTAAAGAGAAGTCGAATAAAAATTGACATTCTTATAATTAATATTTAAAATGGAATGAAATAATATATTAAAGTCGATTAAGTTAAAACAATTAGTATAGTATAAAATAAGAAACTTTAACGACAGTTTACCTAAAAAGATTTTTTTTTAAATTTTTAATTCTTTCTTTAACCATATTATTGATATGTTCTTCAAATTTATTAACGCTATATTAATTAAATTATTGACATGCTCTTTAAATTTATTAAAGCTATAAGTTTTGAAGTAAGACATTATTGACATGCTCTTCAAATTTATTAAAGCTATATTGAGTAAATTATTATTGGTTTTCATGATGGAAAATATCACTTACAAATGGAGTGAAGCTAAGTGAAATATTGAAAAATTCTTTTAATGGATCCTTTAAATCATAGATTAAGCAATTATATTTTGTAGCTCAAATTCATTATTCAATAAAACTAGAAAATAATATTTTATAGTCTAAAATCATTCAATTTATTGATTCGATTGAATTTAATTTTTTTTGATGCGTTTATTCACGCGCACAATACAATATGCTCAATACCTAAAAGGTTACGTAGATATATATGTACACCAAATTTTTAATACAAAATTTAAAAATTTTCAAATAAGGATTCATGTGAATGATATAAATTAACCCTAAACTTCAACATTTTAAAGTGTTCATACAAAAAAAGATGGATGTCAAAAAATAACAAATTATTAAGAAAAGTTCACACGTGATTTTGAATCAATTTCATTTAGTCGAACAATTATATACATTACTAATGAGAAATGATATTTATACTTTTGTATATCTTGTATAAGGAGTTCCCATAGCATCACTTACAAGCAAAGAATATAAACAAGGCGGTGGTTGTTCAAAAATTCCTAAACAAAGCATAGCGTTTGCTCCACACTTTGCCATAAAATCTGCGCATTGGTTGCTTTCTCTATAAGTATGAGTAAATGAAACTCTCCAATCTCTACAAAGAAGTTCTTCAATAGCCTTTATAATATGAAGATATTTGCAAGTGTGAGATACTGAATGTTGAATCATAGAGAGAGCTTTCGTACAATCTGATCTACAACTCACATCTCTAAAGCCCATGTTCCAAGCAAGGGTTAATCCATTTTGTATTGCTAATAGTTCAACTTCTACGCTGTCGGCGAAACTAACGGGTCCACTAAACCCTATTATCCAAGATCCATTATGATCTCTAATTAGGCCTCCATAACCTGCTCTTCCTGGATTCCCATAAGAACTCCCATCAATATTGAGAGCCACCTGATGCTCGAAAGGTGGAGACCAACGAACCAACTGGATCACATAAATTTCATCATAATTAATTTAAGTGAAAACAAAAATTTAGAAGCATATATTAACATTTATGGTCTTGTATATTAACAAAATTTTAGGGGAGTATATTAACATGTTTGACAACTTGAAACTCAAATTTATAAAATATCAACTATTTCTCTAAAATAACTAACTATTTCAAATCTTTCATGTGTGAAACTGATATGTTACAAGTGTTGATGTTTTAGATAAATTGGCTCGATAACTTGTTAAAGTTAATGTCACCATGTAAGACCCTAATCATAAAGTTCATAGTAATTATAATTTTAACTTTTTTATGGATCAAGTCTCATCACTACTAACCAATTTTAATGAAAATGTGTTACAATTTATATAAGTTTATTTATTTTCAAAACAAGCAAAAATAATATAGGTCATTTCATATAATAAAATAAAAGTTTGATATTTATATAATTAATATTTAACAATGAGAATGAAAAAAATAAAAAGTTTATTAGGGTAATGCTAACCAGTGTTCCTGAAGTATTGGTTAAGAATCATTAACTACATCATGAAATTAATTATATCATGAATTCATTAGTATTCTTTAGAAAAAATAGATTACTGAAAGTGTTATTTAAGGAAATAATTGAAATTTTCTAAATATAAAATGTATTAAATAATCTTTAATCACACTTTAAAAAAAAAATTAAATGTATTTAATTATTGCATTAACTCAAATTAATTTATTCACTCATTTTCTCTTTGGGACATAATTTATAAACGTGAAAATAAATGAAATTTAGAAGTTAAATATTCTAACTTTATTTCAATATTATTATATGAAAACTTGATTTACTATAAACAAGATAAAAAATGCAAAAAACTCATAACAAATTAAAAATAAAATATTACAAAAAAATAAAAATAATAAGTAAAAAATTTAAATAAAAATCCATGTTTAATTTAAATATCAAATATGAATAATATGCAGAAGTAAGAGACATTGAAGTACCACTAAAAATAATAATATGTAACATCTAAATTTCTCTAAAGAATATTAGTAAACTCATGATACAATTAATTTCATGAATGGGAGACTCTAACACTATAATAATGAAATAAAATTAACTGCATAAAGAGAAATGAAGAATAGTAAAGAAAATTAACTGCATAAAGAGAAATGAAGAATAGTAAAGAGAAATGAAAAGAAGAAAGCACATAAAAGTTTGACGTTTATATAATTAATATTTGATTATGATAATGAAAAAAATAAAATTAATTTAAATAAAAACACTTACCATATTAAATCAGAGACTTTAAGAATAATTTAATGATGAAATGAAATTTCTTGAAGATGAGAGAAAGTGAATTTTGCTTCAATAAAGTGTCACAGTAAGATAAGTGACGGTAATCTATTTTATAACATGCCGTTAGGGTTTCATATTTAAGATATGAATATTATGAGATATGCATTAACTAATTATATATCATAAATAAATATATTGCGATTTGATTTTAAAATACTCGGAATGTGAAGTATTATAAAAGTAACCATAAAATATTTACTACGAATATATGACTGCCTCCTTTATTATTGGTGGCCTAAGAAATAAGTTTTTTTAATATGAAAAAAAACTTTTTTTATTTTATACGTAAGAAACACAGCCAAATACCTAAAAAAAAGGTTTTTACTAAATGAATTGTTTCAATGACTCACTTTAGAAAATTTCAAATTATCTTATGACTATCAGCTTAATAATTTATTAAGCATGTTGAATGTAAAAAAATAAATAAAATAGTAAAATAATAAAAGTTAATGACACTTCGCAACTAACAAAAACAAAACATTTCTTCATTATTTTTAAAACTAAGATCTAACCTTAACAATAAATTTTAACAACTTGCTGATTTTATAAGTAAAAGTATGTCGACATTTTGTTTGTAAATATCCATTATTCATTAGTACCATGACTCTGCATTTTTCATTTACTTGTCTCAATAAATTTAACATATATTCTTCTTAAAAAATAAATAATATTTTACAAAGCATAATGCTATTAGATTTATTTAATTCACAAATTATAAATTGATAGAATCAATTATTTATAAATGATTAATATAAATTATAATTAATTGTTATTAAATAATAGTTATTATTTGATTGATATTTATTTTTGAATGAACCTTCATGTTTGACCCATTTTTGGTAAGCCTAATTAGATGGCTTTGACTTCTGTCATTTAATTATCAGCTATGTTGTTCATACACGAAAGAATGCACTTATACCTTAATCACTGTTTATAGATACGGCATGAATAGTAAAGAGTGTGTAAATAGTGTTTGGGAATAGTAACATGAAATTGATTAATAAAATATAAAAAAATTAGTTAATATAGTTTATAATTTGATTAATAAATGTTTAGACATTAAAAATAATTTTTAGTTGTTTTAGTATCCCAAAATTTGATCTCTCATTTCTCAATAAATCTCTCATAAGATCTCCATTGATTCAAGACTACACAAAGTTTGATCACCTCAAGACACCTCCTCAACACTGACAACTCAAAAATTAGGGTTTGAGTTTTCACAAGGACAATTGGATTTTCAAGACCTCAAATGGCTTTCATGGTTCATTAGGAACCCTCAAGATTTCTCATTTCAAGTATTAAGTCTTGAATCATATTTTTGCTCAGTCAGTTGATCAGATGACCTAAAATTAGTTGTATTGAATAAAAAGTCAACTGTGGTCAATTTGAAGTCAAACTTCATAATTTTTTATCCATATCAACATCACGAATTCATATATGTTAATTGATCAAGTTTGGATCACAATTTCTCAAGAAATTTGATCAGATCATCAAAAGGACAAAATTGACAAAATTAGGATTTTGACTAAGGAGGTTCAATTTTTGACTTTTGACCTAACAAATGACTTATTGGTTCAAGACATGATCTCAAGAATTCAAATGCACCATCTTGACCTAATTGCATAGTTCAAATCATATCTCAAGATTATTGAATTGACAGATGAATTTCAGTCAACTGATGAAAAGTCAACTTTACATTGAAAAGTCAACTTTACACTGAAAAGTCAAACTTTGATTTTTTGATCAAAATCAAGTTTCAAAAATCATATTTCATCAAGACATGTCAAAATATGAAACTTATTCATCTGGTCGGGTCCAGGTTTTATAATAAACTTCTTAGAGATTTAGTTGTTATCTGGTCGGATTCCAGATTTCACAATGAATTTCTAAAGGGAATTGCTATCTGGTCGGATCCAGGCTTCATAATAATTTTTTGGGGTGGAGGCAATCTCTACTGGGGAAAAGAAGTCAAACCTTAGCCTAGTTGCGTCCAGATTCTTCTATATCTTTAAAGAGTTAAACTATTATCAGGTCGGGTCCAGACTTCATATTATCTGAAAGATTATACTATTATCTGGTCGGATCCAGGCTCTACAATGACTTGAGAAGTTGACTATTATCTGATCGAGTCCAGGCTTCATAGTAACTTGAAAATTGTACTAATATCTGGTCCGATCCAGTCTTGATAGTATCTTTTGGAGATAGTAAAGATTTTGTCGACGGCTTTACTGGGGATCAGGGGTTGTGACCCTATGATTTGTAATAATCTGAAAAGAAAACTCAAGCTGGAGAGTGTAGACTCATTCAGAAAGGACAGATTCAGCTTGGGGAGGATATACTCAATTTGGGGAGGATATACTCAACTGGGGGTAATAGGCTCAGCTGGGGAATTTTTGTACTCGGCTGGGGAGCTATGCTACTCGTTGTTTGTTGGGGAAATAAACCATATTGGGGAAATAAACCCTATTGATAAACTGCTGAAAATGTGAGTTCTTTTTAGGAATAGATCTACAAGGCTTCTACTTGTAACATTCAACTTAGCTGGGGAAAGAGTTGCCAAGAGATTGAGACTCTGGTTGGAGATTATCCTATGCAAAGAAATTTGCGAGTAACTTTGTTGAGGAGGATGTTAATGAAATAACTATGTGGGGATATTCCATATTCATTAAGGAGGTGGTTGTTACTGCTTAGGTCATATGTGCCAAACAATTTTAATTATGTTCATATGCATATGTTTATTCAATTTTAGTCATTGGACAAGTTTGCATTCAAAACAAATACAAGAAGTTTGCACTTCAAAATATATTTGTATTGATATTTTGCTCATGAATATGCGTTTTTTTTTACAAAGAGACGGAGATCCTAGTAAGAGGAAATCGTCGAAAGAAAAACAAAATTGAAAACAAAAACAAATAGCCATGTGAAATGATCTCATTGCCTTCCAACTCTACTATTTCCCCAATGTCTTCGAATGTCCCTTGCCGTTGACAAAAGTTATTTGGATTGATCTTGGACCGTTTGAACTGGGACCTTAGTGATAAAGTTGACAGTGGTGACTCTACGGGACACAGTCATACACTTTCAATTCTTAACTTTTGCCTGTACCGCCCTTAAAAGTTTGACATTCATATAATTAATATTTGATTATGATAATGAAAAAAATAATATTAATTTGAATAAAAACACTTACCATATTAAATCAGAGACTTTAAAAATAGTTTAATGATGAAATGAAATTTCTTAAAGATGAGAGAAAGTGAATTTTGCTTCAATAAAGTATCATAGTAAAATAAGTGACAGTAATCTATTATATAACATGTCGTTAGGATTTTATATTTAATATTTTAATATTTATGAGATATGCATTAACTATATATTATAAATAAATATATTGCAATTTGATTTGAAAATACTTGGAATGTGAACTATTTAAAAAAATAACCATAAAATATTTGGTACGAATATATAACTGTTTACGGATACAATTTTTTTAATATGTAAAAGATTTTTTTTCTTTATTTTATACGTAAGAAACACAGTCAAATGCCTAAAATAAGGTTTTTACTAAATGAATTGTTTTAATGACTCAATTTAGAAAATTGGTTAATATAATTTATAGTTTGATTAATAAATGTTTAGACATTATAAATAATTTTTAGTTGCAGAAGAAAATTGGTTAATAAAATATAAAATATGTTAAATTGTAATTCATAGTGTCAAAACTATGGTGTATTGAAGAGCATACAGATTAGATTTGTTTTAGATTTAAATAGATTTAATTTAGATATAAAATAGATAGATCTGATTTGGTACAAAAATATGTATTTGTGACTTTTATACTTTTGGTCTTTGAGCTAACCAAAATCTATAAATAGGGAGTAACCTCTAAGTTTGTAATTAAGTCAATTAAGTTGTATTCACATAATTTGCAGTTGCAAGTGAATAACAAAGTTCTCAACAGTTTGTGGGCAGAGAGAAACTCTGCAGAAAATAATTGTCTTCTTTCCTTTCTTTTCTTTCTCATAATTCATTGTCATTGTGTAGAAATTTATCATAGATATTTGGGGGGCTTCCAACATCTGGTATCAAGAGATGGGTTTCGATTCAAGGAAAGTATCGATCAAGAACGATTGGGGAAGAAAAATAATTCACGATGGCTAATTATGGAAATGCAAATTATTCATCAACTCTACCAATTCTGAAAGGAGACAACTATGAGAATTGGTGCAAACAAATGAAAGTTTTGTTCAGGTGTCAAGGTCTTTGGGATCTTGTAAAAGATGAATTCGAAGCGCTTGGAGAAAACGCTTCAAAATAAGAAAAGAAGAAACACACAGAAATTGAGAAGCTGAGTTATAAAGCACTCTTTATAATTTATCAATGTGTGAGCCCAACAAATTTTGAAAAAGTGAGTGATTCAGAATCTGCAAAAGAAGCTTGGGATGTTCTTGAGAAGTTCTTTGGTGGTGCAGAAAAGGTGAAAGAAGTGAGGTTACAAACTCACAAGAGAACGTATGAATTTATTCAGATGGAAGATAGTGAAAGCATATCTGATTTCTTCACTAGAGTTACAAAACAAGTGAATCAAATCAAGGCATGTGGAGAAATATTAACAACAAGAGCTATTGTTTCGAAGATCTTGAGATCTTTGACTCTTAAGTTCGACCATGTAGTAGTGGCTATAGAAGAGGGGAAAGACTTGTTGATATTTACAAAGAAAGAGCTTCAAGGGACGCTTGAATATCATGAACAAAGAATGAATGAAAGAGCTACAGGCAAGTTGAAGAGTGATGTGGCTTTGCATACACATTCAACAAAAGAAACCAAAGGCAAAGGAAAGTGGTTCGACAGAGGTAGAGGCGGCTACAAAAAATCTGCTGGTAGAGGAAACTAGAATGAAGGAAATGTGTCGAATCAGAGAAGACCATACCAAGACAACAAAAGAGGTGGTGTTGCAAATAGAGGAAGAGGTGGTTGTCGAAAACCTGATAAGAGTCACATTCAATGTTGCAATAGTCTGAAGTATGGTCACTATTCGAGTGATTGTCCAGAAAAGCGAAAGAATCAAGAAACTAATGCAAAGTTTGCAAAACATGAAGAAGAAGAAATGGTGCTGATGGTCACAACAAGATATGAAGATAGATTCAAGGACCAATGATACTTGGATTTCATGATTCTTATCACATATGTATGGAAGGAAAGACTGGTTTGTTAACAGAAACCCCTCAATGAAAAATATGGTAAGATTTGTAAATGACAATACCCTAGTTGCTGAAGGTATTGGTGATATTATGATTATGAGAAAGGATGAAAAGAGATCAGTAATTTCTGATGTGTTGTACATACCAGGCATGAAGAGCAATTTGCTCAGTATAGGGCAGTTGGTCGAAAAGAATTATAAAGTGTTGATTAAAGATAAGATGGTGAGAGCCATCGATGCAAATGGAAGATTAATCTCAAAGGCTCCTATGTCTCAAAATTGAACCTTCAAGATCGAACTAAATGTGATGGAGCACAAGTGCCTTTTGATTTCAGCTAGCAGAGATGAATGGATATGGCATTATAAAGTAGGCCATCTCAACTTCAGAGACATCAGAGATTTGAAGAGAAGAAATATGGTTTCAGGATTGCCAAAAATCGACATTCCAAACGAGGTATGTGATGATAAGACTTGCAAGGTTCATGGTAATGGTACGGTCTGACTTAAAATGTTTAATGATCGTGAACTTCTTATTCATGATATGACGTATGTTCCAGAAGTCAAGCAAAATTTGTTATCTATAAATATGTTTGATTATCTAGGCTGTTGTACTAGAGTTGAACATGGAGTATTGAAGATTTCGCGTGATGAATTGATTATTGCAAAAGGGTCTAAAATATGTGTTCTATATATTTTAGAAGGTTCAAATATTGTTAATTTATCATTAACTAGTGGAGGCTTTCATGACAATGAAGAACTATGAGATTTGACTTTAAGGTGTTATGAATCCCTTGAGGAAGTTTCCAAGGAGTATAATGAATTTTGCAGAAATCAAAGGATAAAAATGCATGTTTTCACTGAGTTGTTATTGAGTTTTTGCGGAAGATATGATGATAAAAATAACTTAATTGGTTGGTAGAGAATTTCTTGAGAGGGAGAATAGTGAAAACCAAAGGAGAAATCTGAGAGAAACTATAACGGAGAAAACTCAATTTGAGGTGGAGTTTCCTATTATGGATACTAGTAGTAGTGAGGGAACAGTTACAGAAATCTCTGATTATCATTTTACTCATGATAAAGTAAGTAGGATCATTATAGAATTTCAAAGGGACGGTTATAATAGCCTTGAATATTATGTTTTTAATGTGGCTGAAGAACTGCAAGACAAAGGAAGAAAAACCTTTATGGAGGTATTTGAAAACAAGTTGTGTCAAGAGTGGTTGAAAAATCACACTTGTATGCTTGTTAAATTACCTAAGCTAAAAAGGATAATTGGAAACAAGTGGATGCAAGTGGCGAGATCAAGATTCAAGGGTTAGTTGAATTTGATCAAGGTTATTAATTAGAGTTTCAACCTGGTAGAGAAACAATATTGTTGGTGGTTAAATTGGTATCAATACAGTTTAAAGTCAAGGTGGAGATTATTGTAACATACTTAAAACCTTTTTTGATGAAGAGAAATAAAACATGTTTCGAGATTGCCCAAAATCAGGAAGCCAAAAAGCAGCAAGAATTTCGAGTTTGACCGATTTGCGTTATTTAAGGTTAGAATATTGGATATATATTAATTTAGAAATTGTATAAATTAAAATATAATATATTATAATATATTTATAATATTTTATTCTAATAATTAATGAGTTGTGTTTTTGGGCTTGAGTTTTTGCTATTATAAGTTTGTATCTCTTTATTGTGTTTAAAGTGTGACAATCATAGATTTTTTAGCAACAAGGAAGAGCAAGGGTTTAAAGGCATAACATATGGTTTTGGCTATTCTCAAGGGAAATCTTATAAAGACAAGTGCTTTGAAAACCTTTGGAGTTATCTAAGGTTATTGAGAATTGGGAAACACTTGTTTACACCTTGGGTTTGAGTTATTCATATATTGAAGGTTGAAGAGGTTAGGAAACACTTGGGAAGAAAATATGGTAATTCTTAGGCGCCTTCAGGGTTGGTCTTGGGAACCTAAAGGCGAAGGCAATTTTCTTGTAACTCATCTATAATCTATTGTAACAATTTTCTGAGTATAGTGAATTGAAGAGATGCTCTCTCCCCTAGAGTAGATCGTTTGAACGAACTGGGTAAACAAACCTTCGTCTTTTTTCCTTATTCTGTTATATTATATGTGTACACATTATTATTGCTAGACATTTTATTTTTGTTCCTACTATTCTTTTCCTCACAAATTGATATTGAATTTTTTCGTAATTAACACCAATATTCACAACAATATACAATCTAATAAATTGCAACAGTGCAAAGGACAAAACTGAGGATAAAAATAACTGAGCAACAAAAATTGATCATCGGAAATTCATACCTATCTAAATAATGTTAAAAAACAATCTCCCCTTCATCAGATTTCCCACAACTTCAGAGAGTGAGAAACAAGGAGAATGAAATCAATAGAAACTTCGTAGCTTATTATCGAAAAACACTAACACAAGTAGGGAAATGGGTGAATGTAAAAAATAGAAAAGAAAGAGAAAACAACCTAGAGATCTGAGAGTTGAATCTTTTACGAGTTGAATCCTGACCAAAACAACAAACAAAAATCACAGATTTGAGTGAAACTTAAAAAAAAAATTATAAAGTTGTTTGAATCGAAAAAAGAACACACCCATAAGTTAAAAATCGAAACTTTAAAGGATTTTAAGCATGCCATTCTTACCTTTGAAGAATTTTGGTGAGTTCCACCTTTAAAATCTATGGCTTGAGCGGTTTCGAGTCCTAACGAATCAAAACAGCAAATCACCCAACATTGAATCTTTGACCAAGTGGTGTTGGTGTGAGATTGAGAGAAATAGAGAAGAAAAACGAGATAGTAAAGTAACGAATTGGAGAACAAGAGAAAGAAGCCGAAGAATGGAGTTAGAGTTTGATGTTTAATAAAATGAAACCACTTATTTTGTATTTAAAGTTTACATTTTAAATTAATATGAAATAAACTAATTCGATGTCATCAAACCTATTACCAAACGGAGTGCCATGCATGCATAATTTAATGGAAGTTCATAAAATTTAACACACACCACTAAAATAGATAACATAAGTACATTTAAAAGACTTAAAATAAACGTTTATTAAATAAGGGACTAAAGTGAAACCTGAAATTAAATTAAGGGATTGAAGAATAAAGTTCATGTGCCATTTTAAATCAATCACATTAAATCAAACATTACATACAAAACTCAGTGAGAAATAATAGCTATACTCTTGTAAAGGGAGTTTCCAACTTAAAAGTAAACAAGATTAACAAGAGGTGGTTATTCAAAAATTCATATATAGTTTACTAAAAATTCTACCATAAAATCTGCACATTGGTTATCTTTTTTATAAGTGTGGAGAATTTAAACTCTCGAATCTCTACAGAAATTTTTTTTATAGTAATAAATATATTTGTAAGCTTAAGATAGCAAGCCTTGAATCACATAGAAGCCTATAACTCTTATCTAAGTAACCAAAATTTCGAACAAGGATTGATTCATTCATCGTTGCTATTTTAACGAAAGCATAATAAATCTATAAGAAAAAAGAGTTGTGGTTTATTGTTGCTTAGTGAAAATGGCCCACATATCTTGCATGTTAATGAATTATTATGTTTTAAATTGTTAAATTTTTGTGTGAAAATTATAAATATTTACTCTTTAATAAAATCTCAAATTTGATTAGAATGTCTAAATCTATTAAAATTAAAGAGAAGTCGAATAAAAATTGACATTCTTATAATTAATATTTAAAATGGAATGAAATAATATATTAAAGTCGATTAAGTTAAAACAATTAGTATAGTATAAAATAAGAAACTTTAACGACAGTTTACCTAAAAAGATTTTTTTTTTAAATTTTTAATTCTTTCTTTAACCATATTATTGATATGTTCTTCAAATTTATTAACGCTATATTAATTAAATTATTGACATGCTCTTTAAATTTATTAAAGCTATAAGTTTTGAAGTAAGACATTATTGACATGCTCTTCAAATTTATTAAAGCTATATTGAGTAAATTATTATTGGTTTTCATGATGGAAAATATCACTTACAAATGGAGTGAAGCTAAGTGAAATATTGAAAAATTCTTTTAATGGATCCTTTAAATCATAGATTAAGCAATTATATTTTGTAGCTCAAATTCATTATTCAATAAAACTAGAAAATAATATTTTATAGTCTAAAATCATTGAATTTATTGATTCGATTGAATTTAATTTTTTTTGATGCGTTTATTCACGCGCACAATACAATATGCTCAATACCTAAAAGGTTACATAGATATATATGTACACCAAATTTTTAATACAAAATTTAAAAATTTTCAAATAAGGATTCATGTGAATGATATAAATTAACCCTAAACTTCAACATTTTAAAGTGTTCATACAAAAAAAGATGGATGTCAAAAAATAACAAATTATTAAGAAAAGTTCACACGTGATTTTGAATCAATTTCATTTAGTCGAACAATTATATACATTACTAATGAGAAATGATATTTATACTTTTGTATATCTTGTATAAGGAGTTCCCATAGCATCACTTACAAGCAAAGAATATAAACAAGGCGGTGGTTGTTCAAAAATTCCTAAACAAAGCATAGCGTTTGCTCCACACTTTGCCATAAAATCTGCGCATTGGTTGCTTTCTCTATAAGTATGAGTAAATGAAACTCTCCAATCTCTACAAAGAAGTTCTTCAATAGCCTTTATAATATGAAGATATTTGCAAGTGTGAGATACTGAATGTTGAATCATAGAGAGAGCTTTCGTACAATCTGATCTACAACTCACATCTCTAAAGCCCATGTTCCAAGCAAGGGTTAATCCATTTTGTATTGCTAATAGTTCAACTTCTACGCTGTCGGCGAAACTAACGGGTCCACTAAACCCTATTATCCAAGATCCATTATGATCTCTAATTAGGCCTCCATAACCTGGTCTTCCTGGATTCCCATAAGAACTCCCATCAATATTGAGAGCCACCTGATGCTCGAAAGGTGGAGACCAACGAACCAACTGGATCACATAAATTTCATCATAATTAATTTAAGTGAAAACAAAAATTTAGAAGCATATATTAACATTTATGGTCTTGTATATTAACAAAATTTTAGGGGAGTATATTAACATGTTTGACAACTTGAAACTCAAATTTATAAAATATCAACTATTTCTCTAAAATAACTAACTATTTCAAATCTTTCATGTGTGAAACTGATATGTTACAAGTGTTGATGTTTTAGGTAAATTGGCTCGATAACTTGTTAAAGTTAATGTCACCATGTAAGACCCTAATCATAAAGTTCATAGTAATTATAATTTTAACTTTTTTATGGATCAAGTCTCATCACTACTAACCAATTTTAATGAAAATGTGTTACAATTTATATAAGTTTATTTATTTTCAAAACAAGCAAAAATAATATAGGTCATTTCATATAATAAAATAAAAGTTTGATATTTATATAATTAATATTTAACAATGAGAATGAAAAAAATAAAAAGTTTATTAGGGTAATGCTAACCAGTGTTCCTGAAGTATTGGTTAAGAATCATTAACTACATCATGAAATTAATTATATCATGAATTCATTAGTATTCTTTAGAAAAAATAGATTACTGAAAGTGTTATTTAAGGAAAAAATTGAAATTTTCTAAATATAAAATGTATTAAATAATCTTTAATCACACTTTTAAAAAAAAATTAAATGTATTTAATTATTGCATTAACTCAAATTAATTTATTCACTCATTTTCTCTTTGGGACATAATTTATAAACGTGAAAATAAATGAAATTTAGAAGTTAAATATTCTAACTTTATTTCAATATTATTATATGAAAACTTGATTTACTATAAACAAGATAAAAAATGCAAAAAACTCATAACAAATTAAAAATAAAATATTACAAAAAAATAAAAATAATAAGTAAAAAATTTAAATAAAAATCCATGTTTAATTTAAATATCAAATATGAATAATATGCAGAAGTAAGAGACATTGAAGTACCACTAAAAATAATAATATGTAACATCTAAATTTCTCTAAAGAATATTAGTAAACTCATGATACAATTAATTTCATGAATGGGAGACTCTAACACTATAATAATGAAATAAAATTAACTGCATAAAGAGAAATGAAGAATAGTAAAGAAAATTAACTGCATAAAGAGAAATGAAGAATAGTAAAGAGAAATGAAAAGAAGAAAGCACATAAAAGTTTGACGTTTATATAATTAATATTTGATTATGATAATGAAAAAAATAAAATTAATTTAAATAAAAACACTTACCATATTAAATCAGAGACTTTAAGAATAATTTAATGATGAAATGAAATTTCTTGAAGATGAGAGAAAGTGAATTTTGCTTCAATAAAGTGTCACAGTAAGATAAGTGACGGTAATCTATTTTATAACATGCCGTTAGGGTTTCATATTTAAGATATGAATATTATGAGATATGCATTAACTAATTATATATCATAAATAAATATATTGCGATTTGATTTTAAAATACTCGGAATGTGAAGTATTATAAAAGTAACCATAAAATATTTACTACGAATATATGACTGCCTCCTTTATTATTGGTGGCCTAAGAAATAAGTTTTTTTAATATGAAAAAAAACTTTTTTTATTTTATACGTAAGAAACACAGCCAAATACCTAAAAAAAAGGTTTTTACTAAATGAATTGTTTCAATGACTCACTTTAGAAAATTTCAAATTATCTTATGACTATCAGCTTAATAATTTATTAAGCATGTTGAATGTAAAAAAATAAATAAAATAGTAAAATAATAAAAGTTAATGACACTTCGCAACTAACAAAAACAAAACATTTCTTCATTATTTTTAAAACTAAGATCTAACCTTAACAATAAATTTTAACAACTTGCTGATTTTATAAGTAAAAGTATGTCGACATTTTGTTTGTAAATATCCATTATTCATTAGTACCATGACTCTGCATTTTTCATTTACTTGTCTCAATAAATTTAACATATATTCTTCTTAAAAAATAAATAATATTTTACAAAGCATAATGCTATTAGATTTATTTAATTCACAAATTATAAATTGATAGAATCAATTATTTATAAATGATTAATATAAATTATAATTAATTGTTATTAAATAATAGTTATTATTTGATTGATATTTATTTTTGAATGAACCTTCATGTTTGACCCATTTTTGGTAAGCCTAATTAGATGGCTTTGACTTCTGTCATTTAATTATCAGCTATGTTGTTCATACACGAAAGAATGCACTTATACCTTAATCACTGTTTATAGATACGGCATGAATAGTAAAGAGTGTGTAAATAGTGTTTGGGAATAGTAACATGAAATTGATTAATAAAATATAAAAAAATTAGTTAATATAGTTTATAATTTGATTAATAAATGTTTAGACATTAAAAATAATTTTTAGTTGTTTTAGTATCCCAAAATTTGATCTCTCATTTCTCAATAAATCTCTCATAAGATCTCCATTGATTCAAGACTACACAAAGTTTGATCACCTCAAGACACCTCCTCAACACTGACAACTCAAAAATTAGGGTTTGAGTTTTCACAAGGACAATTGGATTTTCAAGACCTCAAATGGCTTTCATGGTTCATTAGGAACCCTCAAGATTTCTCATTTCAAGTATTAAGTCTTGAATCATATTTTTGCTCAGTCAGTTGATCAGATGACCTAAAATTAGTTGTATTGAATAAAAAGTCAACTGTGGTCAATTTGAAGTCAAACTTCATAATTTTTTATCCATATCAACATCATGAATTCATATATGTTAATTGATCAAGTTTGGATCACAATTTCTCAAGAAATTTGATCAGATCATCAAAAGGACAAAATTGACAAAATTAGGATTTTGACTAAGGAGGTTCAATTTTTGACTTTTGACCTAACAAATGACTTATTGGTTCAAGACATGATCTCAAGAATTCAAATGCACCATCTTGACCTAATTGCATAGTTCAAATCACATCTCAAGATTATTGAATTGACAGATGAATTTCAGTCAACTGATGAAAAGTCAACTTTACATTGAAAAGTCAACTTTACACTAAAAAGTCAAACTTTGATTTTTTGATCAAAATCAAGTTTCAAAAATCATATTTCATCAAGACATGTCAAAATATGAAACTTATTCATCTGGTCGGGTCCAGGTTTTATAATAAACTTCTTGGAGATTTAGTTGTTATCTGGTCGGATTCCAGATTTCACAATGAATTTCTAAAGGGAATTGCTATCTGGTCGGATCCAGGCTTCATAATAATTTTTTGGGGTGGAGGCAATCTCTACTGGGGAAAAGAAGTCAAACCTTAGCCTAGTTGCGTCCAGATTCTTCTATATCTTTAAAGAGTTAAACTATTATCAGGTCGGGTCCAGACTTCATATTATCTGAAAGATTATACTATTATCTGGTCGGATCCAGGCTCTACAATGACTTGAGAAGTTGACTATTATCTGGTCGAGTCCAGGCTTCATAGTAACTTGAAAATTGTACTAATATCTGGTCCGATCCAGTCTTGATAGTATCTTTTGGAGATAGTAAAGATTTTGTCGACGGCTTTACTGGGGATCAGGGGTTGTGACCCTATGATTTGTAATAATCTGAAAAGAAAACTCAAGCTGGAGAGTGTAGACTCATTCAGAAAGGACAGATTCAGCTTAGGGAGGATATACTCAATTTGGGGAGGATATACTCAGCTGGGGGTAATAGGCTCAGCTGGGGAATTTTTGTACTCGGCTGGGGAGCTATGCTACTCGTTGTTTATTGGGGAAATAAACCATATTGGGGAAATAAACCCTATTGATAAACTGCTGAAAATGTGAGTTCTTTTTAGGAATAGATCTACAAGGCTTCTACTTGTAACATTCAACTTAGCTGGGGAAAGAGTTGCAAGAGATTGAGACTCTGGTTGGAGATTATCCTATGCAAAGAAATTTGCGAGTAACTTTGTTGAGGAGGATGTTAATGAAATAACTATGTGGGGATATTCCATATTCATTAAGGAGGTGGTTGTTACTGCTTAGGTCATATGTGCCAAACAATTTTAATTATGTTCATATGCATATGTTTATTCAATTTTAGTCATTGGACAAGTTTGCATTCAAAACAAATACAAGAAGTTTGCACTTCAAAATATATTTGTATTGATATTTTGCTCATGAATATGCGTTTTTTTTACAAAGAGACGGAGATCCTAGTAAGAGGAAATCGTCGAAAGAAAAACAAAATTGAAAACAAAAACAAATAGCCATGTGAAATGATCTCATTGCCTTCCAACTCTACTATTTCCCCAATGTCTTCGAATGTCCCTTGCCGTTGACAAAAGTTATTTGGATTGATCTTGGACCGTTTGAACTGGGACCTTAGTGATAAAGTTGACAGTGGTGACTCTACGGGACACAGTCATACACTTTCAATTCTTAACTTTTGCCTGTACCGCCCTTAAAAGTTTGACATTCATATAATTAATATTTGATTATGATAATGAAAAAAATAATATTAATTTGAATAAAAACACTTACCATATTAAATCAGAGACTTTAAAAATAGTTTAATGATGAAATGAAATTTCTTAAAGATGAGAGAAAGTGAATTTTGCTTCAATAAAGTATCATAGTAAAATAAGTGACAGTAATCTATTATATAACATGTCGTTAGGATTTTATATTTAATATTTTAATATTTATGAGATATGCATTAACTATATATTATAAATAAATATATTGCAATTTGATTTGAAAATACTTGGAATGTGAACTATTTAAAAAAATAACCATAAAATATTTGGTACGAATATATAACTGTTTACGGATACAATTTTTTTAATATGTAAAAGATTTTTTTTCTTTATTTTATACGTAAGAAACACAGTCAAATGCCTAAAATAAGGTTTTTACTAAATGAATTGTTTTAATGACTCAATTTAGAAAATTGGTTAATATAATTTATAGTTTGATTAATAAATGTTTAGACATTATAAATAATTTTTAGTTGCAGAAGAAAATTGGTTAATAAAATATAAAATATGTTAAATTGTAATTCATAGTGTCAAAACTATGGTGTATTGAAGAGCATACAGATTAGATTTGTTTTAGATTTAAATAGATTTAATTTAGATATAAAATAGATAGATCTGATTTGGTACAAAAATATGTATTTGTGACTTTTATACTTTTGGTCTTTGAGCTAACCAAAATCTATAAATAGGGAGTAACCTCTAAGTTTGTAATTAAGTCAATTAAGTTGTATTCACATAATTTGCAGTTGCAAGTGAATAACAAAGTTCTCAACAGTTTGTGGGCAGAGAGAAACTCTGCAGAAAATAATTGTCTTCTTTCCTTTCTTTTCTTTCTCATAATTCATTGTCATTGTGTAGAAATTTATCATAGATATTTGGTGGGCTTCCAACATCTGGTATCAAGAGATGGGTTTCGATTCAAGGAAAGTATCGATCAAGAACGATTGGGGAAGAAAAATAATTCACGATGGCTAATTATGGAAATGCAAATTATTCATCAACTCTACCAATTCTGAAAGGAGACAACTATGAGAATTGGTGCAAACAAATGAAAGTTTTGTTCAGGTGTCAAGGTCTTTGGGATCTTGTAAAAGATGAATTCGAAGCGCTTGGAGAAAACGCTTCAAAATAAGAAAAGAAGAAACACACAGAAATTGAGAAGCTGAGTTATAAAGCACTCTTTATAATTTATCAATGTGTGAGCCCAGCAAATTTTGAAAAAGTGAGTGATTCAGAATCTGCAAAAGAAGCTTGGGATGTTCTTGAGAAGTTCTTTGGTGGTGCAGAAAAGGTGAAAGAAGTGAGGTTACAAACTCACAAGAGAACGTATGAATTTATTCAGATGGAAGATAGTGAAAGCATATCTGATTTCTTCACTAGAGTTACAAAACAAGTGAATCAAATCAAGGCATGTGGAGAAATATTAACAACAAGAGCTATTGTTTCGAAGATCTTGAGATCTTTGACTCTTAAGTTCGACCATGTAGTAGTGGCTATAGAAGAGGGGAAAGACTTGTTGATATTTACAAAGAAAGAGCTTCAAGGGACGCTTGAATATCATGAACAAAGAATGAATGAAAGAGCTACAGGCAAGTTGAAGAGTGATGTGGCTTTGCATACACATTCAACAAAAGAAACCAAAGGCAAAGGAAAGTGGTTCGACAGAGGTAGAGGCGGCTATAAAAAATCTGCTGGTAGAGGAAACTAGAATGAAGGAAATGTGTCGAATCAGAGAAGACCATACCAAGACAACAAAAGAGGTGGTGTTGCAAATAGAGGAAGAGGTGGTTGTCGAAAACCTGATAAGAGTCACATTCAATGTTGCAATAGTCTGAAGTATGGTCACTATTCGAGTGATTGTCCAGAAAAGCGAAAGAATCAAGAAACTAATGCAAAGTTTGCAAAACATGAAGAAGAAGAAATGGTGCTGATGGTCACAACAAGATATGAAGATAGATTCAAGGACCAATGGTACTTGGATTTCATGATTCTTATCACATATGTATGGAAGGAAAGACTGGTTTGTTAACAGAAACCCCTCAATGAAAAATATGGTAAGATTTGTAAATGACAATACCCTAGTTGCTGAAGGTATTGGTGATATTATGATTATGAGAAAGGATGAAAAGAGATCAGTAATTTCTGATGTGTTGTACATACCAGGCATGAAGAGCAATTTGCTCAGTATAGGGCAGTTGGTCGAAAAGAATTATAAAGTGTTGATTAAAGATAAGATGGTGAGAGCCATCGATGCAAATGGAAGATTAATCTCGAAGGCTCCTATGTCTCAAAATTGAACCTTCAAGATCGAACTAAATGTGATGGAGCACAAGTGCCTTTTGATTTCAGCTAGCAGAGATGAATGGATATGGCATTATAAAGTAGGCCATCTCAACTTCAGAGACATCAGAGATTTGAAGAGAAGAAATATGGTTTCAGGATTGCCAAAAATCGACATTCCAAACGAGGTATGTGATGATAAGACTTGCAAGGTTCATGGTAATGGTACGGTCTGACTTAAAATGTTTAATGATCGTGAACTTCTTATTCATGATATGACGTATGTTCCAGAAGTCAAGCAAAATTTGTTATCTATAAATATGTTTGATTATCTAGGCTGTTGTACTAGAGTTGAACATGGAGTATTGAAGATTTCGCGTGATGAATTGATTATTGCAAAAGGGTCTAAAATATGTGTTCTATATATTTTAGAAGGTTCAAACATTGTTAATTTATCATTAACTAGTGGAGGCTTTCATGACAATGAAGAACTATGAGATTTGACTTTAAGGTGTTATGAATCCCTTGAGGAAGTTTCCAAGGAGTATAATGAATTTTGCAGAAATCAAAGGATAAAAATGCATGTTTTCACTGAGTTGTTATTGAGTTTTTGCGGAAGATATGATGATAAAAATAACTTAATTGGTTGGTAGAGAATTTCTTGAGAGGGAGAATAGTGAAAACCAAAGGAGAAATCTGAGAGAAACTATAACGGAGAAAACTCAATTTGAGGTGGAGTTTCCTATTATGGATACTAGTAGTAGTGAGGGAACAGTTACAGAAATCTCTGATTATCATTTTACTCATGATAAAGTAAGTAGGATCATTATAGAATTTCAAAGGGACGGTTATAATAGCCTTGAATATTATGTTTTTAATGTGGCTGAAGAACTGCAAGACAAAGGAAGAAAAACCTTTATGGAGGTATTTGAAAACAAGTTGTGTCAAGAGTGGTTGAAAAATCACACTTGTATGCTTGTTAAATTACCTAAGCTAAAAAGGATAATTGGAAACAAGTGGATGCAAGTGGCGAGATCAAGATTCAAGGGTTAGTTGAATTTGATCAAGGTTATTAATTAGAGTTTCAACCTGGTAGAGAAACAATATTGTTGGTGGTTAAATTGGTATCAATACAGTTTAAAGTCAAGGTGGAGATTATTGTAACATACTTAAAACCTTTTTTGATGAAGAGAAATAAAACATGTTTCGAGATTGCCCAAAATCAGGAAGCCAAAAAGCAGCAAGAATTTCGAGTTTGACCGATTTGCGTTATTTAAGGTTAGAATATTGGATATATATTAATTTAGAAATTGTATAAATTAAAATATAATATATTATAATATATTTATAATATTTTATTCTAATAATTAATGAGTTGTGTTTTTGGGCTTGAGTTTTTGCTATTATAAGTTTGTATCTCTTTATTGTGTTTAAAGTGTGACAATCATAGATTTTTTAGCAACAAGGAAGAGCAAGGGTTTAAAGGCATAACATATGGTTTTGGCTATTCTCAAGGGAAATCTTATAAAGACAAGTGCTTTGAAAACCTTTGGAGTTATCTAAGGTTATTGAGAATTGGGAAACACTTGTTTACACCTTGGGTTTGAGTTATTCATATATTGAAGGTTGAAGAGGTTAGGAAACACTTGGGAAGAAAATATGGTAATTCTTAGGCGCCTTCAGGGTTGGTCTTGGGAACCTAAAGGCGAAGGCAATTTTCTTGTAACTCATCTATAATCTATTGTAACAATTTTCTGAGTATAGTGAATTGAAGAGATGCTCTCTCCCCTAGAGTAGATCGTTTGAACGAACTGGGTAAACAAACCTTCGTCTTTTTTCCTTATTCTGTTATATTATATGTGTACACATTATTATTGCTAGACATTTTATTTTTGTTCCTACTATTCTTTTCCTCACAAATTGATATTGAATTTTTTCGTAATTAACACCAATATTCACAACAATATACAATCTAATAAATTGCAACAGTGCAAAGGACAAAACTGAGGATAAAAATAACTGAGCAACAAAAATTGATCATCGGAAATTCATACCTATCTAAATAATGTTAAAAAACAATCTCCCCTTCATCAGATTTCCCACAACTTCAGAGAGTGAGAAACAAGGAGAATGAAATCAATAGAAACTTCGTAGCTTATTATCGAAAAACACTAACACAAGTAGGGAAATGGGTGAATGTAAAAAATAGAAAAGAAAGAGAAAACAACCTAGAGATCTGAGAGTTGAATCTTTTACGAGTTGAATCCTGACCAAAACAACAAACAAAAATCACAGATTTGAGTGAAACTTAAAAAAAAAATTATAAAGTTGTTTGAATCGAAAAAAGAACACACCCATAAGTTAAAAATCGAAACTTTAAAGGATTTTAAGCATGCCATTTTTACCTTTGAAGAATTTTGGTGAGTTCCACCTTTAAAATCTATGGCTTGAGCGGTTTCGAGTCCTAACGAATCAAAACAGCAAATCACCCAACATTGAATCTTTGACCAAGTGGTGTTGGTGTGAGATTGAGAGAAATAGAGAAGAAAAACGAGATAGTAAAGTAACGAATTGGAGAACAAGAGAAAGAAGCCGAAGAATGGAGTTAGAGTTTGATGTTTAATAAAATGAAACCACTTATTTTGTATTTAAAGTTTACATTTTAAATTAATATGAAATAAACTAATTCGATGTCATCAAACCTATTACCAAACGGAGTGCCATGCATGCATAATTTAATGGAAGTTCATAAAATTTAACACACACCACTAAAATAGATAACATAAGTACATTTAAAAGACTTAAAATAAACGTTTATTAAATAAGGGACTAAAGTGAAACCTGAAATTAAATTAAGGGATTGAAGAATAAAGTTCATGTGCCATTTTAAATCAATCACATTAAATCAAACATTACATACAAAACTCAGTGAGAAATAATAGCTATACTCTTGTAAAGGGAGTTTCCAACTTAAAAGTAAACAAGATTAACAAGAGGTGGTTATTCAAAAATTCATATATAGTTTACTAAAAATTCTACCATAAAATCTGCACATTGGTTATCTTTTTTATAAGTGTGGAGAATTTAAACTCTCGAATCTCTACAGACAATTTTTTTATAGTAATAAATATATTTGTAAGCTTAAGATAGCAAGCCTTGAATCACATAGAAGACTATAACTCTTATCTAAGTAACCAAAATTTCGAACAAGGATTGATTCATTCATCGTTGCTATTTTAACGAAAGCATAATAAATCTATAAGAAAAAAGAGTTGTGGTTTATTGTTGCTTAGTGAAAATGGCCCACATATCTTGCATGTTAATGAATTATTATGTTTTAAATTGTTAAATTTTTGTGTGAAAATTATAAATATTTACTCTTTAATAAAATCTCAAATTTGATTAGAATGTCTAAATCTATTAAAATTAAAGAGAAGTCGAATAAAAATTGACATTCTTATAATTAATATTTAAAATGGAATGAAATAATATATTAAAGTCGATTAAGTTAAAACAATTAGTATAGTATAAAATAAGAAACTTTAACGACAGTTTACCTAAAAAGATTTTTTTTTTTAAATTTTTAATTCTTTCTTTAACCATATTATTGATATGTTCTTCAAATTTATTAACGCTATATTAATTAAATTATTGACATGCTCTTTAAATTTATTAAAGCTATAAGTTTTGAAGTAAGACATTATTGACATGCTCTTCAAATTTATTAAAGCTATATTGAGTAAATTATTATTGGTTTTCATGATGGAAAATATCACTTACAAATGGAGTGAAGCTAAGTGAAATATTGAAAAATTCTTTTAATGGATCCTTTAAATCATAGATTAAGCAATTATATTTTGTAGCTCAAATTCATTATTCAATAAAACTAGAAAATAATATTTTATAGTCTAAAATCATTGAATTTATTGATTCGATTGAATTTAATTTTTTTTGATGCGTTTATTCACGCGCACAATACAATATGCTCAATACCTAAAAGGTTACGTAGATATATATGTACACCAAATTTTTAATACAAAATTTAAAAATTTTCAAATAAGGATTCATGTGAATGATATAAATTAACCCTAAACTTCAACATTTTAAAGTGTTCATACAAAAAAAGATGGATGTCAAAAAATAACAAATTATTAAGAAAAGTTCACACGTGATTTTGAATCAATTTCATTTAGTCGAACAATTATATACATTACTAATGAGAAATGATATTTATACTTTTGTATATCTTGTATAAGGAGTTCCCATAGCATCACTTACAAGCAAAGAATATAAACAAGGCGGTGGTTGTTCAAAAATTCCTAAACAAAGCATAGCGTTTGCTCCACACTTTGCCATAAAATCTGCGCATTGGTTGCTTTCTCTATAAGTATGAGTAAATGAAACTCTCCAATCTCTACAAAGAAGTTCTTCAATAGCCTTTATAATATGAAGATATTTGCAAGTGTGAGATACTGAATGTTGAATCATAGAGAGAGCTTTCGTACAATCTGATCTACAACTCACATCTCTAAAGCCCATGTTCCAAGCAAGGGTTAATCCATTTTGTATTGCTAATAGTTCAACTTCTACGCTGTCGGCGAAACTAACGGGTCCACTAAACCCTATTATCCAAGATCCATTATGATCTCTAATTAGGCCTCCATAACCTGCTCTTCCTGGATTCCCATAAGAACTCCCATCAATATTGAGAGCCACCTGATGCTCGAAAGGTGGAGACCAACGAACCAACTGGATCACATAAATTTCATCATAATTAATTTAAGTGAAAACAAAAATTTAGAAGCATATATTAACATTTATGGTCTTGTATATTAACAAAATTTTAGGGGAGTATATTAACATGTTTGACAACTTGAAACTCAAATTTATAAAATATCAACTATTTCTCTAAAATAACTAACTATTTCAAATCTTTCATGTGTGAAACTGATATGTTACAAGTGTTGATGTTTTAGGTAAATTGGCTCGATAACTTGTTAAAGTTAATGTCACCATGTAAGACCCTAATCATAAAGTTCATAGTAATTATAATTTTAACTTTTTTATGGATCAAGTCTCATCACTACTAACCAATTTTAATGAAAATGTGTTACAATTTATATAAGTTTATTTATTTTCAAAACAAGCAAAAATAATATAGGTCATTTCATATAATAAAATAAAAGTTTGATATTTATATAATTAATATTTAACAATGAGAATGAAAAAAATAAAAAGTTTATTAGGGTAATGCTAACCAGTGTTCCTGAAGTATTGGTTAAGAATCATTAACTACATCATGAAATTAATTATATCATGAATTCATTAGTATTCTTTAGAAAAAATAGATTACTGAAAGTGTTATTTAAGGAAAAAATTGAAATTTTCTAAATATAAAATGTATTAAATAATCTTTAATCACACTTTTAAAAAAAAATTAAATGTATTTAATTATTGCATTAACTCAAATTAATTTATTCACTCATTTTCTCTTTGGGACATAATTTATAAACGTGAAAATAAATGAAATTTAGAAGTTAAATATTCTAACTTTATTTCAATATTATTATATGAAAACTTGATTTACTATAAACAAGATAAAAAATGCAAAAAACTCATAACAAATTAAAAATAAAATATTACAAAAAAATAAAAATAATAAGTAAAAAATTTAAATAAAAATCCATGTTTAATTTAAATATCAAATATGAATAATATGCAGAAGTAAGAGACATTGAAGTACCACTAAAAATAATAATATGTAACATCTAAATTTCTCTAAAGAATATTAGTAAACTCATGATACAATTAATTTCATGAATGGGAGACTCTAACACTATAATAATGAAATAAAATTAACTGCATAAAGAGAAATGAAGAATAGTAAAGAAAATTAACTGCATAAAGAGAAATGAAGAATAGTAAAGAGAAATGAAAAGAAGAAAGCACATAAAAGTTTGACGTTTATATAATTAATATTTGATTATGATAATGAAAAAAATAAAATTAATTTAAATAAAAACACTTACCATATTAAATCAGAGACTTTAAGAATAATTTAATGATGAAATGAAATTTCTTGAAGATGAGAGAAAGTGAATTTTGCTTCAATAAAGTGTCACAGTAAGATAAGTGACGGTAATCTATTTTATAACATGCCGTTAGGGTTTCATATTTAAGATATGAATATTATGAGATATGCATTAACTAATTATATATCATAAATAAATATATTGCGATTTGATTTTAAAATACTCGGAATGTGAAGTATTATAAAAGTAACCATAAAATATTTACTACGAATATATGACTGCCTCCTTTATTATTGGTGGCCTAAGAAATAAGTTTTTTTAATATGAAAAAAAACTTTTTTTATTTTATACGTAAGAAACACAGCCAAATACCTAAAAAAAAGGTTTTTACTAAATGAATTGTTTCAATGACTCACTTTAGAAAATTTCAAATTATCTTATGACTATCAGCTTAATAATTTATTAAGCATGTTGAATGTAAAAAAATAAATAAAATAGTAAAATAATAAAAGTTAATGACACTTCGCAACTAACAAAAACAAAACATTTCTTCATTATTTTTAAAACTAAGATCTAACCTTAACAATAAATTTTAACAACTTGCTGATTTTATAAGTAAAAGTATGTCGACATTTTGTTTGTAAATATCCATTATTCATTAGTACCATGACTCTGCATTTTTCATTTACTTGTCTCAATAAATTTAACATATATTCTTCTTAAAAAATAAATAATATTTTACAAAGCATAATGCTATTAGATTTATTTAATTCACAAATTATAAATTGATAGAATCAATTATTTATAAATGATTAATATAAATTATAATTAATTGTTATTAAATAATAGTTATTATTTGATTGATATTTATTTTTGAATGAACCTTCATGTTTGACCCATTTTTGGTAAGCCTAATTAGATGGCTTTGACTTCTGTCATTTAATTATCAGCTATGTTGTTCATACACGAAAGAATGCACTTATACCTTAATCACTGTTTATAGATACGGCATGAATAGTAAAGAGTGTGTAAATAGTGTTTGGGAATAGTAACATGAAATTGATTAATAAAATATAAAAAAATTAGTTAATATAGTTTATAATTTGATTAATAAATGTTTAGACATTAAAAATAATTTTTAGTTGTTTTAGTATCCCAAAATTTGATCTCTCATTTCTCAATAAATCTCTCATAAGATCTCCATTGATTCAAGACTACACAAAGTTTGATCACCTCAAGACACCTCCTCAACACTGACAACTCAAAAATTAGGGTTTGAGTTTTCACAAGGACAATTGGATTTTCAAGACCTCAAATGGCTTTCATGGTTCATTAGGAACCCTCAAGATTTCTCATTTCAAGTATTAAGTCTTGAATCATATTTTTGCTCAGTCAGTTGATCAGATGACCTAAAATTAGTTGTATTGAATAAAAAGTCAACTGTGGTCAATTTGAAGTCAAACTTCATAATTTTTTATCCATATCAACATCACGAATTCATATATGTTAATTGATCAAGTTTGGATCACAATTTCTCAAGAAATTTGATCAGATCATCAAAAGGACAAAATTGACAAAATTAGGATTTTGACTAAGGAGGTTCAATTTTTGACTTTTGACCTAACAAATGACTTATTGGTTCAAGACATGATCTCAAGAATTCAAATGCACCATCTTGACCTAATTGCATAGTTCAAATCACATCTCAAGATTATTGAATTGACAGATGAATTTCAGTCAACTGATGAAAAGTCAACTTTACATTGAAAAGTCAACTTTACACTGAAAAGTCAAACTTTGATTTTTTGATCAAAATCAAGTTTCAAAAATCATATTTCATCAAGACATGTCAAAATATGAAACTTATTCATCTGGTCGGGTCCAGGTTTTATAATAAACTTCTTGGAGATTTAGTTGTTATCTGGTCGGATTCCAGATTTCACAATGAATTTCTAAAGGGAATTGCTATCTGGTCGGATCCAGGCTTCATAATAATTTTTTGGGGTGGAGGCAATCTCTACTGGGGAAAAGAAGTCAAACCTTAGCCTAGTTGCGTCCAGATTCTTCTATATCTTTAAAGAGTTAAACTATTATCAGGTCGGGTCCAGACTTCATATTATCTGAAAGATTATACTATTATCTGGTCGGATCCAGGCTCTACAATGACTTGAGAAGTTGACTATTATCTGGTCGAGTCCAGGCTTCATAGTAACTTGAAAATTGTACTAATATCTGGTCCGATCCAGTCTTGATAGTATCTTTTGGAGATAGTAAAGATTTTGTCGACGGCTTTACTGGGGATCAGGGGTTGTGACCCTATGATTTGTAATAATCTGAAAAGAAAACTCAAGCTGGAGAGTGTAGACTCATTCAGAAAGGACAGATTCAGCTTGGGGAGGATATACTCAATTTGGGGAGGATATACTCAGCTGGGGGTAATAGGCTCAGCTGGGGAATTTTTGTACTCGGCTGGGGAGCTATGCTACTCGTTGTTTATTGGGGAAATAAACCATATTGGGGAAATAAACCCTATTGATAAACTGCTGAAAATGTGAGTTCTTTTTAGGAATAGATCTACAAGGCTTCTACTTGTAACATTCAACTTAGCTGGGGAAAGAGTTGCCAAGAGATTGAGACTCTGGTTGGAGATTATCCTATGCAAAGAAATTTGCGAGTAACTTTGTTGAGGAGGATGTTAATGAAATAACTATGTGGGGATATTCCATATTCATTAAGGAGGTGGTTGTTACTGCTTAGGTCATATGTGCCAAACAATTTTAATTATGTTCATATGCATATGTTTATTCAATTTTAGTCATTGGACAAGTTTGCATTCAAAACAAATACAAGAAGTTTGCACTTCAAAATATATTTGTATTGATATTTTGCTCATGAATATGCGTTTTTTTTACAAAGAGACGGAGATCCTAGTAAGAGGAAATCGTCGAAAGAAAAACAAAATTGAAAACAAAAACAAATAGCCATGTGAAATGATCTCATTGCCTTCCAACTCTACTATTTCCCCAATGTCTTCGAATGTCCCTTGCCGTTGACAAAAGTTATTTGGATTGATCTTGGACCGTTTGAACTGGGACCTTAGTGATAAAGTTGACAGTGGTGACTCTACGGGACACAGTCATACACTTTCAATTCTTAACTTTTGCCTGTACCGCCCTTAAAAGTTTGACATTCATATAATTAATATTTGATTATGATAATGAAAAAAATAATATTAATTTGAATAAAAACACTTACCATATTAAATCAGAGACTTTAAAAATAGTTTAATGATGAAATGAAATTTCTTAAAGATGAGAGAAAGTGAATTTTGCTTCAATAAAGTATCATAGTAAAATAAGTGACAGTAATCTATTATATAACATGTCGTTAGGATTTTATATTTAATATTTTAATATTTATGAGATATGCATTAACTATATATTATAAATAAATATATTGCAATTTGATTTGAAAATACTTGGAATGTGAACTATTTAAAAAAATAACCATAAAATATTTGGTACGAATATATAACTGTTTACGGATACAATTTTTTTAATATGTAAAAGATTTTTTTTCTTTATTTTATACGTAAGAAACACAGTCAAATGCCTAAAATAAGGTTTTTACTAAATGAATTGTTTTAATGACTCAATTTAGAAAATTGGTTAATATAATTTATAGTTTGATTAATAAATGTTTAGACATTATAAATAATTTTTAGTTGCAGAAGAAAATTGGTTAATAAAATATAAAATATGTTAAATTGTAATTCATAGTGTCAAAACTATGGTGTATTGAAGAGCATACAGATTAGATTTGTTTTAGATTTAAATAGATTTAATTTAGATATAAAATAGATAGATCTGATTTGGTACAAAAATATGTATTTGTGACTTTTATACTTTTGGTCTTTGAGCTAACCAAAATCTATAAATAGGGAGTAACCTCTAAGTTTGTAATTAAGTCAATTAAGTTGTATTCACATAATTTGCAGTTGCAAGTGAATAACAAAGTTCTCAACAGTTTGTGGGCAGAGAGAAACTCTGCAGAAAATAATTGTCTTCTTTCCTTTCTTTTCTTTCTCATAATTCATTGTCATTGTGTAGAAATTTATCATAGATATTTGGTGGGCTTCCAACATCTGGTATCAAGAGATGGGTTTCGATTCAAGGAAAGTATCGATCAAGAACGATTGGGGAAGAAAAATAATTCACGATGGCTAATTATGGAAATGCAAATTATTCATCAACTCTACCAATTCTGAAAGGAGACAACTATGAGAATTGGTGCAAACAAATGAAAGTTTTGTTCAGGTGTCAAGGTCTTTGGGATCTTGTAAAAGATGAATTCGAAGCGCTTGGAGAAAACGCTTCAAAATAAGAAAAGAAGAAACACACAGAAATTGAGAAGCTGAGTTATAAAGCACTCTTTATAATTTATCAATGTGTGAGCCCAGCAAATTTTGAAAAAGTGAGTGATTCAGAATCTGCAAAAGAAGCTTGGGATGTTCTTGAGAAGTTCTTTGGTGGTGCAGAAAAGGTGAAAGAAGTGAGGTTACAAACTCACAAGAGAACGTATGAATTTATTCAGATGGAAGATAGTGAAAGCATATCTGATTTCTTCACTAGAGTTACAAAACAAGTGAATCAAATCAAGGCATGTGGAGAAATATTAACAACAAGAGCTATTGTTTCGAAGATCTTGAGATCTTTGACTCTTAAGTTCGACCATGTAGTAGTGGCTATAGAAGAGGGGAAAGACTTGTTGATATTTACAAAGAAAGAGCTTCAAGGGACGCTTGAATATCATGAACAAAGAATGAATGAAAGAGCTACAGGCAAGTTGAAGAGTGATGTGGCTTTGCATACACATTCAACAAAAGAAACCAAAGGCAAAGGAAAGTGGTTCGACAGAGGTAGAGGCGGCTACAAAAAATCTGCTGGTAGAGGAAACTAGAATGAAGGAAATGTGTCGAATCAGAGAAGACCATACCAAGACAACAAAAGAGGTGGTGTTGCAAATAGAGGAAGAGGTGGTTGTCGAAAACCTGATAAGAGTCACATTCAATGTTGCAATAGTCTGAAGTATGGTCACTATTCGAGTGATTGTCCAGAAAAGCGAAAGAATCAAGAAACTAATGCAAAGTTTGCAAAACATGAAGAAGAAGAAATGGTGTTGATGGTCACAACAAGATATGAAGATAGATTCAAGGACCAATGGTACTTGGATTTCATGATTCTTATCACATATGTATGGAAGGAAAGACTGGTTTGTTAACAGAAACCCCTCAATGAAAAATATGCTAAGATTTGTAAATGACAATACCCTAGTTGCTGAAGGTATTAGTGATATTATGATTATGAGAAAGGATGAAAAGAGATCAGTAATTTCTGATGTGTTGTACATACCAGGCATGAAGAGCAATTTGCTCAGTATAGGGCAGTTGGTCGAAAAGAATTATAAAGTGTTGATCAAAGATAAGATGGTGAGAGCCATCGATGCAAATGGAAGATTAATCTCGAAGGCTCCTATGTCTCAAAATTGAACCTTCAAGATCGAACTAAATGTGATGGAGCACAAGTGCCTTTTGATTTCAGCTAGCAGAGATGAATGGATATGGCATTATAAAGTAGGCCATCTCAACTTCAGAGACATCAGAGATTTGAAGAGAAGAAATATGGTTTCAGGATTGCCAAAAATCGACATTCCAAACGAGGTATGTGATGATAAGACTTGCAAGGTTCATGGTAATGGTACGGTCTGACTTAAAATGTTTAATGATCGTGAACTTCTTATTCATGATATGACGTATGTTCCAGAAGTCAAGCAAAATTTGTTATCTATAAATATGTTTGATTATCTAGGCTGTTGTACTAGAGTTGAACATGGAGTATTGAAGATTTCGCGTGATGAATTGATTATTGCAAAAGGGTCTAAAATATGTGTTCTATATATTTTAGAAGGTTCAAATATTGTTAATTTATCATTAACTAGTGGAGGCTTTCATGACAATGAAGAACTATGAGATTTGACTTTAAGGTGTTATGAATCCCTTGAGGAAGTTTCCAAGGAGTATAATGAATTTTGCAGAAATCAAAGGATAAAAATGCATGTTTTCACTGAGTTGTTATTGAGTTTTTGCGGAAGATATGATGATAAAAATAACTTAATTGGTTGGTAGAGAATTTCTTGAGAGGGAGAATAGTGAAAACCAAAGGAGAAATCTGAGAGAAACTATAACGGAGAAAACTCAATTTGAGGTGGAGTTTCCTATTATGGATACTAGTAGTAGTGAGGGAACAGTTACAGAAATCTCTGATTATCATTTTACTCATGATAAAGTAAGTAGGATCATTATAGAATTTCAAAGGGACGGTTATAATAGCCTTGAATATTATGTTTTTAATGTGGCTGAAGAACTGCAAGACAAAGGAAGAAAAACCTTTATGGAGGTATTTGAAAACAAGTTGTGTCAAGAGTGGTTGAAAAATCACACTTGTATGCTTGTTAAATTACCTAAGCTAAAAAGGATAATTGGAAACAAGTGGATGCAAGTGGCGAGATCAAGATTCAAGGGTTAGTTGAATTTGATCAAGGTTATTAATTAGAGTTTCAACCTGGTAGAGAAACAATATTGTTGGTGGTTAAATTGGTATCAATACAGTTTAAAGTCAAGGTGGAGATTATTGTAACATACTTAAAACCTTTTTTGATGAAGAGAAATAAAACATGTTTCGAGATTGCCCAAAATCAGGAAGCCAAAAAGCAGCAAGAATTTCGAGTTTGACCGATTTGCGTTATTTAAGGTTAGAATATTGGATATATATTAATTTAGAAATTGTATAAATTAAAATATAATATATTATAATATATTTATAATATTTTATTCTAATAATTAATGAGTTGTGTTTTTGGGCTTGAGTTTTTGCTATTATAAGTTTGTATCTCTTTATTGTGTTTAAAGTGTGACAATCATAGATTTTTTAGCAACAAGGAAGAGCAAGGGTTTAAAGGCATAACATATGGTTTTGGCTATTCTCAAGGGAAATCTTAGAAAGACAAGTGCTTTGAAAACCTTTGGAGTTATCTAAGGTTATTGAGAATTGGGAAACACTTGTTTACACCTTGGGTTTGAGTTATTCATATATTGAAGGTTGAAGAGGTTAGGAAACACTTGGGAAGAAAATATGGTAATTCTTAGGCGCCTTCAGGGTTGGTCTTGGGAACCTAAAGGCGAAGGCAATTTTCTTGTAACTCATCTATAATCTATTGTAACAATTTTCTGAGTATAGTGAATTGAAGAGATGCTCTCTCCCCTAGAGTAGATCGTTTGAACGAACTGGGTAAACAAACCTTCGTCTTTTTTCCTTATTCTGTTATATTATATGTGTACACATTATTATTGCTAGACATTTTATTTTTGTTCCTACTATTCTTTTCCTCACAAATTGATATTGAATTTTTTCGTAATTAACAACAATATTCACAACAATATACAATCTAATAAATTGCAACAGTGCAAAGGACAAAACAGAGGATAAAAATAACTGAGCAACAAAAATTGATCATCGGAAATTCATACCTATCTAAATAATGTTAAAAAACAATCTCCCCTTCATCAGATTTCCCACAACTTCAGAGAGTGAGAAACAAGGAGAATGAAATCAATAGAAACTTCGTAGCTTATTATCGAAAAACACTAACACAAGTAGGGAAATGGGTGAATGTAAAAAATAGAAAAGAAAGAGAAAACAACCTAGAGATCTGAGAGTTGAATCTTTTACGAGTTGAATCCTGACCAAAACAACAAACAAAAATCACAGATTTGAGTGAAACTTAAAAAAAAAATTATAAAGTCGTTTGAATCGAAAAAAGAACACACCCATAAGTTAAAAATCGAAACTTTAAAGGATTTTAAGCATGCCATTCTTACCTTTGAAGAATTTTGGTGAGTTCCACCTTTAAAATCTATGGCTTGAGCGGTTTCGAGTCCTAACGAATCAAAACAGCAAATCACCCAACATTGAATCTTTGACCAAGTGGTGTTGGTGTGAGATTGAGAGAAATAGAGAAGAAAAACGAGATAGTAAAGTAACGAATTGGAGAACAAGAGAAAGAAGCCGAAGAATGGAGTTAGAGTTTGATGTTTAATAAAATGAAACCACTTATTTTGTATTTAAAGTTTACATTTTAAATTAATATGAAATAAACTAATTCGATGTCATCAAACCTATTACCAAACGGAGTGCCATGCATGCATAATTTAATGGAAGTTCATAAAATTTAACACACACCACTAAAATAGATAACATAAGTACATTTAAAAGACTTAAAATAAACGTTTATTAAATAAGGGACTAAAGTGAAACCTGAAATTAAATTAAGGGATTGAAGAATAAAGTTCATGTGCCATTTTAAATCAATCACATTAAATCAAACATTACATACAAAACTCAGTGAGAAATAATAGCTATACTCTTGTAAAGGGAGTTTCCAACTTAAAAGTAAACAAGATTAACAAGAGGTGGTTATTCAAAAATTCATATATAGTTTACTAAAAATTCTACCATAAAATCTGCACATTGGTTATCTTTTTTATAAGTGTGGAGAATTTAAACTCTCGAATCTCTACAGACAATTTTTTTATAGTAATAAATATATTTGTAAGCTTAAGATAGCAAGCCTTGAATCACATAGAAGACTATAACTCTTATCTAAGTAACCAAAATTTCGAACAAGGATTGATTCATTCATCGTTGCTATTTTAACGAAAGCATAATAAATCTATAAGAAAAAAGAGTTGTGGTTTATTGTTGCTTAGTGAAAATGGCCCACATATCTTGCATGTTAATGAATTATTATGTTTTAAATTGTTAAATTTTTGTGTGAAAATTATAAATATTTACTCTTTAATAAAATCTCAAATTTGATTAGAATGTCTAAATCTATTAAAATTAAAGAGAAGTCGAATAAAAATTGACATTCTTATAATTAATATTTAAAATGGAATGAAATAATATATTAAAGTCGATTAAGTTAAAACAATTAGTATAGTATAAAATAAGAAACTTTAACGACAGTTTACCTAAAAAGATTTTTTTTTTAAATTTTTAATTCTTTCTTTAACCATATTATTGATATGTTCTTCAAATTTATTAACGCTATATTAATTAAATTGTTGACATGCTCTTTAAATTTATTAAAGCTATAAGTTTTGAAGTAAGACATTATTGACATGCTCTTCAAATTTATTAAAGCTATATTGAGTAAATTATTATTGGTTTTCATGATGGAAAATATCACTTACAAATGGAGTGAAGCTAAGTGAAATATTGAAAAATTCTTTTAATGGATCCTTTAAATCATAGATTAAGCAATTATATTTTGTAGCTCAAATTCATTATTCAATAAAACTAGAAAATAATATTTTATAGTCTAAAATCATTGAATTTATTGATTCGATTGAATTTAATTTTTTTTGATGCGTTTATTCACGCGCACAATACAATATGCTCAATACCTAAAAGGTTACGTAGATATATATGTACACCAAATTTTTAATACAAAATTTAAAAATTTTCAAATAAGGATTCATGTGAATGATATAAATTAACCCTAAACTTCAACATTTTAAAGTGTTCATACAAAAAAAGATGGATGTCAAAAAATAACAAATTATTAAGAAAAGTTCACACGTGATTTTGAATCAATTTCATTTAGTCGAACAATTATATACATTACTAATGAGAAATGATATTTATACTTTTGTATATCTTGTATAAGGAGTTCCCATAGCATCACTTACAAGCAAAGAATATAAACAAGGCGGTGGTTGTTCAAAAATTCCTAAACAAAGCATAGCGTTTGCTCCACACTTTGCCATAAAATCTGCGCATTGGTTGCTTTCTCTATAAGTATGAGTAAATGAAACTCTCCAATCTCTACAAAGAAGTTCTTCAATAGCCTTTATAATATGAAGATATTTGCAAGTGTGAGATACTGAATGTTGAATCATAGAGAGAGCTTTCGTACAATCTGATCTACAACTCACATCTCTAAAGCCCATGTTCCAAGCAAGGGTTAATCCATTTTGTATTGCTAATAGTTCAACTTCTACGCTGTCGGCGAAACTAACGGGTCCACTAAACCCTATTATCCAAGATCCATTATGATCTCTAATTAGGCCTCCATAACCTGCTCTTCCTGGATTCCCATAAGAACTCCCATCAATATTGAGAGCCACCTGATGCTCGAAAGGTGGAGACCAACGAACCAACTGGATCACATAAATTTCATCATAATTAATTTAAGTGAAAACAAAAATTTAGAAGCATATATTAACATTTATGGTCTTGTATATTAACAAAATTTTAGGGGAGTATATTAACATGTTTGACAACTTGAAACTCAAATTTATAAAATATCAACTATTTCTCTAAAATAACTAACTATTTCAAATCTTTCATGTGTGAAACTGATATGTTACAAGTGTTGATGTTTTAGGTAAATTGGCTCGATAACTTGTTAAAGTTAATGTCACCATGTAAGACCCTAATCATAAAGTTCATAGTAATTATAATTTTAACTTTTTTATGGATCAAGTCTCATCACTACTAACCAATTTTAATGAAAATGTGTTACAATTTATATAAGTTTATTTATTTTCAAAACAAGCAAAAATAATATAGGTCATTTCATATAATAAAATAAAAGTTTGATATTTATATAATTAATATTTAACAATGAGAATGAAAAAAATAAAAAGTTTATTAGGGTAATGCTAACCAGTGTTCCTGAAGTATTGGTTAAGAATCATTAACTACATCGTGAAATTAATTATATCATGAATTCATTAGTATTCTTTAGAAAAAATAGATTACTGAAAGTGTTATTTAAGGAAAAAATTGAAATTTTCTAAATATAAAATGTATTAAATAATCTTTAATCACACTTTTAAAAAAAAATTAAATGTATTTAATTATTGCATTAACTCAAATTAATTTATTCACTCATTTTCTCTTTGGGACATAATTTATAAACGTGAAAATAAATGAAATTTAGAAGTTAAATATTCTAACTTTATTTCAATATTATTATATGAAAACTTGATTTACTATAAACAAGATAAAAAATGCAAAAAACTCATAACAAATTAAAAATAAAATATTACAAAAAAATAAAAATAATAAGTAAAAAATTTAAATAAAAATCCATGTTTAATTTAAATATCAAATATGAATAATATGCAGAAGTAAGAGACATTGAAGTACCACTAAAAATAATAATATGTAACATCTAAATTTCTCTAAAGAATATTAGTAAACTCATGATACAATTAATTTCATGAATGGGAGACTCTAACACTATAATAATGAAATAAAATTAACTGCATAAAGAGAAATGAAGAATAGTAAAGAAAATTAACTGCATAAAGAGAAATGAAGAATAGTAAAGAGAAATGAAAAGAAGAAAGCACATAAAAGTTTGACGTTTATATAATTAATATTTGATTATGATAATGAAAAAAATAAAATTAATTTAAATAAAAACACTTACCATATTAAATCAGAGACTTTAAGAATAATTTAATGATGAAATGAAATTTCTTGAAGATGAGAGAAAGTGAATTTTGCTTCAATAAAGTGTCACAGTAAGATAAGTGACGGTAATCTATTTTATAACATGCCGTTAGGGTTTCATATTTAAGATATGAATATTATGAGATATGCATTAACTAATTATATATCATAAATAAATATATTGCGATTTGATTTTAAAATACTCGGAATGTGAAGTATTATAAAAGTAACCATAAAATATTTACTACGAATATATGACTGCCTCCTTTATTATTGGTGGCCTAAGAAATAAGTTTTTTTAATATGAAAAAAAACTTTTTTTATTTTATACGTAAGAAACACAGCCAAATACCTAAAAAAAAGGTTTTTACTAAATGAATTGTTTCAATGACTCACTTTAGAAAATTTCAAATTATCTTATGACTATCAGCTTAATAATTTATTAAGCATGTTGAATGTAAAAAAATAAATAAAATAGTAAAATAATAAAAGTTAATGACACTTCGCAACTAACAAAAACAAAACATTTCTTCATTATTTTTAAAACTAAGATCTAACCTTAACAATAAATTTTAACAACTTGCTGATTTTATAAGTAAAAGTATGTCGACATTTTGTTTGTAAATATCCATTATTCATTAGTACCATGACTCTGCATTTTTCATTTACTTGTCTCAATAAATTTAACATATATTCTTCTTAAAAAATAAATAATATTTTACAAAGCATAATGCTATTAGATTTATTTAATTCACAAATTATAAATTGATAGAATCAATTATTTATAAATGATTAATATAAATTATAATTAATTGTTATTAAATAATAGTTATTATTTGATTGATATTTATTTTTGAATGAACCTTCATGTTTGACCCATTTTTGGTAAGCCTAATTAGATGGCTTTGACTTCTGTCATTTAATTATCAGCTATGTTGTTCATACACGAAAGAATGCACTTATACCTTAATCACTGTTTATAGATACGGCATGAATAGTAAAGAGTGTGTAAATAGTGTTTGGGAATAGTAACATGAAATTGATTAATAAAATATAAAAAAATTAGTTAATATAGTTTATAATTTGATTAATAAATGTTTAGACATTAAAAATAATTTTTAGTTGTTTTAGTATCCCAAAATTTGATCTCTCATTTCTCAATAAATCTCTCATAAGATCTCCATTGATTCAAGACTACACAAAGTTTGATCACCTCAAGACACCTCCTCAACACTGACAACTCAAAAATTAGGGTTTGAGTTTTCACAAGGACAATTGGATTTTCAAGACCTCAAATGGCTTTCATGGTTCATTAGGAACCCTCAAGATTTCTCATTTCAAGTATTAAGTCTTGAATCATATTTTTGCTCAGTCAGTTGATCAGATGACCTAAAATTAGTTGTATTGAATAAAAAGTCAACTGTGGTCAATTTGAAGTCAAACTTCATAATTTTTTATCCATATCAACATCACGAATTCATATATGTTAATTGATCAAGTTTGGATCACAATTTCTCAAGAAATTTGATCAGATCATCAAAAGGACAAAATTGACAAAATTAGGATTTTGACTAAGGAGGTTCAATTTTTGACTTTTGACCTAACAAATGACTTATTGGTTCAAGACATGATCTCAAGAATTCAAATGCACCATCTTGACCTAATTGCATAGTTCAAATCACATCTCAAGATTATTGAATTGACAGATGAATTTCAGTCAACTGATGAAAAGTCAACTTTACATTGAAAAGTCAACTTTACACTGAAAAGTCAAACTTTGATTTTTTTGATCAAAATCAAGTTTCAAAAATCATATTTCATCAAGACATGTCAAAATATGAAACTTATTCATCTGGTCGGGTCCAGGTTTTATAATAAACTTCTTGGAGATTTAGTTGTTATCTGGTCGGATTCCAGATTTCACAATGAATTTCTAAAGGGAATTGCTATCTGGCCGGATCCAGGCTTCATAATAATTTTTTGGGGTGGAGGCAATCTCTACTGGGGAAAAGAAGTCAAACCTTAGCCTAGTTGCGTCCAGATTCTTCTATATCTTTAAAGAGTTAAACTATTATCAGGTCGGGTCCAGACTTCATATTATCTGAAAGATTATACTATTATCTGGTCGGATCCAGGCTCTATAATGACTTGAGAAGTTGACTATTATCTGGTCGAGTCCAGGCTTCATAGTAACTTGAAAATTGTACTAATATCTGGTCCGATCCAGTCTTGATAGTATCTTTTGGAGATAGTAAAGATTTTGTTGACGGCTTTACTGGGGATCAGGGGTTGTGACCCTATGATTTGTAATAATCTGAAAAGAAAACTCAAGCTGGAGAGTGTAGACTCATTCAGAAAGGACAGATTCAGCTTGGGGAGGATATACTCAATTTGGGGAGGATATACTCAGCTGGGGGTAATAGGCTCAGCTGGGGAATTTTTGTACTCGGCTGGGGAGCTATGCTACTCGTTGTTTGTTGGGGAAATAAACCATATTGGGGAAATAAACCCTATTGATAAACTGCTGAAAATGTGAGTTCTTTTTAGGAATAGATCTACAAGGCTTCTACTTGTAACATTCAACTTAGCTGGGGAAAGAGTTGCCAAGAGATTGAGACTCTGGTTGGAGATTATCCTATGCAAAGAAATTTGCGAGTAACTTTGTTGAGGAGGATGTTAATGAAATAACTATGTGGGGATATTCCATATTCATTAAGGAGGTGGTTGTTACTGCTTAGGTCATATGTGCCAAACAATTTTAATTATGTTCATATGCATATGTTCATTCAATTTTAGTCATTGGACAAGTTTGCATTCAAAACAAATACAAGAAGTTTGCACTTCAAAATATATTTGTATTGATATTTTGCTCATGAATATGCGTTTTTTTTACAAAGAGACGGAGATCCTAGTAAGAGGAAATCGTCGAAAGAAAAACAAAATTGAAAACAAAAACAAATAGCCATGTGAAATGATCTCATTGCCTTCCAACTCTACTATTTCCCCAATGTCTTCGAATGTCCCTTGCCGTTGACAAAAGTTGATTGGATTGATCTTGGACCGTTTGAACTGGGACCTTAGTGATAAAGTTGATAGTGGTGACTCTACGGGACACAGTCATACACTTTCAATTCTTAACTTTTGCCTGTACCGCCCTTAAAAGTTTGACATTCATATAATTAATATTTGATTATGATAATGAAAAAAATAATATTAATTTGAATAAAAACACTTACCATATTAAATCAGAGACTTTAAAAATAGTTTAATGATGAAATGAAATTTCTTGAAGATGAGAGAAAGTGAATTTTGCTTCAATAAAGTATCATAGTAAAATAAGTGACAGTAATCTATTATATAACATGTCGTTAGGATTTTATATTTAATATTTTAATATTTATGAGATATGCATTAACTATATATTATAAATAAATATATTGCAATTTGATTTGAAAATACTCGGAATGTCAACTATTTAAAAAAATAACCATAAAATATTTGGTACGAATATATAACTGTTTACGGATACAATTTTTTTAATATGTAAAAGATTTTTTTTCTTTATTTTATACGTAAGAAACACAGTCAAATGCCTAAAATAAGGTTTTTACTAAATGAATTGTTTTAATGACTCAATTTAGAAAATTGGTTAATATAATTTATAGTTTGATTAATAAATGTTTAGACATTATAAATAATTTTTAGTTGTAGAAGAAAATTGGTTAATAAAATATAAAATATGTTAAATTGTAATTCATAGTGTCAAAACTATGGTGTATCGAAGAGCATACAGATTAGATTTGTTTTAGATTTAAATAGATTTGATTTAGATATAAAATAGATAGATCTGATTTGGTACAAAAATATGTATTTGTGACTTTTATACTTTTGGTCTTTGAGCTAACCAAAATCTATAAATAGGGAGTTACCTCTAAGTTTGTAATTAAGTCAATTAAGTTGTATTCACAGAATTTACAGTTGTAAGTGAATAACAAAGTTCTCAACAGTTTGTGGGCAGAGAGAAACTCTGCAGAAAATAATTGTCTTCTTTCTTTTCTTTTCTTTCTCATAATTCATTGTCATTGTGTAGAAATTTATCATAAATATTTGGTGGGCTTCCAACATCTGGTATCAAGAGATGGGTTTCGATTCAAGGAAAGTATCGATCAAGAACGATTGGGGAAGAAAAATAATTCACTTTGGCTAATTATGGGAATGCAAATTATTCATCAACTCTACCAATTCTGAAAGGAGACAACTATGAGAATTGGTGCAAACAAATGAAAGTTTTGTTCAGGTGTCAAGGTCTTTGGGATCTTGTAAAAGATGAATTCGAAGCGCTTGGAGAAAACGCTTCAAAATAAGAAAAGAAGAAACACACAAAAATTGAGAAGTTGAGTTATAAAGCACTCTTTATAATTTATCAATGTGTGAGCCCAGAAAATTTTGAAAAAGTGAGTGATTCAGAATCTGCAAAAGAAGCTTGGGATGTTCTTAAGAAGTTCTTTGGTGGTGCATAAAAGGTGAAAGAAGTGAGGTTACAAACTCACAAGAGAACGTATGAATTTATTCAGATGGAAGATAGTGAAAGCATATCTGATTTCTTCACTAGAGTTACAAAACAAGTGAATCAAATCAAGGCATGTGGAGAAATATTAACAACAAGAGCTATTGTTTCGAAGATCTTGAGATCTTTGACTCTTAAGTTCGACCATGTAGTAGTGGCTATAGAAGAGGGGACAGACTTGTTGATATTTACAAAGGAAGAGCTTCAAGGGACGCTTGAATATCATGAACAAAGAATGAATGAAAGAGCTGCAGGCAAGTTGAAGAGTGATGTGGCTTTGCATACACATTCAACAAAAGAAACCAAAGGCAAAGGAAAGTGGTTCGACAGAGGTAGAGGCGGCTACAAAAAATCTGCTGGTAGAGGAAACTAGAATGAAGGAAATGTGTCGAATCAGAGAAGACCATACCAAGACAACAAAAGAGGTGGTGTTGCAAATAGAGGAAGAGGTGGTTGTCGAAAACCTGATAAGAGTCACATTCAATGTTGCAATAGTCAGAAGTATGGTCACTATTTGAGTGATTGTCTAGAAAAGCGAAAGAATCAAGAAACTAATGCAAAGTTTGCAAAACATGAAGAAGAAGAAATGGTGTTGATGGTCACAACAAGATATGAAGATAGATTCAAGGACCAATGGTACTTGGATTTCATGATTCTTATCACATATGTATGGAAGGAAAGACTGGTTTGTTAACAGAAATCCCTCAATGAAAAATATGGTAAAATTTGTAAATGACTATACCCTAGTTGCTGAAGGTATTGGTGATGTTATGATTATGAGAAAGGATGAAAAAAGATCAGTAATTTCCGATGTGTTGTACATACCAGGCATGAAGAGCAATTTGCTCAGTATAGGGCAAATGGAAGATTAATCTTGAAGGCTCCTATGTCTCAAAATTGAACCTTCAAGATCGAACTAAATGTGATGGAGCACAAGTGCCTTTTGATTTCAGCTAGCAGAGATGAATGGATATGGCATTATAAAGTAGGCCATCTCAACTTCAGAGACATCAGAGATTTGAAGAGAAGAAATATGGTTTCAGGATTGCCAAAAATCGACATTCCAAACGAGGTATGTGATGATAAGACTTGCAAGGTTCATGGTAATGGTACGGTCTGACTTAAAATGTTTAATGATCGTGAACTTCTTATTCATGATATGACGTATGTTCCAGAACTCAAGCAAAATTTGTTATCTATAAATATGTTTGATTATCTAGGCTGTTGTACTAGAGTTGAACATGGAGTATTGAAGATTTCGCGTGATGAATTGATTATTGCAAAAGGGTCTAAAATATGTGTTCTATATATTTTAGAAGGTTCAAATATTGTTAATTTATCATTAACTAGTGGAGGCTTTCAGGACAATGAAGAACTATGAGATTTTACTTTAAGGTGTTATGAATCCCTTGAGGAAGTTTCCAAGGAGTATAATGAATTTTGCAGAAATCAAAGGATAAAAATGCATGTTTTCACTGAGTTGTTATTGAGTTTTTGCGGAAGATATGATGATAAAAATAACTTAATTGGTTGGTAGAGAATTTCTTGAGAGGGAGAATAGTGAAAACCAAAGGAGAAATCTGAGAGAAACTATAACGGAGAAAACTCAATTTGAGGTGGAGTTTCCTATTATGGATACTAGTAGTAGTGAGGGAACAGTTACAGAAATCTCTGATTATCATTTTACTCATGATAAAGTAAGTAGGATCATTATAGAATTTCAAAGGGACGGTTATAATAGCCTTGAATATTATGTTTTTAATGTGGCTGAAGAACTACAAGACAAAGGAAGAAAAACCTTTATGGAGGTATTTGAAAACAAGTTGTGTCAAGAGTGGTTGAAAAATCACACTTGTATGCTTGTTAAATTACCTAAGCTAAAAATGATAATTGGAAACAAGTGGATGCAAGTGGCGAGATCAAGATTCAAGGGTTACTTGAATTTGATAAAGGTTATTAATTAGAGTTTCAACCTGGTAGAGAAACAATATTGTTGGTGGTTAAATTGGTATCAATACAGTTTAAAGTCAAGGTGGAGATTATTGTAATATACTTAAAACCTTTTTTGATGAAGAGAAAGAAAACATGTTTCGAGATTGCCCAAAATCAGGAAGCCAAAAAGCAGCAAGAATTTCGAGTTTGACCGATTTGCGTTATTTAAGGTTAGAATATTGGATATATATTAATTTAGAAATTGTATAAATTAAAATATAATATATTATAATATATTTATAATATTTTATTCTAATAATTAATGAGTTGTGTTTTTGGGCTTGAGTTTTTGCTATTATAAGTTTGTATCTCTTTATTGTGTTTAAAGTGTGACAATCATAGATTTTTTAGCAACAAGGAAGAGCAAGGGTTTAAAGGCATAACATATGGTTTTGGCTATTATCAAGGGAAATCTTAGAAAGACAAGTGCTTTGAAAACCTTTGGAGTTATCTAAGGTTATTGAGAATTGGGCAACACTTGTTTACACCTTGGGTTTGAATTATTCATATATTGAAGGTTGAAGAGGTTAGGAAACACTTGGGAAGAAAATATGGTAATTCTTAGGCGCCTTCAGGGTTGGTCTTGGGAACCTAAAGGCGAAGGCAATTTTCTTGTAACTCATCTATAATCTATTGTAACAATTTTCTGAGTATAGTGAATTGAAGAGATGCTCTCTTCCCTAGAGTAGATCGTTTGAACGAACTGGGTAAACAAACCTTCGTCTTTTTTCCTTATTCTGTTATATTATATGTGTACACATTATTATTGCTAGACATTTTATTTTTGTTCCTACTATTCTTTTCCTCACAAATTGATATTGAATTTTTTCGTAATTAACAACAATATTCACAACAATATACAATCTAATAAATTGCAACAGTGCAAAGGACAAAACAGATGATAAAAATAACTGAGCAACAAAAATTGATCATCGGAAATTCATACCTATCTAAATAATGTTAAAAAACAATCTCCCCTTCATCAGATTTCCCACAACTTCAGAGAGTGAGAAACAAGGATAATGAAATCAATAGAAACTTCGTAGCTTATTATCGAAAAACACCAACACAAGTAGGGAAATGGGTGAATGTAAAAAATAGAAAAGAAAGAGAAAACAAGCTAGAGATCTGAGAGTTGAATCTTTTACGAGTTGAATCCTGACCAAAACAACAAATAAAAATCACAGATTTGAGTGAAACTTAAAAAAAAAATTATAAAGTTGTTTGAATCGAAAAAAGAACACACCCATAAGTTAAAAATCGAAACTTTAAAGGATTTTAAGCATGCCATTCTTACCTTTGAAGAATTTTGGTGAGTTCCACCTTTAAAATCTATGGCTTGAGCGGTTTCGAGTCCTAAAGAATCAAAACAGCAAATCACCCAACATTGAATCTTTGACCAAGTGGTGTTGGTGTGAGATTGAGAGAAATAGAGAAGTAAAACGAGATAGTAAAGTAACGAATTGGAGAACAAGAGAAAGAAGCCGAAGAATGGAGTTAGAGTTTGATGTTTAATAAAATGAAACCACTTATTTTATATTTAAAGTTTACATTTTAAATTAATATGAAATAAACTAATTCGATGTCATCAAACCTATTACCAAACGGAGTGCCATGCATGCATAATTTAATGGAAGTTCATAAAATTTAACACACACCACTAAAATAGATAACATAAGTACATTTAAAAGACTTAAAATAAACGTTTATTAAATAAGGGACTAAAGTGAAACCTGAAATTAAATTAAGGGATTGAAGAATAAAGTTCATGTGCCATTTTAAATCAATCACATTAAATCAAACATTACATACAAAACTCAGTGAGAAATAATAGCTATACTCTTGTAAAGGGAGTTTCCAACTTAAAAGTAAACAAGATTAACAAGAGGTGGTTATTCAAAAATTCATATATAGTTTACTAAAAATTCTACCATAAAATCTGCACATTGGTTATCTTTTTTATAAGTGTGGAGAATTTAAACTCTCGAATCTCTACAGACAATTTTTTTATAGTAATAAATATATTTGTAAGCTTAAGATAGCAAGCCTTGAATCACATAGAAGCCTATAACTCTTATCTAAGTAACCAAAATTTCGAACAAGGATTGATTCATTCATCGTTGCTATTTTAACGAAAGCATAATAAATCTATAAGAAAAAAGAGTTGTGGTTTATTGTTGCTTAGTGAAAATGGCCCACATATCTTGCATGTTAATGAATTGTTATGTTTTAAATTGTTAAATTTTTGTGTGAAAATTAAAAATATTTACTCTTTAATAAAATCTCAAATTTGATTAGAATGTCTAAATCTATTAAAATTAAAGAGAAGTCGAATAAAAATTGACATTCTTATAATTAATATTTAAAATGGAATGAAATAATATATTAAAGTCGATTAAGTAAAAACAATTAGTATAGTATAAAATAAGAAACTTTAACGACAGTTTACCTAAAAAGATTTTTTTTAAAATTTTTAATTCTTTCTTTAACAACATTATTGATATGTTCTTCAAATTTATTAACGCTATATTAATTAAATTATTGACATGCTCTTTAAATTTATTAAAGCTATAAGTTTTGAAGTAAGACATTATTGACATGCTCTTCAAATTTATTAAAGCTATATTGAGTAAATTATTATTGGTTTTCATGATGGAAAATATCACTTACAAATGGAGTGAAGCTAAGTGAAATATTGAAAAAAAAATTTAATGGATCCTTTAAATCATAGATTAAGCAATTATATTTTGTAGCTCAAATTCATTATTCAATAAAACTAGAAAATAATATTTTGTAGTCTAAAATCATTGAATTTATTGATTCGATTGAATTTAATTTTTTTTGATGAGTTTATTCACGCGCACAATACAATATGCTCAATACCTAAAAGGTTACGTAGATATATATGTACACCAAATTTTTAATACAAAATTTAAAAATTTTCAAATAAGGATTCATGTGAATGATATAAATTAACCCTAAACTTCAACATTTTAAAGTGTTCATACAAAAAAAGATGGATGTCAAAAAATAACAAATTATTAAGAAAAGTTCACACGTGATTTTGAATCAATTTCATTTAGTCGAACAATTATATACATTACTAATGAGAAATGATATTTATACTTTTGTATATCTTGTATAAGGAGTTCCCATAGCATCACTTACAAGCAAAGAATATAAACAAGGCGGTGGTTGTTCAAAAATTCCTAAACAAAGCATAGCCTTTGCTCCACACTTTGCCATAAAATCTGCGCATTGGTTGCTTTCTCTATAAGTATGAGTAAATGAAACTCTCCAATCTCTACAAAGAAGTTCTTCAATAGCCTTTATAATATGAAGATATTTGCAAGTGTGAGATACTGAATGTTGAATCATAGAGAGAGCTTTCGTACAATCTGATCTACAACTCACATCTCTAAAGCCCATGTTCCAAGCAAGGGTTAATCCATTTTGTATTGCTAATAGTTCAACTTCTACGCTGTCGGCGAAACTAACGGGTCCACTAAACCCTATTATCCAAGATCCATTATGATCTCTAATTAGGCCTCCATAACCTGCTCTTCCTGGATTCCCATAAGAACTCCCATCAATATTGAGAGCCACCTGATGCTCGAAAGGTGGAGACCAACGAACCAACTGGATCACATAAATTTCATCATTATTAATTTAAGTGAAAACAAAAATTTAGAAGCATATATTAACATTTATGGTCTTGTTTATTAACAAAATTTTAGGGGAGTATATTAACATGTTTGACAGCCTAAAACTCAAATTTATAAAATATCAACTATTTCTCTAAAATAACTAACTATTTCAAATCTTTCATGTGTGAAACTGATATGTTACAAGTGTTGATGTTTTAGGTAAATTGGCTCGATAACTTGTTAAAGTTAATGTCACCATGTAAGACCCTAATCATAAAGTTCATAGTAATTATAATTTTAACTTTTTTATGGATCAAGTCTCGTCACTACTAACCAATTTTAATGAAAATGTGTTACAATTTATATAAGTTTATTTATTTTCAAAACAAGCAAAAATAATATAGGTCATTTCATATAATAAAATAAAAGTTTGATATTCATATAATTAATATTTAACAATGAGAATGAAAAAAATAAAAAGTTTATTAGGGTAATGCTAACCAAAGTATTGGTTAAGAATCATTAACTACATCATGAAATTAATTATATCATGAATTCATTAGTATTCTTTAGAAAAAATAGATTACTGACAGTGTTATTTAAGGAAAAAATTGAAATTTTCTAAATATAAAATGTATTAAATAATCTTTAATCACACTATTAAAAAAATAATTAAATATAGTTAATTATTGCATTAACTCAAATTAATTTATTCACTCATTTTCTCATTGGGACATAATTTATAAACGTGAAAATAAATGAAATTTAGAAGTTAAATATTCTAACTTTATTTCAATATTATTATATGAAAACTTGATTTACTATAAACAAGATAAAAAATGCAAAAAACTCATAACAAATTAAAAATAAAATATTACAAAAAAATAAAAATAATAAGTAAAAAATTTAAATTAAAATCCATGTTTAATTTAAATATCAAATATGAATAATATGCAGAAGTAAGAGACATTGAAGTACCACTAAAAATAATAATATGTAACATCTAAATTTCTCTAAAGAATATTAATAAACTCACGATACAATTAATTTCATGAATGGGAGACTCTAACACTGTAATAATGAAATAAAATTAACTGCATAAAGAGAAATGAAGAATAGTAAAGAGAAATGAAAAGAAGAAAGCACATAAAAGTTTGACATTTATATAATTAATATTTGATTATGATAATTGTTCTGGACTGGGCCCGACAGGCCCAAAAGCATTACTAAGGCCCAGTCCAATGGGACTCGCTAAGGACCACAACGTCTATGCCCGACACCCTGATGTCCACCTCGACATCCCAGTGTGCCAGCCCACGCGACGAAGTCACGCTCGACAGACTGCCGTCCAGCTCTATGCCCTGGTTTCCAGCTCGACATTCGCTGTCCAGCTCGGGGTCTTGGCACCGAGCTCGACATCACGCTGCACTGCTCGACATGGACTCAAGCTACCTTGCTAGGGCAGACTCAGTCACCATTGCCCCAACGATACTCCGTAAAGACCGCGTCTCTGTCCGCCCGCACTTCACGCACCACATCCAGGGAGGGGACCACGTGCTGATCCCCACTACCCACGTAGGACCTGGCAGTTCCTCCATTGGGCCAAATCCGCCCGGCCCAGTGAAGGAACCTTGGCCCAGCGCTGGGGGCTATAAATACCCTCTGCTTCCAGAGGGTCTGGTAATCTTCAATTCTAACCTCAACTCTATTATCTGCTAGTACTCCCACTGACTTAAGCATCGGAGTGCCTTGCAGGTACCCCCCCCCTCCTCGTTCAAAAAGCCTTCAGCTCGGAGCAGCCGTGACGGTCCAAACCTTCTGATCAGGTCAGATCAGTGGCGCCGTCTGTGGGAAACAGCTTCCCCGTCTAACGAACAGTTTTCAAAGACCAAAGCTCAATCCATTCACTGTCATGGCCTCTCCAACTCGTGAAGAACAACACTCTCGCGTCCTCGACGTCAACAACGGTCCCGCGGACAAGAATGGGCACCTGGACAATCCCAGTGGTGCCGGCCACAATGCCGCCCCCCTGACAACCGCCCCTGGACCTTCCACCCGCAGGGACGGTAACACTGCGTCCTCCTCGACAACTCCCCCAGAACTCGAGGACGATCCGGAAGCTCTCGCCTATCGCCAGGCTGCCCGGTTCTATGAAGTCCAGGCCCCTGTCGGAGCAGATGCCACTGCTCAGGCACTGTTCGCTGCCATCAACCAGACGAACTATCTCCTGTTCGCACAAGGAGAAAGACTTAGGGCACTGGAAAATGATCGACGCCCCCCGAGGAGACATCAAAGGCCACCATCTCCACTTCCTCGGGTCGAAGAAGCTCGACACCCTACTCCCCCGCGGAGACATTACAGGGAAATCTCTAGGAGCCCCTCTCCCGCACCAAGGCAGAGGCGGCCCCAATACGAAAGACAGCCCGTCATACCTGCCGAAGAGCCTGTCCGCGACGCCTCAAGGCACGAACGGAGGCACAACAGAGACGGACATGTGACCTTCGCCCACCGAACGTCACGTTCAAGGGAGTCCCAGCACGAGCATCGTGCCCGACACAACTACAGGACCCTTTCTCTTTCTCCAGAAAGGAGCGACGAGGACGACCCCCGCGGTCCCCTGTCGCAGGCAATCATGGACGCACCTATCCCCCCGGGCATGGAGAAGCCCCCACACCTAAAGGAGTACGATGGGGTGGCAGACCCAGTCGACCATATTGACGGGTTTGAAGCCATGCTCCACTATCACAATGTCGGGGGGCCAGTCAAGTGCCGTCTCTTTCCAACGACTCTCAGGAAGGCGGCCATGGACTGGTACAAAGGACTTGCCCCGGGCTCCATCACCTCGTGGCGGAACTTGAAGAACCAGTTCATCAGTTCCTTTACAGCCTCTCGTCGCCACCCAAAGACAGAGGCAGCCCTCGAGGCCATCATCCAGAGACATGATGAGACCTTGAGGGAATTCATCAACCGCTTCAACCGGGAAGCAATCCAGGTCCCCTGCGCGGACCACATGAAGAGGTATTTGCTGGAGAGGGGCCTCCTCCCCGGCACCGAATTCAGGAAAGCTGTAGGCATCGAGCCACCTGCAACTTTTGATGCTCTCCTCGACAAAGCTCGAGCATATATGGATTACGAGGAGAGAGAAGCTGCCAACAGGGCACGGGACTCCAGAGCCCGCAACCATGGAAGCAGCTCAAGACAAGACCCTCCTCCCCGACGCACCGGAGAGAAGAGGAAGGAAGACAGACCCCGGGAGGTCCGGGAACAAAGGGGCCCCTCGGGCAGGTTTACTGAGTACACTCCGCTCACGGCTTCCCGCGAGCGTATTCTGGCGGAGTGTGCAAGCACAGATTTCAAGGACGGTGGCGTCAAGCGTCCCCGACCAGCTCCTGCCAAGCCAGGAGTAGATAAAAACAAGTACTGTCAGTACCATAGGAGTCATGGTCACTTGACAGAGGACTGCGTCCACCTGAAGGATGCTATTGAAACCCTCATCAAAGGAGGGAGACTTGCGCAGTACAGGAAAAACGACGCTCCCCGTCGTGAAGCCCGTGAGGCAAAAGAGCCTGAAGAAGATGCCCGACCATCTGACGAGTCGGTGCCAATCCAGACCGCCTACGCAATAACCAGGCCCGAGGATTTCGAACTTCCCGAGCTCCTGCAGGAGCCCCTGACTACTCACAGCAGGTGGGAATACTTCCCCTCCGCCATGGTCATCAACGGGGGCGGGTTCAGCGACCTCACCATCAACTCAGCCAAGAGAAAGTTGGACGAACTGGTCGACAAAGCTCCTCCTCAAACTGTGACTTTTGAAATGGTGAGGGGCAGGTCAGAACCCATCACATTCTACTTGGAAGAGCTCCCCGGCGGAGCACCGAACGCAGTCATCCCCTTGCTGATAAGGGCGAAGATGGCTAATTTTGATGTGCATCGCATCCTGGTCGACGAGGGGAGTTCCGTCGACGTGATGTACACCCAGCTGTTCCGGACCTTACAACTGGACGAATCCCATCTGTCTCCATACATAGGTTCGGACCTTCAAGGCTTCAACGGCTCGACGTCCAAACCTTGGGGATATGTCGAGCTCCTCGTGACATTCGGGGAAGATACTGCTACAAGACAGGTGAAGGTCCGCTTCCTCGTCATTGACTGCCCATCCCTGTACCATTGCATCCTGGGGAGGCCGACACTGGCGGAACTGACGGCGGTCCCTTCAACTGTCCACCTAAAGATGAAGTTCTATACCAAAAGGGGGAGGGTAGCCACCATCCAGGGCGACCTCGCTGCTGCCCGCCGGTGCTTCAACGCCGCTTCAAGGGGTCGGGATACTGTCGACGTGGGTCCCAGCACTAGGCCCGTCAAGAAGACAAAGCAAGAGCCCGACACAGCATCTCCTGAGGTAGAAGCTCAGAAGGCTCCACCAAAGGTCGACTCCATTGCGCTCGACGCACGTTTTGACGAAGATGAGCCGGCCAGCAGCGAGCAAATCCCCCTCCGACCTATTCCGGACGGTGATTTCGAACTCGTTCCCCTTGGAGCAGACCCGACCAAAGGAGTGAAGATTGGCAAGGACCTCCCCGACTTGGCCAGGAAGCAGATCAAGGCCTGTCTGCGCGAGAATGCTGATCTCTTCGCCTGGAGCGCTGCAGAGATGCCCGGACTCGACCCTGAGGTCGCCTGTCATCACCTCGCCATTGATCCGGCCGCCAAGGCAGTAGTACAACGTAGGCGTAGGCAGTCTCCAGAAAAAACGGAGGCTGCTGAAAAAGCTGTAAAAGACCTCCTAGAGGCAAATTTTATTTCTGAAGCCCGGTATTCCACCTGGCTGTCAAATGTTGTACTTGTCAAAAAGAATAATGGAAAGTGGCGTATGTGTGTTGATTATACCGATCTCAATCGGGCTTGCCCGAAGGATGCTTTTCCTCTACCGAACATTGATATGCTGGTCGACAACTCGGCCGGCTACAAAACTTTGTCGTTCATGGACGCTTACTCGGGATACAATCAAATCCCAATGGCTCCGGGCGACAAACGCTGCACGGCATTCATGACCAGCTCGGGCAACTATTACTACAACGTAATGCCCTTCGGACTGAAGAATGCCGGCGCGACGTACCAACGCATGATGAACAAGGTGTTCGACACACAGATCGGAGACATGCTCGAGGTATACATGGACGACATGATCGTTAAATCCCGGGCAGACACCGATCATGCAGCTCATCTCAAGACTGTCTTCGCCCAAGCAAGACAATGCAAAATGAGGTTCAACCCCGAGAAGTGCACATTTGGGGTTAAGGCAGGAAAGTTCCTCGGATTCTATCTAACAGAACGAGGCATCGAAGCCAACCCCGACAAGTGCCGAGCGTTTGCCGACCTCCCGACTCCAACGTCGAAGAAGTCGATACAGATAATGAACGGCATGTTGACATCGCTTTCGCGCTTCGTCGCGAAGTCCGCTCAGCACGCCCTCCCCTTTTTCAAACTCCTTCGAAAGGAAGCAGCTTTCGAATGGACCGAGGAATGCGAACACGCACTTCGCCACCTGAAACAGAGCCTGTCTCAACCGCCCGTGCTGTCTCGACCTGATGACAACGAGCCGCTTTACTTATACTTGGCTGTTTCAAACGAAGCCATCAGCGCAGCTCTTGTCCGCGAGACTCCCGACGGGCAGAAACCTGTCTACTTCACGAGCAAAGCCCTACAAGGCCCCGAGAGCAGGTATCAACAGATAGAAAAGGTTGCACTGGCCCTCGTCAATGCTGCGAGGAGGCTCAGACACTACTTTCTGGCGCACACCATCATTGTGCGAACTGATCAACCTGTGAGACAACTCTTGGGTCGGCCAGATATGGCGGGCAGAATGCTGAAGTGGTCCCTAGAACTCTCTGAATTCGACATTCAATACGAGAGCAGGAAAGCCCTAAAAGCACAAGCCCTGGCCGACTTCGTCGCCGAAATGACCTCTAACGACATTCCCCCGGGAAAGGAACACAAGTGGACCATCTTCGTCGACGGAGCCTCCAGCTCGTCCGGAAGCGGCGCAGGGATTCTCCTGGAAAACGAGGAAGGGGTGGTGATCGAGCACTCCTTGGTTCTCTCCTTCCCGACATCAAATAACCAGGCAGAATATGAAGCACTGCTCGCGGGACTGAGATTGGCCGAGGACTTAGGAGCCCGCGAAGTTCAAATTTACACCGACTCCCAGCTCGTCGCTTCCCAAGTACAAGGAAGCTACCAGGCCAAGAATGACAACCTCATTGAGTACTTGAACCTAGTCAAAAAACACATGGCAAAATTCGTACGAGCAGAAATCTCTCATGTTCCCCGCGAGCAGAACACGAGGGCGGACCTATTGTCCAAACTCGCGAGCACACGAAAAAAAGGCGGGAACAAATCTGTCATCCAGGAATCTCTGGCACGGCCGAGCATCGAATCACCCTCGACTACGGTAGAGGTTCATGCTATCGGGGACGCCACGTCTTGGATGACCCCGGTCTATAATTTCCTTACAAAGGGAGAACTCCCGACGAACCAGGCCGACGCAACCACAATAAAGCGTCGAGCATGTTCTTACGTTGTCCTCGAACAGAAACTGTACAGAAGGGGATTCTCCATTCCCCTCCTGAAATGCATTGACGGGTCCTCCATCCCCGACGTACTGCGGGAGATACACGAAGGCATCAACGCCCAGCACATGGGCGGCAAATCCTTGGCGAGGAAAGCCCTCCGCGCGGGATACTACTGGCCGACGATGCAACAGGACGCCAAGGAACACGTAAAAAAATGTGACAAGTGCCAGAAGCACGGGGATATGCACCTCGCTCCCCCACACGAGCTGACCACATTGTCTTCCCCATGGCCGTTCGCCTGGTGGGGCATGGACATCCTCGGACCCTTCGTACAAGGGACCTATCAGAACAAGTTCCTAATCGTCGCCGTGGATTACTTCACAAAATGGATCGAGGCCGAGGCCCTCGCGAAAATCACCTCACATAACATCCTCCGTTTCTACAAGAGAAACGTGCTCGCCAGGTTCGGAATTCCACAGGCACTGGTGACCGACAACGGCACCCAGTTCACCGACCACGGATTCCGAGACTTCGTCACCAAACTGGGGACCAAACACCACTTCACATCGGTCGAGCACCCTCAGACCAACGGGCAAGCCGAAGCTGCGAACAGAGTCATCCTAAGAGGGCTCAAACGTCGACTCGGCGAAGCCAAAAGAGGATGGGTCGAGGAGCTCCACAGCGTCCTGTGGGCATACCGCACCACACCCCATTCAACGACGGGTGAAACACCATTCCGACTAACGTACGGCACCGAAGCTGTCATCCCAGTCGAAATCATGGAACCATCCCGACGAACGGAGGAACCCCTCGACGAAGAAATGAATGACGAAGCACTAAGGGACGAACTCGACCTAGTCGAGGAAATCCGATCGGGGGCTGCCCTGCGCGAAGCAACCCTAAAACAGCGAGTGGCTCTACGCCACAACGACAAGGTCATCAAGCGCGAGTTCGAAATAGGCAGCCTGGTACTACGCAGAAACCAGAAAGACTCCCGCGAGGGGAAGTTGGCCGCGAACTGGGAAGGACCTTACCGCGTCCACGGCACCACGGGTACCGGGGCGTACTACCTCGAACAGTTAGACGGAGAGCCTTTACCAAGACCCTGGAATGCTGCTAAGTTGAAGCAGTACTACAGTTAAAAACTGACAACACCTAGGACCCTCGACCAGAAGCAACCATGCTCGGGCAACGAGGAAAAACGTCCCACTTCGTTTAAGGCTAAGGTACAGGCCGACACACGACAAAAATGGCACGGCATCGCGCGGTAGACGTTGACGATCTATAGTGCCCGACGTGGACGGCTATACCGAGCACCACCGTCGTCGTACCCATGAGGCAGAACACCCAGCTCGCGATGGGCAGTTCACGCCAAGGGCAAATCGTCCCTACGGGCTCCACGCCCGACTGAGCAACCTCGCTCCGAAATACCCGACATTCCATCAAGAATAACGGGACATCTACAAGGGTCAAAACAAATTCTCTCCTCTCGAGCGAAACACTCAAGCAACCCCTGCCAACCGAAATTAGGTCGAGGTTGCGCATAAACAGAGTCGAGCATAGTCGCTCGCCAAATTAAAGCCACCTACGGGCACTCGTCGGGCCCGGGACGAGCTAAATTCATACAAGCATGTCAGTTCATACAAGGGCAGAAAACAAGATAAACAAGGTATAGACGCCCGTGGGCAACAAAGTAATATTAAACCGACCAAGAAGGCCGGCGATGTTCATACATGAAATAAACGGGCACGCAGGCCCAAAGGGTGCAAATTCAAATATCAGGCACGCAGGCCCACCAACCAAAAAATACAAATCAAACTTCCGCATTATCACCACTGTCGACGCAGGGAGAGTCGGGCGGGGGAATGATCGCGCCACCGACAACCCGATGAGTGTGCCCGATACCCTCGGTGACCAAGCCGGGATTTAGCAACGAGAGCTGGTCGACGGCAGAATTGAACCCGTCTTCCAGGGCACCGACTGCGTCCTCCTCGAGGTTCCGAATATGAGCAATAAACTCAGCCCGACTCTTCAAAGCCATTAAGTCCTCGGGCTCATCTTCGGCGGGTTGTTGAGCAGCATTCAGTTCCTCGACCTGCTTGCCCATGCGTTCGACTTCAGCAGCCAAACGATCCCTATCGGCCCGGAGCAACTCCCCTTCCTCGGTCAACCGCCCCGACTTCTCTTTCTCCAAGGTCAGCGCCTCCCTCTCGGCGTCAAGTATCACGGTCTGCTCTTGGAACATCCCCTCGGAGCGTTCCAGAGCGACCTTCAACTTCCTTGAGCTCGCCGTCAAGGCTGCCTTCTCCCGCTCGAGCTCTTCAACACGAGCAGCGTCCCCTGCGTCTTCAGACAATACCAGAGCCATTTCAGCCATTTTAACCAGCCCGTCCACGCTGGCGACCAGCCGCGACCGCCTCTCCTCTTTGGTCATCCTTTTTATGGCCTCAGCTTCATGCGCGACCACGGTCGGGGGAAACCGATCGAAAAAACCCTCCTCCTCGATGCAGGGGGGAAAGGCAAAGGATTGAACGGGACCGGTATCTTCCCCGACAGTTGGACCGCCTTCCACGCGGGTCCTCTTCCTTTGTGTCAGAACGGCTTCGGCATCAATGACTTCGACATCTGGATCTGACGCCGCCCCCGAGCTCGAGGTCGAATCCACCCTCACAGGCTGAGAAGCGTTCAGATTTGTCGGTGGACCCATTCTCGTCATCTGAGGGCCCGGCACGACCTTCTTGTTTCGCCTATGGCCGGTCGACAGTTTCAGGAGCCTTTCATGTCGGCTGGCCATCGTACCTGCACGAAGTAAAAGAAAAGTCAGTATCGAGCAAAACGCGTAAATAAATGACGAGTCAAGAATTTCAAACAAACAACCTAACAGGCGGGCTGCCTCCCTATAGGTCGAGCATTCCACCAACGCCTTGGTATCAATCGGGCGAGCCTCGAATATCGGGTAACCGTCCTTGTCGAGGATGTCATTCCCCTCCCGTGTAACCCACTGGGCGGGATGAAAACCGTCGACAAAGTTACAGAGAGCCGCATACGCCCGTTGATCCTCCGTGCACATGTCCCCGACTGCAGTGTGGAAATAGCCTGTTCCGTGCTCGAAATGTCGGGGCATCCAATACACCGGGAACTTAGCCCGACGTCCTAGCACGGGGCTCCCGTCATCGTTCAACAATGCTTCCCCGTCGTCATCGCTGACCGGCCCTTCCTCCTCGTAGAGGGAATCCACAGCAGAATCAGTGATAGGGTGTACCACATACCACTTATCCTTGAACCCCCTCACAGAATCCATGTACATCCTAAACAGTCTCCTCGACTGCTTCAAGGACACCCAGCTGTGCTTCCCTCCCCGGGACTGGCGCTGTAGGTGGAAGACCCTAAAGAAGAGGGGTATGGTCGCCCCTATCCTTAAGTAGCGGCACGTCAGCTCAAACGCCCGGATGAAGGCGAGAGAGTTAGGGTGCAGCTGGGACGGGGCCAGCTCCAAATGCGTAAAAACCCCGGTCTCAAAGTCTGTGAAGGGCAGCCGCAAACCCAAGTCCTTAAAGGCGATCTCGTACATCGCAAAACTGTAATCCGGGTACATCGAGCAGATTCTGGCAGTGGTCGCAGGCAGCATGACCTCGAAATTCGGTTGAAAGTCGGGCTGGTCCTGCCCCCCTTCAATGGCGATGAACGGGTGTCGGTCATCCCGACCGTATATCGACGCCGTCCCCCGAGGCTCGGCGCCCACCCATTCCAGCGACGGGTCGGTCACAGTGTCGATAAGGTTGGCCGACTCGTCGGCACTTTGTTCTTCGCTGTCATGACGACCTGAGGAGCTCGGCTCATCCGCCATGGTTACCTGCAGAGCACGGGAAACCAATCAGATTGAGCATGAAGCCCTATGCTCGACATAATCATGTCGTCCATACACTACCGCAAGTCCATTTTCACAAGTGGATGCCTCCCCGACTCTCCTGAATCCAGTGTTCCTCCACAAACCAACTGCACGGCCACTCTTCAAGCATGCCGGTCCGAGGTATGAACATGGCGAGCCGCATTATGAAGCCCACGGCCACGACCATAAACATACCGGGCACCGGCATGAATCAGGCGCCCAGGATCATGAATACCCCGGGCAGCCCTGAAGTTTTTCACCTAAAACTATGAACGCGTCGGCCACAAGTATGCGTTTGCCGGTCCTAGACGTAAATCTGTCGGGCAAAACACGAGTTTACCGGGCTAATCCCACATTAACGGTCCTAGAATCATGCATTCTAAAACAAGAAAATAAAGAGAGTGGATCACTTACTTGGATCAAAGATGGGATTCGGCTAGGAAAAGAAGAATCTGGGACGGGAAGTCACGGTTGGAGAGAGTGTTGAGAGTTGCAACGAAGAGAGCACGAAGAACGGAAAGCGTATTATGGGGCCCAAGGACCCTATTTATAGTGATGACATGGAATACCAAACGTCACCTCGTTTAGCCACGGACTCCGTCTCCTCGACGCACTGCACCCAACGCAATGATGGCTCTACCCCCCTAGGGTGGCGGCACAATTCCCAAAAGATGCCTCGCGTGCCCGACCAACGTGCTCGGTACGGATCCTCCACGCATCCACCACCGAGGACGTTCCCGAGCACGACACGAGGAGGCTCCTCGAGGGGCCGCGCCTCCATTCTGGGCACGAGACCTCAGCGACTGAACAAGGTTTCAAGTCGTGGCTCCTCGCAAAGGAACCACGACTTGGGGGGCTCCTGTTCTGGACTGGGCCCGACAGGCCCAAAAGCATTACTAAGGCCCAGTCCAATGGGACTCGCTAAGGACCACAACGTCTATGCCCGACACCCTGATGTCCACCTCGACATCCCAGTGTGCCAGCCCACGCGACGAAGTCACGCTCGACAGACTGCCGTCCAGCTCTATGCCCTGGTTTCCAGCTCGACATTCGCTGTCCAGCTCGGGGTCTTGGCACCGAGCTCGACATCACGCTGCACTGCTCGACATGGACTCAAGCTACCTTGCTAGGGCAGACTCAGTCACCATTGCCCCAACGATACTCCGTAAAGACCGCGTCTCTGTCCGCCCGCACTTCACGCACCACATCCAGGGAGGGGACCACGTGCTGATCCCCACTACCCACGTAGGACCTGGCAGTTCCTCCATTGGGCCAAATCCGCCCGGCCCAGTGAAGGAACCTTGGCCCAGCGCTGGGGGCTATAAATACCCTCTGCTTCCAGAGGGTCTGGTAATCTTCAATTCTAACCTCAACTCTATTATCTGCTAGTACTCCCACTGACTTAAGCATCGGAGTGCCTTGCAGGTACCCCCCCCCCTCCTCGTTCAAAAAGCCTTCAGCTCGGAGCAGCCGTGACGGTCCAAACCTTCTGATCAGGTCAGATCAATAATGAAAAAAATAAAATTAATTTAAATAAAAACACTTACCATATTAAATTTAATGATGAAATGAAATTTCTTGAAGATCAGAGAAAGTGAATTTTGCTTCAATAAAGTGTCACAGTAAGATAAGTGACAGTAATCTATTTTATAACATGCCGTTAGGGTTTTATATTTAAGATATGAATATTATGAGATATGCATTAACTAATTATATATCATAAATAAATATATTGCGATTTGATTTTAAAATACTCGGAATGTGAAGTATTTAAAAAAGTAACCATAAAATATTTACTACGAATATATAACTGCCTCCTTTATTATTGGTGGCCTAAGAAATAAGTTTTTTTAATATGAAAAAAAACTTTTTTTTATTTTATACGTAAGAAACACAGCCAAATACCTAAAAAAAAGGTTTTTACTAAATGAATTGTTTCAAAGACTAACTTTAGAAAATTTCAAATTATCTTATGATTATCAGCTTAATAATTTATTAAGCATGTTGAATGTAAAAAAATAAATAAAATAGTAAAATGATAAAAGTTAATGACACTTCGCAACTAACAAAAACAAAACATTTCTTCATTATTTTTAAAACTAAGATCTAACCTTTACAATAAATTTTAACAATTTGCTGATTTTATAAGTCAAAGTATGTCGACATTTTGTTTGTAAATATCCATTATTCATTAGTACCATGACTCTGCATTTTTCATTTACTTGTCTCAATAAATTTAACATATATTCTTCTTAAAAAATAAATAATATTTTACAAAGCATAATGCTATTAGATTTATTTAATTCACAAATTATAAATTGATAGAATCAATTATTTATAAACGATTAATATAAATTATAATTAATTGTTATTAAATAATAGTTATTATTTGATTGATATTTATTTTTGAATGAACCTTCATGTTTGACCCATTTTTGGTAAGCCTAATTAGATGGCTTTGACTTCTGTCATTTAATTATCAGCTATGTTGTTCATACACGAAAGAATGCACTTATACCTTAATCACTGTTTATAGATACGGCATGAATAGTAAAGAGTGTGTAAATAGTGTTTAGGAATAGTAACATGAAATTGATTAATAAATATAAAAAAATTAGTTAATATAGTTTATAATTTGATTAATAAATGTTTAGACATTAAAAATAATTTTTAGTTGTTTTAGTATCTCAAAATTTGATCTCTCATTTCTCAATAAATCTCTCATAAGATCTCCATTGATTCAAGACTACACAAAGTTTGATCACCTCAAGACACCTCCTCAACACTGATAACTCAAAAATTTGGGTTTGAGTTTTCACAAGGACAATAGGATTTTCAAGACCTCAAATGGCTTTCATGGATCATTAGGAACCCTCAAGATTGCTCATTTCAAGTATCAAGTCTTGAATCATATTTATGCTCAGTTAGTTGATCAGATGACCTAAAATTAGTTGTATTGAATAAAAAGTCAATTGTGGTCAATTTGAAGTCAAACTTCATAATTTTTTATCCATATCAACATCACGAACTCATATATGTCAATTGATCAAGTTTGGATCATAATTTCTCAAGAAATTTGATCAGATCATCAAAAGGACAAAATTGACAAAATTAGAATTTTGACTAAGGAGGTTCAATTTTTGACTTTTGACCTAACAAATGACTTATTGGTTCAAGACATGATCTCAAGAATTCAAATGCACCATCTTGACCTAATTGCATAGTTCAAATCATATCTCAAGATTATTGAATTGACAGATGAATTTTAGTCAACTGATGAAAAGTCAACTTTACACTGAAAAGTCAAACTTTGATTTTTTGATCAAAATCAAGTTTCAAAAATCATATTTCATCAAGACATGTCAAAATATGAAACTTATTCATCTGGTCGGGTCCAGGTTTTATAATAAACTTCTTGGGGATTTAGCTGTTATCTGGTCGGATTCCAGATTTCACAATGAATTTCTAAAGGGAATTGCTATCTGGTCGGATCCAGGCTTCATAATAATTTTTTGGGGTGGAGGCAATCTCTACTGGGGAAAAGAAGTCAAACCTTAGCCTAGTTGCGTCCAGATTCTTCTATATATTTAAAGAGTTAAACTATTATCAGGTCGGGTCCAGACTTCATATTATCTGAAAGATTACACTATTATCTGGTCGGATCCAGGCTCTACAATGACTTGAGAAGTTGACTATTATCTGGTCGAGTCCAGGCTTCATAGTAACTTGAAAATTGTACTAATATCTGGTCGGGTCTAGTCTTGATAGTATCTTTTGGAGATAGTGAAGATTTTGTCGACGACTTTACTGGGGATCAGGGGTTGTGACCCTATGATTTGTAATAATCTGAAAAGCAAACTCAAGCTGGAGAGTGTAGACTCATTCAGAAAGAACAGATTCAGCTTGGGGAGGATATACTCAGCTGGGGGTAATAGGCTCAGCTGGGGAATTTTGTACTCGGCTGGGGAGCTATGCTACTCCTTGTTTGTTGGGGAAATAAACCATATTGGGGAAATAAATCCTGTTGATAAATTGCTGAAAATGTGAGTTCTTTTTAGGAATAGATCTACAAGGCTTCTACTTGTAAGATTCAACTTAGCTGGGGAAAGAGTTGCCAAGAGATTAAGACTCTGGTTGGAGATTATCCTATGCAAAGAAACTTTGCGAGTAACTTTGTTGAGGAGGATGTTAATGAAATAACTATGTGGGTATATTCCATATTCATTAAAGAGGTGGTTGTTACTGCTTAGGTCATATGTGTCAAACAATTTTAATTATGTTCATATGCATATGTTCATTCAATTTTAGTCATTGGACAAGTTTGCATTCAAAACAAATGCAAGAAGTTTGCACTTCAAAATATATTTTTATTGATATTTTGCTCATGAATATGCGTTTTTATTTACAAAGAGACGGAGATCCTAGTAAGAGGAAATCGTCGAAAGAAAAACAAAATTGAAAACAAAAACAAATAGCCATGTGAAATGATCTCATTGCCTTCCAACTCTACTATTTCCCCAATGTCTTCGAATGTCCCTTGCCGTTGACAAAAGTTGATTGGATTGATCTTGGACCGTTTGAACTGGGACCTTAGTGATAAAGTTGATAGTGGTGACTCTACGGGACACAGTCATACACTTTCAATTCTTAACTTTTGCCTGTACCGCCCTTAAAAGTTTGACATTCATATAATTAATATTTGATTATGATAATGAAAAAAATAATATTAATTTGAATAAAAACACTTACCATATTAAATCAGAGACTTTAAAAATAGTTTAATGATGAAATGAAATTTCTTGAAGATGAGAGAAAGTGAATTTTGCTTCAATAAAGTATCATAGTAAAATAAGTGACAGTAATCTATTATATAACATGTCGTTAGGATTTTATATTTAATATTTTAATATTTATGAGATATGCATTAACTATATATTATAAATAAATATATTGCAATTTGATTTGAAAATACTCGGAATGTCAACTATTTAAAAAAATAACCATAAAATATTTGGTACGAATATATAACTGTTTACGGATACAATTTTTTTAATATGTAAAAGATTTTTTTTCTTTATTTTATACGTAAGAAACACAGTCAAATGCCTAAAATAAGGTTTTTACTAAATGAATTGTTTTAATGACTCAATTTAGAAAATTGGTTAATATAATTTATAGTTTGATTAATAAATGTTTAGACATTATAAATAATTTTTAGTTGTAGAAGAAAATTGGTTAATAAAATATAAAATATGTTAAATTGTAATTCATAGTGTCAAAACTATGGTGTATCGAAGAGCATACAGATTAGATTTGTTTTAGATTTAAATAGATTTGATTTAGATATAAAATAGATAGATCTGATTTGGTACAAAAATATGTATTTGTGACTTTTATACTTTTGGTCTTTGAGCTAACCAAAATCTATAAATAGGGAGTTACCTCTAAGTTTGTAATTAAGTCAATTAAGTTGTATTCACAGAATTTACAGTTGTAAGTGAATAACAAAGTTCTCAACAGTTTGTGGGCAGAGAGAAACTCTGCAGAAAATAATTGTCTTCTTTCTTTTCTTTTCTTTCTCATAATTCATTGTCATTGTGTAGAAATTTATCATAGATATTTGGTGGGCTTCCAACATCTGGTATCAAGAGATGGGTTTCGATTCAAGGAAAGTATCGATCAAGAACGATTGGGGAAGAAAAATAATTCACTTTGGCTAATTATGGGAATGCAAATTATTCATCAACTCTACCAATTCTGAAAGGAGACAACTATGAGAATTGGTGCAAACAAATGAAAGTTTTGTTCAGGTGTCAAGGTCTTTGGGATCTTGTAAAAGATGAATTCGAAGCGCTTGGAGAAAACGCTTCAAAATAAGAAAAGAAGAAACACACAAAAATTGAGAAGTTGAGTTATAAAGCACTCTTTATAATTTATCAATGTGTGAGCCCAGAAAATTTTGAAAAAGTGAGTGATTCAGAATCTGCAAAAGAAGCTTGGGATGTTCTTAAGAAGTTCTTTGGTGGTGCATAAAAGGTGAAAGAAGTGAGGTTACAAACTCACAAGAGAACGTATGAATTTATTCAGATGGAAGATAGTGAAAGCATATCTGATTTCTTCACTAGAGTTACAAAACAAGTGAATCAAATCAAGGCATGTGGAGAAATATTAACAACAAGAGCTATTGTTTCGAAGATCTTGAGATCTTTGACTCTTAAGTTCGACCATGTAGTAGTGGCTATAGAAGAGGGGACAGACTTGTTGATATTTACAAAGGAAGAGCTTCAAGGGACGCTTGAATATCATGAACAAAGAATGAATGAAAGAGCTGCAGGCAAGTTGAAGAGTGATGTGGCTTTGCATACACATTCAACAAAAGAAACCAAAGGCAAAGGAAAGTGGTTCGACAGAGGTAGAGGCGGCTACAAAAAATCTGCTGGTAGAGGAAACTAGAATGAAGGAAATGTGTCGAATCAGAGAAGACCATACCAAGACAACAAAAGAGGTGGTGTTGCAAATAGAGGAAGAGGTGGTTGTCGAAAACCTGATAAGAGTCACATTCAATGTTGCAATAGTCAGAAGTATGGTCACTATTTGAGTGATTGTCTAGAAAAGCGAAAGAATCAAGAAACTAATGCAAAGTTTGCAAAACATGAAGAAGAAGAAATGGTGTTGATGGTCACAACAAGATATGAAGATAGATTCAAGGACCAATGGTACTTGGATTTCATGATTCTTATCACATATGTATGGAAGGAAAGACTGGTTTGTTAACAGAAATCCCTCAATGAAAAATATGGTAAAATTTGTAAATGACTATACCCTAGTTGCTGAAGGTATTGGTGATGTTATGATTATGAGAAAGGATGAAAAAAGATCAGTAATTTCCGATGTGTTGTACATACCAGGCATGAAGAGCAATTTGCTCAGTATAGGGCAAATGGAAGATTAATCTTGAAGGCTCCTATGTCTCAAAATCGAACCTTCAAGATCGAACTAAATGTGATGGAGCACAAGTGCCTTTTGATTTCAGCTAGAAGAGATGAATGGATATGGCATTATAAAGTAGGCCATCTCAACTTCAGAGACATCAGAGATTTGAAGAGAAGAAATATGGTTTCAGGATTGCCAAAAATCGACATTCCAAACGAGGTATGTGATGATAAGACTTGCAAGGTTCATGGTAATGGTACGGTCTGACTTAAAATGTTTAATGATCGTGAACTTCTTATTCATGATATGACGTATGTTCCAGAACTCAAGCAAAATTTGTTATCTATAAATATGTTTGATTATCTAGGCTGTTGTACTAGAGTTGAACATGGAGTATTGAAGATTTCGCGTGATGAATTGATTATTGCAAAAGGGTCTAAAATATGTGTTCTATATATTTTAGAAGGTTCAAATATTGTTAATTTATCATTAACTAGTGGAGGCTTTCAGGACAATGAAGAACTATGAGATTTTACTTTAAGGTGTTATGAATCCCTTGAGGAAGTTTCCAAGGAGTATAATGAATTTTGCAGAAATCAAAGGATAAAAATGCATGTTTTCACTGAGTTGTTATTGAGTTTTTGTGGAAGATATGATGATAAAAATAACTTAATTGGTTGGTAGAGAATTTCTTGAGAGGGAGAATAGTGAAAACCAAAGGAGAAATCTGAGAGAAACTATAACGGAGAAAACTCAATTTGAGGTGGAGTTTCCTATTATGGATACTAGTAGTAGTGAGGGAACAGTTACAGAAATCTCTGATTATCATTTTACTCATGATAAAGTAAGTAGGATCATTATAGAATTTCAAAGGGACGGTTATAATAGCCTTGAATATTATGTTTTTAATGTGGCTGAAGAACTACAAGACAAAGGAAGAAAAACCTTTATGGAGGTATTTGAAAACAAGTTGTGTCAAGAGTGGTTGAAAAATCACACTTGTATGCTTGTTAAATTACCTAAGCTAAAAATGATAATTGGAAACAAGTGGATGCAAGTGGCGAGATCAAGATTCAAGGGTTACTTGAATTTGATAAAGGTTATTAATTAGAGTTTCAACCTGGTAGAGAAACAATATTGTTGGTGGTTAAATTGGTATCAATACAGTTTAAAGTCAAGGTGGAGATTATTGTAATATACTTAAAACCTTTTTTGATGAAGAGAAAGAAAACATGTTTCGAGATTGCCCAAAATCAGGAAGCCAAAAAGCAGCAAGAATTTCGAGTTTGACCGATTTGCGTTATTTAAGGTTAGAATATTGGATATATATTAATTTAGAAATTGTATAAATTAAAATATAATATATTATAATATATTTATAATATTTTATTCTAATAATTAATGAGTTGTGTTTTTGGGCTTGAGTTTTTGCTATTATAAGTTTGTATCTCTTTATTGTGTTTAAAGTGTGACAATCATAGATTTTTTAGCAACAAGGAAGAGCAAGGGTTTAAAGGCATAACATATGGTTTTGGCTATTCTCAAGGGAAATCTTAGAAAGACAAGTGCTTTGAAAACCTTTGGAGTTATCTAAGGTTATTGATAATTGGGAAACACTTGTTTACACCTTGGGTTTGAGTTATTCATATATTGAAGGTTGAAGAGGTTAGGAAACACTTGGGAAGAAAATATGGTAATTCTTAGGGGCCTTCAGGGTTGGTCTTGGGAACCTAAAGGCGAAGGCAATTTTCTTGTAACTCATCTATAATCTATTGTAACAATTTTCTGAGTATAGTGAATTGAAGAGATGCTCTCTCCCCTAGAGTAGATCGTTTGAACGAACTGGGTAAACAAACCTTCGTCTTTTTTCCTTATTCTGTTATATGATATGTGTACACATTATTATTGCTAGACATTTTATTTTTGTTCCTACTATTCTTTTCCTCACAAATTGATATTGAATTTTTTCGTAATTAACAACAATATTCACAACAATATACAATCTAATAAATTGCAACAGTGCAAAGGACAAAACAGAGGATAAAAATAACTGAGCAACAAAAATTGATCATCGGAAATTCATACCTATCTAAATAATGTTAAAAAACAATCTCCCCTTCATCAGATTTCCCACAACTTCAGAGAGTGAGAAACAAGGAGAATGAAATCAATAGAAACTTCGTAGCTTATTATCAAAAAACACCAACACAAGTAGGGAAATGGGTGAATGTAAAAAATAGAAAAGAAAGAGAAAACAACCTAGAGATCTGAGAGTTGAATCTTTTACGAGTTGAATCCTGACCAAAACAACAAACAAAAATCACAGATTTGAGTGAAACTTAAAAAAGAAATTATAAAGTTGTTTGAATCGAAAAAAGAACACACCCATAAGTTAAAAATCGAAACTTTAAAGGATTTTAAGCATGCCATTCTTACCTTTGAAGAATTTTGGTGAGTTCCACCTTTAAAATCTATGGCTTGAGCGGTTTCTAGTCCTAAAGAATCAAAACAGCAAATCACCCAACATTGAATCTTTGACCAAGTGGTGTTGGTGTGAGATTGAGAGAATTAGAGAAGTAAAACGAGATAGTAAAGTAACGAATTGGAGAACAAGAGAAAGAAGCCGAAGAATGGAGTTAGAGTTTGATGTTTAATAAAATGAAACCACTTATTTTATATTTAAAGTTTACATTTTAAATTAATATGAAATAAACTAATTCGATGTCATCAAACCTATTACCAAACGGAGTGCCATGCATGCATAATTTAATGGAAGTTCATAAAATTTAACACACACCACTAAAATAGATAACATAAGTACATTTAAAAGACTTAAAATAAACGTTTATTAAATAAGGGACTAAAGTGAAACCTGAAATTAAATTAAGGGATTGAAGAATAAAGTTCATGTGCCATTTTAAATCAATCACATTAAATCAAACATTACATACAAAACTCAGTGAGAAATAATAGCTATACTCTTGTAAAGGGAGTTTCCAACTTAAAAGTAAACAAGATTAACAAGAGGTGGTTATTCAAAAATTCATATATAGTTTACTAAAAATTCTACCATAAAATCTGCACATTGGTTATCTTTTTTATAAGTGTGGAGAATTTAAACTCTCGAATCTCTACAGACAATTTTTTTATAGTAATAAATATATTTGTAAGCTTAAGATAGCAAGCCTTGAATCACATAGAAGCCTATAACTCTTATCTAAGTAACCAAAATTTCGAACAAGGATTGATTCATTCATCGTTGCTATTTTAACGAAAGCATAATAAATCTATAAGAAAAAAGAGTTGTGGTTTATTGTTGCTTAGTGAAAATGGCCCACATATCTTGCATGTTAATGAATTATTATGTTTTAAATTGTTAAATTTTTGTGTGAAAATTATAAATATTTACTCTTTAATAAAATCTCAAATTTGATTAGAATGTCTAAATCTATTAAAATTAAAGAGAAGTCGAATAAAAATTGACATTCTTATCATTAATATTTAAAATGGAATGAAATAATATATTAAAGTCGATTAAGTAAAAACAATTAGTATAGTATAAAATAAGAAACTTTAACGACAGTTTACCTAAAAAGATTTTTTTTTAAATTTTTAATTCTTTCTTTAACAACATTATTGATATGTTCTTCAAATTTATTAACGCTATATTAATTAAATTATTGACATGCTCTTTAAATTTATTAAAGCTATAAGTTTTGAAGTAAGACATTATTGACATGCTCTTCAAATTTATTAAAGCTATATTGAGTAAATTATTATTGGTTTTCATGATGGAAAATATCACTTACAAATGGAGTGAAGCTAAGTGAAATATTGAAAAATTCTTTTAATGGATCCTTTAAATCATAGATTAAGCAATTATATTTTGTAGCTCAAATTCATTATTCAATAAAATTAGAAAATAATATTTTGTAGTCTAAAATCATTGAATTTATTGATTCGATTGAATTTAATTTTTTTTGATGAGTTTATTCACGCGCACAATACAATATGCTCAATACCTAAAAGGTTACGTAGATATATATGTACACCAAATTTTTAATACAAAATTTAAAAATTTTCAAATAAGGATTCATGTGAATGATATAAATTAACCCTAAACTTCAACATTTTAAAGTGTTCATACAAAAAAAGATGGATGTCAAAAAATAACAAATTATTAAGAAAAGTTCACACGTGATTTTGAATCAATTTCATTTAGTCGAACAATTATATACATTACTAATGAGAAATGATATTTATACTTTTGTATATCTTGTATAAGGAGTTCCCATAGCATCACTTACAAGCAAAGAATATAAACAAGGCGGTGGTTGTTCAAAAATTCCTAAACAAAGCATAGCGTTTGCTCCACACTTTGCCATAAAATCTGCGCATTGGTTGCTTTCTCTATAAGTATGAGTAAATGAAACTCTCCAATCTCTACAAAGAAGTTCTTCAATAGCCTTTATAATATGAAGATATTTGCAAGTGTGAGATACTGAATGTTGAATCATAGAGAGAGCTTTCGTACAATCTGATCTACAACTCACATCTCTAAAGCCCATGTTCCAAGCAAGGGTTAATCCATTTTGTATTGCTAATAGTTCAACTTCTACGCTGTCGGCGAAACTAACGGGTCCACTAAACCCTATTATCCAAGATCCATTATGATCTCTAATTAGGCCTCCATAACCTGCTCTTCCTAGATTCCCATAAGAACTCCCATCAATATTGAGAGCCACCTGATGCTCAAAAGGTGGAGACCAACGAACCAACTGGATCACATAAATTTCATCATAATTAATTTAAGTGAAAACAAAAATTTAGAAGCATATATTAACATTTATGGTCTTGTTTATTAACAAAATTTTAGGGGAGTATATTAACATGTTTGACAGCCTGAAACTCAAATTTATAAAATATCAACTATTTCTCTAAAATAACTAACTATTTCAAATCTTTCATGTGTGAAACTGATATGTTACAAGTGTTGATGTTTTAGGTAAATTGGCTCGATAACTTGTTAAAGTTAATGTCACCATGTAAGACCCTAATCATAAAGTTCATAGTAATTATAATTTTAACTTTTTTATGGATCAAGTCTCATCACTACTAACCAATTTTAATGAAAATGTGTTACAATTTATATAAGTTTATTTATTTTCAAAACAAGCAAAAATAATATAGGTCATTTCATATAATAAAATAAAAGTTTGATATTCATATAATTAATATTTAACAATGAGAATGAAAAAAATAAAAAGTTTATTAGGGTAATGCTAACGAGTGTTCCTGAAGTATTGGTTAAGAATCATTAACTACATCATGAAATTAATTATATCATGAATTCATTAGTATTCTTTAGAAAAAATAGATTACACTAAAAAATAGATTACTGAAAGTGTTATTTAAGGAAAAAATTGAAATTTTCTAAATATAAAATGTATTAAATAATCTTTAATCACACTTTTAAAAAAAAAATTAAATGTATTTAATTATTGCATTAACTCAAATTAATTTATTCACTCATTTTCTCTTTGGGACATAATTTATAAACGTGAAAATAAATGAAATTTAGAAGTTAAATATTCTAACTTTATTTCAATATTATTATATGAAAACTTGATTTACTATAAACAAGATAAAAAATGCAAAAAACTCATAACAAATTAAAAGTAAAATATTACAAAAAAAATAAAAATAATAAGTAAAAAATTTAAATAAAAATCCATGTTTAATTTAAATATCAAATATGAATAATATGCAGAAGTAAGAGACATTGAAGTACCACTAAAAATAATAATATGTAACATCTAAATTTCTCTAAAGAATATTAGTAAACTCATGATACAATTAATTTCATGAATGGGAGACTCTAACACTATAATAATGAAATAAAATTAACTGCATAAAGAGAAATGAAGAATAGTAAAGAAAATTAACTGCATAAAGAGAAATGAAGAATAGTAAAGAGAAATGAAAAGAAGAAAGCACATAAAAGTTTGACGTTTATATAATTAATATTTGATTATGATAATGAAAAAAATAAAATTAATTTAAATAAAAACACTTACCATATTAAATCAGAGACTTTAAGAATAATTTAATAATGAAATGAAATTTCTTGAAGATGAGAGAAAGTGAATTTTGCTTCAATAAAGTGTCACAGTAAGATAAGTGACGGTAATCTATTTTATAACATGCCGTTAGGGTTTTATATTTAAGATATGAATATTATGAGATATGCATTAACTAATTATATATCATAAATAAATATATTGCGATTTGATTTTAAAATACTCGGAATGTGAAGTATTTAAAAAAGTAACCATAAAATATTTACTACGAATATATAACTGCCTCCTTTATTATTGGTGGCCTAAGAAATAAGTTTTTTTAATATGAAAAAAAACTTTTTTTATTTTATACGTAAGAAACACAGCCAAATACCTAAAAAAAAGGTTTTTACTAAATGAATTGTTTCAATGACTCACTTTAGAAAATTTCAAATTATCTTATGATTATCAGCTTAATAATTTATTAAGCATGTTGAATGTAAAAAAATAAATAAAATAGTAAAATAATAAAAGTTAATGACACTTCGCAACTAACAAAAACAAAACATTTCTTCATTATTTTTAAAACTAAGATCTAACCTTAACAATAAATTTTAACAACTTGCTGATTTTATAAGTCAAAGTATGTCGACATTTTGTTTGTAAATATCCATTATTCATTAGTACCATGACTCTGCATTTTTTATTTACTTGTCTCAATAAATTTAACATATATTCTTCTTAAAAAATAAACAATATTTTACAAAGCATAATGCTATTAGATTTATTTAATTCACAAATTATAAATTGATAGAATCAATTATTTATAAATGATTAATATAAATTATAATTAATTGTTATTAAATAATAGTTATTATTTGATTGATATTTATTTTTGAATGAACCTTCATGTTTGACCCATTTTTGGCAAGCCTAATGAGATGGCTTTGACTTCTGTCATTTAATTATCAGCTATGTTCTTCATACACGAAAGAATACACTTATACCTTAATCACTGTTTATAGATACGGCATGAATAGTAAAGAGTGTGTAAATAGTGTTTGGGAATAGTAACATGAAATTGATTAATAAAATATAAAAAATTAGTTAATATAGTCTATAATTTGATTAATAAATGTTTAGACATTAAAAATAATTTTTAGTTGTTTTAGTATCCCAAAGTTTGATCTCTCATTTCTCAAGAAATCTCTCATAAGATCTCCATTGATTCAAGACTACATCAAGTTTGATCACCTCAAGACACCTCCTCAACACTGACAACTAAAAAATTAAGGTTTGAGTTTTCACAAGGACAATTAGATTTTCAAGACCTCAAATGGCTTTCAGGGATCATTAGGAACCCTCAAGATTGCTCACGTCAAGTATCAAGTCTTGAATCATATTTTTGCTCAGTCAGTTGATCAGATGACCTAAAATTAGTTGTATTGAATAAAAAGTCAATTGTGGTCAATTTGCAGTCAAACTTCATAATTTGTTATCCATATCAACATCACAAACTCATATATGTCAATTGATCAAGTTTGGATCACAATTTCTCAAGAAATTTGATCAGATAATCAAAAGGACAAAATTGTCAAAATTGGGATTTTGACTAAAGAGGTTCAATTTTTGACTTTTGACCTAACAAATGACTTATTGGTTTAAGACATGATCTCGAGAATTCAAATGCACCATATTGACCTAATTTCATAGTTCAAATCATATCTTAAGATTATTGAATTGACAGATGAATTTCAGTCAACTAATGAAAAGTCAACTTTACACTGAAAAGTCAAACTTTGATATTTTGATCAAAATCAAGTTTCAAAAATCATATTTCATCAAGACATGTCAAAATATGAAACTTGTTCATCAAGAAATTTAAAAGTCAAAATTCATCTTTGAAAAGTCAAAATTCTAAGACTTAGAATTTTTTCTAAGTGTTAGAAAGTTCATATTTTTTCATAACTTTGTACCAAATTTCCACCATGATGCAAGATGATTCAAGGAAAACTTCTAACATGAAAGTTTTAGATCTCAATGAGATCTGAACATTGCAGGGCATAACTTTTTTCTATAAATGATTGGATTTCAAGTTATGAATTTATGAATACATGCCATGAAACTAAAAAGACTTAGTGAAATTTTGCCCTAGTTAGGCAAGATTTTGACCTAACTTCATGGCAACTTTTCACATAGTACCAAATTTAATATTCAAAAATATCCAACATGAAGATTGTAGAGGATGTTACAAGTTTTCCAAAATGTCCAAGAACTTGAAGAGATCATTTTTAAGCTAGGAGATTCGAAGACTTGAAGTTGTCATGATAAACTTGAATTACAAGTCAATTTTGTGATGAACACTTGACCAAATCCATAAGCCATGTTGTATAATCTTGCTTTGCAGGTGTTTAACTTGCCAATAACTCCTTAATTTAATGTTTACACAACTGATTGATCAATTGTCCAATTGATTCAAGCATTGTCCAAAGCATTTTTCCATTTTAGGGAGAAAGACACCATTTCCATTCTAGTAAAGCAAGTCTTTATGCAAAGTCAACTTCTTGAGCTACCAACTTGTTTCATCTGAGTACAAGTAATGTCAAAGATAAAAGCAACATGTCTAAAGCCTCCAATAAACTGATACCATACTTGTACTATGCCATGAAATCATGTTTTCCACTTTTATTCAAAATCAAGTAACATAGCCATAACTCTATATCTCACAGATATGTCAACTTCAAACTCTAAGACCTATTGCTTATAACTATACAAGTTATTTTCAAGCAAACACACGAGCTGAAGCACTCTTAAAACCTCCCAAGCACCTTGCTACATAGAACTGGCCATAACTTGACAGTTTTGAACTTAAAACCCCCTAATCAAAAACCACTTGTGCGTTTTAAAATATAATCATCCATACACTCTCTATACATTATATCAAAGTTATCCCAATACATGTTACACTCCTGTAACTCCATTTTCCTCATTCACCATTTTCAAACATCAACCTTGTAGGTTGACTTCAGTAGGGAGACTCAGGTACTTTCAAAGTAAAGGAAAGTTTGCAACACACCCAGGGAGGTCCAGGAAAGCTAAACAGATCATTGGGAAACCTCAAAGCTTGATCAAACTAAAAACACGACCTCCATCTGCAAGGTAAGTTTTCTGAATTTTTATCTCTTCATACAAGTATCATTTGATTTTGATTTGTGAAGATAAAATATAGATATCATTGCCCTGAAGCTGTACATGTCCATAGTTTTCATTTATATTGCTTGAGCTTAGAGAATTTTAGGTTTGAACCTCTGGAAAAAGTTTGGTCAAGATTTGTTACTTTTAGAAATTCATGCTCATCTTTGAGAATTAGTTTAAGTTATTTACATTTTCAGAATCCTGGTAAAATTTTAAACAAGTTTGATGTTGAAAGTTTTGAGAATGGATTAGAAATGAATGAGTTACAGGGATCTTGGCTGGAGGTTGAAGATGAAGTTCATTTCTAGAACTTATTTTGTATTATATATTTATGGTTTCAGTTTAGTTAACGGATGTACAGCCACCCTAGTGGTAAAGGCAACGCGCGTTTATGGTCAATGTCATGGGTTCAAGTTCTAGCGCTGCCTTTTGTCATATTTTTCAACATTTTCTTCTTTTTTTTGCAAGCAAACAAGCGCGCTGGACTTAGTCTATTGGGCTTTTCCATTTTTACTTATTTTGACCCCCCTGACTGCTTGTCACAACACAGGCCCAACCTTCTTTTTTTTTTTAATTTTATTTTTCTGATTACAAAAAACACCATTGGGCCAGGCTTCAAACAAAATTGTTTTTCTAACAAACTCAAATTCCATTTCAAATCTCCCTGACTTTTATTTTTATATTTTATTTTATTTTATTTTTCTTTATTATTTTTATTATTATTATTATTATTATTAGTATTATTATTAATATTATTATTTTTATTAATAAAACCCTCAAAAAATATTTTATTTATTTATATATCTAATATATTTATATTCACTTGTATTTTATTCCTTTAAAAAAACAAAAAGACAAAAATATTTTCTTAAACTTAATTTCTTTTTCTTAATAAATTAGTAATTACATTTAGGTTTAGTTATTTTCTTTTTTTATTTAAAATTAATTTAGAATTTAAGTTTCTTTTAAATTAATTTATTTCCATGTTATTTTGATTAAACTTAAACCCCTTTTCTAAAAAATCCTAAAAATGCTTTCTAACTTATTTTCTTTTCTTAATTAATTTAGGTTTAACTTTCTTAATTTAGTTAATTATTTCTTTTAGTTAATTAGGTCAAAACTAAACCCTTTCCTCAAAAACCAAACAAAAAATTCATTTCTTTTTCATTTATATTCTTGTACATTATATTTATTCATTTCTTGTACATTATTCAATATGGTTGTAATAGATAATTAGGTTTAAGTTCTTGCAATCCCCATTTGTAAATTTGTATACCCCATCCCCAAATGATGTAATAGCGTAGTAAATTTATTTTCCGCAATTTATCGCTTTCATATAAATGCTAGTAATTAGGGTTTGTATGGAAAAATAAAAATCAACAAGTAGATAACTCTAACCCAAGATTAAATGCATGCAAATCAAACACTATTCACACATGCACCCTTAGGGTAATTCAACTTGTTGCCTAAAAAATGGTCATGTTATGCATGTGAGATGTCTTAGCAAAACAATAAAAAATACAAGATCATAGTCCCTCGATGATGCTACAAATGTTGCCTTTCAAATGATCTTAGTCCCTCAAAGAGAAATGCTAAGATATCTCACAATATTTCTATCATGACTATACGATGACCCACGCTCGTCCCTTTACATCCAAAGATAAGGCTTTTTACCAATCAATGGTAAGATAGCAATATCAAAGGAAGGAAGAAATGAACAAAGAATTTTGAGTAGGTAGTTTGCTCCTAGTTGCTTGCTCACTTTTAAAAACAAACATCCTTGCTCACTTTCGAAACAAACACTTTCAAAACACGAAATATTTTCAAAAGTTCAACATTTTGTATACGTTCTTACGAAACAATAACCATTACAAAGTTTTCCTAAACGAAGGCGCTTTTTTAAAAATACTTTCAAAACCCACCACAAAGCATATTTCCAAACAAAGCAAGTGATCTAGCAAGAAACTAAGATCCCATAGATAACTATGGATGAAAAGGGTGCTAATACCTTCCCTTTTCATAATCTACCCCCCGAACTCAAGAAATAATCCCAAAGGCCTTTCCTGTTCTTTTCAACCTTTCCTTTTGAATTAAAGAAAAGTCGGTGGCGACTCTTGCTAACCGCAACATTTGCGATCAAACGAAAAACATTCCAAGTCAGTTCTCCCACCGTATTACAGAACTGGCGACTCTGCTGGGGAATAACTTAAAAATGGGGTTACCTTAGGGCTAAATCATATTTACTTTCTTTCATTGTTTGATTTGCTTGCTTTACATTTTGGTTCCTTATTTATGCTTGCTTTGATCCTCTACTCGGATTTGGTATACCTTATAGGTAAGTAGAAATACATTATAGAAATTGTGTGGGGTATACTGACATGGTCTAAGAAATAGCTACGTTAGTGTGACACATTTGTGGGTACCGGTAGCCCTTGAGTAGTCAAGGAGAATACGGGGCCGCTGTGTGGTGTCATGAAGCACTAACTGACTTTAGAACCTTTACTTGACCAACTTGGTCATTAGGAAGTAGTGAGATAACTGGATTTGTGCATTCTGAAGTTGGTTGATACTCAATGTTGCGCTTATTGAGATTAGACTTCTCGGGATATTTCGGTCGCCATGAAAGAGGCTTGCGCTGAAACAATGTTCGACGAGAAAGATCAGTGACATTGAGATCCCTTAGAACCCAGTTACTATTTCTAGGACAGGTTTGAGCCAACTAAACTTCAAGAGGGTACTTACCTATAATAATCCATGCAAGCCTAAACTTAAGGACTTGTTTTCCTTGTTTGTATATGCTTACTTGTACATAACATCGTAAACATCATAATATCATAAGCATTCTCATTAACCATTTCAAGGATTATTGGGATTTATCTTTGTTCTGTTTTGTAGGACATGGCTTCTATCCGCATGAATACTATCCAAGTCAATCTCGTAAGAATTCCTTCTCAACTCAAAGAGTTAGCATCAAGGGTCCATGAGAATTATTCATTCACCAAAAGACATGGACGCCTCCTAAACTTGGTTACCTCGAGAATTGATGAAGATATGATGAAGGTGCTTTTCCAGTTCTTTGATCCTCTACACCATTGCTTCAGTTTTCTCGATTATCAGCTTGTACCTACTATGGAAGAATTCTATCAACTCTTGAGGATTCCCATTCTCAATCAACTACCCTTCAACGGTACGGAAAGATATCCAAGACCTGAAAGATTGCCCGAGCACTATACTTACAACAATCTGATGTCTACGACTAATTGGGAAACAAGGAGTGATGCCAAAGGGTTCTTGGACAAGTTCTTGTTTGAGAAAGCTCAAGATTGTTGGAACTCTTTGGATTTACAAGCTTTTGAAGAAATCTTGGCCCTTCTCATCTATGAGATGGTTTTGTTTCTAAACCTTGACCAACTTATAGATGTAAATGCGGTCAAGATCTTCATGTCTCGCAATCTGGTGCCTACTTTGTTGGGAAACATCCTACATTCTATCCACTCTAGCACTATGAGGAAGAGAGGAATCCTCATGTGTTGCACTCCTCTATTAGCTAAATGGTTTGTCTCACATCTTCCTCGATTTGTGTTGAAGAACGAGCAAGGTTTGAGATGGTCCCATAGGTTGATGTCGCTCAGACATTCAGATATTCATTGGTGTTCTCGATCCTTGGAGAATGTTACTATCATCGATCGTTGTGGAGAATTCCCTAATGTCCCTTTGATTGGCATTATGGGAGGTATCACTTACAACCCTTGCTTAGCCTTGCGACAGTTTGGCTATGCCAAATGATATGGTCCTCATAATATGCTCATCCAAGGAGTGGTATTTGACTACGAGAGAGACGATCAAGGCTACCGTCAGAGGTTCGTACGAGCTTGAAGGATGGTAAATAAAGTGGATAGTAGGATGTTAGGACACAAGAATTCTATTCCCCTTAAGCCTTACCCCTCCATCCTACCAATTATTGTGGAGCCTGTGGCTGAAGAAGATGTTATGTACACTGTCCTCTATCTGACATGCCTACTTATCTTGAAGACTTGCAAAGGGGTTGGATTCAGCTAAAGGAAGAATGAGATACCTTCGAAGCTCAATTCTACGATAGTGAGAAAAAAGGTCTTGGAGCTTACAAAGCAACTACATGAAGAGAAAAGCGTGAACGCCTACCTTGCGCCGAAGAGGATGCATTCGACCTTTTTATCATAGAGATTTATTTTGTAAGCCCGAGAGGCATGATGTAGTCATTTTGAACTAATCAATGAGATTTAACGTTTGTTCATTCTTTGTCTATACAAATTTAAATTTCATAAATCCTTGAAATCATTTGCATACACATCTTCCATGCATCATAACATAACAGGTTTTCCATGACAGGTTTCCTTATCTTTTTGTTGTTTATTTTAGAAAGAGGGATATCAAGAAAACAGTGAAAGATCTACAAGCACAAAACTCCCAGTTTCAAGAGACTCTGCTGATCCTGGCCAAGGGGCAACAAGATTTAATGGCGTTGCTAGCAGCCAAAAAGAAACCAAAGAGGAAAGCCTTAGTCAACATGGGTAGAAGATTCAAAGAGTCGGTCCGTCAGATACCAGTAGTGGAAGACTCATCTAAGGAAGACGAGAATCAGATTAGAGAAGCTAGGAGTATCCAGGCAGGATGTATCAATGATCAAGCATCTGATGATGAAGATTATTTTGACGAGCAGTATCCTCCTGCCGATGTTAAGTACAAGCAGTTAGAAGACAGGTTGAAGGCCATTGAGATTTAAGCCGTCCCTGATTTGGATTTTTATGATTTGGGTTTAATATCTGGGGTTGTCATTCCCCACAAATTCAAGATACCAGTATTCGCTAAGTATGATGAGGTTTCCTGCCCAAAGCTTCACATAAAGTCTTATGTGCACAAAATTCAACTGCACACCGCCGACAAGAAACTTTGGGTTCACTTCTTTCAAGAAAGCTTGGCTGGCACGTAACTAGAGTGGTTTTACTAATTGGATAGTTCCCGTTTCCATACATGGGAAGAATTAGCCACCACTTTCTACCACCAATACAAGTATAATGCCGACTAGGCGCCGACAAGAGTTCAGCTGCAAGACATGACAATGGGGAAGAATGAAGGGTTTAAAGAGTACGCCCAAAAGTGGAGAGACCTTTCCAATAGGGTTCAACCACCTTTGACTGATAGGGAGAATATTGATATGTTTATGGGCACTTTATCTGGTCCATTTTTCAACTTGTTCGTTGGTTGTTCTTCATCCGGTTTCACTGAGCTAATCTTAAACGGTGAAAAGGGTTGATAGCGATATCAAAAGCGGGAAGATTCCTATTGCATCTTCCTCCACTTCCAATCCCGTAAAGAAACCCTTCACCGGGAAGAAAGAAATCAATACTGTGTATGGGGAAAGATCATGTACCAAGAAGGATGACCCCCAGATCGTTAATGCTGTCCGGATTTCCAATCCAACTCCTGCTCAAAGACCATATTCAATTCATCAACGGTTTCAAGCCCCACCAAGATAATTCACAAGGATATGAATGTCACTATCCCAAGCCTTACAACAACTATTAAAGGCTAATTTGGTGACACTGCATGATCCTCCAGCCAATCCAGATACAACTTCACCTAAATACAATCTGAATTCCAAGTGTGCATATCACTTAAATAGTCCCGGGTATGAGACTGACCAATGCTGGGCACTGAAGAATAAAATTCAATACTTAATAGACAATAAGACCATTGAATTTGATCCTTCTCCAACTCCAAATGTAATCACCGTGCCTATGCCAAACCATAGCAAGGGTGTCAATGTTGTTGAAGATACCATTTTTGTTTCCTCTGTCGAAGACTTGACTACTCCGTTAAACATTATAAAAAAGACTTGACTACATCATCTTTCTAAAGCATCAAAAATCATGCCTTAAGACTCCCTGAGATAGAAATGCCATTGTTTCAAAAGTGGTAACTTGGAATTGAAGTTTCCCTGTAAGTCAGAATTTGAATTTCATGTTACAACCTCTAAACCTCAAATTAACACGTGTTTTGGTTCTAAACATGATTAGCCAACTTTCCCAAGTGGATTAGTGCATCAAAATGCAAGAATTGGATGAGTTTTGGTGAAGTTTGGATCACACTTCACTCGTGCATCAAGTTTGCACGAATTCCCTCCAAAACGCATCATTCACTCTTTCTTTTGATCCCATTTGCTTCTCCTATAAATACATGTACTATTCCATTCATTTTCTCAAACTCAAAATTCAGCTACTTCGAATCTTATTCTCAAGCCTTTTTCAATCCATTTTCTCCATCAATTCACCTTCCTTGATCGTCCCTGAAGCTAACCATACCATTACATTAAAGAATCGTGCCCTATATTGCTCCATAGAAGTCTAGTTTCAGAGCTCTGCAACTCAACTTCAATAGGTAGATTCCTTCATCAATTCTACAAAACTTTGGTACCATTGTGTTGCTCTCATTGCCCTGGTTCTAGTTGCAACACTTACTTTTATCTAGAAACACGTTTTGACCATGAATTTTAAAATCCCCTTTCAAAACTTTCTCTCCAAATTGCTTGAGTTACAGTTTATATAAAAATGGTGCGAGGGTATGGTTATCTTCGTCTTGAAGAGACGAAACGAATGGCATAGATCTGAGCTTCTGATTTTACAGTTTGAGAGACCTGCAATTCGTGAGGCTGGAGGTTGAAGATGACCAACGTGTCACCTTCTAACCAATGAAAGCGTACAATTTGTATTTTTTTGAATTTCTAATTTTACATTTGATTCAGTGCTTTATTCAGTAAAGACCATGATATGCACAACGCGCCAAATCCTTTGGATTTGATTACTAACGCGTTTTGACTCTCATCCAATGGTCCACATCTTTTTCTTTTATTTTCTTTTTCTGATTTTTACATTTTAATTGTTTTAAATTTCAAAAAACCATAGAAAATTCAGTTTTAGTCCAAAAAATCTGAAAAAATTATGAAAAATATTTTTGATTATTCTCTTTCTGATTTTTATTTTTTCACAATTTATTTTTGGGTGTTGGTATTTTTTATGAAATTTACACTTATTTGATTTGTTTAAAATGTATAAAAATACTTTTGCATATTTTTTAATTCTGAAAAAATTATGGAATGATTCAATGACATTGTGACAAATATTGGTGACTTAATTTTATTTTTGTTTCTGACTTTACTATTTTTCACCATTTTTGTCTATTTTACCCATTTATTTTAATTTTTAAAAATAGTTTCTGACTTTTAAAAATTCCCAAAATTTTCATAAAAATATTTGGATCCATTTCTGATTTTTCTATGGTTTTATTTTTTTATTTCTTGATTAATTTGAACATAATTGATATTTTTCTCATTATTTTCTATTTTAAACTTTCTTTTTTAACCCTTTAAATGTATATATTAAATATATTATTATTTTGTGATTATTTTCTGGCTGTCTTGAGTTGATCTTTTGATCATGACTTTATTAACATCATTGGATCTTGGGTGTTAAGCTCAACTCCACCAAAATGGATGGATGATTTTAATAATAGTTTGATTTAATTTTTAATTCAAAAGTGGTTTATCCATCTTTTTACCCCAATAACTCTTCATCTCATCCCCTTCTTCTTGCACTAAATGTTGTTGGAGCATGATCCCTATATCATGTATCAAAATAAATGGTGCATAGATTGCTATTGACCGACCTCAAAATAGGTGTGACTTCTATATAAGTCCACTTACAATTGCTTAACATAGTGCTAAATTTTGTCTCGATTCGAATAAATGATCATTTGTGGCCCAAACTTATGATTGTAAGCCCAAGTATGTTAATTTGATCTCTTTGGTCCAATAACCTTGAGATTCATTGTGTGGAGGCTTTGGTTCTACCAATCCTCTAATGGATCTATAACACTTTTGGTCAACGCGGATTCCAAAATGGATGATATACTTGACAAAAAGCAAATGCAACTTGTTGTGTGGAGGCTTTGGTTCTACCAATCCTCTAATGAGTTCCAAATGCAAGTTTCAAGATGGTCATCCAACTAACCACTAATTATTAACTTGCTTTATTTTTTATGCTTTTTATTCTTTTTTATGCTTTATGTACTATTTATTTTTATTATTTTACATTTCATGCGATTTTTTATCTTTGATCATTTGAGCATTTATTTATTCTTGTCATTTTTACTTTGCTTACTTGAGCTTTTCTTTTCTTTTCTTTTCCTAAGATAATTAATAATCAACATAAACCCTAAAAAACTCTTAATGGTACTTGGACTATGGAGCAGTGGACTTTTTTGGACTTAGGATTAGAAACCTTGGCCTATCTGGGAGACCTTGTGATCTTATCTGATTATTTTGTCTGGAGATCTTGAGGTTTACCTCAAGACATTGGGTTTCTTATTTTTTTTTGTGCAGGTTTTTTATGATTGTATCCTTGATTTGTAATCTGGAATTCACCCGTATACAACCGTTACTCTGCCCAATTTTTGTGAAGACTTAATACTTTTGAAGAGGTCTAGTATCTTTGCTTGCTTGGTTTCAATCCAAAGAATGGGAATTCTATCTTGGCTCATAATGTCAATTTTTGGCTTCTTGTTGGTTAGATGGTCCTTATCCTTAGCTTTTACCTTATGCTTTAGGATAGCCTCTTCTTCTCCTCCTATTTTCTTTAATTTCAAAAATCTTCTCCCTCCTTTTGAAAACTCTTCTTATTTCTAAACTTGAACCACTTTCATAATAAACTTGGACCTAGGTCCATGCATTTTTAAAACATTTTCATCAATAAACTTCAATCAATTTAATAATATATTGACATTTTCGTGAGAAGACTAAAAGTCAATTAATCTCATTTCAATCCATTTTGCCACTTTGGCTTTTATCTTTAAACTTTTTCTCAAAAAAAGATTAGACTCTTGTCAATCCTTGTAGTGATGCAAACAACTATACTTCTACAATATGTAGTGAAGAGAGACATTTTCCACTTGGGTGTTGAGTGAGGCATTGTTGATTTTAAAATCCAAGCCATATCCTCCATTTTGAGATGATGCAAATTCTCCTTTCTCATGATTGTGGGTAGTAAGTATATTTTCCACACGGGCAATGACGATGATGCCTTAACTCTTAAAATTAACCAACACACTTATGTTTCAAAACTTTTAAAAGAGGAGCTACGTGTACCCTGACCCCCTATTGCACGAAAGGTGGTACGTAGGCACTAAAGGTTTGCAACCGTGGCGGGTGCAAAAATCATAAAAATGTATTTTTTTTCTCATCTCCACCATCCATTTTATATACAACACATTTTTATAGGCAAAATATATAGATTTTACAAAGAGGCTCCTGCGGCGTACCGTAGATGTTTAGGGTGCTAATACCTTCCCTTTGCATAACCAACCCCCTTACCTTGAATCTTTCCCCCTTTTTTTTTGGGTTATTCGCTCTTTTCCCATTCCTTTGGAAACAATAAAGCGCGGTGGCAATTTTTATTTTGATTTGTATAAAGTCTAGTCAATCCAATGGCTTAGTCTTGAACATTTCTACCGCTACACAGGGGAACTAGCAAAGTTACTACAACAAGAAGAGAGAACCATACACTCCACGAAGAACCAGTGGACACAATTAACCTAGGTACCGAAGAAGACAAAAGAGAAGTCAAGGTGGGTGCCAATTTGGAACCCAGTGTCAAAGAGCGTCTGATTCAGTTGTTACACGATTATGTTGAGGTCTTTGCCTGGTCGTATGAAGATATGCCAGGACTTGATGCAGATATCGTAGTACACCGTCTACCTACAAAAGAAGACTGCCCACCGGTAAAACAAAAGGTCTGTTGCATGTGACCAAACATGTCAGAGAAGATCAAGGCGGAAGTCATGAAACAATTCAATGTCGGATTCTTGGCTGTCACTTCCTATCCATAACGAGTTGCCAATGTTGTTCCCGTGCCCAAAAAGAACGGCAAGGTACGAATGTGCATGGACTACAGAGATTTGAATAGGGCAATCCCTAAGTATGATTTCCCACTTCCCCACATTGATATTATAGTTGACAATATGTTACAACATAAAGTGTTTTCTTTCATGGACGATTTCTCAGGCTACAACCAAATCAAAATGGCGCCTGAGGACATGGAAAAAACAACATTTGTCACACAATGAGGCACATTCTGCTACAAGGTTATGCCATTCGGGTTAAAGAACGTTGTGGCAACCTATCAGCGTGCCATGGTATCCCTATTTAACGACATGATACATCACGAAATAGAGGTCTATATGGAAGACATGATAGCCAGATCTCAAACAGAAGAAGAGCATCTTGGTCATTTGCAGAAATTATTTGAGAGGCTAAATAAATACAAGCTGAGGTTGAACCCAAATAAATGCACGTTTGGAGTGAGGTCCGGTAAACTCCTAGGCTTTGTTGTCAGAAATAAAGGTATCAAAGTAGATCCTTCCAAGGTGAAAGCAATACAAGAAATACCTGATCCTCGTACCGAGAAGGAAGTCAGAGGATTCTTAGGACGATTAAACTACATTGCCAAATTCATTTCTCACCTAACAGCTACTTGGGAACCAATCTTCAAATTACTGAAGAAAGATCAAGTAGTCAAATGGAATGATGAGTGCCAAACTACCTTCGACAAGATCAAAGAGTACCTACAAGAGCCTCCTGTTTTGATGCCACCAGTCGAGGGAAGACCGTTGATCATGTATCTAACTGTTTTAGAAAATTCAATGAGGTGTGTGTTGGGGCAGCATGACGAGTATGGCCGAAAAGAGCATGCTATTTATTAGCTGAACAAAAATTTTACCGACTGAAATAATATATTCATTGCTCGAGAAAACTTGTTGCGCTCTGACATGGGCTGCTCGCCGACTAAGACAGTATATGCTGACCCATACTACCTTATTGATATCTAAAATGGATCCAATAAAATACATCTTCGAGAAAGCTGCCCTCTCTAGGAGAATAACGAGATGGCAGATGATCCTGATAGAATATGACATACAGTATACTACCCAGAAAGCAATAAAGGGCAGTGTACTAGCTGATCACCTTGCTCAACAAGCAGTGGATGACTACTAGTCTATGAAGTTCGAATTCCCAGATGAAGATATCATGATGGTAAACAATTGTGAAGAATTCAGACCATATGACGGACCTGAACAAGTATCCCGATGGACCCTGGTTTTTGATGGGGCATCCAACGCACTCGGCAATGGTATTGGTGTTGCACTTATATCTCCCAAAGGATGTAATACTCCCTTTACAGCAAGATTCTGCTTCAATTGTACCAATAATATGGCAGAATATGAAGCGTGCATTTTTGGTCTCAAAGCTGCCATAGAATTGGGGATCAAATCCTTAAATGTATTAGGAGATTCAACCTTGGTCATCAACCAGATCAAAGGGGAATGGGACACTAAACACCCTAACCTTATTACCTACAAAGAACATGTGTTGACATTGATCCCACATTTTGAGAAGATTACCTTCGAGCATTTCCTGCGAGAAGAAAATCAGCTAGCAGACGCACTAGCCACAATGTCATCCACGTTTAAACTTAAATGGGATAACGAGCCTCCCCAGATTACCATTGAACGAATGAATGAACCAGCTCACTTTCATGAGATCAATACTGAAGAAGTAGTGGACCAGCCTTGGTTTCACGAAGTCAAGAGTTATCTCGAGGCTCAAGAATATCCGGAAGGAGCTTCAGTCAATGATAAGAAGTTCTTAAGGAGATTCTCTGCTAAATTATTCCGTAGTAATGGAATTCTATACAAACGCAACCATGACTCTGTGTTACTTCGGTGCGTAGACAAGGTTGAAGCACAAAAAGATCATGGTTTAGTTACATGAAGGCACTTTTGGCACCCATTCCAGTGGGCATACGATGGCCAAGAAAATCCTACAGGCAGGTTATTAGTGGTCTACCATGGAAGCAGATTGCTATCAACACTCTCGAACCTGCCACAAGTGTCAGATTTATGCTGACAAGGTGCACGTACCTCCGGTTCCCCTGAATGTCTTGACGGCTCCTTGGCCTTTTTCTATATGGGGCATCGATATGATTGGGGAATCAAACCAACAACCTCTAATGGACACCGTTTCATCTTAGTGGCCATTGACTATTTTACAAAGTGGATTGAGGCAGCCTCTTTCGCTTCCGTTACCAAGAATGTTGTAGCCCGGTTCATTAAACAGAATCTCATCTGTCGGTATGGTATCCCAAAGAGGATCATCACAGATAATGGTACGAATCTAAACAATACTATGATCACTGCCCTGTGTGAGCAATTCAAGATCCAGCATCAGAATTCTTCCCCTTACCGGCCAAAGATGAATTGTGTTGTCGAAGTCGCAAATAAGAACATTAAAAAGATCATACAGAAAATGACAGTCACATACAAAGACTGGCATGAGATGCTACCATTCGCTCTTCACGGTTATCGTACCACAGCATGCACATCAACCGGGGAAACACCTTACTCTTTGGTATATGGCATGGAAGATATCTTTCCTATTGAGGTCCAGATCCCCTCTCTGAGAATTATGAAGAATGCAGGGCTGAACTTGATCAACTGAACTTGATCAACTAAACTTGATTGATGAGAAAAGGCTTATTGCTGTCTATCATGGTCAAATATATAAAAAACGGATGATCAAGGCTTTTAACAAAAAGGTCAGATGCCAAGTATATCAAGTCGGGGATCTAGTGATCAAACGTATCATACTACCGTAGGGTGATCTCAGGGGAAAATAGACTCCTACATATGAAGGACCATTTGTGATCAAAAGCATATTCTCTGGTGGACAATGATCTTGGCCACCATGGATGGCGATGACCTGCCGCACCCTATTAACACGGACATAGTCAAAAGATACTACACATAAAAGACACGTTGCATTGACATACCTACGAAAAACAAGGGCATCCCGACTGTGATACGGTGGCAGAGCCGACAACTGATATTGGTTTGCGTTTTTTGTTCGCAAATGTCGCGGTAAGAAAGAGTCGCCACCGAATTTTATTTCATCCATCATGGAAAAGGAAAAAGAACAGAAAAACCTTTTTTCGAGATTTCTGAGTACGGGGGGTAGATTATAGAAAGGGAAGGTGTTAGCACCCTTTCTATCCATGGTTTTCCATGGGATCTTTGGTACTTGCTCATCTTTTTAAAATTTCTTGTGTGTGTGCTTGTTTTGAAAAGTTTTACCTCGTGATAAGCCTTGTATCAATCATCAAGGGTGTGACGAAGTTGTTTTCGAAAATTGTTTTGCAAGGTGTTTGTGTGAAAAGTTTTGTTGAGCAAGTACTTAAGATTCTACCTACTCGAAAAAAAGATTGTTCATTCTCGTTTCCTTTAGACAGCGTTATCCTACTATTAAGGAGTAGGTAGCCCCGTCGTTGGAGTTTGTAAGGGACGTTCGAAAGGGGCGAGTACAATCACTAAAGAAATAATTAGGAAACCTTAGTAGTAACCCTAAGGTCTTAATATCTTTCCGAGGAAACATTCGAATGGGACATTTGATCTTTAAACTAGAGGGCAACCACTAAAATCTCCTATGCTTTAACGACTGTTTTACCGAAGGCAACCGAAGTGAGGCAAACCCTAGGAGTGAATATGTGCATGTGAATTTTTTCAATTAATTTAGTCTTTGCACATTAGGTGATCTACTGTTTTAATTTTTCAAACATCTTTCCATACAATCCTATTAACCATGTATCTAACAGTTAAAGATTACGGAAATTAAAAGTGCAAGAAAATAAACCTAGCTATTACAAGGCTTCAGGGAATGGGGATTAATTACATAACCAAAAATCGGGGATAAAGAGATAAATAAAAACCCTAGTTTAACTAGGTCAAACCATTGGCAGTTACAAAAAATACGAAAAGAATTGAGAGAAAATAACCTAAAACCCTAATTGGTCAGGATTTTGACCCAACTTCTTGGCACTTTTTCATATAGTTCCAAGGGAAATTTTCAAAAGTGATTCAAAGAGGGGTTGTATAGCACATTACAAGATTTAAAAAATGTCCAATAAATCCTTGAGATCATTTTTGAGTAGGGAGAATCGAAGAGATGAAGTTAGGGTTTTCACACTTGAATTACAAGTCATTTTGTGATGAACAAGATTCAAAATTCAAACTTATGTTGCATAACCTCTACTTTTCAGGAAACAAACTTGTTAGGAACTCCATAATTAATTGCTTGCACAACTGTTATAGGTCTCAATTCAAGCATTCAATGCAAGGTCGTGCTTTATATCCATTTTGGGAAGAAAGTGCACAATGCCATTTTGATAAAGTAGCTTTTTGCATAAAACTTATTCTTGAGCCTTGCAATTCCTTTCTTCTGATCATACAAGTCCCATAACTCAAGATAAGCTTGTCTAGAAACTTACAATCACTCAGCCCATGCTTGTACTTACTCTTGAAACTTGTTTTCCCACTTTTCTTGAAAATCAAGTAACATAGCAATTAGCTTGTAACTTGTACTTATGACTCTCGAAAGCACTCAAGACCTTTTGCTTATACATACACAAGTCATTTGCCACAAATCCCACGCATGCTTGAGCCCTGAAAACACCAAGAACACATAATCACCAAAAACACCTCAAAACATACCATTTCTGAGTTTTGAATCCGATCTCCAAATTTGCTCGTGCCACTACACCAAAACTGATTTTTAACAGCGCTATAAGTGAATTAAAAAAAAACACGGAAACTGTATAAAATAATTAGTAAAAGCGCTACTAAAAATATGACCTTAGACAACGCTTTTAAAAAGCACTGCTAAAGTATTGCTTCAGAAAGCGCTTTATCATAAGCGCTGGTAAAGGTCGACTTTAGACAGCGCTGTCTAAAGTCATAAAAAATTAAAAAAATATTAGAAAAGCGCTGCTAAAGGACACTATTAGCCAACACTTTTCAAAAGCGCTGCTATAGGTCCATATTAGCCAGCGCTTTTAGAAAGCATTGTCTAAACCCTTATAAAATAAAATTAAAAAAATAGAATCAGTGTATTCAGAGATTCACGAATACAGAAGTGAAACATTTTCCCTCCTTGAACAGTAAGCGTAATCCTTCCCTCCTTCGTCGCAAATCCTTCGTCGTCGTACCAGCCCCCCTCCATCCTCTACCGTCTCTCTCGGTTTTCCTCCACCCACACCGGCCGGTTCTCAAGGTATGTTCTTTATTGAAAATGTCTTTATCTCCATTGATGTCCAAACTGAGTTATCCTCCTTGATAATGTACTATGCTAACATCTAAGACATTATCCTCCTATTGATGTCTAAACTGGGTTATATGTATGCATTTTGATTTTTAGGTTCTTGTAGGGCTTGATATATAACATCAACACTTTTAGCATTTAGCATTATTGCATTTTCTTTTGGTTCTATTTTTGGAATAAAAAAGATGATATGATGGGTTTTTTTGTTATTTAATTGGTTTCTGAATTGTTTATCATGTTTATATTTTCCATGAACTAGTATTTTGTTACTAGTATTTTGAACCTATATATATACAACTTGTTTTTGATGATCCCTTTGTATTGGTGTAGTTAGTCGAAGACCATCATCGATTCGAAGAACATCAAAGCCGCATCATCCGTCGTCGACACCAATATCCCTTTTTCTTTCTTTGGTAAGTCAAGTTCAAATTCTATCTGTATCGATCAATTAAAAAACACAATTATTTTTATATAGATATATTTATTTTTAGTCCATGTTATTAACTCTAGAAATAAATTTCTAGAAATAATTCGTTTAATTCAAACAAAAAGAGAATAATCCGTTTATAGTGTTTTTGTTTACTTAATAAGTAGAAAAAAATGGATGTTTGTCGATCGATTGTCACAAGAGTACGAGAATAGGGTATTGGAATTCGTTAAGTTTGCTATTGAACACGCCAAAGACCCCATTCGTGTCCTTGCTTGGGTTGTTGTTATGTGGGTCGGGTTAACGCAGATGGATTGAAATCGCATTTACTAATGCATGGAATTGATAGAAGTTATACGTTTTGGATATTTCAGGGTGAAAAAAGTAACGACAACGTTGAACCGGGGGAGAAAAGTAGTACGGCCTATGCTTCAGACGACAAGGACACAAATACATACGATTTTGATCAAGTCGAAGAGATTGCAGATGCACTTGAAGAAGATCTTCAGGATTGTCCCAAAATAATTGAGAGATTGGTAAGCGATGCATGGAAACCGTTGTATAAAGGGTGCACTAAATTCACAAGACTGTCTGCGGTATTAAAGTTGTACAACTTAAAGGCGGGCAATGAATGGTCAGATAAAAGTTTCAGAGTTATTAGCCCTTATGAGAGATATGCTTCTGGAGGATAATGTTCTTCCTAATCGAACCTATGAGGCCAAAAAAATGTTGTGCTCTATTGGCATGAGCTATGATAAGATACATGCTTGTCCAAACGATTTCGTTTTGTTTCGAAACGAATATGCATCGTTAAATGATTGCCCTAAATGTGGTTTATCTCGATATAAGAAAAAATTGTCTCCACAAAAGTCTTATGGCATTTTCCTATAATTCCGAGATTTAGGTGAATGTTTCGTAGTGAAACCGATGCAAGACACCTTACTTAGCATGGAGATGAAATAATTATTGATGGAAAGTATGGACATCCGGTAGATTCACAATAGTGGTCGAAAATTGTTAATGATTATCCTGATTTTGGAGAATAAGCAAGAAACCTTCGGTTGGCTTTATCTACTAATGGAATGAACCCGCATGGTCTTCAAAGTATCTCACATACCACATGGCTTGTGATTCTTATGATTTATAACCTACCTCCATGGCTATGTATGAAGCGTAAGTACATGATGTTATCTATGTTAATATATGGGCCTAAACAACCAGGGAATGACATAGATGTATACTTGACACCTTTAATCAAAGATTTAAAGATTTTGCGGGAGAACGGGGTAGAGGTTTATGATGTATATAGGAAACAAAGTTTCAATTTGAGGGAGATGTTGTTTGGCACAATTAATTATTTTCCAGCATACGGGAATCTATCTGGGTATAGCATTAAAGGTCAACGTGCGTGTCCTGTTTGTGAAGATAGAACCGATACGACGCGTTTGGAACTTTGTCAAAAGAATGTGTTTCTCGATCATCCTAGATTCTTACATTATAAACATCACTACCGTGCATGGAGAAAAGAATTCAATGGAGACACCGAACAACGTAAAGCTCCACCTGCATTGTCAGGTGACCAAATTTTTGAAAAGGTGAAAGATGTGTGTACTCAGTTTGGCAAGACTTTTGCGCATACGGTTGTAAAATGTGGGTGGAAGAAGAGATCTATTTTTTTTTGAATTACCATATTGGAATTCTCTGTATGTGAGACATTTTCTCGATGTTATGCATATTGAAAAAAAATGTATTTGAAAGTGTTATTGGTACGTTACTCAATATTAAAGGAAAGTCTAAGGATGGCCTTAAAGCAAGGGAGGACATGTTAAAGATGGGAATACGAACTGAACTAGGTCCCGTAAAGAAAGGAAGCCGAACATATCTACCACATGCTGCTTTTACTCTATCTAGAAAGGAGAAAAAGATATTGTGTAAGTTTCTAAGTGAAGTTAAAGTTCCAGAAGGATACTCTTCATATATTAGAAGACTTATGTCTATGAAAGACCTTAAGTTAAAGAGTTTAAAGACACATGATTGCCATGTGATAATGGAGCATTTTCTACGAATAGGTATATGTTCTATTTTGCCAGATAAAGTAAGGAGTGCGATAACTAAGTTGTGTTTTTTCTTTAGGTCAATTTGTAGTAAGGTGATTGATCCTGAGATCTTACCAACATTGCAAAAAGAATTTGTTATTACTTTGTGTGAGCTTGAAATGTATTTTCCTCCCTCATTTTTTGACATAATGGTACATCTAGTTGTTCATCTTGTGAAAGAGACACAGTTGTGTGGCTCAACTTATATGAGATGGATGTACCCTGCTGAACGTTATATGAAAGTATTAAAAGGGTACGTGAAAAGCCAAAGTCGCCCAGAGGGTTGTATTGTTGAGCGATACATTATTGAAGAAGCAGTTGAGTTTTGTACTGAATATTTATCCAAAGTTCAATATATTGGACTCCCCAAAAGTCATATTTTTGAAAAAAAGGAAGGTAAAAGATTAATTGGAAATAAAATTGTGACAGTATCAAAAGATGAACGAGATCAAGTGCATATGTATGTTCTGCACAATGACAGTGAGGTTGAGCCATATGTTGAAATGCAAAAGGATCTACTCTAAGGGTTAAAGCAGAATAGAAATGAAAATTGGATAGTACGGGAGCACAATCAAAGTTTTATACCATGGTTTAAGGATCATATTTTTTCAAAGCTTCATTCAGATCCTGCTTCAATAACAGAAATGTTGAGATGTTTGGCATATGGTCCAAGTTTTCATGTGTTTTCCTATAGCGCATACGCAATTAATGGCTACACATTTTATACCAAAGAACAAGATGATAAAGTAATATGCAAAATAGTGGTGTCACCGTACTTGCTGAAGCAATGCACATTTCTAGTATGAAGGACCTAAACCCCAAATATTAAAATCCGTCATATTTTGGAGTTGTCGAGCATATTTGGGTGTTTGATTACGAGAAGTTTCAGATTCTTATCTTTGGTTACAAGTGGGTAAATAGTGGTGGCATACGAATGGATATGTCAGGATTTTTGCAAGTGGATCTTAATAAGGAGGGGTACAAAGAAGAGCCTTTTATTCTAGCCTCTCAAGCTAAACAAGTGTTCTATGTCACTGACCCGGCATGTACAAAATGGTCTATAGTGCTTTTTATTCGTGTAAGCCCTAGAGGCCAATACTTTTGGTACTTGTATCGAATTATTTATTAATAATAAAAGGAATTTCTTTATTATGTTTGCTTTCCAAAATAATAAAGTCCCTAGAATGGTTTATTGGTTTAATGAAATGTTAAGTGTGACTTAATCATGAGATCCCATTAAACATAAGAAACTATTCTTAAAGTATCCGTAGTCAAGCTTTAATGTGAAGTGGGATAACATCAAAGCATTAAGACTATTATGAAGATAGATTGATGATCACATCTCATGGATCATAGATAAGGAGTTATCAAGTCTTGACATAGGTATGAATATTAGGAGTAATATTTATACTGGATTGACCCGCTATGAGAATACTACATAGAATGTTATGCAAAGTGTCATAAGTTATTCTCATGATGATAATGGTGTATACCACCCTTCGACCTGAAACCACTATGGACCCTAGATGTAGAGTCAAATACTTTATTGCTGATCAAACGTAATTCGTAACTGGATGACTATAAAGACGGTTGATGGGTACTTCACAAAGCATGCTAAGGGACATGAGTGACCTAGATGGAATTTGCTCAACCTGCATAACAGGATAAATGTCTAAGGGCCCAATATTGAACTGGACAAGGGTGACACAGTGTATGCCTTGTGTTCAATATAGACATGAGGGCAAAAGGGTAATTTTACAACACAAATATTATCACGGAAAAGGTTTGGTCAGATCACATGACATTTTCGTGACTTGGGTAACAGTGATGTGTTGCTAGATACCGCTCACTGTTTATTATATTAAATGTGTGATTTAATATAATTGCCAACGTCGCGAAAACCTACAGGGTCACACACATAAGGACAGGTTGATGAGAGATAGAATAAATAAGGAACACCGTAAGGTACGGTGCACTTAAGTGTAATACGGAAAGTGGTAAGGTACCACGTGGATAAGTGATATATGGTACATCATAAGGTATGATGTCCATAAGCTTAATTGGGCTTTTAGCTTATAGCCTTAATTGGGCTTTTAGCTTGTAGCCCACACGAGTGATTATATAAATAGATCCCTTGTGATGAAGCAATTTCACTTGATGCAATTTCGTTTTTGATTCTCTCTCTCACTCAAGGTTTCTGTTCGTGATCAGCTAGCACTGTGACCGGAAGCGATCTGTTCGTGTGGACTGAGTAGAGGCGTTGTTCTTCATCAACGCTCGTGATCACGATATCAAAGGTCTGAATCGCCACAAGAGGTAAATATTTCTATCACTGACCATGCTCATTCATAAGGATCTCTAAAGGAAAATTTTATATTCCGCTGCATTTTGATCGCAATTTTCCTTCACTTTTATCTAACAAAGTGGTTGATGATTATGGTGTAGACCAAGGTGGTATTGATGATGAGAATGAGTCATGTATTATACGGAATGAGTCGTATATTATAAATGATCAAGATGAGAATATTATAGCGGATGAATCATATATCAGAAATGATCATAATGAGGGAATTTGGATAAATCCATCCGTCTGCATTGTTAAGAAACAAGTAATTCATGTTCCAACCAAGAAAAGAAAGAGATGTTAGTGAAAGAGGTAGCATATTAAAATGTTTATGTTTATGTTTGTGTTTACGTTTAAGTTTATGTTTATGTTAATTTTTGGCATTGTCATTTTATATATATTTAAATGACTATGGAATTTTATATTGGATTTATGTTTATGTTTATTACAGGTTAGATGGCTACTAATGACGATCACCCACATGATGATTCTGTGCATGATGGAGATAAGGTCGTTAGTAAAACGAAAATGGAATATAGAAGAGGAATAACAATAATGAAGAGAATAATTCGGGATAGAGACCAATGCATAAAGTATGATGTGCATTGGAGCCAAGAAGGTCAACTCATTGAGCCTAACGGTTCAACGTTAACGAGTTATCTCGGTTCTGTGGTAAGAAGAGAAATTCTAATCACATGTGAAGATTGGAGAGCAAGAGTGTTGGACGACGCTAAAGATAAAATATGGAGTGAGATACAGGTACTATATGTGATGTTAATTGTTTTTAATGACGATTATGTCTCTAAATTACTTATACTAACGCACTTTGTGTATGATTTTCATAGAGGTCGTTCATCATTGAGGATACCAGGAGAGATTATATTCTTAAATTGGCCAGGAAACTACATAGAGGGCTTAGAGCTTTCTTGTCAAACAAGTTTCTAAGGGATGCGGATAAAATTTTTGTTGATGCAGAGCTTCTAAAGAAATATGCAGATTTGATTACAGCTGAAGAATGAGAAACTTTTAAATCCAAAAGAAATACCAAAAAATTTTAGAGTTTAAGTGTCGTAAATTGGCAACGAGCATCAAGTCCAGCATATCCATACAGAAAAGGCCGTATGGGATATGCACGCTGTTATACCCCAAAATTTACCCTCTTTTCATACACGCATATTATTGGTTTTATGGTTATGGAATAAAGGTATATTTATCAAGCTTCTTCAGGTTACAAGTGACGTTTATTTTGCCAATGGATGTTCTCAGAGTATTTTCCGTGATGAAGATCGGTTCACCGTTTTGCAATGATTCGGGGTTCAAAGATTCACAAGTCCAACCCGGCGCATCATATTCAGGCTTTCTTTCGCCAAGATATCTCTGATAACGTATTCTCAAATTCAGGTTCGACTCAAGAGTCAATTCTTTAAAGAAGGTCTCCGAATGTGTGAGTTTTCTCAAAGAAATGTGGTGAAAAAGTGTGCTGAAAGTGCAGTTTTTACGCACTAAAAAATTCATAACTTGAAGATCGTGGCTTGTTTTGAACCTGTTCCGGTGGCTAAAATTTCGTCTTGACGTCATCTATGAAGAAGTTAAAAATACAAGAAGGGGGGTTGAATTGAAACTTAAAATCAAAAGCGTAGTAGACACGATATTTTTATCCTAGTTCGTTTAATCTCAAACTACTCCAGTCCACCTGCCAATGTGATTTCGCCTCTCTCCAATGAGGACTTAATTCACTAATCAACCTGATTACAATTCTACTTTAACAACTGTTAAAGTCTTCTTGAGTCCAAAACCACAACTCGGTTTTCTCAAGGAATTTCACTAAATAGTTAATTGAATAAAAGTGTACAATGATGTTTATAAATAAACAGTATCACAAAATTGTGATGTATTACACAATTTAATATTGAATCGTTGAAGATGAAGAATGATAGCTGCGTTTGATCGGTGGGAAGAGAACTGACTGTTTTTGGAATGCTGGTTTGTGTTTTGCGTTTGTTTTTTCAAAATGTCGCGGTAAGTAAGAGTCGCCACCGTCTTTTATTTTATCCAACAAGGAAAGGGTAAAAACACAGAAAAAATCCTTTTTCGAGATGTTTCTCGGGTTCGGGAGGTAGATTATAGAAAGGGAAGGTGTTAGCACCCTTTCTATCCATGGTTATCCATGGGCTCTTAGGTACTTGCTCAAAGTGTTTTCAAAATTTGCTTTTCTTTGTGTTTGTGGGCTTGAAAAGAGTTTTTGTTTGAAAGGAGTGTAAGTGCGAAAAGTTTTATTTTGTTTTAAAAGGAGCCAGTACTTAAGAACCATCTACCTACTCGAAAAGGGAATTAAACTGTGCTAATGTCCTTTAGACAATGCTATCCACTTATGAATAAGTATGTAGCACCGTCGTTGGAGTTTTAGGGTCAATTCGATTAAGGGACGTGTGGTCACTAAAGCAATGTTAGGACACCTTAGCGGTAACCCTAATGTCTTAGATCATTTTATCCGAGGCAACTGTTTCGAGGCAACTATGATCTTTGGACAAGAGGACGACCTCTAAAACTTCCTATACTCAATGACCACGTTCGAAGGAAACCAAGTGAGGTGTACCTTAAGAGTGTGCATGTGCGAGTGTGTTGTTTTCGGTTTATTTTATCTTTATACATGTCAATGGTTATCTATGTTGATTTTAAGTTCATACATTTGATCTTGTCATTCATTCCCTATTACCAAACATATAACAGTTAATAGTTTTTGGAAATTAAATTGCGGAAATTAAATCTAAACTATTACAAGGCGTCGGGTATTTACATCGCCAAAAACAAACCCTTTAATTTAAATTGCGGAAAATAAAATAAAGCGATAAATAATTAAAGTCCTAATTAAAAAACTATTACATACCGGAAGCAATTACAATATTGGATAAAACGATACGCGTGCGGGAAAGTAAATCGGACGAGTTTTTAAGGTTTTGACCCTTTTTAAAAAGAAAGCATGTTTTTTTTGTTATTTTTTGAATTAAATGGAAATTAAATTAGGTCAAAATTAATTAATTAATTAATTAAATATTTTTGATTTTTCATGTTTAAGGAAATAAAATAAAATGGTTAAAAGTTAGTAAAACCTAATATTCTACATTGATTTTAATTTATTGCAAAAAGTATTAAAATTGTACCTAATTAAAAAACTAAATTAATTGATTAATATTTATTTACAAAAATAAAGTGATGCATTTAATTTTAATAAATAAATAAAAATAATATTTTTTTGTGTTTTCTGATGTTATGAGGAAAATTAATTATTTGGTTAATGGTAATAAAAATAAATAATAAAACAAATAAATAAATATAAGAAAAAGAGAAAAAAGAATAAACCAAGGGGGGTGTTGGGCCCAATCTGGAGGTATGACAGGAAATTTGTGGCCCATTCACGTTCAAGCCTAGCTTGACTTTCCAGATCCCACGTGTATGCATTGACCTGAGACCATGATGGACACTCAATCTTAGCCTTTAGATTTGGCCTAGAGGCCATCTGGCGCTTGGAAATTTGAGGTGTATGATAAACCACAAGGCATGAGAGACACTGGATCATCTGCAAGAAAATAATAGCAAATATGTTGGGGACCTAAGATTCGAACCCAGGTCCCATGGGTCACTGAACAACACACTTACCACCACGCTATTGCTTCTTTATTGTTAGTGGAATACGCACTGAATGTTATATTGGAAACTCAATTAATATGCTGAAAATAAAAAAACACGCGCGAATAATTTAAACGTACGTATGGGATGGGGACACGTCTTCGTCCTTGTCCTTGTAATTCTGGTTATCTTACCTACGAATTTTTATCCGCACGAAGATTCGTGGCTTGCTCCTAAAATGGACCATGGGCCATATAAACGCAAACGGAGACCATCACCATGCTCGTCTCTCCTCCCTGATCACAACCATGTCCATGGTTTGGCCTAATTTCTCCTGAAATCAAAACGCCTAAAAAACAAGAACCAAAACCCTAGCTTCGGGCATGGCTGTACAGGCTACCAAAACAAAATCAAATAATGTAGAAACGTTCTAAATGGAACGATAAACATGATAATGTCAAGATTTTGACAAAAAGATGCAAGAATAAGGGGTTATGTTTTAGTGTATAGGGCCATGTTCAGAGAAGCTTACAATGCGTTTTAGGTGACGAGAGGGCTTGAATCTGATTGCTATAGCTTCAGTGGACTCCTGGCAATTGAACCACGTTGAGATTTTGGATTAAATTGGTCTCCAATATGGATTTCAGTTTTACACTTTTCAAGCTTTTTCTCAAGTTTTGTGTTTCTGATTCTGCAGCCTCTAGATCGTGTATTGTGTGTGTCTAGCTTGTATAAGTCTCCAGCAATGTATTAGGTTAAGAATTGGGCTTTGAATCCATGAGCATTGATGATTTGAAGATTTGATATGAATCACCATTAAAGGCTTCCAATTTCTTTCCAAATCCAAGATTTTGTGCATGATATGGCTTGGCACGAATTTGATTGTGTCCATCAAGATAATTGAAAGCTGTATCAATCAAAAAGATCACAAGTTATTAATATTTAGATTTTATTTTGATTTAAATATATTAAAAATGAATTAAATCAATAAAAATCAAATAAAATAAAAAAATTAACAAATTGGCACAAGACTGAAGATATGACACGTGTGTGGTATGACAAGATCAAATCAAGTGGAAAAAAGTGGGCCCTTTTGTCAAAAATTAGAGTTTTGGGGATAGTTGACTTTTGGCAATTTTGAAAAAATGCCCAACTTCAACCATGCATAACTTCTTCAATTTTGAACTTTTGGAGGTGTTCTTTGACTTTTTAGAAACCTAGAGATGTCCTCTAACCAACCCTATTTGTATCATCTCATTTTGAAGTTCCGTGCTCAAGTTATAAGCTTTGAAAAAAAAAGGTGTTTTTTTGACTTTCAAAAATGACCTATAATGTCCAAATTTGTAACTTTTTGTGAGTGCATTTATTGATCTTGGGGTGTGAATATGGATTGTAGTAAATTTCATCCTTTCAAAATGAGCTTTGGATGGGTCATTTATCATAAAGTATGAGAAAGTTATGCTTGGTCAAAGTTGAGTTGACTTTTCCTACAAAACCCTAATTTAGCAACTTTTGAATCTTGATGAACCTTGAGCAATCCTTGATTAATAATGATCAAACCTTTATAAAATAATGAATTATCCTTCAAAATGAGAATGTTGACAAAAAATATTGAGGTTTGACTGTTTGTAGGTCACAGTTGACTTTTGCCCTAGCATAGTCGATTTTTGGGCCTCTTGAGCAATTGACTGGCCAAACTTCCTCTCCAAGGCTTGGAATTTGACATGGATGAACTTGAGAGCATATTAGGACATTGGGGAGAACTTGAGGCCATTTGGATGCAAGGACCTTGATGCAACACAAAACCCTAATTTGAGGTTGACTGCCTTAGGAGGTGATTTGACTGTCCAACTCTTGAGCTATCTTGAGCAACTTGGGAGTTATTCTTGAAATGTCTTGGGAAATATGGGAGGGCAAATTTTGGGGTACAACAGTTTCCCCTGTTCAATTTTCTTAAACCTGAGGATATCGATTGGCTTTCGAGCCTTTCGTGATCCGAAGGTGGAAGATAATTGAACACTATAGTGCCCAGAAATTTGCACTCGCATGGTGTAGTATCAGTATTGTGATGTCGGGAATGGGCTTACAGATGCCATTTGAAGATTGTTGGTAGGAGGATGGTCTTACAGATGCCATCTGCAGGAGTGTCGATCGCATAATAGATTCCTTAGCGAGAACTTGCATACTTGTTGTTTGTAGAAGATTCTGCTGGGGAAGTCTAACTTTTGTTGAGATTTAGGAACTTGCTTGTACTTCAACTGAGAGAATGCCTCGGCTGAGTCTTAAGAACCTGTCCCTAATTCTATTGGGGGGAAACATCTTCATCAAGATCTAGGAACTGTCTGTTCTTCAATGTAGTATACCATTGAAATTAGAGAACTCGTCCACACTATGACGGAGGAAAACATCAAGATCTAGGAACTGACTAGTGTTCAACGTAGTATACTGTTGAGGTTATAGCACTTGTCCATACTATGACGTAGGGAAACATCTTCATCAATATCTAGGAACTGTCTGGTCTTCAACGTAGTATACCGTTGAAATTAGAGAACTCGTCCACACTATGACAGAGGGAAACATCAAGATCTAGGAACTGACTAGTGTTCAACGTAGTATACCGTTGAAGTTATAGCACTCGTCCACACTATGACATAGGGAAACATCTTCATCAAGATCTAGGAACTGTCTGGTCTTCAACGTAGTATACCGTTGAAATTAGAGAACTCGTCCACACTATGACGGAGGAAAACATCAAGATCTAGGAACTGACTAGTGCTCAACGTAGTATACCGTTGAGGTTATAGCACTCGTCCACACTATGACGTAGGGAAACATCTTCATCAAGATCTTGGATCTGTCTGGTCTTCAACGTAGTATACCATTGAGATTGTAGAACTCGTCCACACTATGACGGAGGAAAACATCTTCATCAAGATCTAGGAATTGTTTGGTATTCAACGTAGTATACCGTTGAGATTGTAGAACTCATCCACACTATGACAGAGGAAAATTGTCGAGATTGAGAACCTTATATGAAATTCAACCGAGGATAATTCAGTTGAGATTTAAGAGTCGGTCAGGTCTTCGACGTAGCTGAGAACTTTAACTATATCTTTACTGGAAGGTAAAGGTCAGTCGTATGCAATGCATGATATATATCAAGCAATGATGTTCTCAAAATAAATGAGATTGTTTTGTATGATGCGTATATGCATGTATCATAATGTATGGAAATGTAATGTTTTTTAGCTGGGGAAAATAAATCCCGGATAGCTGCTGGAGAATAGAGTTGAATCCTTCGTTTCCGCTGGAGATGGTGAACGAAGGTGATTGCGAGAATAAACCTGCAGGAGAAGATAACTTCGTTGGGGAATAAACTGATGAGGAGATTACTTCAAGGGGAATTACTCTGTGGGGAAGAGATGCTCTACTGAAGATTTTAACGATAAACTTCGTTGGGGATTCCGCTGATAAGCTCCGCTGGGGATTTCAATGATAAACTCCGCTGGGGATAGATTACCGTTGCTGGTGATATTGAATCTATTGAGGGTTGAAGTCCTGCTTGGGGAAAGAAAGAACTTCGCTGGGGATGATCTTTCAGTTGTGACTTGCTAGGGGTAACCCTGTTAGACTTTTGTGGGGATAACCCTCTGAATTTGGATGGGGAGATTTATTGTACTCCGCTGGGGGTAAACTTCCAGAGTCTACTGGGGATGATGATTCAACTCTGTTGGGGAAGCTTTTTCAGACCGTGCTGGGAAAATTGACTCCACTAGGGTATCTTGCATCCTGTCGGGGAACATTCTTATACTCCGTTGAGGAATATTAAGACTGTCGGGGATACTCTGATACTTGCTAGGGAATATTCTTATACTCCGCTGGGGAATATTAAGACCTTCTGGGGATACCAAGCCTTTTTAGGGTTGATGGTAGACTAACTTTGCTTGGGGAGAGTATTGCTGATTCGTCCATAGTTGCAAGTCTCAACTGAGAGAGCTATCATTACTGTCTTACTCTGCAGGGAGTGAAGGTATCTTGGTCATATTCTTCAGCTGAATCTCCCTTGATACCTGGTGGACAGAGCAACTGTACAGTTAGGACAATTCTTATTGCCCCTTCTTCTGATATTACCAGTAATTCATCTTTCGTTTCGCACGTAGATATTTATGAGCAGCAATTAATGTCAAATGCATATATCAAAAATGAAAATTGGACGTTCTTTGCAAAACAAAACAGATAAAGGAAAAACAGTTTGAAATTTGTCTGAAAATGATTTGTATTGATTTTGATGTTTGGCCTGTAAATAGGCGTTTTTTGTACAAGAGGCTGGCTTCCTAGTAAGAGAACGCCTCCGAACAAAATTTACACAATTTATGAAAAGAAAAACAATACAGCTATGTGAATAATCCCACTGGGTTCCAATTCTGCTATTGCCTTTATGTCCCCGAGCATCTTATCACTTTGCTACTTGGTTGAAGATGAGTCAGATTGATTGGTGCCATCTGAGCTTGATAGTTGATACCGGAGTCTGGATGCAAGGTGATCCAATGAGACATAGTGTTACGCTTTGATCCCTAAATTTTGCCTGAACCGCCCTTTCGGGTTTTCAGTCCACCGGGATACCCTTTTTTTCCCAAGCCGCCTTTTCAGGTTTTCGACTTGCCGGGTGTACAGATTTTTTCATTTTCATCCCTTATTTTTTCCCGAACCCTTTTGGTTCGTCGGGAAGCCCTTATTTTTGCCTAGGCCAGTCGACCTAGCAGGTCTTTGATTATGCGTAGTATCTTTTCACTATGTATGCATTGACGGGGTGAGGAAGGTTGTCACCATCCATGGTGATTAGAATCATAGCTCCTCCTGAGAAAATGTTCTTAACCACAAATGACCCTTCATAAGTAGGGGTCCATTTGCCCCTGGGATCACCTTGAGGTAGAATGATGCGTTTGATAACCAGGTCTCCGACTTGATACTCTTGTCGTCTGACTTTCTTGTTAAATGCCTTGATCATCTGTTTTTGATACATCTGACCATGACAAATAGCAGTAAGTCTCTTTTTGTCGATTAGGTTTAACTGATAAAGCCGGGTCTGAATCCAGTCATCTTCACTCAAACCTGCATCTTTCATGATCCAAAGAGAGGGTATCTTAACTTCAATGGGCGAGACTGCCTCCATGCCATATACCAAGGAATAGGGTGTTTCCCTTGTTGACGTCCGTGCTGAGGTACGGTACCCATGAAGAGCAAATGGTAACATCTCGTGCCAGTCTTTGTATGTCACTGTCATCTTCTGCACGATCTTCTTAATGTTTTTATTAGCCGCTTCGACATCCCCATTCATCTTCGGCCGATAGGGAGAAGAATTATGATGATGTATCTTGAATTGCTCGCAGAGCTTGGTGATCATCTTGTTGTTAAGATTGGTACCTTTGTTCGTAATGATCCTCTCTGGTACACCATATCGACAAATCAGATTATGCCGAATAAACCGCACCACGACGTTCTCGGTTACAGTAGCAAAGGAAGCTGCTTCAACCCACTTTCTAAAGTAATCGATAGCTACCAAGATGAAACGATGCTTGTTAGATGCTGTAGGTCTGATCTTGCCGATCATATCAATGCCCCACATTGCAAAAGGCCAAGGTGCCGTCAAGACGTTCAGAGGAACTGGAGGTATGTGTACCTTATCAGCATAGACTTGGCACTTATGACACGTCCGAGAATGTTGATAACAGTCGGCTTCCATAGTAGACCAATAATATCCTACCCGAAGGATTTTCTTTGCCATGGTGTGTCCAATGGAATGAGTTCCGAAAGTACCTTCATGTAGATCTGCCATGATCCTTTCTGCTTCATTCTTATCCACACAACGCAGTAAGGTCGAATCATGGTTACGCTTGTACAGAATGTCATTGCTGATGAAGAAATTTGCCGCGAACCTTCTCAGAAACTTCTTATCATTAACAGATGCACCCTCGGGGTATTCCTGAGCCTCAAGGTATCTCTTCACCTCATGAAACCAGGGCTTTTCTGTTACCTCTTCAGTCTCAAGATCACAGCAATGTGCAGGTTCGTCCAATCTTTCAATGATAATCCGGGGAGCTTTATTGTCCCAATTGACTTTGAACATGGAAGACATCGTAGCCAGCGCGTCCGCCAATTGATTCTCCTCTCTAGGAAAGTGTTCAAAGGTTATCTCCTCGAAATGGGGAAGCAGCATCAATACATACTCCTTGTAAGAAATCAGATTCGGGTGTTTCGTATCCCACTCGCCTTTGATCTGATTGATCACGAGAGCGGAATCTCCGAAGACACTTAGAAACTTAATCCTTAGGTCAATTGCAGCTCGAAGACCCATTATGCACGCTGTTGTACCCCAAAATTTTCCCTCTCATGTTTTCCAAAGTCTTCCTCCTGCATGGTTGATCACAAACTCTTGCCTAAGGAAAAGGAAAAATTTTGAGTGGTGCTTTAAGTACATTTCGACTGGCATTCTGAAAGATCCTTCGATTGGCATTCTGAAGGAGCACTTCGATTGGCATTCTGAAGGAGAATTTCGATTGGAATTCTAAAGGAGCACTTCGATTGGCATTCTTAAAGACCCTTCGATTGGCATTCTGAAGGAGCATTTCGATTGGCATTCTGAAGGAGCACTTCGATTGGCATTATGGACAAGCACTTCGATTGGCATTCTGAAAGACCCTTTCGACTGGTGTTCTGAAGGAGCCTTTCGATTAGCATTATGGATAAGTACTTCGATTTGAATTCCAAAAAGGTCCATTCGAAGAAGCATTCAAAGGGTCCATTCGAAGAAGCTTTCGAAGAGAATTCGAAGGAGACCATCAGCCCATTCGAAAGGGAGCATTCAAAGGCCAGCTACATGTCATTAAAAATTCAAAAAGGGACAGGATCCCATGTGTTTAGCCAACGTTACAAACTCTCATTCATGGCTTTCAAACACATAATTAACGTTACAAATCCTCCTTCATGGCTGTCAAACACATATTCAAGGTCATTTAAACCTTTGTCTTCCTGTCCCCTCTACCCCCTCTATATAAAGAGATCACAAGTGGAACGAAAAAGAACACAGAACACGAAAATATACAATGAAACACACAAAACTCTGCAGGAGAACACACAGAAAAAATTGCCTCAAAGAGCCAAAGCAGTCCTTCAGATCAAAGGTGCCCACGCCCAGAAGCCCTCAGATCAAAACTGCTCACATCCAGGAAGTGCCCAGATCGAGGGTGCCTACATCCAGGAAGCGCCCAAATCGAGTCCAATCTGTTGGTAAGAAAGGGTAAACTATCCAACCTCACATTTGCATAACACATTTTTACTTGTTGCTACCTTTGATTTGCCATCCTAGACAGGATCGAAGGGCCTGGGTTTGGCACCCATGCCATGTCCATCATTTGCTAATATTTGCTGCAGACATAGCCTGAAGAGACCCAGCAAGCGCAGGATCGAAGGGCCTGGGGTTCAATACCCAGGCCCTGCATTTTATTTCGCTAACATGCTTTTGCAGGTATAACATCCCAGATCGAAGGAGAGCCCTTCTCTGGATCGAACCCATTAGCATGCTGGATCGAAGGAGGCATCTCATTCCTGGATCGAAAGCCATGATCTCCATGATCGAAAGGACCATTTCCTTCCCTGGATCGAAGGCTACTCACGCCTTACTGTCTGGCCCAATCGAAAGGACCATTTCACTCCCTAGGTCGAAACTCTTTTTTTTCCCTGGATCGAAAGATCCCCCCCTTGTATTTTATTTTTGTTTTCATTGACATCTTTTTATCTCTTTTAATTAACATTAAAATAAATAAAAAACCACAAAAAACATTAGGCTAGTTTTTTCTATTAAAATTAACTTTGTTAATTAATCTCTTAATTATCTTAACATTTTCTCAAAAAAAAAAAAACTAAAATTAAATAGATTTAGATCATTTTCCCAAAATAAAATAAAATAACAAAAAGATTTTATTTTTAGGATTCTTAGAGGTTATGTTCAGATTCACGCGCGTTTAATTTATTGTAACTGCCTACTGGGATGTAATAGCTTAACTAAGACTTTTACTTTACTGCCTTTATTTCCCCAATTTTTGGACATTAAATAATCCCCCTCCCTGAAGCCTTGTAATAGCGTAGAATTTACAATTTCAGCACTTTAAATTCCTGTACATATATTAACTGCTTAGATGTATGCTAACTAGGATTGCATGACAAGATTAACTCTTAACTTAAAATCAACAGTAGCTCACCATAACATGTACAAATATAATATAAACTGAAAATTGACACACATACACATGCCACTCTTAGGGTACACCTCACTTGGTTGCCTAGAATGTGGTCATTAAGTATAGGATGTTTTAGAGGTCGCCCTCCTGTCTAAAGATCAAAAGTTGCCTCGAAATGGTTGCCTCGATAAAAATGATCTAAGACATTAGGGTTACCGCTAAAGCATCATAATATTGCTTTAGTGAACACACGTCCCTTAAATCGAATTGACCCGAAAGCTCCAACGACGGTGCTACCTACTCCTCAATAGTGGGATAGCACTGTCTAAAGGACATTTGCACAATTAAATTCCTTTTTGAGTAGGTAGAGGTTCTTAAGTACTTGCTCCTTTTAAAAACAAAACAAAACTTTTCGCACTTACACTCTTCAAAAACAAAACTCTTTTTTTTTCAAAACCCACAATCACAAAGAAAAGAAAACTTTTGAAAACATATTAAGCAAGTACCTAAGAGCCCGTGGATAACCACGGATAAAAAGGGTGCTAACACCTTCCTTTTCTATAATCTACCTCCCGAACCCGAGAAAAATCTCGAAAAGGAATTTTTCTGTGCTTTTGTCCTTTCCTTGTTGGATAAAATAAAAGACGGTGGCGACTCTTGCTTACCGCGACACTTTGCGAAAACAAACGCAAACGCGAACCAGTATTTCCAAAACAGTCAGTTCTCGTTCCCACCGATCACACACGCTTCATACTCCGCCATGTTGTTGGTGTAGTTGAAACATAGTCGGGCGGTAAAGGGAGTATGAGAGCCTTTAGGAGATATGATTACGGCGCCAATTCCATTACCCAAAGCGTTTGAAGCTCCATCAAAGTACATAGACCATCGGGATCCTTTCTCAGGTCCTTCATCCGGTCCCGGTGTCTCACAATCAGTTACCAACATGATATCCTCGTCCGGGAATTCAAAGTTCATAGACTGGTAATCATCCACTGGGTCGTATACTGGTAATCATCCACAGGTCTGCCAATACACTTCCCTTAATTGCCTTCTGGGTCGTATACTGGATATCATACTCAGTCAAGATCATCTGCCATCTTACTATTCTTCCAGACAAAGCAGGCTTTTCGAATATATACTTGATTGGATCCATCTCTGATATCAACTGAGTAGTGTGAGTCAACATATACTGTCTCAGCCGGCGAGCAACCCATACCAAAGCGCAGCAAGTTTTCTCGAGCAGTGAGTATCGAGTCTCACAGTCGGTAAACTTTTTGCTAAGGTAATAAATAACATGCTCTTTTTGGCCAAACTTGTCATGCTGCCCCAGCACGCACCCCATTGAGTTATCGAGTACTGTCAAGTATAAGATCAGAGGTCTCCCTTCAACTGGTGGCATCAGAATAAATGGCTCTTGGAGATACTTTTTGATCCTTTCGAAAGCGGCCTGACATTCATCGTTCCAACATACCACTTGATCTTTCTTCAGTAACTTGAAGATTGGCTCACAAGTAGTAGTCAGGTGTGAGATGAATCGGGCAATGTGATTTAGACGTCCCAGAAAGCCTCTGACTTCTTTCTCTGTTCTGGGAGCTGGCATTTCCTGTATAGCTTTCACTTTTTTCGGATCTACTTGAATACCTTTGTCGCTTACAACGAACCCCGGTAGCTTACCAGATCTCACCCCGAAGGTGCACCTGTTCGGGTTTAACCTCAGCTTGTACAACTTTAACCTGTCAAACAACTTCTGTAGATGGTCAAGGTGTTCTTCCTCAGTCTGGGACCTTGCAATCATATCGTCGACGTATACTTCAATTTCATGATGGATCATGTCATGAAACAAAGCAACCATGGCACGCTGATACGTTGCCCCAGCGTTCTTCAGTCCAAAAGGCATGACCTTGTAGCAGAAGGTACCCCACTGAGTAACAAAAGTGGTCTTCTCCATGTCTTTGAGAGCCATTTTAATCTGATTATATCCGGAGAAACCATCCATAAAGGAGAATACCTTGTGCTGAGCAGTGTTGTCAACCAGAACGTCGATATGAGGTAGAGGGAAACATCCTTGGGACTCGCCCTATTCAAATCCCTGTAGTCAACACACATTCGGACCTTACCATCCTTCTTTGGTACCGGAACCACATTGGCCACCCACTGAGGGTAAGAAGTAACTGCTAGAAAACCGACGTGAAATTGTTTCATAACTTCAGCTTTGATTTTCTTAGACATCTTTGGGTGCATTCGGCGAACCTTCTGTTTTACTGGAGGACAGTCTTCCTTGGTAGGTAGGCGATGAACCATAATATCAGTGTCCAAACCAGGAATATCTTCGTAAGACCAGGAAAAGATCTCAACGTAGTCACACAGCATCTGAATCAACCGCTGTTTTACACTAGGCTCCAGATTGGCACCAACCTTGACTTCCTTCTTGTCTGTCTTAGTACCCAGATTCTTTGATTCCACCGGCTCTTCGTGCGGCTGAATGGACCTCTCTTCCTGGAGTAACAGTCTTGCAAGTTCACCAGGCACTTCGCAATCATCTTCACCTTCGTCTTCGGCTAAGTTGATCGGATTTTTGAAGTCATAACTGGCAGTAGCAGAATCGTTACCAGTGAGATCCAGAGTGGATGTGGACCTGTATACGTGAGTGTGTGTAAAATAGCTGTTTTGCAATATATAATAAAGAAAAACAAGGAGCGCAAAATTTGAAATGCAAGAACGTCCAATGCTTTTATTAATGATATATGAAAATGACACACAAAAGCCCTCACAAATGAAGCCACGATGCCCCGGGTAAGACACCGGGCCATAAAGTTTTAAAACATTGTCTATTACAAATTCAAAACAAAAAGTTTCATTACTGGGTAACAAAAGTAATAGGGATGAAGTCCTTTGTTGTCCAGTTGCTTAATTCACCATTGGCAGTCGGGTAGATCAAACTGTCGATATCAAACTCTTCATCATCATCATCCCTGATAGCATATACCCCTGCCTCTTGTTTAGGCTTCTCTGGTGCTCCGAACTTGATCTCTTTCGCATCAATCAAGTCTTGTACCTTGTTCTTCAAAACCCAACAATCATCTGTATTATGCCCCGGGCTATCAGAGTGAAAAGCACAGTGGGCATTAGGGTTATACTTTAGTGATGTTGTATTTGGATTCTTCGGAGCTTCCTTTAGAATCACCAGATTGGTCTTCAGCAATTGTGGCAGGATCTGAGATAAGGTCATGCTGAGACGAGTGAATTGCCTTCGAGGTCTCTCGTCCTTCTGCTGATTGTTGTGCTGAGGAGCACCAGCAGGCTTTGAAATAACAACCGCATTAACAACTTTGCGGTGTTCAGGTCTATTGTGTCTTCTTGCACTGTAGACAGCACTGGACTCTTTCTTAAAGCGCTTCTTCTTGGTGCTTGATGAGGCACCCTTCTGTATCTTACTAGCCTTAATACCAGCTTTTATCCTTTCACCGGTCAAAATAAGCTCTGTAAACCCAGACGAAGAGCTTCCAATTAGATGGTTGAAAAATGGACCAGGAAGGGTCCCCAGAAACATGTCCACAAGCTCCTGATCAGCCAAGGGTGGTTGCACCCTACCGGCGAGGTCTCTCCACTTCTGAGCATAATCTTTGAATCCTTCACCCACTCCCATTGACATGCCCTTGAGTTAGGTACGCGTGGGAGCAAGGTCGGAGTTGTACTGATACTTCCTGTAGAATGCAGTAGCCAAATCTTCCCAACTGCGGATACTGGACCCGTCCAACTGATAAAACCACTCAAGCTGAGTCCCTAAGAGACTGTCTTGAAATAAATGGATCCATAGGTTTTTATCAGCGGTATACGGCTGAATCTTCCTCACATATGACCGGAGGTGCAACTTCGGACAAGAAACTCCATCATACTTAGCAAAGGCTGGTGCCTTGAATTTGTGGGGAATCACTACCCCAGATGATAAACCTAGATCACCGAAGTCCAGACCAGGCACCTTCTGAACTTCCATAGCATTCAACCGATATTCCAGTTGCTTGTATCTATCCTCAGCAGGAGGATACTGTTCTTCATCGTAGTCCGTCTCGTTGTCGGAGACCACAAGGCTAGCAGCCCTCCTTTCCTCTTGACTACCTTTCCCTCCAGATGAGGTGGTTAGATCAACTTCATTATGTAGCCTGTTTCCAAACTGGTGCCCTGTGTTAAACATGATAGTCCTCTTCTTCTTCTTCTTCTTCTCTTTCAGAATCAGGGTCTTCAAGTCCTGCTGACCCTTAGCCAGATTCATGAACAGCTCTTGAAATTGGGCATTCTGGGCCTGGAGGGCCTTGATAGCTTGCTCAGTTGAAGATTCAGCAGACATGATGATTGCTGAAATAAACAGCGAAGAAGATAAGAGACCTGTAATGGGTGCCTGTTTATGAAGTGCATGGGATGAAATGCGTATGATTTATGATTTCAAAGACAATCGGGATTCAAATTTGTAAACAAGAAAGGAAACACACTTTATTAGATTTAAACTTCAAAATTTAAATTGTTCAACTGATGCCCTCAGGGCGTTACAAAAATGGAAATACTGAAAAATAAATAAGACTGAAATGGTAATAAACAAAAGCCCATCCATGCTCCCATGGTTTCTTCTTATCAGTGCGGACATAATCGTTGAGAATTCGCTCGTTCTCTAACTGTCTGGTCAACCTCTGGATCTTCTGCTCTTGCTCATTGAACTTCTCTCGGTAAGAATCCCGTTCTTCCCTCAGTTGCATCCAAGATCTCTTCAGTGCCCCAATGTCAGTGGGCATATAAGGATGGAGGATGGTTGGAAGAACCCCTTCTTCATTAGCAACTTAAAGAGTGACAGGCCGGACAACTTCATATGGCATACCTAGCTTTTGGGCACGGATGGGGACCCATCTAAGATATGGCTCCATTGGCAGAGAAGTATTTGGGCCCGACTCATATGGATCAGATTGGTGAACTCTATCCCAAGCCCTAATGAATCTGCGACGCTGCTCGTCGCTATCCCCTTAAAAATCAAACATGATATTAGGCATTAGCAGCTCGTGAGGTCCTTCTCTTCTGGCTCTTCCAAACTGACGGAGAGCTAAGCATGGGTTATAATAAATTCCTCCATGGGTTCCTATTAGTGGGACATTAGGATACTCCCCACAGCGATCAATGAGAGTCACCTCGTCCATACCCTTGAGAGTCCATATGATTTCATTATGAGAGAGAGACATCACCCTATAAGCCCAACCCATTCCTTCTTTGTTCTTCAGCACTGACTTGGGGAGGTGTGAAATAAACCACCTCGACAATAATGGAGCACAACATATTAAGGTTCCCCGCTTTCGGGCAGTATGAGCATAAAGCTGATGAAGAATGTCACCCAAGAGAGTGGGTATAGGATTCTAAGAGATGAAGATCTTTATCGCATTTACATCAACAAAAGTGTCAGGATTCGGAAACAATACCAAGCCATAAATCAGAAGAGTCATAATATCCTCAAAGGCCTTGAAGTCTAGACCATCCCAGAAATAGTTAGCCTTACCAACCAAAAACTTAGTCAGAAAGCCCTTTGCTCCACTTCTAGTCTCCCAATTAGCCATTACCTCCTCTTTGGTCAAATGAAGGGGTGCAGCAATTTCTTCGGGCCTTAGGGTCTTCTCCCAACCAGTAAACAGGGTCTGCTCCCGAACAGAGATACCGAGCAGCTCAGAGAACTCTTCTAGGGTGGGAACCAACTGATAGTCTTGAAAAGTAAAACAATGGTACAACGGATCATAGAACTGGACCAGGACACTCATCATCTGCTCATCCAATTTGTAGGTGACCAAACTGAGAAGAGAACCATGCCTCCTGATGAAGGAAGTAGTGTCAGGCATCTTGGCAACCAACTCTTTAAGCAAGGTAGGGACTTGGACAAAGTTGATCTGAATGGTATTCTTACGCATGGGCATCATGATGACCTACAAAATAGAACAAAGATGAATCCCTCCTGTATTTGAAATAAGTTAGTCCAATGCAAGATGCATGCAATGTTATGATGTCATGATAGTAAGCACACCACAAGTATCCACAAAAAGCAAACATGGCAAAGGCACACAAGTCACACTGAAGAGCCCTTAGATTTCAGGCTGGCAAGGAGCTTAGGTACTACCCTCTTTCAGTTCAGTTGGTTTAAACCTGTCCTAAAAATAGTAACCGGGTTCTAGAGGATCTCAATATCACTGACTACCCTCAATCGGCCATAATTCCAGTTTAGCAACCTTTTCTTGCGGCCGGAATCATCGCGAGAGTTTAGTCTCAATGAGTGTAGCATACTGTTACTGTTCTATGGCCAAGTTGGTCAATTTAAAGGTTCTAAGGTCAATTGGTGCTTAATGACCCCTTAGAAGACCTATATTCTCCTTGTTCCAACACAAGGGATATCGGTACAATCTAAAGTGCCACACCAACGTAGCTACTGCTTCAACCGTGTCGGTCTACGCCGGACAGTTCCCTCACAGTTTATTGCTACTTACCTAAAGGGTATCTCTAGATCCGGGTTAGGATCTATAGAACTCCGATACAAACCCACAAATGTAAATCATACAAAGCATACAATTGAAAACACAATGATCTAATCCTAAGGTACACCTCACTTATAGAATTCCCCAGCAGAGTTGCCAGTTCTGTGATCGGTGGGAAGAGAACTGACTGTTTTTGGAATGCTGGTTTGCATTTTGCGTTTGTTTTCGCAAAATGTCGCGATAAGCAAGAGTCGCCACTGTATTTTATTTTATCCAACAAGGAAAGGAAAAAAGCACAGAAAAATTCCTTTTTCGAGATGTTTCTCGGGTTCGGGAGGTAGATTATAGAAAGGGAAGGTGTTAGCACCCTTTCTATCCATGGTTATCCATGGGCTCTTAGGTACTTGCTCAAAGTGTTTTCAAAATTTTATTTTCTTTGTGTTTGTGGGCTTGAAAAGAGTTTTTGTTTGAAAGGAGTGTAAGTGCGAAAAGTTTTGTTTTGTTTTAAAAGGAGCCAGTACTTAAGAACCATCTACCTACTCGAAAAGGGAATTAAACTGTGCTAATGTCCTTTAGACAATGTTATCCCACTATGAATGAGTAGGTAGCACCGTCGTTGGAGTTTTAGGGTCAATTCGATTAAGGGACGTGTGGTCACTAAAGCAATGTTAGGACGCCTTAGCGGTAACCCTAATGTCTTAGATCATTTTATCAGAGGCAACCGTTTCGAGGAAACTATGATCTTTGGACAAGAGGACGACCTCTAAAACTTCCTATACTCAATGACCACGTTCGAAGGCAACCAAGTGAGGTGTACCCTAAGAGTGCGCATGTGCGAGTGTGTTGTTTTCGGTTTATTTTATCTTTGTACATGTCAATGGTTATGTATGTTGATTTTAAGTTCATACATTTGATCTTTTCATGCATTCCCTATTACCAAACATCTAACAGTTAATAGTTTGCGGAAATTAAATTGCGGAAATTAAATCTAAACTATTACAAGGCGTCGGGTATTTACATCGCCAAAAACAAACTCTTTAATTTAAATTGCGGAAAGTAAAATAAAGCGATAAATAATTAAAGTCCTAATTAAAAAAATATTACATACCGGAAGCAATTACAATATTGGATAAAACGATACGCGTGCGAGAAATTAAATCGGGCGAGTTTTTAGGGTTTTGACCCTTTTTGAAAAGAAAGCATGTTTTTTTTTGTTATTTTTTGAATTAAATGGAAATTAAATTAGGTCAAAATTAATTAATTAATTAATTAAATATTTTTGATTTTTCATGTTTAAGGAAATAAAATAAAATGGTTAAAAGTTAGTAAAACCTAATGTTCTACATTGATTTTAATCTATTGCAAAAAGTATTAAAATTGTACGTAATTAAAAAACTAAATTAATTGATTAATATTTATTTACAAAAATAAAGTGATGCATTTAATTTTAATAAATAAATAAAAAATATTTTTTTGTGTTTTCTGATTTTATGAGGAAAATTAATTATTTGGTTAATGGTAATAAAAATAAATAATAAAACAAATAAATAAATATAAGAAAAAGAGAAAAAAGAATAAACTAAGGGGAGTGTTGGGCCCAATCTGGAGGTATGACTGGAAATTTGTGGCCCATTCACGTTCAAGCCTAGCTTGACTTTCTAGATCCCACGTGTATGCATTGACTTGAGACCATGATGGACACTCAATCTTAGCCTTTGGATTTGGCCTGGAAGCCATTTGGCGCCTGGAAATTTGAGGTGTATGATAGACCACAAGGCATGAGAGACGCTGGATCATCTGCAAGAAAATAATAGAAAATATGTTGGGGACCTGGGATTCGAACCCAGGTCCCATGGGTCACTGAACAACACACTTACCACCACGCCATTGCTTCTTTATTGTTAGTGGAATACACACTGAATGTTATATTGAAAACTCAATTAATATGCTGAAAATAAAAAAACACGCGCGAATAATTTCAACGGACGTATGGGATGGGGACACGTCTTCGTCTCTGTCCTTGGAATTCTGGTTATCTTACCTGCGGATTTTTATCCGCAACAAGATTCGTGGCTTTCTCCTAAAATGGACTATGGGCCATATAAACACAAAGGGAGACCATCACCATGCTCGTCTCTCCTCCCTGATCACAAACATGTCCATAGTTTGCCCTAATTTCTCCTGAAATCAAAACGCCTAAAAACAAGAACCAAAACCCTAGCTTCGGGCATGGCTGTACAGGCTACCAAAACAAAATCAAATAATGTAGGATCGTTTTAAATGGAACGATAAACATGATAATGTCAAGATTTTGGCAAAAAGATGCAAGAATTAGGGTTTATGTTTTCGTGTACAGGGCCATGTTCAGAGAAGCTTACAATGCATTTTAGGTGACGAGAGGGCTTGAATCTGATTGTTATAGCTTCAGTGGACTCCTGGCAATTGAACCACGTTGAGATTTTGGATTGAATTGGTCTCCAATATGGATTTCAGTTTTACACTTTTCAAGCTTTTTCTCAAGTTTTGCGTTTCCGATTCTGCAGCCTCTAGGTCGTGTATTGTGTGTGTCTAGCTTGTACAAGTCTCCATCAATGTATTAGGTTAAGAATTGGGCTTTGAATCCATGAGCATTGATGATTTGAAGATTTGATATGAATCACCATTAAAGGCTTCCAATTTCTTTCCAAATCCAATATTTTGTGCATGATATGGCTTGGCACGAATTTGATTGTGTCCATCATGATAATTGAAAGTTGTATCAATCAAAAAGATCACAAGTTATTAATATTTAAATTTTATTTAGATTTAAATTGATTAAAAATGAATTAAATCAATAAAAATAAAATAAAATAAAAAATTTAACAAATTGGCATAAGACTGAAGATATGACACGTGTGTGGTGTGACAAGATCAAATCAAGTGGAAAAAAGTGAGCCCTTTTGTCAAAAATTAGAGTTTTGGGGATAGTTGACTTTTAACAATTTTGAAAAATGCTCAACTTTAACCATGCATAACTTCTTCAATTTTGAACTTTTGGAGGTATTATTTGACTTTTTAGAAACCTCGAGATGTCCTATAACCAACCCTTTTGGTCGCATCTCATTATGAAGTTCCATTCTCAAGTTATAAGCTTTGGCAAAAAAGGTGTTTTTGTTGACTTTCAAAAATGACCTATAATGTCCAAATTTGCAACTTTTTGTGAGTGCATTTCTTGATCTTGGGGTATGAAGATGGATTGTAGGAAATTGCATCCTTTGCAAAATGAGCTTGTTATGGGTCATTTCTCGTAAAGTATGAGAAAGTTATGCTTGGTCAAAGTTGAGTTGACTTTTCCTACAAAACCCTAATTTAGCAACTTTTGAATCTTGATGAATCTTGAGCAATCCTTGATGAATCATGATCAACACTTGATCAAATGATGAATTATCCTTCAAAATGAGAATGTTGACAAAAATATTAAGGTTTGATAATTTGTAGGTCACAGTTGACGTTTGCCCTAGCATAGTCGATTTTTGGGCCTCTTGAGCATTTGATTGACCAAATTCCTCTGCAAGGCTTGAAATTTGACATGGATGAACTTGAGAGCATATTAGGACATTTGGGAGCACTTGAGGCCATTTTGATGCAAGGACCTTGATGCAACACAAAACCCTAATTTGAGGTTGACTGCCTTAGGAGGTGATTTGACTGTCCAACTCTTGAGCTATCTTGAGAAACTTCAAAGTTATTCTTGAAATGTCTTGGGAAATATGGGAGGGAAAATTTTGGGGTACAACACTGTGTTGCTGACTTTTCACATGAGTTTTTCTTTTTGAGAGCAGTTATTCATCATCATGAAATCATCTTGTTGTCAGCTTTAAATAACCCTTGCAATAGTGACATAAGAAGATACTTTTGGTATGTCCATAACATGCGTTAATGAGCTTTCCAAATCAGGAGATCCTTGTCTGTTTGTAGCCGTTACTTATGATCTTGCATTGATAGATTGTAACACTTCAGAGCTTCTTACATCAGAGGATGAATATTACCGTTGAGAGTTCTTTACAACTTGATCAGAATTTTGCACATCAGAGTATCAGAGATTCTGTTATGCAGCGCTGGTACATTCAGAAGTTCAATTAGAACTTCTTCATATAAGCGTGTCATGCATATTTGATGCGTCTGAATCTTTCATTGTCCTCTCAAATTCTGTGCTCTCATAATCAGAACTTCTGATGATGTTCTGGAAGAACTTCCAGTTGCATCAGAACATCTTTTTAACATCAGAACATCCTGTATGTAAAGATACTTTTTATTAGCGAGCATATTTGTTCTTTATATCATGTGTTTGTTATCATCAAAACTCTTGCTGGGATGTAGAACCAAATTATGTTCTAACAATCTCCCCCTTTTTGATGATGACAAAAACTAGTCTATTTTGATGGAATATAAAGAACAAAAATTAAAAGGAAGGCTCCCCCTGAGTAGAGTACTCAGCCAACGAGAAAATAAAGTACTTCCCTGACGATCTTCTGATTATGAGTCAAAATATTCTCCATTCTCCCCCTTTTTGTCAAGAATCAAAAAGTGGTAAAGACTCTGATTGGCTTGCTCTGACAGAAGTGCTTGAAACAGTGTGACATCCTCTTCTGAATACATTTGTGATTCTTTAGAGAGCTTCTGATGCTGTATTTCCGTTCCTATTTCAAATAGTTTCAAAGTCAGTAATCTTCTGTTTCTTATTGCCTTTGAAACCTTCGAATCTTTTAAATTCCAAGCTTTGGAACATATGCTTTCTTTCCTCCATGTGTAGAGAGCATCCAGAGTCCAGGTGTTAATACTGGAGTTTCAACCTTGTTGTTGAAAATATCTACAACATAGATGATTTTGTCTTTTGGTACCCATATCTTTTTGGGTCTATGCCTATTAGAGTTTCTTAATTTCTGTTTGAATTTTGGTTTAGTATAAAACGCCTTACCAGCATGTTTTATATCATCTGTTTGCCCAGTGGTGAAGTGAGAATAGAGAGAAGTGCGTTTGATAACCAAATCCTTAACTTTCTTAGATTGGGATTCTTTGCCTTTGTATCCTATACCTATTCTTCCATTCCTGATGACTCCATAGATCATTGAAGCCATTTTGCTTATATCTATGTTGTTAGCCAAAAACATCTAAAAGCTTTGATCATATTCCTTTATGATCTTATCAGCATTACTGGGATCCTCTGAGATTATTTCCTTCTGAGAGTTTTGTAAATCATTTTCTAGTTTTGAAATATTTTCTTTTAACTCATAGTTTTCTAATCTCAGACTCTCAGTTTCTTCAGAATCAGAAGCAAGATCCTTTTTTAGGTTCTTGAATTTGACTCTGAGCTGCTGATACCTTTTCAAAATTTCACTCAGACTTTCTCCTAGTTCAACTTTAGTAAATTAACAATAAAGTCAGGAAACACCTCTTCAGTGTCTGATTCTGAGTCTGAACCAGAAGCTTCACTGTCTTCTGACACGTCTGCCATGAGAGCTATGTTTGCTCTTTCATCATCTGACTCTGAGTCAACTTTAGAGGAGTCTGAATCGTCCCATGTTGCCATGAGGCTCTTCTTCTTTTCCTTGAAGAACTTCTTTTTGGGCTTCTTCTTCTGAAGCCTTGGACAATCACTGTTGTAGTGCCCTTGCTCATTGCACTCATAGAAGATGATGTCCTTGTTATTTGGCTTTTTGTATCTGGAGGAGGATTCATTTTGATTCTCTGGTCTTCTGGAATTTCTGAATTTCCTTTGTATCTACTTCCATAGTTGATTCACCCTTCTGGAGAGGAGAGACAATTCATCTTTTTCTGATGAGGATCCATCAGAGGTTTCTGCTTCTGCTTCTGCCTGCAATATTTTGGTTTCATATTTGTTAGATTTCAGAGCGAGAGACTTACATTGCTTATGAGGCTCATCATCTTCTAACTCTATCTCATGGCTTCTGAGATAGCTGACAAGTTCTTCTAGAGATATTATGTTCATATATTTTCCAGTTTGAGAGTCGTGACCATTGGTCTCCATTGTTTTGGTAAACTTCTGATGATCTTCTTTACATGATCAGCAGTTGAGTAACCTTTGTCCAACACCTTTAGCCCTGTCACCAGAGTTTGGAATCTAGAGAACATTATTTCAATGGTTTCGTCTTCTTCCATTCTGAAGGCTTCATACTTCTGAATGAGCGCAAGGGCTTTGGTTTCTTTTACTTGCATGTTGCCTTCATGCGTCATTCTCATAGAATCAAACATGTTCTTAGTTGTTTCTCTGTTTGTGATATTCTCATACTCTGAATATGAGATGGCACTCAAGAGGATCATTCTGGCCTTGTGATGATTTCTGAAGTCTTGCTTTTGATGATCTGTCATCCTTCTACTATCAATCTTATGACCGCTTTCATCAACAGGATATATGTATCCATTAGTTACCACATCCCAGAGGTCAGCATCATAGGCTAGGAAGAAACTTCTGATCATATCCTTTCAGTAGTCAAAATTTTCACCGTCAAATATTGGAGGGTTGCTGCTGATGTTCTGACTTGTTCCCATCATTGTGTTTTTCTGAAGCTTGGATCTTGTACTGACACGGTTAAGTGTATGAACTCCAAACAAGACGCTCTGATGCAAATTGAAGAAGTGAAAAACACAAGAAGGGGGGATTGAATTGAAACTTAAAATCAAAAGCACGGTAGACACGATATTTTTATCCTGGTTCGTTTGATCTCAAACTACTCCATTCCACCCGCCAAGGTGATTTCGTCTATCTACAACGAGGACTTAATTCACTAATCAACTTGATTACAATTCTACTTTAAAAACTGTTAAAGTCTTCTTGAGTCCAAAACCACAACCCGGTTTTCTCAAGGAATTTCACTAAACAGTTAATTGAATAAAAGTGTACAATGATGTTTCTAAATAAATAGTATCACAAACTTGTGATGTATTACATAGTTTAATATTGAATCGTTGAAGATGAATAATGATAGCTGCGTTGCTGACTTTTCACATGAGTTTTTCTTTTTGAGCGCAGTTGTTCATCATCATGAAATCTTCTTCTTGTCAGCTTTAAATAGGCCTTGCAATAGTGACATAAGAAGATACTTTTGGTATGTCCATAACACGCGTTAATGAGCTTTCCAAATCAGGAGATCCTTGTCTGTTTGTAGCCGTTACTTATGACCTTGCATTGATAGATTGTAACGCTTCAGAGCTTCTTACATTAGAGGATGAATATTACCGTTGAGAGTTCTTTACAGCTTGATCAGAATTTTTCACATCAGAGTATCAGAGATTCTGTTATGCAACACTCTTGCATTCAGAAGTTCAATCAGAACTTCTTCATATAAGCGTGTCATGCATATTTGATGCGTCTGAATCTTTCATTATCCTCTCAAATTCTGTGCTGGCATAATCAGAACTTCTGATGATGTTCTGGCAGAACTTCCAGTTGCATCAGAACATCTTTTTAACATCAGAATATCCTGCATGTAAAAATACTTTTTATTAGCGAGCATATTTGTTCTTTATATCATGTGTTTGTTATCATCAAAACTCTTGCTGGGATGTAGAACCAAATTATGTTCTAACAATCTACGTTTTCATCTCTCACGACTGCAAGCCAATTTCGATCAGGAGGTCTTCCAAAATGCATATTCATTAAGTATTTTCGTACAGAAAATTTGTGACAGAAGTTTATTTGCGTCGTGTTCAGAAAATCATAACTTGGTCGATTTTCATCGTATCGAGCCGGTTCTGGCGCCAAAATTTCACAAATTGAGTTGGATAAGTTTTCACAAGAGGTATTGAGTTCGAACGGTATCCAAAAGGCCTTCGTTTTTTGCTCAAAGTGCACATGACACACTGAAAATCCTGAATATTAAATATTCTTTTATCTGGGTCGAAACTTCGAAAATTCATAACTCAGTCATTTTTTATCGGATTGGGCCCATCTTTTTACACAAGGTCATTGACTCGGAGATCTACAACTTTTATTCCAAAGCCGAGACCGAATTATGCTCCGATCAATACTAGTTTTTTATTGAAGAACGTGTCAGAGTTGACACTGGAGCCCAAAATAAGTTTGTCTGAGCAAAAACTTCAAATTCATAACTAATTCACCGTTTATTTGATTGAGCCCATTATCGGACAGGGGTCAGTTCTCGATGTCGGCTATATTTTTTATTCACATTTCAACTTCAAAAATTGCTCTTAAGTCCCTGCGATTTAGCCTGGAACGTGACGGACTCAAGTGAATAAAAATATGCACTATTGCTTGTGGTTATTAGAGGTCCAATTGCACATTCAAAGCCCATTTGTTTTCTCTAATTTCCATTATATAATCTCATTCTTTTCACCCAAACACCACGAGAAAAAAAAACCTTTGCCACAACCCTGTAAAAATATCAAATTCTTTCAAGAAACCCTAAAACCTTGAAATCCTTATTACATATCCTCATCTCACTACAAACAAGCCATCCTTGTTACAAACCCACATCTCACTATTTCTCCAGTAAGAGTAAGGCTGGTTTGATCTCCATGATCAAAAGGGTATAGAATCATTTATACATGCCATATGGTTTTAATATTACAAAATTTCATATATTTTATTTATTTATATTTCATGATATAGTAATTTATTTAATGTGTTCATGAGATTCAACACTGCAGATTTAGACAGGATCCCATGCAGGATTATTACAAAACATTGAGGAAAAACAGAACAACCACTAATGTATGGCGAGGCAGACATCCTGAGAAGGTTAAGGGCGCGGGTTCAACAACCACCCCTATTGGTTTTGGTTTTCTTCCTTTCTATTTATCCTTTTACCTATTTTCATTCTTTCTGTATAAAACTTTTTTCTCATAAAACTTAACATTTTTCACAAACCTTTGATTATTCCTCCTAAACTCGAATAATTAATTTTAGGTTTTAAATTAATTTGTGGTTCATCACCCACCCCGACATTTGCATATCTTTATTTTCTAACTCTATTTTTCATTGATGTTTTTTCCCATATCTATTTTTTGACAAACTTAATTCTTTCTTATTAATCATTACACATAAACCTTTTTTTCAAAATTAACTTTTTTTAAGTAAAATTAATTAGGTTTTAGGTTTTTTAATAAACCTTTTTTTTCAAAATTAACTTTTTTTAATTAAAATTAATTAGGTTTTAGGTTTTTTTAATTAACCTTTTTTTTCTTTTTCAAAATTAACCTTTTTTTAATTAAAATTAATTAAGGTTTTTAAGTTTATTTAATTAATTATCACAAATCATTTTTTCATAAAAAATCACCAAAACATTTTCTTTGCTATTTTCATCTTATTTTTATTTTCCTAGATAAAGTGTATAGGGCGCATTCAACTGTAATAACGTAGATTTACTTTTTCCGCTTGTTTTTCATCATTATCATGTAATTGCTTCCGGGATGTAATAGTTTTAGGATTTCTTTTCCGCACTCTTCACTATTATGTAACTGCCCCAAAGCTCTGTAATAGCTTAGGTTTACATTTCCTCCTTTATCTCCTGCTACTATATTTTATGCAATGCTTAGATTAATAGGATTGTATAGAAAGATAAAAATGAGCGATAGAAAACCTTAATTGTGCAAAGATTAAATAACTGAAAAAACACATTGTTGCACACTTGCACCCCTAGGGTACTCCCCACTTGGTTGCCTCAGAAAACAATGGTCATGTCCCTCGAACGTAGGGATATCTTAGCAAAAGACCCTCAATCTAAAAGTCATCATAAAGATCATAGTCCCTTAACGTCCCTCGAGTTTCCTACGAGAAATGATCTTGTCCCTCGATGCTGCCTACGAATATATAATGACAGTCCCTTCGAAATGCTAAGGTATCCTTACATGTTGCCTTCAATGACCATTACGTCCCTTTCGATAGCCCATCAAACTCTAACGACGGTGCTACCTATTTCTCAATAATGGGATAACATTGGCTAAAGGAAAACAAACAAACTTTATTGAGTAGGTAGATAATTGTTAGGTACTTGCTCGAAACAACAAATCTTTCACACCAAACACTTTTCAAACAGAGTTTTTTTCAAAAACAACTTCGTAACGCTCTTGAGGACAAAAACAAAGGTTAAAATGAAGTAAAACAAACTTTTCAAAACAAGTACACATAAGAAATTTCAAAATGAGTAAGTACCTAAGAGCCCATGGAAAACCATGGATAGAAAGGGTGCTAACACCTTCCCTTTCTATAATCTACCCCCATACTCAAAAACATTCTCGAAAAATGTTTTTTCTGTTCTTTTTCCTTTTCCTGATTGGATAAAATAAAATTCGGCGGCGACTCTTGCTTACTGCGACATTTTGCAAACAAAAAATGCAAACCAGTATTAACAGTCAGTTCTGCCACCGTATCCGAGAACTAGCGACTCTGCTGGGGACATAAAGTGGGGTTTACCTTAGGATCTAGGTCATTTTAAAATTGCTTCCTTGTTTTGTCTTGCCTGCTTTAAATTCAAGGTTTTTGTTTGGGTATTATTAAAGATCCTACACCCAGATATAAGGACACTTTTTAGGTAAACAACAATAGATCGTGGAGACTGTACGGTGCAGACTGATATGGTTTAAGCGATGGTTGTGTTGGTGTGACACTTTGGTTGGTACCGGTATCCTTTGTGTGGAAACGAGGAGAATACGGGGCTGTCGCGTGGTGTCGTGAAGCACTAACGGACCTTAGAACCTTAGTTGAACAAACTTGGCCATTAGAAATTAGTTAGATAGCCGGCCTCAGTATAAAGCTGATGATTGGTTGATACTCGATGCTACACTCATTGAGATCAGAATTCCGAGATATTCCGGCCGCAAGAAAAGATTGTTTGAGCTGAAAGAATGCCTGATAAAGGATGATCAGTGATATTGAGAATCATTAGAACCCGGTTACTTTTCTAAGACAGGTTGAACCAATCCAGCTTCAAGAGGGTATGATCTTAAAACTCAAGCAGGCCTTAAACCTAAGAACTTGGTGTGATTTGTCTGTGTTTGCTATACCTGTGATTTCTCATGACATCATAAACATCATACCATAGCATATCATGACTAACCATTTCAAGGATCTTGAGGTCTTGTGATGCAGGTTATGATAAATCAGACTTCTAACAAGGGGCAAGGGGATTTATTTTCCTCTAGCCAATGCCGTCATAAGATCAAAACTTAACAACTTGAGTCAGGGGCTATGACCCACTTGATATGGTGAGCTTGACTCTCGTAAAAGGACTCTCAACGATACAAAATTTTTCAATCAAAGCTGCAATCAAATTCTAACAGTCTCTTGTGTTTACCCCGCGAGATCCTTGAAAACATTGCATACATATCATACATATCATTGCATAACAGGATTCATAACAGGTTTCTCATCTCCTGCGCTGTTTATTTTAGTAATGGCTCTTGAACAAACTGTGAAAGATCTTCAGACTCAGAACACGCGGTTCCAGAAAATGATTGTGGCTCTGGCCAAAGGATAGGAAGAGCTGAAGGCTCCGATTGTTAAGAAGAACACTAAGAAGACCAAGAGGACAGCCGGTGTGGCACATATGAGAAGAAGGTTCAGAGGGCCGCCAAGACGGGTTGTTGATTTAGCTTCTTCATCTAAGGAGGGAGAGAACCAAGAGGTTGAAGCCAGAGAAGAGGACCCTAGTCCTAAAGCGTCTGACAATGATGATTACAATGAGGAGCAGTACCCTCCACCTGATGAAAGGTATAAGTAGTTAGAAGAGCGTCTGAGCGCTATGGAAATTTAGAAGGTTCCTGGGTTGGATTTTGAAGAGTTGGGTCTAGTCTCCGGGGTTTTCATCCCCCCAAAGTTCTAGGATCCGGTATTTGCTAAGTATGATGGGGTCTCTTATCCTAAAATGTATCTTCGTTCCTATGTGAGGAAGATACAACCTCATACTGCTTTCAAAGACTTGTGGGTTCACTTCTTCCAAGACAGTCTGTTTGGAACACAACTGGGTTGGTTCTATCAACTGGAAAGAGCCAATGTTTGTAACTGGGAAGACCTTGTTGCTGCATTTTATAAGCAATATCATTATAATGCAGACCTCGCTCCCACCCGTACACAACTCCAAAATCTGTCTATGGGTTCGAGCGAGGGTTTCAAGGATTATGCTCAGAAGTGGAGAGATTTGGCTGGAAGAGTTCAACCTCCCTTGGTTGTCAGGGAGCTCGTGGATATGTTTCTGGGAACTTTGACTGGGCCATTCTTCAACCATCTTATTTGAAGTTCATCGGCAGGTTTTACTAGAGTGGTCTTAACAGGAGAAAGAGTGGAAGCTGGAATCCGAAGTGGAAAATTTTAGAAGGATGCCTCTTCTAGTGCTGTAAGGAAGCCGTTTGCAGGTAAAAAGGAAGTCAGTGCCATCTATAACCAAAAGAATCAGAATCGAACCGAGCGGCGTTCGGCGGTAAGGGATGTTATGACTCCCAAACCTGCACCTTCTCAGCAAAGAAACAATTAGCCAAGAGCAGAAAGACCAGCTAGACAGTTCACTCAGATCAACATGACGATGTCTCAGGTTTTACCTTATTTGCTAAAGTCCAATCTGGTTACTCTGAGGGAAGCTCCGAAGAATCCGAACACCATCTGTCCCTACTATAAACCGAATGCTCGTTGTGCTTACCATTCGGAAAGTCCAGGCCATGATACCAATGACTGTTGGGTTTTGAAGAACAAAGTACAAGATCTGATTGATGCTAAGGAGATTGAATTCGACACTCCTGAGACTCCCAACGTGATCACTGCTCCCTTTCCAAAACATGGCTAGGATTGGAAGAATTTTTGTTCATTCAACTCTTAAGTTGTATTTTCTTTACTTATTCGAACAATTATTGTCATGTCAAAACTTTATTATTTCATTAATGCATTACACATGTTTGTCTTGAATCAATTCATTCGTATTCACTATTTCAAAAATGAGTTCTTATTTCCTTTTGTGATATTCAACTCTCGATTAAAAACTCTAAGCCTTAGAGGGAGTATGACAAAAATGATACCACAATCTCTACAGTATGCTTCTGAACAGACCCCACTGACGATGTACAAGCGTTGTTTCAAATCCTAAACAGTGGAGTTATAAGGAAGATAATCCCTAGTCAACCCCTTCGAGCCAAAGAAGTAGGAGTTTTTCTTTTCACATAATTAAAACCCTTAATCATAACCTGGGGCAGGGTAGTTTTCTCAGTTAATTCAGAGGCACATTTAGTCACAATCTGCCGCTTCGTACACAATGAATGGCATCGAAGACGTCCTTCCAAAAAAAAAAAGACGGTGATGGTTCTGTATAATCGTCAAGACAGGCAGTCATTATCTCTCGAAATAAAAGCCCGTTAAGTCCAAACCTATGAAGGAGACTTAAGATAAAAATTGGGGAATCCCGCTGACTGTAATCACAAAAGAAATAGTTCAGGAAAAAGAAGGGATAACGAAAACCAAAAAAAGAGGTTACTACAAATCCTCGACAAAAAGAAGATTACAAAAATGACTGCCTTTTCAAAACAAATGTTCAATTTCTAAATCATCACCAAGTACCAGAGCAAAGATTCCAGACTCAATCGGGATCTAAACGCACAATTAACTGAGCATATGACTGAAGAATATCACGAAGAGCGTGTTGGCTACAAATAAAATTTGAGCCTTTATCTTTTGTTTCTTGAACCATGAACCAAGCCACATTATAACCCTTAAAAGTCCTAGCTGAAGCATGGGTTAGTTTGAGAGCATACTATTTCCCGTCACTTGTCTATCAGTGGAAGACTTATACCTTGATCAGCATTCAGCAAGAGCACCAGAATTGAGAAACGGTTCAGATACGCTCCAGATACGGATGCCACTCTGATACTCATTCAGATTCAGCTTTCTGATATAGTTCATATACGCTCCAGATACGGATTCCATTATGATACTCATTTAAATTCAGCTTTCAGATACAGTTCAGATACGCTCAAGATACGAATGTCATTCTGATACTCATTCAGATTCATCTTTCAGATATAGTTCAGATACACTTCAGATACGGATGCAACTCTGATACTCATTCAGGTTCAGCTTTCCGATACAGTTCAGATACGCTCTAGATACGGATGCCATTCTGAAACTCATTCAGATTCAGCTTTCAGATATAGTTCAGATATGCTCCAAATATGGATGCCATTCTGATACTCATTCAGATTTAGCTTTCAAATACAGTTCAGATACGTTCCAGATACGAATGCCATTATGATACTCACTCAGATTCAGCTCTTAGATATAGTTCAAATACGCTCCAAATATGGATGCCATTCTGATACTCATTCAGATTCAGCTTTCAGATGCAGTTCAGATACGTTCTAGATACGGATGCTATTTTGATACTCATTTAGATTTAACTCTTAGATACAATTCAGATACGCTCCAGATACTGATTCCACTCTGATACTCATTCAGATACAATTCATATACAGTTCAAATACGCTCCAGATACAGATGCCATTCTGACACTCATTCAACATATGTTTCAAATACAGTTCAGATACGATCCAGATACGAATGCCATTCTGATATTCATTTAGATACACGTTTCAAAGTATAGTTCAAATACGCTCTAGATATGGATGCCATTCTGAAACTTATCTAACACATGTTTCAAATACAGTTCAGATACGGATGCCATTCTGATACGCATTTAGATACATGTTTCAAAGTACAATTCAGATACGCTCCAGATACGGATGCCATTATGATAATTATCCAACACATGTTTCAAAGTATAGTTCAGATATGATCTAGATGCGAATGTAATTATGACACTCATTCAACTCATGTTTCAAGTACAGTTTAGATATGATCCAAAGATGGATGTCATCCTGACACTCATTAAATACATATTCAAGTACAATCACGACATAGATCCATCCACAAAATCTCTGCATGTACTTTTTCCAGCATGGTACAAGGGGACGAGACAGTTGGAAGCAAAGTCACTATCACATACACGCCCATGATATTTATATTCCCTATAGAGCCGAGACAACCAAGGTTCGACCTCCGCATCCCCAAGTAGGAATTCCTTCCCCATCAGGCTCCTTCATGTTGTCCCCCAAAATTTGCCCTCCCATATTTATCAAAGCATTTCAAGAAAGATCCCCAGGTTGCTCAAGGTAGTCCAAGGGTTGGCCAGACAAGCTCTTTCCTAAGGAAGTCTACCTCAAATTAAGGACTCATGTTGCCTCAAGATACTTGAGTCCAAGGGATCCAAAATTCTAACCAATGTCCAAATATGTTCTCAAGATCATCCATGGCAAGTTTCGAGCCTTGCAGAGGAAGTTTGCTCAGTCAATTGTTCAAAGGCCTGAAAATCGACTGTGCTAGGGCAAAAGTCAATTGTGGCCCACATACAGTCAAACTTCAAGATTTTTGGTAAACATCCTTATTTTGAAGTATATTTCATCATTTGATCAAGGGTTGAACATGATTCATCAAGTATTGCCCATAATTCATCAAGACTCAAAAGTTGCTAAATTAGGGTTTTGTAGGAAAAGTCAACTCAACTTTGACCAAGCATAACTTTCTCATACTTTATGAGAAATGACCCATCCAAAGCTCATTTTGAAGAGGATGCAATTCCCCACAATCCATCTTCAGCTCCCAAGTTCAAAATATGCACTCACAAGAAGTTATGAATTTGGACATTATAGGTCATTTTGAAAAGTCAACAAAAACACCTTTTTTGTCAAAGCTTCATACAGGAGCATGGAATATCAAATCGAGATGAGACAAAAAGGGTTTATTAGAGGACATCTCAAGATTTCTAAAAAGTCCAAGAACACCTCCAAAGAGTCAAAATTTAGGAAGTTATGCATTGGTGAAGTTTACCTTTTTTGCAAAATTGCCAAAAGTCAACTATTCCAAAAACTTCAAATTTTGCCAAATGGCCCCAATCTTTTTCACTTGTTTTGTGTTGGAAACATAGTCCACGGGCTCTATCCCTTTCCACTTGTCCTTATCATGTTTTTATTATTTATTTTTATTTTTATTTAAATTAATTCAATTTAAATCAAAATAAATCATATAAAATCCAAAATATTGAAAACAAAAGATTTTGTGATTGTTTCAGGTTTCAATTACAACTAGCATCAAATCAAACTCGTGCAAGGCATTAAGGTGGACAAAAAGATTGGTTTTAGGCCAATTTTGGAAAGATTTAAAGGTGAATCAAATCAAGATCAAGGACATTGATGGAGGAAGATTGAGGCCAGTTTTTCAAACCTAATTCACTCATCAATACATATAAAAGCAATGCAGATCAAAATCTAGCTTAGAAACAGGCGCAGCAAGGAGAGCAAAATCTGAAAAAATCAAGGAAAAGTGCAAGATCGAATTCAGTGTTCTAGGCATCCTCAAAGCCTTCCAGCTATCCCAATCACTTCCTGAGACTCCCAGCAAGCGAAAGAAATCAAGAACCAATCCTTTCCAGTCCCAAAAAGCTCTGTAAGTCCATCGTGATATCCATGCAATTTTGAATTCGGTTAGCATGATTTAGGCATTGTCTGATGAATTGATCATAGATTCTTGATCCATGGAATATTTGCAAGCTTTCTGCATCGTTTAATTTCATTTATATGTCCTGTGTAAGATTTCACCAGGGCTAGGTTTTGTAGCTTCGAATTAGGGTTTTTGTTTACAGGTGAAATTAGCTTTCATGAATGGTACCACCATGTTCAGGAGGATGAGACGAGTCCAACCATGGCATTAGATGTCATTTATATGGCTCAAGGAGGAATTTGGAACAAGCCCTGTCAATAGCTACAGACAAACGTCTGTAGGTAAAAGTTTGAAACTTTTACCCACGGAGAGAGGAAGAAGATGACTGGTTGGCACCCCTCCATTGGCTTGTTCAAATTTCGCATGCTGAATTGATTTACATGCCTTTTTAATATTTGTTTATTATTTTGTATTATTATAACAAACAGAAGCAATTGGCCCAGTGGTAGCCAGGCAAGCGTTTAAGGCATTAGGAGGCTTGAGGTCAGGGGTTCGACCCCTGCCTCCAACATTTGGTATTTTTCTTAATTTCTTTCAGGTTATCCAGCGCGTTCAAAAGCCAAAGGATTACCATATGTCCTCACAATCCAGCCAGCCAAATGTCAGATGACCAGATCCAAGGGCCATCCATGAGGGTACATCATAAGCCTGGTCAAACGCATAGCATCAAATCATGAAGGTCAACGTGGACCTCACTCAAATGGGCCCAGATCTGGCTGTTTGCACCCCCCCAAAAATACTATCCAGGCCCACTTTCTTTCTCTACTTTATTTTATTTTATTTCTTTTAATTTATTTATTTATTTACTAACCAATTAAATAATTCCTTTTTATCAAAAATCATAAAAAAATATTTTTCATCAATTAGATTTAGGTATATTTTTTATCAATAAATTTATTAATTTAATTAGATTTAATTTTAGGTAAAACTTTAATTATTTTGTAAATAACTTAAAAATAATTAGAATAAATAGGTTTTATTACTAACTTAATTATATTTTATTTTTTCCCAAAATAACCAAAAAACCAAAAATAGGCTATGTAATTATTTTTATTAATTCATTTAATCACTAATTAATTTTTATATTTAATTCTAAAACCTAATCTTTTTTTCTTAAAAAAAATATATTAAAAAACAACAAAAACATTTTCTCTTTTCATTAGGATAGAAGGGACAAAACCCTAGTTCGTATTCGATCTAATTTGTCATCGCGCGCTTTATTCTTTTTTATCCCAATTATTGTATCTGCTCACAGTTTGTAATAGTTTAAATTAGGACGTTTATTTACATTTATCGCTTTAATTTGAAAGGGTTTGTTTTTGGCTATATAAATACCGGAAGCCTTGTAATAGCGTAGTTTAATTTCCGCATTTTAAATTCCGCAAAATATTAACTGTTAGATGTATGATATAGGATGCATGACAAGAATGTATGTTTAATTTTAAAATGGTTAGATAACCCTAAATGTGCAAAGATAAATAATCTGAAATTGAATCACTCGCACATGCGCACTCCTAGGGTACACTCCCACTTGGTTACCTTCGGTAAACAGTCATTGAGTATAGGGTGCTTTAGTGGTTGTCCTTTTGTCCAAAGATCATAGTTGCCTCAGAATGGTTGCCTCGGATATTGTTTCCTCGGATAATTGATCTAAGACTTTAGGGTTACTACTAAGACGTCCTAACATTGCTTTATTGACCGCACGTCCCTTTCGAATTGACCCTCAAACTCCAACGACGGTGCTACCTACTCACTAATAGTGGGATAGCATTGTCTAAAGGAAACAAGCATAGAACAATTCTTTTTTCGAGTAGGTAGATTAGCTCTTAAGTACTTGCTCAATCACAAAAGAAACAAAACTTTTTCACACTTACACTCCTTTACAAACAAAGTTTTCAAAAAACACTTCATTACACTCTTGAAGACAGAAGCAAGAGTTAAATCAAAGTCAAAACAAAAACTTTTCAAAGCACACAAACACAAAGAAAACAATTTTGAAAATGATGAGCAAGTACCTAAGAGCCCGTAGATAACTACAGATAGAAAGGGGTGCTAATACCTTCCCTTTCTATAATCTACCCACGTACTCAGAAATATCTCCAAAAAGGAATTTTTCTGTGCTTTTTTCCTTTCCTTGTTGGATGAAATAAAAGTCGGTGGCGGCTCTTGCTTACCGCGACATTTTGCGAACACAAATGCAAAACGCAAACCAGTAATTCCTTAAAAAAGGGAAACACGTCCCGATTCTGGCCACCGTATCACAGAACTGGAGACTCTTCTAGGGATCTAATAAGTGGGGTGTACCTTAGGAATAGTTCATTATATTGTTTTCAATTGTTTGATCTGTTTGCTTTATCTTTATGGGCTTTGTATCGGAGTTACTATAGATCCTAACTCGGATCTGGGGATACCTTTTAGGTAAGTAGCAATAGACTGTGAGGGAACTGTACAGCGTAGAATGATATGGTTGAAGCAGTAGCTATGTTGGTGTGACATATTAGTTGGTACCGATATCCCTTGTGGAGGAACAAGGAGAGTATGGGGCTGCTAATGGGTCATTAAGCATCAACTCACCTTAGAACCTATAATTGACCAACTTGGCCATATAAAAGTAGCATAATGCTACATTCATTGAGACCATACTCTCGTGATGATTCCGGCTGCAAGAAAAGATTGCTAAACTGGAATTATGACCGATCGAGGATGGTCAGTGATATTGAGAACCTCTAGAACCCGGTTACTATTACTAGGACAGGTTGAACAAACTAAACTGCAAGAGGGTAGTACCTAAACTCCATGCCAGCCTGAAATTTAAGGGCTATTGTGTGACTTGTTTTCCCTTACCATGTTTGATATCTGTGATACCTGTGGTGTGTTTTTATCATGACATCATGCATCATAACATCGCATGCATATTTCATTAGACTAACCATTTCAAAGACCAAGGGGATTCATCTTTGTTCTGTTTTGCAGATCATGGCCTATATGCGCAGAAATACCATTCGGATCAACTTCGTGCAGATCCCTGCTCAGCTTAGAGAGTTGGTTTCAAAGGTTCCTGATACTTCTTCCTTTGTTAGAAGACATGGTGATCTCCTCATCCTGGTCACTGCAAATTTGGATGAGCAAATGATGAGCGTGTTGTTCCAGTTCTTTGACCCGTTGCATCACTGTTTCACCTCCCCGGACTATCAGTTGGTCCTTACTTTGGAGGAGTTCTCTGATTTACTTGGCATATCTATTCTAGAGCAGACACCCTTTACAAGTTTGGAGATAGCTTCTAGGCCAGAGGATGTTGCTTCAGCCCTCTATCTAACAATGGTTGATGTAGTATCTAACTGGGAGACTCGGAGTGGGATGAAAGGTTTCTTGGCTAAGTTTTTGATTGATCAAGCTCAACAGTTCTGGGATAGTTTGGACTTTCAAGCATTTGAAGACATCCTGGCTCTCCTCATCTATGGCTTGGTTCTGTTCCCTAATTTATATTCTTTTGTCGATGTGAACGCGGTTAAGATCTTCATGTCCCGTAACCCAGTGCCTACTCTCTTAGGTGATATTCTGCATGCTCTTTATACCCGTACCATTCGGAAAAGGGGAACTCTCATGTGCTATACACTACTGCTGGCGAGGTGGTTTATTTCTCAACTCCCCAAATCTGTATTGAAGAATGAGGAAGGTATGGTTTGGGCTTACAGAATCATGTCCCTTGCTCATACGAACATCCTTTGGAGTACTAAAGATATGGAAAGGGTAGATGTCATTGATCGGTGTGGGGAATACCCCAATGTTCCATTTCTTGGAATTAGAGGAGGGATAACCTATAATCCTTGTTTGGTCTTACGACAGTTTGGAGGAGCTCGAAGGGAAAATCCTCATGAGGTGCTACTTCCAGACATTGTCTTTGACTTCAAGGGGGGTGTTGAGGGACATCTCCGCAGATTTATTCGAGCATGGGATATGGTGAACAGGTATGATCCGCATGAGCTAGGAATGAAGACTTCTCTCCCGATGCAACCATATCTCCAGTGGGTTCGAGCCTGTGCTTAAAAGCTCAGAATGCCATACGAAGCTGTTTTGTCGGTGATTGTGGAGCATACTAATAAAGAAGGGGTTCCTTATACAATCCTCCATCCTCATATGCCTACTGATCTGGGGGCATTGAAGAGGTATTGGATCCAGTTAAGGGAAGAAAGGGATACCTACTGAGAGAAGTATCATGAGCAGGAACGGAAGATCCTAAAGCTTACAAGGCAGCTAGGGACTGGGAGGACAATCAACGATTATGTCAGCATGAAAGGAAAACAACCATGGGAATTCTGATGTCTTTTATTGTTTCTAGTTTAGATTTGCTTTTCAGTATTTCTTTTGTAAAGCCTTAAAGGCATTTGTTAAACATTGTTTCAAGTTTTAATCTAATAAAGTGTGTTTTGTTTTGGTTTACAATTTTGAATCTCCCTAAGTCTTTGAAATCATTTCATACGCATTCCATTCCCATGCACCTCATTACAGGTACCCTTACAGGTTTCTCATCTTCTTCGTTGTTTATTTCAGCACATCATGTCTTCTGAAACACCTGCTGATCAAGCTATTAAGGCTCTTCAAGCTCAAAATGCTCAGTTCCAGGAGATGTTCATGAATTTGGCCAAGAGTCAACAAGATTTGAAAACTCTTATCTTGAAGGACAAGAAGAAGAAGAAGAAGAAGACGGTCCTCTTGAATATGGGTCACAGATTTGGTACAGGTTGAGACAGCAAGTTGATTTATCTCATTCATCTGGAGAGGGAGAGAATTAAGAGGAAAGAAAGGGTCCTAGCCCTGTGGTTTCTGACAATGACACTGACTTTGATGAAGACTAGTATCCTCCTGCTGAGGATAGGTATAAGCAACTTGAAGACCAGTTAAGCGCAATGGATATCCAGAAGGTTCCTGGGTTGGACTTCGGAGATTTGGGTTTGGCATCTGGGGTGGTGATCCCACACAAGTTTAAAGCTCCTGTCTTTGCTAAATACGATGGGGTATCCTGTCCGAAGTTACACCTCCGCTCGTATGTCCGAAAGATTCAACCATATACTGCTGATAGGAACCTTTGGGGTCATTTCTTTTAAGATAGTCTGTCAGGGACTCAACTTGAATGGTTCTATCAACTGGAAGGAGCTAACTTCCATAACTGGGAGGACCTTGCTGCTGCTTTTTATAAGCAATACCAGTATAATGTCGACCTTGATCCCACACGTACTCAACTTCAGGGTATGTCTATGGGTGCGAGCGAAGGTTTTAAGGACTACGCTCAGAAGTGGAGAGATCTGGCAGGAAGAGTACAACCACCTCTGGCTGATAGGGAGTTGGTGGATATGTTTCTTGGGACTTTGTCTGGTCCATATTTCAATCACTTGATTGGTAGTTCATCGTCTAGGTTCACTGAATTGATTATGACTGGGGAGAGAGTTGAGGCCGGTATCAAGAGCGACAAGATACAGAAGGTTGCTTCATCAAGTACAGAGAAGAAGCCTTTCAAGAAGGAGTCTAGTGCAGTTTACAGCTCGAGGAGCCAAAATTGACCTGAGCGCCGCTAAGCAGTGAATGCGGTGGTTATATCAAGACCTGCTATTGCCCCACAACGCAATACTCAGCAAAGAGTAGAGAGACTGCAAAGGCAGTATACTTGGCTCAGTATGACTCTATCTCAAACTCTGCCGCAACTGTTGAAAACCAACTTGGTGATTCTGAAGGAGGCTCCAAAGAATCCCAGAACTACATCATCGCTGTATAATCTGAATGCCCGCTGTGCTTATCACTCTAATAGCCCAGGGCATGATACAAACAATTGCTGGGCTTTGAAGAATAAAGTGCAGGATCTTATTGATGCTAAAGAGATTGAGTTTGAAGCGCCGGAAAAGCCTAATGTCATGACCGCTCCTTGCCCAAGCATGGGGTGAATGTTGTGGATGATGACTCATTTGTGACTTCGGTGAAAGACATTTCTACTCCGTTGATGACCGTGAAGAAGAACTTATTATTGGCCAGTTTATTTTCGGGTTGTGGCGAAGGTTGCCACCTGTGTTCCATCCTACCTATTGGTTTCCATCTATTGAAGTCAGGTGTCCAATGCCTGATGGTTAACAAAGAAATCTTGTTCGAAAAAACTTTGGTTACATTGATTCCTGTTGAAGATGTTTCCATAATCACCATTTCCGCCAATTCTTCCAAGGCTTCCTCGAGAAAGCCTGTTAGAATTAGATCTATTCCGAGAGTTGCTCCATTGATCATTACTATTCCTGGACCTATCCCTTACACGTCGGATAAGGTTGTCCGTGGCACTATGAGGACGATGTGTATTATCATGGGATTAAACAATACTTAAAGGTTGAAGAGGCTGATACTGATGTCAGCAATATTGTTGGGTCTAGCAAAGTCACCCGAAGCGGAAAACTTTTCTCTCCTGAAATTTCCCCACCAACTGTTCGGAAGCCTGTTGCTATTTCACCTGTCAGTACATCTACTACTGTCCCTGTTCATGTCCCAATCATTACCCCTATCACCGAGTCATCTGACGCTCGGGGCAAAGGGATCACCGGTGAGCCTGTCCAAATGGAGGCACCGAAGAAGATTATTGTTGAAACCTCTAAGCAGGAGATAGAGGAAATTTTGAAGATCATCAAGAAAAGCTACTACAATGTAGTCGAACAGCTGGGGTAAACCCCGTCGAAGATCTCTATGTTGTCTTTATTGTTGTGCTCAGAAGCCTATGCTAAGGCTCTGATTGCCAGTTCAAAGACTATGTGGCTAGTTTGACCGCTGACAATGGATTGGGTTTCTCCGACGCAAATTTGACTGCCAAAGGAAAGAATTACAATGACGCTCTGCATGTTTCAATCGAGTGCAGGGGCACTACTCTGGCTCACGTGCTGGTGGATATTGGGTCCTCGTTAAATGTTTTACCCAAGAAAGCATTAGACCGATTGGACTGTGAAGGGTTGGTGCTGAAGCAGAGTAATATTGTGGTTAGGGCCTTTGACGGGTCCAAAAGGATGGTACACGGAGGGGTGGATGTTCCTGTTAAGGTTGGTTCCCAGACTTTCGTGTCTACATTCTATGTGATGGACATTCGGCCATCTTATTCTTGTTTGTTGGGTTGCCCGTGGATTCATAAAGCTGGGGCAGTAACTTCTACGCCCCATCAGATGTTAAAATATCCAGTGAAAGGGAAAATTGTTACAATACAAGGAGAAGAGGAGTACATGGTAAGCCACCTCAACTCTTTTCGGTATGTGGAGATGGATGGGGAGTTCATTGAAACCACGTGTCAAAACTTTGAAGAAGTCCCCCAGACTTTGGCGTTGACTGAAACTGTTGCTGAAGATCCTCCAATGAAGATGGCTTCCCTCAAGGATGCCCGGGCTGTTATTGAAAAAAGTGGGTGTGCGAATTGGGGTCAACTCCCTGACTTTGCACACAAGACTGACATGTTTGGTTTGGGTTTTACTGAAGAAGCTCAAAGGTCTGTTCAGCGTGCGCGGATCGGAAGACCTCCCCTGCGTATCACAAATCTAGAAGTGAATTCAATTGAAGATGATGATGAAGAGTCTGATTTTGACAGCTGGATTTACCCGACTACCAACGGTGGATTAAGCAATTGGATGGCAAAGGACTTCGTGCCCATTTCTTTTATTACATAGTAATAAGACTTTTGTTTTGAAATGTGTAACAGACAATTTAAAACATTACGACCAGGTGCCTTGCCCGAGACATCGTGGTTTTGTTTGAGGGCTTAATATTTGTCATTTCCATATGTCATCAATAAAAGCATTGGACTTTTTTTTGCATTACAAATTTTGTGCTCCTTGTTTTTCTTTTCTATCTTGCAAAACAACTATTTGTCTTACACGCACTCACATATCACATATACAGGTCTACATCCACTCTGGATCCCACTGATAACGATTCTGCTACTGCCAGTTATGACTTTGAAATTCCGATCAACCAAGCCGATGACGAAGGTGAGGATGATTGTGAAGTGCCCAGGGAACTTGCTAGATTGTTACTTTAGGAAGAAAGGGCCATACAGCCGCATGAAGAGCTAGTGGAATCAGTAAATCTGGGTACATAAGAAGACAAGAAAGAGGTCAAGATCGGTGCAAATCTGGAGTCTAGTGTCAAGCGACGGTTGATTCAGATGCTGCGTGACTATGTTGAGATCTTTTCCTGGTCTTATGAAGATATTCCTGGGTTGGATACCAATATTGTGGTTCACCGCCTGCCCACCAAGGAAGATTGTCCTCCAGTGAAATAGAAAGTTCACCGAATGCACCCAGAGATGTCTGAGAATATCAAGGTTGAGGTCATGAAACAGTTTGATGTCGGGTTTCTAGCAGTTGCTTCTTACCCGCAGTGGGTTGCCAACGTGGTTGTAGTGCCGAAGAAGGATGGTAAGGTTCGTATGTGTGTGGACTATAGGGATCTGAACAGGGCGAGCCCTAAGGATGATTTCCCTCTGCCTCATATCGATGTTCTGGTTGACAACACCGCTCAGCATAAGGTCTTCTCCTTTATGGATGGTTTTTCCGGTTACAATCAGATTAAGATGGCTCCCAAAGACATGGAGAAGACAACGTTCATTACACAATGAGGTACCTTTTGCTACAAAGTCATGCCTTTCGGGTTAAAGAATGTTGGAGCAACGTATCAGCGCGCCATGGTCGCTTTGTTCCATGACATGATCCATCATGATATTGAGGTGTACGTTGACGACATGATTGCAAGGTCCCAGACTGAAGAGGAACATCTTGACCATCTTCACAAGTTATTTGACAGGTTGAAGTTGTACAAGCTGAGGTTAAACCCGAACAAGTGCACCTTCGGGGTGAGGTCTGGTAAGCTGCTGGGTTTCGTCGTTAGTGATAAAGGTATTCAGGTGGATCCTGCAAAGGTGAAGGCTATACAGAAAATGCCAGCTCCTCGAACTGAAAAAGAAGTCAGAGGCTTTTTGGGACGTCTGAACTACATTGCCTGATTCATCTCACACCTGACTGCTACTTGTGAGCCAATCTTCAAGCTACTGAAGAAAGATCAAGTTGTAAGATGAAACGATGAATGTCAGGCCGCTTTCAAAAGGATCAAAGAATATCTCCAAGATCCACCTATTCTGATGCCTCCAGTTGAGGGAAGACCCTTGATCCTATACTTGACAGTACTCGAAAATTCAATGGGGTGCGTGATGGGGCAGCATGACGAGTCTGGCCAAAAAGAGCATGCTATTTACTACCTTAGCAAAAAGTTTACCGACTGTGAGACCCGATACTCACTGCTTGAGAAAACTTGTTACGCTTTGGCATGGGTTGCTCGCCGGCTAAGACAGTATATGCTGACTCACACTACCCTATTGATATCAAAGATGGATCTAATCAAGTATATCTTCGAGAAGCCTGCCTTGTCCGGAAGAATAGCAAGATGGAAGATGATCTTGACTGGGTATGACATCCAATACACGAACCGAAAAGCAATCAAGGGAAGTGTGTTGGAAGATCATTTGTCACATCAGGCAGTAGACGATTACCAGTCTATGAACTTCGAGTTCCCGGATGAGAATATCATGTTGGTGACTGACTGTGAGACACCTGGACCGGATGAAGGACCTGAGGAGGGATCCCGATGGTCTATGTACTTTGATGGAGCTTCAAACGCTTTGGGTAATGGCATTGGCGCCGTGATCATATCTCCTGAAGGCTCTCATACTCCGTTCACCGCCCGACTATGTTTCAACTGCACCAACAATATGACGGAGTATGAAGCGTGCATCATGGGTCTTCGAGCAACAATTGACCTAAGGATTAAGTTATTAAGTGTATTCGGAGATTCCGCTCTCGTGATCAGTCAGATAAAAGGCGAGTGGGATACGAAGCACCCAAATCTTTTTCCTTACAAAGAGTACGTACTAACGTTGCTTCCACACTTCAAGGAGATAACCTTTGAAAACTTCCCAAGAGAGGAGAATCAGTTAGCGGACGCGCTAGCTACGATGTCTTCTATGTTCAAGTTCAGGTGGGACAACGAGGCTCCCCAGATTACCATTGAAAGGTTGGACGAACCCGCACATTGCTGTGACATTGAGACTGAAGAGGTAACTGATAAACCCTGGTTTCACGAGGTAAAGAGGTATCTTGAGGCTCAAGAATACCCTGAGGGTGCATCTGTTAATGATAAGAAGTTTCTGAGGAGGTTCGCAGCGAAGTTCTTCATCAGTAATGACATCCTTTACAAGCGTAACCATGATTCAACCTTACTGCGGTGTATGGATAAGAGTGAGGCAGAAAGGATCATGACAGAGTTGCATGAAGGTACTTTCAGAACTCATTCCAGTGGACACACTATGGCAAAGAAGATCCTACGGGCAGGATATTATTGGTCCACCGTGGAAGCCGACTGTTATCAGCATTCTCAGACCTGTCAAAAGTGCCAAGTCTATGCTGATAAAGTGCACATACCTCCAGTTCCTCTGAACATCTTGACAGCTCCTTGGCCTTTTGCAATGTGGGGCATTGACATGATCGGCGAGATCATACCTACTGCGTCCAGCGGGAATCATTTCATCCTGGTAGCTATTGATTACTTTACAAAGTGGGTTGAAGCAGCTTTCTTCGCTACAATAACCAAGAACGTCGTGGCACAGTTTATTCGGAACAATCTGATCTGTTGATATGGTGTACAAGAGAGGATCATTACGAATAATGGTACAAATCTCAATAATACAATGATCACCGAGCTCTGCAAATAGTTCAAGATACAACATCACAACTCTTCTCCTTACCGGCCGAAGATGAATGGGGTTGCTGAAGCGGCTAATAAGAACATCAAGAAGATTGTGCAGAAGATGATGGTGACATATAAAGATTGGCACGAGATGTTACCATTTGCTCTTCATGGGTACCGAACCTCGACACGAACTTCAATAGGGGAAACACCCTACTATTTTGTATACGGCATGGAAGCAGTGTTACCTATTGAAGTTCAGATACCCTCTCTTTGGATTACAAAAGATGCAGGTTTGAGCAAGGACGATTGGATCCAGACCCAACTTGATCAGCTGAACTTAATCGACGAAAAGAGACTTACTGCTATTTTTCATGGTCAGACATATCAAAAACGGATGATCAAGGCGTTTAACAAGAAAGTCAGACGACAAGAATACCAAGTCGGGGATCTGGTGATCAAACGCATCATACTGCCTCAAGGTGATCCCAGGGGCAAATGGACCCCTACTTACGAAGGGCCATTTATGGTTAAGAACATTTTCTCAGGAGGAGCCATGATTCTAACCACCATGGATGGTGACAACCTTGCTCACCCCGTCAATGCAGACGTAGTGAAAAAATACTACACATAATCAAAGACCCACTAGGTTGACTGGCCTAGGCAAAAATAAGGGCTTTCCGGCGAACCAAAAGGGTTCTGGAAAAAATAAGGGATGAAAATGAAAAAATCTATACACCTGGCAAGTCGAAAACTTGAAAAGGCGACTTGGGAAAAAAAGGGTATCACGGTGAACCGAAAACCCGAAAGGGCGGTTCCGGAAAAAATTAGGGATCAAAGCGTAACACTATGTCTCATTGGATCACCTTGCGATCAGACTTGGGTATCGACTATCAGGCTCGAACGGCGCCAAACAATCTGATCTACCTTCAACCAAGTAGCGAAGTGATGAGATGCTCGAGGACATAAAGGAAATAGCAGAGTTGGAACCCAGTGGGATTGTTCACATAGTTGTTTTTTATTTGTTTGTCACTAACTATATAAATCCTATTGTTCGGAGGTGTTCTCTTACTAGGACGTCAGCCTCTTGTACAAAAATTCCTATTTACGGGCCAAACTTCAAAGTCAATACAATTCATTTTCACAAAGAAATTTCAAATTGTTTTCCTTTTTCTGTTTTGTTTTGCAAGAACATCCAATGTTCATTTTTGATATATGCATTTGACATTAATTGCTACTCATAAATATTTACATGTGAAACAAAATACGATTACTCGTAATATCAGAAACAGGGGCAAACAAGAAATGTCAAAATCGTACAATTGCTCTGTCCACCAGGTACAGGGATAGATTTAGCTGAAGAATATAACTAAGGTACATTCACTCTCTGTAGAGTAAGAAAAAGACAGTGGTGTTAATTCTCCCCAGCTGAGACTCGCAACCGCAAATAAATTGGCAATATTCTCCCCAAGCAGAGTTTATCTATCATCAACACCAGAAAGATTATCCCCATTGGAGTTTGGAGAATTATCCAGTAGAGTCTGAAAAACGGTTCCAGTAGAGTCTAAAAGGTTATCCCCAGTGAAGTCACAACTGGAAAATCATCCCCAGCGGAGTTCATTCCTTTCACAAACAGAAACTCAATTCCCAACAGAGTTTCATTATCGCCAGCAACGGTAATTCATCCCCAGCCGAGGTTGTTCCTCCAAATCAACAGGTCCTCTAGCAGAGTATGTCCTCTCCACAGAGTCATTTCCTCATCAGTTTATTCCCCAATGGAGTTATCCTCTCCCACAGGCTTATTCTCACAATCATCTCCATTCACTATCCTCAGCGGAAACGAAGAATTCAACTCTTTTCTCCAGTAGCTATCCATTTATTTTGAGAACATCATTTCCTGAGACATATCATGCATTACATACAGCTAACCTTTATCTTTCAGGAAAGATACAATCAAATTCTCATAAAATTCAAGCTGTGAAGCCCGGGTACGACTGATAATAGTTTAATCCCCAGTTGAATACGGACGATCGAAGTTCCTAAAATTTAACTTTCCTCTTCAATAGAGATGATTTCTCAGTTGAATACGGACGACCGAAGTTCCTAAAATTTAACTTTCCTCTTCAATAGAGATGATTCCTCAGTAGAATACGGACGACCGAAGTTCCTAAAATTCAACAGAGATGATTCCTCAGTAGAATACGGACGACCGAAGGTCCTAAAATTCAACAGAGATGTTTCCTCAGTAGAATACGGACGACCGAAGTTCCTAAAATTCAACAGAGATGATTCCTCAGTAGAATACGGACGACCGAAGTTCCTAAAATTCAACAGAGATGATTCCTTAGTAGAATACGGACGACCGAAGTTCCTAAAATTCAAACAGAGACGACTCACCAGCAGAATAACGGACGACCGAAGCTCCTAAAATTCTACTTCTCTCAATAGAGATCAGCCTTCCCTAGCGGAATCTTCCTCAATGACAGGTATACAAGCTCTCGCTAAGGAATCTCTTATGCGATCGAAACTCCTTCAGATGGCATCTTTAAGCCCATCTCCCGTCCTCAGTCTCCAAATGGCATCATTAAACCCATTCCCGACATCACAAGACAATTACCACTTCATGCGAGTGCAAATTTCTGGGCACTCTAGTGTTCAATCATCTTCCACCTTCAGATCACGAAAGGCAGGCAAGCCAATCTAAATCTTCAGGTTTTAGAAAATTGAACAGGGGCAGTTGTTGTACCCCAAAATTTGCCCTCCCATATTTCTCAAAACATTTCAAGAAATATCCCCAAGTTGCTCAAGGTAGTCCAAGGGTTGGCCAAACAAGCTCTCTCCTAAGGCAGTCTACCTAAAATTAGGGTTTCATGTTGCATCAAGATACTTGAGTCCAAGGGATCCCAAATGCTCACCAATGTCCTAATATGTTCTCAATATCATCCATGTCAAGTTTCGAGCCTTGCAGAGGAAGTTTGTTTAGTCAATTGCTCAAAGGCCTGAAAATCGACTATGCTAGGGCAAAAGTCAACTGTGGCCCACATACAGTCAAACTTCAAGATTTTTGATTAACATCCTCATTTTGAAGTATATTTCATCATTTGATAAAGGGTTGATCATGATTCATCAAAGATTTCTCATAATTCATCAAGACTCAAAAGTTGCTAAATTAGGGTTTTGTAGGAAAAGTCAACTCAACATTGACCAAGCATAACTTTCTCATACTTTATGAGAAATGACCCATCCAAAGCTCATTTTTAAGAGGATGAAATTTCCTACAATCCATCTTTTAATTTATTTATTTATTTACTAACCAATTAAATAATTCCTTTTTATCAAAAATCATAAAAAAAAAAATTTCATCAATTAGATTTAGGTATATTTTTTATCAATAAATTTATTAATTTAATTAGATTTAATTTTAGATAAAACTTTAATTATTTTGTAAATAACTTAAAAAAAATTAGAATAAATAGGTTTTATTACTAACTTAATTATATTTTATTTTTTCCTAAAATAACCAAAAAACCAAAAATAGACTATGTAATTATTTTTATTAATTCATTTAATCACTAATTAATTTGTATATTTAATTCTAAAACCTAATCTTTTTTTCTTAAAAAAATATATTAAAAAACAACAAAAACATTTTCTCTTTTCATTAGAATAGAAGTGTCAAAACCCTAGTTCGCATTCGATCTAATTTGTCATCGCGCGCTTTATTCTTTTTTATCCCAATTATTGTATCTGCTCACAGTTTGTAATAGTTTAAAATAAGACGTTTATTTACATTTATCGCTTTAATTTCAAAGGGTTTGTTTTTGGCTATGTAAATACCCGAAGCCTTGTAATAGTGTAGTTTAATTTCCGCATTTTAAATTCCGCAAAATATTAATTGTTAGATGTATAATATAGGATGCATGACAAGAATGTATGTTTAATTTTAAAACGGTTAGATAACCCTAAATGTGCAAAGATAAATAATCTGAAATTGAATCACTTGCACATGCACACTCCTAGGGTACACTCCCACTTGGTTGCCTTCGGTAAATAATCATTGAGTATAGGGTGCTTTAGTGGTCGTCCTTTTGTCCAAATATCATAGTTGCCTTGGAATGGTTGCCTCATATATTGTTGCCTCGGATAATTGATCTAAGACTTTAGGGTTACTACTAAGACGTCCTAACATTGCTTTAGTGACCGCACATCCCTTTCATATTGACCCTCAAACTCCAACGACGGTGCTACCTACTCACTAATAGTGGGATAGCATTGTCTAAAGGAAACAAGCATAGAACGATTCTTTTTTCGAGTAGGTAGATTAGCTCTTAAGTACTTTCTCAATCACAAAAAAACAAAACTTTTTCACACTTACACTCCTTTACAAACAAAGTTTTCAAAAAACACTTCATTACACTCTTGAAGACAAAAATAAGAGTTAAATCGAAGTCAAAACAAAAACTTTTCCAAGCACACAAACACAAAGAAAACAATTTTGAAAATGATCAGCAAGTAGCTAAGAGCCCGTAGATAACTACGGATAGAAAGGGTGCTAATACCTTCCCTTTTTATAATCTACCCCCCATACTCAGAAATATCTCGAAAAAGGAATTTTTCTGTGCTCTTTTCCTTTCCTTGTTGGATAAAATAAAAGTCGGTGGCGACTATTGCTTACCGCGACATTTTGTGAACACAAACGCAAAACGCAAACCAGCAGTTCCTTAAAAAATGGAAACACTTCCCGGTTCTGGCCACCGTATCACACTTCAAAAAGCTGATATCTGCATTCCCCAGCCGGGTTTTATAACCATGAGCAGTTTATAAAACCATCTCCCAGGAAGAGTTTATTTCTCTGACAGCGGAAGCTCAATCTCCAACAAAGCTCTTCTCTCCAGCAATGGAAGTTCATCCCCATCCGAGTTTATTTCTCCAAATCAGCAGATCTTCCAACAGAGTATCTCTCTTCCCCAAAGAGTCATTCCCCCGCAGGATTATTCTTAGACAGAGTCTCCTCCGGCAGAATATTATCAAGAAGAATGGATTTAAATCCCCAGCTAATCATCTTCGGTCACTATCCCTAGCGGAAACGAAGAACTCAACTCCTTATACTCTCTAGTAGCAGTCCAGGATTTATTTTCCCCAGGTAGAGAATATCACAAGAGCATTGTATATCTGTGATCGGGGGAAATAGAATTGACTGTTTAAAGCTGGTTCGCGAAATGTCGCGGTAAGCAAGAGTCGCCACCGTCTTTTATGTTCTCCAACATGGAAAGGACAAAAGCACAGCAAAATTCCTTATTCGAGAATGTTTCTCGGTTCGGGAGGTAGATTTATAAAAAGGGAAGGTGTTAGCACCCTTTCTATCCGTGGTTATCCACGGGCTCTTACGTACTTGCTCTTATGTTTTCAAAAGATTTTTGCTTTTCAAGTGTGTGTGGGTTTTGAAAAAAGTTTCGTTTGAAAAATTTCTAAGTAACTCTTGTATCTGTCCTCAAGAGTGTATGAAAAATTTGTTTGAAAACTTTTTGAAAGTGTGGGTGCGAAAAGTTGTTTTTGTTTGTTTTGAAAAGAACAAGTACCTATGAGAATCTACCTACTCTAAGGAATTAGGCTGTGTAGGAGTCCTTTAAACAGTACTATCCCACTATTGAGAAGTAGGTAGCACCGTCGTTGGAGGTGTTCGGGTCAATTCGATTATTAGGGACAAAGTGTGGTCACCGAAGCAATAGTAGGACACCTTAGAAGTAACCCTAATGTCCTAGATCCTTTTTATCTGAGGCAACCGTTTCGAGGCAACTAGATCTTAGACAGGAGGGCGACCTCTAAAACACCCTATACTTGACGACCACGTTCGAGGCATCCAGTGAGGCGTACCCTAGGAGTGGCATGTGCATGTGTGTTGAATTCAGTTTATGTTTATCTTTGATCATGCATTTGTGAGCTACAGATTAATTTTATTTGGCATACAGTCTTGCAGGCATAATTAACAGTTAAGAGCGCGGAAAATAAAGTACGGAAAGGTAAGTCTACGCTATTACAAGGCGCGGGTCTATACATCGCCAAAAAACAAAAACCCGTTTTGGAAAATAAGTGCGGAAAGTAAAAGAAAGCGATAAAATCCTAATTAACTATTACATCCTTTGAGCAGATACATAAATAATCAAAATAAGAATAATGCGCGAAAGAAAATAAAATCGGGACGTCCTTAGGGTTTTGACCCTTTTGAGAAATAAAGAAATTTTGGTCCTTTTTTGTAATTGCATTAAAATTAAACCTAAACCTAATAAATCAATTAATTAAAATTTTTTTTTTGTGTTTTTTATATTTTTAATGAAAATAAAACAAAAGGGATTAAAATTAAAAGTTAAAACCTAATTCTAAATTAATTTTATTTATTATAAAAAAAAGTTAAAGTTAACCTAATTTAACTAATTTAATTAATTTACATTTTATTTACAAAAAATAAATAAATAAGAATAATGATAATAAGAAAATATGATTGAAAATTGTCAAACCCTAATTCTACATAATTTTTATTTATTGAGAAAAAGATTAAAATTAAACCTAAATTAAACTAAGTTGATTAATTAGAATTTATTTACAAAATAAATTAATAAATAAAAATAGTAATAATTAAAAAAAATATTCACATTATTTATTCTCTGAATTTATTAAAAATATTAATTTGTTAGTTAATTAAATAATATTAATAGTTATTAAAGAAAATAAAAAGAAAAGAAAAAATAAAAAGTAGTAAAACCAGGGGGGGTGTGATGACCCAAATGGAGGTTTGTCTGGAAATTTCAGGCCCAATAGCACAAAGCCCTTGTTGACTTCTGGAATCAGGTGCGTGCTCATTGACTGGAACGTACCATGGTCTTCATCTTTTGACAATTAGATTGGTATTGTGAGACACTTGGCAAGCTGAGCGCTGGAGTCCATGGTGGAATATTGTTGTGAATCTGCATAGGATTATATTAGGAAAAATATGAACAAGGAATTCGGGGGACCTGAGAATTGAACCCAGGTCCCAACGATTGCCAGACTCGTCCCTTGCCACTGAGCCAAGCGCTTGTCTTTGTTAGTATAATGGATCATGAAAATAATATATAAAAAAACAATTATGCTGGAAACCAAGAAAAAGCGCGCATTATATTTGAATCATCCAATAGCCTGCTTCCACGTCCTTCGTCTCCTACCTTTTTCCTGTAAAACAAAAGCAATTAGCGGGGGGTTTTAACCCCCACAAAATGTAAACACAAAAAATAGTGAATAGCTCTATGGTTAGTATAAATTGTTCGCGAGCATTGCACTGTGTTCGTCTTGATCAGACGGTTTCAACCATATGCATTAGGGGTCCTGATTTTACTGTATGTGGAAAGCCATAATCTGAGAGCTCTGAAACCCTAGATTTCATTACTGGTGTTTTGCAATTCTGGGCATTATAATGCAATTATTTTGTACTAAAAGCTTCGTCCAATCCCTGTGAATGCAAAACAATCAACAAAATATGTTAATGATGTATGAATTAGGAAATGCGATTATGAAAAAATTTCCAAACCGTGAGACTGTTATCTTTGGATTCTTTGAGTGTTAGCGCTTGATTTTGATTGCAACGTGTTCCTGGGGACTTATGCAAGGTATTAGAATCCTTAAATTGGTTTGAAAGGGCCTGGAATGTGGAAAACTGTTTTCAAATTTTCTTGAGTTTTTTGGAATTGGCTATGGCTTCTGCAGCAGCTTTTTCACGTGAAGGGAATTAGGGTTAGCTTCAGCATATATAATATGATGGTTTTAGGTTACAATCTTGGCCAAGAATCCATTGTATTCATGTTTTCAATATTTGATTTCAATCAAATCTTTTTCAACTTTTTTTATTGATAAAACTTGCCAAAATTGGATGTTCTTGTCTCTTTGATTGGCACACGAAATCTCCAGCTCATATTGGTCATATTTGCTTCACAAAAGATTTGAAAAACATATCTTGGCATTTTCCTACAATTAAATTAATTAAATGAATTAATAATCAATTAAAAATCCAAATAATTAATAAAAATAAGAAAATAATTCAAATTAATCTCAATGGGTCGTGCATAGGCCTTGGACAAAGTTTCAAGAAGGAATTTGAGGCCCATTAGCAAAAATGAAGTGTTTTGGACAAAGTTGACTTTTGCAAATTCCCAAAACTTTCCCAACTTCTCCAATGCATATCTTGCTCAATTTTGATCCTATGAACATGTTCTTTGACATTTTGGAAAGGTCTTGAAGTCCTCTAACCAATGCCTTTGGTCTCATGTCATTTTGATTTACCAAAATCAAGTTATGGTCTTTGACTAAAAGTGCATTTTTGTTGACTTTTGAAAATGACCTATAATGTAGAAATTGATAACTTTTTTTGAGAGCATTTCTTGGACTTGGAATGTGAAGATGAGTTGTAGGAAATGTCCTCCCCTTCAAAATGAGCATTGGATGGGATTTTTCTGATGAACCATGAAAACGTTATGCTTTGGTCAAGTTACAGTTGACTTTTCAGCTGTCCCAAAATAGAAACTTTTGACATCTTGATGATTTTTGAACCATGCTTGTGGAATCATGATCAAGACTTTATCAAATGATGATTGTGGCTTCAAAATAAGATGTTGACCAAAAAAATTGAATTTTGACTGTAAAATGACCATTTTGCCCCTGCAGTTGACTGTGAAGCAAATGAAGCTTTTGACTGTGCAACTTGATGCTGTGAGTCTTGCAACTTAGTATGTAGATGCTTGACAATGTATGGAGGCCTATGGGACTTGATTGAGCCATTGAAAATCCCAAATTCCTTGCAAGAACCAAAACCCTAATTTGACTGGCTTAGGAGGGTGTTTTGACTGGGCAATCCCTTGAGTAGACTTGAGCAAATTGAAATGATGCCTATCAAAACTTTGAAGAATATGGGAGGGAAAATTTTAGGGTACAACAGTTTCCCCTGTTCAATCTTCTTAGACCTGAGGATGTAGATTGACTTGCGTGCCTTTCTTGATCCGAAGGTGGAAGAGGATTGAACACTAGTGTGCCCAGAAATTTGCACTCACATAGTGGAGTATCAGCACTGTGATGGTGGGAATGGGCTTACAGATGCCATTTAGAGAGATGGTGGATAGGAGGATGGGCTTATAGATGCCATCTGGAGATGTGACAGAACCTTGTCGGGAATGGGCTTATAGATGCCATTTGGAAGTGTCGATCGCGTAAGAGATTCCTTAGCGAGAACTTGCGTACCTGAGAAAGAAAGATAATTGCCTGGCCTATTATAGGGGTTGATCTTCAAACTCTTCATGCAGATATGCCCTAGCTAGATACAGGTATCAAATCTACAATTAATTGCTCACAGATATGCCCTGGCTAGATACAGGAATCGAATCCGGAACTTCAAAAGGTTGCTTACAGACGTGCCCTGGATGGATACAGGTATCGAATCTACAAATAAATCGCTCACAGATGTGCCCTGGCTAGATACAGGAATCGAATCTGGAAATGGTCGTCTACAGATATGCCTTGGCTGGATACAGGTATCGAATCTATAAACTCTTCATGCAGATATGCCCTGGCTGGATACAGGTACCGAATCCGGAACTGGACGTCTACAGATATACCCTGGCTGGATATAGGAATCGAATCTCTAAACTCTTCATGCAGACATGCCCTGGCTAGATACAGGTGTCGGATCTAAAATCAGTTGCTCACAGATATGCCCTGTCTAGATACAGGAATCGAATCTGGAATTGGTCGTCTACAGATATGCCCTGGCTGGATACAGGAATCGAATCTCTAAACTCTTCATGCAGACATGCCCTGGCTAGATACAGGTGTCGAATCTACAATCATTTACTCACAGATATACCCTGGCTGGATACAGGAATCGAATCTGGAATTAGTCATCTACAGATATGCCCTGGCTAGATACATGTATCGAATATGGAATTAGTCGTCTACAGATATGCCCTGGATGGATACAGGTATCGAATCTCTAAACTCTTCATGCAGATATGCCCTGGCTAGATACATGTGTCGAATCCATAATCAATCGCTCACAGATATGCCCTGGCTAGATACAGGTATCGAATCTAGAACTTCAAACTTTTCATGCAGATATGCCCTGGCTAGATACAGGTATCGAATCCACAATCAATCGCTCACAGATATGCCCTGGCTGGATACAGGTATCGAATCTGGAACTGGTCGTCTACAGATATGCCCTGGCTAGATACACGTATCGAATCTCTAAACTCTTCATGCAGATATGCCCTGGCTAGATACAGGTGTCGAATCTATAATCAATCGCTCACAGATATGCCCTGGCTAGATACAGGAATCGAATCTGGAATTGGTCGTCTACAGATATGCCCTGGCTGGATACAGGTATCGAATCTCTAAACTCTTCATGCAGACATGCCCTGGCTAGATACAGGTGTCGAATCTATAATCAATTACTCACAGATATTCCCTGGCTAGATACAGGTATCGAATCTGGAACTTCAAACTTTTCATGCAGATATGCCCTGGCTAGATACAGGTATCGAATCTGCAATCAATCGCTCACAGATATGCCCTGGCTAGATACAGGTATCGAATCTGGAACTTCAAAAGTTGATGGTAATCATCTTTGGATTGACCTTTTTCCTGAAAAGGTAAAACATCAGTTATATGCAATGTCATGATGTATGAAATGTGTGATATCATGATGTTCTCAAAATAAATGAGATCGTGTGTTATGATGCGTATATGCATGTGTCATGATGTATGACAATGTGATGTTTATGAATGCATTTTCGTCTAGGAAAATAAATCCTTGTCGAATGCCGGGAGCTTGTTGAATCCTGGGCTGATGTTGAAGGGTAGAGTTCTTCGTTTCCGTTGGGGATGATGGTTGCAAGAATAAACAGGTAGGAGAAGATGACTCCATTGGGGAAAAAACTCGCTGGAGAGATTACTCTGCGAGGAATTACCCTGTGGGAAGAGATACTTCACTGAGGTTTTTATGATAACTCCGCTGGGGATTTCGTTGATAAGTTTTATTGGGGAATTTGATGAACTCCGCTGAGGATAGGAAGAACTTCGTCGAGGATGATCTTTCCGTTGTAATTAGCTGAGGATAACCCAGTTATACCCTGGTGGGGAATAACCTTTGAATAAAGCCGGGGAGATGCGTTCGTACTCCGCAGGGGACAAGCTTCTAGAATCTACTGGGGATAAGCTTCCAAGATCTACTGGGGAGATTGATTCAACTCTCCTAGGGAAACTTTTGGACTGTACTGGGGAAGTGGCTCCACTGGGGTGTCTGGTATTCCGCCGAGGAACAATCTTAGATCAAGACTGCCGGGGATGCTTGCTTAGGAACATCTGTATACTCCGCCGGGGAATATTGAGATCTTCTGGGGATACCAAAATTCCTTAAGGCCGACAGTAGACTAACTCTGCTTGGGGAGAGTATCGCTGACTTGCTAGAGATATTGTGCCTTTTCAGGGCTGACGGGAGACCAACTCTGCTTGGGGAGAATATGGATGGTTCTTGTCTTACTCTGCGGGGAGTGAAGGTATCCTGGTCATATTCTTCAGCCGAACCTACCTTAGTACCTTGGTAGACAGAGCATCTTGTACAGTTCGGACAATTCTTATTGCCCCAGCTTCTGTGGGAGAAGGTGCCTGATAACTGCTGATTTGACAAATCTTCTTTTGGTAGGCAAGTGACGAGTTGACGGGACATAGTCGTACGCTGTGATCCCTAACTTTTGCCTGGACCGCGCTTTCGGGTTTTCAGTCCACCGGGATACCCATTTTTGCCGAAGCCGCCTTTTCAGGTTTTCGACTTGTCGGGTGTACAAATTTTCATTTTCATCCCTCATTTTTGCCCGAACCTTTTTGGTTCGCCGGGAGGCCCTTATTTTTGCCTAGGCCAGTCGACCTAGCGGGTCTTTGATTATGCGTAGTATTTTTTCGACTATGCCCACGTTCTCAGAGTGCAGAGAGTTGTCACTGTCGGTGTTGTGTTGCCATACTACCAGAAGATCTTTGTTTGATCATGCAAGATTCGTTGCGGGAATCCATGTCCAATTCCCCAAGTGACTCGGGCGGAGATTTGCCCCTGGCGATTTGGCCTTTTGAGAGATTCCCTGAATCTTGACTTAACTGCCCCAGATGATGGATAATGATCATGTTGTGCCCCTTGGTTGGAGGTGCTTTTGTTCACTAGATATTCTTCATGCGAATTTCTCTACTGTTCGAACAAGTAGTCATATGCAAATAATGTTATATTAGAAATGTAAAGCTTATGTCTGTCCTGACGTTTTTGAAAATGCATTTTCAGTAAAACAAGTGAATTTTGATAAACTGTGATGTCAACTCAGATTTTACAGCGAGCCTTAAGGAGTCAGGATACCTTTCGTAACAGTATGCTTTCGAACTAACCCATGCTTCAGCTAGGACTTTTTAAGGGTTATAACATGGCCTGGTTCACGGTTTAAGAAACAAAGGATAAAGGCTCAAATTTTATTTGTACCCACCCGCTCTTCGTGATGTTCTTCGATCCTAAACTCAGCTAATCGTGCATTAGACCTTGTTTGAGTCTTTGCTTTGATATTCCAGTGATGGTTCGGATGTTGAAAATTTATTTTGAATAGGCAGTCATTTTTTTGTCGAGGGTTTGTAGGACCTCTTTCTTTTTTGATTTCATTATCCCTATTTTTTTCCTGAACTGTTTCTTTTGTGATTACAGTCAGCGGGATGCCCCAGTTTTGTAAGTCTCCTTCATAGGTTTTGACTTATTGGGCTTTAGTTTTTTTTTGGTAATGACTGCCTGTCTTTATTATTATTCGGAACCATCATTGTCTTTTGCTTTGGAAGGACTCCTTTGATGTCATTCATTGTGCATTTGGATCAACTGAGAGAACTACCCTGCCCCAGGTTATGATTAAGGGTTTTAATTTTTGTGAAAAGAAAAAAAACTCCTACTTCTTTGGCTTGAAGGGGTTGACGAGGGATTATCTTCCTTATAACTCCAGTGTTTAGGAATTGAAACAATGCCTGTACCTCATCAGCGGGGTCTGTTCAAAAGCATACTGTAAAGATTATGGTATCGTTTTCGTCATCCTCCCTCAAGAGGCTTAGAATTTTTCAATCGAGAGTTGATCATCACATAAGATATGAAAACAATTTGAATATAGTGAATACAAATGGATTAATTCAAAACAGACATATGCGATGCATTAATGAAAGTAATAAAGTTTGCTATGACAATAATTGTTTGTATAAGCAAAGAAAAAATACAACTTGAACATTCGAATGAACAAAAGTTTTCTCGTCTTTAGGACTTGTCACTTCAAATGGTGACCCTTGGAGGGACGGTAGAAAAACTCAGCCTGACCACCTTGGGTGAACTCCACTGCTCCTTCATCAATCAGGTCCTGGATCTTGTTCTTCAGAGTCCAACAGTCGTCGGTGTCGTGTCCAGGACTTTCAGAATGGTAGGCACATCTCACACTCGGGTTATACCTGGAAGAGGAAGTGTTGGGATTCTTAGGAGGGTCCCTTAGCATTACCAGATTCAATCTCGACAGGTGTTGTAAAGCTTGAAAGGGTGATACGTTGAGCTTGGTCAATTGCCTCCTAGGCTTGTCTGGCTTGCTCTGATCAAACCGTTGTTCTTGGCGAGGTCGTTGTTGGACCTGTGAAGTAGTAGCAACTTGTAGAGGTCTATTCATTGAACCAAACCTTTGACTTCTTGGAGGCTGATTACCGGTTTGGTCCCCAACCCTGAGTACTTGCTTCATACTGTCTTGCTGAAGCAGGTTGACCACAGTTATCAACTCTTCTTGCTCCCGAGCTAAGCCTTGGATAAGGGCCATTTGTCCCAGCATCTGGGTTCTCATAGTATCTACCTCAGCTTGCAGATGTTTCAGCCGTTCATCCTTATCGTCTTCAGGACTGTTATTGACCAAATTCCCCATGAGGAGGGTTCTCAACTCTTCCTGCCCCTTGGATAGGCTTAGGAAGATTTCCCTGAACTGAGTCTGTTGAGCATGAAGATCCTCGTTGTCTTGTTGGGAAGCCATTGATGAAATAAACAGCGAAGAAGATAAGTGACCTGTGACAAGGGTACCTGTTATGCAATGATATGTATGATATGTGTATGCAATATTTTCAAGGATCTCGCGGGGTAGACAAGAAAATTGTTAGAATTTGAATCCGGTAGCTTGATTGAAGGAACTTCATGTTGTTGAGAGTCCTTCTTCAAGAGTCAAAGGCTCACCATATCGAATGGGTCATAGCCCCTTACTCAAGTTATCGTGCTTGGATTTCTGGACAACCTTGGTTAGAGGAAAATAAATCCCCTTTTTCCCCTTGCTAGGCATTTTGATTAATCATGACCTGCATCACAGACCCTTGAGATCCTTGAGATGGGTTAGTCCTTATGCAGGATGCATGCAATGGTATGATGTTATGCTATGCATGGAGTGATGTAAGTAGGCCCTGTAACGAGTCCCAATTAAGGACTGTAAACAAAACATGCAAGGAACTCATTTTGTCAGATAACAAGTACATGCAAGTAATTCACGTTTGAAGGCACACAAGTCACACAGAGAGCCCTTAGAGTTTAGGCCAACATGAAGTTTGGGTACTACCCTCTTTCAGTTTTGTTGGTTAAGACATGTCCTATCAAAAGTAACCGGGTTCTAGAGGATCCCAATATCACTGTGTGATCGGTGGATCTGGAACTGACTGTTTAACGCTGGTTTCGCGAAATGTCGCAGAAGCAAGAGTCGCCACCGTCTTTTATTTTCTCCAACATGGATAGGACAAAAGCACAACAAAATTCCTTATGAGATTTCTCTCGGTTCGGGAGGTAGATTTATAGGAAGGGAAGGTGTTAGCACCCTTTCTATCCATGGTTATCCATGGGCTCTTAGATACTTGCTCATTGTGTTTTCAAAAGTGTTTGCTTTTCAATTGTGAGTGGGTTTGAAAAAGTTTCGTTTAAAGATTTCAGATCGACTCTTGTATCAGTCCTCAAGAGTGTTTGAAAAATTTGTTTTGAAAGCTTTTGAAGGTGTCGGTGTGAAAAGAGTTTTGATTTGTTTTTGAATAGAGCAAGTATCTATGAGTCATCTACCTACCCTAAGGAATTAGGCTGTGTAAATGTCCTTAAGGTAGTGCCATCCCACCATTGAGAGGTAGGTAGCACCACCGTTGGAGGTGTTCGGGTCACTTCGTTTGTTAGGGACAGTGTGGTCACCAGAGCAACAGTAGGACACCTTAGAAGCTACCCTTATGCCATTGATCCTTTTTAATTCCGAGGCAACCGTTTCGAGGCAACTGGATCATGTTATGGACATAAGGACTTACTAAAACGTCCTGTACTCGACGACCACGTTTCGAAGGTAAGGCAACAGTGAGGCGTACCCTAAGAGTGGTGTGTGAATTTGTGTGTTATTTCAGTTATGTTTATCTTTGATCATGCATCATTGTGGGCTACGGGTTGATTTTATTTGGGCCATTCATTCTTTCATGCAAAGTTTAGCAGTTTTAAGAGTGCGAAAATTTAAATGCGGAAAGTAAAATCCTACGCTATTACAAGGCGCGGGTCTATACATCGCCAAATTACAAAGACCCGTTTGAATAAAAATGCGGAAAGTTAATAAATTCCTAATTACTATTACAAGGCTTGAGCAATTACATAATATTTACAAGGAAATAAATAAGAATAAATGCGCGAAAAGAAATTACAATCGAATATTCGAGGGCGTTGGACCCTTTTGGAATTAAATTGAAATTAAAAGTTAATTAATTATTAAATTAAGAAAAGGAATGTTTTTTTTTTATGTTTTTGGTATTTATGAAATAAGAAAATTAAAATTGAATTAAAAGAAACCCTAATTCTAAGTTATTTTTAATTATTAATGAAAAATGTTAGAGTTTTAACCTAATTTAGCTAAATTAATTATTTAAAGTTTATTTACAAAATAAAAATAATAATAATAAAAGTGTTAATTCTATTTTTTTGTTTTTTATGAAAATGGTTAATTGATTAATTACTAATAATAAAAAAATAAAAAAAAAGAGTTAGAAAATAAATTGACAAATAAAATGAAAGGAAAATAATGAACCAAATGGAGGGGGTGCTGGGCCAGAAATGGGGGTGAAATGCTGAATCTGGGCCCATTGAGGCAAAGGCCTCGTTGACTTTTCCTGATCAAGCGCCTGCTTGCTGACTGGGGTGCATCATAGACTTCATTCTGTGGCCACTGGATGAGAGCTGGGGACACATGGCACACTGATGCATGAGGACGCATGGTGGAATTTTGGGCATATGCTGCATGGAAATATTTGAAACAAAATAATAGAAATTATTTGGGGGACCTGGGATTCGAACCCAGGTCCCAAGGGTCAATGCCTGTACGCCTAACCAACTGAGCTGTGTGACTTAATTGAAACAATAATAATACATAAATATTATATTAGCAACTCAAATAATCCCCTGGAAAAAAAAAAGCGCGCTTATTTCAAACGGACAAATGAGGAGGGGACGCGTCAGCGTCTTCTTCCTTGGACGCTGGTTTTTTTACCTGCGGATTTCTATCTGCAGGAAGTTTCGCAGGCTGCTTCAAAAATGGTCCTCAGGCCATGAAAACGCCACCTAAAGCCATGGATGACCTCGTCTATGTCCCCTGATCACACTTATGCCCTTGGATGGCCTTGATTTAACCTGAAACAAAAACGCCTAAAACACAAGAACGTGAACCCTAGAATCGGGCATCACGATTCAGGGCCTAACAATGAAATTGGCTAATGCAATCATGTTGGAAATTAATCAAGGAACATGAATATGCTAGCTTTTTTGAGAAAAAACGCAAGAATAGGGAGTTCCAAATTCATGCTCAGAGACGAGTTTGTGATGACTTACAGTGATGTATAGGAGGTCTTAGGGCTTGGCAATGGTCGCGTTGGCTTCAGGGCGTTGCCAGGAAGAAAGCTACGTCTTCAGTTTTGTATGGAAAGGCCTGCAAGATAGCTTTAGGTCTCCCACTTTTTGACAGTTTTTTGAGTTTCTTTCTGGCAATTTTTTGGTGTCTCTAGCTCGTGAATCCTCTTGTGATGGCTTGCATACATGTTATGTAATGTGTTTCAATCAGAATTAAGGGCCTTGAAGCCTTTCATTCATGCTTAAGATTTTGCCATAACTCCATTGAAACACTTTCCATTTTTGTGCCAAAATTTGAATTCTTGCTTGATTTAGCCCTTTGCACGAATTTGGAATGGTCATGATGGTGTATCAAATCATTTCAATACAAAATATACCCTTTAATTAATTTTCTTGACTTTTATTTGATTTTAAAAGATTTAAAATGAATTAAATCAAATAAAATTAAATAAAAATGGAAAAATTAATTTTAAATCTTGAAATAATTTGTGGGACACGTGGGAAGCATGGCCAAGCTGAAACAAGTGGAAAAAGTGGGCCCCTTTTGTCAAAAATGAAGTTTCAAGGATAATTGATTTTGGCCATTTCACAAAAATTTCCCAACTTCTCCAATGCACATCTTGCTCAATTTTGAAGTTATGAACATGTTCTTGGACATTTTAGAAAGGTATTGAAGTCCTCTAACCAATGTCTTTGGTCCCATGTCATTTTGATTTACCAATCTCAAGTTATGGTCATTGACTTAAAGTCCCTTTTTGTTGACTTTTGAAAATGACCTATAATGTTGAAATTGATAACTTTTGTGAGAGCATTTCTTGGACTTGGAATGTGAAGATGAGTTATAGGAAATGTCCTCCCCTTCAAGATGAGCATTGGATGGGATTTTTCTGATGAACCATGAAAATGTTATGCCTTGGTCAAGTTACAGTTGACTTTTCAGTTGTCCAAAAATAGAAACTTTTGACACCTTGATGATTTTTGAGCCATTCTTGTGGAATCATGGTCAAGACTTGACCAAATGATGATTGTGGCTTCAAAATAAGATGTTGACCAAGAATTTGACTTTTGACTGCCAAATGACCATTTTGCCCCTACAGTTGACTGTTGAGCAATTAGGGTTTTTGACTGTGCAACTTGACCTTGTGAGCCTTGGAACTTGACATGTAGGTTCTTGACAATGTATATGAGCATATGCGACTTGATTGAGCCCTTGAAAACCTCAACTTCCTTGCAGGAACCAAAACCCTAATTTTGCCTGCCTTAGGAGGATGGTTGACTGTGTAGCCCTTGAATAAATTTTGAGCCATTTGGGGTGATGTTTGGCAAAACTTTGAAGAATATGGGAGGGAAAATTTTGGGGTACAACAGTTGCCCCTGTTCAATCTTTTTAGACCTGAGGATGTAGATTGGCTTGCGTGCCTTTCGTGATCCGAAGGTGGAAGATGATTGAACACTAGAGTGCCCAGAAATTTGCACTCACATAGTGGAGTATCAGCAGTGTGATGGCGGGAATGGGCTTACAGATGCCATTTGGAAAGATGGTGGATAGGAGGATGGGCTTAAAGATGCCATCTGGAAGTGTGACAGAACCTTGTCGGGAATGGTCTTATAGATGCCATTTGGAAGTGTAATGGGAGGATGGGCTTATAGATGCCACCTAGGTGTTGATCGCGTAAGAGATTCCTTAGCGAGAACTTGCGTACCTGAGAGAAAAAGAAAGATAATTACCTGGCCTATTACAAGTGTTGATCTTCACTCAGTCGCTCACAGACATGCCCTGGCTAGATACAGGTTTCGAATCTGGAACTTCAAAAGGTTGCTTACAGACGTGCCCTGGCTGGATACAAGAGTCGAATCTCTAAGCTCTTCGTGCAGACATGCCCTGGCTGGATACAGGAATCGAATCTGGAAATAGTCGTCAACAGATACGCCCTGGCTGGATACAGGAATCGGATCTTCGAACTCTTCAAACGTGCCCTGGCAAGATACAGGAATCGAGTCTGGAAATGTTAGTCGTCAACAGATACACCCTAGCGAGATACAGGAATCAGATCTTCAAACTCTTCAGACGTGCCCTGGCAAGATACAGGAATCGAGTCTGGTAATGTAGTCGTCAACAGATACACCCTGGCAAGATACAGGAATCGGATCTTTGAACTCTTCAGACGTGCCCTGGCAGGATACAGGAATCGGGTCTGGTAATGTAGTCGTCAACAGATACACCCTGGCAAGATACAGGAATCGGATCTTCAAACTCTTCAGATGTGCCCTGGCAAGATACAGGAATCGAGTCTGGTAATGTAGTCGTCAACAGATACACCCTGGCAAGATACAGGAATCTGATCTTCGAACTCTTCAGACGTTCCCTGGAAGGATACAAGAATCGAGTCTGGTAATGTAGTCGTCAACAAATACACCCTGGCAAGATACAGGAATCGGATCTTCGAACTCTTCAGACGTGCGCTGGCAGGATACAGGAATCGATTCTGGTAATGTAGTCGTCAACAGATACACCCTGGCAAGATACAGGAATCGGATCTTTAGTTGCGACCGTTGATGGTAATCATCTTTGTACTGACCTTTGTCTTGAAAAGACAAAACGTCAGTTGTATGTGATGTCATGATGTATGACATGCGTGATGTTCTCAGAATAAATGAGATTGTGTGTTCATGATGCGTATGTGCATGCTATAATGTATGAAGATGTGATGTTTATGAAAGGTGTTTTTGTCTAGGAAAGTAAATCCTTGACGGGTGCCGGGAAGTTAAATCCTGGGCTGATATTGAGGACTAGAGCTTCGTTGTTTCCGCTGGGGATGATAATTGCAAGAATACCGGTAGGAGAAGATGACTCTGTTGGGGAATAAACTTGGCGGATAGATTACTCTGCGGGAGTGAACTCTGTGGGGAAAGAGAGGTACTTTGTTGAGATGTTGATGATAACTCCGCTGGGGATACCATTGTTGAGTTTTGTTGGAAGTTGATGAACTCCGCTGGGGGATAGGAAGACTTTGCCGGGGACGATCTTTCCGTGGTTTTTAGCTGAGGATAACCCAGTTATAAGCTCTGGTGGAGCATAACCTTTAAATAAAAAGTCCGGGAGATGCGTTCGTGCTATGCGAGGGATAAGCTTCCAGAATCTACTGGGGATAAGCTTACTACTAGGGAGATTGATTGAACTCTCCTAGGGGAACCTTTCAGCTTGGACTGGGGAATGGCTCCACTGGATGCCTGTATACCGCCGGGGAACAATCTTAGATCGAGACTGCCGGGGATGCTTGTTAAGAATGTTGTATATTGCGCTGGGGATTGTTGAGATCTGCTGGGGATACCCAACTTCCTTAAGGCTGATAGAGTAGGCTAACTCTGCTTGGGGAGAGTATTTTTAACTTGTTGGCTCACTCTCTGGGGAATTAAGGTATCTTGGTTACATTCTTCAGCCGAACTTACCTTGGTACCTGGGTGGACATAGCAGTTAGATTGCTTAGACAACTCATTATTGCCCCTGTTTCTAATGTCACCTGTAATTAATCCTTTGTTTTGTATGCAAATATTTATGAGTTAGCAATTAGTGTCAAATGCATATATCAAAAATTGAACATTGCACGTTCTTCGCAAAACAAAACAGAAAAAGGAAATAAACAATTGGCAATTGGCTTGAACTGTGAATTTGTATTGATTTTTGAATTTGCCTATGAATAGGCGTTCATGTACAAGAGGCTGACGTCCTAGTAAGAGAACGCCGCCGAACAACAGAGTTTATACAATTTTGTACAAAGGGAAAACAAAACAGCTATGTGAAAAGAACAATCCCACTAGGTTCCAACTCTGCTATCGCCTTTATATCTTCGAGCGTCTCATCACTTTGCTGCTCAGTTGAAGATGAAGCTGATTGACCGATGCCGTTTGAACTTGATAGTTGATACCGGATTCTGGATGCAAAGTGATCCAATGAGACATAGTATTACGCTTTATCCCTAACTTTTGCCTGGACCGCCCTTTCGGGTTTTCAGTCCACCGGGATACCCATTTTTGCCCAAGCCGCCTTTTCAGGTTTTCGACTTGCCAGGTGTACAGATTTTTTTCATTTCATCCCTTATTTTGCCCGAACCCTTTTGGTTCGCCGGGAAGCCCTAATTTTTGCCTAGGTATGTCAACCTAGCGGGTCTTTTATCATGCGTAGTATCTTTTTACTATGTCTGCATTAGCGGGGTGAGGAAGGTCGTCACCATCCATGGTGGTTAGGATCATGGCTCCTTCTGAGAACACATGTTTAACCATAAATGGCCCTTCGTATGTGGGAGTCCATTTTCCCCTGGGATCACTTTAAGGAAGAATGATGCGCTTGATTATCAGGTCCCCAACTTGATACTCTTGTGGTCTGACTTTCTTGTTAAATGCCCTGATCATCCGTTTTTGGTACGTCTGACCATGACAAATAGCAGTAAGTCTCTTTTCGTCGATTAGGTTTAATTGATCAAGTCGAGTCTGGATCCAATCATCTTCGCTCAGATCTGCGTCCTTCATTATCCGGAGAGAGGGTATCTGCACTTCGATCGGCAAGACTGCTTCCATGCCATAGACCAAAGAAAATGGAGTTGCCCCGGTTGACGTCCTTGCTGAGGTACGGTACCCATGAAGAGAAAACGGTAAGATCTCGTGCCAATCTTTATAGGTCACTGTCATCTTCTGCACAATCTTTTTGATATTCTTATTAGCTGCTTCTACAGCCCCATTCATCTTCGGTCGGTAAGGAGAAGAGTTGTGGTGCTGTATTTTGAATTGCTTGCAGAGCTCAGTGATCATCTTGTTATTAATATTGGTACCATTATCCGTAATGATCCTTTTCGGGACGCCGTATCGACAGATCAGGTTATGCCGAATGAACCGTGCCACGACATTCTTGGTTACCGTAGCGTAAGAAGCTGCTTCAACCCATTTTGTAAAGTAATCGATCGCCACCAGGATGAAGCGATGCCCGTTAGATGCCGTAGGTATGATCTCGCCGATCATATCAATGCCCCACATTGCAAAAGGCCAAGGTGCTATCAAGACATTCAGAGGTACTGGAGGAACGTGCACCTTATCAGCATATATCTGGCACTTATGACATGTCCGAGAGTGTTGGTAACAATCAGCTTCCATCGTGGACCAGAAATATCCTGCCCGAAGGATTTTCTTTGCCATAGTGTGTCCACTGGAATGTGTTCCAAAGGTACCTTCATGTAGCTCTGCCATGATCTTTTCTGCTTCAGTCTTATCCACACAGCGCAGTAAGGTCGAATCATGGTTTCGCTTGTAGAGAATGCCATTACTGAGGAAGAACTTCGCTGCGAACCTTCTCAGAAACTTTTTGTCGTTGACCGATGCACCTTCAGGGTATTCTTGAGCTTCCAAGTATCTCTTCACCTCATGATACCAGGGTTTCTCAGTTGCTATCTCAGCCTCAAGATCACAACAGTACGCAGGTTCGTCCAGTTTCCAGATAATGATCCGGGGAGCCTCTTTGTCCCATTTGACTTTGAACATGGAAGACATTGTAGCTAACGCGTCCGCCAACTGATTCTCCTCTCTTGGAAAGTGTTCAAAAGTTATCTCTGTGAAATGGGGGATCAATGTCAACACATACTCTTTGTAAGGAATAAGGTTTTGGTGTTTCGTATCCCACTCGCCTTTGATCTGATTGATCACGAGAGCGGAATCTCCGAAGACACTCAGAAACTTGATCCTTAAGTCAATCGCAGCTTGAAGTCCCATGATGCATGCCTCATACTCCGCCATGTTGTTGGTGCAGTTGAAACATATCTGGGTAGTAAATGGAGTATGAGTGCCTTGAGGGGATATGATCACGGCGCCGATACCGTTACCCAAAGAGTTGGAGGCTCCGTCAAAGTGCATAGACCATCGGGATCCTTCCTCAGGTCCTTCATCCGGTCCAGGTACTTCACAATCAGTCACTATCATGATGCTCTCGTCTGGAAACTCGAAGTTCATTGACTAGTAGTCGTCTACTGCCTGATGTGCCAAGTGGTCTGCCAATACACTTCCTTTGATAGCTTTCTGAGTTGTATGCTGGATGTCGTATTCTGTCAAGATCATTTGCCATCTTGCTATTCTTCCAGACAAGGCAGGATTTTTGAATATGTACTTGATTGGATCCATCTTTGAAATCAACAGAGTAGTGTGAGTCAGCATATACTGTCTCAGCCGGCGAGCAACCCATACCAAAGCGCAGCAAGTTTTCTCGAGCAGTGAGTATCGGGTCTCACAGTCGGTAAACTTTTTGCTAAGGTAATAAATGGCATGCTCTTTTCGGCCAGACTCGTCATGCTGCCCCAACACACACCCCATTGAGTTGTCTAGTACTGTCAAGTATAGTATCAGAGGTCTCCCTTCAACCGGTGGCATAAGGATGGGTGGTTCTTGGAGATACTCTTTGATTCTGTCGAAAGCGGCCTGACATTCATCATTCCAACGTACTACTTGATCTTTCTTCAGTAGCTTGAAGATTGGTTCACAGGTAGCAGTTAGGTGCGAGATGAATCGGGCAATATAATTCAGACGTCCTAGAAAGCCTCTGACTTCTTTCTCTGTCTTGGGAACTGGCATCTCTTGTATGGCTTTCACCTTGGCAGGGTCCACTTGAATACCTTTGTCACTTACGACGAAGCCTAGCAACTTTCCAGATCTTACCCCAAAGGTGCACTTGTTTGGGTTCAACCTCAGCTTGTACAACTTCAGACGATCAAACAGCTTTTGCAGGTGGTCAAGGTGTTCCTCCTCAGTTTGGGACCTTGCAATCATATCATCGACATACACTTCTATCTCATGATGGATCATGTCATGAAATAAAGCAACCATGGCACGTTGGTAGGTTGCCCCAGCATTTTTCAACCCGAATGGCATGACCTTGTAGCAGAAGGTGCCCCACTGAGTAACAAAAGTGGTCTTCTCCATGTCTTCAGGAGCCATCTTGATTTGATTATAACCTGAGAACCCATCCATGAAGGAGAACACTTTATGCTGAGCAGTGTTGTCAACCAGAACGTTGTGATCGGTGGATCTGGAACTGAATGTTTAACGTTGGTTCGCGAAAATATCACGGAAGCAAGAGTCGCCACCGTCTTTTATTTTCTCCAAATGGAAAGGACAAAAGCACAGAAAAATTCCTTATAGAGATTGCTCTCGGTTCGGGAGGTAGATTATAGAAAGGGAAGGTGTTATCATCCTTTCTATCCATGGTTATCCATGGGCTCTTAGATACTTGCTCATTTGTGTTTTCAAAATGTTTGTTTGCTTTTCAAGGTGAGTGGGTTTGAAAAAGTTTCATTTAAAATTTCAGTTCGACTCTTGTATCAGTCCTCAAGAGTGTTTGAAAAGTTGTTTTTGAAAGCTTTTTGCAAAGTGTCGGTGTGAGAAGAAGTTTTGATTTGTTTTGAATTAGAGCAAGTATCTACGAGTCATCTACCTACTCTAAGGAATTAGTCTGTGTAAATGTCCTTTAAAGTAGTGCCATCCCACCATTGAGAGGTAGGTAGCACCACCGTTGGAGGTGTTCGGGTCAATTCGAGGTCCGGGACATGGTGATCACCAGAGCAATGGGAAGACACCTTAGAAGCTACCCTCATGCCAGGTTCCCGGATCATGAGGACTTACTAAGACATCCTCTACTCGACGATCACCTTTCGAGGCAAGGCAACAGTGAGGCGTACCCTAGGGGTGGTGTGTGAATTGTGTGTCATTTTCAGTTTATTATTTGTCTTATCATGTATTGGTGATCTACGCTTTGATTTTATTTTTGGGCATTCATTCTTTCATGTTATTGTTTAACAGTTAAAGGTGCGGGGATTTAAAGTGCGGAAAAGGTAAAGGTCCTATACTATTACAAAGGCGCGGGTCTACATCGCCAAATTAATCCAGACCCGATTTAAAATAAAGTGCAGAAAATAAATGTCTAATTAACTATTACAGGGCTTTGGAGCAAGTACATTATATTCACAAAAAGAAATAAATAAAACGCGCGAAACAAAAATGTAATCGAATGCGAGGGCGTTGGACCCTTTAAAGGAATTAAAATAAAATTAATAAAATAATTAAATTAAATAAAAAGAAAGAACTTATTTTTTTATGTTTTTGTATTTATGACATTAAAGAAAAATTAAATTGGAATTTAAAAGTTAAATAATTCTAGTTCTAATTGTTTTTTTAATTTGTTAAAAAAATACATTAAAGTTAAAACCTAAAATTAAAACTAAATTGATTATATAATTTATTTACAAAATTAATGGTTAATGATAATTATAATAAAAATATTTAATAAAATAAAAAAAGTGCTAAAAGTCTATTTTTTATTATTTTTGGGTTATTGAGAAAAAGAATTAAATTAACAACCTAAAATTAAAACTAAATTTATTATGGGATTTATTTACAAAATTAATACCAAAATAAAATATTTATTATTTTTATCTTTTCTGATTTTTTTTGTGTTTTTATATTATATTATGAAAATGTTAAATTAATTAAAAAAAAGCAATAATTAAAAGAATGTAAAAATGATAAAAAAAAAGAATGTAAAGAAATTTGCAAAACCTAAGGGGGTCTGCCCCTAATTTGGGAGGTGAGGCCCAGCAATTTCTGGCCCATTACTGGAGGCCTTGTTGACTTTTTCAAGCAACGTGTGGTATCTTTGACTAGGACCCACCATGTTCCTTAGATCTGACCCTTGGATGAATGAGACTGACCAAGTGGACGGCTTGATGGAGGGACGTATGATGGTCTTCAGTATTGAAACTGCATGGAAACATTGCATGAAAAATAACATGGAAATAGTGAGGGACCTGGGGCTCGAACCCAGGTCCTGTAGTTTGCCAATGCTTGTGCCTGCCACTGAGCCACTTTGTTTCTTTGTAAATTAAATAAACAACAATCAATATAAAATAAAACAACACGCTAGTGGATTTTTAGCGCGCGTTTTTGAACTAGCCAATTACTGATGGCCACGCATCCTTCTTCTTCCTTGGCTTATCTTTCCTGAAAATATAACAAACATAGGCAACGGTTTTTAAACGTTCTTTTAGGCACTATATTAGAAAATAGCGAATAGCCCCTGGGGCTTCATAAATTAGGCGCGACATATGTTTATTGATCGTCCAATCATGCTTGATTCAGTCATGGTACTATAGTGGTCTAATTTTACCGCTTTTCAAAACGCCCAATTTGGACCTCCAAGAACCCTAATCTGCATCAATGGTAGAATCACATATAGTATACAAAAACGCAATTAAAGTAGATGGTTAGCTTCAGAAAGGTTTAATTAGCATGAATCCACAAATAAAATGCTATGTAAATGCATAAATTGTAAAATGCGATTATGAGAAAAAGTGGAAAAAGTATGGCTTCTGTACAGTGATTCAAGGGGTTAGGGATGGTGTTCTTGATCCAGGTATGTTGCTTGATGTCCCAGGGATGCAATGGGATCAGTGTTGTGGCTTGAAACGACCTCTAACCCTGTTTTCAGTTTTGAAAAATCTTGGCCAAAATGCAAGTTTTCTCTGAGTGTGTTTGCGCAGCTTTGCTCTCAATGTTGTTTTGTATCACTTGTATATACATTAGGCAATGTGTATGAAGAGAAATTATGGCCTCATAATGCAAAACATTCAATTTCAAGATCCTCCATAAACCTCCATAACCAAACATCCTTTTTTGATCCATTTTTGAATTCTTGCTCTATTTGGCCCCTTGCACGAATTTGGCATATGCTTAAAGGTGATTCAAGATCCATCAAAGTCAAATATCTTCCTTAATTGGCCTTTTTAATTTTCTTTTGATTTTAAAAAATTTAAAATTAATTAAATCCAATAAAATCAATAAAAAATAAAAAATCAATTAAAAAAAATGGAAATAAAAGGTGGGACACGTGGGAAGCATGGCTAAGCTAATTCAAGTGGAAAAAGTGGGCCCCTTTTGTCAAAAATGAAATTTCAAGGATAAATGATTTTGGCCATTTCACAAAAATTTCCCAACTTCTCCAATGCATATCTTGCTCAATTTTTAAGCTTTGATCATGTTCTTGGACATTTTAGAAAGGTCTTGAAGTCGTCTAAACAATGTCCTTGGTCCCATGTCATTTTGATTTACCAATCTCAAGTTATGGTCTTTGACTTAAAGTCCCTTTTTGTTGACTTTTGAAAATGACCTATAATGTTGAAATTGATAACTTTTTGTGAGAGCATTTCTTGGACTTGGAGTGTGAAGATGAGTTGTAGGAAATGTCTTCCCCTTCAAAATGAGCATTGGATGGGATTTTTCTGATGAACCATGAAAAAGTTATGCCTTGGTCAAGTTACAGTTGACTTTTCAACTGTCCAAAAATAGAAACTTTTGCATCTTGATGATTTTTGAGCCAAGCTTTGAGAATCATGATCAAGCATTGATCAAATGATGTTTGTGGCTTCAAAATAAGATGTTGACCAAAAATTTTGACTTTTGACTGCCAAATGACCATTTTGCCCCTACAGTTGACTGTTGAGCAATTAGGGTTTTTGACTGTGCAACTTGACTTTGTGAGCCTTGAAACTTGACATGTAGGTACTTGACAATGTGTATGAGCATAGGAGACTTGATTGAGCCCTTGAAAACTTCAGCTTCCTTGAGAGAACGAAAACCCTAGTTTGACTGGCTTAGGAGGATGGTCTGACTGTGTGGCCCTTGAGTAAATTTGAACCAATTGTGGATGATTCTTATCAAAACTTTGAAGATTATGGGAGGGCAAATTTTGGGGTACAACAGTTGCCCCTGTTCAATCTTCTTAAACCTGAGGATGTAGATTGGCTTGCGTGCCTTTCGTAATCCGAAGGTGGAAGATGATTGAACACTAGAGTGCCCAGAAATTTGCGCTCACATAGTAGCAGTATGATGGTGGAATGGGCTTATAGATGCCATTTGGAGATTGATGGATAGGATGATGGGCTTATAGATGCCATCTGGATGTTGATCGCATAAGAGATTCCTTAGCGAGAACTTGCATACCTGCAAAGAAGAAAATGATTACCTGACCTGTTACGGGGCTGGTCTTCAAACTCTTTGTATAGATGTGTCCTGACTGGTTACAGGAGTTGGATCTGGAGCTTCAAACAGCGATGAATGAACCAGGGATAGTTACTACCTCAACAGGAACGGTGAGAGAATTTTGGATGACTTTAACCTCAACAACAATCGTTGAGAAAATCTTGGATAACTTCACTTCAACAGCAATCATTGAGCGAAATCTTGGTGGAATTATCACCTCCGCAGGATCGGGGAGAGAACCATAGGCAATTATAATCTCAATAGCGATCATTGAGAAAAACCTGGAATGGAATTATCGGCTCCGCAGGATAGGGGAGAGAACCATAGGTGATTACAATCTCAATAGCAATCATTGAGAAAACCTGGAATGGAATTATCATCTCCGCAGGATCGGGGAGAGAACCATAGGTGATTACAATCTCAATAGCAATCATTGAGAAAAACCTGGAGTGGAATTATCATTTCCGCAGGATCGGGGAGAAAACCATAGGCAATTATAATCTCAATAGCAAACATTGAGAAAAACCTGGAGTGGAATTATCGTCTCCGCAGGATCGGGGAGAGAACCATAGGTGATTACAATCTCAATAGCAATCATTGAGAAAAACCTGGAGTGGAATTATCATCTCCTCAGGATCAGGGAGAAAACCATATGCAATTATAATCTCAATAGCAAACATTGAGAAAAACCTGGAGTGGAATTATCGTCTCCGCAGGACCGGGGAGAGAACCATAGGCAATTATAATCCCAATAGCAAACATTGAGAAAAACCTTTGATAACTTCTACTGAGTCTTCATCAGAAAAATCTGTTTGGGGTCGATTTAGCTGGACTAGAGAAGGCCTTGGACTGGATAAGAAATCTTTGGAGTCGATTAACTGAACCAATCTAGGTCTTGGAATGTCTTCAACTGGGTCTTTATCAGAAAAATCTGTTTGGGGTCGATTTAACTGGACCAGAGAAGGTCTTAGAGTCTTGAAATATGATTGAGAATTTAGCTGAATCTTTTCTGAAAGGTAAAGGTCAGTCATATGCAATGCATGATATGGATCAAGCAATGATGCTCTCAACATAAATGAGATTTGTAAGATATGATGCGTCTATGCATGCTATAATGATGTATGGAAGTGCTATGTTTTTTTGTCTAGGAAAGTAAATCCTTGACGGGTGCCGGGAAGTCACTCTTGGGCTGATGTTGAAGAATAGATTTGCCTCCGCTGGGGATGATAGTTGCAAGTATACCGGTAGGAGAAGATGACTCCGTTGGGGGAATAAACTTGTTGGAGAGATTACTCCGCGGGGAGAAAATTATTCTAGCGATCTGGCTGGGGAACAATACTCTGTGGGGAGAGAGGTGCTCCTGTTGAGATGTTGGTAGTAACTTCGCTGGGGATACCATTGTTATATTGGAAGTTTTAAAAGACTCCGCTGGGGACAAAAAGACTTCGCCGAGAACGATCTTTCTGCGGCTTTTGGCTGAGGATAACCCAGTTACATCCTGGTAAGGAAATAACTCTTTGAATAAAGCCGGGAGATGCGTTCGTGCTCTGCGAGGATAAGCTTCCAGAATCTTCTGGGGATAAGCTTACTGCCTGGGGAGATGGATTCCAACTTTCCTGGGGAACTAGATTGGATTCTCTTGGGGAAGTTTTGAGATGTATTGGGAGTAACTCCACTGAAGGTTTGATATACCGCCGGGGAACAATCTTTAGACCAAGACTGCCGGGGATGCTTGTTAAGAATGCATGTATATTGTGCTGAGGATTGTTGAGATCTGCTGGAGGATACCCAACTTCCTTAAGGTTTGATAACTTTGTTTGGGGAGAGTGCACTGACTGCTTACTCTCTGGGGAATTAGGATATCTGGTTATGTTCTTTAGCTGAACCTACTTTGATACCTTGGAGGACAGAACAATTAGATTGCTTAGACAATTCTTTATTGCCCCTGTTTCTAATGTTACCTGTAATTAATCCTTTGTTTCGCATGCAAATATTCATGAGTTAGCAAATTATTGTCAATGCATATATCACAAATTGAACCTTGGACGTTCTTCGCAAAACAAAACAGAAAAGGAAAAATAATTGGCACTTTTAACTGAAAAAATATTTGTATTGATTTTTGAATGGCCTGTAAATAGGCGTTTTGTGTACAAGAGGCTGACGTCCTAGTAAGAACACGCCGCCGAACAAAGGAGTTTATACAAATTTTGTACAAAAGAAAATAAAACAGCTGTGTGAAGTGAATGATCCCATTGGGTTTCAACTCTGCTATTGCCTTTATAACTCCGAGCGTCTCATCACTTGATGACCTTGGTTGAAGATGAAGCTGACTGATCAATGCCGTCTGAACTTTGATGTAGATACCGGATTCTGGATGCAAGGTGATCCAATGAGACATAGTATTACGCTCTATCCCTAATTTTTGCCTGGACCGCCCTTTCGGGCTTTCAGTCCACCGGGATACCCATTTTTTCCCAAGCCGCCTTTTCAGGTTTTCGACTTGCCGGGTGTACAGATTTTTCATTTCATCCCTTCATTTTGCCCGAACCCTTTTGGTTCGCCGGGAGGCCCTAATTTTTGCCTAGGCATGTCAGCCTAGCGGGTCTCTTTTCATGCGTAGTATCTTTTTACTATGTCTGCATTAGCGGGGTGAGGAAGGTCGTCACCGTCCATGTTGGTTAAAATCATGGCTCCTCCTGAGAACACATTTTTAACCACAAATGGCCCTTCATACGTAGGGGTCCACTTGCCCCTTGGATCACTCTGAGGAAGAATGATTCGCTTGATTACCAGATCCCCAACTTGATATTCCTGTGGTCTGACCTTTTTGTTAAATGCCCTGATCATTCATTTCTGGTACGTCTGACCATGGAAAATAGCAGCAAGTCTCTTTTCATCAATAAGGTTGAGCTGATCAAGTCGTGTCTGAATCCAATCATCCTCGTTCAGATTTGCATCCTTCATTATCCGGAGAGAGGGTATTTGTACTTCGATTGGTAAGACTGCCTCCATACCATAAACCAGAGAGAAAGGAGTTGCCCCGGTTGACGTCCTAGCTGAGGTACGGTATCCATGTAGAGCGAACGGTAACATCTCGTGCCAATCTTTATAAGTCACTGCCATCTTCTGCACGATTTTCTTGATGTTTTTATTTGCTGCTTCTACAACCCCGTTCATCTTCGGTCTGTAAGGAGAAGAATTGTGGTGCTGTATTTTGAACTGCTCGCAGAGCTCAGTGATCATCTTATTATTGAGATTGGTACCGTTGTCTGTAATGATTCTTTCAGGGACGCCGTATCGACAGATCAGATTATGCCGAATGAACCGCGCCATGACATTCTTGGTTACTGTAGCATAGGAAGCTGCTTCAACCCACTTTGTAAAGTAATCAATCGCTACAAGGATGAAGCGATGCCCGTTAGATGCCGTAGGTCTGATCTCACCGATCATATCAATGCCCCACATTGCAAAAGGCCAAGGTGCAGTCAGGACATTCAGAGGAACTGGAGGAACATGCACCTTGTCTGCATAAACCTGGCACTTGTGACACGTCCGAGAATGTTGGTAACAATCAGCTTCCATTGTAGACCAGTAATACCCTGCCCGAAGGATCTTCTTTTCCATTGTATGCCCACTGGAATGTGTACCGAAGGTCCCTTCATGTAGCTCTTCCATGATCTTTTCTGCTTCCGTATTATCCACACAACGCAGTAAGGTTGAATCATGGTTTCGCTTGTACAAGATGCTGTTGCTAAGGAAGAACTTTGCCGCGAACCTTCTCAGGAACTTCTTATCATTGACAGATGCACCTTCAGGGTATTCCTGAGCTTCCAAATATCTCTTCACCTCATGGTACCAAGGCTTCTCAGTCACCAATTCAGTCTCGAGATCGCAACAGTATGTCGGTTCGTCCAGTTTCCAGATGATGATCCGGGGAGCCTCATTATCCCATTTGACCTTGAACATAGAAGACATTGTGGCTAACGCGTCCGCTAACTGATTCTCCTCTCTCGGGAAATGTTCAAAAGTTATCTCTGTGAAGTGGGGGATCATTGTCAACACACATTCTTTGTAAGGAATAAGATTCGGATGTTTCGTATCCCACTCGCCTTTGATCTGGTTGATCACGAGAGCGGAATCTCCGAAGACACTCAGAAACTTGATCCTTAAGTCAATTGCAGCTTTGAGTCCCATGATGCACGCCTCATACTCCGCCATGTTGTTGGTGCAGTTGAAACATAGCCGGGCAGTGAGTGGAGTATGAGTGCCTTGAGGGGATATGATCACAGCGCCGATACCGTTACCCAAAGCATTGGAGGCTCCGTCAAAGTGCATAGACCATCGGGATCCTTCCTCAGGCCCTTCATCCGGTCCAGGTACTTCACAATCAGTCACAATCATCATGCTTTCATCTGGAAACTCGAAGTTCATTGACTGATAGTCATCTACGGCCTGATGTGCCAAGTGGTCTGCCAATACACTTCCCTTGATGGCTTTCTGGGTTGTGTACTGAATGTCGTATTCCGTCAAGATCATTTGCCATCTTGCAATTCTCCCAGACAGAGCAGGCTTTTGGAATATGTATTTTATAGGATCCATTTTTGAGATCAACAAGGTAGTGTGAGTCAGCATATACTGTCTCAGCCGGCGAGCAGCCCATACCAAAGCGCAACAAGTTTTCTCGAGCAGTGAGTATCGGGTCTCACAGTCGGTAAACCTTTTGCTAAGGTAATAAATGGCATGCTCTTTTCAGCCAGACTCGTCATGCTGCCCCAGCACACACCCCATTGAGTTGTCAAGCACTGTCAGGTATAATATCAGGGGTCTCCCTTCAACCGGTGGCATAAGGATGGGTGGTTCTAGGAGATACTCCTTGATTCTGTCAAAAGCATTCTGGCATTCATCATTCCAACGTACTATCTGATCTTTCCTTAGCAGTTTGAAGATTGGCTCACAGGTAGCAGTTAGGTGTGAGATGAACCGAGCAATGTAATTCAGGCGTCCTAAAAAACCTCTGACCTCTTTCTCTGTTTTAGGAACTGGCATCTCTTGAATAGCTTTAACCTTGGCGGGGTCCACTTGAATACCCTTATCACTTACAACGAAGCCTAGCAACTTCCCAGATCTTACCCTGAAGGTGCACTTGTTCGGGTTCAACCTCAGTTTGTACAATTTCAGACGGTCAAACAGTTTCTGCAGATGATCAAGGTGTTCTTCCTCAGTCTGGGACCTTGCGATCATGTCGTCAACATACACTTCTATCTCATGATGGATCAAATCATGAAATAAAGCAACCATGTCACGTTGGTAGGTTGCCCCTGCGTTCTTTAGTCCAAAAGGCATGACCTTGTAGCAGAAGGTGCCCCACTGAGTAACAAATGTAGTCTTTTCCATGTCTTCAGGAGCCATCTTGATCTGATTATAGCCTGAAAAACCATCCATGAAAGAGAACACCTTATGCTGAGCTGTATTATCAACAAGGACATCAATGTGAGGTAGAGGGAAGTCGTCTTTGGGGCTGGCCCTGTTCAGATCCCTGTAGTCGACACACATTCTGACCTTACCGTCTTTCTTTGGTACCGGCATCACATTAGCAACCCACTGAGGGTAAGAAGTCACTGTAAGGAACCCAGCATCAAACTGTTTCATAACCTCGGCTTTAATCTTCTCAGACATTTCTGGACGCATACGGCGGACCTTTTGCTTAACCGGAGGGCAGTCTTCCTTAGTAGGCAAGTGATGGACCACAATATCGCTATCCAACCCGGGCATGTCTTCGTAGGACCAGGCAAAGATTTCCATATAATCATGAAGCATCTGAGTCAACCGTTGCTTCACACTGAGCTCTAGGTTGGCACCAATCTTTACCTCTTTCCTGTCTTCTTCAGTACCCAAGTTTATTGTTTCCACTGGCTCTTCATGGGGTTGAATTTCCCTTTCCTCCTGAAGTAACAGTCTTGCAAGCTCGCCAGGCACTTCGCAATCATCTTCACCTTCGTCTTCGGCTAAGTTGATCGGATTTTTGAAGTCATAATTGGCAGTAGCATAGTCGTTACCAGTGAGATCCAGAGTGGATTGAAACCTGTATGAGTGAGTGTGTGTGTAAATATAGCTGTTTTGTAATATATAAAGAAAGGAAAGAAAAAGAGCGCAAGATTTGAAATGTGAAAAACGTCCAATGCTTTTATTTATGATATATGACAGTGATAAACAAAAGCCCTCATAAATAAGACCACGGTGCCCCGGGTAAGACAACGGGCCATACAGTTTCAAATTATTGTTTATTACAAATCCAAAACAAAGAGGTTCATTACTGGGGAACAAAAGTTATGGGTGTAAAGTCTTTAGCGGTCCAATTGGTCAATCCACCATCAGTCTTTGGGTAGATCCAGCTATCGAACTCTGACTCTTCCACTTCGTCTTCCTCTCCAATAGCATTCACTCCTGAGTAGGTGATGAGCACAGGAGGCCTTCCAATTCTCGCCTTGCGCACAACCTTCTGAGCCTCCGTAGTGAAACCCAGCCCAAACTTGTTAGTCTTAGGAGCAAAATCAGGGAGCTTGCCCCAGTTTGCACATTCACCTCTTTCAATCACAGCCTGGGTGTCCTTTAAGGAGGCCATCTTCAAAGGAGAAACTTCTTCGACCACCGCTTCTGCTGCTGCCAATGTTTGTGGTACCTCCTCAAAATGTTGGAAGGGGGTCTCAATGAACTCCCCATCCATTTCTACGTACCTGAAGGAGTTGAGGTGGCTGACCATGTATTCCTCTTCCCCTTGCACTGTTACAATCTTCCCCCTGATCGGGTACTTGAGCTTCTGATGCAACGTGGAGGTCACAGCTCCAGCCTTGTGGATCCACGGGCGACCCAGCAAACAAGAATAGGATGGACGGATGTCCATCACATAGAATTTTGAATCAAATACCTGTGACCCAACCCTGATTGGGATGTCAACCTCACCATGTACCATTCTTTTGGACCCGTCGAAGGCCCGGACAACAATGTTACTTGGTTTGAGCTCTAGACCCTCACAGTCCAGCCTATCCAGAGCCTTCTTGGGCAGCACGTTTAATGAAGAACCAGTGTCAACCAGCACATGAGCGAGAGTAGTTCCCCTGCATTCAATGGAGACATGCAGGGCATCATTATGGTTCTTCCCTTTTGCTGTCAGATCGGCATCAGAGAAACCCAGGCCATTATCAGCGGTTAGGTTGGCCACACAGTCGGTGAACTGATCAGCAGACGTCTCTTGGGGTACATGGGCCGTCTTTAAGAAAGCAATCAGGGCCTTGGCATGGGCCTCTGAACACAGCAGCAGTGATAGCATGGAGATTTTGGAGGGGGTGTGCCCCAGCTGTTCTACAACGTTGAAATCACTTTTCTTTATTATCTTGAGGATTTCTTGCATCTCCTGCCTGGAAGCCTCAACAATGGTCTTTGGTGCCTCCGTCCGGGCAGGCATATCAGCAGCAATCCCCTTGCCCCGAGCATCAGATGACTCGGCATCAGGGGTGGCAACTTGGTCAGGGGAAGAGACAGACACACTGGCAGGTGTGATGATCAAAGGCCTCTGAATTACCGGAGGAGCAATGTCTGGTGAGAATAGTCTTCCACTACGAGTGACCTTAGTGGGCCCGGTGATGTTGGTGACACCAGTATCAGTGTTGAACTCTTGTTTCACACCCAGAACATAAACATCTTCCCCATAGTTCCATGGGACAGCCTTGTCAGACTTGTAGGGGATGGGTCCTGGAACAGTAATGGTGATGGGAGCAATCTTGTGGATAGGCAAAATTTGGACAGGCTTCCTTGGAGGAGCCTTGGAAGGGTTGTTGAAGATGGTAATAATTGAGACTTCTTCAACAGGAGCAGCGGGAACAACAGTCTTTTTGAACAAAATCTCTTTACTATCCATCAGGTTTTGGACGCCTGACTTCAGCAAAGAACAACCAGCAGGGGAAGCAACACATAGAGGGCAACCTTCGCTACATCCCGGAAATAAACTGGCTAGAAACAGGATCCTCTTGACCGTCAGCAGCGGAGTAGCAACATCATCCACCGAAGCTACATACAAATCCTCCTCAACGGCATTCACTCCATGCTGGGGCATGGGAGCGGTTACAACATTTGGCCTCTCGGGCGCCTCAAACTGTATCTCCTTTGCATCAATAAGGTCCTGAACCTTATTCTTTAGGGCCCAACAGTCATCTGTGTTATGCCCCGGGCTATCAGAGTGATAAGCGCAACGGGCGTTGGGGTTAAACCTGGGGGATGTAGTATTCACACCCTTCGGAGCCTCTCTGATAGTCACTAAATTGGTGGATAGCAACTGTGGCAGGATTTGTGATAAGGTCATGCTCAAACGGGTAAACTCTCTCTGGGGTCTTTCAGCCCTTTGAGGATTGGTCGGCCGAGGAGCGGCAGCAGGCTTGGCAATCATTACCGCGCTGACAGATTGGCGGCGCTCAGATCTCTCTGGTCTCCGGGAGCTATATACAGAACTAGCCTCCTTTTTGAAGGGTTTCTTTTCAGCATTGGAGGAGGCAACCTTCTGTATCTTCCCCGATTTTATACCGGCCTCGATTCTTTCACCAGTTAGGATCAGATCAGTAAACCCAGCAGAGGAATTACCAATGAGATGATTGAAAAATGGACCAGATAGGGTCCCCAAAAATATATCCACCAGCTCCCGGTCCGTCAATGGTGGCTGCACTCTGCCAGCCAGATCTCTCCATTTCTGGGCGTACTCCTTAAAACCTTCGCCCGACCCTAGCGACATACCCTGGAGTTGGGTACGCGTAGGAGCGAGGTCGGAATTATATTGATACTGCTTGTAAAAATCAGTGGCCAGATCCTCCCAGTTACGAATGTTGGTTCCATCCAACTGATAGAACCATTCGAGGTGAGTCCCTGAAAGACTCTCCTGGAAGAAGTGGATCCATAAGTTTATGTCTGCTGTGTAAGGCTGGATCTTCCTTACATAAGAACGGAGGTGCATCTTGGGACAGGAAGCCCCGTCATACTTCACAAAGGCAGGCGCCTTGAACTTGTGTGGAATCACCACCCCAGTAGATAACCCCAAGTCTCTGAAATCCAGTCCAGGCACACGCTGAATTTCCATAGCTTTTAATCTGTCCTCCAACTGCTTGTACCGGTCTTCAGCAGGAGGGTACTATTCGTCGTTGAAGTCTGTTTCAGTATCAGAGACCACAGGAGTAGGGACCTCCCTTTCTTGGTGACTACCTTCCCCCACAGATGGAGTAGTCCTCTCAGCCTCATTTTGCAAGGTGTTCCCGAGTCTGCGCCCAGTGTTAAATAGCACAGTCCTCTTCTTCTTCTTATTCTTCTTCAGAAGCATAGCCTTCAACTCTTTTTGACCTTGAGCCAGACCCATGATCAGCTCCTGAAATTGGGCGTTTTGCGCCTGAAGGGCCTTGATAGATGTCTCGGTTGATGATTCAGGGTTCATGATGCTGAAATAAACAGCGAAGAATAGTCAGCAACCTGAAAAGAGGAGTACCTGTGATGCATATGATGAATGGAATGCGTATGATTTATGTTTTCAAAGACAATCGGGAATCAACTTTGTAAACAAAAAGGAACACATTTCATTAGATTCAATTTTGAAACTGAAATTATTCAACAGGTTGCCCTTAGGCGTTACATGAAAGGAAATACTGAAAAGGGAAGTAAAACTGTAAAAGAACATCCAGAGCTCCTTATTGATCCCATGGTCTCCTCTTCTCAGTACAGATGTAGGCATTCAGAGCTCGCTCATTCTCCAACTGCTTTGTCAATTTCTGAATCTTCAATTCCTGCTCGTTAAACTTTTCCCGGTAAGAATCCCGTTCTTCTCGCAGTTGCGACCAAGACCTCTTTAATGTCTCATAATCAGTGGGTATCTGGGGAGGCAGGACAGTTGGAGGAACACCATCTTTGTCAGGACACTCAAGAATGACGGGTCTGACAGCTTCATATGGCATACCTAACTTCTGAGCTCGGGTGCGAACCCATTTGTAATAGGCTTCCATAGGTAAAGAAGTCTTTGGTCCCAACTCTTGTGGGTCAGCTTTATGAACTTTGTCCCAAGCCTTGATGAACCTGCGACGCAGCTCGTCACTATCCGCCTGAAACTCAAAACTGATGTGAGGCACCAACATTTCATTAGGCCCTGCTCTTCTTGCTCTTCCAAACTGACGGAGTGCTAGACATGGATTGTAAGAGATTCCTCCTTGGGTACCAATCAGAGGAACATTAAGGTATTCCCCACATCGATCAATAATAGCTATCTCATCCAAACCTCTGCAAGTCCAAATGATGTCCTTATCGGTGAGAGACATTAACCTATGAGCCCAACCTCTTCCTTCTTGGTTCTTCAGTACGAACTTAGGGAGGTGCGAAATAAACCACCTCACCAACAAAGGGATACAACACCATAGGGTTCCTCGTCTTCGAGTGGTACGAGCATGAAGTTGCTGCAAGATGTCACCCAAGAGAGTGGGTACAGGATTCTGAGACATAAAGATCCTTATAGCAGTGACATTGATGAAGTTGTCAGGATTGGGAAACAAGACTAGCCCATAGATTAGGAGAGCCAAGATGTCTTCATATGCCCTAAAGTCCAGGTCATCCCAGAAACTGTTAGCTCTACCAATCAGAAATTTGGCCAAGAAACCCTTAACTCCGCTTCTAGTTACCCAGTTGTCCGTTACCTCTTGATGTGTCAAGGGAAGAGCTGCATCAACATCCTCAAGCCTGGGGGTCTTTTCCCAACCAGTAAAGGGAGTCTGATCCAAGATAGGGATACCAAGCAAATCAGAGAACTCTTCCAGGGTAGGGACCAGCTGGAAGTCTTGAAAGGTGAAGCACTGGTACAGAGGGTCATAGAACTGGGTCAGAACACTCATCAACTGTTGATCCCGCTTTGTAGTGATTAAACTGAGAAGAGAACCATGCCTCTGAATGAAGGAAGTGGTATTTGGAATTCTGCTAACCAACCCTTCAAGCAACTCAGGTGAGTGAACAAAGTTGAACCGGATAGTATTCCTTCGCACAGGCATCATGGTGTCCTACAAAACAGAGCAAAGGTGAAACCCTCTTGTCTTTGAAATGGTCAGTCCTTATGCAGGATGCATGCAATGCTCATGATGTTATGATGTTATGATAAAGCACACCACAAATAGATACAAAGGCAAACATGGTAAGGCACACAAGTCACACAAAGCAAGCCCTTAAAGTTTAGGCCAGCATAAGGTCTAGGTACTACCCTCTTTCAGTTTGTTGGTTCATACCTGTCCTATCAAAGTAACCGGGTTCTTAGAGGATCCCAATATCATTGACTACCCTCAATCGGTCATAACTCCAGCATCGCAATCTTTTCTTGCGGCCAGAACCATCACGAGAGTTTAGCCTCAATGGGCGTAGCATACTGCTACTGTTCTAATGGCCAAGTTGTGTCATTTAAGGTTCTAAGGTTGTTGGTGCTTAATGACTCCTTAGAAGACCCATATTCTCCTCGTTGCAACACAAGGGATATCGGTACAGACCAAGGTGCCACACCAACGTAGCCACTGTTTCACCCGTGTCGGTCTACGCCAGACAGGTCCCTCACAGCTTATGCTACCTAAACAGGGTATCCCCAGATCTGGGTTAGGATCTATGTAACTCCCATGCAACCCACAAATTTAAAGCAGACAAGTCAATACAATTGAAAACACAGTTATGAACTAAGCCCTAAGGTACACCTCACTTTATAAGATATCCCCAGCAGAGTCGCCAGTTCTGTGATCGGTGGATCTGGAACTGACTGTTTAACGCTGGTTCGCGAAAATGTCGCGGAAGCAAGAGTCGCCACCGTCTTTTATTTTCTCCAAATGGAAAGGACAAAAGCACAGAAAAATTCCTTATAGAGATTGCTCTCGGTTCGGGAGGTAGATTATAGAAAGGGAAGGTGTTAGCATCCTTTCTATCCATGGTCATCCATGGGCTCTTAGATACTTGCTCATTTGTGTTTTCAAAATGTTTGTTTGCTTTTCAAGGTGAGTGGGTTTGAAAAAGTTTCGTTTAAAATTTCAGTTTGACTCTTGTATCAGTCCTCAAGAGTGTTTGAAAAGTTGTTTTTGAAAGCTTTTTGCAAAGTGTCGGTGTGAAAAGAAGTTTTGATTTGTTTTGAATTAGAGCAAGTATCTACGAGTCATCTACCTACTCTAAGGAATTAGTCTGTGTAAATGTCCTTTAAAGTAGTGCCATCCCACCATTGAGAGGTAGGTAGCACCACCGTTGGAGGTGTTCGGGTCAATTCGAGGTCCGGGACATGGTGATCACCAGAGCAATGAGAAGACACCTTAGAAGCTACCCTCATGCCAGGTTCCCGGATCATGAGGACTTACTAAGACATCCTCTACTCGACGATCACCTTTCGAGGAAAGGCAACAGTGAGGCGTACCCTAGGGGTGGTGTGTGAATTGTGTGTCATTTTCAGTTTATTGTTTGTCTTATCATGTATTGGTGATCTACGCTTTGATTTTATTTTTGGGCATTCATTCTTTCATGTTATTGTTTAACAGTTAAAGGTGCGGGGATTTAAAGTGCAGAAAAGGTAAAGGTCCTATACTATTACAAAGGCGCGGGTCTACATCGCCAAATTAATCCATACCCGATTTAAAATAAAGTGCAGAAAATAAATGTCTAATTAACTATTACAGGGCTTTGGAGCAAGTACATTATATTCACAAAAAGAAATAAATAAAACGCGCGAAACAAAAATGTAATCGAATGCGAGGGCGTTGGACCCTTTAAAGGAATTAAAATAAAATTAATAAAATAATTAAATTAAATAAAAAGAAAGAACTTATTGTTTTATGTTTTTATATTTATGACATTAAAGAAAAATTAAATTGGAATTTAAAAGTTAAATAATTCTAGTTCTAATTGTTTTTTTAATTTGTTAAAAAAATACATTAAAGTTAAAATCTAAAATTAAAACTAAATTGATTATATAATTTATTTACAAAATTAATGGTTAATGATAATTATAATAAAAATATTTAATAAAATAAAAAAAGTGCTAAAAGTCTATTTTTTATTATTTTTGGGTTATTGAGAAAAAGAATTAAATTAACAACCTAAAATTAAAACTAAATTTATTATGGAATTTATTTACAAAATTAATACCAAAATAAAATATTTATTATTTTTATCTTTTCTGATTTTTTTTGTGTTTTTATATTATATTATGAAAATGTTAAATTAATTAAAAAAAATCAATAATTAAAAGAATGTAAAAATGATAAAAAAAAGAATGTAAAGAAATTTGCAAAACCTAAGGGGGTCTGCCCCTAATTTGGGAGGTGAGGCCCAGCAATTTCTGGCCCATTCTTGGAGGCCTTGTTGACTTTTTCAGGCAACGTGTGGTATCTTTGACTAGGACCCACCATGTTCCTTAGATCTGACCCTTGGATGAATGAGACTGACCAAGTGGACGGCTTGATGGAGGGACGTATGATGGTCTTCAGTATTGAAACTGCATGGAAACATTGCATGAAAAATAACATGGAAATAGTGAGGGACCTGGGGCTCGAACCCAGGTCCTGTAGTTTGCCAATGCTTGTGCCTGCCACTGAGCCACTTTGTTTCTTTGTAAATTAAATAAACAACAATCAATATAAAATAAAACAACACGCTAGTGGATTTTTAGCGCGCGTTTTTGAACTAGCCAATTACTGATGGCCACGCATCCTTCTTCTTCCTTGGCTTATCTTTCCTGAAAATATAACAAACATAGGCAACGGTTTTTAAACGTTCTTTTAGGCACTATATTAGAAAATAGTGAATAGCCCCTGGGGCTTCATAAATTAGGCGCGACATATGTTTATTGATCGTCCAATCATGCTTGATTCAGTCATGGTACTATGGTGGTCTAATTTTACCGCTTTTCAAAACGCCCAATTTGGACCTCCAAGAACCGTAATCTGCATCAATGGTAGAATCACATATAGTATACAAAAACGCAATTAAAGTAGATGGTTAGCTTCAGAAAGGTTTAATTAGCATGAATCCACAAATAAAATGCTATGTAAATGCATAAATTGTAAAATGCGATTATCAGAAAAAGTGGAAAAAGTCTGTCTTCTGTACAGTGATTCAAGGGGTTAGGGATGGTGTTCTTGATCCAGGTATGTTGCTTGATGTCCCAAGGATGCAATGGGATCAGTGTTGTGGCTTGAAACGACCTCTAACCCTGTTTTCAGTTTTGAAAAATCTTGGCCAAAGTGCAAGTTTTCTCTGAGTGTGTTTGCGCAGCTTTGCTCTCAATGTTGTTTTGTATCACTTGTATATACATTAGGCAATGTGTATGAAGAGAAATTATGGCCTCATAATGCAAAACATTCAATTTCAAGATCCTCCATAAACCTCCATAACCAAACTTCCTTTTTTGATCCATTTTTGAATTCTTGCTCTATTTGGCCCCTTGCACGAATTTGGCATATGCTTAAAGGTGAGTCAAGATCCATCAAAGTCAAATATCTTCCTTAATTGGCCTTTTTAATTTTCTTTTGATTTTAAAAAATTTAAAATTAATTAAATCCAATAAAATCAATAAAAAATAAAAAATCAATTAAAAAAAATGGAAATAAAAGGTGGGACACGTGGGAAGCATGGCTAAGCTAATTCAAGTGGAAAAAGTGGGCCCCTTTTGTCAAAAATGAAATTTCAAGGATAAATGATTTTGGCCATTTCACAAAAATTTCCCAACTTCTCCAATGCATATCTTGCTCAATTTTTAAGCTTTGATCATGTTCTTGGACATTTTAGAAAGGTCTTGAAGTCCTCTAAACAATGTCCTTGGTCCCATGTCATTTTGATTTACCAATCTCAAGTTATGGTCTTTGACTTAAAGTCCCTTTTTGTTGACTTTTGAAAATGACCTATAATGTTGAAATTGATAACTTTTTGTGAGAGCATTTCTTGGACTTGTAGTGTGAAGATGAGTTGTAGGAAATGTCTTCCCCTTCAAAATGAGCATTGGATGGGATTTTTCTGATGAACCATGAAAAAGTTATGCCTTGGTCAAGTTACAGTTGACTTTTCAGCTGTCCAAAAATAGAAACTTTTGCATCTTGATGATTTTTGAGCCAAGCTTTGAGAATCATGATCAAGCATTGATCAAATGATGTTTGTGGCTTCAAAATAAGATGTTGACCAAAAATTTTGACTTTTGACTGCCAAATGACCATTTTGCCCCTACAGTTGACTGTTGAGCAATTAGGGTTTTTGACTGTGCAACTTGACTTTGTGAGCCTTGAAACTTGACATGTAGGTACTTGACAATGTGTATGAGCATAGGAGACTTGATTGAGCCCTTGAAAACTTCAGCTTCCTTGAGAGAACCAAAACCCTAGTTTGACTGGCTTAGGAGGATGGTCTGACTGTGTGGCCCTTGAGTAAATTTGAACCAATTGTGGATGATTCTTGTCAAAACTTTGAAGATTATGGGAGGGCAAATTTTGGGGTACAACAAACGTCAATATGAGGCAGAGGGAAATCATCCTTAGGGCTGGCCCTGTTCAAATCCCTGTAATCAACACACATTCTGACCTTACCATCTTTCTTTGGCACTGGAACCACATTGGCAACCCACTGAGGGTAAGAAGTCACTGCTAGAAACCCGACATCAAATTGTTTCATAACCTCAGCTTTGATTTTCTCAGACATCTTTGGACGCATACGGCGGACCTTTTGCTTAACCGGCGGGCAGTCTTCCTTGGTAGGCAAATGATGAACTACGATGTCGGTATCCAACCCAGGCATGTCTTCGTAAGACCAGGCAAAGATTTACACATAATCATGCAACATCTGAACCAACCGTTGTTTCACGCTGAGCTCCAGGTTGGCACCAATCTTGACTTCCTTTCTGTCCGTCTCAGTACCCAGATTTACCGTTTCCACTGGCTCTTCATGTGGCTGAATGGCCCTCTCTTCCTGGAGTAGCAGTCTTGTAAGTTCACCAGGCACTTCGCAATCATCTTCACCTTCGCCTTCGGCTAAGTTGATCGGATTTTCGAAGTTATAACTGGCAGTAGTAGAGTCGTTACCAGTGAGATCCAGAGTGGATTGAAACCTGTACGAGTGAGTGTGTGTAAATACAGCTGTTTTGCAATATATAAAGAAAGAAAGAAAGGGAGCGTAAGATTTGAAATGTGAAAAACGTCCAATGCTTTTATTCATGATATATGAAAGTGACAAACAAAAGCCCTCACAAATAAAACCACGGTGCCCCGGGTAAGACACCGGGCCATAAAGTTTCAAATTATTGTTTATTACAAATCCAAAACAAAGAAGTTCATTACTGGGTGACAAAAGTAATGGGTGTAAAGTCTTTTGCAGTCCAGTTGCTAGGTCCACCGTTAATCGTTGGGTAAATCCAGCTGTCAAACTCGGATTCTTCCACTTCGTCTTCATCCCCAATAGCATTTACTCCATGGTTAGGCATGGGAGCAGTCACCACATTAGGCTTCTCGGGCGCCTCAAACTGAACCTCTTTAGCATCAATAAGGTCTTGAACCTTATTCCTCAGAGCCCAACAGTCATCTGTGTTATGTCCCGGGCTATCAGAGTGATAAGCGCAACGGGCGTTGGGGTTGTACTTCGGAGATGCTGTGTTTACCATCTTCGGAGCTTCTTTGACAGTTACCAGGCTAGTTGACAGCAGTTGCGGCAGGATCTGAGAGAGAGTCATGCTGAGCCGAGTATACTGCCGTTTGGGCCTCTCAGCTCTGGGTTGGTTGTATTGCTGAGGAGTAGCAGCAGGCTTAGAAATAACCACCGCGTTGACAGCTTGGAGGTGTTCCGGTTTGTCCTGCCTTCTTGGACCATACACAACACTTGCCTCCTTCTTAAAGGGCTTCTTTTCAGAATTGGAGGAGGTACCCTTCTGTATCTTTCCCGATTTTATACCAGCCTCGATCCTCTCACCAGTCAGGATCAGGTCAGTAAACCCAGCAGAGGAATTACCAATGAGATGGTTGAATAATGGGCCAGATAGGGTCCCCAAGAACATGTCCACTAGCTCACGATCTGTTAATGGTGGCTGCACCTTACCACCCAGATCTCTCCACTTCTGTGCGTACTCCTTAAAACCTTCACCCGATCCTAGCGATATACCCTGGAGTTGGGTACGCGTGGGAGCGAGGTCGGAGTTATATTGATACTGCTTGTAAAAAGCAGTGGCCAAATCCTCCCAGTTACGAATGTTGGTTCCATCCAGCTGATAGAACCATTCGAGGTGAGTCCCTGAAAGACTCTCCTGGAAGAAGTGGATCCATAAATTCTTGTCTGCTGTGTAAGGTTGGATCTTCCTTACATAAGAACGGAGGTGCATCTTAGGGCAGGAAGCCCCGTCATACTTCACAAAGGTCGGCGCCTTGAACTTGTGCGGGATCACCACCCCAGAAGATAACCCCAAGTCTCCGAAATCCAACCCAGGCACGCGTTGAATCTCCATAGCATTTAACCTATCCTCCAGTTGTCTGTATCGGTCCTCAGCAGGAGGGTATTGTTCGTCATTGAAGTTTGTCTCAGTGTCAGAGACCACAGGACTAGGGACCTCTCTCCCTTGGTGACTACCCTCCCCCACAGATGGTGTAGTCCTCTCAGCTTCATTCTGCAATGTGTTTCTGAGTCTGCGCCTAGTGTTGAATAGCACAATCCTCTTCTTCTTCTTATTCTTCTTCAGGAGCAAAGCCTTCAGCTCTTGTTATCCCTGGGCCAAGTTCATGACCATCTCCTGAAATTGGGCATTCTGGGCCGGAGGGCCTTGATAGCTTGCTCGGTAGTGAGTTCAGGATTCATGATGCTTGAGTGCTGAAATAAACAGCGAAGAAGATTAAGCAACCTGTAGGAAAAGGGTACCTGTAATGTATATGATGAATGAAATGCGTATGAATTATGTTTTCAAAGACAATCGGGAATCAACTTTGTAAACAAAAGGAACACACTTTATTAGATTCAAACTTTAAATTGTTCAACAATATGCCCTTAGGCGTTACAAGAATGAAAATACTGAAAAGGAAATAAAGCTATAAAAGAAACATCCAAAGCCCATCAGTGCTCCCATGGCCTCCTCTTCTCAGTATGGATTTAGTCATTCAGGGCCCGCTCATTCTCCAATTGCTTGGTCAGCTTCTGGATCTTCTGTTCCTGTTCGTTGAACTTTTCCCGATAATAATCCCACTCTTCCTGTAGCTGCGCCCAAGACCTCTTTAGGGTATCAATATCAGTGGGTATCTGAGGAGGGAGTATGGTTGGAGGAACCCCATCTCCATCAGAACTTTCAAGAATGATAGGCCTGACAGTTTCATACGGCATACCTAACTTCTGAGCACGGATGCGGACCCATTTGTGGTAGGCTTCCATAGGTAGAGAAGTCTTCAGTCCCAACTCATGTGGGTCAGCTTTGTGAATTCTGTCCCAAGCTTTGATGAATCTACGGCGCAGTTCGTCACTATCTTTCTGAAACTCAAAACTGATGTGAGGCACCAGCATCTCATGAGGCCCTGCTCTTCTGGCTCTTCCAAACTGTCGGAGAGCTAGACATGGATTATAAGAGATTCCTCCTTGGGTACCAATCAAAGGAACATTGGGGTATTCTCCGCAACGATCAATAACAACTACTTCATCCAAACCTCTGAGAGTCCAAATGATGTCCTTATCAGTGAGAGATATTAACCTATGAGCCCAACCTCTTCCTTCTTTGTTCTTCAGCACGAACTTAGGGAGGTGCGAAATAAACCACCTCACTAACAAAGAAATACAACACCACAGAGTTCCTCGTCTTCGGGCAGTACGAGCATAAAGTTGTTGCAGGATATCACCCAAGAGAGTGGGCACAGGGTTCAGAGACATGAAGATCGTTATGGAAGTGACGTTAATGAATTTATCAGGATTAGGAAACAAGACTAGACCATAGATTAAGAGAGCCAGAATGTCCTCGTACGCCCTGAAGTCCAAGTCATTCCAGAAACTGTTAGCTTTACCAATCAGAAACTTGGCCAAGAAGCCCTTAACTCCGCTTCTAGTCTCCCAGTTGTCCATTACCTCCTGGTTGGTCAAGGGAAGGGCTGCAGCAATCTCCTCGAGCCTAAGAGTCTTTTCCCAACCAGTGAAGGGAGTCTGATCCAAGATAGGGATGCCAAGCAAATCAGAGAACTCTTCCAGGGTAGGGACCAGCTGGAAGTCTTGAAAGGTGAAGCATTGGTACAGAGGGTCATAAAACTGGGTCAGGACACTCATCAGTTGTTGGTCCCACTTTGTAGTGACTAAGCCGAGAAGGGAACCGTGCCTCTGGATGAAGGAAGTAGTATTTGGAATTCTGCTAACCAACTCTTCAAGCAACTCAGGTGGGTGAACAAAATTGAACCGGATAGTGTTCCTTCGCATAGGCATCATGATGTCCTACAAAACAGAGCAAAGGTGAAACCCTCTTGTCTTTGAAATGGTCAGTCCTTGTGCAGGATGCATGTAATGTTTATGATGGCATGATGTTATGATAAAGCACACCACAAATATTCACAAAGGCAAACATGATAAGGCACACAAGTCACACAAGACAAGCCCTTAGAGTTTAGGCAAGCATGGGGTCTAGGTATTACCCTCTTTCAGTTTGTTGGTTAGGACCTGTCCTATCAAAAGTAACCGGGTTCTTAGAGGATCCCAATATCATTGACTACCCCCAATCGGTCATAACTCCAGCATCGCAATCTTTTCTTGCGGCCAGAACCATCGCGAGAGTTTAGCCTCAATGGGTGTAGCATATTGCTACTATTCTATTGGCCAAGTTGGGTCATTTAAGGTTCTAAGGTCGGTTGGTGCTTAATGACTCCTCCGAAGACCCATATTCTCCTTGTTGCAACACAAGGGATATCGGTACAGACCAAGGTGCCACACCAATGTAGCCACTGCTTCACCCGTGTCGGTCTACGCCGGACAGGTCCCTCACATCTTATGCTACCTAAAAAGGTATCCCCAGATCCGGGTTAGGATCTATGTAACTCCGATGCAGCCTACAATAATAAAGAAAACAAACACAGCAATTGAAAACACAAGTATGAGCTATCCTAAGGTACACCTCACTTTAAAGATATCCCCAGCAGAGTCGCCAGTTCTGTGATTAGTGGATCTGGAACTGACTGTTTAACGCTGGTTTCGCGAAATGTTGCGGAAGCAAGAGTCGTCACCGTGTTTTATTTTCTCCAACATGGATAGGACAAAAGCACAGCAAAATTCCTTATGAGATCTCTCTCGGTTCGGGAGGTAGATTTATAGGAAGGGAAGGTGTTAGCACCCTTTCTATCCATGGTTATCCATGGGCTCTTAGATACTTGCTCATTGTGTTTTCAAAAGTGTTTGCTTTTCAATTGTGAGTGGGTTTGAAAAAGTTTCATTTAAAGATTTCAGATCGACTCTTGTATCAGTCCTCAAGAGTGTTTGAAAAATTTGTTTTGAAAGCTTTTGAAGGTGTCAGTGTGAAAAGAGTTTTGATTTGTTTTTGAATAGAGCAAGTATCTATGAGTCATCTACCTACCCTAAGGAATTAGGCTGTGTAAATGTCCTTAAGGTAGTGCCATCCCACCATTGAGAGGTAGGTAGCACCACCGTTGGAGGTGTTCGGGTCAATTCGTTTGTTAGGGACAGTGTGGTCACCAGAGCAACAGTAGGACACCTTAGAAGCTACCCTTATGCCATTGATCATTTTTAATTCCGAGGCAACCATTTCGAGGAAACTGGATCATGTTATGGACATAAGGACTTACTAAAACGTCTTGTACTCAACGACCACGTTTTGAAGGTAAGGCAACAGTGAGGCGTATCCTAAGAGTGGTGTGTGAATTTGTGTGTTATTTCAGTTATGTTTATCTTTAATCATGCATCATTGTGGGCTACGGGTTGATTTTATTTGGGCCATTCATTCTTTCATGCAAAGCTTAGCAGTTTTAAGAGTGCGGAAATTTAAATACGGAAAGTAAAATCCTACGCTATTACAAGGCGCGGGTCTATACATCGCCAAATTACAAAGACCCGTTTGAATAAAAATGCGGAAAGTAAATAAATTCCTAATTACTATTACAAGGCTTGAGCAATTACATAATATTTACAAGGAAATAAATAAGAATAAATGCGCGAAAAGAAATTACAATCGAATATTCGAGGGCGTTGGACCCTTTTAGAATTAAATTGAAATTAAAAGTTAATTAATTATTAAATTAAGAAAAGGAATGTTTTTTTTTATGTTTTTGGTATTTATGAAATAAGAAAATTAAAATTGAATTAAAAGAAACCCTAATTCTAAGTTATTTTTAATTATTAATGAAAAATGTTAGAGTTTTAACCTAATTTAGCTAAATTAATTATTTAAAGTTTATTTACAAAATAAAAATAATAATAATAAAAGTGTTAATTTTATTTTTTGGTTTTTTATGAAAATGGTTAATTGATTAATTACTAACAATAAATAAAATAAAATAAAGAGTTAGAAAATAAATTGACAAATAAAATGAAAGGAAAATAATGAACCAAATGGAGGGGGTGCTGGGCCAGAAATGGGGGTGAAATGTTGAATCTGGGCCCATTGAGGCAAAGGCCTCGTTGACTTTTCCTGATCAAGCACCTGCTTGCTGACTGGGGTGCATCATAGACTTCATTCTGTGGCCACTGGGTGAGAGCTGGGGACACATGGCACACTGATGCATGAGGACGCATGGTGGATTTCTGGGCATATGCTGCATGGAAATATTTGAAACAAAATAATAGAAATTATTTGGGGGACCTGGGATTCGAACCCAGGTCCCAAGGGTCAATGCCTTTACGCCTAACCAACTGAGCTGTGTGACTTAATTGAAACAATAATAATACATAAATATTATATTAGCAACTCAAATAATCCCCTGGAAAAAAAAAGAAAAGCGCGCTTATTTCAAACGGACAAATGAGGAGGGGACGCGTCAGCGTCTTCTTCCTTGGACGCTGGTTTTTTTACCTGCGGATTTCTATCCGCATGAAGTTTCACAGGCTGCTTCAAAAATGGTCCTCAGGCCATGAAAACGCCACCTAAAGCCATGGATGACTACATCTATGTCCCCTGATCACACTTATGCCCTTGGATGGCCTTGATTTAACCTGAAACAAAAACGCCTAAAACACAAGAACGTGAACCCTAGAATCGGGCATCACGATTCAGGGCCTAACAATGAAATTGGCTAATGCAATCATGTTGGAAATTAATCAAGGAACATGAATATGCTAGCTTTTTTGAGAAAAAACGCAAGAATAGGGAGTTCCAAATTCATGCTCAGAGACGAGTTTATGATGACTTACAGTGATGTATAGGAGGTCTTAGGGCTTGGCAATGGTCGCGTTGGCTTCAGGGCGTTGCCAGGAAGAAAGCTACGTCTTCAGTTTTGTATGGAAAGGCCTGCAAGATAGCTTTAGGTCTCCCACTTTTTGACAGTTTTTTGAGTTTCTTTCTGGCCGTTTTTTGGTGTCTCTAGCTCGTGAATCCTCTTGTGATGGCTTGCATACATGTTATGCAATGTGTTTCAATCAGAATTAAGGGCCTTGAAGCCTTGCATTCATGCTTAAGATTTTTCCATAACTCCATTGAAACACTTTCCATTTTTGTGCCAAAATTTGAATTCTTGCTTGATTTAGCCCTTTGCACGAATTTGGAATGGTCATGATGGTGTATCAAAGCATTTCAATACAAAATATACCCTTTAATTAATTTTCTTGATTTTTATTTGATTTTAAAAGATTTAAAATGAATTAAATCAAATAAAATTAAATAAAAATGGAAAAATTAATTTTAAATCTTGAAATAATTTGTGGGACACGTGGGAATCATGGCCAAGCTGAAACAAGTGGAAAAAGTGGACCCCTTTTGTCAAAAATGAAGTTTCAAGGATAATTGATTTTGGCCATTTCACAAAAATTTCCCAACTTCTCCAATGCATATCTTGCTCAATTTTGAAGTTATGAACATGTTCTTGGACATTTTGGAAAGGTATTGAAGTCCTCTAACCAATGTATTTGGTCCCATGTCATTTTGATTTACCAATATCAAGTTATGGTCTTTGACTTAAAGTCCCTTTTTGTTGACTTTTGAAAATGTCTGGTATTCCGCCGGGGAACAATCTTAGATCAAGACTGCCGGGGATGCTTGCTTAGGAACATCTGTATACTCCGCCGGGGAATATTGAGATCTTCTGGGGATACCAAACTTCCTTAAGGCCGACAGTAGACTAACTCTGCTTGGGGAGAGTATCGCTGACTTGCTAGGGATATTGTGCCTTTTCAGGGCTGACGGGAGACCAACTCTGCTTGGGGAGAATATGGCTGGTTCTTGTCTTACTCTGCGGGGAGTGAAGGTATCCTGGTCATATTCTTCAGCCGAACCTACCTTAGTACCTTGGTAGACAAAGCATCTTTTACAGTTCGGACAATTCTTATTGCCCCAGCTTCTGTGGGAGAAGGTGCCTGATAACTGCTGATTTGACAAATCTTCTTTTGGTAGGCAAGTGACAAGATGACGGGACATAGTCGTACGCTGTGATCCCTAACTTTTTCCTGGACCGCGCTTTCGGGTTTTCAGTCCACCGGGATACCCATTTTTGCCGAAGCCGCCTTTTCAGGTTTTCGACTTGTCGGGTGTACAAATTTTCATTTTCATCCCTCATTTTTGCCCGAACCTTTTTGGTTCGCCGGGAGGCCCTTATTTTTGCCTAGGCCAGTCGACCTAGCGGGTCTTTGATTATGCGTAGTATTTTTTCGACTATGCCCACGTTCTCAGAGTGCAGAGAGTTGTCACTGTCTGTGTTGTGTTGCCATACTACCAGAAGATCTTCGTTTGATCATGCGAGATTCGTTGCGGGAATCCATGTCCAATGCCCCAAGTGACTCGGGCGGAGATTTGCCCCTGGCGATTTGGCCTTTTGAGAGATTCCCTGAATCTTGACTTAACTGCCCCAGATGATGGACAACGATCATGCTGTGCCCCTTGGTTGGAGGTGCTTTTGTTCACTAGATATTCTTCGTGCGAATTTCTCTACTGTTCGAACAAGTAGTCATATGCAAACAATGTTATATTAGAAATGCAAAGCTTATGTCTGTCCTGAAGTTTTTGAAAATGCATTTTCAGTAAAACAAGTGAATTTTGGTAAACTGTGATGTCAACTCAGATTTTACAGCGAGCCTTAAGGAGTCAGAATACCTTTCGTAACAGTATGCTTTCAAACTAACCCGTGCTTCAGCTAGGACTTTTTAAGGGTTATAACATGGCCTGGTTCACGGTTTAAGAAACAAAGGATAAAGGCTCAAATTTTATTTGTACCCACCCGCTCTTCGTGATGTTCTTCGATCCTAAACTCAGTTAATCGTGCATTAGACCTTGTTTGAGTCTTTGCTTTGATAATCCAGTGATGGTTCGGATGTTGACAATTTATTTTGAATAGGCAGTCATTTTTTTGTCGAGGGTTTGTATGACCTCTTTCTTTTTTGATTTCATTATCCCTATTTTTTCCTGAACTGTTTATTTTGTGATTACAGTCAGCGGGATGCCCCAGTTTTGTAAGTCTCCTTCATAGGTTTTGACTTATTGGGCTTTAGTTTTTTTTTGGTAATGACTTCCTGTCTTTATGATTATTCGGAACCATCATTGTCTTTTGCTTTGGAAGGACTCCTTTGATGTTATTCATTGTGCACTTGGATCAACTGAGAGAACTACCCTGCCCCAGGTTATGATTAAGGGTTTTAATTTTTGTGAAAAGAAAAAAAAACTCCTACTTCTTTGGCTTGAAGGGGTTGACGAGGGATTATCTTCCTTATAACTCCAGTGTTTAGGAATTGAAACAATGCATGTACCTCATCAGCGGGGTCTGTTCAAAAGCATACTGTAAAGATCATGGTATCATTTTCGTCATCGTCCCTCAAGAGGCTTAGAATTTTTCAATCGAGAGTTGATCATCACAAAAGATATGAAAACAATTTGAACATAGTGAATACAAATGGATTAATTCAAAACAGACATATGCGATGCATTAATGAAAGTAATAAAGTTTGCTATGACAATAATTGTTTGTATAAGCAAAGAAAAAATACAACTTGAACATTCGAATGAACAAAAGTTTTCTCGTCTTTAGGACTTGTCACTTCAAATGGTGACCCTTGGAGGGATGGTAGAAAAACTCAGCCTGACCACCTTGGGTGAACTCCACTGCTCCTTCATCAATCAGGTCCTAGATCTTGTTCTTCAGAGTCCAACAGTCGTCGGTGTCGTGTCCAGGACTGTTAGAATGGTAGGCACATCTCACACTCGGGTTATACCTGGAAGAGGAAGTGTTGGGATTCTTAGGAGGGTCCCTTAGCATTACCAGATTCAATCTCGACAGGTGTTGTAAAGCTTGAGACGGTGATACGTTGAGCTTGGTGAATTGCCTTCTAGGCTTGTCTGGCTTGCTCTGATCAACCCGTTGTTCTTGGCGAGGTCGTTGTTGGACCTGTGAAGTAGTAGCAACTTGGAGAGGTCTATTCATTGAACCAAACCTTTGACTTCTTGGAGGCTGATTACCGGTTTGGTCCCCAACCCTGACTACTTGCTTCATATTGTCTTGATGAAGCAGGTTGACCACAGTTATCAACTCTTCTTGCTCCCGAGCTAAGCCTTGGATAAGGGCCATTTGTCCCAGCATCTGGGTTCTCATAGTATCTACCTCAGCTTGCAGATGTTTCAGCCGTTCATCCTTATCGTCTTCAGGACTGTTCTTGACCAAATTCCCCATGAGGAGGGTTCTCAACTCTTCCTGCCCCTTGGATAGGCTTAGGAAGATTTCCCTGAACTGAGTCTCTTGAGCATGAAGATCCTGGTTGTCTTGTTGGGAAGCCATTGATGAAATAAACAGCGAAGAAGATAAGTGACCTGTGACAAGGGTACCTGTTATGCAATGATATGTATGATATGTGTATGCAATGTTTTCAAGGATCTCGCGGGGTAGACAAGAAAATTGTTAGAATTTGAATCCGGTAGCTTGATTGAAGGAACTTCATGTTGTTGAGAGTCCTTCTTCAAGAGTCAAAGGCTCACCATATCGAGTGGGTCATAGCCCTTGACTCAAGTTATCGTGCTTGGATTTCTGGACAACCATGGTTAGAGGAAAATAAATCCCCTTTTGCCCCTTGCTAGGCATTTTGATTAATCATGACCTGCATCACAGACCCTTGAGATCCTTGAGATGGGTTAGTCCTTATGCAGGATGCATGCAATGGTATGATGTTATGCTATGCATGGAGTGATGTAAGTAGGCCCTGTAACAAGTCCCAATTAAGGACTGGAAACAAAACATGCAAGGAACTCGTTTTGTTAGATAACAAGTACATGCAAGTAATTCACGTTTGATGGCACACAAGTCACACGGAGAGCCCTTAGAGTTTAGGCCAGCATGAAGTTTGGGTACTACCCTCTTTCAGTTTCGTTGGTTAAGACTTGTCCTATCAAAAGTAACCAGGTTCTAGAGGATTCCAATATCACTGTGTGATCGGTGGATCTGGAACTGACTGTTTAACGCTGGTTTCGCGAAATGTTGCGGAAGCAAGAGTCGCCACCGTCTTTTATTTTCTCCAACATGGATAGGACAAAAGCATAGCAAAATTCCTTATGAGATTTCTCTCGGTTCGGGAGGTAGATTTATAGGAAGGGAAGGTGTTAGCACCCTTTCTATCCATGGTTATCCATGGGCTCTTAGATACTTGCTCATTGTCTTTTCAAAAGTGTTTGCTTTTCAATTGTGAGTGGGTTTGAAAAAGTTTCGTTTAAAGATTTCAGATCGACTCTTGTATCAGTCCTCAAGAGTGTTTGTAAAATTTGTTTTGAAAGCTTTTGAAGGTGTCGGTGTGAAAAGAGTTTTGATTTGTTTTTGAATAGAGCAAGTATCTATGAGTCATCTACCTACCCTAAGGAATTAGGCTGTGTAAATGTCCTTAAGGTAGTGCCATCCCACCATTGAGAGGTAGGTAGCACCACCGTTGGAGGTGTTCGGGTCAATTCGTTTGTTAGGGACAGTGTGGTCACCAGAGCAACAGTAGGACACCTTAGAAGCTACCCTTATTCCATTGATCCTTTTTAATTCCGAGGCAACCATTTCGAGGCAACTGGATCATGTTATGGACATAAGGACTTACTAAAACGTCCTGTACTCGACGACGACGTTTCGAAGGTAAGGCAACAGTGAGGCGTACCCTAAGAGTGGTGTGTGAATTTGTGTGTTATTTCAGTTATGTTTATCTTTGATCATGCATCATTGTGGGCTACGGGTTGATTTTATTTGGGCCATTCATTCTTTCATGCAAAGTTTAGCAGTTTTAAGAGTGCGGAAATTTAAATGCGGAAAGTAAAATCCTACGCTATTACAAGGCGCGGGTCTATACATCGCCAAATTACAAAGACCCGTTTGAATAAAAATGCGGAAAGTAAATAAATTCCTAATTACTATTACAAGGCTTGAGCAATTACATAATATTTACAAGGAAATAAATAAGAATAAATGCACGAAAAGAAATTACAATCGAATATTCGAGGGCGTTGGACCCTTTTGGAATTAAATTGAAATTAAAAGTTAATTAATTATTAAATTAAGAAAAGGAATGTTTTTTTTTTATGTTTTTGGTATTTATGAAATAAGAAAATTAAAATATTAATTATAAGAAACCCTAATTCTAAGTTATTTTTAATTATTAATGAAAAATGTTAGAGTTTTAACCTAATTTAGCTAAATTAATTATTTAAAGTTTATTTACAAAATAAAAATAATAATAATAAAAGTGTTAATTCTATTTTTTGGTTTTTTATGAAAATGGTTAATTGATTAATTACTAATAATAAATAAAATAAAAAAAGAGTTAGAAAATAAATTGACAAATAAAATGAAAGGAAAATAATGAACCAAATGGAGGGGGTGCTGGGCCAGAAATGGGGGTGAAATGCTGAATCTGGGCCCATTGATGTAAAGGCCTCGTTGACTTTTCCTGATCAAGCGCCTGCTTGCTGACTGGGGTGCATCATAGACTTCATTCTGTGGCCACTGGATGAGAGCTGGGGACACATGGCACACTGATGCATGAGGACGCATGGTGGAATTCTGGGCATATGTTGCATGGAAATATTTGAAACAAAATAATAGAAATTATTTGGGGGACCTGGGATTCGAACCCAGGTCCCAAGGGTCAATGCCTGTACGCCTAACCAACTGAGCTGTGTGACTTAATTGAAACAATAATAATACATAAATATTATATTAGCAACTCAAATAATCCCCTGGAAAAAAAAAAGAAAAGCGCGCTTATTTCAAACGGACAAATGAGGAGGGGACGCGTCAGCGTCTTCTTCCTTGGACACTAGTTTTTTTACCTGCGGATTTCTATCCGCAGGAAGTTTCGCAGGCTGCTTCAAAAATGGTCCTCAGGCCATGAAAACGCCACCTAAAGCCATGGATGACCTCGTCTATGTCCCCTGATCACACTTATGCCCTTGGATGGCCTTGATTTAACCTGAAACAAAAACGCCTAAAACACAAGAACGTGAACCCTAGAATAGGGCATCACGATTCAGGGCTTAACAATGAAATTGGCTAATGCAATCATGTTGGAAATTAATCAAGGAACATGAATATGCTAGCTTTTTTGAGAAAAAAACGCAAGAATAGGGAGTTCAAGTGACGAGTTTGTGATGACTTACAGTGATGTATAGGAGGTCTTAGGGCTTGGCAATGGTCGCGTTGGCTTCAGGGTGTTGCCAGGAAGAAAGCTACGTCTTCAGTTTTGTATGGAAAGGCCTGCAAGATAGCTTTAGGTCTCCCACTTTTTGACAGTTTTTTGAGTTTCTTTCTGTCCGTTTTTTGGTGTCTCTAGCTCGTGAATCCTCTTGTGATGGCTTGCATACATGTTACGTATTGTGTTTCAATCAGAATTAAGGGCCTTGAAGCCTTGCATTCATGCTTAAGATTTTGCCATAACTCCATTGAAACACTTTCCATTTTTGTGCCAAAATTTGAATTCTTTCTTGATTTAGCCCTTTGCACGAATTTGGAATGGTCATGATGGTGTATCAAAGCATTTCAATACAAAATATACCCTTTAATTGATTTTCTTGATTTTTATTTGATTTTAAAAGATTTAAAATGAATTAAATCAAATAAAATTAAATAAAAATGGAAAAATTAATTTTAAATCTTGAAATAATTTGTGGGACACGTGGGAAGCATGTCCAAGCTGAAACAAGTGGAAAAAGTGGGCCCCTTTTGACAAAAATGAAGTTTCAAGGATAATTGATTTTGGCTATTTCACAAAAATTTCCCGACTTCTCCAATGCATATCTTGCTCAATTTTGAAGTTATGAACATGTTCTTGGACATTTTGGAAAGGTATTGAAGTCCTCTAACCAATGTCTTTGGTCCCATGTCATTTTTATTTACCAATCTCAAGTTATGGTCTTTGACGTAAAGTCCCTTTTTGTTGACTTTTGAAAATGACCTATAATGTTGAAATTGATAACTTTTTGTGAGAGCATTTCTTGGACTTGGAATGTGAAGATGAGTTGTAGGAAATTTCATCCCCTTCAAGATGAGTATTGGATGGGATTTTTCTGATGAACCATGAAAAAGTTATGCCTTGGTCAAGTTACAGTTGACTTTTCAGTTGTCCAAAAATAGAAACTTTTGACACCTTGATGATTTTTGAGCCATTCTTGTGGAATCATGGTCAATACTTGACCAAATGATGATTGTGGCTTCAAAATAAGATGTTGACCAAAAATTTTGACTTTTGACTGCCAAATGACCATTTTGCCCCTACAGTTGATTGTTGAGCAATTAGGGTTTTTGATTGTGCAACTTGACCTTGTGAGCCTTGAAACTTGACATGTAGGTGCTTGAAAATGTATATGAGCATATGCGACTTGATTGAGCCCTTGAAAACCTCCACTTCCTTGCAGGAACCAAAACCCTAATTTTGCCTGCCTTAGGAGGATGGTTGACTGTGTAGCCCTTGAATAAATTTTGAGCCATTTGGGGTGATGTTTGGCAAAACTTTGAAGAATATGGGAGGGAAAATTTTGGGGTACAACACACTGACTACCCTCAATCGGTCATAACTCCAGCGTCGCAATCTTTTCTTGCGACCAGAACCATCGCGAGAGTTTAGCCTCAATGGATGTAGCATACTGCTACTGTTCTATGGCCAAGTTGGGTCAATTTAGGGTTCTAAGGTCGGTTGGTGCTTAATGACTCCTCAGAAGACCCATATTCTCCTTGTTGCAACACAAGGGATATCGGTACAGACCAAGGTGTCACACCAACGTAGCCACTGCTTCACCCGTGTTGGTCTACGCTAGACATGTCCCTCACAGCTTATGCTACCTAAAAGGGTATCCTCGGATCCGGGTTAGGATCTATGAAACTCCGATGCAACCCACAATAATAAAGCAAACAAAACATTCAATTGAAAACATAAGTATGATCTAATCCTAAGGTACACCTCACTTTAAAAGATATCCCCAGCAGAGTCGCCAGTTCTGTGATCGGTGGAAATAGAACTGACTGTTTAAAGCTGGTTCGCGAAATGTCGCGGTAAGCAAGAGTCGCCACCGTATTTTATGTTCTCCAACATGGAAAGGACAAAAGCACAACAAAATTCCTTATTCGAGAATGTTTCTCGGTTCGGGAGGTAGATTTATAGAAAGGGAAGGTGTTAGCACCCTTTCTATCCGTGGTTATCCACGGGCTCTTAGGTACTTGCTCTTATGTTTTCAAAATATTTTTGCTTTTCAAGTGTGTGTGGGTTTTGAAAAAAAGTTTCGTTTGAAAAATTTCTAAGTAACTCTTGTATCTGTCCTCAAGAGTGTATGAAAAATTTTTTTGAAAACTTTTTGAAAGTGTGGGTGCGAAAAGTTATTTTTGTTTGTTTTGAAAAGAGCAAGTACCTATGAGAATCTACCTACTCTAAGGAATTAGGTTGTGTAAGATTTCTTTAAATAGTACTATCCCACTATTGAGAAGTAGCTAACACCGTCGTTGGAGGTGTTCGGGTCAATTCGATTATTAGGGACAAAGTGTTGTCACCGAAGCAATAATAGGACACCTTAGAAGTAACCCTAATGTCCTAGATCCTTTTTATTTGAGGCAACCGTTTCGAGGCAACTGGATCTTAGACAGGAGGGCGACCTCTAAAACAACCTATACTTGACGACCACATTCGAGGCATCCAGTGAGGCGTACCCTAGGAGTGGCATGTGCACGTGTGTTGAATTCAGTTTATGTTTATCTTTGATCATGCATTTGTGAGCTACGGGTTAATTTTATTTGGCATACAGTCTTGCAGGCATAATTAACAGTTAAGAGCGCGGAAAATAATGTACGGAAAGGTAAATCTACGCTATTACAAGGCGCGGGTCTATACATCGCCAAAAAACAAAAACCCGTTTTGGAAAATAAGTGCGGAAAGTAAAAGAAAGCGATAAAATCCTAATTAACTATTACATCCTTTGAGCAGATACATAAATAATCAAAATAAGAATAATGCGCGAAAGAAAATAAAATCGGGACGTCCTTAGGGTTTTGACCCTTTTGAGAAATAAAGAAATTTTGGTCCTTTTTTGTAATTGCATTAAAATTAAACCTAAACCTAATTAATCAATTAATTAAAAAAATGTTTTTTGTGTTTTTTATATTTTTAGTGAAAATAAAACAAAAGGGATTAAAATTAAAAGTTAAAACCTAATTCTAATTTAATTTTATTTATTATAAAAAAAAGTTAAAGTTAACCTAATTTAACTAATTTAATTAATTTACATTTTATTTACAAAAAATAAATAAATAAGAATAATGATAATTAGAAAATATGATTGAAAATTGTCAAACCCTAATTCTACATAATTTTTATTTATTGAGAAAAAAATTAAAATTAAACCTAAATTAAACTAAGTTGATTAATTAGAATTTATTTACAAAATAAATTAATAAATAAAAATAGTAATAATTAATAAAAATATTCACATTTTTTATTCTCTGAATTTATTAAAAATATTAATTTGTTAGTTAATTAAATAATATTAATAGTTATTAAAGAAAATAAAAAGAAAAGAAAAAAATAAAAAGTAGTAAAACCAGGGGGGTGTGATGACCCAAATGGAGGTTTGTCTGGAAATTTCAGGCCCAATACCCAAATGGTCTTCATCTTTTGACAATTAGATTGGTATTGTGAGACACTTGGCAAACTGAGCGCTGGAGTCCATGGTGGAATATTGTTGTGAATCTACATAGGATTATATTAGGAAAAATATGAACAAGGAATTTGGGGGACCTGGGAATCGAACCCAGGTCCCAACGATTGCCAGACTCGTCCCTTGCCACTGAGCCAAGCGCTTGTCTTTGATAGTATAATGGATCATGAAAATAATATATAAAAAAACAATTATGCTGGAAACCAAGAAAAAGCGCGCATTATATTTGAATCATCCAATAGCCTGCTTCCACGTCCTTCGTCTCCTATCTTTTTCCTGTAAAACAAAAGCAATTAGCGGGGGTTTTTAACCCCCACAAAATGTAAACACAAAAAATAGTGAATAGCTCTATGGTTAGTATAAATTGTTCGCGAGCATTGCACTGTGTTCGTCTTAATCAGACGGTTTCAACCATATGCGTTAAGGGTCCTGATTTTACTGTATGTGGAAAGCCCTAATCTGAGAGCTCTGAAACCCTAGATTTCATTAATGGTGTTTTGCAATTCTGGGCATTATAATGCAATTATTTTGTACCAAAAGCTCCGTCCAATCCCTGTGAATTCAAAACAATCAACAAAATACGTTAATGATGTATGAATCAGGAAATGCGATTATGAAAAAATTTCCAAACCGTGAGACTGTTATCTTTGGATTCTTTGAGTGTTAGATCTTGATTTTGATTGCAACGTGTTCCTGGGGAATTATGCAAGGTATTAGAATCCTTAAATTGGTTTGAAAGGGCCTGGAATGTGGAAAACTGTTTTCAAATTTTCTTGAGTTTTTTGGAATTGGCTATAGCTTCTGCAGCAGCTTTTTCACGTGAAGGGAATTAGGGTTAGATTCAACATATATAGTATGATGGTTTTAGGTTACAATCTTGGCCAAGAATCCATTGTATTCATGTTTTCAATATTTGATTTCAATCAAATATTTTTCAACTTTTTTTATTGATAAAACTTGCCAAAATTGGATTTTCTTGTCTCTTTGATTGGCACACGAAATCTCCAGCTCATATTGGTCATATTTGCTTCACAAAAGATTTGAAAAACATATCTTGGCATTTTCCTACAATTAAATTAATTAAATGAATTAATAATCAATTAAAAATCCAAATAATTAATAAAAATAAGAAAATAATTCAAATTAAGCTCAATGGGTCGTGCATAGGCCTTGGACAAAGTTTCAAGAAGGAATTTGAGGCCCATTAGCAAAAATGAAGTGTTTTGGACAAAGTTGACTTTTGCAAATTCCCAAAAATTTCCCAACTTCTCCAATGCATATCTTGCTCAATTTTGATCCTATGAACATGTTCTTGGACATTTTTGAAAGGTATTGAAGTCCTCTAACCAATGCCTTTGGTCCCATGTCATTTTGATTTACCAATCTCAAGTTATGGTCTTTAACTAATCGTGCATTTTTGTTGACTTTTGAAAATGACCTATAATGTAGAAATTGATAACGTTTTGTGAGAGCATTTCTTGGACTTGGAATGTGAATATGAGTTGTAGGAAATGTTCTCCCCTTCAAAATGAGCATTGTATGGGATTTTTCTGATGAACCATGAAAAAGTTATGCTTTGGTCAAGTTACAGTTGACTTTTCAGCTTTCCCAAAATAGAAACTTTTGACATCTTGATGATTTTTGAACCATGCTTGTGGAATCATGATCAAGACTTGATAAAATGATGATTGTGGCTTCAAAATAAGATGTTGACCAAAATTTTTGACTTTTGACTGTAAAATGACCATTTTGCCCCTGCAGTTGACTGTGAAGCAAATGAAGCTTTTGACTGTGCAACTTGATGCTGTGAGTCTTGCAACTTGGTATGTAGATGCTTGACAATGTATGGAGTCCTATGGGACTTGATTGAGCCATTGAAAATCCCAAATTCCTTGCAAGAACCAAAACCCTAATTTGACTGGCTTATGAGGGTGTTTAGACTGGGCAATCCCTTGAGTAGACTTGAGCAAATTGAAATGATGCCTGTCAAAACTTTGAAGAATATGGGAGGGCAAATTTTGGGGTACAACAATATCCATACATCATGGCATATGCATACGTATCATACAACACAATCTCATTTATTTTGAGAACATCATTACTCAATGCATTTCATACATCATGACATTACATACGACTAACTCTTTACGTTTCAAGGAAAAATGCAATCAAGTTCTCACGAGTTCTCTTTGGCTTAGTCAAATCGACACTAAGGTTTCTATTCTAGTTGAAGATGTTCTAAGACTTTCATCTGGGTCAGCCGAATCACCTCGAAGATTCCCCTAATTTCTATGCCAGTCAAAGTTAATTCGAGACCTCTCCCGGGATCAGTCAAATCGATACTAAGATTTCTCTCCCAGTTGAAGTTCTCACAAATTCTCCCTGGTTCAGTCAAATCGATACTAAGATTTCTATTCCAGTTCAAGCTATGAAGCTCGGAAATCGATCGGATAATATCTTGATTTCTCCAAAATACTATGAAGCCTAGAATCGACCATATAGTGGTATATCTCAAATTCAAGCTATGAAGCCCGGAAATCGACCAGATAACAGCTTAATTCCCCCATCACATTGTGAAGCCTGGAAATAGACCGGATAATAGTACAAGATACTATGAAACCTGGAATCGACCAGATAGTGGTATATCTCATATTAAAGCTATGAAGCCCAGAAATCGACCGGATAATATCTTGATTTTCTCCAAAATACTATGAAGCCTGGAATCGACTAGATAATGGTATAAGACACTGTGAAGCCTGGCGCACGACCAAATAATGGTGTAAAACACTGTGAAGACTGGAGCACGAGCAGATAGCGACAAGAGACACTGTGAAACCTGGAGCACGACCAGATAATAATATGAGGTACTGCGAAGCTTGGAATTCGACCAAATAGCAGGTTACTCGGCCAATTACTATGAAGCTTGGAAATTGACCAGATATTAGTATGCCTTAAATTCAAGTTGAAACTCGGATGCGACCGGATTAACACTTAATTTCTTCTGAAGCCTGGAACACGACCAAATAAGAATTGAGAAATTGCAAAGCCTGGAGCACGACCAGATAACAAGTGTAATCTCATCTCCCCAGTAAGTCACTATGAAACCTGGAGCATGTCCAGATAACAGTTAATCTTATTATTCTCAACAAATCACTGTAAAGCCTAGAGCACGACCAGATAGCAGTTCACTTTCACCTCCTCGACTAAGAGATGATTCCTCAGTAGAGTAACAAACAACTGAAGCTCCTAAAATTCTATTTCTCCCAAGACAGATACCAACATTCCTCAACATATTCCTCCTCAACGACAGGAACAAGAATTCTCATCAAAGGAATATCTCGGGAAATCGACATCCTGGATGGCATCTTTAAGCCCATCTCCGATGATTCTCCGTCATATTTTCCAAATGGAATATGTAAGCCCATTCCCGATACTACCTACACAGTCCAACAACATCTCAAACGAGTGCAAATTTCTGGGAAGCATAGTGTTCAATCATCTTCCACCTTCAGATTACAAAGGGCAGACAACAATCTACATCCTCAAGTTTAAGAAGATTGAACAGGGGCAGTTGTTGTACCCCAAAATTTACCCTCTTTTAATACACGCATATTATTGGTTTTATGGTTATGGAATAAAGATATATTTATCATGCTTCTTCAGGTTACAAGTGACGTTTATTTCGCCAATAGATGTTATCAGAGTATTTTCCGCGCTGAAGATCGGTTCGCCATTTTGCAATGAGTCGTGGTTCAAAGATTCAAAAGTCAAACCCGACGCGTCATATTCAGGTGTTCTTTCGCCAAGATATCTCTGATAATGTATTCTCAAATTCAGGTTCGGCTTAAGATTCAATTCTTTAAGGAAAGTCTCCGAATGTGTGAGTTTTCTCAAAGAAATGTGGTGAAAATTTGTGATGAAAGTGCAGTTTTTACGCACTAAAAAATTCATAACTTGAAGATCTGACTTGTTTTGAACCCGTTCCGATGGGCAAAATTCCGTCTTGACATTATCTACGTTTTTATCTCTCACAGCTGCAAACCAATTTCGTCAGAAGTTCTTCAAAAATGTGGATTTATCAAGTATTTCGGTACAGAAAATTTGTGACAGAAGTTTATTTACGTCATTTTCAGAAAATCATAACTTGGTCGATTTTCATTGTATCGAGCTGGTTCCGGCGCCAAAATTTCACAAATTGAGTTGGCTAACTTTTCACAGGAGTTATTGAGTTCGAACGGTATCCAAAAGGCCTTTGTTTTTTGCTCAGAGTGCACATGACGCGCTGAAAATCCTGAATGCTTAATATTATTTCATCTGGGTCGAAACTTCAAAAATTCATAACTCAGTCAATTTTTATTGGATTGGGCCCATCTTTTTACACAAGGTCGCTGACTCAGAGATTTACAACTTTGCTTCCAAAGTTGAGACCGGATTATTCTCCGATCAATACCAGTTTTTTATTGAAGAACGTGTCAGAGTTGACATTAGAGCCCAAAATAAGTTTGTGTGAGCCAAAACTTCAAAAATTCATAACTAATTCACCGTTTATTCGATTGAGCTCATTTTCGGACAGGAGTTAGTTATTGATGTCGGCTAAATTTTGTTTTCATAATTCAACTTCAAAAATTTCACTTAAGCCCTTGCGATTTAGCCCGGAACGTGACGAATTCAAGTGAATAAAAATCTGCACTATTGCTTGTGGTTATTGGAGGCTCAATTGCACATTTAAAGTCCATTTTTTTTCTTCTAATTTCCATTATATAATCTCATTCTTTTCACACAAACAACACGAGAGAAAAAAACTTTTGCCACAACACTGTCAAAACATCAAATTCTTTCAAGAAACCCTAAAACCTTGAAATCCTTATTACAAACCCTCATCTCACTATAAACAAGCCATCCTTGCTACAAACCCACATCTCACTACTTCTCTAGTAAGGGTAAGACTGGTTTGATCTCCATGATCAAAAGGGTATATAATCATTCATACATGCCATATCGGTTTTAATATTACAAAATTTCAAATATTTACTTTATTTGTATTTCATGATATAGTAATTTATTTAATGTGTTCGTGAGATTCAACATTGCAAATTTAGACAGAATCCCATGCAGGATTATTACAAAATGTTGAGGGTAAAACAGAACAACCACCAATGCATGGTGAGGCATACATCCTGAGAAGGTTAAGGGCGTGGGTTCAACAACCACCTCTATTGGTTTTTGTTTTCTTCCTTTCTATTTATCCTTTTACCTATTTTCATTCTTTCAGTTAAAAACTTTTTTTTCCATAAAACTTAACATTTTTCACAAACCTTTGATTTTTTCTCCTAAACTCGAATAATTAATTTTAGGTTTTTTAAATTTAATTTTAGGTTTTAAATTAATTTGTGGTTCATCATCCACCCCTGACATTTGCATTATCTTTATTTTCTAACCCTATTTTTCATTGATGTTTCTTCCCCTATCTATTTTTTGGCAAACTTAATTCTTTCTTGTTAATCATTATACATAAACTTTTTTTTCAAAATTAACTTTTTTTAATTAAAATTAATTAGATTTTAGGTTTTTCAATAAACCATTTTTTTTCAAAATTAACTTTTTTTAATTAAAATTAATTAGGTTTTAGGTTTTTTAATTAACCTTTTTTTTCAAAATTAACCTTTTTTAATTAAAATTAATTAGGTTATAGGTTTTTTTAATTAACCTTTTTTTTCTTTTTCAAAATTAACCTTTTTTTTAATTAAAATTAATTAAGATTTTTAAGTTTATTTAATTAATTATCACAAATCATTTTTTTCATAAAAAATCACCAAAATATTTTCTTTGCTATTTTAATCTTATTTTTATTTTCCTAGATAAAGTTTATAGGGCGCATTCAACTGTAATAGCGTAGATTTACTTTTTCCGCTTTTTTTCATCATTATCATGTAATTGCTTCCGGGATGTAATAGTTTTAGGATTTATTTTCCGCACTCTTTACTATTATGTAACTGCCCCAAAGCTCTATAATAGCTTAGGTTTACATTTCCGTCTTTATTTCCTGCTACTACATTTTATGCAATGCTTAAATTAATATGATTGTATGGAAAGATAAAAATGAACGATAGAAAACCTTAATTATGCAAAGATTAAATAACTGAAAAAACACATTGTTGCACACTTGCACCCCTAGGGTACTCCCCACTTGGTTGCCTCGAAAAACAATGGTCATGTCCCTCGAACGTAGGGATATCTTAACAAAAGACCCTAAATCTAAAAGTCATCATAAAGATCATAGTCCCTTAACGTCCCTCGAGTTACCTACGAGAAATGATCTTGTCCCTCGATGTTGCCTACGAATATATGATGAAAGTCTCTTCGAAATGCTAGGGTATCCTTACATGTTGCCTTCAATGACCATTACGTCCCTTTTGATAGTCCATTAAACTCCAACGACGGTGCTACCTATTTCTCAATAATGGGATAGCATTGTCTAAAGGAAAGCGAACAGACTTTTTCGAGTAGGTAGATAACTGTTAGGTACTTGCTCAAAACAATAAATCTTTCACACCAGACACTTTTCAAACAGAGTTTATTTCGAAAACAACTTCGTAACACTCTTGAGGGCAGAAACAAGGGTTAAAACGAAGTAAAACAAACTTTTCAAAACAAGCACACACAAGCAATTTCAAAATGAGTAATTACCTAAGAGCCCATGGAAAACCATGGATAGAAAGGGTGCTAACACCTTCCCTTTCTATAATCTACCCCCTGTACTCAGAAACATTCTCGAAAAAGGTTTTTTCTGTTCTTTTTCCTTTTCCTGATTGGATAAAATAAAAGTCGGTGGCGACTCTTGGTTACCGCGACATATTGCGAACAAAAAACGTAAACCAGTATTAACAGTCGGTTCTGCCACCGTATCAGAGAACTGGCGACTCTGCCGGGGACATAAAGTGGGGTTTACCTTAGGATCTAGGTCATTTTAAAATTGCTTCCTTGTTTTGTCTTGCCTGCTTTAAATTCAAGGGTTTTGTTTGGGTATTATTAAAGATCCTACACCCGGATCTGGGGACACTTTTTAGGTAAACAGCAATAGATCGTGGAGACTGTACGGCATAGACCGATGTGGTTTAAGCGATGTCTGTGTTAGTGTGACACTTTGGTTGGTACCGGTATCCTTCGTGTGGAAACGAGGAGAATACGGGGCCGCCGCGTGGTGTCGTAAAGCACTAACGTACCTTAGAACCTTAGTTGAACAAACTTGGCCATTAGAAAGTAGTGAGATAGCCGGCCTCGGTATAAAGCTGAGGATTGGTTGATACTCGATGCTACACTCATTGAGATCAGAATTCCGAGATATTTCGGCCGCAAGAAAAGATTGTTTGAGCTGAAAGAATGCCTGATAAAGGATGATCAGTGATATTGAGAATCATTAGAACCCGGTTACTTTTCTAAGACAGGTTGAACCAATCCAGCTTCAAGAGGGTATGATCTTAAAACTCAAGCAGGCCTTAAACCTAAGAACTTGGTGTGATTTGTCTGTGTTTGCTATACCTGTGATTTCTCATGACATCATAAACATCATACCATAGCATATCATGACTAACCATTTCAAGGATCTTGAGGTCTTGTGATGCAGGTTATGATAAATCAGACGTCTAACAAGGGGCAAGGGGATTTATTTTCCTCTAGCCAATGTCGTCATAAGATCAAAACTCAACAACTTGAGTCAGGGGCTATGACCCACTTGATATGGTGAGCTTGACTCTCGTAAAAGGACTCTCAACGATACAAAGTTTTTCAATCAAAGCTGCAATCAAATTCTAACAGTCTCATGTGTTTACCTCGCGAGATCCTTGAAAACATTGCATACATATCATACATATCATTACATAACAGGATTCATAACAGGTTTCTCATCTCCTCCGCTGTTTATTTCAGCAATGGCTCTTGAACAAACTGTGAAAGATCTTCAGACTCAGAACACGCGGTTCCAGAAAATGATTGTGGCTCTGGCCAAAGGACAGGAAGAGCTGAAGGCTCTGATTGTTAAGAAGAACACTAAGAAGACCAAGAGGACAGCCGGTGTGGCACATATGAGAAGAAGGTTCAGAGGGCCGCCAAGACGGGTTGTTGATTTAGCTTCTTCATCTAAGGAGGGAGAGAACCAAGAGGTTGAAGCCAGAGAAGAGGACCCTAGTCCTAAATAGTCTGACAATGAAACTGATTACAATGAGGAGCAGGACCCTCCGCCTGATGAAAGGTATAAGGAGTTAGAAGAGCGTCTGAGCGCTATGGAAATCCAGAAGGTTCCTGGGCTGGATTTTGAAGAGTTGGGTCTGGTCTCCGGGGTTGTCATCCCCCCAAAGTTCAAGGCACTGGTATTTTCTAAGTATGATGGGGTCTCTTATCCTAAAATGCATCTTCGTTCCTATGTGAGGAAGATACAGCCTCATACTGCTTACAAAGACTTGTGGGTTCACTTCTTCCAAGACAGTTTGTTTAGAACACAACTGGGTTGGTTCTATCAGCTGGAAAGAGCCAATGTTCGTAATTGGGAAGACCTTATTGTTGCATTTTATAAGCAATATTAGTATGATGCAGACCTTGCTCCCACCCGTACGCAACTCCAAAATTTGCCTATGGGTTCGAACGAGGGTTTCAAGGATTATGCTCAAAAGTGGAGAGATTTGGCTGGAAGAGTTCAACCTCCCTTGGCTGACAGGGAGCTCGTGGATATATTTCTGGGAACTTTGAATGGACCATTCTTCAAGCATCTAATTGGAAGTTCATCGGCAAGTGTGATACGGTGGGAGAACTGACTATGGTTTTGCGTTTGTTTTCGCAAATGTTTCGGTTGAGCAAGAGTCGCCACCGACTTTTTATTTTATCCTAAGGAAAGGTTAAAAAGCACAGCAAAAAACCTTTTGAGATGTTTTCTTGGGTTCAGGGAGTAGATTATAGAAAGGGAAGGTATTAGCACCCTTTCTATCCATGGTTATCCATGGGCTCTTAGTTACTTGCTTAGATCACTTGCCTTTTGTTTTCAATTGTTTTAAATGGTGCTTGAGTGTGTGGGTTTTGAAAATGTTTTGAAAAGATGCCAATGTGGTGGCAACCTTTGTAATGATCCATGTGGGGATGTATACAAAGATGTATGTCTTTTGAAAAGGTTTTCATTTGTTTTTTGAAAGTGGTTTTTGAAAGTGTAGTGTTGTGTGGTTTTGAAATTTAGGCAAGTGTTTTGTTTTGCAAGTTTGATTCAAGTAACTAAGAGGTTATCTACTCCTAAATTTCTCAAAAGATTATTACTATGTTTTAACCCTTTTAACAAGTTTGTTCCACCATTGTATTTGGTGGACAATCTTGTGTTAGGATGTGAAAGAGACAGGCGCGGGTCATCGTTTAGACCATAATTGCAACGGCGTTAAATGTCTTTGGGCAATTTTCTTTAAGGGACTGGATCATTTGTTTTTGTTTGTTTTGAAAAGTTTTGTCGAGGGACTATGATCATTCAAATTGTTTGCTTTGCCCAAAGAAGTTCAACATACAATATGGCCCATTTATTTGAAGGCAACAAGTGGAATACCCTAGGGGTGCAAGTGTGATTTGTGTGTCCATTTTCATGCTTATTTATCTTGAGATTAGGTCATAACTATTTTTTTTATCGTTTTTTCGCATACAAACCCTAATTCTAACATGTTATCATTAGAAAGCAATAAAGTGCGAAATTAAATTTACTAAGCTATTACAAAACCAAATATGGGAAGGGGGGTACAAATGTTCAAATGGGGATATTGACAAGAATTTAAATCTAAATTATTACATCATTTTGAATATTTGCAATTTAATCAATGTACAAAAATTAAATAAGAATGCAAGATGCAAAAGAAATGTTTTGTATATGTATGAAAAAATATTATTTATGTAAAAGAGAAAAGAAAATAAAAATTATATTATTTTTTTGGAGTATTTTGAATTTAGGGCAAAAACCCTAATTTTAAAGAAAATGTATTATTATCTAATTTAATACAAATATTTATTTATTATTTATAAAAATAAAATAAAATGAAGTATATTATGAAAATTTTTTGTATCAAATATTAATAAAAATGAAAAATTCAAGTATTTTTATATTTTAGCTTAAATATATTAATAAACATATATCTATATATATATTAATTTCTTAAATATGCATTATGTGCAAAATATTTAATATTTAATAAAATAAATAAAAAAGGTATTATTTTTTTTTATGTGGAATATTTTCAGAAGGTAAATAAAAAAAAATGTATTTACACTATTTCTCTATTTATTCTAATAATAGTATATATATAATATTTATATACAAACAAAAGAAATAAATCAAATAAATATGTCATATATTCAAAAAAATGATGGAAAAAATATTTTTATTTTTTTAATGTCATGAGAAAAAATAAACAAAGTCAATCAAAAAAGAAAAAGTCAAAAAAGAATAAAAATAAAGCAAATGGGCTCAGGGGGTGTAATAGAAATTAAGTGGTGTGAATAAGAAAAGATATACAGGCCCAGCCCAAAGAACACTGTCTTCAACCTCCAGCAACAAAATTCAAAAAAACGCACGCCCCTGTTCTTCAATGTCCAACTCTCGATTCCTGGCTTTTCAGCAAAAACTCATAACACAACAAATGTTCAGCATGAAGAGACGGTTCTAACCATGTATGGAACTTGACCTAACTCTCTAAGATGAGGGAGAATTTCTCCTCCCCCAAATCCTAACCTAGTTTTTCTTCCATTTTCAAACTACAAATTCTCTCTACTCAGGCAAAAGAAATGAAATGTAAAGATATGTACATGCTCAGGGCTATGAGTAGAACCTTGTTTCTTCACAAACTTAAGACTAAAGATGCATGATAAGAGAGATACGAGTTCAAAGTTTTACCTGTGCAGCTGAACTTCTATCTGGAGAATGAGGAACTTCTAGTGCAAGGTAATGATTGGAAAAGCTTCCTTGAGGTCCAGGGATGCTTTTTCAATGCTTACTTTGTCTTGTAACTTCTTGTATCAAGCTATAGAACTTCACCTGCAAAAGGAAAAAATGAAAATGGTGGAAGCTGTTAGAGGGATTACAGGTCAGGTTTTAGATCATGGTTAGCTTGCATATATGCTAGGGAATGTGTATGGATTGATTTTGGTAAGAATGCTCGAGGGAAATGGGAGTTGGCACTCAAACTGCAGAGGCAACTCTGTTTTTGCAGTTTGAGGATGATTCTGAGATGGAGGGTGTTTTGGAGGTGCAAGGGTCGTGTCTTGGCTTGGTTAGGTTCTATGGAAGATGTTTGATAACTTTGTTCTTGTGTTTCTATGCTGAAGAGAGAGTTGGTCCAAGTTATGCAATGTTACTTGAATTTGAAGCAAGCAATGGTCACTTGGTGTTTTAGGTCAGTAGGGGCCTCTAATCCTGCTGCATAAGCCTCTCTTGATCAGAGCAATTTGCCCATAATCTTGTGCCCATGAGATCCTAACTGTACTTGCTTGGATTTCAATTTGACATAAAGCTAGCTTTTTACAAAAATGGATAAAGCACTTTATCTAGTTTAGGATTAATCTTGCATACAATGCTTGCACTCAAAGAACAACACCTTAACACATTGAATATGCATTAAATTATTGAGTATGGAATTGTTCAAGGACCTGTAATCAAGCATAAAGCAAGCTGAGTTAAAATTTGCAAGATTATGAACATGTTTTGATGAAGAACAAAAGTGAGTTTTTGCCAATTTGTGAAATTCGAATCTCTCAAGTTATGAGGTTGTTTGATGAGTTCTTGGACATTTTGGAAAGCTTGGAATGTGTACTACAATCCATCTTTGAAATGCAAATTAAAATTCCAAGTGGAAGGGTATGAAAAGTGGCCTTGAAGTGGGGTAGAAAACCTTGTCAAAATAGGTTAAAATTTCACTAAGTTAAAAATGGTTTAGTGCCCTTATTCAAAAAATTGTAACTTGAGATACAAGCTTCAAATGAGAAAACTTTGTGAATCAAAGTTGTAGATTATGCAACAAGCTACAACTTTCATGTTTTGACTTTTGTTTGAATCCAAATGGATCTTGGTGAAAAGATGGGGCAAAGTTGGGAAAAAATTAGGGTTTTTCATAACTTAGAAAAATTCTAAGTTATGAAAAATTCCATTTTCAAACCCTAATTTACATTTTGTGATTTCTTGGTGAACAATTTTCATGATTTGGCATGTTTTGATGAAAAATGAATCTTGACTCTTGATTTTGACCAAAAAGTCAAAGTTTGACTTTTCAGTATACAGTCAAAATTGATCAATTGACTGGGAAATTCAACTGTCAATCTTGTGTACTTGGGATCTTTTGAGCTTGATGAATGTGTCAATACCATTTCATTGAGTCCTTGAGTCCATATGTGAACTTGGTTTGCCATTGGCTAGGTCAAACAGTCAAAAATTGCCTTTGTGCAGTCAAAACCCTAAAAATGACCATTTTGCCCTTTTGGTGATCTGATCAAATTTCTTGGAGAATTGTGATCCAAACTTGATCAAATGGTCCATATGAGTTCAATATGTTGATGTGGGTCAATTTTCATGAGGTTTGACTGTCAATTGGCCACAGTTGACATTTTCCCCAATACAGCTGATTTCTAGGTCAACTGTCCAATTGACTGGGCAAAACTTGGAATCAAGACTTGAAACTTGGTATAGGTAAACTTGGGAGTCCAATATGAAGCATGAAAGTAATCTTAGGCATTTTAGGTCAAAACATCCTTAGGCAAACACAAACCCTAATTTGAGTCCACAGTGCAAGGAGAAGTCTTGAGCAGAGGAAACCCTAACTGGATCTTGATCTTCAAAGGTCTTGTGATGAGAAAATGTTGAGGAAGTGGGAGGGCAAATTTTGGGGTACAACAGTTGCCCCTGTTCAATCTTCTTGAACCTGAAGAGTTAGATTGGCAAGTTTGCCTTTCGTGACTCGAGGGTAAAAGGAGATTGGACACTAGAGTGCCCGGAAATTTGCACTCGCATGCTGGAGTCTCAACAATGTGGTGTCGGGAATGGGCTTATAGATGCCATTTGGAGAGATGGTGGATAGGGAGATGGGCTTATAGATGCCATCTGGAGATGTGACGGAACCTTAACGGGAATGGGCTTATAGATGCCATTTGGAAGTGTCGGTCGCATAAGAGATTCCTTTGCGAGAACTTGTGTATTTGAGAAAGACAGATGTTTTCCTGGCTTGTTACAGGTGTTTGATCTTCAGTCTCCTTATGCAGACATGCCCTGGCTAGATACAGGTGTCGAATCTACAATCGTTTGCTCACAGATGTGCCCTGGCTGGATACAGGAGTCGAATCTGGAAATAGTCGTTAATAGACGTGCCCTGGCTGGATACAGGAATCGAATCTTCGGACTCTTCAGACGTGCCCTGGCTAGATACAGGAATCGAGTCTGGAAACGTGGTCAACAGATATGCCCTGGCTGGATACAGGAATCGAATCTGGAGATGTTGTAGCTGATAGATGTGCCCTGGCTGGATACAGGAATCGAATCTTCGAACTTTTCAGACGTGCCCTGGCTAGATACAGGAATCGAGTCTAGAAACTGATCACTCTCAGATGTGCCCTGGCTAGATACAAGTATCGAATCTGGAATTGTGACAGTTGAAGGTAGTTGTTTTTGAGATTGTCTTTATCCTGAAAAGGCAAAAAACGTAAGTTGTATGCAATGTCATGATGTATGATATGCATGATGTCATGATGTTCAACATGAGATGGTGTTGTATGCGCTTTATAATATATGTAAGCAAGATGTATGAAAATGTGAAATGTTTATGGATGTAATTTCGCTTTAGGAAAATAAATCCTTGACGATCGGCCGGAGAATTGCTCTGTGGAAGAGATACTTGGCCGAAGTTTTGATGCGAGGCCTGTTGAGGACTCTAATGATAGATTCCGCTGGGGATAATGATGATAAACTCCGCTGGGGATTGAAGGAACTTTGCCGAGGGCGGTCTTCCGTGGTTTTTTAGCTGAGGATAACCCAGTTATAAGTCCTTGTGAGGAAATAACTCTAAATAAAACTCAGGAGAGACGTCCGTACTCTGCAGGGGATAAGCTTCCAGAATCTACTGGGGATGAGCTTTAAGATCTGCCGAGGAATGCTGTGCTTTTTCAGGATCGACGGGGAACCAACTCTGCTTGGGGAAAGTACTACTGAACCTTGTTTTACCCTGCGGGGAGTTGAGATGATTTGGCCACATTTTTCAGTTGAACCCACCTTGGTACCTTGGCGGACAAAACAACCAGGCTGCATTAGACAACTTCACAGTGCCCCTGTCTCTGATGTCACCTGTAATCAATCTCTTGTTTCATATGCAAATATTTATGAATTAGCAATTTAATGTCAAATGCATATATCAAAAATGAACATTGGACGTTCTTCGCAAAACAAAAAAAAGGAAAACAATGGTAATTTGTATGGACAAGTGAATTTGTATTGATTTAAACTTTGCCTGTGAATAGGCGTTTTTTGTACAAGAGGCTGACATCCTAGTAAAAGGACGCCGCCAAATAACAAAGAGTTTACAATTTGAGAAAAGAAACAAAACAGCTATGTGAACACTCCCACTGGGTTCCAACTCTGCTATCGCCTTTATATCTTCGAACATCTCATCGCTTTGCTGCCTAATTGAAGATGAAGCTGATTGGTCGATGCCGAAACCTGGAGCCAGATAGTTGATGCTGAATTCCGGATGCGAAAGGATCCAATGAGACATAGTGTTACGCTTTTATCCCTAACTTTTGCCTGGACCGCCCTTTCGGGTTTTCAGTCCACCGGGATACCCATTTTTGCCCAAGCCGCCTTTTCAGGTTTTCGACTTGCCGGGTGTACAGATTTTTATTCATTTCATCCCTTACTTTTGCCCGAACCCTTTTGGTTCGCCGGGAAGCCCTTATTTTTGCCTAGGTATGTCAACCTAGCGGGTCTTTTATTTATGCGTAGTGTTTTTTCACTATGTCTGCATTGGCGGGGTGAGGAAGGTCGTCACCATCCATGGTGGTTAGGATCATGGCTCCTCCTGAGAACACACGTTTAACCACAAATGGCCCTTCGTATGTAGGGGTCCATTTGCCCCGGGGATCACTTTAAGGAAGGATGATGCGTTTGATTACCAGGTCCCCAACTCGATACTCTTGCGGTCTGACTTTCTTGTTAAATGCCCTGATCATCCGTTTCTGATACGTTTGACCATGACAGATAACAGTGAGCCTCTTTTCGTCAATCAGATTTAATTGATCAAGTCGAGTTTGGATCCAATCATCTTCATTCAAGTCTGCATCCTTCATTATCCGGAGAGAGGGTATCTGGACTTCAATTGGCAAGACTGCCTCCATGCCATAGACCAAGGAGAAGGGAGTTGCCCCAGTTGACGTTCTGGCTGAGGTACGGTACCCATGCAGAGCGAACGGTAACATATCATACCAATCTTTATAGGTCACTGTCATCTTTTGCACAATTTTCTTGATATTCTTATTGGCTGCCTCTACAGCCCCATTCATCTTCGGCCGGTAGGGAGAAGAATTGTGGTGTTGTATCTTGAATTGTTCACAGAGTTCAGTGATTATTTTGTTATTGAGATTGGTACCATTATCCGTAATGATTCTTTTCGGGACTCCGTACCGACAGATCAGATTATGCCGGATGAAACGTGCCACGACGCTCTTGGTTACTGTGGCATAGGATGCTGCCTCAACCCACTTTGTAAAATAATCAATTGCCACTAGGATGAAGCGATGCCCATTAGATGCCGTAGGTTTAATCTCACCGATCATGTCTATGCCCCACATTGCAAACGGCCAAGGCGCAGTCAGAACATTCAAAGGAACCGAAGGGATATGCACCTTGTCAGCATAGATCTGGCATTTATGACAAGTTCGGGAGTGTTGGTAACAATCGGCTTCCATTGTGGACCAGAAATATCCTGCCCGAAGGATTTTCTTAGCCATGGTGTGTCCACTGGAATGTGTTCCAAATGTACCTTCATGCAGTTCTGTCATGATTTTCTCTGCTTCTGCCTTATCCACACAACGTAGCAGAGTTGAATCATGATTCCGTTTGTAGAGAATGCCGTTGCTGAGGAAGAATTTTGCAGCAAACCTCCTCATGAACTTCTTATCATTTACAGACGCACCTTCAGGGTATTCCTGATCTTCCAGGTATCTCTTCACCTCATGATACCAGGGTTTTTCAATAACCTTCTCAGCCTCGAGCTCGCAGCAGTATGCCGGTTCATCCAACTTCCAGATAATGATTCGGGGAGCCTCATTGTCCCATTTAACTTTGAACATTGAAGACATCGTAGCTAGGGCGTCCGCTAGCTGATTCTCCTCTCTAGGGAAGTGCTCAAAAGTTATCTCTTCAAAGTGGGGGAGCAAGGTCGACACATACTCCTTGTAAGGAATAAGATTCGGGTGTTTCGTATCCCACTCGCCTTTGATCTGATTGATCACGAGAGCGGAATCTCCGAAGACACTTAGAGATTTTATCCTTAAGTCGATTGCAGCTTGTAAACCCATGATACATGCCTCATATTCTGCCATGTTGTTGGTGCAGCTGAAACATAATCGGGCGGTGAGGGGAGTATGAGTTCCTTTGGGAGATATGATTACAGCGTCGACGCTGTTACCCAAAGCATTGGAGGCTCCATCAAAATGCATAGACCATCGGGATCCTTCCTCAGGTCCTTCATCCGGTCCAGGTACTTCACAGTCAGTTACCACCATGATGTCTTCGTCCGGAAAATCAAAGTTCAATGATTGGTAATCGTCCACAGGTTGGTGTGCCAAATGATCTGCCAGTACACTTCCCTTAATTGCTTTCTGAGTTGTATACTGGATGTCATACTCTGTTAAGATCATTTGCCATCTCGCTATTCTTCCAGACAGAGCGGGCTTTTCAAATATGTACTTGATGGGATCCATCTTTGAAATCAATAAAGTAGTGTGAGTCAGCATATACTGTCTCAGCCGGCGAGCAGCCCATACAAGAGCGCAACAAGTTTTCTCAAGCAGTGAGTAACGAGACTCACAGTCGGTAAACTTTTTGCTCAAGTAATAAATAGCGTGCTCTTTTCGGCCAGACTCGTCATGCTGCCCCAGCACACACCCCATTGAATTGTCAAGTACTGTCAAGTATAGTATCAGAGGTCTTCCTTCCACCGGTGGCATAAGAATGGGTGGCTCTTGGAGATATTCCTTTATCCTTTCAAAGGCGGCCTGACATTCATCATTCCAGCGTACTACTTGATCTTTCTTCAGCAATTTGAAGATTGGCTCACAAGTAGCTGTCAGATGTGAGATGAATCGGGCAATGTAATTCATTCGTCCTAGGAAACCTCTGACTTCTTTCTCTGTTCTTGGAGTCGGCATCTCTTGTATGGCTTTTACCTTGGCAGGATCCACCTGAATACCTTTATCACTTACAATGAAACCTAGCAATTTTCCGGATCTTACCCCAAAGGTGCATTTGTTGGGATTCAACCTCAGCTTGTATAACTTGAGTCGGTCAAACAACTTCCTCAGATGGTCAAGGTGCTCCTCCTCAGTTTGAGACCTTGCAATCATGTCATCAACGTATACCTCAATCTCATGGTGGATCATATCATGAAATAAACCAACCATGGCACGTTGGTAGGTTGCCCCAGCATTTTTCAATCCGAATGGCATGACCTTATAACACAAGGTGCCCCACTGAGTCACAAAGGTAGTCTTCTCCATATCCTCTGGAGCCATCTTGATCTGATTATACCCTGAAAAACCATCCATGAAGGAGAACACCTTGTGTTGAGCTGTATTGTCAACAAGGACATCAATGTGAGGTAGGGGAAGTCATCCTTGGGGCTGGCCCTGTTCAGATCTCTGTAGTCAACACACATTCTGACTTTACCGTCCTTCTTCGGCACTGGCACCACATTGGCAACCCACTGAGGGTAAGAAGTCACTGCAAGGAACCCGGCATCAAACTGTTTCATAACCTCGGCCTTGATCTTTTCAGACATCTCTGGACGCATTCGTCGGACTTTTTGCTTTACCGGAGGGCAATCTTCCTTGGTTGGCAGGTGGTGAACTACAATGTCGGCATCCAAACCAGGCATATCTTCATAGGACCAAGCAAAAATCTCCATGTAATCCTGTAGCATCTGTATCAATCGTTGCTTCACGCTGAGCTCTAGATTGGCACCAATCTTGACCTCTTTCCTATCCGTCTCAGTACCCAGGTTAATTGTCTCCACCGGCTCTTCATGTGGTTGAATAGCTATCTCTTCCTGGAGTAGCAGTCTTGCGAGTTCACCAGGCACTTCGCAATCATCTTCACCTTCGTCTTCGGCCAAGTTGATCAGATTTTCGAAGTCATAACTGGCGGTAGCAGAGCTGTTACCAGTGAGATCCAGAGTGGATTGGAACCTGTATAAGTGAGTGTGTGTAAATATAGCTGTTTTGCTATATATATAACACAGAAAGGAAAAGAGCACAAGATTTGAAATGCAACAAACGTCCAATGTTTTGATTGATGATATATGAAAATGTCATACAAAAAGCCCTCACAAATGGAGCTACGATGCCCCGGGTAGGACACCGAGCCAACAAAGTTTTAACATATTGTTTGTTACAAATTGGAAATCAAAAGGAATTAATTACTGCGTGATAAATGTGATAGGGGTAAAATCCTTTGCCGTCCAGTTGCTTGGTCCGTCGCTGGTAGTCGGGTAGATCCAACTGTCAAACTCTGCTTCCTCTACATCTTCCTCGATAGCATTCACCCTTGAGCTGGAGATAAACACCGGAGCCTTTCTGATCTTTTCTTTGCGCACAGCCCTCTGAGCCTCTGCAGTAAAGCCTAGCCCAAACTTGTCATTCTTCTGAGTGAAGTCAGGAAGCTGACCCCAGTTTGCATAATTGCCTTTCTGAACCACAGCCCGGGCATCCCTTAGGGAAGTCATCTTCAAGGAAACGTTCTCTTCGACTGTTGTTTCTGCAGCTGCTGAAATTGGATGTACCTCCTCGAAATGCTGAAAGGGGGTTTCAATAAACTCCCCGTCCATCTCAATGTATCTGAAGGAATTCAAATGGCTCACCATGTATTCCTCTTCTCCTTGCACAGTGACGATCTTCCCTCTGACAGGGTACTTCAGCTTCTGGTGCAAGGTAGAGGTCACTGCCCCAGCTTTATGGATCCAAGGTCGACCCAGTAGACAAGAGTACGATGGACGTATATCCATCACATAAAAAGTAGAGTCAAACACTTGAGAGCCCACACGAATAGGGATGTTAACCTCTCCATGAACCATCCTTTTTGAACCGTCAAAGGCCCTGACGATGATATTGCTGGGCTTCAATTCCAGGCCTTCATAATCCAGACGGTCTAAAGCCTTTTTCGGTAGAACATTCAAAGAAGAACCAGTATCCACCAATACATGCGCCAGAGTAGTGCCCCTGCATTCGATAGAGACATGCAGGGCATCATTGTGGTCTCTTCCTTTCGCGGTCAGGTCAGCATCTGAAAAACCCAAGCCATTGTCTGCTGTCAGATTTGCTATGCAATCAGTGAACTGGACTGCAGACGTCTCCTGCGGCACATGGGCCGTCTTGAGAAATGAGATCAAGGCCTTAGCATGGGCATCGGAGCATAGCAATAAGGAGAGCATGGAGATCTTGGAGGGCGTATGCCCCAGCTGCTCGACAACATTGAAATCACTTTTCTTTATTATTTTCAGGATCTCCTCCATTTCTTGTTGGGAGGCTTCAGCATTTATGGGTATTGGTGCCTCCATCCGGGCAGGCTCTTCTTCAATCCCTTTGCCCCGAGCATTTGATGACTCGGCAGCAGGGGAAACAACTTGATCAACAACAGTAACAGGTACACTTGTAGGTGTTATAAGGAGGGGTCTTCGAATAGCGGGCGGTGCAATGTCAGGCGAGAAGAGCCTGCCACTGCGGGTGACCTTGGCTGGACCCGTGATATCGCAGATACTGGCGCCAATGTCGAATTCTTGTTTGATTCCATTTACATATACGTCTGCCCCGTAATGCCAAGGGACAGCTTTATCAGATACGTAGGGGAGAGGCCCCGGAACAGTAATAATCACAGGTGCAACAGTCATGATTTGAACAGGCTTCTTCGGGGGAGCCTTGATTGGATTATTGAAGATGGTAATCACAGAAACTTCTTTTATCGGAACCAACTGAACAGCAGACTTTTTGAATAGAATTTCCTTGCTATCCATTAGGCCTTGGATGCCTAACCTCAGCAAGGGACAATCAGATAGGGAAACAGCACAGAACAGGCAACCTTCACCGCAACCCGGAAATAAACCGGCCCGCAGTAGGTTCCTCTTAACGGTCTTCAGAGGGGTGACAACTTCATCTACCGAAACAGCGTACATTTCTTCCTCAATGGCATTTACTCTATGCTGGGGCATAGGAGCAGTTACGACATTTGGTCTCTCCGGCGCTTCAAACTGAATTTCCTTTGCGTCGATCAAATCTTGCACTTTGTTTCTCAAGGCCCAGCAATCATCAGTAGTGTGCCCGGGACTATCAGAATGATAAGCACACCGGGCATTTGGGTTATACTTAGGAGACGCAGTGTTGACGACCTTAGGAGCTTCTTTGAGGGTCACCAGGTTGGTGGATAACAGTTGGGGTAAAATTTGAGATAAGGTCATACTCAGTCGAGTATACTGCCTCTTGGGCCTTTTGCTTCTTTGTTGATTGTACTGCTGAGGAGCAGCAACAGGTTTTGAGATGACCAAAGCATTGACGGCTTGGCGACTTTCGGGCTTGACTTGTCTTCTAGGACCATAGACGGCACTTGCTTCTTTCTTAAACGGACTCTTCTCAGCACTTGTGGAGGCAGCCTTTTGTATCTTGCCTGACCTGATGCCAGCTTCAATTCTTTCTCCCGTCAATATCAAATCCGTAAACCCAGCGGAGGAGTTACCAACCAAATGATTGAAAAACAGACCAGACAACGTCCCTAGAAACATATCAACCAGCTCACGATCAGTCAATGGAGGCTGCACCCTGCCAGCCAAATCTCTCCATTTTTGTGCGTACTCTTTGAACCCTTCACCCGTTCCTAGAGACATACCCTGAAGTTGGGTACGTGTAGGAGCGAGATCAGAATTGTATTGGTATTGCCTGTAGAATGCGGTTGCCAAATCTTCCCAGTGTCGGATGCTGGTTCCATCTAATTGGTAGAACCATTCAAGCTGTGACCCCGAGAGGCTATCTTGGAAGAAGTGAATCCAGAGGTTCTTATCCGCCGTATAAGGTTGGATCTTCCTTATGTACGACCTTAGATGCAGCTTTGGGCAGGAGACCCCATCATACTTGGCGAAGGCAGGCGCCTTAAACTTGTGTGGAATTACTACCCCAGAAGATAACCCCAAATCTCCGAAATCCAGCCCCGGCACATTCTGAATTTCCATGGCGCTTAAGCGGTCCTCCAATTGCTTGTATCTATCAGCAGCAGGTGGGTATTGTTCGTCGTTATAGTCCGTCTCGTTGTCGGAGACTGCGGGACTAGGAGCTCCTCCCCCTTGGGGACTGTTTTTCTCGGCAGAAGAAGTGGTTGGATCAGCTTCATTATGGAGTGTGTTCCCAAATCTGCGTCCGGTGTTGAACAATGCAGTCCTCTTTTTCTTCTTCTTCTTCAGGAGTAGAGTCTTCAACTCTTGCTGACCATGGGCTAGGCTTAGGACCATCTCTTGAAACTGTGCACTTTGGGCCTGAAGGGCCTTGATTGCTTGCTCACTGGATGAGTCTGGATTCATGATGACTGTGCAAAATAAACAGCGAAGGAGATTAAGCAACCTGTGAAATAGGGTACCTGCTATGCATATGGTGCAATGGAATGCGTATGTTTTATGTTTTCAAAGACAAACAAGATTCAACTTTGTAGACAAAAAGGGAAACACACTTCATTAGATTAAAATTTTCAATTGTTCAACAATTTGCCTTTAGGCATTACAGGAATGAAAAATACTGGAAAGGAAATAAACTACAAAAGGAAACAATCAAAGCTCATCAATGCTCCCATGGCCTCCTCTTTTCAGTGCTGATGTAGTTGTTCAGGACCCATTCTTCTTCCAATTGCTTAGTCAGCCTCTGAATCTTCCGTTCCTGCTCGTTGAACTTCTCTCGATAGAAATCCCGTTCTTCCTTTAGCTGCGCCCAAGATCTCTTCATGGTGTCAAAATCAGTAGGTATCTGAGGAGGGAGGACAGTTGGAGGAACCCCATCTTCATCAGGAGATTCAAGAATGAGAGGTCTAACAGCTTCGTAGGGCATACCTAACTTCTGAGCACGGATGCGGACCCATTTGTAATAGGGCTTTAATGGCAGAGAAGTCTTTGGTCCCAACTCATGTGGGTTGGCTTTGTGGATTCTTCCCCAAGCTCTAATGAATCCCTGGCGTAGTTTGTCACTGTCTGCCTGAAACTCAAAATGGAAGTGAGGAACCAGCATTTCATGAGGCCCATCTCCTCTGGCTCTTCCAAACTGACGGAGAGCTAAACACGGATTGTAAGAGATTCCTCCTTGGATACCAATCAACGGGACATTAGGGTATTCTCCGCAACGGTCAATAACAGCTACCTCATCCAAACCTCTGAGAGTCCAAGTGATATCATTATCAGTGAGAGACATTAACCTCCGAGCCCAACCTTTTCCTTCTTCATTCTTCAGCACGAACTTAGGAAGGTGCGAAATAAACCACCTTACTAGCAAAGGAGCACAACACCACGGAGTTCCCCGTTTTCGAGCAGTACGAGCATATAGTTGTTGTAGAATATCACCCAAAAGAGTGGGTACCGGATTCCGAGACATGAAGATCCCTATGACATGGATACTGATAAAAGTGTCAGGGTTTGGAAACAATACCAGACCATAGATCAAAAGAGCCAGAATATCCTCGTATGCCTTGAAGTCCAAGTCATTCCAGAAATCATTAGCCTTGCCAACCAGAAATTTGACCAAAAAGCCCTTGATCCCATTTCTAGTCTCCCAGTTGGATAATACCTCTTCTTTGGTCAAGGGGAGAATTGCAGCAATCTCTTCAGGCCTAGGAGTCTTTTCCAACCCAGTGAATGGAGTTTGTTCCAAGACAGGGATCTCAAGCAAATAAGAAAATTCTTCCAGGGTAGGAACCAGCTGGAAGTCTTGAAAGGTGAAACAATGGTACAGAGGGTCATAAAACTGGGTCAGAACACTTATCAGTTGTTGGTCCCATTTTGCAGTGATCAAGCCAAGGAGAGAACCATGTCTATTGATGAAGGAAGAAGTGTTTGGAATCCTTCCAACCAAATCCTTGAGTAAAACTGGTGGTTGAACAAAGTTGAGCCGGACAATATTTCTACGCACGGGCATCATGATGTCCTACAAAACAGAGCAAAGATGAAACTCTTTTGTCTTTGAAATGGGTTAGTCCTTTATACAGGATGCATGCAATGGTATGATGGCATGATGCTATGATGAAGCACACCACAAGTATTCACATAGGCAAATAAGGCACACAAGTCACACAAGACACCCTTAGGTTTCAGGCCAGCATGAGTTTCAGGTATTACCCTCTTTTGGTTTTGTTGGTTAAAACCTGTCCTATCAGAAGTAACCGGGTTCTAGAGGATCTCAAATCATTGGCTACCCTCAATCGGTCATAACTCCAGCATCGCAATCTTTTCTCGCGGCCAGAACCATCTCGAGAGTTTAGCCTCAATGAGTGTAGCATACTGCTACTGTCCTAATAGCCAAGTTGGTCAATTTAGGGTTCTAAGGTTGGTTGGTGTTAAATGACCCCTTAGAAGACCTATACTCTCCCCGTTGCAACACAAGGGATATAGGTACAGACTAAGATGCCACACCAACGTAGCCACTGCTTCACCCATGTCGGTCTACGCCGGACAGGTCCCTCACAGATTATGCTACCTAAAAAGGGTATTTCCCAGATCCGGGTTAGGATCTATGAAACTCCGATGCAAAGCCCACAAATATAAAAGCAAACAAAGCAAACAATTGAAAACAAAGATGATCTAAACCCTAAGGTTACTCCACTTTTAAAATAGTCCCCAGCAGAGTCGCCAGTTCTGTGATACGGTGGGAGAACTGACTATGGTTTTGCGTTTGTTTTCGCAAATGTTTCGGTTGAGCAAGAGTCGCCACCGACTTTTTATTTTATCCTAAGGAAAGGTTAAAAAGCACAGAAAAAAACCTTTTGAGATGTTTTCTTGGGTTCGGGGAGTAGATTATAGAAAGGGAAGGTATTAGCACCCTTTCTACCCATGGTTATCCATGGGCTCTTAGTTACTTGCTTAGATCACTTGCCTTTTGTTTTCAATTGTTTTAAATGGTGCTTGAGTGTGTGGGTTTTGAAAATGTTTTGAAAAGATGCCAATGTGGTGGCAACCTTTGTAATGATCCATGTGGGGATGTATACAAAGATGTATGTCTTTTGAAAAGGTTTTCATTTGTTTTTTGAAAGTGGTTTTTGAAAGTGTAGTGTTGTGTGGTTTTGAAATTTAGGCAAGTGTTTTGTTTTGCAAGTTTGATTCAAGTAACTAAGAGGTTATCTACTCCTAAATTTCTCAAAAGATTATTGCTATGTTTTAACCCTTTTAACAAGTTTGTTCCACCATTGTATTTGGTGGACAATCTTGTGTTAGGATGTGAAAGGGACAGGCGCGGGTCATCGTTTAGACCATAATTGCAACGGCGTTAAATGTCTTTGGGCAATTTTCTTTAAGGGACTGGATCATTTGTTTTTGTTTGTTTTGAAAAGTTTTGTCGAGGGACTATGATCATTCAAATTGTTTGCTTTGCCCAAAGAAGTTCAACATACAATATGGCCCATTTATTTGAAGGCAACAAGTGGAATACCCTAGGGGTGCAAGTGTGATTTGTGTGTCCATTTTCATGCTTATTTATCTTGAGATTAGGTCATAACTATTTTTTTTATCGTTTTTTCGCATACAAACCCTAATTCTAACATGTTATCATTAGAAAGCAATAAAGTGCGAAATTAAATTTACTAAGCTATTACAAAACCAAATATGGGAAGGGGGGTACAAATGTTCAAATGGGGATATTGACAAGAATTTAAATCTAAATTATTACATCATTTTGAATATTTGCAATTTAATCAATGTACAAAAATTAAATAAGAATGCAAGATGCAAAAGAAATGTTTTGTATATGTATGAAAAAATATTATTTATGTAAAAGAGAAAAGAAAATAAAAATTATATTATTTTTTTGGAGTATTTTGAATTTAGGGCAAAAACCCTAATTTTAAAGAAAATGTATTATTATCTAATTTAATACAAATATTTATTTATTATTTATAAAAATAAAATAAAATGAAGTATATTATGAAAAAAAGTATTTTTGTATCAAATATTAATAAAAATGAAAAATTCAAGTATTTTTATATTTTAGCTTAAATATATTAATAAACATATATCTATATATATTAATTTCTTAAATATGCATTATGTGCAAAATATTTAATATTTAATAAAATAAATAAAAAAGGTATTATTTTTTTTTATGTGGAATATTTTCAGAAGGTAAACAAAAAAATAAAAAAAAATGTATTTACACTATTTTTCTATTTATTCTAATAATAGTATATATATAATATTTATATACAAACAAAAGAAATAAATCAAATAAATATGCCATATATTCAAAAAAATGATGGAAAATATATTTTTATTTTTTTAATGTCATGAGAAAAAATAAACAAAGTCAAACAAAAAAGAAAAAGTCAAAAAAGAATAAAAATAAAGCAAATGGGCTCAGGGGGTGTAATAGCAATTAAGTGGTGTGAATAAGAAAAGATATACAGGCCCAGCCCAAAGAACACTGTCTTCAACCCCCAGCAACAAAATTCAAAAAAACGCGCGCCCCTGTTCTTCAATGTCCAACTCTCGATTCCTGGCTTTTCAGCAAAAACTCATAACACAACAAATGTTCAGCATGAAGAGACGGTTCTAACCATGTATGGAACTTGACCTAACTCTCTAAGATGAGGGAGAATTTCTCCTCCCCCAAATCCTAACCTAGTTTTTCTGCCATTTTCAAACTACAAATTCTCTCTACTCAGGCAAAAGAAATGAAATGTAAAGATATGTACATGCTCAGGGCTATGAGTAGAACCTTGTTTCTTCACAAACTTAAGACTAAAGATGCATGATAAGAGAGATACGAGTTCAAAGTTTTACCTGTGCAGCTGAACTTCTATCTGGAGAATGAGGAACTTCTAGTACAAGGTAATGATTGGAAAAGCTTCCTTGAGGTCCAGGGATGCTTTTTCAATGCTTACTTTGTCTTGTAACTTCTTGTATCAAGCTATAGAACTTCACCTGCAAAAGGAAAAAATGAAAATGGTGGAAGCTGTTAGAGGGATTACAGGTCAGGTTTTAGATCATGGTTAGCTTGCATATATGCTAGGGAATGTGTATGGATTGATTTTGGTAAGAATGCTCGAGGGAAATGGGAGTTGGCACTCAAACTGCAGAGGTAAATCTATTTTTGCAGTTTGAGGATGATTCTGAGATGGAGGGTGTTTTGGAGGTGCAAGGGTCGTGTCTTGGCTTGGTTAGATTCTATGGAAGATGTTTGATAACTTTGTTCTTGTGTTTCTATGCTGAAGAGAGAGTTGGTCCAAGTTATGCAATGTTACTTGAATTTGAAGCAAGCAATGGTCACTTGGTGTTTTAGGTCAGTAGGGGCCTCTAATCCTGCTGCATAAGCCTCTCTTGATCAGAGCAATTTGCCCATAATCTTGTGCCCATGAGATCCTAACTGTACTTGCTTGGATTTCAATTTGACATAAAGCTAGCTTTTTACAAAAATGGATAAAGCACTTTATCTAGTTTAGGATTAATCTTGCATACAATGCTTGCACTCAAAGAACAACACCTTAACACATTGAATATGCATTAAATTATTGAGTATGGAATGGTTCAAGGACCTGTAATCAAGCATAAAGCAAGCTGAGTTAAAATTTGCAAGATTATGAACATGTTTTGATGAAGAACAAAAGTGAGTTTTTGCCAATTTGTGAAATTCGAATCTCTCAAGTTATGAGGTTGTTTGATGAGTTCTTGGACATTTTGGAAAGCTTGGAATGTGTACTACAATCCATATTTGAAATGCAAATTAAAATTCCAAGTGGAAGGGTATGAAAAGTGGCCTTGAAGTGGGGTAGAAAACCTTGTCAAAATAGGTTAAAATTTCACTAAGTTAAAAATGGTTTAGTGCCCTTATTCAAAAAATTGTAACTTGAGATACAAGCTTCAAATGAGAAAACTTTGTGAATCAAAGTTGTAGATTATGCAACAATCTACAACTTTCATGTTTTGACTTTTGTTTGAATCCAAATGGATCTTGGTGAAAAGATGGGGCAAAGTTGGGAAAAAATTAGGGTTTTTCATAAATTAGAAAAATTCTAAGTTATGAAAAATTCCATTTTCAAACCCTAATTTACATTTTGTGATTTCTTGGTGAACAAGTTTCATGATTTGGCATGTTTTGATGAAAAAAGAATCTTGACTCTTGATTTTGACCAAAAAGTCAAAGTTTGACTTTTCAGTATACAGTCAAAATTGATCAATTGACTGGGAAATTCAACTGTCAATCTTGTGTACTTGGGATCTTTTGAGCTTGATGAATGTGTCAAGACCATTTCATTGAGTCCTTGAGTCCATATGTGAACTTGGTTTGCCATTGGCTAGGTCAAACAGTCAAAAATTGCCTTTGTGCAGTCAAAACCCTAAAAATGACCATTTTGCCCTTTTGGTGATCTGATCAAATTTCTTGGAGAATTGTGATCCAAACTTGATCAAATGGTCCATATGAGTTCAATATGTTGATGTGGGTCAATTTTCATGAGGTTTGACTGTCAATTGGCCACAGTTGACTTTTTCCCCAATACAGCTGATTTCTAGGTCAACTGTCCAATTGACTGGGCAAAACTTGGAATCAAGACTTGAAACTTGGTATAGGTGAACTTGGGAGTCCAATATGAAGCATGAAAGTCATCTTAGGCATTTTAGGTCAAAACATCCTTAGGCAAACACAAACCCTAATTTGAGTCCACAGTGCAAGGAGAAGTCTTGAGCAGAGGAAACCCTAACTGGATCTTGATCTTCAAAGGTCTTGTGATGAGAAAATGTTGAGGAAGTGGGAGGGCAAATTTTGGGGTACAACAGCAAGTTTTACTGAACTTGTCTTAACAGGAGAAAGAGTGGAAGCTGGAATCCGAAGTGGAAAAATTCAGAAGGATGCCTCTTCTAGTGCTGCAAGGAAGCTGTTTGCAGGTAAAAAGGAAGTCAGTGTCGTCTATAACGAAAGAATCACCAAAAACACCTTAAAACTTGCCATTTCTGAGTTTTGAATCCAATCTCCAAATTTTCTCGTGCGTTTCTTGGCCTTTTTACTTTCAAAAACTTCTAAATAACATACACAAACAATTCCAACACCTGCAACACCACTGTAACACCTCCATCATCATCCACCATTTTCAAAAACAACACCTTGCACCTTGACTTCTCCATAACTCCTCAAGCACTTTCAGCTCAAACTAAGCATCACATTAGCTTCCTGGGAACTTGAGGAAGCTAATCCAATCATTGGAACTCACTAAAAGCTACTCAAACTCCAAACATGATACCCTCTTGCAAGGTAAGTTATATTAACTTTGAACTTTTCATACAAGCATCATTAATGGTTTATTTGTGAATGAAAAATGTAGATATCATTGCCCTGAAGCTAACCATGTCCATAGTTTTCATTTATATTGCTTGAGCTTAGAGAATTTTAATATTGAAGTTTCTGAAATTTTTAGGGTTCAGATTAGGGCCATTAAAATTAATGCTTGTCTTTGATCTATAATTTTATTGCTTTGCATTTCTGAAATCGTGAGGAAATTTGCTACAAGTATCATGTTTACATTTTTCATTTTTGTTGAGAATTGAATGAGATATAGAGGTTCAGGCTATGCGTGAGGTTGAAGATAAAGTTGGCCTCAGGAACGTGTTTACCATATATATTTATGGTTTGATATTAATAAACGAATGTATAGCCACCCGGGTGGTAGAAGCGTACGCCTGTGACTATATGGACCTGGGTTCGAGCCCCAATTGTACCCTTTTGAGATTTTCCATATTTTTTCACATATTCTGACTTTTTTGGCAGCGCTGGGCCCCATCTCCCTTGGGCCTTATGTTTTTTCACTTTTGACCCCCTTGCTGGCTATTCACACCCTGGTCCATTTTATTTTTCTCATTTTTATTTATTTTTTTCTTAAATATTTTATCTAATACTAAAAAAATCATAAAAAACATAAAAACATTAGATTTATATTTTGATATAGTTTAATTTTTTTTTTTACACAAAAAATTATTTATTTAATCATATTTTATTTATTTCACTAATTGATTTGTAAATTTAATTAGAAACTAGGTTTTTTAGTTATTTTCTTTTACACAATTTAAATATATTATTTTAAAATATAAAAAGACCAAAAATATTTTATAATACTATAAATTATTTTTAAGAAAAAAATACCAAAAATATTATTCTTATAAGCTTAATTTCTTTTTTAAGCAATTAATAGATTATGGTTTTATTTAAATTCTTTTTCTAGTAAATTTAGGTTTTACTTTTTACTAATTTACTTAATTATTTTTCGTTTAGTTAATTAGGTTAAAACAAAACCCCTTTCCCTAAAAATCCAAATAAAAGTCCATTTTCTTTCTATTTTACATTATTGTATATTTATTCATTTTTGTACATTATTTATCCTAATTCAATATGGTTGTAATAGATAATTAGGTTTATTTTCTAGCAATACCCATTTGTAATTTGTACACCACCCCTCCCACAAATATTATAATAGCGTAGTAATTTTAAATTCCGCAATTTATCGCTTTATATACGAATGCTAGTAATTAGGGTTTGTATGGAAAGACTAAAACCAATCAATTAGAAAATCCTAATCAAAGACAAAACCAAAAATGAAAAACAATATATTTGCACACAAGCACCCTTAGGGTAAAATCCACTTAGTTGCGTTACAAAATGGCCATATTACGCATGTGAGGCATCTTAGCAAAAACAAGCAAAAATATAAGATCATAGTCCCTCGATGACGCTATCTATGTTGCCTTTCAAATTATCTTAGTCCCTAAAGAAAAATACTAAGATACCTTGCAACATTGCTAATCATGGTTATATGATGACCCACGTCCGTCCCGTTTACATCCAAAGATAGGGTTACTTACCAAATCAATGGTAAGATAACAATGTCAAAGGAAAGAAGAAATGAATATGAAAGGCTTTTTAGTAGGTAGAATGCTCCTAATTACTTGCTCCATTTAAAAACAAAACATCCTTGCTATTTCCAAAACAAACACCTACACTTTCAAAATATCTTACAAAACTTGAAAACATTTTCAAAAGATCAACATCTTTGTATATATTCTTACGAATGAGAATCATTACAAAGTTTGCCTAAACAATGGCCTCTTTTCAAAACTATACAAAGCACAATTTCAAACAAAAGCAAATGATCTAGCAAGTAACTAAGAGTCCATGAAAAGCCATGGATGAAAAGGGTGCTAATACCTTCCCTTTTCATAATCTACCCCCCGAACTCAAGAAATAATCTCAAAGGTCTTTCCTGTGCTTTTTCACCTTTCCTTTTGGATAAAAGAAAAGTCGTAGGCAACTCTTGCAAACTGCAACATTTGCAATCAAACACAAAACACTCAAGTCAGTTCTCCCACCGTATCACACAATCCTATCAAGAAACCTTTTGCTGCAAAAAAAGGAAGTCAATACTGTGTACGGGGAAAGGGCCCATATCAAGAAGAATGATCATCCGTCTGTAAATTTTGTCTGAATCTCCAATCTAACTCCTACTCCATGACCATCTACAAATCATCAATATCTTGAAACTCCAAGAAGACAATTTATGAGTTTAGACATGTCATTGTCTCAAGCCTTACAACATTTGATCAAGGCTAATTTAGTGACATTGCGCGATCCTCCCGCCAACCCTAATACCTCGTCACTGAAATATAATTCGAACACTAAGTGTGCTTACCACTCGAGCAGTCCCTGGCATGAAACTGACCAGTGTTGGGCCTTGAAGAACAAAATCCAGGATTTGATTGACAATAAGACTATTGAGTTTGATCCTCCTCCAACACCGAATGTAATTACCGCTCTGATGCCAAAGCATGACAAGAATGTTAATGTTATTGAAGATACAATTTTTGTCGCCTCTGTTGAAGAATTGACTACTCCAATGAGTATAATCAAGAACAATCTATTGAAAGCTGGGATCTTCCCTGGCTGTGTAAAAGACTGTGTGTGTTGTACAAGACAACTCAATGGATGTGAAGGGCTGAAGAAAGGCATATAACGCCTGATGGATAGCCACAAATTCTATTTAAAAAGACTCCACTTGCCAAGAGTTTGATTAACAAATGTGAAGACCTCTCCATTATTACCATCTCAAACAAGTCTCTTAGGATCACTTCCAAAGGTCCTATTAGGATTTCAAATGAACCCACTGTTGCTACCTTAATAATTACCAATCCCGGACTGATTCCCTACTCTTCAAACAAAGCAGTACCATGGAATTACGGTACTGAGGTGTTCTATCATGGGATTAAACAAGATGCCTGGATCGAAGAAGAAAAAGATGACAATGTTGGCAACATAGCTGGCTCAAGCAAAGTAACTAGAACTGGGAGAATATTTTCACCCAATATCTCACCACCAGTTGTTACAAAGACGCCCATCTGCATTACTGCTGCCAAGCCAAGTATCGATACCAGAGGGAAGGAAAAGGTTGTTGAGCCTGATGTGATTGAAGTACCCGCAAAGGATGGAGAGCCCTCCGCTCGCGAGATGGACGATATCTTGAAGATCATAAAAAGAAGCGACTTAAAGATTGTAGAACAGTTAGGGCAAACCCCTTCTAAGATTTCAATGTTGTCATTGCTGCTTTGTTCCGATGCCCATGCTCGGACATTAATCAAGTTCCTAAAAAAGGCTCATGCCCCCCATGAGACAACAACAGACCAATTTAAGAATTGCGTGGTTAGCCTGACAGCTGATAATGGTTTCGGATTTTCAGATGCTGACTTAACACATATCGGGAAGAATCATAATAAAGCTTTACATGTTTCTGTCGAGTGCAAAGGGACTACCTTAGCACATGTGCTAGTCGACACTGGTTCTTCTCTAAATGTATTACCCAAGGGGGCATTAGACCGTCTAGACTGTGAGGGTTTAGTCTTGAAGCCAAGCGATATCATTGCAAGGGCATTTGACAGATCAAAGAGGACTGTTCATGGGGAAGTAGATCTTCCAATAAAAGTGGGCTCCCAAATCTTCAACTCCACCTTCTACATTATGGATATTCTTCCTACTTATTCTTGTCTGTTGGGTCGCCCGTGGATCCATAAAGCTGGGGCAGTAACCTCAACTCTCCATCAGAAACTCAAATATCCAGTCAAGGAAAGAATAGTCACCGTCTGTGGAGAATAAGAGTTTATGGCCAACCACCTTAACTCGTTCAAATACATAGAGATGGATGGAGAATTCATTGAGACCCCGTGTCAAGCCTTTGAAGTCGTGCCGCCAAAGGTTGCTTCTACCAAATGTTCTTCTGATGAGTCTAAAGTTATTAAGGCCACACCAAAGATGGTTTCAGTCAAAGATGCTCGTGCGGTAATTGAAGAAGGAAACTGTGATACTTGGGGACAACTCCTTGATATCCCATTTAAAACCGACAAGTTTGGTTTAAGCTTCACCATCAAAGCTCAGAAGGAAGTGAGGCGTGCTTGTGTTGGAAAGCCACCTCCCCGCATTGGAAGCCATGAAGTCAACGTCGTGGGTGATTCTGATGAAGAAGTTGCATTTGAATATTGGGTGTATCCAACTATAACAGATTTGAAGAATTGGCATGCAAAGGACTTCGTTCCCATCTCCTTCATTGAGGAGTAATCTACTTGTTATTGTCTTTCTTTCAATTCAAGAACATGTTGCCTGCAATATTTTAACAAATGACTTTTAAGCCTTGTGCCTGGCCCGGAGCACTTTGGTCCATTTGCCAAGGGTTTTATTTATGTTCATCTAATCATATGATCATTCAGTATATTGGACTCTTTTGCATTCAAATATTTGTGTTCATTGTCTTTATTTTCTTTCAAATACATTTTCAAAAATAGCCATGTACCTTACATGCACAGATACACACTCTTGCAGGTCCTCATCCACTCTGGATCATATGGCCAATAACTCTACTATTGCCGACTATGACTTTAAATGCCCAATTAACCAAGCTGAAGACGAAGGCGAGGAATATTGAGAAATACCATGAGAACAAGCTAGACTTCTGTTACAAGAGGAAAAAGTTATTCAACTGCACAAAGAGTCAATTGAAGTCATCAATCTGGGTACTGAGGCAGATAAGAAGGAAATCAAGATCGGCGCCAATTTGGAAAGAAATGTCAAGAGTAGGTTAGTCCAGATGTTGCATGATTATGTAGAAGTATTTGCTTGGTATTATGAAGATATGTCTGGGTTGGATACCGACATAGCAGTTCACCGTCTGCCGACAAAATAAGACTACCCTCTTGTTAAACAAATGGTTCATCGCATGAGGCCTGATATGTCTAAGAAGATCAAAGCTGAAGTGAAGAAACAATTTGATGCAGGGTTCCTATATGTGACATCCTATCCCCAATGGGTTGCTAATGTAGTACCAGTGCCAAAAAAGGACGTAAAAGTTCACATGTGCGTAGACTATAGGGATCTAAATAGGGCAAGCCCCAAGGATTATTTCCCTCTACCACACATTGATGTCTTGGTCGATAATACTGCTCAACATTAAGTCTTCTCATTCATGGATGGCTTCTCAGGCTATAATCAAATAAAGATGGCTCCCGAAGACATGGAGAAGACTACTTTCATTACGCAATGGGGCACCTTCTGCTACAAGGTCATGCCATTCAGATTGAAGAATACAGGGGCAACATATCAAAGAGCTATGGTAGCTTTGTTTCATGGCATGATTCATCGTGAAATGGAGGTCTATGTGGATGATATGATTTCTAGATCACAAACTGAAGAGGAACATCTCGATCACCTGTACAAATTATTCGAGAGGCTGAATAAGTATAAGTTGAGGTTGAACCACAACAAGTGTATGTTTGGAGTACAATATGGAAAGCTTATGGGTTTTGTTGTCAGCAATAAAGGCATTGAAATTGATCCTGCCAAGGTAAAGCCCATCCAAGAAATGTCGGTCCCTCATTCTAAAAAAGAAGCCAGAGGATTCTTGGGTCGTCTCAATTACATTGCTCACTTCATATCACACTTGACTGCTACTTGTGAGCCAATCTTCAAACTCTTGAAGAAAGATTGGGTAGTCAGATGGAACGATGAATGCCAACCTGCCTTCGACAAAATCAAAGAATATCTACAAGAGCCTCCTGTTCTCATGCCTCCAGTTGAATGAAGACCTTTGATCATGAACTTAACAGTACTAGAGAATGCTATTTATTACCTGAGCAAAAATTTTACCGACTGTGAAACTAGATATTCACTGCTCGAGAAAACTTGTTGCGCTCTGGCATGGGCTGCTCGCCGGCTAAAATAGTATATGTTGACTCATACCACTCTGTTGATTTCTAAGATGGATCCAATCAAGTACATCTTAGAGATACCTGCCCTTTCCGGACGGATAGCCAGGTGGCAAATGATCTTGACTGAGTACGACATTCAATACACTACATAAAAAGCCATCAAAAGAAGCGTACTAGAAGAACATTTGGACCATCAAGCTGTGAATGATTATCAGTCAATGAACTTCGACTTCCCTGATGAGAATATCATGCTGGTAATCAATTGCGTGAGACTTGGACCGTATGACGGACCTGAACGAAGATCCCAATGGACTATGGTCTTCGATGGGGCTTCCAACGCCTTAGGTAACAGAATTAGTGTTGTGATCATCTCTCCTGAAGGTTGCCACACTCCATTCACTACCAAACTACGCTTTGATTGCACGAATAATATGGCTGAATATGAAGCATGCATCTTGGGTCTGAAAGCTGCTATTGACTTAATGATCAAGATTTTGAATGTGTTTGGGGATTCCACTCTAGTGATTAGCCAAGTAAAATGAGATTGGGACACTAAGCACCCCAATCTCATCCCCTATAAGGAACTTGTGCTATCCCTGATCCCTTACTTCGAAGAGATCACCTTTGAGCACTTCCCTAGGGAAGAAAATCAGCTGGCTGACGCTTTGGCAACCATGTCTTCAATGTTCAAGGTCAGATGGGACAACAAAGCCCCTATGATAACAATTAAAAGATTCGATGAACCCGCACATTGCTGTGAACTTGACACTGACACGGAAAAGCCATGGTACCACGAGGTGATGATATACCTTAAAGCATAAAAGTATCCAGAGAGAGCATCCATCAACGATAGAAAATTCTTACGAAGATTTACAGCCAAATTCTTCCTAAGCAATGGAATATTGTACAAGCACAACCATGACTCCACTCTACTTCATTGTGTGGACAAGAAGGAGGCAAAGGAAAACATGGAAGACATGCACGATGGACTCTTTGGTACTCACTCAAGTAGACATACAATGGCTAAGAAAATCTTAAGAGCTGGCTACTATTGGTCAACGATGGAGGTTGATTGCCATCAACACTCTAGGACTTGTCACAAATGCCAAATCTATGCTGACAAGGTCCATGTGCCTCATATCCCTCTGAATGTCATGACCGCTCTATGGACATTTTCAATGTGGGGTAATGATATGATTGGAGAAATCAAGCCCACCGCTTCCAACGGACATCGCTTCATTCTTGTCGCTATCGACTATTTCACCATGTGGGTTGAAGCCGCCTCTTTTTCCTCAGTCACCAAGAATGTGGTAGCCAGATTCATCACACACAACCTTATCTGCCGCTATAGAATCCCCGAAAGGATTATCACCGACAATGGGACTAACCTCAACAATGCTATGATTACTGAGCTTTGCACTCAGTTTAAGATCAAGCATCACAATTCTTCTCCATATAGACCGAAAATGAATGTCGCAGTCGAAGCGGCCAACAAAAACATCAAGAAGATTATGCAGAAGATGGTAGTAACCTATAAGGATTGACATGAGATGTTGCTGTTTGCTCTACATGGCTACCGCACTTCAGCTAGAACATCAACTGGGGCAACTCCCTTTGCTCTAATTTATGGCATGGAAGTTGTTTTGCCAGTGGAGGTTCAGATTACCACGCCGAGGATTATAATTGAAGTAGGCTTAAGCGAAGACGAGTGGATTTAAACGAGATTGGATTAGCTGAACTTGATCGACGAAAAACGATTGGTTGTTGTTTGTCATGGTCAAACGTACCAAAAATGTATGATCAAGGCGTTCAACAAAAAGATCAAGCCTCGAGTATATCAAGCTTGTGACTTAGTGATAAAGCACATCATTCTACCACAAGGAGAACCCAGAGGAAAATGGACTCCCACTTATGAAGGGCCATTTGTTGTCAAAAGACTGTTCTCTGGCGGTGCCATGATGCTGACTACCATGGATGGTGAAGACTTCCCACATCCTATCAACGCAGACATAGTTAAAAAATACTACGCATAAGAGACTCGCTAGGTCGACACACCTAGACAAAATAAGGGCATCCCAGCAAACCAAAAGGTTTGGGAAAAAATTAGAGATATATGCAAAAGATTGTACACCTGGCAAGTTGAAAACCCGAAAGGGCGACTTGGGCAAAAATGGGTATCCTGGTGGACTGAAAACCTAAAAGGGTGATCCAGGAAAAAGTTAAGGATTAAAAGCGTATGATTATGTTCTATGGATTCACCACAGTCAACTTTATCATCAAGGCCCGAGTTCAAACGGTCCAAGATCAATCCAATTAACTTCCTTCAATGGCAAGAGGCATTCGAAGACATTGGGGCAATAGTAGAGTTGGAAGGCGATGAGATCATTTCACATGTCTATTTGTTTTTGTTTTCAATTTTGTCTTCTTTTTCGATGATTTCCTCTTACTAGGATTTTCGTCTCTTTGCATAAAAATGCCTATTCACAGGCGAAATACCAATACAAATATACTTTGAAGTGCAAACTTCCTGTCTTTGTTTTGAATGCAAATTTGTCCAATAACTAAAATTGAATATGCATATGAACATAATTAAAACTGTTTGATACCTACGACCTAAGTAGTAACAAGCACCTCTTTAGTGAATATGGAATACCCCCACAGAGTTATTTCGTTAACATTCTCCTCAACAAAGTTACTCACAAAGTCTCTTTTCATAGGATAATCTCCAACCAGAGTCTCAATCTCTTGGCATCTCTTCCCCGGCTAAGTCGAGTCTTACAATTAGAGGCCTTGTGGATCTCTTCCAAAAAAAAACTCACCACTTCTGCAGCGGATAGCATAACTCCCTAGCTAAGTACAAAGTTCCCCAGCTTTGGTCTATCTTCTCCAGCTAAGCATGTTACCCCCAACTGAGTATACCTCCCCAAGATGAGTCTGTCCTCCCCGACTAAATCTATACTCTCCAGTTCGATTTTTCCTTTCAGATTATTACAAATCATAGGGCCATAACCCCTAATCCCCAATAAAGTCGTCAAAAAAACCTTTACTATCTCCAAAAGATACTATGAAGCCTGTACCCGACCAGATATTAGTACAACTTTCCAAACACTGGGAAGCCTGGACCCGACCAGATAATGGTGTAACTCTTAAATTGCTGAAACCTGGACCCGACCAGATAACAGTTCGAGTTTCTGAAACCTAGACCCGACCAGATAACAGTTAATCTAAGATACTAAAAAGCCTGGACCCGACCAGATAATAGTTTAACTCTTCAAAATATATAAGAACCTGGACTCAACCAGACCAAGGTTTAACTTATTTTGCCCAGTAGAGTTTGCCTCTACCCAAATAATTTATTGTGAAGCCTGGATCCGACCAGATAGCAATTGCCTTCAGAAATTCTTTGTGAAACCTGGAACCCGACCAGATAACAATTTAATTCCCAAATATTTTATTGTGAAACCTGGACCCGACCAGATAGCAATTAATCTCACCAACCTCAGAAATCTGCAAAGCCTGGACCCGACCAGATATAAGTTTTCGAGCAAGTTATTGTGAAACCTGGAGCCCAACCAGATAACAATCAACTGTGATCCCCAAAGAGACACTATGAAGCCTGGACCCGACCAGATAATAATACGACTTTCCAAAAACCATGAAACCTGAACCCGACTAGATAATAGTTACCACTTCAAAATTACTGCAAAGCTTGGATCCAACCAGATAATAGTTGACTTCCTTATCCCCAACAAGTTATTGTAAATCCTGGACTCGACCAGATGACAGTTCAATTTTAAGAAATTCTCTGCAAAACCTGGAATCCGACCAGATAACAGTTAATTTATTTCTTCCCCCAAAAGTTACCGTGAAGCCTGGATCCAACCAGATAGCAGTAGACTTCCTCATTCTCAGCAAGTTGTGAAGCCTGGATCTGACCAGATAACAACTGATGTTCAAGAGATATTCCCTAGTGGAAGCACCATTTCAACAAAGTTTGAAGATATGTATATTCTTCATCCCCAACGGTAATCCGGGAGTCAACTTCCCAAAAATCCTCAGCGACAGTCAGGGATTTATTTTCCCGGACAAAAACATACATCTCACATTCATACACCATAGCATGTACATACAAGATGCATTTAGCATAATACCACCTCTAGTGAACATCCTGCATACATCTGCATTTTACTAACTCTTTTTCTTACAGGTAAAACATCAAGTTTTAGTATGAATCAACAAGAGATTTGTACTGATATTTCATCCAGTGTTTACCATCATTCCTTCTAATGGCATCTATAAGCCCATTCACAATTCATCTTCGAGTGCAAATTTCTGGGCACTCTAGTGTTCAATCATCTTCCACCTTCAAGTCACGAATGGCGGATCCGCCAACCTAACTCTTCAGGTTTAAGAAGATTGAACAGGGGCAGTTGTTGTACCCCAAAATTTTCCCTCTCATTTATCAAGTATTTTTCTCATAAGGTCTCCTTTGATTCAAGACTGTACTAGGGCTGATCAACTCAAGATGCCTCCTCAAGCACTGATGACTGAAAATTAGGGTTTGAGATTGCACAAGGATAAATGGACTCTTAATTCTCCATATGACTTTCATGGATCACTTTGGACCCTCAAGATTGCTCGTGTCAAGTTTCAAGTCTTGGATCACATTTTTGCCCAGTCAATTGATCAATTGACCTAAAATCAGCTGTATTGAAAGAAAAAAAGTCATTTATGGCAAATTTGCATTCAAACTTCATAATTTTTTATCCATGTCAACGTCATGAACCTATATATGTCATTTGGTCAAATTTGGATCATAATTCCTCAAGAAATTTGATCAGATCAACAAAAAAGCAAAATGGTCAAAATTAGGGTTTTGACTGAGAAGGCTAAATTTTTTTGTTTTGACCTAAAACATGGCTTGATGGTTTGGTACATGTTATCAAGGATTCAAATGCATAATTTTGACCTAATTTAATGACTCAAAACATTTCTCAAGATCAATTGATTGATAGTCAAAACTCAATCAACAAATGAAAAGTCAATTGATACAGTGAAAAGTCAAACTTTGACTTTTTGAGTAAAATCCAGTTTCAACAATCATATTTCATCAACACATGAAATTAGTTCATTAAAATCAGAAGTCAGAAATTACTTTGAAAAATCAAATTTCTAAACATTTGGAAAATTTTCTAAGTGTTAGGAGAAGATGGTACTTCAGAACTTCTGGGCCAGTCTTCACGCGAGTGCAATCAGAATTGGCAAACACGATTCAGAACATGATGCTTCAATCAGAACATATGGAAGAAATGTTCTTCGTTCAGAACATGAATCTTCAGCACATGGAGGTTACGTTTCTAATCTTCTGCGATCAGAACATCACCAAATCCCAAAACCTCGTTTAAGCAACCTGCTGCCCTGCTGTAACACAGTCCTGTAACCAGCTGTTGATCCAGTCCACGCCTGCACTTTCTCAAACCACATATTTGTACCAAATTAGCATACAGAAGATGTGATTAAAAAAGTGATGGAACAGTATACCAAAAAGGTTTAAATCCCATTTGTTTTCCCCCCAAAACCACAACAAACTCAACTATAAATAAGTTGCTCCATCACACTTTCAAGGGGCTGGCTTTTGGAGAGAGAGAATTGTCAAAAGAGAGAAAAGAAAACTGGGAAACCTTCGTAAAAAACTCCATAATCTCCAAACAGAAAACCAAACCTTTGTTCTTCCCCTTGAGTCAAAGAACTTGGTATTTTCTCTTCCGTTGCTCTTGCTGCCTCCAGAACATCTGAAGGCAGCAACTTAAGTTCCAAGCGCATGCTTCAGATTCAAGGTAAGTCTTTCTGTCATTACATCTTTTCATTCAGAACATCATTAAAATATATAAATATCATAGTATTGATGTTGTCCAAATCATTGCATGAGTAGAAAAATTGTGGATCATAACTTCTTGATTAAGGCTAGGCTCAGAATTAGGATTAGAACTTCTATAAACTATTGTGCTTTTATCCTTTTGATTTATTGTTTGTTAAGAACTGAATAAATTGTTGATATGCTGATTAATATGAGGAAAGAGTTGAAATGTAGCATAGAACTTCTGGTTTTCACTCACAGTTTTAGTACAACATAAAACTTCTAAGTTCTTCTCACTGTTTAAACACACTGAACTTCTGATGTTCGCTCACTGTCTTACCACATATTGAACTTCTGAGTTCTCTTCACTGTTTTAATACACGTAACTTCTAAGACTTTCTCCTTGTTCTAACACTCAGAAGTTCAGAACACAGCAACCCAGAACTTATGTATCTTTCCTCTAACATTTCTTGCAGGACCTCAGAGTGTATCAATCTAGAATTTCTGATACTTCTTTCTGGACCACAGCGCGCTCGGCATCAGAACTTCTGATCCCCTTTATGTTGCTTTCAGCAGCATGTTAATTCTATCTCTCATTATTTCCCTTTTTATCATTTTCAATATTAATACTCTTTTTATTAATATAAAAAAAGAAATAAAAATATTTTCTTTTGTTAATTAATTTACTTCTTTTTCTTAATTCATTAAGACAAAAAAAAACATTTTCACAACAAGTCTTTTTCTTTCTTTCTTGCATTGTACATTTCAATACGGTTCTAATAGTTAAATAGGATTTAAATTCTTGCAACCCCCCATTCATAAATTTGTATCCCCATCCCCTTAATGATGTAATAGTGTAGGACTTTACTTTTCCCGCACTTTTATTGCTTTCATATATTGTTAGTAATTAGGGTGTGTATGGCAAGATATGAAATCAACAAATAGATAACCCTAATCAATACTAAATGTGTTGTACCCCAAAATTTTCCCTCCCATATTTCTCAATACATTTCAAGTGGGGTCTTCAAATTGCTCAAGGAAGTCCAAGAGTTGACCAAACAAACTCTCTCCTAAGGCGGTCTACCTCAAACTAGGGTTTCATGTTGCATCAAAATACTTGAGTCCAAGGGATCCCAAATGCTCACCATTTACCTAATATGTTCTCAAGATCCTCCATGTCAAGTTTCAAGCCTTGCAGAGGAAGTTTGCTCAGTTAATTGCTCAAAGGCCTGAAAATCGATTGTGCTAGGGAAAAAGTCAATTGTGGCCCACATACAGTCAAACATCAAGATTTTTGGTCAACATATTCATTGTGAAGTATTACTAATTATTTGATCAAGGGTTGATCATGCTTCATCAAGGATTACTCATAATTTATCAAGACCCAAAAGTTGCTAAATTAGGGTTTTGCAGGAAAACTCAACTCAACTTTGACCAAGCATAACTTTCTCATAATTTATGAGAAATGACCCATCCAAAGATCATTTTGAAGAGGATGTAATTCCCTACATTTCATCTTCAGATCCCAAGTTCAAAATATTCACTCACAAGAAGTTATGAATTTGGACATTATAGGTCATTTTGAAAAGTCAACAAAAACACCTTTTTTGTAAAAGCTTCATACATGCACATGGAATACCAAATTGAGATGAGACCAAATGGTTTGCTTAGAGGACATCTCAACATTTCTAAAATTTCCAAGAACACCTTAAAAGAGTCAAAATTGAGGAAGTTATGCATTGGTGAAGTTGACCTTTTTTGCAAAATTGCCAAAAGTCAACTATGTCTCAAATTGCAATTTTTGCCAAATGGGCCTAAATTTTTGCATTTGTTTTAAGATGGTAGCATGGTCCACGAGCACTATATATTCCCATTTGTCTTTATCTTATTTTTTCTATTTATTTTGATTTTTATTTGAATTAAATCAATTTAAATCAAAACAAATCATGAAAAAATCCAAATCATTGAAACCTCAAGATCTTGTGCATGTTTTAGGTTCTATATACAACTAGCATGTAAATCAAATCGTGCAAGGCCTTTGTGTGCATGAAAAGATTGGTTTTGGCCTATTTTTGGAAAGATCTTCAAGTGAATCAAATCAAAATCAAAATCCATAATGGATGAAGATTGAGAGCATAATTTCAACCCTAATCTAATCCTTGGTATATAGTGAACATTTGCAGACCTAAAACACAAGGCTAGAGAGGCGTGAAAAGGCAAAACAAACTTGAAAAAATCACAAAAAAGTGCTGAGTTGATTTCATGGTTCCAGGCGATTACAAGGCTCCCTGACCATCTCATTCACTTCCTGGGATCATAAGCAAGTTATACCAATCAAGAACAAGGAGTTTCCAGCGCTAGAACTCATTGTAAGTCAGCCACGACAATGGCTTCTTCTTGAAATCGAATTGCATGATTTTGGCATCTATAGCATGAAATACTTGTATATTCTTGCTCCTTGAAACATTTGCAAGCTATCTATAACATTCAATTGCATTTTTGTGGACTATATCAGGATTTGCCATTGTTAGGTTTTTTTGCTTCAATTTAGGATCTTTGTGTACAGGTAAAATTGGGCCACAAGAAGGGCGCCATCGTGCTCAGAAGGCCAAGACAAGTTGATTCATGGCCTTAGATTTTATTTATCTTGCTTGTGTTTGATTTTGAGAATTGCAGGGTTTGTAGTGACGGACGTTGTCCGTAGGTAAAAGTCACTGCATCTTTTAGCCACGGAGAGGGGACAGGGATGAAGGCGTGGCATCACCCTATTCGCCCATTTGAATTTGCGCACGGAATACTTTTGTTTTCGCTTGTTTTTAATATAATAATTATCGGTTTTTTGACATACAACTAACACACGCAGCCCAGTTGGTAGTGGAGCAGTTGGAAAAGGTTATAGGACCTGGGTTCGAATCCCAGGTCCCCCCACTATTTCATATTGTTTTTCTTTCAGTAATCAGGCACGTGTATAGGTGGGATGACCACCATGGTCCATCATCATCCAACAAGCCAGATGTCCAGGAAGCCAGATCTGATGGCTATCATATGAAGGTCCACCAAAGGCCTTGGTCAACATGCAGCAGGGAACCCAAGAAGTCAACGTGGATCACTTTCTTTTGGGCCGAAAGCTTGCTATCCACACCTCCAAAATTACTTTCTCAGGCCCATTTTCTTCTCCTTTTCATTTATATTTTCTTTTATTTAATTTATTTAATTATCTTTACTAACACAAATTAATTTTTCTTTTTATCATAAAAATCATAAAAATCACAAAAATAATATTTTCATCCAATTAGATTTAGAATTTATTTTTATACAAAAATTAATTTAGTTAGTTATTTAATTTTAGGTAACTTTAATTCTTTTTTTGTAAATAAACTAAAACAAGTTAGAAATTAGGGTTTTGTCTAACTTAAATTCTATTTTCTTTTTTCTCAAAAATAACCAAAAATACTAAAATAGGCCATGTAAATTATTTTCTTTAATTTAATTTAATTACTAATTAGATTTGTATTTAATTTAAAAAACCTAATTCTTTTTCTTAAAAATAATTAAAAACAACAAAAATAATTTCTCTTTCGATTAGGTTAGACGGGGTCAAAACCCTAGTTCTCTCTCGTTCTCGATTCATCGCGTTTATTTATTTTTATAATATGGATGTAATTGCTCACAAGTTGTAATAGATTAATTAGGATTTTTCTCCTTTTCATTTATCGTTTTGACGGGTTGTTTTTAGCTATGTAATTAATACCTGAAGCCTTGTAATAGCGTAGCTTTACTTTATGCACTTTAAATTCCGCAAATATTAAACTGCTAGATGTATGGTAATAGGGATGCATGACAAGAATGTATGTAAAATTTAAAACAGTTAACAAACCCTAAATGTGCAAAGATAATAACCTTAAAATTGAATCACTCGCACATGCGCACTCCTAGGGTATACTCCCACTTCGGTTGCCTTCGATAAACGATCATTGAGTATAGGATATTTTAGTGGTCGCTTTCTTGTCCAAAAGATCAAAGTTGCCTTGGAAAAGTTGCCTCAGAATTGTTGCCTCGAATATTGATCTTAAGACATTAGGCTTATTACTAAGACGTCCTAACATTGATTTAGTGATCGTACGTCCCTTTCGAATTGACTCTTAAAACTCCAATGATGGTGCTACCTACTCACTAATAGTAGGATAGCGCTGTCTAAAGGAAACAAACATAGAACAATTATTTTTTCGAGTAGGTAGATTAGCTCTTAAGTACTTGCTCAAACAAAACAAAATTTTTTCACACTTACACTCTTTTCAAACAAAGTTTTCAAAAATACTTCGTAACACTCTTGAAGACAGAAGCAAGGGTTAAATCAAAGTCAAAACTTTTTCAAATCAAACACACACAAGCAATTTTTAAATGATGAGCAAGTACCTAAGAGCCCGTGCAAAACCACGGATAGAAAGAGTGCTAATACCTTCCCTTTCTATAATCTACCCCCCGTACTCAAAATCTCGAAGAAGGAATTTTTCTGTGCTTTTTTCCTTTCCAGTTGGATAAAATAAAATTCGGTGGTGACTCTTGCTTACCGCGACATTTTGCAAACAAAAAACGCAAAACGCAAACCAACATTTTCCTAAAATAGTCGGTTCTGCCACCGTATCACAGAACTGGTGACTCTGCTGGGGAATTAATAAGTGGGGTATACCTTAGGATTAGTTCATCATAAATTGCTTCTCTTGTTGGATTTGATTGCTTTACTTTTAAGGGTTTTGTTTGGGAGTTACTATAGATCCTAACTCGGATCTGGGGACACCTTTTAGGTAAGTAGCAATAAACTGTGAGGGAACTGTACGGTATAGACCGATACGGTTGAAGCAGTAGCTACGTTGATGTGGCACATTGGTTGGTACCGGTATCCCTTATGGAGAAACGAGGAGAATATGGGGCTGCTATGTGTGTTGTTAAACATCAACTGACCTTAGAATCCTTAATAGACCAACTTGGCCATTAGGAAGTAATGAGATAGCCGGTCTCGGTGTAAAGCTGAGAGTTGGTTGATACTCGATGCTACACACATTGAGACCATACTCTCGAGATAGTTCTGGCTGCAAGAAAAGATTGTGTGAGCTGAAACCATGACCGATGGAGGATGGTCAGTGATATTGAGAACCTCTAGAACCCGGTTACTATTATTAGGATAGGTTAAAACCAACTGAACTTCAAGAGGGTAGTACTTAGACCCCATGCAAACCTGAAACTTAAGGGCTTTTGTGTGACTTGTTTGCCTTTGCCATGTCTGTTATCTGCTATACCTGTGTTGTTTTTACCATGACATCATGCATCATGACATAGCATGCATACTTCATTATAATAACCATTTAAAAGACCGAGGGGATTCATCTTTGTTCTGTTTTGCAGATTATGGCATCCATGCGCAGAAACACCATCCGAGTTAACTTTGTGCAAATACATGCTCAACTCAAAGAGTTGGTCTCAAGAGTTTCTGAGACTTCTTCCTTCATTAAGAGACATGGTCAGCTTCTTAGTTTGGTTACCTCAAAGTTTGATGAGCAGATGATGAGTGTGCTTTTCCAGTTCTTCGATCCTGTGCATCATTGTTTCACCTTCCCGGATTATCAGCTAGTTCCCACTTTGGAAGAGTTTTCTGACTTACTGGGCATATCCATCCTCGAGCATACACCCTTCACAGGTTTGGAGGAGGCCCCTAGACACGAGGACATTGCTTCAGCCTTACATCTAAAAAGGGCTAATGTAGTATCCAACTGGGAGACACGGAGCGAGGTTAAAGGTTTCTTGGCCAAGTTTCTGATGGATCAAGCTCAACAGTTCTGGGATAACTTTGATTTTCAAGCATTCGAAGACATTTTGGCTCTTCTCATCTATGGTTTGGTTCTTTTCCCGAATCCAGATTCCTTCATAGATGTGAACGCGGTTAAGATCTTCTTGTCTCGCAATCCTGTGCCTACTCTTCTGGGTGATATTCTGCATGCTCTCTATATTCGTACTGTGCGAAGAAGAGGGACCCTCATGTGTTGCACGCCGCTACTGGTGAGGTGGTTTATTTCGCACCTCCCCAAGTCCGTGTTGAAGAATGTGGAAGGTTTAGGATGGTCTTACAGGATAATGTACCTTGCCCATACAGACATTATTTGGAGTTCTAAGGATATGGAAAGAGTAGCTATCATTGATCGATGTGGGGAATACCCTAATGTTTCGTTGCTTGGAATTAGGGGGGGAATAACCTACAGTCCTTGTTTGGCCTTATGAAAGTTTGGTCGCGCTCGGAGAGACGGTCCTCATGAGCTGCTTCTTACGGATATTGCATTTGATTATAAGGAGGATGTTGGTGAGCATCGCCGAAGGTTTATACGAGCTTGGGGCATGGTGAACAGGTGTGACCCTCACGAGATAGGACCAAAGACTTCTCTCCCTATGCAACCTTATCTCCAGTGGGTTCGATCCCGTGCTCAAAAGCTAGGGATGCCTTATGAAGCTGTTTTGTCGGTGATTGTGGAGCATACTAATGAAGAGGGTGTTCCTTATACAGTCCTCTATCCTTATATGCCTACTGATCTTGGGGCATTGAAGAGATCCTGGATTCAGCTGAAGGAAGAAAGGGATACCTACTGGGAGAAGTATCATGAATAGGAAAGAAAAATCTTGAAGCTCACGAGGAAACTTGAGAACGAAAGGACAATCAACGACTACGTCAGCACGAAGGGAAAGCGACCATCGGATTTCTGATTCTTGCTTGTTTCTAGTTTAGATTTATTTTTAGTTTATTTCTTTTGTAACGCCTTAAAGGCATTGTTAAACATTGTTACAAGTTTAATCTAATAAAGTGTGTTTTATTTTGTTTTACAAATTTAAATCTCCCTAAGTCTTCGAAATCATTTCATATGCATTCCATTACCATGCACCTCATTACAGGTACCATTACAGGTTTCTTATCTTCTTCGCTGTTTATTTCAGCACAGAATGTCTTCTGAAATACCTACCGATCAAGCCATCAAAGCTCTTCAAGCACAGAATGCTCAATTCCAAGAGATGTTCTTGAACTTGGCTAAAGGACAACAGGATTTGAAGACTCTCATCCTGAAGGAAAAGAAGAAGAAGAAGAAGAAGAAGAAGAAGAAGGTGGTTCTACTGAATATGGGTCACAGATTTGGGAACAATTTGCGACAGGAAGCTGATCTTTCTCATTCATCTGGAGGATGAGAGAATCAAGATGAAGAAAAAGCCCTAGTCCCATGGTCTCTGATAATGACACTGATTTTGATGATGAGCAGTACCCTCTTGCTGAGGATAGGTACAAACAGCTGGAAGACCGTCTAAGTGCTATGGAGATTTAGAAGGTTCCCGGTTTGGACTACGGAGATTTGGGGCTAGCATCTGGAGTGGTGATCCCTCACAAGTTCAAAGCTCATTCCTTTGCTAAGTACGATGGAGTATCCTGTCCAAAGCGCTATCTTCGCTCGTATGTCAGAAAAATCCAACCTTACACTGCTGATAGAAACATGTGGGTTCATTTCTTTCAAGATAGTCTGTAAGGGACTCAGCTTGAATGGTTTTATCAATTGGAAGGAGATAATGTCTGCAACTGGGAGGACCTTGTTGCTGCTTTTTACAAGTAATACCAGTATAACGCCAACCTTGCTCCCATACGTACTCAACTTCAGGGTATGTCTATGGGTGCAAGCGAAGGCTTTAAGGACTATGCTCAGAAGTGGGGAGATCTGGCTGGAAGAGTCCAACCCCCTCTGTCTGATAGGGAGTTATGGATATGTTTCTTGGGACTTTGTCTGGTCCATTTTTCAATCACCTGATCGACAGTTCATCATCTGGGTTCACTGAATTGATTTTGACTGGGGAGAGAGTGGAAGCTGGTATCAGAAGTGGAAAGATACAGAAAGGTGCTTCATCAAGTACAGAAAAGAAGCCTTTCAAAAAAGAAGCTAGTGCAGTTTACAGCTCGAGGAGCCAAAACTGACCTGAAAGCCGCCAAGCAGTTAATGCGGTAGTAATATCAAGACCCACAGTTGCCCCACAATGCATCAATCAGCAAAGAGTAAAGAGACCGCAAAGACAATATACTCGGCTCAGTATGACCTTGTCTCAAATTCTACCGCAGTTGTTGAAGACCAACCTGGTGACTCTGAGGGAAGCCCCGAAGAATCGCAGCACCACATCTCCGCTGTATAATCCAAATGCCCGTTGTGCCTATCACTCTAATAGCCCGGGTCATGATACGAACAACTGCTGGGCTTTGAGGAATAAGTTGCAAGATTTAATTGAGGCTAAAGAAATTGAGTTTGACGCACCTGAGAAATCCAACGTCATAACTGCTCCTATGCCCAAAATGGTAATGGAGTAAATGTTGTGGACGAGGATTCATTTGTGACCTCCGTGGAAGACATTTCTACTTCTTTGATGACTGTTAAGAAGAATCTATTGCTGGCCGGTTTATTTCCGGGTTGTGGCGAAGGTTGCCATCTATGTTCCATCCTACCTGCTGGTTGCTATTTATTGAAATCAGGTTTTCAACGCTTGATGGATAACAAAGAGATCTTGTTCGAGAAAACTTTGATTCTGTTGATTCCCATTGAAGATGTTTCCATAATAAACATTTCCGCCAATCCTTCAAAGGATTCCCCGAGAAATCCTGTTAGGATTACATCCGTTCCAAGAGTTGCTCCATTGATTATTATTATTCCTGGTCCTATCCCAGAAACTTCGGATAAGGTTGTCCCGTGGCACTATGGGGCCGATGTGTATTATCACGGGATCAAATAAGACTTGAAGGTTGAAGAAGCTGATACTGAGATCAGAAATATTTTCGGGTCTAGCAAGGTCACCAGAAGTGGAAGACTGTTCTCTCCTGATATTTCCCCTTCGACTATTCAAAAGCCTGTTGTATTTCCATCTGCCAGTACATCACCTACGGATCCAATTCTTACTCCAGTTATCACCCATGTCGCCGAGTCATCTGACACTCGGGGCAAAGTTACAGGAGAGCCTGTCCGGACGGAGGCGCCTAAGAATATCATCATAGAAACCTCTAAGCAGAAGATAGAGGAAATTCTGAAGATTATCAAGAAGAGTGACTACAACGTAGCCGAGCAGATGGGGCAGACCCCATCGAAAATCTCCATGTTGTCATTGTTATTGTGTTCGGAAGCCCGTGCAACGGCTTTAATTGCTTTCCTTAAAACTGCACATGTGCTGTAGGAAACATCTGCTGATCAATTCAAAGACTGTGTGGCTAGTTTGACCGCTGACAACGGGTTGGGTTTCTCCGACGCAAATCTAACTACCAAGGGAAGAAATCACAATGATGCTCTGCATGTCTCGATCGAGTGCAGGGGAACTACTTTGGCCCATGTACTGGTGGATACTGGGTCCTTATTAAATGTTTTACCCAAGAAAGCATTAGATCGGCTGGATTGTGAAGGGTTGGTCCTGAAGCCAAGTAATATTGTGGTTAGGGCCTTTGACGGGTCCAAAAGGATGGTGCACAGGGAGGTGGATGTCCCTGTTAAAGTTGGCTCTCAGACTTTTGCATCTACGTTCTATGTGATGGACATTCGACCATCTTATTCTTGCTTGCTAGGTCGCCCGTGGATTCATAAAGCTGGGGCAGTGACTTTCACGCTCCATCAGATGGTAAAATATCTAGCAAAGGGGAAGATTGTTACAGTACAAGGAGAAGAGGAGTACATGGTGAGCCAACTTAACTCTTTTCGGTATGTGGAGATGGATGGGGAGTTCATCGAAACCCCGTGTCAGAATTTTGAAGAAGTCCCCCTGACTTTGGCGTCAACTGAAGTTGCTGTTGAAGAATCTCCAATGAAGATGGCTTCCCTCAAGGATGCCAGTGCTGTTATTGAAAAAGGTGGGTGTGCAAATTGGGGCCAAATCCCTGAATTTGCACACAAGACTGACAAGTTTGGTTTGGGTTTTACTACAGAAGCTCAAAGGGTTGTTCGACGTGCGTGAATTGGAAGACTTCCTCTGCGCATCAGTAATCCGAGAGTGAATGCAATTGAAGATGATGAAGAAGAGTCAGATTTCGGCAGCTGGATCTACCCGACTACCGACTGTGGATTGAACAATTGGACGGTGAAGGACTTCGTGCCCGTTTCTTTTATTACACAGTAATAGACTTTTGTTTTGAAATTTGTAACAGACAGTTTAAAACTTTACGGCCCGGTGCCTTGCCCGAGGCACTTTGGTTTTGTTTGCGAGGGCTTATTATCTTTCATTTCCATATATCATCAATAAAGCATTGGACATTTTCTTGCATTACAAATTTTGCGCTCCTTGTTTTTCTTTTCTATCTTGCACTTTATCAAAACAGCTATTGTCTTACACACACTCACATATCATAATACAGGTCCACATCCACTCTGGATCCCTTTGGTAACGACTCTGCTACTTCCAGTTATGACTTCGAAAATCGGCTCAACCAAGCCGAGGACGAAGGTGAGGATGATTGTGAAGTGCCTGGGGAACTTTCTAGACTGTTACTTCAGGAAGAGAGGGCCATACAGCCGCATGAAGAGCCAGTGGAATCCGTAAATTTGGGTACAGAGGAAGAAAAGAAAGAGGTCAAGATAGGTGCAAATATGGACCCTAGTGTCAATCAACGGTTGATACAGATGTTACGCAACTATGTTGAGATCTTCGCTTTGTCTTATAAAGATATGCCTGGGTTGGACACTGACATTGTGGTACACCGCCTGCCAACCAAAGAAGATTGCCCTCCGGTGAAGCAGAAGGTTCGCCGTATGCGCCCAGAGATGTCTAAGAAAATCAAAGCTGAGGTCATGAAACAGTTTAATGTCGGTTTTCTAGCTGTTACTTCTTACCCACAGTGGGTCGCCAACGTGGTTCCGGTGCCGAAGAAAGATGGTAAGGTGCAAATGTGTGTAGACTATAGAGATCTGAACAAGGCAAGCCCCAAGGATGATTTCCCTCTGCCTCACATCGATGTTTTGGTCGACAACACCGTGCAGCATAAGATCTTCTCCTTTATGGATGGTTTTTCTGGTTACAATCAGATTAAGATGGCTCCCGAAGACATGGAGAAGACAACTTTTATTACACAAAGGGGTACCTTCTACTACAAGGTAATGCCTTTCGGGTTGAAGAATGTTGGGGCAACTTATCAGCACGCCATGGTCGCCTTGTTCCACAACATGATTCACCATGAAATTGAGGTTTACGTTGATGACATGATTGCAAGATCCCAGACTGAAGAAGAACACCTTGACCATCTCCATAAACTGTTCGACAGGTTGAAGATGTATAAGCTGAGGTTAAACCCGAATAAGTGCACCTTCGGGGTGAGGTCTGGTAAGTTGTTGGGTTTCGTCGTTAGTGATAAAGGTATTCAAGTGGATCCTGCAAAGGTGAAGGCTATACAGGAAATGTCGGCTCCCCGAACGGAAAAAGAAGTCAGAGGCTTTTTAGGACGTCTGGATTACATTGTCCGATTCATTTCACACCTGACTGCTACTTGTGAACCAATCTTCAAGCTATTGAAGAAAGATCAAGTGGTAAGATGGAATGATGAATGTCAGGCCGCTTTCGAAAGGATCAAGGAATATCTCCAAGAGCCACCTATTCTGATGCCTTCATTTTAAGGGAGACCTTTGATCTTATACTTGACAGTACTCGACAATTCAATGGGGTGCGTGCTGGGGCAGCATGACGAGTCTGGCCGAAAAGAGCATGCTATTTACTACCTTAGCAAAAAATTTACCGACTGTGAGACCCGATACTCACTGCTTGAGAAAACTTGTTGCGCTTTGGCATGGGCTGCTCGCTGGCTGAGACAGTATATGCTGACTCACACTACCCTATTGATATCAAAGATCGACCCAATCAAGTATATCTTCGAAAACCTGCCTTATCCGAAAGAATAGCAAGATGGCAGATGATCTTGACTGAGTATGAAATCCAATACACGACCCAAAAAGCAATCAAGGGGAGTGTATTGACATATCATTTAGCGCATCAGGCCGTGGATGATTACCAATCCATGAATTTCGAGTTCCCGGAAGAGAACATCATGTTGGTGACTGACTGCGAAACACCTGGACCGGATGAAGGACCTGAGGAGGGATCCTGATGGTCTATGTATTTTGATGGAGCATCGAACGCGTTGGGAAATGGCATTGGCACCATGATCATATCTCCTGAAGGCTTTCATACTCCATTTACCGCCCGACTATGTTTCAACTATACGAACAATATGGCGGAGTATGAAGCGTGCATCATGGGCCTTCGAGCAGCTATTGACCTGAGGATTAAGTTTTTGAGTGTGTTAGGAGATTTCTCTCTCGTGATCAGTCAGATCAAAGACGAGTGGGATACGAAGAACCCAAATCTGATTCCTTACAAAGAGTATGTATTGACGCTGCTTCCGCACTTCGAGGAGATAATCTTCGAACACTTCCCCAGAGAAGAGAATCAGGTAGCGGACGCGCTAGCTACCATGTCTTCTATGTTCAAGGTCAGGTGGGACAATGAGGCTCCCAAGATTACCATTGAAAGGTTGGACGAACCCGCACATTGCTGTGACATCGAGACTGAAGAGGTAGCAGATAAACACTGGTTTCACGAGGTAAAGAGGTGTCTTAAGGCTCAGGAATACCCCGAGAGTGCATTTGTTAATGATAAGAAGTTTCTGAGGAGGTTCGTGGAAAAGTTCTTCATCAGTAATAGTATCCTTTACAAGCGTAACCATGATTCAACCTTGCTACGATGTATGGACAAGGGCGAGGCAGAACCGATCATGGCAGAGTTACATGAAGGTACTTTCGGAACTCATTCCAGTGGACATACCATGGCAAAGAAAATCCTACGGGCAGGATATTATTGGTCTACTATGGAAGCCGACTGTTATCAACATTCTCGAACTTGTCATAAGTTCCAAGTCTATGCAGATAAGGTGCATGTACCTCCAGTTCCCCTGAATGTTTTGACAGCTCCTTGGCCTTTTGCAATGTGGGGTATCGATATGATTGGTGAGATCAGACCTACTGCGTCCAACAAGCATCATTTCATTCTGGTAGCTATTTATTATTTCACGAAGTGGGTTGAGGCGGCTTCCTTTGCTACAATAACCAATAATGTCGTGGCGCGGTTCATCCGACACAATCTGATATGTCGATACGGTGTACCAGAGAGGATTATTACGGACAGTGGTACAAATCTCAACAATACAATAATCACCGAGCTCTGCAAGCAGTTTAAGATACAACATCACAAATCTTCTCCCTACCGGCCGAAGATGAATGGAGCTGTTGAAGCAGCTAATAAGAACATCAAGAAGATTGTGCAGAAGATGACAGTGACATACAAAGATTGGCACGAGATGTTACTGTTTGCTCTTCATGGGTACCGAACCTCAGCGCAGACTTCAACAGGGGCAACACCCTACTCTTTGGTATATGGCATGCAAGTAGTCTTACCCATTGAGGTCCAGATACCCTCTCTTCGGATTATGAAGGATGCAGGTTTGAGAAAAGACGATTGGATCCAGACCCGACTTGATCAACTGAACTTAATCGACGAAGAGAGACTTACTGCTATTTGTCATGGTCAGACGTATCAAAAACGAATGATCAAGGCATTTAACAAGAAAGTTAGACGACAAGAATATCAAGTCGGGGATCTGGTGATCAAGCGCATCATACTGCCACAAGGTGATCCCAGGGGAAAATGGATCCCTACGTATGAAGGGCCATTTATGGTTAAGAACATTTTCTCGGGAGGAGCTATGATTTTAACCACCATAGATGGTGACGACCTTCCTCACCCCGTCAATGCAGACATAGTGAAAAAATACTACCCCTAATAAAAGACCCGCTAGGTTGACTGGCCTAGGAAAAATAAGGGCTTCCCGGCGAACCAAAAGGATTCGGGCAAAAATAAGGGATGAAAATGAAAAAAAATATATACACCCGGCAAGTCGAAAACCTGAAAAGGCGGCTTGGGTAAAAAAAGGTATCCCGGTGGACTGAAAACCCGAAAGGGCGGTGTTGAACCCCAAAATTTGCCCTCGTATTTTTCCCCAAGAAATCTCTGCTTCAAGCCTTTCCTGATTTTTCAAACTGACTCAAGACTCGGACAAACGGACTTTTATTAACAGTCAAGCAAAATTAGGGTTTTTACTGATTTTCAGAGCTCTGGATTGTTTCATACAGTTGGCTTAGGGTTTTGGTTGATTTTGGCTCAATTTTGATCAGACGAATGTTATTTGGCATTTAATCAGGAATTAAGGTTTTATGGGCACATTCTCAGAAAGATTAAAATTCCACAGCATGTTGCAGTTTATTTCAAGATTCGGGTTGGATTCGTATGGTTTTGACTTAATCAGTAAAAGAGGCAGTTGGGTTGAATTCATGTTGTGTTGTTTGAGTCAGTCAAAAGAAACATGCAGTTTGGAATTACAGTGCTTGGCAAAAGAATCAGTGAAAAAGGAATGCGTTTGATCAGTCTATTTTGATTAACTGCTGCTTTATTTTGGATATTGGAAAAGACGGGTTTAATTGATCAATTACTAAGACATTGTTTTATTTAAATTATTTATTATTCTAAATTAAGTGATTGAAAATTATTTTTCAATTACTTTAATTCAAAGAGTTTTAAATAAATAAATAAACAATAAAGAAAGAGAATTAGAATTAATTGGGTAATAGAGATTTTATTGATATTTGAATTATTTGTACAAATGTTGTTTATAATTTAAATTACAAACAATAGTTTACATTAATTTAAATATTAAATAAAAAAGAAAATTATCCTATTTTATTTCTAAATTCTTCATTCTTCACTTCGTTCCGGTGCTCCGTTATTCATCTGCAAAAAGAAAAGAGAAAGTCAGAAAGCAGTTGAATTAAAAAAGACTGATAAAATTTGCTCATCATTAGAGGCCACTGACTGGGATCAGTTGACCCTCTTTGCAAATCACGGGATTTCTCCCGGTTCACAAAGAGGGAAGATTTTTATCATAAATGTAAAATGTCAAATGCATAAATTCCAAAGTTCAAACTGCATAAAATCTCAAACTTCAAATTCAAACTGAACTGAAAAATCCAATTCCCACTTCCTATCAAATGCCAAAGTCTACTCAAAGATATCAAAAAGTACAGTTTGCTGTCAAATGCCAAAGTCTACTCAAAAGCTGTCAATAGAAGATTTTGGGAAGATATCAAAAAAGCACACAAACTGTCAAAGCTGGATAAAGTATGCAGAAGTAATGTGTTATGCAAGCAACTTAAACCTTAATCATCATTTCCCAGAATAAAGGGGCCCCTTCAGAACAAAATAGTACAGAATAAATCATATAATATATTCAACTGTACTATAGAGGGAGGGAGAAGAGAGATAAGAGGAGGAGTTCAGGTTTTATGCTTGGACAGGATAGAGAGAGAGGGAGATATACAAACTAAGTGGTCCTGGCCTGAAGCAAACTACACACATAAAAAACCAAGCCTGTACCTTTAAGCCAAGGGGACCTGAGATGCAAATATACTACATACTGAAGTGAACCTGATAAGCATGAAAGAGGCCAAAACCATTACAAACACATAAACTAAAGCCTAAGTTACCAGTTCAAAACCTGGACACCAAGAATCAACCTGTTGAAGCCTAAGTCACCAGGCCAAGCAAACATACAAACCTACAAACATACAAATATACAGAACATACAGCAAAAGAAAAAGAAGCTATAACCTCCATATTAAAACCTACTGTCAACATCCTGTCAAACCCCTCAAAAAGCCAGCAGAACAAATACAAAAGCACACAAATCCTAGGTCAAGTACAATCTGCCTACTGTCAAACCAGAACTCAAGCCATGTACCAATCAAAAACATGAACTAGCATATGTCAAACCTGCAGAAGAAATAACCAACATAGTCCCTCAAGCATATCCAAGCATTCAAACCAACTCCTAAGCCTCAGAATCCCTTCATCATAGGCAATAAAACATCTCAGAAGGCATCCAACTCAACGATCGTTCAAGGGGCAAAATCAGAAGAAAGTCAGAAGAAGAGAACAAAGTTCAGGGCAACTCAACACTAGGCCCTCAGCAAACATACATCACTGGGCATTAAAACATTCCAAAGGCATCCAGTTCAAGGTAACACAGGGCAACAAGAGAAGAAGAGAGAAAGTTCGTTCAGGGGCAACAAATATCAAAGCATCACATTTCAAACTCAGGGAAGCATATTCAAAAACATACGAATTCCCAAAGGCAACATATAGTAGAAGAGAAAAGATAAAGAAGTGAATCTATTTCAAGATAGGGCTTTTCAGAACATCATCATCAAAACCATAGGCAAAAAAATAGCAACCAGATAAAAGATACCAGGGACATCAAGAAAGCTCTCATCACGCATTCCCTTCACCGGGCCTCCGCCTCAACGCCTCCCAGTTCCGGTTCCTTTTTCTCCGTCCCCAAAAGGTTAAGGTAGCTTTTCGTTCCTCTTCTTTAATCTCGAATAACAAACAGTAATAAGCATGTGAAACCAGAAGTCAAACTAAGCAAAAAACAAGAAACTTAGTAAAAACCCTAATGCATGAAAAAGACGAGATCGTTACCCTTTCCGTCTGGGTTTGGTCCAACCATGGAGATGAACGGAACCGGAGGTGGCGCTGGGTGGCTCGGCCTTTGGAATAGAATTGCATTCAGCAACTAATGGAAGACGAAGATGAACGGAACTCAGTGAACAGCGCCGTCCCAAAACCCTAACGCGTTATCAAATGAACCAAATCCCTAACCCTAAAATTTGTTCCAAGTTTAACATGGGCCTTGCCCATTCTGCACCCCCCATAAGCCCATTAAAAACGTTTTAAAACTAACTTAACCTTTTTAACCCATTTACTAACCCATTTAACATTTTAAAACTAACTTAACCTTTTTTTTATATATTTTCATTAACACTAATCTCTTTTTATATATAAATACCCTATATATTTGTCATAATATTACATTATTATACTAAAATACTTAAAATTACCTCCTTTTAATTTAATCTTTAACTTTTCATTTAAGCACAAAAATACATTTTTTCTACATCATATAATTAAAAATTGAAAATACTTCTTTTTATTCTTTTAATTAATATACTTTTGTACATAGACAATTAAAATACATTTGCACATAAAAAAAAAATACCTTTTTTATATCATATACTTAAAATTGAAAATGACTTTCAATTCTCTTAATTAAAACATTTTTGTATATAATAAACAATGATACATCTTATACATAATTTAATTAAAACTTGAACATTTAAGTTAAAACATTTTTCTTTTATACATAATTAAATATACAAATCAAAGATTCATTAAAATACATATCTAGGTCAAAAACCCTAATACGCTTCAATTTCACATGTCGCGCCTGTAAATAATTACACACAACACATATACATCTCATACTTACACTTACACGATCCATTCACATTGCCCTATACACATTTGTTTATCTTATATCTGTATATTCGATATTTACATTTGATTGCGAATTCGATTTGGTTGTAACTTATTGGATACTATAAGTCTCATCCCCATTCATACATTTATACCCCCACTCCCGGACACTATTTTGTAATAGCGTAGATTTTACATTTCCGCAATTTACAGTTTTCCAATTATACCATGGTTAGACCTAGGGTTTGCATGTACATAAAATCAAACGCTAGATAACCTAATACAAGACAAATACATGTAATAAATACACAATCACACTTGCACCCTCTAGGGTAATCCCACATGTTGCCTTCCAAAATGGGCCATGCTTGCACGTCGAGTATCTTTGGCAAAACAAAATCAAATGATCATAAGTCTCAAAGTGTTGCCTAAACGGAATGATCATAGTCCCTTCAAAGCAAATTGCCAAAGACACTTGGCATCATTGCATTCATGGTCCATACGATGACCCGCGCCCGTCCCGAATAAACTTCCTAAACGCAAGATTGTCCATCAAATTCAATGGTGGAACAAAATTGTTAAAAGGGGTTAAAACATAACAAAAACCTTTGAGTACAATAGGGTAGACAAAACTCTTAGTTACTTGAGATTAACTTGCAAAAACACTTGCCTTCTTTTCAAAAACCACAATCCACAACACTTTCAAACAAACTCTCAAAAACATTTGAAAACATCTTTTCGAAAAGATCCACACTTTTGTAAAACACTCAATCACGAGTCAAATACATTAGTTGCCTAAGACAAGACATCTTCTTCCAAAATATTTTCAAAAGCACCCACACACACACCATTTTCAAAGCAATCGAAAATCAAGACAAGTGATCTAAAAAAACCAAGTAACTAAGAGCCCATGGATAACCATGGATGAAAAGGGTGCTAATACCTTCCCTTTTAATAAACTACCCCCCGGACCCACGAAATATCTCAAAAGGTTTTTGCTGTGCTTTTTTAACCTTTCCTTTAGGATAAAATAAAAAGTCGGTGGCGACTCTTGCTCAACCGCACAAGTGCGAATACGAACGCAAAACACTAGTCAGTTCTCCCACCGTATCACAGAACTGGCGACTCTGCTGGGGAATATTCTAAAAGTGGGGTTACCTTAGGGTTTAGATCACCTTTACTTTCAATTGATTGCTTTGTTTGCTTTACATTTGTGGGCTTTGTATCGGAGTTTTATAGATCCTAATCCGGATCTGGGGGAAACCTTTTTAGGTAGCATAATCTGCGAGGGACCTGTCCGGGGTATACCGACATGGGTGAAGCAGTGGCTACGTTGGTGTGGCATCTTGGTCTGTACCGATATCCCTCGTGTTGAAACGGGGAGAATATGGGTCTTCCAAGGAGTCATTAAGCACCAACCGACCTTAGAACCCTAAATTGACCAACTTGGCCATTAGAACAGTAGCAGTATGCTACACTCATTGAGGCTAAACTCTCGAGATGGTTCCGGCCGCGAGAAAAGGTTGCGATGCTGGAGTTATGACCGATTGAGGGTAGCCAATGATATGAGATCCTCTAGAACCCGGTTACTTTTGATAAGACAGGTTTTAACCAACAAACTGAAAGAGGGTAGTACCTGAACCTCATGCAAGCCTAAACCTAAGGCCTTGTGTGCTTTGTGTGAATATGTTTGCCTGTATATACACTTGCCTGCTTTTCGCATACATGGACATAACATCATGACATCATACCATTGCATTTTCAATAACCATTTCAAGGATCTCGAGGGTTCTGTTGATGCAGGGTTACGTTGAACCAGACATCTATCAAGGGGCAAGAGGGTTCTCCTCTAACCAATCCAACCAAAAGATCAAGTACAACAACTTGAATCAGTGGCTATGACCCACTTGACATGGTGAGCTTGATTCTAGTGGAAAGACATCCACCGATACAAAGTTCTCCAACCAAAAGATCAAGTACAACAACTTGAATCAGTGGCTATGACCCACTTGACATGGTGAGCTTGATTCTCGTGGAAAGACATCCACCGATGCAGAGATCTCCAATCCAAGAGCAGAGTTCAACCTGTAACATTTTCTTGTGTTTACCCCAAGAGATCCTTGAAAGCATGCATCCACATATCATGCATTGCATTTTGACAATCTTTCCTTTTTCAGGTTTCCTTACTCTCATGCTGTTTATTTCAGCAAGAGATGGCTCTAGAAAGGTCTGTCAAAGACATTCAAGACCAGACTGCTCGGCTGCAGGAGTTGTTCCTGAACTTGTCTCTGGGGCAAGAAGAGATGAAAGCTCTCCTCACCAAGGGCTTGGGGAATTCCAACAATGCCAGGAGTGATCAGATTGCGGAGCTGCAGTTTGATCTGACAACACTGAGGACTCAAATGATGGGACAGTTGGTGGGCCAGATGGCTCTCATCCAAGACCTATCTCAAAGACAAGAGGAACTCAGAGTTCTTGTCCGCCAACTGCTTCTAAACAACCAACTGGGGCAAACATCTGAGGTTGAAGAGCAAGTCACCGCTCAGCCTCCATCCACTCAAGAAGACAAGGGGAAAGCTCCTTTGCTAGCTTCAGGGTCACAAACCCATCAACAACCTCGCCAGCGTCAACAGGGCAGTCGACGTAAGCAAGAAAAGTCGGGAAGACAGTTCACGGAGACTGAAATACCATCATTTTTCATACTGAAGCGCCTGTTGGAGGTCAACTTGCTCACCGTAAAAGACCTTCCTCATAAGCCCAATATCTCCTCTCCTCACTATAATCCCGACGCATTCTGTGTTTATCACTCCTACAGTCCGGGACACGACACCAACGACTGTTGGGCCTTGAAGAATAAGATTCAAGATCTGATCGACATTGGGGTGCTGGAATTCATGCCAGACGGCGAGATGAAAATCTTCCGTTAAAGGGTTCTCCACTTGAAGTGACGAAGCTCGAGCTGAAAGACTTCTGCTTCTTTTTGAATTTTCAAAGTTGTAATTTCTTTTGCTGTCAAACAATTATCTGCTGATGTTAAACTCTGTTTTCATTAATGCATTGCATATGTTTGTCTTGAATCCATCCATTCGTTTCACTACTCTTATGCTTTTCTTTATAATATTTGACTCTTGATAAAAAGCTGCAAGCCTTTAGAGGGAGGATGACGAAACAATACCGTGATCTTATACAGTATGCTTTTGAATAGACCTTGCTGATGATGTACAGGCATTTATTTCAATTCCCAAACACTGGAGTTATAAGGAAGTTAATCCCTAGTCAACCCCTTCGAGCCAAAGAAGTAGGAGTTTTCTGTTTTAAAACGATCAAAACCCTTGATATAAACCCGGGGCAGGGTAGTATCTCAGTTAATTCAAAAGAAAATGCGCATTGAAGTCGCAAACTCTCAGTTCGTAACACAACGAACGACGTCAAGAAAGAAAGCATTCCTTTGGAATCGAAAGACAAGGGTGGTTCCCTATCACATAGACAGTCAATCTCTCAAAAGACAAAAGCCCGCCAAGCCAAAACCTATAAAGGAGGCTTAAGAAAGCTGGGGCATCCCGCTGACAGTAATCCCGGAAAACGGTAACAGTCAGGCAAAAGTTAGGGATAACAAATCAAAATCAAAATAGTGAGGTCATTACAAAATCCTCAACAACATGAAAAGTGTTGAAAAAGAAAAAAGGAGATAATGACTGTCTCCCCAAATTCAAACCGGTGAACCATCTCCCGAAAGTCGTTCCAAACTCAAAACAAAGTGCGACGCACAATTAACTGAGCTTAGGTTGAAGAACATCACGAAGAGCGGGTGGGTACAAATATACTTTGAGCCTTTATCCTTTGTTTCTTAAACCGTGAACCAGGCCACGTTACAACCCTTCAAAAGTCCTAATTGAAGCATGGGTTAGTTCGAAAGCATACTGTTACAAAAGGTATCCTGACTCCTGTAGGGCTTACTCTAAATCTTGTGTTAACTTGTCTTATGAAAAGTTTTCTGCTAAAAAGCGCATTTTTCAAAACTTCGAGACAAACATAAACTTTGCATTATTCGAATATCACTGTCTGCATTTGACCCTTTTGTCTGACAGCGAAGAAATTCATACAGCGAATGTTCGGAGGAACAAGAACTCTCTCAGTAAGTCAAAATCACTTCAAGAGGATAACACTTACATCAAATCCCCTTATCAACAAGGGGCATGACATGTCACAATCCAATTAACCTGGGGCAGTCCAGTCAAGGTCCAACAGATCTTTCAAAGTTCAGTTAACCTGGGGCAGTCCAGTCAAGATTTCAAGAAATCTCTCAATATGCAGAGTAATCTGATTTAAGACTCCTTCTTCACCACTTGGGGCATTCGAATGTCAAAAGTGTTCAACAAATAAACTATCACATTTCCAGACTCGACTCCTGTATCTAGCCAGGGCATGTCTGAAGAGTTCGAAGATTCGATTCCTGTATCCAGCCAGGGCATATCTGTTGACAACATTTCCAGACTCGATTCCTGTATCTAGCCAGGGCACGTCTGAAGAGTTTGAAGATTCGATTCCTGTATCCAGCCAGGGCATATCTATCAACTATCACCTTTCCAGATTCGATTCCTGTATCCAGCCAGGGCATGTCTGAAGAATTCCAGATCAACACCTGTAACAATCCAGGAAACATCTGTGAACGACCGATGGTAGACCAACACCTGTAATAAGCCAGGAATTTATCTACATCACCACTTGGGGCATTCGAATGTCAAAAGTGTTCAAAACCCGATGCAGTTTTACACAAGCTCATCATCAGGAAGCCCTACACCGGTTCCTCTTCAAGACTTCTGAAACAAGTTTACGGATTCTTCCCAACAACGGATGTTAACCTATCACTTGTTCAGATTCTTCTTCAAGACTTCTGAAAACAGTTCATGGATTCTTCCCAAGTAACAGATGTTAATCTATCAGCTTGTTCAGATGCAACCTCTGAAATTAGTTTACGGACGCTTCCCAACAACGGATGCGGCTCTATTGCTGATTCAACTTCAAGATTTCTGAAAATAGTTCACGGGTTCTCCAAGTAAACGGATGTTAACCTATCACTTGTTCAGATTCTTCTCAAGACTTCTGAAAACAGTTCATGGATTCTTCCCAAGTAACGGATGTTAATCTATCAGCTTGTTCAGATGCAACCTCTGAAATTAGTTTACGGACGCTTCCCAACAACGGATGCGGCTCTATTGCTGACTCAACTTCAAGATTTCTGAAAATAGTTCACGGGTTCTCCAAGTAAACGGATGTTAACCTATCGCTTGTTCATATTCCTCTCAAGCTAACCACCACGGAAGATCGCGCTCGCCAAAATTCTCCCTATCCCCAGCGGAGTTCATCAAAATTCCCCAGCGGAGCCAGACCATTGAACCTTCTCCCCACAGAGTTGTGGGAAGGCAAACCTTGAGTTCCCCAGTGAAGTCGCCAGAGTTACTTCCCATTAAGCTGAAGATTCTCAATCTGGCCTCTCCAGCATGAGTCTACTAGTTTGGAACTCCCCAGTAGAGGTCATCAGGAATTCTCTTCCCCGGCAGCAGCCAAGGATTTATTTTCCCCGGCAGCAGTCAAGAGGCTTTTATCTTCAGCCATCTCGAATTCATTTATCCTCAGCAAGATTATCTCATCAGTTCACATGCGCATCCATCACATTCATAAATATTGATGTCACGTACATTGCATCATGCATCATAACATTGCATAGAACTAACCCTTTGCCTTTTCAGGTAAGATCAGTCGACAGACACAGATCATCTCCCGAGATTCATCCAGAAATAGTTCAGATGTGACCCGGACACGGCGACATTCTGATACTTATTCCAGATCCATCCAGACGCATTATCGAGAAACCCTACACCGGTTCCTCTTCAACTTCAAAACTTCTGAGAATAGTTTACGGATTCTTCCCCACAACGGATGTCAATCTACCAACTTGTTCAGACTTATTCTCAACTTTTGAAGACAGTTTACAGATTCTTCCCAACAACGGATGTCAATCTACCAACTGATTCAGACTCTTCTCAATTTTTGAAAATAGTTTACGGACGCGTCCCAACAACGGATGCTGCTCTACTGCTTATTCAATCTCAGATAGTTTACAGATTCTCCAGATATGGACGTCAATCTGTTGCTTGTTCGGACCCCAATTCAGAGATGTTCCGAAACATGGGTGGCTTTCTGATACTTGTCCACTCACCATTGACATACAGTTCAACATGTCCAGATGGCATCTATAAGCCCATCCTCCTACCAGCAGTCGCCGAATGGCATCTTTAAGCCCATTCTCAGATGGCATCTCTAAGCCCATCCTCCAAAAAAATTCTATCGCACCAGATGGCATCTTTAAGCCCATCACCAAATGGCATCTTTAAGCCCATTCACCTCCACCATCATATCGCCGAGTGCAAATTTTCTGGGCACTTTAGTGTCCAGTCTCCTTTTACCTTCAAGTCGCGAAAGGCAAACTTGCCAATCTAACTCTTCAGGTCCAAGAAGATTGAACAGGGGCAACTGTTGTACCCCAAAATTTGCCCTCGTATTTTTCCCCAAGAAATCTCTGCTTCAAGCCTTTCCTGATTTTTCAAACTGACTCAAGACTCGGACAAACGGACTTTTCTTAACAGTCAAGCAAAATTAGGGTTTTTACTGATTTTCAGAGCTCTGGATTGTTTCATACAGTTGGCTTAGGGTTTTGGTTGATTTTGGCTCAATTTTGATCAGACGAATGTTATTTGGCATTTAATCAGGAATTAAGGTTTTATGGGCACATTCTCAGAAAGATTAAAATTCCACAGCACGTTACAGTTTATTTCAAGATTCGGGTTGGATTCGTATGGTTTTGACTTAATCAGTAAAAGAGGCAGTTGGGTTGAATTCATGTTGTGTTGTTTGAGTCAGTCAAAAGAAACATGCAGTTTGGAATTATAGTGCTTGGCAAAAGAATCAGTGAAAAAGGAATGCGTTTGATCAGTCTATTTTGATTAACTGCTGCTTTGTTTTGGATATTGGAAAAGACGGGTTTAATTGATCAATTACTAAGACATTGTTTTATTTAAATTATTTATTATTCTAAATTAAGTGATTGAAATTTATTTTTCAATTACTTTAATTCAAAGAGTTTTAAATAAATAAATAAACAATAAAGAAAGAGAATTAGAATTAATTGGATAATAGAGATTTTATTGATATTTGAATTATTTGTACAAATGTTGTTTATAATTTAAATTACAAACAATAGTTTACATTAATTTAAATATTAAATAAAAAAGAAAATTATCCTATTTTATTTCTAAATTCTTCATTCTTCACTTCGTTCCGGTGCTCCGTTATTCATCTGCAAAAAGAAAAGAGAAAGTCAGAAAGCAGTTGAATTAAAAAAGACTGATAAAATTTGCTCATCATTAGAGGCCACTGACTGGGATCAGTTGACCCTCTCTGCAAATCACGGGATTTCTCCCGGTTCACAAAGAGGGAAGATTTTTATCATAAATGTAAAATGTCAAATGCATAAATTCCAAAGTTCAAACTGCATAAAATCTCAAACTTCAAATTCAAACTGAACTGAAAAATCCAATTCCCACTTCCTATCAAATGCCAAAGTCTACTCAAAGATATCAAAAAGTACAGTTTGCTGTCAAATGCCAAAGTCTACTCAAAAGCTGTCAATAGAAGATTTTGGGAAGATATCAAAAAAGCACACAAACTGTCAAAGCTGGATAAAGTATGCAGAAGTAATGTGTTATGCAAGCAACTTAAACCTTAATCATCATTTCCCAGAATAAAGGGGCCCCTTCAGAACAAAATAGTACAGAATAAATCATATAATATATTCAACTGTACTATAGAGGGAGGGAGAAGAGAGATAAGAGGAGGAGTTCAGGTTTTATGCTTGGACAGGATAGAGAGAGAGGGAGATATACAAACTAAGTGGTCCTGGCCTGAAGCAAACTACACACATAAAAAACCAAGCCTGTACCTTTAAGCCAAGGGGACCTGAGATGCAAATATACTACATACTGAAGCGAACCTGATAAGCATGAAAGAGGCCAAAACCATTACAAACACATAAACTGAAGCCTAAGTTACCAGTTCAAAACCTGGACACCAAGCATCAACCTGTTGAAGCCTAAGTCACCAGGCCAAGCAAACATACAAACCTACAAACATACAAATATACAGAACATACAGCAAAAGAAAAAGAAGCTATAACCTCCATATTAAAACCTACTGTCAACATCCTGTCAAACCCCTCAAAAAGCCAGCAGAACAAATACAAAAGCACATAAATCCCAGGTCAAGTACAATCTGCCTACTGTCAAACCAGAACTCAAGCCATGTACCAATCAAAAACATGAACTAGCATATGTCAAACCTGCAGAAGAAATAACCAACATAATCCCTCAAGCATATCCAAGCATATCCAAGCATTCAAACCAACTCCTAAGCCTCAGAATCCCTTCATCATAGGCAATAAAACATCTCAGAAGGCATCCAACTCAACGATCGTTCAAGGGGCAAAATCAGAAGAAAGTCAGAAGAAGAGAACAAAGTTCAGGGCAACTCAACACTAGGCCCTCAGCAAACATACATCACTGGGCATTAAAACATTCCAAAGGCATCCAGTTCAAGGTAACACAGGGCAACAAGAGAAGAAGAGAGAAAGTTCGTTCAGGGGCAACAAATATCAAAGCATCACATTTCAAACTCAGGGAAGCATATTCAAAAACATACGAATTCCCAAAGGCAACATATAGTAGAAGAGAAAAGATAAAGAAGTGAATCTATTTCAAGATAGGGCTTTTCAGAACATCATCATCAAAACCATAGGCAAAAAATAGCAACCAGATAAAAGATACCAGGGACATCAAGAAATCTCTCATCGCGCATTCCCTTCACCGGGCCTCCGCCTCAACGCCTCCCAGTTCCGGTTCCTTTTTCTCCGTCCCCAAAAGGTTAAGGTAGCTTTTCGTTCCTCTTCTTTAATCTCGAATAACAAACAGTAATAAGCATGTGAAACCAGAAGTCAAACTAAGCAAAAAACAAGAAACTTAGTAAAAACCCTAATGCATGAAAAAGACGAGATCGTTACCCTTTCCGTCTGGGTTTGGTCAGACCATGGAGATGAACGGAACCGGAGGTGGCGCTGGGTGGCTCGGCCTTTGGAATAGAATTGCATTCAGCAACTAATGGAAGACTAAGATGAACGGAACTCAGTGAACGGCACCGTCCCAAAACCCAAACGCGTTATCAAATGAACCAAATCCCTAACCCTAAAATTTGTTCCAAGTTTAACATGGGCCTTGCCCATTCTGCACCCCCCATAAGCCCATTAAAAACGTTTTAAAACTAACTTAACCTTTTTAACCCATTTACTAACCCATTTAACATTTTAAAACTAACTTAACCTTTTTTTTATATATTTTCATTAACACTAATCTCTTTTTATATATAAATACCCTATATATTTGTCATAATATTACATTATTATACTAAAATACTTAAAATTACCTCCTTTTAATTTAATCTTTAATTTTTCATTTAAGCACAAAAATACATTTTTTCTACATCATATAATTAAAAATTGAAAATACTTCTTTTTATTCTTTTAATTAATATACTTTTGTACATAGACAATTAAAATACATTTGCACATAAAAAAAAAATACCTTTTTTATATCATATACTTAAAATTGAAAATGACTTTCAATTCTCTTAATTAAAACATTTTTATATATAATAAACAATGATACATCTTATACATAATTTAATTAAAACTTGAACATTTAAGTTAAAACATTTTTCTTTTATACATAATTAAATATACAAATCAAAGATTCATTAAAATACATATCTAGGTCAAAAACCCTAATACGCTTCAATTTCACATGTCGAGCCTGTAAATAATTACACACAACACATATACATCTCATACTTACACTTACACGATCCATTCACATTGCCCTATACACATTTGTTTATCTTATATCTGTATATTCGATATTTACATTTGATTGCGAATTCGATTTGGTTGTAACTTATTGGATACTATAAGTCTCATCCCCATTCATACATTTATACCCCCACTCCCGGACACTATTTTGTAATAGCGTAGATTTTACATTTCCGCAATTTATAGTTTTCCAATTATACCATGGTTAGACCTAGGGTTTGCATGTACATAAAATCAAACGCTAGATAACCTAATACAAGACAAATACATGTAATCAATACACAATCACACTTGCACCCTCTAGGGTAATCCCACATGTTGCCTTCCAAAATGGGCCATGCTTGCACGTCGAGTATCTTTGGCAAAACAAAATCAAATGATCATAAGTCTCAAAGTGTTGCCTAAACGGAATGATCACAGTCCCTTCAAAGCAAATTGCCAAAGACACTTGGCATCATTGCATTCATGGTCCATACGATGACCCGCGCCCGTCCCGAATAAACTTCCTAAACGCAAGATTGTCCATCAAATTCAATGGTGGAACAAAATTGTTAAAAGGGGTTAAAACATAACAAAAACCTTTGAGTACAATAGGGTAGACAAAACTCTTAGTTACTTGAGATCAACTTGCAAAAACACTTGCCTTCTTTTCAAAAACCACAATCCACAACACTTTCAAACAAACTCTCAAAAACATTTGAAAACATCTTTTCGAAAAGATCCACACTTTTGTAAAACACTCAATCACGAGTCAAATACATTAGTTGCCTAAGACAAGACATCTTCTTCCAAAATATTTTCAAAAGCACCCACACACACACCATTTTCAAAGCAATCGAAAATCAAGGCAAGTGATCTAAAAAAACCAAGTAACTAAGAGCCCATGGATAACCATGGATGAAAAGGGTGCTAATACCTTCCCTTTTCATAAACTACCCCCCGGACCCACGAAATATCTCAAAAGGTTTTTGCTGTGCTTTTTTAACCTTTCCTTTAGGATAAAATAAAAAGTTGGTGGCGACTCTTGCTCAACCGCACAAGTGTGAATACGAACGCAAAACACTAGTCAGTTCTCCCACCGTATCACAGGCGGTCCAGGAAAAAATTAGGGATCAAAGCGTAACACTATGTCTCATTGGATCACCTTGCAACCAGACTTTAGTATCAACTGTCAAGCTCGGACGGCGCCAATCAATCTGATTTACCTTCAACCAAGTTGCAAAGTGATGAGACGCTCGAAGATATAAAGGCAATAGTAGAGTTGGAACCCAGTGGGATTGTTCACATAACTATTTTTTCTTTGTTTTTCACAAATTGTATAATTTCTATCTTTCGGCGGCGTTCTCTTACTAGGACGTCAGCCTCTTGTAAAAAAATGCCTAGTTGCGGGCCAACTTCAAAATCAATACAATTCATTTTCACAAAGAAATTTCAAAATTGTTTTTCTTTTTTGCAAGAACGTCCAATGTTCATTTTTGATATATGCATTTAACAATGATTGCTGCTCATAAATATTTACATGCGAAACAAAAGACGATTACTCGTAATTCCAGAAACAGGGGCAAATAAGAAATGTCTAAACCTTACATTTTCTCTATTCACCAGGTACAGGGATAGACCCAGTCGGAGAAAATGACTAAAAGTATATACACTCCCCGCAGAGTAAGAAAAAGACAGTGATGTTAGCTTTCCCGAACAGGACGCAACTCTCCCCAGCTGAGGTTCGTAATCGCAAATGAGTCGGTAAAAGTCTCCCCAAGAAGAGTTCATCTTTCACCAACAATGGAAGACCATCCCCAGTGGAGTTTATTTCTTCCACAAACAGAAATTTTATCCCCAACAGAGTTCATCACCGCCAGCAACAGTAATTCATCCACAGCCGAGGTTGTTGCTCCAGATCAGCAGATCTTCTAACAGAGTATCTCTTCCCCATAGAGTCATTCTCTCACCAATGTATTCTCCAGCAAGATTATTCTCCCAATCATCTTCAATCGTTATCCCCAGCGAGCGAAATTCTTTTTACTCTCCAGCAGTAGTCTGGGATTTATTTTCCCCAATAGAGAACATCATAAAAACATTGGATTTCCATATATCATGGCATACACATATACATCATATAACACAATCTCATTTATTTTGAGAACATCACTGCTCGATACATGTCATGCATCATGACATTACATATGACTGACTCTTTACATTTTAGGGAAAGATATAATCAAATTCTCACAAAATTCAAGCTATGAAGTCCGGGTACGAACGGATAGTATCTTGATTCCTCCATCATATTGTGAAGCCCGGAGAATGACCGGATAACAGTATCAAACACCGTGAAGCCTGGATTCGACCAGATAGTGGTTTATCTTTAAGCTATGAAGCTCAGATTCAACCAGATAATAGCTTAATCCCTAGTAAGCGGTGAAGCCCGGATTACAACTGGATAACAGCTCAGCCAGTTATTGTGAAGCCTGGATTACGACCAGATAGCAGTGCAAGTACCATGAAGCCTGGATTCGACCAGATAGTGGTATATCATAAACACAAGCCGTGAAGCCCGGATTACGATCGGATAACAGCTCAGCAAGTTATTGTGAAGCCTGGATTACGACCAGATAGCAATATAAGTTTCTTTGAAGCCTGGATTATGACCAGATAGCAGCCAAGAATACTACGAAGCCTGGATTCGACCAGATAGTGGTATATCTTTAATGCAAGTTATGAAGCCCGAGTTCGACCGGATAATATCTTGATTTCTCCGAACACCATGAAGCATGGATTCGACCAGATAATGGTATATTACATCGCGAAGCCTGGATTACGACCAGGTAGTGGTAAAGACACTGAAGCATGGGACTACGACCAGATAACAGTGAGGGACATTGTGAAGCTTGGATTTCGACCAAATAGAAGTTCACCCGGCCAATTACTATGAAGCCCGGAGTCGACCGGATATTAGTAGGCCTTGAAATCAGATGGAAGCTCGGATGCGACTGGATAACCACTTGATTTCTTTTGAAGCCTGGATTTCGACCATATAAGAAGTGAGGTATCGCGAAGACTGGATTACGACCAGATAGCGGTACAAGACACTGTGAAGCTTGGATTTCGGCCAAATAGCAGTTTACCTGGACAATTACTAAGAAGCCTGGAGTCGACCAGATATTAGTGTGCCCTAAGTTCAAGTTGAAGCCCGGATGCGACCGGATAATAATTGAATTCTTTCTGAAGCCTGGATTACAACCAGATAAGAATTGAGAAATTGCAAAGCCTGGATTATGACCGGATAGCAAGTTTAATCTCATCTTCCCAGTAAGCCACTGTAAAGCCTGGATTACGATCAAATAAGCAGTCGATCTTATCACTATGAAGCCTAGATCACGACCAGATAGTAGTACATTTTCACCTCTCCGGCCAAGAGACGATTCCCCAGTAGAATAACAGACGACCTAAGCTCCTAAAATTAATCTTTTCTCTCAAGACAGAGAACAACATTCCCCGGCAGAATCCTCCTCAATAACAGGTATACAAGCTCTCGCTAAGGAATCTCTTATGTGATCGACACTCCTTCGGATGGAATCTTTAAGCCCATCTTCTGTCATCAATTTCCAAATGGCATCTGTAAGCCCATTCACGACATCACAAGACAACTACCACTTCATGTGAGTGCAAATTTCTGGGCACTCTAGTGTCCAATCATCTTCAACCCTCGGATCACGAAAGGTAGACAAGCCAATCTACATCCTCAGGTTTAAGAAGATTGAACAGGGGAAGCTGTTGTACCCCAAAATTTTCCCTCCCATATTTCTCAATACATTTCAAGTGGGGTCTTCAAATTGCTCAAGGAAGTCCAAGAGTTGACAAGACAAACTCTCTCCTAAGGCAGTCTACCTCAAACTAGGGTTTCATGTTGCATAAAAATACTTGAGTCCAATGGATCCCAAATTCTCACCATTGCCCTAATATGTTCTCAAGATCATCCAGGTCAAGTTTCAAGCCTTGTAGAGGAATTTTGCTCAGTCAATTGCTCAAAGGCCTGAAAATCGATTGTGCTAGGGCAAAAGTCAATTGTGGCCCACATACAGTCAAACTTCAAGATTTTTGGTCAAAATCTTCATTGTGAAGTATTATTCATCATTTGATAAAGGGTTTATCAGGATTCATCAAGGATTGCTCATAATTCATCAAGACCCAAAAGTTGATAAATTAGGGTTTTGTAGGAAAAGTCAACTCAACTTTGACCAAGCATAACTTTCTCAAACTTTATGAGAAATAACCCATCCAAAGTTCATTTTGAATAGGCTGTAATTCCCTACAATTAATCTTCATCTCACAAGTTCAAAATATGCACTCAAAAGAAGTTATGAATTTGGACATTATAGGTCATTTTGAAAAGTCAACAAAAACACCTTTTTTGTCAAAGCTTCATACATGAACATGGAATACCAAATTGAGATGAGACCACAAGGGTTGCTTATAGGACATCTCAAGCTTTCTAAAAAGTCCAAGAACACCTTCAAAGAGTCAAAATTGAGGAAGTTGTGCATTGGTGAAGTTGACCTTTTTTGCAAAATTGTCAAAAGTCAACTATGCCTCAAATTGCAATTTTTGCCAAATGGGCCTAAATATTTGCATTTTTTTTTGAGTTGGTAGCATGGTCCACGAGCCCTAGCTCTTCCCATTTGTCTTTATCTTATTTTTGCTATTTATTTTGATTTTTATTTGAATTAAATCAATTTAAATCAAAACAAATCATGAAAATATCCAAATCATTGAAACCTCAAGATCTTGTGCATGTTTCAGGTTCTATATACAGCTAGCAGGTAAATCAAATCGTGCAAGGCCTTTGTGTGCATGAAAAGATTGGTTTTGTCCTATTTTTGGAAAGATATTCAAGTGAATCAAATCAAAATCAAAAGCCATAATGGATGAAGATTGAGAGCATAATTTCAACCCTAATCCAATCCTTGGTATATAGTGAACATTTGCAGATCTAAAACACAAGGCTAGAGAGGCGTGAAAAGGCAGAACAAACTTGAAAAAATCACAAAAAAGTGTTGAGTTGATTTCATAGTTCCGGATTGTTGTACCCCAAAATTTTCCCTCCCATATTCTTCAAGAATTGCCAAGTCAAAGCTTCAAAGTCTCCCCAAGGGTTGCACAGTTCAAGGGCCTCCTAACAGTCAAAATTAGGGTTTTGGTTCTGACAAAGAAAATGAAGTTTCCAAGGGTCCAATCAAGTCTCACATGCCTATAAATATGGTCAAGCATCCTCATACCAAGTTTCAAGACTTACAGTACAAAATTGCACAGTCAAAAACCCTAATTGCACTACAGTCAACTGTAGGGGCAAAATGGTCATTTGACAGTCAAAAGTTCAAATTTTTGGTCAACATCTCATTTTGAAGCCACAAACATCATTTGATCAATGCTTGATCATGATTCTCAAAGCTTGGCTCAAAAGGTCTCAAGATGCAAAGGTTTCCATATTTGGACAGTTGAAAAAGTCAACTGTAACTTGACCAAGGCATAACTTTCACATGGATTATCAGAAAAATTCCATCCAAAGCTCATTTTGAAGATAAAGACATTTCCTACAACTCCTCTTCATACTTCAAGTCCAAGAAATGCTCTCACAAAAAGTTATCAATTTCAACATTATAGGTCATTTTCAAAAGTCAACAAAAAGGGACTTTAAGTCAAAGGCCATAACTTTAGATGGGTAAATCAAAATGACATGGGACCAAAGGCATTGGTTAGAGGACTCAAAGACCTTTCCAAAATGTCCAAGAACATGAGCAAAGCTTACAAATTGAGCAAGCTATGGTTTGTGGAAGTTGGGAAATTTTTGGATATTTTGAAAAGTCAACATTGATTCAAATGACCTAAAAATGCTAATGGGCCTCTTTTTCTTCCACAATTCATCATCCAAGGCATGTACACGACCATTTGGCCCAAAGGGAAGTTTTTTATTATTTTTATTTATTTATTTGGATTTTTAATCATTAATAATTCATTTAATTAATTAAAATACATGAAAAATACTAAACCTAACCTTTTGAATCTTTTTGTGCATAAAATAATCTCAATATTTCGTGCAAATCAGGTTAGGAAAGAATCAAAGGTGATTGGATATGATTGAGGCCAAAATAGCATGAAAAAGATTTGAAAATTATGGCATGGAAAATCAAATATTGTTTCATCAATTTCTTGATTCTTTGGCTTAAATTCTTTGACCTAATCACTCACATACATATACACATGCTAACCCTCGTGCAAAAGAGGTCCAAGCTGCGCCAGAAATCCCTAAGCAAACTTGAAATTTTTCAAGAAAAGTCCAATACTGAAAACCAATTTCTAGGTCGATTCAAGCCACAATACTGACTCCATTGTGTTCCTGAGGCTTCAAGGAACATATATAGATCAAAATCATCGTCCCTAACACAGGAAATAGGTAGAACGATCCTGACCGGTTCAAGCTTTTTTTCAGATTCTTGAAACATAATTCATGCATTATTTGTAAATTCTAATATTGGATTTGTACTCATTATATCATTCTGAAGCTAACGGTGTACTTTGATTGAATTTTTATGCACTATACACGATTCCACCATTGATGCAGGCTAGGGTTCCTTGAGTTCCAAATTGGGCGTTTCTAAAAGCCATAAAATTAGAGCCTCATAATGCCATGAACGGATTCAGTGCGTTTGGACGAAAACAATGAAACCCTCACGCCTAATTTCTGAGGCCATATGGCCTATTCGCTATTATCAAATCAAGCATGTTTTGGGGGGGTTAAAAACCCCCGCTAACCTTCTTTTGTTTTCAGGAAAGAAACACAACGAAGAAGAAGAAGATGAGGTGTCCAGTGGTAATTGGGTTATTTGAATTTCGCGCTGAATTTGAGCACTAACGATTGTTTTATTATATTATGTTTATTGGTCCTATGATAAACAAAGAAGTAAAGCAGCACGTCTGGCAAGACACTTGGTTGGTAATCTTCAGGACCTGGGTTTGAGCCCCAGGTCCCCCACCCCCTTTCATATTATTTTTCATTTAACGCTTATATGCAGCTTCAACACTAAAGAACACCATGCATCCACGTTATCGAGCCGTCCACGCGTCCCACTGCATTCAATCAAAGGCCATGATTCAAAGACTATGATGAACCTTAGTCAATACACAGGCATGCTAATTAAAAGGTCAACGAGGCCAAAACCTTAATGGGCTTAAAATGCTAACAATTCACCTCCTACTGGGGACAGAACCCCCCAAGGTTTGCAAGTTTCCTTTATATTTTTTTCATTTTTATTTTTATTCAATTATTATTTTAATTAGTTCTTTAATTTAATTATTTTTCATAAAAAAACATAAAAACAATATAAAATCAAAAAAGACAAAAAATAAGTTTTTTTTATTTAATATTTTAATATTTTGTAAATAAAACCTTTATTAATTAATTAGTTTTAATCTAGGGTTAACTTTAATATTTTTCAATAAAACTTAAAAATTGATAGAATTAGGGTTTCAAATCTTTTCATTCTTTTTTTCTTTTTTTCACTAATAATTAAATATTATTTATTTTTGTAATTAAATTACCATGTAATTAATTAGGTTAACTTAGGTTTAACTTTAATATTTTTCTTAATAAATAAAAAATTAGAATTAGGGTTAATTTCTCTATTTAATTCAATTTCATTAAATTCATAAATCCAAAAAATACCAAAAATAATTTCCTTTTCTTTTTAATTTCAATTAATTTAATCGTTTAATTTAATTTCATTAAAAAGGGTCCAACGTCCTCATTTCCAATTTTAATTCATGTTCGCGCACTTTATTTATTTCTTATATTTTTATGTACCTCTCCCAAAGCCGTGTAATATATTTCTCGCACTTTACTTTCTTTATTTTCTGTCAAATCGGGTCCTGGAAATTTTGGCTATGTGGACCCGCGCCTTTTGTAATAGTTTAGAACTTTACCTTTCTCACACTTTTTAACTGTTAAACAAATGCATGCAAGAATGAATGTCTAAATAAAAACAAAAGCGTAGATCACCCATAACATGACAAGACAAAAATAAATGAACATGACACACAAATCACACACCACCCCTAGGGTACGCCTCACTGTTGCCTTGCCTCGAAAGGTGATCGTCGAGTAGAGGATGTCTTAGTAAGTCCTCATGATCCGGGAACCTGGCATGAGGGTAGCTTCTAAGGTGTCTTCCCATTGCTCTGGTGATCACCATGTCCCGAACCTCGAATTGACCCGAACACCTCCAACGGTGGTGCTACCTACCTCTCAATGGTGGGATGGCACTACTTTTAAGGACATTTACACAGACGAATTCCTTAGTGTAGGTAGACGACTCTAGATACTTGCTCTATTTTCAAAACAAATCAAAAATACTTTTCACACCAACACATTTTCAAAAAGCTTTCGAAAGCATCTTTTCAAACACTCTTGAGGACCGATACAAGAGTCGAACTGAAATTTTCAAAGAAACTTTTTAAAACCCACATTGAAAAGCAAACAAACCATTTTTGAAAACACAAATGAGCAAGTATCTAAGAGCCCATGGATAACCATGGATAGAAAGGGTGCTAACACCTTCCCTTTCTATAATCTACCTCCCGAACCGAGAGCGATCTCTTTAAGGAATTTTTCTGTGCTTTTGTCCTTTCCATTTGGAGAAAATAAAAGACGGTGGCGACTCTTGCTTCCGCGACATTTCGCGAACCAGCGTTAAACAGTCAGTTCCAGATCCACCGATCACAGAACTGGCGACTCTGCTGGGGATTTAAACTTAAAGTGAGGTGTACCTTAGGGTTAGTTCATAACTGTGTTTTCAATTGTATTGACTTGTCTGCTTTAAATTTGTGGGTTGCGTGGGAGTTACATAGATCCTAACCCTGATCTGGGGATACCCTGTTTAGGTAGCATAAGCTGTGAGGGACCTGTCCAGCGTAGACCGACACGAGTGAAACAGTGGCTACGTTGGTGTGGCACCTTGGTCTGTACCGATATCCCTTGTGTTGCAACGAGGAGAATATGGGTCTTCTGAGGAGTCATTAAGCACCAACAACCTTAGAACCTTAAATGACACAACTTGGCCATTAGAATAGTAGCAGTATGCTACGCCCATTGAGGCTAAACTCTCGTGATGGTTCTGGCCGCAAGAAAAGATTGCGATGCTGGAGTTATGACCGATTGAGGGTAGTCAATGATATTGGGATCCTCTAAGAACCCGGTTACTTTGATAGGACAGGTATGAACCAACAAACTGAAAGAGGGTAGTACCTAGACCTCATGCTGGCCTAAACTTTAGGGGCTTGCCTTGTGTGACTTGTGTGCCTTACCATGTTTGACTTTGTATTTATTTGTGGTGTGCTTTATCATAACATCATAACATCATGAGCATTGCATGCATCCTGCATAAGGACTGACCATTTCAAAGACAAGAGGGTTTCACCTTTGCTCTGTTTTGTAGGACATCATGATGCATGTGCAAAGGAATACCATCCGGTTCAACTTTGTTCATGCACCTGAGTTGCTTGAAGAGTTGGTTAGCAGAATTCCAAATACCACTTCCTTCATTCAGAGGCATGGTTCTCTTCTCAGTTTAGTCACTGCAAAGCGGGATCAACAGTTGATGAGTGTTCTGACCCAGTTCTATGACCCTCTGTACCAGTGCTTCACCTTTCCAGACTTCCAGCTGGTCCCTACCCTGGAAGAGTTCTCTGATTTGCTTGGTATCCCTATCTTGGATCAGACTCCCTTCACTGGTTGGGAAAAGACCCTCAGGCTTGAGGATGTTGTTGCAGCTCTTCCCTTGACACATCAAGAGGTAATGGACAACTGGGTAACTAGAAGCGGAGTTAAGGGTTTCTTGGCCAAATTTCTGATTGGTAAAGCTAACAGCTTCTGGAATGACCTGGACTTTAGGGCATATGAAGACATCTTGGCTCTCTTAATCTATGGGTTAGTCTTGTTTCCTAATCCTGACAACTTCATCAATGTCACTGCCATAAGGATCTTTATGTCTCAGAATCCCGTACCCACTCTCTTGGGTGACATCTTGCAACAACTTCATGCTCGTACTACCCGAAGACGAGGAACCCTATGGTGTTGTATCGCTTTATTGGTGAGGTGGTTTATTTCGCACCTCCCTAAGTTCGTACTGAAGAACCAAGAAGGAAGAGGTTGGGCTCATAGGTTAATGTCTCTCACCGACAAAGACATCATTTGGACTTGCAGAGGTTTGGATGAGATAGTTGTCATTGATCGATGCGGGGAATACCCTAATGTTCCTCTGATTGGTACTCAAGGAGGGATCTCTTACAATCTATGTCTAGCACTCCGTCAGTTTGGAAGAGCAAGAAGAGCAGGGCCTCATGAAATGTTGGTGCCTCACATCAGTTTTGAGTTTCAGGTGGATAGTGACGAGCTGCATCGTAGGTTCATCAAGGCTTGGGACAAAGTTCATAAAGCTGACCCACAGGAGTTAGGGCCAAAGACTTCTTTACCTATGGAAGCCTACTACAAATGGGTTCGCATCCGTGCTCAGAAGTTAGGTATGCCATACGAAGCCGTCAGACCTATCATTCTTGAGTCTCCTGACAAAGATGGTGTTCCTCCAACTGTCCTTCCTCCTCAGATACCTACTGATTATGAGACATTAAAGAGATCTTGGTTGCAACTGCGAGAAGAACGGGATTCTTACCGGGAAAAGTTCAACGAGCAGGAATTAAAGATCTAGAAGCTGACAAAGCAGTTGGAGAATGAGCGAGCTCTGAATGCCTACATCCGTACTGAGAAGAGGAGACCATGGGATCAATAAGGAGCTCCGGGTGTTCTTTTACAGTTTTATTTCCCTTTTCAGTATTTCCTTTCATGTAATGCCTAAGGGCAACCTGTTGAACAATTTAAGTTTCAAAGTTGAATCTAATGAAGTGTGTTCCTTTTTGTTTACAAAGTTGATTCCCGATTGTCTTTGAAAACATAAATCATACGCATTCCATTCATCATGTGCATAGCAGGTTTTCTTCTTTTTAGGTTGCTTACCGTTCTTCGCTGTTTATTTCAGCATCATGAATCCTGACTCATCATCCACTGAGATGTCCATCAAGGCTCTTCAGGCGCAGAATGCGCAATTTCAGGAATTAATCATGGGTTTGGCTCAGGGCCAAGAAGAGCTGAAGGCTCTGCTTCTGAAGAAGGAAAAGAAGAAGAAGAGAAGAACTGTTCTTTTCAACTCGGGCCGAAGGTTTGGCAACACTCTGCAAAATGAAGAGGCTGGTTCTTCTATTGGCAAGGGTACTCCTCAAGCAGAAAAAGGTCCTAGTCCGGTAGTCTCCGACAACGAGACTGATTTTGATGAAGAGCAATATCCTCCGGCAGAAGACCGTTACAAGCAGTTGGAGGACAGGCTGAATGCAATGGAGATACAACAGGTACCTGGGCTGGATTTTGGAGACTTGGGTTTGTCTACTGGTGTGATTATTCCTTGTAAGTTCAAAGCACCATCTTTTAATAAGTACGACGGGGCGTCTTGTCCCAAGCTACATCTCAGGTCCTATGTTCGGAAGATTCAACCGTACTCAGTGGATAAGAATTTGTGGATCCACTTCTTCCAGGAGAGTCTTTCAGGGACTCATCTCGAATGGTTCTATCAACTGGATGGGACCAAGGTTCGTAACTGGGAGGAGTTGGCTACTACTTTCTATAAGCAGTATCAATATAATGCCGACCTTGCCCCTACACGTACCCAACTCCAGGGTATGTCGTTAGGTTCAAGTGAAGGTTTTAAAGAGTACGCTCAGAAGTGGAGGGATCTGGCTGGTAGGGTGCAGCCTCCGTTGACTGATCGGGAGTTGGTAGACATGTTCTTGGGGACCCTATCTGGGCCATTTTTCAACCATCTTATCGGTAACTCATCTGCAGGGTTTACTGATCTTATTCTGACTGGAGAGAGAATTGAGGCTGGGTTGAAGTATGGAAAGATTCCGAAGGGTGCATCGTCAAGTTCAGAGAAGAAACCCTTTAAAAAGGAGGCCAGTGCTGTATATGGCTCCAAGAAACAAGAGAAATCTGAGCGCCGCCAATCTGTCAACGCGGTAATGATTGCCAAGCCTGCTGCCGCTCCTCGGCCAACCAATCCTCAAAGGGCTGAAAGACCCCGGAGAGAGTTTACCCGTTTGAGCATGACCTTATCGCAGATCTTGCCACAGTTGTTATCCACCAATCTAGTGACTGTCAGAGAGGCCCCCAAAGCTGTAAACACTGCCTCTCCGAAATACAATCCGAATGCCCGCTGTGCGTACCATTCTGATAGCCCGGGACATTCCACTAATGACTGTTGGGAATTAAGGAATAAGGTGCAAGACCTTATTGACGCGAAAGAGATACAGTTCGAAGCGCCTGAGAGGCCGAATGTGGTTACTGCTCTTATGCCTCAGCATGGAGTAAATGCTGTTGATGAAGATGTTTACACTGTTTCTGTGGATGATCTAGCTACTCCTTTGATGACTGTCAAGAAGAACCTACTGCTGGCCGGTTTATTTCCGGGTTGCAGTGAGGGTTTCCTGTTCTGTGCTGTTTCCCTATCCGGTTGTCCTTTGCTGAAGTTAGGCGTCCAAAGCCTAATGGATAGCAAGGAGATTCTGTTTAAGAAGTCTGTTGTTCAGTTGGTTCCGGTAGAAGAAGTTTCTGTGGTTACAATCTATAATGATCCAATCAAGGCTCTCCCGAAGAAGCCTGTCCAAATCATGACTGTCGCACCTGTGGTTATTACTGTTCCGGGGCCTCTCCCCTACGTATCTGATAAAGCTGTCCCCTGGCATTATGGGGCAGATGTGTATGTGAATGGGATCAAACAAGAATTCAACACTGGCGCCAGTATCTGCGATATCACTGGCCCAGCCAAGGTTACCCGCAGTGGCGGGCTCTTCTCGCCTGACATTGCACCGCCCGCTACTCGAAGACCCCTCCTTATAACACCTACAAGTGTACCTGTTCCTGTTACTGACCAAGTTGTTTCCCCTGCTGCCGAGTCATCTAATGCTCGGGGCAAAGGAATTGAAGATGAGCCTGCCCGGATGGAGGCACCGATACCTATAAATGTTGAGGCATCCCAACAAGAGATGGAGGAAATTCTAAAAATAATAAGAAAGAGTGACTTTAATGTTGTGGAACAGCGGGGCATACGCCCTCCAAGATCTCCATGCTCTCCTTATTGCTATGCTCTGAGGCCTATGCTAAGGCCTTGATCTCATTTGTCAAGACGGCCCATGTGCCACAGGAGACATCTGCAGTCCAGTTCACTGATTGTGTAGCAAATCTGACAGCGGACAATGGCTTGGGTTTCTCAGATGCTGACCTGACTGCGAAGGGAAGAGACCACAATGACGCCCTGCATGTCTCTATTGAATGCAGGGGTACTACTCTGGCACATGTATTAGTGGATACTGGTTCTTCCTTGAATGTTCTACCAAAGAAGGCCTTAGACCGTTTGGATTGTGAAGGCCTGGAACTAAAACCTAGCAATATCATTGTCAGGGCCTTTGACGGTTCAAAAAGGATGGTTCATGGAGAGGTTGACATTCCTATTCGTGTAGGCTCTCAGGTGTTTGACTCTACTTTTTATGTGATGGATATCCGTCCATCGTACTCTTGTCTACTGGGTCGACCTTGGATCCATAAAGCTGGGGCAGTGACCTCTACCTTGCACCAGAAGCTGAAGTACCCCGTCAGAGGGAAGATCGTCACTGTGCAAGGAGAGGAGGAGTTTATGGTGAGCCATTTGAATTCCATCAGATACATTGAGATGGACGGGGAGTTTATTGAAACCCCCTTTCAGCATTTCGAGGAGGTACTTCCAATTTCAGCAACAGCAGAAACAGCGGTCGAAGAGGATGTTCCCTTGAAGATGGCTTCCCTGAAGGATGCCCGGGCTGTGGTTCAAAAAGGTGAATGTGCTAACTGGGGCAGGCTTCCCGACTTTACACAGAAAACTGACAAATTTGGACTGGGTTTTACTGCAGAGGGTCAGAAAGCTATGCGGAAGGCGAAGACCAGAAGACCTCATGTGCTCATCACAAATCCAGGAGTGAATGCTGTTGGGGAGGATAATGAAGTGGATGAAGCTGAGTTCAATAGCTGGATCTATCCGACGACTGAAGGCGGATTGACCAATTGGATTGTCAAAGACCATACTCCTGTTACCTTTGTTACGCAGTAATAAACTTCTTTGTTTTGTTATTTGTAATAAACAATAAATAAACTCTATGGCCCGGTGTCTTACCCGAGGCACCGTGGTTTCATTTGTGAGGGCATATAAATTGTCATTTCATATATCATAAATGAAAATCTTGGACGCTTTCTCACATTTCAAATCTTATGCTCCTTTTCTGTCTTTCCTTCCTTTACATATTCTTCAAAACAGCTGTATTTACACACACTCACTCATACAGGTTCCAATCCACTCTGGATCTCACTGGTAACGGCTCTGCTACTGCCAGTTATGACTTCGAAAATCCGATCAACTTAGCCGAAGACGAAGGTGAAGATGATTGTGAAGTGCCTGGCGAGCTTGCAAGACTGTTACTTCAGGAAGAGAGGGCAATTCAACCACATGAAGAGCCAGTGGAGACAATAAATCTGGGTACTGAGGCAGACAGGAAAGAGGTAAAGATTGGTGCCAACCTAGAGCTCAGCGTGAAGCAACGGTTGACTCAGATGTTACATGATTATGTGGAGATCTTTGCTTGGTCCTACGAAGACATGCCTGGGTTGGATACCGACATTGTGGTCCATCACTTGCCTACCAAGGAAGACTGCCCTCCGGTTAAGCAGAAGGTCCGCCGTATGCGTCCAGTGATGTCTGAGAAGATTAAAGCCGAGGTTATGAAACAGTTTGATGCCGGGTTCCTTGCAGTGACTTCTTACCCGCAGTGGGTTGCTAATGTGGTGCCAGTACCAAAGAAAGACGGTAAGGTCAGAATGTGTGTCGATTACAGGGATCTGAACAGGGCCAGCCCCAAGGATGACTTCCCCCTACCTCACATTGATGTCCTTGTGGACAATACAGCTCAGCACAAGGTATTCTCTTTCATGGATGGCTTTTCAGGTTACAATCAGATCAAGATGGCACCTGAAGACATGGAGAAGACTACCTTTGTTACTCAGTGGGGCACCTTCTGCTACAAGGTCATGGCTTTTGGACTAAAGAACGCTGGGGCAACCTACCAACGTGCCATGGTTGCTTTATTTCATGACATGATCCATCATGAGATAGAAGTGTATGTTGATGACATGATCGCAAGGTCCCAAACTGAGGAAGAGCACCTAGATCATCTGCAGAAGTTGTTTGACCGATTGAAATTGTACAAGCTGAGGTTGAACCCGAACAAGTGCACCTTCGGGGTAAGATCTGGAAAGTTGCTAGGCTTCGTTGTAAGTGACCAGGGCATTCAAGTGGACCCTGCCAAGGTTAAAGCTATTCAAGAGATGCTAGTTCCTAAGACAGAGAAGGAAGTCAGAGGTTTTTTAGGACGCCTGAATTACATTGGTCGGTTCATCTCACACTTAACTGCTACCTGTGAGCCAATCTTCAAGCTGCTGAAGAAAGATCAGGTAGTACGTTGGAACGATGAATGTCAGGCCGCGTTTGACAGAATCAAAGAGTATCTCCAAGAACCACCCATCCTTATGCCACCGGTTGAAGGGAGACCTCTGATACTATACCTGACAGTGCTTGACAACTCAATGGGGTGTGTGCTGGGGCAGCATGACGAGTCTGGCCGAAAAGAGCATGCCATTTATTACCTTAGCAAAAAGTTTACCGACTGTGAGACCCGATACTCACTGCTTGAGAAAACTTGCTGCGCTTTGGTATGGGCTGCTCGCCGGCTGAGACAGTATATGCTGACTCACACTACCTTGTTGATCTCAAAGATGGATCCTATAAAGTACATATTCGAAAAGCCTGCTCTGTCTGGGAGAATTGCAAGATGGAAAATGATCTTGACGGAATATGACATCCAGTACACGACCCAGAAAGCCATCAAGGGAAGTGTATTGGCAGACCACTTGGCACATCAGCCAGTAGACGACTATCAGTCAATGAACTTCGAGTTTCCTGACGAAAGCATCATGATTGTGACTGATTGTGAAGTACCTGGACCGGATGAAGGACCTGAGGAAGGATCCCTATGGTCTATGCACTTTGACGGAGCCTCCAATGCTTTGGGTAACGGTATCGGCGATGTAATCATATCTCCTCAAGGCACTCATACTCCGCTCACTGCCCGACTATGTTTCAACTGTACCAACAACATGGCAGAGTATGAGGCGTGCATCATGGGTCTTCAAGCTGCGATCGACCTAAGGATCAAGTTTCTGAGCGTCTTCGGAGATTCCGCTCTTGTGATCAATCAGATCAAAGGAGAGTGGGATACGAAACATCCGAATCTCATTCCTTACAGAGAATGTGTGTTGACCTTGATCCCCCACTTCACGAAGATAACCTTTGAACACTTTCCGAGAGAGGAGAATCAGCTGGCGGACGCGTTAGCTACGATGTCTTCTATGTTCAAGGTCAAATGGGATAATGAGGCTCCCCGGATCATCATCTGGAAACTGGACGAACCGGCATACTATTGTGATCTTGAGACTGAATTGGTGACTGAGAAGCCTTGGTACCATGAGGTGAAGAGATACTTGGAAGCTCAGGAATATCCTGAAGGTGCCTCTGTCAACGATAAAAAGTTTCTGAGAAGGTTCGCAGCAAAGTTCTTCCTTAGCAACGGCATCTTGTACAAGCGAAACCATGATTCGACCTTACTGCGTTGTGTGGATAAGACTGAAGCAGAAAGGATCATGGAAGAGCTACATGAAGGGACCTTTGGTACACATTCCAGTGGACATACAATGGCAAAGAAGATCCTTCGGGCAGGGTATTACTGGTCCACAATGGAAACTGATTGCTACCAACATTCCAGGACATGCCATAAGTGCCAGATTTATGCAGACAAGGTGCATGTTCCTCCAGTTCCTCTGAATGTTCTGACTGCGCCTTGGCCGTTTGCAATGTGGGGCATAGACATGATCGGTGAGATTAAACCTACGGCATCTAATGGGCATCGCTTCATCCTAGTGGCGATTGATTACTTTACAAAGTGGGTTGAAGCAGCTTTCTACGCTACGGTAACCAAGACTGTTGTGGCACGGTTTATTCGGCATAATCTGATCTGTCGGTACGGCGTCCCAGAGAGGATCATTACAGACAACGGTACCAATCTCAATAATAAGATGATCACTGAGCTCTGCGAACAGTTCAAGATACAGCACCACAATTCTTCTCCTTACAGACCGAAGATGAATGGGGCTGTAGAAGCGGCAAATAAAAATATCAAGAAAATCGTGCAGAAGATGACAGTGACTTACAAATATTGGCACGAGATGTTACCGTTCGCTCTACATGGGTACCGTACCTCAGCCAGGACGTCAACCGGGGCAACTCCTTTCTCCTTGGTTTATGGTATGGAAGCAGTCTTACCGATCGAAGTGCAAATACCCTCTCTCCGGATAATGAAGGATGCAAATCTGAACGAAGATGATTGGATCCAGACACGACTTGATCAACTAAACCTTATTGATGAAAAGAGACTTGCTGCTATCTTTCATGGTCAGACGTATCAGAAACGGATGATCAGGGCATTTAACAAAAAGGTCAGACCACAGGAATATCAAGTTGGGGATCTGGTAATCAAACGAATCATCCTTCCTCAGAGTGATCCAAGGGGCAAATGGACCCCTACGTACGAAGGGCCATTTGTGGTTAAGCATGTGTTCTCAGGAGGAGCCATGATTTTAACCAACATGGATGGTGACGACCTTCCTCACCCCGCCAATGCAGGCATAGTAAAAAGATACTACGCATAAAAAAAGACCCGCTAGGCTGACATGCCTAGGTAAAAATTAGGGCTTCCCGGCGAACCAAAAGGGTTCGGGCAAAATGAAGGGATGAAATAAAAAAAATCTGTACACCCGGCAAGTCGAAAACCTGAAAAGGCGGCTTGGGCAAAAATGGGTATCCCGGTGGACTGAAAACCCGAAAGGGCAGTCCAGGCAAAAGTTAGGGATAAAGCGTAATACTATGTCTCATTGGATCACCTTGCATCCAGAATCCGGTATCTACATCAAGTTTAGACGGCATCGATCAGTCAGCTTCATCTTTGTTTAGGTCATCAAGTGATGAGACGCTCAGAATTATAAAGGCAATAGCAGAGTTGAAACCCAGTGGGATCATTCATTTCACACAGCTGTTTTATTTTCTCTTGTACAAAATTTGTATAAACTCTTTTGTTCGGCGACGTTCTCTTACTAGGACGTCAGCCTCTTGTACATAAAACGCCTATTTACAGGCAATTCAAAAATCAATACAAATACACTTTTCAGTTAAAATTGCAAATTGTTTTTCCTTTTTCTGTTTTGTTTTGCGAAGAACGTCCAAGGTTCAATTTGTGATATATGCATTGACAATAATTTGCTAACCCATGAATATCTGCATGCGAAACAAAGAATTAATTACAGGTAACATTAGAAACAGGGGCAATAAAAGAGTTGTCTAAGCAATCTAATTGTTCCATCCTCCAAGGTACCAAGATAGGTTCAGCTAAAGAACATAACCGGCATATCTTAATTCCCCAGAGAGTACGTCAGCAAGTCAATACACTCTCCTCAAGCAAAGCTACTATCAAACCTTAAGGAAGTTGGGTATCCTCCCGCAGATCTCAACATTCCCCAGCAGTGTATATGCATTCTTACAAGCATCCCCGGCAGTCTTGGTCTAAAGATTGTTCCCCGGCGGTATACCAGTCATTCAGCAGAGTCACTCCCCAAATGCAGCTCAAAGCTTCCCCAAGAGAGTCCAATCTAGTTCCCCAGGAAAGTTGGAATTTATCTCCTCAAGCAGTAAGCTTATCCCCAGTAGATTCTGGAAGCTTACCCCTGCAGAGCCCGAACGCGTCTCCCGGCTTTATTCAAAGAGTTATTTCCTTACCAGGATATAACTGGGTTATCCTCATCCAAAAGCCACAGAAAGAGCGTCCTCGATGAAGTCTCTTTATCCCCAGCGAAGTCTATTAACACTTCCAACACAACAAGGATATCCCCAGCAAGTTATTATCAACATTCCAGCAAAGTATCTCTCTCCCCACAGAGTGTTGTTTTCTAGCAAGAGCGCTAGAGTACTTTTCTCCCCGCAGAGTAACCCATTCGCCAAGTTTATTCCCCAATGGAGTTTATCTTCTCCTGCCGGTATTCTTGCAACTATCACCCCCAGCGGAAGCAAAGATCTACTTGCCAACATCAGCCCAGGAGTGACTTCCCGACACCCGTCAAGGATTTACTTTCCTAGACGAAAAACACACATTCATAAACATCACACTTTCATACATCATAGCATGCATATACACATCATATCTTACAAATCTCATTTATGTTGAGAACATCATTGCTTGATCCATATCATGCATGACATATGACTGACTTTTACCTTTTAGGAAATATTCAGTTAAGTTCTCAATCATATTTCAAGACCTAGACCAGTACAGTTAAATCGACTCCAAAGATTTCTCTGTTTCTTATCCAGTCAAAGGCCTTCTCTGGTTCAGTCAGATCGACCCTAAGATCTCCCTGTTTCTTGCCCAGTTGAAGACATTCAAGACCTAGACCGGTTCAGTTAATCGACCCTAAGATTCTGTGTTTCTTATCCAGTCCAAGGCCTTCTCTAGTCCAGTTAAATCGACCCCTAACAGATTTTCCTGATAAAGACTCGGTAGAAGTTATCCAAGATTCTCTTAATGTTTGTTGTTGAGGTTGTAGTCGCCTATGGTTCTCTCCCCGATACTGCGGAGGTGGTAATCCTAGATTTCGCTCAATGATTGTTGTTGAAGTTGAAGTTATCCAAGATTCTCTCAATGTTTGCTGTTGAGGTTGTAGTCGCCTATGGTTCTCTCCCCGATACTGCGGAGGTGGTAATCCCAGATTTCGCTCAACGATTGCTGTTGAAGTTGAAGTTATCCAAGATTCTCTCAATGATTGCTATTGAGGTTGTAGTCGCCTATGGTTCTCTCCCCGATACTGCGGAGGTGGTAATCCCAGATTTCGCTCAACGATTGCTGTTGAAGTTGAAGTTTTCCAAGATTCTCTCAATGATTGATGTTGAGGTTGTAGTCGCCTTTGGTTCTCTCCCCGATACTGCGGAGGTAGTAATCATCCCAAGATTTTCTCAACGATTGCTGTTGAGGTTAAAGTCATCCAAGGTTCTCTCACCGTTCCTGTTTAGGTAGTAACCATCCCTGGTTCATTCATCACCGTTTGAAGCTCCAGATCCAGCTCCTGTAACCAGTCGGGACACATCTACACAAGAGTTTGAAGACCACTCTTGTAACAGGTCAGGTAATCATTTTTCTTTTGCAGGAACGCAAGTTCTCGCTAAGGAATCTCTTATGCGATTGACATCCAGATGGCATCTATAAGCCCATCCACCTATCCATCATCTCTTAGCATGGCATCTATAAGCCCGTCATCCTATCCATCAATCTCTAAATGGCATCTATAAGCCCATTCCCACCATCACTGCTACTATGTGAGCACAAATTTCTGGGCACTCTAGTGTTCAATCATCTTCCACCCTCGGATTACGAAAGGCACGTCAGCCAATCTGCATCCTCAGGTCTAAGAAGATTGAACAGGGGAAACTGTTGTACCCCAAAATTTTCCCTCCCATATTCTTCAAGAATTGCCAAGTCAAAGCTTCAAAGTCTCCCCAAGGGTTGCACAGTTCAAGGGCCTCCTAACAGTCAAAATTAGGGTTTTGGTTCTGACAAAGAAAATGAAGTTTCCAAGGGTCCAATCAAGTCTCACATGCCTATAAATATGGTCAAGCATCCTCATACCAAGTTTCAAGACTTACGGTACAAAATTGCACAGTCAAAAACCCTAATTGCACTACAGTCAACTGTAGGGGCAAAATGGTCATTTGACAGTCAAAAGTTCAAATTTTTGGTCAACATCTCATTTTGAAGCCACAAACATCATTTGATCAATTCTTGATCATGATTATCAAAGCTTGGCTCAAAAGGTCTCAAGATGCAAAGGTTTCCATATTTGGACAGTTGAAAAAGTCAACTGTAACTTGACCAAGGCATAACTTTCACATGGATTATCAGAAAAATTCCATCCAAAGCTCATTTTGAAGATAAAGACATTTCCTACAACTCCTCTTCATACTTCAAGTCCAAGAAATTCTCTCACAAAAAGTTATCAATTTCAACATTATAGGTCATTTTCAAAAGTCAACAAAAAGGGACTTTAAGTCAAAGGCCATAACTTGAGATTGGTAAATCAAAATGACATGGGACCAAAGGCATTGGTTATAGGACTCAAAGACCTTTCCAAAATGTCCAAGAACATGAGCAAAGCTTAAAAATTGAGCAAGTTATGGTTTGTGGAAGTTGGGAAATTTTTGGATATTTTGAAAAGTCAACATTGATTCAAATGACCTAAAAATGCTAATGGGCCTCTTTTTCTTCCACAATTCATCATCCAAGGCATGTACACGACCATTTGGCCCAAAGGGAAATTTTTTATTATTTTTATTTATTTATTTGGATTTTTAATCATTAATAATTCATTTAATTAATTAAAATACATGAAAAATACTAAACCTAACCTTTTGAATCTTTTTGTGCATAAAATAATCTCAATATTTCGTGCAAATCAGGTTAGGAAAGAATCAAAGGTGATTGGATATGATTGAGGCCAAAATAGCATGAAAAAGATTTGAAAATTATGGCATGGAAAATCAAATATTGTTTCATCAATTCCTTGATTCTTTGGCTCAAATTCTTTGACCTAATCACTCACATACATATACACATGCTAACCCTCGTGCAAAAGAGGTCCAAGCTGCGCCAGAAATCCCTAAGCAAACTTGAAATTTTTCAAGAAAAGTCCAATACTGAAAACCAATTTCTAGGTCGATTCAAGCCACAATACTGACTCCATTGTGTTCCTGAGGCTTCAAGGAACATATACAGATCAAAATCATCGTCCCTAACACAGGAAATAGGTAGAACGATCCTGACCGGTTCAAGCTTTTTTTCAAATTCTTGAAACATAATTCATGCATTATTTGTAAATTCTAATATTGGATTTGTACTCATTATATCATTCTGAAGCTAACGGTGTACTTTGATTGAATTTTTATGCACTATACACGATTCCACCATTGATGCAGGCTAGGGTTCCTTGAGTTCCAAATTGGGCGTTTCTAAAAGCCATAAAATTAGAGCCTCATAATTCCATGAACGGATTCAGTGCGTTTGGACGAAAACAATGAAACCCTCGCGCCTAATTTCTGAGGCCATATGGCCTATTCGCTATTATCAAATCAAGCATGTTTTGGGGGGGTTAAAAACCCCCGCTAACCTTCTTTTGTTTTCAGGAAAGAAACACAACGAAGAAGAAGAAGATGAGGTGTCCAGTGGTAATTGGGTTATTTGAATTTCGCGCTGAATTTGAGCACTAACGATTGTTTTATTATATTATGTTTATTGGTCATATGATAAACAAAGAAGTAAAGCAGCGCGTCTGGCAAGACACTTGGTTGGTAATCTTCAGGACCTGGGTTCGAGCCCCAGGTCCCCCACCCCCTTTCATATTATTTTTCATTTAACGCTTATATGCAGCTTCAACACTAAAGAACACCATGCATCCACGTTATCGAGCCGTCCACGCGTCCCACTGCATTCAATCAAAGGCCATGATTCAAAGACTATGATGAACCTCAGTCAATACACAGGCATGCTAATTAAAAGGTCAACGAGGCCAAAACCTTAATGGGCTTAAAATGCTAACAATTCACCTCCTACTGGGGACAGAACCCCCCAAGGTTCGCAAGTTTCCTTTATATTTTTTTCATTTTTATTTTGATTCAATTATTATTTTAATTAGTTCTTTAATTTAATTATTTTTCATAAAAAAACATAAAAACAATATAAAATCAAAAAAGACAAAAAATAAGTATTTTTTATTTAATATTTTAATATTTTGTAAATAAAACCTTTATTAATTAACTAGTTTTAATCTAGGGTTAACTTTAATATTTTTCAATAAAACTTAAAAATTGATAGAATTAGGGTTTCAAATCTTTTCATTCTTTTTTTCTTTTTTTCACTAATAATTAAATATTATTTATTTTTGTAATTAAATTACCATGTAATTAATTAGGTTAACTTAGGTTTAACTTTAATATTTTTCTTAATAAATAAAAAATTAGAATTAGGGTTAATTTCTCTATTTAATTCAATTTCATTAAATTCATAAATCCAAAAAATACCAAAAATAATTTCCTTTTCTTTTTAATTTCAATTAATTTAATCGTTTAATTTAATTTCATTAAAAAGGGTCCAACGCCCTCATTTCCAATTTTAATTCATGTTCGCGCACTTTATTTATTTCTTATATTTTTATGTACCTCTCCTAAAGCCGTGTAATATATTTCTCGCACTTTACTTTCTTTATTTTCTGTCAAATTGGGTCCTGGAAATTTTGGCGATGTGGACCCGCGCCTTTTGTAATAGTTTAGAACTTTACCTTTCTCGCACTTTTTAACTGTTAAACAAATGCATGCAAGAATGAATGTCTAAATAAAAACAAAAGCGTAGATCACCCATAACATGACAAGACAAAAATAAATGAACATGACACACAAATCACACACCACCCCTAGGGTACGCCTCGCTGTTGCCTTGCCTCGAAAGGTGATCGTCGAGTAGAGGATGTCTTAGTAAGTCCTCATGATCCGGGAACCTGGCATGAGGGTAGCTTCTAAGGTGTCTTCCCATTGCTCTGGTGATCACCATGTCCCGAACCTCGAATTGACCCGAACACCTCCAACGGTGGTGCTACCTACCTCTCAATGGTGGGATGGCACTACTTTTAAGGACATTTACACAGACGAATTCCTTAGGGTAGGTAGACGACTCTAGATACTTGCTCTAATTTCAAAACAAATCAAAAGCACTTTTCACACCAACACATTTTCAAAAATCTTTCGAAAGAAACTTTTCAAACACTCTTGAGGACCAATACAAGAGTCGAACTGAAATTTTCAAAGAAACTTTTTAAAATCCACATTGAAAAGCAAACAAACTATTTTTGAAAACACAAATGAGCAAGTATCTAAGAGCCCATGGATAACCATGGATATAAAGGGTGCTAACACCTTCCCTTTCTATAATCTACCTCCCGAACCGAGAGCGATCTCTTTAAGGAATTTTTCTATGCTTTTGTCCTTTCCATTTGGAGAAAATAAAAGACGGTGGCGACTCTTGCTTCTGCGACATTTCGCGAACCAGCGTTAAACAGTCGGTTCCAGATCCACCGATCACACGGGCGATTACAAGGCTCCCTGACCATCTCATTCACTTCCTGGGATCATAAGCAAGCTATACCAATCAAGAACAAGGAGTTTCCAGCGCTAGAACTCACTGTAAGTCAGCCATGACAATGGCTTCTTCTTGAAATCGAATTGCATGATTTTGGCATCTATAACATGAAATACTTGTATATTCTTGCTCCTTGAAACATTTGCAAGCTATCTATAACATTCAATTGCATTTTTGTGGACTATATCAGGATTTGCCATTGTTAGCTTTTTTTGCTTCGATTTAGGATCTTTGTGTACAGGTAAAATTGCGCCACAAGAAGGGCACCATCGTGCTCAGCAGGCCAAGACGAGTTGATTCATGGCCTTAGATTTTATTTATCTTGCTTGTGTTTGATTTTGAGAATTGCAGGGTTTGTAGTGACAGACGTTGTCCGTAGGTAAAAGTCACTGCATCTTTTAGCCACGGAGAGAGGACAGGGATGAAGGCGTGGCATCACCCTATTCCCCATTTGAATTTACACGCGGAATACTTTTGTTTTCGCTTGTTTTTAATATAATAATTATTGGTTGTTTAACATACAACTAACACACGCAGCCCAGTTGGTAGTGGAGCAGTTGGAAAAGGTTATAGGACTTGTGTTCGAATCCCAGATCCCCCCATTATTTCATATTGTTTTTCTTTCAGTAATCAGGCGCGTGTATAGGTGGGATGATCACCATGGTCCATCATCATCCAACCAGCCAGATGTCCAGGAAGCCAGATCTGATGGCTATCATATGAAGGTCCACCAAAGGCCTTGGTCAACATGCAAAAGGGAATCCAAGAAGTCAACGTGGATCACTTTCTTTTGGGCTCAAAGCTTGCTATCCACACCTCCAAAATTACTTTCTCAGGCCCATTTTCTTCTTCTTTTCATTTATATTTTCTTTTATTTAATTTATTTAATTATCTTTACTAACACAAATTAATTTTTCTTTTTATCATAAAAATCACAAAAATAATATTTTCATCCAATTAGATTTAGAATTTATTTTTATACAAAAATTAATTTAATTAGTTATTTAATTTTAGGTAACTTTAATTCTTTTTTTGTAAATAAATTAAAACAAGTTAGAAATTAGGGTTTTGTCTAACTTAAATTCTATTTTCTTTTTTCTCAAAAATAACCAAAAATACTAAAATAGGTCATGTAAATTATTTTATTTTATTTTATTTAATTACTAATTAGATTTGTATTTAATTTAAAAAACCTAATTCTTTTTCTTAAAAATAATTAAAAACAACAAAAATAATTTCTCTTTCGATTAGGTTAGACGGGGTCAAAACCCTAGTTCTCTCTCGTTCTTGATTCATCGTGTTTATTTTTATAATATTGATGTAATTGCTCACAAGTTGTAATAGATTAATTAGGATTTTTCTCCTTTTCATTTTTTGTTTTGACGGGTTGTTTTTGGCTATGTAATTAATACCCAAAGCCTTGTAATAGCGTAGCTTTAATTTCCACACTTTAAATTCCGCAAATATTAAACTGCTAGATGTATCGTAATAGGGATGCATGACAAGAATGTATGTAAAATTTAAAACGGTTAGCAAACCCTAAATGTGCAAAGATAATAACCTTGAAATTGAATCACTCGCACATGCGCACTCCTAGGATATACTCCCACTTCGGTTGCCTTCGGTAAACGATCATCGAGTATAGGATATTTTAGTGGTCGCTCTCTTGTCCAAAAGTTCAAAGTTGCCTCGGAAAAGTTGCCTCGGAATTGTTGCCTCGAATATTGATTTTAAGACATTAGGGTTATTACTAAGACGTCCTAACATTTCTTTAGTGATCGTACGTCCCTTTCGAATTGACCCTTAAAACTCCAACGATGGTTCTACCTACTCACTAATAGTAGGATAATGCTGTCTAAAGGAAACGAACATAGAACAATTTTTTTCGAGTAGGTAGATTAGCTCTTAAGTACTTGCTCAAACAAAACAAACTTTATTCACACTTACACTCTTTTCAAACAAAGTTTTCAAAAACACTTCGTAACACTCTTGAAGACAGAAGCAAGGGTTAAATAGAAGTCAAAACTTTTTCAAATCAAACACACACAAGAAATTTTTAAATGATGATCAAGTACCTAAGAGCCCGTGGAAAACCACGGATAGAAAGGGTGCTAATACCTTCCCTTTCTATATTCTACCCCCTGTACTCAAAATCTCGAAAAAGGAATTTTTCTGTGCTTTTTTCCTTTTCAGTTGGATAAAATAAAAGTTGGTGGCGACTCTTGCTTACCGCGACATTTTGCAAACAAAAAACACAAAACGCAAACTAGCATTTTCCTAAAACAGCCGGTTCTGCCACCGTATCACAAAATGCATGTAAATAAAACACACCATTCACACATGCACCCTTAGGGTAATCTCACTTGTCCCCTTTCGAAAAATAGTCATGTCCCTCGAATATGGGCGTTTTAGCAAAGACCCTCGATAAAAGATCTTTGTCCCTCGATGACCCTCAATGTTGCTTTCGGTAAACGATCTAGTCCCTAAAACGACATTGCTAAAATGTCCCATAAGTTGCCTTATATGACTATACAAAAACGCCCCATGCTCGTCCCTTCACATCCAATGGTGGGGCTTCTTACCAAAACAATGGTGAGATAGAAACATCTAAAGGAGGAAGAAAAGAACATTTAAGACCTTTTGAGTAGGTAGATTTTCTCCTAGTTTCTCGCTTGCTCACAACAAAAACAACCACCTACACTTTCAAAACACCTTTCAAACTGGAAAATATTTTCCAAAGATTAACACATTTGTATACATTCTTACGAAAAAGAATCATTACAAAGTTTGCCTAAAAAATGGCCTCTTTTCAAAAATACTTTCAAAAACCACACAAATCACATTTTCATAAAACCATGGAACTCAAGAAAAGGGTGCTAGTACCTTCCCTTTTCATAAACTACCCCTCAAACTCAAGAAAACATCTCTAAAGGTTTTTCCTGTTCTTTTCAGCCTTTCCTTTTGGATAAAAGAAAAGTCGGTGGCGACTTGCTAACCGCAACATTTGCAATCAAATGCAAAACACCCAAGTTAGTTCTCCCACCGTATCACACTATCCAAGCTGAAGAAATCAAAGAATTTGATGATGAAGACTAATTGTCACTTCTATCTAGAAGATTTAAGAAACTCTGGAAGAAAAGATAAAATAATGGTCGAAGATTCAAAAATAGAGGAGATTTTCTAGAAGCATCTGATAAAGGAAGAGCTCGTAAAGAAGTAACATGTTTTGAGTGCAATGAGCCTGGACACTATAGAAATAAATGTCCAAATATCAAGAAGGAGAGCACTGTTGCAGCGATACAGCGGTACAGCGGCAAGCAAAAAGTAAAGTATTATTTTATCGGGTGATATTTAGGTTATATTGTCTCGTGTCTACAAATATTGGTTATCGAGTCAATGTTCGACAAATAATTCGTTAATGAGTTTGGGGGTTTGAATGGAAAGGGTATAAGTTATCAACAAAAAATAAATGTAAACAAAAATAAAAGAAAAAAGAATAACTTATCAAGTGTGCATACATAATACTTCTCACACACTTAAACCTATCGACCATTTATACTCAACCTACAATACTCGTCAATGTCACAACATATCACTTACAACCTAAGAAATTTCTAACCCAAATTAAGAGGCCTATTGTATCACCTCAGTAGCGATCTCTCAACCACCTCAACAACACAGAAGTCAACCATGCTAATTGCGTCGATGATCTCTGAGTGACACAACCATCACAGAGGCATTAATCACAGACACCTAAGTGAATGTCAACTCTAAATCTATCTCTAAAATCTAGACACTAACAGACTATCATCCTAGATAAGAATCTGAGCAGTATATGTCTCTAACAACCCAAATCCCAAGCACAGAGAAAAAATGCAGGACAATACTCGAGAAATATTTGTAAAGCAAGTTTTATATAAAGACATGGGCGACAAATATACATGAGTTCAAAGTAAATACATATACAAACCCAACTAAAAGAGAATACACAAAGAAAAAAAGAAATGAACCACCAATCTAGCGATTTGTCAGTGCCGATCGAAGAGTAATCTACCCTGGATCATCCGTATGTAAGCTTTATAGTTGTTATCTAATCTAATTCACTACAAAATGAAATGAAAATGAAATATAAAGAAAATTTGTTCTGAATCATCAAAGCAACAGGCAGAGCCTGTGTTGACCTTTTATCTAATAAATGCATCCCTTCCAAAAGTCAGGGTTTGTTGCACGTATTAGCTCTAGAATTACTACGGTTATCTGAGTAGTAGATACGCATCCATCGTCCGGTGACACAAACACGTCGCCTGGTGACGCTACCTAAACTCTTGGCCCAGACTACACCATGTAGGGAACTGGCAACAAATATCTTCTTTCGCCCGGTGACAGACTCACATCGCCCGACACTTCTAATCTTCCTCTCCCAACAAAATAGCAGTGAAGCAACACAGACCCAACTGGAAAATTGACTCCAACCCAGCGCTCAACCGCCACCCGATAATGCAGACGTGATACATCTCGCTCGGCCATCACCCGACGATGCACACCAGTTCAACAACTTTTATTGCTTTCTTTTCACAACTTCAAATGGCTCTCTCTCTCTCTCTCTCTCTCTCTCTCTCTCTCTCTCTCTCTCTCTCTCTCTCTCTCTCTCTCTCTCTCTCTCTCTCTTGTTGTCCTTATTCCTTTATTGATCTAACAATGCATCTTAGAGCTTTTATTCCTCTTGCTCCAATAATGCTCAAATACCTATAAAATGAATACAAAACTACCAAATGATACACTATGTATATGAAAACACAAATATATACAAACTAAACTAATTTACACAAAATTTGGGTTTATTCAATCGATATTAACCATAAAAAGTCGATAAGTGCAACAAAAAGTATATACAAAATTATAAAGACTCGAGCAACACAATTTGAATCAAACTTCTTCTTTATTCCAAAGTCCACAAACCAATCACAATACTTATTAACACAATATTATTCCATACTCTTTTTATTTTTATTTTTCAAAGGTTTTTCAATTTTTCTTCTTCTTTTTCTTCTCTTTTTATTTCTCTTTTTTTCTTCTTTCTTTTACAACCTCATAGCTATTACAACATAAACACATAAACATTTTTCTCCCCAACTTGAATTCAACCATCACCATAATATGAATACTCTCTACTTTTTAAGGCAAGGAAAAAATTCAAACTATAAATCATAGTTAAGGGTTCAAGAAAACAAAGAATCAATATCCATTCAAAAAGGAAAACCAACACTCATAGACAAGCATTAGGTTCAAAAACAACATGGACATTGACAAAAAGGCTCAAAAGGGGTTACAAAATTTCACACACTCACGAGGTGAATTGACTATTTGGCTAGGTAGTTATGCTCAAAATCAAATAAAAATGCCTTGATCATTTTCATGCATTCATACAATCAACACAAAATAAAAGATTAAGCATAACAAAATCCAGTTAAAACAAGAATTGTGGTCTCTAGCATATATGAACAACGGAAAGCTACCTCACAAAAAGGGTAGGAACTAAAGTGATTCACAAATTAACAAGTATAAAAAAGAATGAATGGCATAAAAATTTTAAAAAGTCTAAGTAACATGAATATGATAAAGTACAAAAAGTGATAAACGCATACCTCGAACGTGTACAAAACCTTAACAAAATCATTACCACGCATTCGCAAGTCAAACCTATCAAACTTGAAAAATCACCTCAATATCCTCAAGCTATTCACAACAAGCTTAAAGACAAACACAGAAAATGAACACAAATAATATACACATACTAAAAGACCGAATGAAATTGTCAAAACAAATTTAAATGTGAAGATATGAAATTTAAGAACTAGTCCGAGTTAAATTTATTTAGACAATTGCATTCAACTGCCTAAAATAACAAAATGAAAAACAATAAAACATACTTGTTTTACGTCATAAGCTCGACGCCTCTTATTTAAGAACTTTCCTCCAAGTTACTTCCACCCGGTTATTCCTAATCAACACACAAGAAAACGTGAAAGGAAACAAACAATTATATAACAAATTTATAAGTATAATAAACATATAAAAGTATAAATATACACAAGTAAAAATAGATAATATATACGTGTAGCGATAAAAAATGTAGCGGGGTAAATCGGAGATCGAATTATTAATTAATTCGTCTCACAAAAGCAAGAGTCGCCACCGCGCTTTATTATTTCCAAGAGAAAAGGGAAAAGAGCGAAATAAAACCCTAAAGTATGCAATGTAAAATAATACTTTCTAAAAGTAATAAAAATACAAGGCGTCTTTGAAAAGAGATCTATGGTTCGGGGGTTGGTTATACAGTGGGAAGGTATTAGCACCCAATGTATCTATAGTACTCTATAGGAACCTTTTGAAATATCTGTTTATTAAAATGTTCGTTTGATTAAAAATAAATTGTTTTGGCCGAAAAGGGGTACGGATGGGTTTTTTGAAGGTACGACGACCTAATGTCGAAGTTTTGGCTTAAAAGGTATAAATTTTGAAAAGATTGAATATTTGGGGAAAAATTGTCTTAAGTTTTAATGAAATGCAAATGTTCGCGTGATTGGACTTGAGGACATGAAGTCAACCAGTTTAATCATTTTTCTCTTGGATTAAGAAGTAAACAGAATAACCAAATAACGATGAAATAATTAAACAGAAAAGTAGATAGATAATGATTAAATAGCTAAGTGGTAGATACCCACAACAATGATTAAATAACAAACTAAAAGATATGAACATGCATTTTTATATTTTTATCTAATATTAAGGAAAAGAAAATATTTTAATAGTTTTCATTTATGCATTTTTTTTAATATGGACAAAGCATGAGAATTAATTAAGGAAAATAAAAATGTTTTTTATATGTTTCTATTTTTATATGTTTTTGTTTTTATATGTTTTTGTTTTTATATGTTTTTTAATATTAATGTAAAGTATTATTTTTTAAGAGTTATTAAATAATTAAACTAAATTAAAACTTAAAAGTTATTAATTTAAGTCTAAAAAAAAGGAATACTAAAATTACCAAATTAATCTTAAAGTTAAACTAATAAAAATTGATCAAATATTAAAATATCTAATTAATTTACACCCCTTATTTGATTAACTTATAATTAAAACTAAATTAACAAAATTCTAAAAAAAACTAAAAGAGAATAAATAGAAAGAGGTGTATTAGAAATAAAGGGTCAGGTAAACAAAGTGTGGGCTAAAGGGGTTCTAAGGGTCCAAAACAGAAATAGAATGGGGAGGTGCAAAATGGGATTCGCTGGGCTTGGCTAAGGTAAACGGGTTAAGCCCAATTCATAACTTGCTTAGGTTAAACAAATTTGTTTTAGTGAATTAGGGTTAGCAGAAGGGTTAAGGTTTTGCGCCGTTTGTTCATCGCTCACGCGTTCTTCTTTGTTGCTCTCCTTCTCGTGCCCGCTTCTGAATTCTCCCTTTGTCCATGGCCACCGGTACCTCAATCTTCCTCTTCCCTCCAATGAAAAGCTAGGGTGACCGATTCAAGGTAATCTTTCATTTTTATTTCATTAGGTTTTTTGGTTACTGCATGTTATGATCTTTCATCCACTTTCGATTCTGATTTCCTATTGCTATGGTTATTTGAGGTACATGAAAGAAAAGAAGGATAAACATTACCTTTGGAGACGGAGGAGGAAGGTTGGGGGTGCTGTGGCAGCCAAGCTGCGAGGTAGACAGTGACGGCGCGCTTAGAGACCCTGGTTTGTGGTTCTTATTCCTTTTTTAGGGTTTTATGATGACAGCTTGAAAACCCTTTGTGCAATTTATTTCCTCTTCTTCTGTTGACCTAGACTTTGCCTCTTTTCTTCTTCTTCTGTTGGCTTGATGCTTGACTGTTGCCTTCGAATAATTTTCCTCTCTTCTTCTTTACTGTGCTTCAGTTGCTTTTTTATTATTGGCCTATGATGACATACTCTGAGGCTTGATGCTTGACATTGGTTTGATGGGTTGTGTTATTTGGCATTCTGGTTTTTGGTTTTGACAAGGTTCACAGGTTTTATGGTTTAGGCCATATTGGTTTTGTTATTTGGTGAGACTTTACTGGTTTATGCTATGTGTTTATGGTTTCGGTCATGGTTTTGACATGGCTTAAGGTTTGATGGTGTTTTTGGCTGGGTCTGACTCAGGTTTGGCCTGGTTTTTGCTTCAACAGGTTTGGCCTTTTGAGTTTACTGGTTTATGTAGGTTGATGGAAACAGGGTGAACTGGTTTTATTGTTTAGGCCATATTGGTTGAGGCTTTTCTGGTTAGGGTGGACAATTTTGTGTTTACTGATTTTTTTAGGCCATCGTTTTTGGTTTTGATCTTGAGGCAGCAGGTTATATTGGTTTTTTGCTTTGAGACTTTGAGAATTGGTTTTGTATTTGTTTGACAATTTTTTTTTGAAGGCTTCAGGCAGGTTGGTTTTTGCTTCCAACAGGTTTTGGAAATCTGTCTTTGTTTTTGGCTTCTCACACGTTTTTGAACTCTCTCTTTCTTGAAGGATTTGTTGTTGTTATATTCGTTGGTCTTGAGGCTTATGTTACAGGTTATGTATATTTTTACCATATTTTCTGCCCTTGACCTCTGCACATTATGCTGCTACATTCAGTTTGTTTTCTATCCTTTTTCTATGCTTCCTTTTCTTATTGTATTACTGCTATTCTGTTTTGTATCCATTTTCTGCCTAAGCCAAAACCTGTAAAACCCACACTCTTTCTCTCTTCTCTCTCTTTGGTACAATTTGACATTAAAATGTGATGTTATGTACTTGATTCTGAAAAAGCATAAGCTGGAAAATGATGAAAAATAGAAATATTTTTGCTTGCATATTTGGTTTTAAAACTGCACATTTCTCTTTGTCATCTCTTTGTTACAGCATGGAGCCTAGTGTTTTGACTTATTCCCACATTTTTGGCAGTTTACGTTGCATATTGGCTTTGGACATGTAATTTGACTATGCATGTGCTGTTTTGCTTTTGAAATATGCATTGGATTTTGAATTATGCAGTTTACAATAAAAATGTGCAATTTTGACAAAAGTGGATTTGTGCATATTTTTAACTTGTGCATTCATTTTTATCAATGAAAAAAAATTCATCCCTTTTTGTGAACCGGGAGAAATCCCGTGATTTGCAAAGAGGGTAAAACTGATTCCAGCCGTTTGCTTTTAATGATGAACGCTAAACTAATTTTCTTTGCTTTTAATTATCTCTTTATTTATGACTTTTCTTTTAATTCTTTGCAGGTAAAATCAAATGAGCAATCAAAGAAGTATTGGATAGAAGATGAAGATTTAGAACTTAGGAAGAAAAAAATTAGGATAGCTTTTATTTCATTTTAAACATTGTAAAAATTATTGTTGTAAATAAATACGGTATTTAAACAACAATTGTAACAAATAGAATAAAATGAATAAAACTCCAATATTTTATCAATTAATTCTTTTCTTCCTTCCAATTATTTATTTTATCATTTATAATTCTTTAAATTATATAATAATTGAAAATCAATTCCAATTATTTAAATTTAGGAATGATAAATAATTAAATAAACATCATTGATCAATTAACTTCTCTTCAATTATTTATTTCATTATTTATAATTCTTCTAAATTATAATAACTGAAAATAAAATTTCAACTATTTAAACTTAGAATAATAAATAATTAAATAAACATTGTTTGATCAATTAATAAACTTCTTTTCAAATATTTACTTTACTATTTATAATTCTTTAAATTATATAACAACTGAAAATAAATTTCAATTGTTTAAATTTAGAACAATAAATAATTAAGTAAACATTGTTTAGCATTGATCGATTAATAAATTTAGCGTTTCAGAAATAAACAGCTCTTGACTTGAAAAAGTTATGAATTTTAAATCTGCTTTGAAAATTGATAAAAATAGGTCAAAACACTTGCAATGTAATGATGCAGATGGAAGATGGTATCTTAGGTCAAAATTTGGGGTACAACAGCTGCCCCTATTTAAGTTTCTTCTATCCGGAGATATGAAGATTAAAATCTTCGTCTCGACGAGATTGAAGGTACTTAAATACATAATACGCAAATTTTTACCCTAAGATACCGCCATTATGTTTGATATGAATGTAGTAATTGAATTCACAAAGAAAGATTTTGTATGAAACAAGACAATGCTGGAGAAATCAAACACCAACAAAACACAGGGACATGGATTATACACTACTGGGGAAGCGAGCCATTGACTTCAAATGACAGACTCTTGACGGTGAATAAAATTGAGGGAAGACGACCTCTGACCCTAAGAAAGAAGGCATCTTGCATAGGCCATAAAACAGATTATTGACCCAAAATAACAGTGAGTTCACAACTCAAGGTCAACGATAGACAAAAAGTATCAATTTTGCTGATGATGGATTACCAACTTCTGAAGGTAAAGATTCATAACAAACTTCTCTGCGAGATTTCCGGAGATATACTCATTAATGCTGAAATAAAATAAGATTGTAGATACACAAGTTGCCTCAAATAAAGAAGCTGCCACTTGCTGTCCTCCAAAAAAACTGTGACATACAAGCTGCTCAAATAAAGAAGCTGCCACTTGCTGTCGTCCAGGGATGTCAATAACATACAAGCTGCTCAAATAAAGAAGTTGCCACTTGCTGTCTTCCAAAAATACTATAACATACAAGCTGCTCAAATAAAGAAGTTGCCGCTTGCCGTTTCCCAAAAATAATAACGTACAAGTTGTTCAAATAAAGAGACTGCCGCTTGCCGTTTTCTGATGTCTATAACGTACAAGTTGCTCATGAAGAGACCGCCGCTTGTCGTTTTCCAAAAATAATAACGTACAAGTTTCTCATGAAGAGACCGCCGCTTGTCGTTTTCCAAAATAATAACGTACAAGTTGCTCATGAAGAGACCGCCGCTTGTCGTTTTCCAAAATAATAACGTACAAGTTGCTCATGAAGAGACCGCCGCTTGTCGTTTTCCAAAATAATAACGTACAAGTTGCTCATGAAGAGACCGCCGCTTGTCGTTTTCCAAAAATAATAACGTACAAGTTGCTCATGAAGAGACCGCCGCTTGTCGTTTTCCGAAAATAATTCAGAAGGAAATTGCGATGATATTGGCAGAGAATAAAATCTTCGTCAAAGAGAAACATGAATCAATCCTTCCCGAGGAGATCACATACTTAAATGTGCAAAATAAATGCACCATTCGTCTAGGTCGCGACTTCACTGGGAAAAATCATGAGATAGCCTATGCAAGAGGCAACAATTCCCTCCAGGAATAAACCAGAGAGAAGACAGTCAACAAGACTCCACCCAATGAGAAAGTAATTCGATTGGGGATTCATCCTATCCAGAAATGGACAAGGTAAGCTAAATCAAAAATCATCCATGAGGATTAGCTCAGTTGGGGAATTTAGAAAGGAAGCACATTTTTTGCCTAAGTTAACCTTCTACTTGGAAAGAACATGTACATTGTTTTAATAAACAAAGTACAACCCAAAATCAACGGCAAATGTGCATATGCATACTGATGTAAGTGTAAATGAGTAAATGAATGTTATGCTGACAAAACGAACAGATGGGATATCTTGAAGACGATAAGATGTCATGACATAATAGATACTCGGCCAATCTTAAAAACGACGAAAAATAACTGGAACTGGAACCACAAAGCAACGTCAGAGCGTATCACGCTACAAGGCTCAAGTCTTCTGAGGAGCAAAGTATTCAGATCAAATCTTCTAATACCAATAGATCACTGGCATGAGACAAAGCGTACCACACTTCAGAAATTGCCCAAATAAAGGTAGCCAAAACAACGCTTAACTGGAACAACTGGGGAGTCACCAAACTTAGCACCACGAGAAACGCAAGTTTAACACAACCAACACCTCGTGACGATTTTGAAACGAAACATGTTCATCATACAAGGATAAAATATTGTATTGTTTTGCATTTCATGGCTTGACCATCCTCGGAACAACTGTTAATATTCCTTTCATCATTCACGACACATTTTTAAAATAAGAATACTTTACATAACTTTGTTTCAAATATTTCCGTAAAAATTAAAATTTTGCCCACAAAAGGTAAATGCTTAAATTTCATTAATAAGATGGTAGTTCCCTAACAACACGACTCCAATGGTTTACAAAAGTTTGGGAAATAGTACATGAAAGAAAAAGGTTACACAAAAGCAATGATCACTATTCTCCCTAACAACTTCGAATTCCGAAATGTGCTCAAATGCCAAGACCAGTCTGACCAAAAGCTTGCCTAAGTCGCCCCTTCGGGTTTCCAACTTAGCAAACTGTCGACTCGAACCTAGGCGAAATACTTCTTGACTGCATCGGCGTTCATGGAGCGCGGGAGCTCTTCACCGTCCATATTAGTGAGAATCAAGGCACCTCCAGAGAAAACTTTCTTAACGACATACGGTCCTTCATAATTTGGAGCCCACTTGCCCCTAGAATCAGGTTGGAAAGACAATATCTTCTTGAGTACAAGATCGCCTTCTCTGAACTCGCGTGGTCGAACCTTCTTATCAAAAGCCTTCTTCATTCTCTGCTGATACAATTGACCGTGACACAACGCTGTCAATCTCTTTTCTTCAATTAAATTCAACTGATCATATCTACTTTGACACCATTCGGCCTCAGAAAGTTTAGCTTCCATCAACACTCTCAGAGACGAAATCTCAACCTCCACGGGGAGTACTGCTTCCATACCATAAACTAGGGAAAATGGGGTTGCGCCTGTTGAAGTTCGAACTGAAGTACGGTATCCATGTAAAGCAAACGGAAGCATTTCATGCCAATCTTTATAAGTTACCACCATCTTCTAGACAATCTTTTTGATGTTCTTGTTAGCAGCTTCAACTGCCCCATTCATCTTCGGTCTGTAAGGAGAAGAATTATGATGTTCGATCTTGAACTCTTCACAAAGCTCTCTCATCATCTTGTTATTCAAATTCGAACCATTATCGGTGATGATCTTGCTCGGGATACCGTATCGACAAATGATTTGATTCTTGATAAATCTGACTACCACATGTCTGGTTACATTAGCATAAGATGCTGCTTCCACCCATTTAGTAAAATAATCGATCGCTACCAAGATGAAACGATGACCATTCGAAGCTTTGGGTTCAATCATTCCAATCATATCAATGCCCCACATAGAGAAAGGCCAAGGTGAAGATATAACGTTGAGGAGGGTCAGTGGCACATGTATCTTGTCCGCATAAATCTGGCATTTATGACATTTCTTCACATATTTGCAGCAATCAGATTCCATCGTCATCCAATAGTAACCAGCTCTCAGCATCTTTTTAGCCATCGCATGTCCGTTGGCATGAGTGCCAAAAGATCCTTCATGTACTTCTTGCATCAGCATGTCTGCTTCACGTCTGTCTACACATCTGAGCAAGATCATGTCGTAATTCCTCTTATACAAAACTTCTTCATTGAGGAAGAAACTGCTTGCTAATCTTCTCAACATCTTCCTATCTTTACTGGATGCCCCAGGCGGGTACTCTTGAGTTTGAAGAACACGTTTAATGTCATAGAACCACGGTTTGTCGTCGGTGACCTCTTCTACTGAGAACACATGAGCAGGTCTGTCGAGGCGCATAACCCGGATTGTAGGCACATCGTTCCAACCATTCACTTGAAACATTGAAGATAAAGTAGCTAAAGCATCAGCCATTTGGTTTTCATCTCTAGGGATATGATGTAATTCCACTTTGTTGAATAAAGTTAACAATCTTCTAGCATAATCTCTGTAAGGGATCAAACCAGGATGACGAGTCTCCCATTCTCCTTTGATTTGATTAATTACCAATGCCGAATCTCCATAAATATCAAGAATCTTAATCCTTAGATCCACTGCTTCTTCGAGACCCAAAATACATGCCTCATATTCAGCCATATTGTTCGTGCAGTCAAACTTCAATCTCGCCGTGAACGGGATATGAGTACCTCGGGGAGTGACGATGATTGCCCCAATTCCATTTCCATAAGAATTGACAGCTTCGTCAAAAATCAAACCCCAATGGGATTCGGGATCAGGTCCTTCTTCAGGTAACGGCTCTTCACAATCTTTAGCTTTCAAGTACATAACATCTTCATCTGGGAAATCAAACTTGATGGATTGATAATCGTCAATTGGTTGGTGAGCCAAATGATCGGCTAAAATACTCCCTTTGATTGCTTTCTGAGTGTGATACTCAATGTCATATTAAGACAACAACATCTCCCAACGGGCTATTCTTCCAGATAAGGCGGGCTTCTCAAAGATATACTTGATCGGATCCATTTTGGAGATCAACCAAGTGGTGTGGTTAATCATATACTGGCGCAGACGGCGAGCAGCCCAAGCTAAAGCACAACAGGTTTTCTCAAGCAATGAGTATCGAGACTCACAGTCTGTGAATTTCTTACTCAGATAATATACAACATGTTCCTTTCTTCCAGTCTCATCTTGTTGACCAAGCACACATCCCATGGAATCTTCCAATATAGCCAGGTACATAATCAAAGGTCTTCCTTCGACCGGAGGAATCAAAATGGGAGGTTCAAGTAAATATTCTTTGATGCTATCAAAAGATCTCTGACAATCTTCTGTCCACACACATCCTTGGTTCTTTCGGAGGAGCTTGAAAATCGGCCCACAGGTAGCAGTCATATGAGATATAAATCTAGAAATATAGTTCAGTCTCCCAAGGAATCCTCTTACTTGTTTTTTTATCTTAGGTGCGGGCATTTCTCGGATAGCTTTGACTTTATCAGGGTCTACCTCAATACCTTTCTGACTGACAATGAAACCCAGAAGTCTTCCAGAACAAACACCAAAAGTGCACTTGTTGGGATTCAGACGGAGTTTATACTTTCTCAAACGCTGGAATAACTTCAATAAATGTTCCAAGTGATCTTCTTCAGTTTGTGATTTGGAAATCATGTCATCTACATACACTTCTATCTCTTTATGCATCATGTCATGGAACAAAGCAGTCATGGCTCTTTGGTATGTTGCACCAGCATTCTTCAAACCAAACGGCATAACCCGATAACAAAATGTTCCCCAAGGTGTGATGAAAGTTGTCTTCTCCATATCTTCTGGTGCCATCTTGATTTGATTGTAACCAGAGAACCCATCCATGAAAGAAAAGACTTTGAACTTCGCGGTACTATCGACCAATACGTTAATGTGCGGTAATGGGAAGTCATCCTTTGGGCTAGCTCTATTCAGATCTCTATAGTCTACACACATTCGAACTTTGCCATCTTTTTTAGCAACAGGCACTATATTGGCTAACCATTGAGGATAGACCGATGTAACAAGGAAACCTGCATTAATCTGTTTTTGAACTTCTTCTTTGATCTTGTCAGCCATATCGGGACGAGTCCTTCTCAACTTCTGCTTAATCGGCGGACATTCAGGTCTCAACGGTAAACGATGCTCCACAATATTATTGTCCAAACCTGGCATATTTTTGTAGGACCAAGCAAACACATCAACATACTCTTTGAGAAGCTCCAACATTTTCTCTTTGACCTCTGGGATAAGCAATGCTCCGAACTTAACTTCCTTTTTATCTTCTTCATCACCCAAATTGATCAACTCTATAGGTTCTTCAAACGGCTGAATAGTCTTTTCATCATGCTCAAGTAAACGGGAAATTTCATCAGGAATCTCTTCACTATCCTCTTCTTCGGCTCTGAACACAGGGAATTCAAAGTTGGGAGAGGGCATAGGATCATTGTTTTCGATGGTTAAGTCATGGATTAATCTGCACATATGATTATGCTTTATTTTAGAAATCGATTAATATGAATGTTGTATAAATGAAACAAAATGTTATTATATTTTCCTATTACTACCAATTAATTTTCATTACTATTTCCCAGAAAAAGTGAAAAATAAAATAGTCGTGGACAAAATAACATTTTTATTCATGAAGGGAAATACTTGAAACAAAGAGCCCAGACATTTCTCTTTTGCCTTGGGCAGAGCAAAAGGATTTATTTTCAACATAGCCCGACACAAATACTTTTCGCCTTGGGCAGAGCGATTTTTTTTCAAAAAAATAAAACAAAACATTACTCAGAAATGTGCATCACAACAGGAACATCAACAGCAATCCAGTTCTGGCAAACCACTCCATGCGTTACAAAATCGGGTAAATCCTCTTCAGAATCGTCTCCTATTATAGCATCAACTTCAGGAGGAGTCGGATGGATAAAACCTGCGCTTCGGAAAATTTCTTGTATCGAACGAGTAACTACTTCCTGCTTGACTCTTGCAGACACGGGATGAAAACCAAGACCTTCTCCAGACTTGTTCTCGGGCAAAGTCAACACCTGGCCCCAACCTTCAGCCGAACCACTTTCAACCACTCGTCGCGCATCCTCAAAAGAAGAAATAGATGTCCCTTGCTTCTTCACTTCATTATTAGCAACAGATAGAGCTTGGAAATGGGTTCCAACATCCTCATCAGCATCAATAAAAGAGAAAGATGACAAATGGCTTACCACCATAGCCTGCTCTCCACCAATCATTACCAGCTTTCCATGCCTTACAAACTTCAATCTCTGATGGAGCATGGAAGTGACTGCCCCTGCATCATCGATCCATGGACGACCCAATAGGAAACTGTAGGCGGCACGAATATCCATTACTTGAAAAGTGATCTGAAAAGTATGAGGACCAATTACTATAGGAAGATCCACTTCACCAATGACAGTCTTCCTAGAACCATCAAACGCTTTGACAATTACTCCACTAGGTCTCATGGGAGCACCTGGATATGAGAGTCGAGCTAATGTAGTTTTGGGCATTACATTTAACGACGAACCTGTATCTACCAACACACTTGATAAAGTATCATTTCCACAACTTATTGAGATATGCAAATCCATATTATGGTTCCTTCCCTCCTCCGGAAGCTCTTCATCACTGAAACCAAGATTGTTACACGAAGTAATATTTCCCACAATTCCATCAAATTGGTCAACTGTCACATCATGATCCACGAATGCCTGGTCCAAGACCTTCATCAAAGCTTCTCTATGGGCACCAAAATCTCTCAGTAAAGCAAGCAAAGAAATCTTGGAAGGAGTTTGCAAAAGTTGGTCCACAATCTTATATTCACTTCTCTTGATAAGCTTCAGAATCTCGTCATCATCGGGATGTGGGATAGGTTCATTGGATCGGCCTATCTCAACCCTTGGTTCAACATTTCTCACTGGAATTTCTTCCGGTATGGGTCTTCTGACTTGAACTTCTGGTCTCTTCAAAGGTACTGCTGCAAAGACACGTCCACTTCTCGTAACTCTACTCACATCTGCGATGTTAACAAAAGACGGCCTGGTTGGTATAGGGACTTCTACCCCATTCTCAATCATTGTGGCATTATACTTATACGGTATAGCTTGGTCAGAGTTGTAAGGCACAGGACCAGGTGGATAAATGACCAAAGGAGCAACAGGGGCATTCTGACTGTCGTAAACGATCTCTACTGATTCAGGCAAATTGAATTGTGGTATTATAACATTCACTTCATCCTCCGGATCTCTGTCATATGTAATAGTGATAACCCTCTGGTCTAACAACTTTTGAATATCCTCCTTCACAATAGGGCAATCAACCTCTCTTGAACAAAATTCACAAACATCATAATCATGTTGATGCCTAACAAAGGCAAGTCTTCTTAAGCTCTGATGTAACCTGATCAACGACTCTCTTATGTGTTCAACTTGAAAAACTCGAAACTTTCCCGGACAACCTTCCACCATATTCACTGATGCTGCCCCATGTCGAGGCAAAGGATTATCTCTAACATTTGGGTTAACATCCTTGAAAGACAAGATACCATTCTTAATCAACCTATGCACGTCCGCCTTTAGAGCAAAACAATTTTCAAGGTTGTGCCCCGGCGACCCTTGATGATATTCACAAAACTGATCCGCCTTGTACCACGGAGAAGTACTATTCGGTGCGACAGGAGGAGGCTTCGTCGTTATGAGGTTCTTTCTGATAAGAGCACGGAACAATTCAGTATAAGTCATAGGAATGGCATCGAATTGCGGTTTTCTTGGTGAACGGTTCTGGTTGTTGAATGGATAAGCCTGTTGTCGAGGCTGCTGCTGAAATGGCCGTTGTTGAGTTGGTGGGGTTTGATGAACTGGGGTCATCAAAGCTGGGCGGACAGCCGGAGTGACTGCCGCAACGTATGGGTAACCTCTCCTTGGTCTCCCTGGGAAGATTGCGCTGACATCCTGTTCTTTTCTTTTCGGAAAAACACTTCCAAACTTCTTAGTACTGCTAGACGAACTTCCTTCTTTAACCAAACGCCCTTCACGAATCCCTTCCTCCAACCGCATGCCCATGCTTACCATTTCGGTGAAGTCAATGGGTGCGCTGGCAATCATTCTTTCATAGTAAAAGGAACCTAAAGTCTTCAAGAATATCTTCATCATCTCTTTATCCTCAAGAGGAGGATAGATTTGAGCAGCAATTTCACGCCACCTCTGGGCGTATTCCTTAAAAGATTCTCTGTCTCTCTGGGACATCGCCCGGAGTTGATCTCTGTCCGGTGCCATGTCAACGTTGTATTTATACTGATGGACAAAAGCCTCGCTAAGATCGTTGAAGTTGCGGATCCGGATACTGTCTAAACCCATATACCACTTTAGAGCAGCACCTGTCAAACTGTCTTGAAAATAGTGAATCAACAAGTCATGATCGTCAGAATACGTAGACATCTTTCTCACGTACATAGTCAAATGACTCCGAGGACACGAATCACCCTTATACTTCTCAAAGTCTGGCACTTTGAATTTTGCTAAAATCTTGACATTCGGAACTAAACAAAGGTCATGCGTGTTCTTTCCAAACAAATCCTTCCCCTTTAACGCTCTGAGCTCCCTCTGCATTTCTTGGAATTGGTCTTGAAATTCTTCCATTCTATCAAAAAGACCCAAACTTTCAGCAGGCTCGGCAGGATAAGTAGGTTCATTCAAGTATGGCACTGAGTGAACCACAGGAGCGACCGTTGTCATCAACGGTTGCGGGAAAGGTGTCACAGACAGGATTACCGGCGGAATGGCAGTTGTCTCTGGTTGAGGAAGAGACAAAGTAGGTTGAAACAAAGGCTGTACGACAAGCTGATACCCCTCTGGCACAAAGTTGTAAGGCATTCCCCACGGAAAACCTTTTGGCATCTGATGTTGAAGCGGAGAGTTGATTTGAGTCACGGATGTGGGAACGGTGACAACCTCGAAAACCACAGTAGTTGAAGTCTGAATCTCAGCAGCTGTAGTCGATGGCTGATTCTGAGCAGCCATCAAACTTTCCACTAGCACAGTTAACTTTTCCATACCGACACGAAGGGTAGCGACCTCCTCACGAAGCTCGTGGTTTTCCTGTTCCAGATCTTCCATCTTCCTCTGACGATTGGCTCGAGTATCGTATCGATGAGACAGCTTGACAATCTATCGGAGTGGAAAAAGAAACAAGGATAAGACTCTAGAAAACATGTGAAGTGGAATGTTGGATGATGCATGATATGTGATGCAAATGATAATTCATTTTAATAGTTTTTCAAGGAACTTCAATAATTTTGCACACATCAATGGTAAAGGAATTTGGAACAACAAAAACTCATTTCATTAATCAAAAGCGGTAAATTACAACTTATAACTTTGGAACAACAAAACAATAAATTACACTTTGGGATAACAACCCAATAATAAAAGCAGTAAACTACAACTTTTGAACATGAAGCCCATAATAAAGCAGTAAATTACAACTTTGGAACATGAAGCCCATAATAAAAAGCAGTAAATTACAACTTCGGAACATGAAGCCCTTTTACAAAGTTTTACAAAATGACATCAATAAAATAAAACTAAAAGCTAAATATCACTCAGAATCATCAGATGAAGGACCAAATGCCAACTGTAACCGGAGCTTCCTGATCTTCTCTTCATAAAAGTCTTCCATCTCTTTCTTCTCAGCTACCAGTCGATCAATGATTTCCTTTTGCGGATTAGGAACAAGAGCAACGCTTACCGAACCTTCCTTCTTTCTCTTCCTTTCACTAGCATACTTCTTCAGTAAAGCATCCTTTTGACGAAGCTTCTCATCATGATCAATGAACCAACCATCTTGAATAAATAGCAAATCCTCCTTTTCCTTTAGCTGTCGAGTCAGGACCCGATTCTCATATTCAGACATATTATACTTTTCTTTCCAAGCATCTCTCTCGGACTTCATCCTAGCCAGATTTCCTTGGTATTCTCCCATATTCTTGATAGGGATATCAACAGATGATGATGCAACAGTAGGGTATAAAGGTTTCTCAGATTTATAGGGCATCTTGAGAGCACAAGCCCTAGCACGGACCCATTGTAGGTAAGGCTCCAAAGCAACGGCACCCCTATGTCCTAACATATCTCTCCCTTTCCTATGGATGTGGCTCCAAGCTCCCTCGATCTCCCTCTTAGCTGCCTGGTGATCTTGTCCTTCTTGAAGAAAGAAACCACTCACATGGATGTTGTTTGGCTTGTCCCTCATCAGGTATCCAAACTGACGGCGGGCGAGAACAGGGTTATAATTAATTCCACCTTTCGTACCAAGAAGAGGCACGTTAGGAAAAGCACCACAGCTATCGATGATCTTCACGTCATAGTAAGCTCGATTATACCAATCAATGTCGAAATGAGTGAGAGCCATAATCTTTGGCGCCTATCGCGGCTCCTTCTCGAGATCCCAGAAAGCATCAGACCTAGGTAGATGAGAAACATACCACTGATACATCAACGGTGCACAACAAATAATCATCCCTCCTTGATAAGAGTTTCGAAGATGGATGGAGTAGTAGGTATCTCCTAGCAACGTAGGGACCGTATTTCCAATCAAGAAAATTCTGATGGCGTTGATATCCACAAACTTATCAATGTTAGGGAACAAGAATAGACCATAAGCGAGTAAATTAAAGACGTCTTCAAAGGCAATAGTATCTTTTATCTCAGCGAAAAGACGAGCTTTCCTCAACAAAAATTGCGCAGACAAGCCTCGGATTACCCCTTTTGTAGTCATGTTCTCCTCTATCTCTGATTTCTTCAAGTGGGTGATGGTCGCTATCTCGTGAGATTTGGGTTCCTCTTCTAATCCAGAAAAAGGAACACAGTCGGTGATCGGCAAACCAAGTATGTAGGAGTACTCCTCTAAGGTGGGCATCAACTGGTAATCCGGAAAGGTGAAACATTGGTATAAAGGATCGTAGAATTGGACCAATGTATTAAGGATGCCTTCCTTCATCTTGCGCTTCATGAGAGGTATAATGGACCCATACTTTTTCTGAAAATCCGTCGGGTTCTTGATCTTAGGAATCAAACTCTTCAGTTCTTCAATCTCGGGCTCCTTAAAACTAAAACTTCGAGTGTTTCTCCTTCCAAATTCCATAATAATAGTACCTGAGATGTCTTTAAAATCATTCCTAAGTCCCTTGAAAACAAGTTTTTTACAAAAATGTTGATGAATGCATGAATGAATGATAATGCAACAGTTACACACAAGTTCACAAACATGGGGTTCAAAGGTTCAACGTTTCAGCATGGAGTCGAGGGTAAAGCCCACCCCAAGGTATGTACTAACGGTTTAATCACACCTGTAAGACAAGGTTATAAAAGTTCCCAGAGTCTACATTCCTCCTTCGGATATTACCAACGTCTTGATTACTCAATAATTAGCAATATTCTCAAGAGAAACTCATCCGAGCGTAGCATCGCGTAACAACTACTTCCGGATTACTCCGTTATAGTCTTCGCGCTACACCTAAAAAGGCCAAGATGGGTTAGGGTTCTACGGTCCTCAATTTCTCTGGCTCCCAGGTCGAAAATAATAATGTCTTCCCGATTACTCGGTAAACAAATATTATGTTCAAGAGGGCCTTCCATTGAGTGGGGGATCTCATGCCTCCTTCTTCGGGATTACTCCCTCAATGTTAACATGACTGTACCGCCCGTCCTATTCTTAAGTGTAACTTAATCCGGGTATAGGATTCGTCCTTTGCAAAAAACCCAAACAACCCCAATATAAACACATAATCAAACAAAACAAATAATAATAAAACAGATAAGACAAACTAAGCTTAACCCACTTAGGGACGGACCAGCAAGAGGTCAATCTTTCCCCAGCAGAGTCGCCAATTCTGTAGCGATAAAAAATGTAGCGGGGTAAATTGGAGATCGAATTATTAATTAATTCGTCTCACAAAAGCAAGAGTCGCCACCGCGCTTTATTATTTCCAAGAGAAAAGGGAAAAGAGCGAAATAAAACCCTAAAGTATGTGTGATCGGTGGATCTGGAACTGACTGTTTAACGCTGGTTCGCGAAATGTCGCGGAAGCAAGAGTCGCCCCGTCTTTTATTTTCTCCAATATGGAAAGGACAAAAGCACAGAAAAATTCCTTATTGAGATTAGTTCTCGGTTCGGGAGGTAGATTTATAGAAAGGGAAGGTGTTAGCACCCTTTCTATCCATGGTTATCCATAGGCTCTTAGATACTTGCTCATTGTGTTTTCAAAAGGTTTGTTTGCTTTTCAAGGTGAGTGGGTTTGAAAAAGTTTCGTTTAAAATTTCAGTTCGACTCTTGTATCAGTCCTCAAGAGTGTTTAAAAAGTTGTTTTTGAAAGCTTTTTTGCAAAGTGTCGGTGTGAAAAGAAGTTTTTGATTTGTTTTGAATTAGAGCAAGTATCTATGAGTCGTCTACCTACCCTAAGGAATTAGTCTGTGTAAATGTCCTTAAGGTAGTGTCATCCCACCATTGAGAGGTAGGTAGCACCACTGTTTGAGGTGTTCGGGTCAATTCGAGGATTAGGGACAGTGTGGTCACAAGAGCAATAGGAGGATACCTTAGAAGCTACCCCCATGCCATGTTCATGGACATGAGGACTTACTAAAACATCCTCTACTCGACGACCACGTTTCGAGGGGCAAGGCAACAGTGAGGCGTACCCTAGGAGTGGTGTGTGAATTGTGTGTCATTTTCAGTTATTATTTGTCTTGTTCATGCATTGGGTGTTCTACGCTTTGATTTTATTTGGGCATACATTTTTTCATGTGATTATTAGCAGTTAAGGGTGCAGAAATTAAAATACGGAAAGATAAAAGTCCTACGCTATTACAAGGCGCGGGTCTACATCGCCAAATTAAACAAAGACCCGATTTGAAATAAAATAAAATGCGGAAAGTAAATATCCTAATTATCTATTACAAAGCTTTGGGGTAAATACATTATATTCACAAAAGAAATAAAAAATAAATGCGCGAAAAGAGTTAAGAATCGAGTGCGAGGGCGTTGGACCCTTTAAAGAAATTAAATTGGAATTGAAAATTGATTTAATTATTAAATAAAGAAAAGGAAGTTATTTTTATGTTTTTTGTATTTATGAAATTAAAGAGAATTAAATTGGAAGTAAAAGTTAAATAACCCTAGTTCTAAATTGTTTTTAATTTATTAAAGGAAAATGTTTAAGTTTGACCTAATTTAACCTAATTATTTAATGACAAGTTTATTTACAAAAATAATTAATTATTAATAATAAGAATAAGATAAAATTATTTTATTGAGAAAAAGAATAAAAATCTAAAACCTAATTTCCACCCTTTTTTGGTTATTTAGAAAACAAATTAAAATTTAAACCCTAAATTAAAACTAAATTGATTAATAGATTTATTTTTAAAAAAAACTATTAAATAAAACATATTTTTTATTTTTACTTTTCTGATTTTTTTGGATTTTTTGTATTAGGAGATTTAATTAAAATAATCAAGATAAATTAAAATAAATAAAAGAGAATAAAAAAAAAGAATATACAAACATATGGGGGATGGTTGTCCCAATTTGGAGGTAAATTCACAGCAATTTGGCCCAATAAGGGTGAGGCCCTGTTTGACTTCTCTGATTGCATGTGGACCCATTGACTGGCATGTATGATGAGCCCCTTTGGTGGCCTTCAGATTGGAATCTCCAGGCGCGTGGCAAGCCAGATGGTGAAGGCATATGGTACTCCCTTGAGAACATGCTGCATGGAAATACTTTGAGAAAAATAATATTGAAGAGGTGGGGGGACCTGGGAATCGAACCCAGGTCCCAACGTTTACCAAGTACATCCTTTGCCAAGTGAGCTGTGGAGCGCGTTTGTCATGTAAATGGAACGTGATTATTAAGAAAGAGAATAAAAGCTAATGATATAAAATAATAAAAAACGCGCCAGATTCAAATGTTCCAACCACAGGATGACACCTACGCTTCTTCTTCGTTTTCCTGTAAAAAACATGGATTAGATAGCGGGGGTTTTTAACCCCCACTAAGTGACATGACGAATAATAGCGATTAGAGGAGGAAGCCATATAAATTGAGCGCGAATGGTTGGTTGAATTCGTCTGGCCTTGACGAATTCAACCATGGTCCTGGCATTGTCCAATTTTTCCTCAATCAGAAGTCCCTAATTACAAGCTTCAGAAACCCTAGATGTTGTCCATGGTGGATTTCTGTACAGGCGCTTATAGTTCAATTGAAATACACCAAAAGCTTCAGTGAGTTCATGTTAGTGTAAACCAGCAATTAAAAGACATTAATCATGCGTAAAAAATGGAATACGATTATCAAATTTTTCAAGAAAAGTGGAACACGGTTATACCAATTCTTGAGGTTAGGGGATGTGTTTTTGATTGCAATCCCTTCCTGGATGTGTAAGCAAGCTATTGGAATGCGTCTTTTGCTTTGAAACGTGCTCTAACTGTGAAAACAGTTTTCAATTTTTTGGAAAAAAATGCAAAGTTGTTTCTTGGTCTGAGGCGCAGCTTGCTTCCTTCTGGCTTTAGGGTTATGTTCTCCTTATGTATGTGAACGATTTAGGTTAACAAAACAAGCCCAAAATCCATTCAATCAATGTTTTTGAATTTGTGATTTTCATGAATCTTTTTCAATCTTTTTGTCATGAAGAACATGCCTATTTGCATAGAATCTTTCCTTTTTTGATGTGCATGAAATCTTGAGTGAATAAGGAGTGGAAATGCTGCACAAAAAGATTCCAAAACATTTGTTTAGTATTTTTCTCATATTTAATTTTAATTAAATGAATTAATAGATTTAAAAATTCAATTAATAAATTAAAAATAATAAAATAACTCCCCTTTGGGTCAATGGGTCGTGCATAGCTTTTGGGTGATGATTCTTGGAAGAAATTGAGGCTCATTAACAATTTTGAGGCATTTGAAGCAAAGTTGACTTTTCAGAGTTCCCAAAAATTTCCCAACTTCCACAAGGCATATCTTGCTCAATTTTTAAGCTTTCATCATGTTCTTGGACATTTTGGAAAGGTCTTGAAGTCCTCTAACCAATGCCTTTGGTCCCATGTCATTTTTATTTACCAATATCAAGTTATGGTATTTGAATTAAAGTGCCTTTTTGTTGATTTTTGAAAATGACCTATAATGTTGAGATTGATAACTTTTTGTGAGAGCATTTCTTGGACTTGAAGTGTGAAGAGGAGTTGTAAGAAATGTCATTCTCTTCAAAATGAGCTTTGGATGGAATTTTTCTGATAAACCATGTGGAAGTTATGCCATGGTCAATTTGCAGTTGACTTTTTCACCTGTCCAAATATAGAAACTTTTGCATCTTGAGACTTTCTGAGCCATGCCTTGGGAATCATGATCAAGAATTGATCAAATGATGTTTGTGGCTTCAAAATAAGATGTTGACCAAAAATTTTGACTTTTGACTGTCAAATGACCATTTTTCCCCTACAGTTGACTTTTGAGCAATTAGGGTTTTTAACTGTGCAATTTTGTGCTGTGAGCTTTGAAACTTGGCATGAGGATGCTTGACAATGTTTATATGCATGTGGGACTTGTTTGGACCCTTGAAAACTTCAATTTCTTTGCCAGAACCAAAACCCTAATTTTTGACTGTTAGGAGGCCATTGGACTGTGCAACCCTTGGGAGATTTTGAAGCATGCTCTTTGCAAATCTTGAAGAAAATGGGAGGGAAAATTTTGGGGTACAACAGTTGACCCTGTTCAATCTTTTTAGACCGGAGGATGTAGATTGGCTGACGTGCCTTTCGTAATCCGAAGGTGGAAGATGATTAAACACTAGAGTGCCCAGAAATTTGCGCTCACATGTTGGCAGTGTGATGGTGGGAATGGGCTTATAGATGCCATTTGGAGATTGATGGATAGGAAGATGGGTTTACAGATGCCATGTTGAGAGGTGATGGATAGGTGAATGGGCTTATAGATGCCATCTGGGTGTCGATCGTGTAAGAGATTCCTTAGCGAGAACTTGTGTACCTCAACGGGACGATGAGAGAACCTTGGACGATTACTACCTCAACAGTAACGATGAGAGAACCTTGGACGATTACTACCTCAACAGTAACGATGAGAGAATCTGGGGCGATTACTACCTCAACAGTAACGATGAGAGAATCTGGGACGATTACTACCTCAACAGTAACGGTGAGAGAACCTTGGGACGATTACTACCTCAATAGTAACGGTGAGAGAACCTGGGGCGATTACTACCTCAAAAGTAACGATGAGAGAATTTAGGATGTCTTCTACTGAGTCTTCCTCAGGAAAATCTTTAGGAATCGATTTAACTGGACTAGAGAAGGCCTTTGACTGGATCGGCATCAGAAAAATCTTTAGGAGTCGATTTAACTGAACCAGGCAAGGTCTTGGAATCTTCAACTGGAATAAGAATCAGGGAGATCTTAGCGTCGATCTGACTGAACCATAGAAGGCCTTCGACTGGATAAGAATCAGAAAAATCTTTAGGAATCGATTTAACTGAACCGGACAAGGTCTTGGAATCTTCAACTGGAATAAGAATCAGGGAGATCTTAGGGTCGATCTGACTGAACCAGAGAAGGCCTTTGACTGGATAAGAATCAGAAAAATCTTTAGGAGTCGATTTAACTGAACCAGGCAAGGTCTTGGAATCTTCAACTGGATAAGAATCAGGGAGATCTTAGGGTCGATCTGACTGAACCAGAGAAGGCCTTTGGCTGGATAAGAATCAGAAAAATCTTTAGGAGTCGATTTAACTGAACCAGACAAGGTCTTGGAATCTTCAACTGGATAAGAATCAGGGAGATCTTAGGGTCGATCTGACTGAACTAGAGAAGGCCTTTGACTGGATAAGAATCAAAAAAAATCTTTAGGAGTCGATTTAACTGAACCAGACGAAAGTCTTGGAATATCTTTGACTGGATAAGAATCAGAAAAATCTTAGAATCGATTTAACTAAACCAGACTAAAGTCTTGGAATATAGCTGAGAACTTAACTGGATCTTTCCTGAAAGGTAAAGGTCAGTCATGTGCAATGCATGATATGGATCAAGCAATGATGTTCTCAACATAAGTGAGATTGTAAGATATGATGCGTATATGCATGCTATAATGTATAGAAATGCGATGTTTATGAATGTATGTTTTCGTCTTAGGAAAATAAATCCTTGACGGGTGCCGGGAAGTCACATCCTGGGCTGATGTTAGAGAATAGTGCTTTGTTGTTTCCGCTGGGGATGATAGTTGCAAGAATACCGGTAGGAGAAGATAACTCTGTTGGGGAATAAACTTGGCGAATGGATTACTCTGCGGGGAGAAGATCACTATAGCGATCTTGCTGGGGAACAATATTCTGTGGGGAGAGAGGTATTTTGCTGGGATGCTGATGATAACTTCGCTGAGGATACCGTGGTTATGTTGGAAGTGTTAATAGACTCCGCTGGGGATAGGAAGACTTTGCCGAGGACGATCTTTCCGTGGTTTTTTGGCTGAGGATAACCCAGTTATATCCTGGTAGGGAAATAACCTTTGAATAAAGTTGGGGGACGCGTTTGTGCTCTGTAGGGGGTAAGCTTCCAGAACCTACTGGGGATAAGCTTCCTGCTGGAGGATGAATCCAAACTTTCCTGGGGAAATCTTTGATTGGATTCTCCTGGGGAAATTTCTGAGATATATTGGGGAAGTGGCTCCGCTGAATGTCTGGTATGCTGCCGGGGAACAATCTTAGATCAAGATTGCCAGGGATGCTTGTTAAGAATATTCGTATATTGTGCTGGGGAATGTTGAGATCTGCTGGAGGATACCTAACTTCCTTACGGCTGATAGTATAGCTTTGCTTGGGGAGAGTGCATTGACTTGATGACTCACTCTCTGGGGAATTAAGATATATTGGTTGTGTTATTCAGCTGAACTTACCTTGGTACTTTGGCGGACAGAGCAATTAGATCGCTTAGACAACTCTTTATTGCCCCTGTTTCTAATGTTACCTGTAATTAATCCTTTGTTTCGTATGCAAATATTTATGAATTAGCAATTAGTGTCAAATGCATATATCACAAATTGAACCTTGGACGTTCTTCGCAAAACAAAACAGAAAAAGGAAAAAAAGCAAAAGGCAATTTGTCTGAAAAGTGTATTTGTATTGATTTTGAATTTGCCTGTAAATAGGCGTTTATATACAAGAGGCTGACGTCCTAGTAAGAGAACCCCGCCGAATAAGAGTTTATACAAATTTGTACAAAGGAAAATAAAACAGCTGTGTGAAGAGAATAATCCCACTGGGTTCCAACTCTGCTATCGCCTTTATATCTTCGAGCGTCTCATCACTTGATGACCTAGCTGAAGATGAAGCTGATTGATCGATGCCGTCTGAACTTGACAGTTGATACCGGATTCTGGATGCAAGGTGATCCAATGAGACATAGTATTACGCTTTATCCCTAACTTTTGCCTGGACCGCCCTTTCGGGTTTTCAGTCCACCGGGATACCCATTCTTGCCCAAGCCGCCTTTTCAGGTTTTCGACTTGCCGGGTGTACAAATTCTTTTCATTTCATCCCTTCATTTTGCCTGAACCCTTTTGGTTCGCCGGGAAGCCCTAATTTTTTCCTAGGTATGTCAACCTAGCGGGTCTTTTTTCATGCGTAGTATCTTTTTACTATGTCTGTATTGGCGGGGTGAGGAAGGTCGTCACCATCCATGTTGGTTAGAATCATGGCTCCTCCTGAGAACACATGTTTAACCACAAATGGCCCTTCGTACGTAGGGGTCCATTTTCCCCTTGGATCACTCTGAGGAAGGATGATGCGCTTGATTACCAAATCCCCAACTTGATACTCTTGTGGTCTGACCTTTTTGTTAAATACCCTGATCATCCGTTTTTGGTACGTCTGACCATGACAAATAGCAGCAAGTCTCTTTTCGTCAATTAGATTTAGCTGATCAAGTCGTGTCTGGATCCAATCATCTTCGCTCAGATCTGCATCCTTCATTATCCGGAGAGAGGGTATCTGCACTTCGATCGGTAAGACTGCTTCCATGTCGTAGACCAAGGAAAAAGGAGTTTCCCCGGTTGACGTCCTAGCTGAGGTACGGTACCCATGAAGAGCTAACGGTAACATCTCGTGCCAATCTTTATACGTCACTGTCATCTTCTGCACAATTTTCTTGATGTTCTTATTCGCTGCTTCTACAGCCCCATTCATCTTCGGCCGGTAGGGAGAAGAGTTGTGGTGTTGTATCTTGAATTGCTCGCAGAGCTCAGTGATCATCTTGTTATTAAGATTGGTACCGTTGTCTGTAATGATCCTTTCAGGGATGCCATATCGATAGATCAGATTATGCCGAATGAATTGTGCCATAACGTTCTTGGTTACTGTAGCGTAGGAAGCTGCTTCAACCCACTTCGTGAAGTAATCAATCGCTACCAGGATGAAGTGATGCCCATTGGACGCTGTAGGTTTAATCTCGCCGATCATATCTATGCCCCACATTGCAAAAGGCCAAGGTGCTGTCAAGACATTCAGAGGAACTGGAGGAACATGCACCTTGTCTGCATAAATCTGGAATTTGTGACATGTCCGAGAATGTTGGTAACAGTCGGCTTCCATTGTGGACCAGAAATACCCTTCCCAAAGGATTTTCTTCGCCATAGTGTGTCCACTGGAATGTGTTCCGAAGGTACCTTCATGTAACTCCGCCATGATCTTTTCTGCTTCAGTCTTATCCACACAACGCAGTAAGGTCGAATCATGATTTCGCTTGTACAGAATGTCGTTGCTAAGGAAGAACTTCGCTGCGAACCTTCTCATAAACTTCTTATCGTTGACAGATGCACCTTCAGGGTATTCCTGAGCTTCAAAATATCTCTTCACCTCATGGTACCAAGGTTTCTCAGTCACCAACTCAGTCTCAAGATCACAACAGTATGCCGATTCGTCCAGTTTCCAGATGATGACCCGGGGAGCCTCATTGTCCCATTTGACTTTGAACATGGAAGACATCGTAGCCAACGCGTCCGCCAACTAATTCTCCTCTCTCAGGAAATGTTCAAAGGTTATCTCTGTGAAGTGGGGGATCAAGGTCAACACACATTCTCTGTAAGGAATAAGATTCGGATGTTTCGTATCCCACTCTCCTTTGATCTGATTGATCACGAGAGCGGAATCTCCGAAGACACTCAGAAACTTGATCCTTAAGTCAATCGCAGCTTGGAGACCCATGATGCATGCCTCATACTCCGCCATGTTGTTGGTGCAGTTGAAACATAGTCGGGCAGTAAGTGGAGTATGAGTGCCTTGAGGGGATATGATTACAGCGTCGATACTGTTACCCAAAGCATTGGAGGCTCCGTCAAAGTGCATAGACCATCGGGATCCTTCCTCAGGTGCTTCATCCGGTCCAGGTACTTCACAATCAGTCACTATCATGATACTCTCGTCAGGAAACTCGAAGTTCATTGACTGATAGTCGTCTACTGCCTGATGTGCCAAGTGGTCTGCCAATACACTTCCTTTGATGGCTTTCTGGGTCGTATACTGGATGTCGTATTCCGTCAAGATCATTTGCCATCTTGCTATTCTCCCAGACAGAGCAGGCTTTTCAAATATGTACTTTATCGGATCCATCTTTGAGATCAACAAGGTAGTGTGAGTCAGCATATACTGTCTCAGCCGGCGAGCAGCCCATACCAAAGCGCAGCAAGTTTTCTCGAGCAGTGAGTATCGGGTCTCACAGTCGGAAAACTTTTTGCTAAGGTAATAAATAGCATGCTCTTTTCAGCCAGACTCGTCATGCTACCCCAGCACACACCCCATTGAGTTGTCAAGTACTGTCAGGTATAGTATTAGAGGTCTCCCTTCAACCGGTGGCATAAGAATGGGTGGTTCTTGGAGATACTCCTTGATTCTATCAAAAGCGGCCTGACATTCATCGTTCCAACGTCCTACCTGATCTTTCTTCAGTAGCTTGAAGATTGGCTCACAGGTAGCAGTTAGGTGTGAGATGAATCGGGCAATGTAATTCAGGCGTCCTAAAAAGCCTCTGACCTCTTTCTCTGTCTTGGGAACTGTCATCTCTTGAATAGCTTTGACCTTGGCAGGGTCTACCTGAATACCCTTATCGCTTACAACGAAGCCTAGCAACTTTCCAGATCTAACCCCGAAGGTGCACTTGTTCGGGTTCAACCTCAGCTTGTACAGTTTCAAACGGTCAAACAGTTTCTGCAGATGATCCAGGAGTTCCTCCTCAGTTTGTGACCTTGCAATCATGTCGTCAACATGTACTTCTATCTCATGATGGATCATGTCATGAAATAAAGCAACCATGGCACGTTGGTAGGTTTCCCCAGCATTTTTCAGTCCAAAAGGCATGACCTTGTAGCAGAAGGTGCCCCACTGAGTAACAAAGGTAGTCTTTTCCATGTCTTCCGGAGCCATCTTGATCTGATTATACCCTGAAAAACCATCCATGAAAGAGAACACCTTGTGTTGAGCAGTATTGTCAACAAGGACATCAATGTGAGGTAGAGGGAAGTCATCCTTGGGGCTGGCCCTGTTCAGATCCCTGTAGTCAACACACATTCTGACCTTACCATCCTTCTTTGGTACGGGCACCACATTAGCAACCCACTGAGGGTAAGAGGTCACTGCAAGAAATCCGGTATCAAACTGTTTCATAACCTCCGCTTTAATCTTCTCAGACATCTCTGGACGCATACGGCGGACCTTCTGCTTAACCGGAGGGCAGTCTTCCTTGGTGGGCAAATGATGGACCACAATATCGGTATCCAACCCAGGCATGTCTTCATAGGACCAGGCGAAGATCTCCACATAATCTTGTAACATCTGAGTCAACCGTTGCTTCACACTGAGCTCTAGGTTGGCACCAATCTTGACCTCCTTTCTGTCTGTCTCAGTACCCAGATTTATCGTTTCCACTGGCTCTTCATGTGGTTGAATTGCCCTCTCTTCCTGGAGTAACAGTCTTGCAAGCTCGCCAGGAACCTCGCAATCATCTTCACCTTCGTCTTCGGCTAAGTTGATCGGATTTTCGAAGTCATAACTGGCAGTAGCAGAGTCGTTACCAGTGAGATCCAGAGTGGACTAAAACCTGTATGAGTGAGTGTGTGTAAATACAGCTGTTTTGCAATATATAAAGAAAGGAAAGAAAGAAAAGGAGCATAAGATTTGAAGTGCAAGAAAACGTCCAAGGTCTTTATTCATGATATATGAAATGACAATTAATATGCCCTCACAAATGAAGCCACGGTGCCCCGGGTAAGACACCGGGCCATAGAGTTTCAATTCATTGTTTATTACAAATAACAAAAACAAAGGAGTTTATTACTGCGTAACAAAAGTAACAGGAGTATGATCTTTAGCAGTCCAATTGGTCAATCCACCATCAGTCGTCGGGTAGATCCAGCTATCGAACTCCGATTCTTCCACTTCGTCTTCATCCCCAATAGCATTCACTCCTGGATTGGTGATGAGCACAGGAGGTCTTCTGATTCTACCTTTGCGCACAGCCTTCTGAGCCTCTGCAGTAAAACCCAGTCCAAACTTGTCAGTTTTAGGGGTGAAATCAGGGAGCCTGCCCCAGTTAGCACATTCACCTTTCTTGATTACAGCCCGGGCGTCCTTCAAGGAAGCCATCTTCAAAGGAACATCCTCTTCAACCACTGTTTCTGCTGCCGCCAATGTTGGAGGTACCTCTTCAAAATGCTGAAAGGGGGTTTCAATAAACTCCCCGTCCATCTCAATATACCGGAAGGAATTCAAATGGCTCACCATGTATTCTTCCTCCCCCTGCACAGTGACAATCTTCCCTCTGACAGGGTACTTGAGCTTCTGGTGTAGGGTAGATGTCACTGCCCCAGCTTTGTGAATCCAAGGTCGACCCAGTAAACAGGAATAAGATGGACAAATATCCATCACATAGAATGTTGAGTCGAATACTTGAGAACCCACACGAATAGGAATATCTACCTCTCCATGAACCATCCTCTTAGAACCGTCAAAGGCTCTGACAATGATGTTGCTAGGTTTCAGCTCCAAGCCCTCACAATCCAACCGGTCTAAGGCCTTTTTGGGTAGCACATTCAGGGAAGAACCGGTGTCCACCAACACGTGCGCAAGAGTAGTTCCCCTGCATTCAATAGAGACATGCAGGGCATCATTGTGGTTCTTTCCCTTGGCAGTAAGGTCAGCATCCGAGAAACTCAAACCATTGTCAGCTGTCAAATTGGCTACGCAATCGGTAAACTGGTCTGCAGATGTCTCTTGTGGCACATGGGCCATCTTTAGAAATGAAATCAGAGCCTTAGCATGGGCCTCTGAGCACAGCAGCAAGGAGAGCATAGAGATCTTGGAGGGGGTGTGCCCCAGCTGTTCAACAACATTAAAATCGCTCTTCTTGATTATATTCAGAATTTCCTCCATCTCTTGTTGGGAGGCTTCAACATTCACAGATTTTGGTGCCTCCATCCGGGAAGGCTCATCTTCAATCCTTTTGCCCCGAGCATTAGATGACTCGGCAGCAGGGGAAACATGTTGATCAGAAGTGGAAACAGGTGCACTTGCAGGTGTTATAATGAGAGGTCTTCGAATAACTGGTGGCGCAATGTCAGGCGAGAAGAGCCTGCCACTGCGGGTTACTTTGGTTGGACCAGTGATATTGCTGATGCTGGTACCAGTGTTGAACTCTTGCTTTATACCATGTACATATACATCTGCCCCATAGTGCCATGGGACAGCCTTATTAGATTCATAGGGGAGGGGCCTCGGAACAGTAATAACAATGGGTGCGACAGTCATGATTTTAACTGGCTTCCTCGGGGGAGCCTTGATTGGATTGTTGAAAATGGTAACGACAGATACTTCTTCCACAGGAACAAACAGAACAGCGGTCTTCTTGAAGAGAATCTCCTTGCTATCCATCAGGCCTTGGATGCCTAACTTCAGCAACGGACAACCAGTAGGGGTAACAGCACACAAAAGGCAACCCTCACTACAACCCGGAAATAAACCGGCCAGCAGTAGGTTCCTCTTAACAGTCATCAGAGGAGTAGCTACATCATTCACAGAAACGGCATATAAGTCTTCATCAACAGCATTTACCCCATGCTGGGGCATAGGAGCAGTCACCACATTTGGCCTCTCAGGCGCCTTAAATTGTATCTCCTTTGCATCAATAAGGTCTTGCACCTTATTCCTTAAGGCCCATCAGTCATTAGTAGAATGCCCCGGGCTATCGGAGTGATAAGCACAGTGGGCATTTGGATTATACTTGGGAGAGGCAGTATTTACAACCTTTGGGGCCTCCCTGACAGTCACCAAGTTGGTGGATAGCAACTGCGGCAAGATTTGCGACAAGGTCATACTCAGCCGGGTAAACTCTCTTCTGGGTCTTTCAGCCCTTTGTTGATTAGTTTGCCGAGGAGCAGCAGCAGGCTTAGCAATCATCACCGCGTTGACAGCTTGGTGGTGATCTGGTTTATCTTGCCTTTTAGGCCCATACACAGCACTTGCCTCTTTCTTAAAAGGTTTCTTCTCAGAACTTGAAGACGCACCTTTCTGAATTTTACCGGACTTCATTCCAGCCTCTATCCTTTCCCCGGTCAGAATAAGGTCAGTGAACCCTGCAGACGAATTACCGATGAGATGATTGAAAAACGGCCCGGATAGGGTCCCCAAGAACATATCTACCAACTCATGGTCTGTTAACGGAGGCTGCACCCTGCCAGCCAGATCCCTCAACTTCTGTGCATACTCTTTAAAACCTTCGCCTGATCCTAGCGACATACCCTGGAGTTGGGTACGTGTAGGAGCAAGGTCGGCATTATATTGATACTGCTTGTAGAAAGCAGTAGCCAACTCCTCCCAGTTACGAACCTTAGTCCCATCCAGCTGATAGAACCATTCGAGATGAGTCCCTGAAAGACTCTCCTGGAAGAAGTGGATCCACAAGTTCTTGTCCACTGTGTACGGCTGAATCTTCCGCACATAAGATCTGAGGTGTAACTTAGGGCAAGACGCCCCGTCATACTTGGTGAAAGATGGTGCCTTAAACTTGTGAGGAATGATCACACCAGTAGATAAGCCCAAGTCTCCGAAATCCAAACCAGGCACTTGTTGGATCTCCATGGCATTCAGTCTGTCTTCCAACTGCTTGTACCGGTCTTCAGCAGGAGGATACTGTTCCTCATTAAAATAAGTCTCATTGTCAGAGACCACCGGACTTGGAGCCTTTCCCCCCTGGGGACTGTCTTTGCCTACAGAAGAACAAGCTTCCTCATTCTGCAGAGTATTACCAAACCTCCGGCCCGAGTTGAAAAGAACGGTTCTCTTCTTCTTCTTCTCCTTCTTCAGGAGTAAAGCCTTCAGCTCTTCTTGGCCTTGATCCAAACCCATGATCAGCTCTTGAAATTGTGCGTTCTGCGCCTGAAGGGCCTTGATAGACATCTCGGTTGATGATTCAGGGTTCATGATGCTGAAATAAACAGCGAAGAACAGTAAGCAACCTGAAAAGAAGAATACCTGCTATGCACATGATGAATGGAATGCGTATGATTTATGTTTTCAAAGACAATTGGGAATCAACTTTGTAAACAAAAAGGAACACACTTCATTAGATTCAACTTTAAAATTCAAATTGTTCAACAGATTGCCCTTAGGCGTTACATAAAATGGAAATACTGAAAAGGGAAATAAAACTGTAAAAGAACATCCAAAGTTCATCACTGATCCCAGGGTCTCCTCTTCTCAGTACGGATGTAGTCATTCAGAGCTCGCTCATTCTCCAATTGCTTTGTCAGCTTATGGATCTTCAATTCCTTCTCGTTGAACTTTTCCCGATAAGAATCCCGTTCTTCTCGCAGTTGCGACCAAGACCTCTTTAATGTCTCATAATCAGTAGGTATCTGAGGAGGGAGGACAGTTGGATGAGCCCCATCTTTGTCAGGATACTCAAGAATGATGGGTCTGACAGCTTCGTATGGCATACCTAACTTCTGAGCACGGATGCGAACCCATTTGTAGTAGGCTTCCATAGGTAGAGAAGTCTTTGGCCCCAGCTCTTGTGGGTCAGCTTTATGAACTCTGTCCCAAGCTTTGATGAACCTACGACGCAGCTCGTCACTATCCACCTGAAACTCAAAACTGATGTGAGGCACCAACATCTCATGAGGCCCTGCTCTTCTGGCCCTTCCAAACTGACAGAGAGCTAGACATGGATTGTAAGAGATTCCACCCTGAGTACCAATCAAAGGGACATTAGGGTATTCTCCGCACCGATCAATAACAACTATCTCATCCAAACCTCTAAAAGTCCAAATGATGTCCTTATCAGTGAGAGAGATCAACCTATGAGCCCAACCTCTTCCTTCTTGGTTCTTCAGTACGAACTTAGGGAGGTGCGAAATAAACCACCTCACCAACAAAGGGATACAACACCACAGAGTTCCTCGTCTTCGGGCAGTACGAGCATAAAGTTGTTGCAGGATGTCACCCAAGAGAGTGGGCACAGGATTCTGAGACATGAAGATCCTTATGGCAGTGACATTGATGAAGTTGTCAGGATTAGGAAACAAGACTAGCCCATAGATTAAGAGAGCCAAGATGTCTTCATATGCCCTAAAGTCCAAGTCATTCCAGAAACTGTTAGCTTTACCAATCAGAAACTTGGCCAAGAAACCCTTAACTCTGCTTCTAGTCACCCAGTTGTCCATTACTTCTTGATGAGTCAAGGGAAGAGCTGCAACAACCTCCTCAAGCCTGAGAGTCTTTTCCCAACCAGTGAAGGGAGTCTGATCCAAGATAGGGATACCAAGCAAATCAGAGAACTCTTCCAGGGTAGGAACCAGCTGGAAGTCTTGAAAGGTGAAACACTGGTACAGAGGGTCATAGAATTGGGTCAGGACACTCATCAACTGTTGATCCCGCTTTGTAGTGACTAAACTGAGAAGAGAACCATGCCTCTGGATGAAGGAAGTAGTATTTGGAATTCTGCTAACCAACTCTTCAAGCAACTCAGGTGGGTGAACAAAGTTGAACCGAATAGTATTCCTTCGCATAGGCATCATGATGTCCTACAAAATAGAGCAAAGGTGAAACCCTCTTGTCTTTGAAATGGTCAATCCTTATGCAGGATGCATGCAATGCTCATGATGTTATGATGTTATGATAAAGCACACCACAAATATTTACAAAAGCACACATGTAAGGCACACAAGTCACACAAGACAAGCCCTTAAAGTTTAGGCCAGCATGAGGTCTAGGTATTACCCTCTTTCAATTTGTTGGTTCATACATGTCCTATCAAAAGTAACCGGGTTCTTAGAGGATCCCAATATCATTGACTACCCTCAATCGGTCATAACTCCAGCATCGCAATCTTTTCTTGCGGCCAGAACCATCACGAGAGTTTAGCCTCAATGGGCGTAGCATAGTGCTACTGTTCTATTGGCCAAGTTGTGTCATTTAAGGTTCTAAGGTCTGTTGGTGTTTAATGACTCCTTAGAAGACCCATATTCTCCTCGTTGCGACACAAGGGATATCGATACAGACCAAGGTGCCACACTAACGTAGCCACTGCTTCACCCATGTCGGTCTACGCCGGACAGGTCCCTCACAGCTTATGCTACCTAACAGGGTATCCCCAGATCCGGGTTAGGATCTATGCAACTCCGATGCAACCCACAATTTAAAGCAAACAAGTCAAAACAATTGAAAACACAGTTATGAACTATCCTAAGGTACACCTCACTTTATAAGAGTATTCCCCAGCAGAGTCGCCAGTTCTGTGATCAGTGGATCTGGAACTGACTGTTTAACGCTGGTTCGCGAAATGTCGCGGAAGCAAGAGTCGCCACCGTCTTTTATTTTCTCCAATATGGAAAGGACAAAAGCACAGAAAAATTCCTTATTGAGATTAGTTCTCGGTTCGGGAGGTAGATTTATAGAAAGGGAAGGTGTTAGCACCCTTTCTATCCATGGTTATCCATGGGCTCTTAGATACTTGCTCATTGTGTTTTCAAAAGGTTTTTTTGCTTTTCAAGGTGAGTGGGTTTGAAAAAGTTTCGTTTAAAATTTCAGTTCGACTCTTGTATCAGTCCTCAAGAGTGTTTGAAAGTTGTTTTTGAAAGCTTTTTTGCAAAGTGTCGGTGTGAAAAGAAGTTTTTGATTTGTTTTGAATTAGAGCAAGTATCTATGAGTCGTCTACCTACCCTAAGGAATTAGTCTGTGTAAATGTCCTTAAGGTAGTGCCATCCCACCATTGAGAGGTAGGTAGCACCACCGCTGGAGGTGTTCGGGTCAATTCGAGGATTAGGGACAGTGTGGTCACAAGAGCAATAGGAGGATACCTTAGAAGCTACCCCCATGCCATGTTCATGGACATGAGGACTTACTAAAACATCCTCTACTCGACGACCACGTTTCGAGGGGCAAGGCAACAGTGAGGCGTACCCTAGGAGTGGTGTGTGAATTGTGTGTCATTTTTAGTTATTATTTGTCTTGTTCATGCATTGGGTGTTCTACGCTTTGATTTTATTTGGGCATACATTTTTTCATGTGATTATTAGCATTTAAGGGTGCAGAAATTAAAATACGGAAAGATAAAAGTCCTACGCTATTACAAGGCGCGGGTCTACATCGCCAAATTAAACAAAGACCCGATTTGAAATAAAATAAAATGCGGAAAGTAAATATCCTAATTATCTATTACAAAGCTTTGGGGTAAATACATTATATTCACAAAAGAAATAAAAAATAAATGCGCGAAAAGAATTAGGAATCGAGTGCGAGGGCGTTGGACCCTTTAAAGAAATTAAATTGGAATTGAAAATTGATTTAATTATTAAATAAAGAAAAGGAAGTTATTTTTATGTTTTTTGTATTTATGATATTAAAGAGAATTAAATTGGAATTAAAAGTTAAATAACCCTAGTTCTAAATTGTTTTTAATTTATTAAAGGAAAATGTTTAAGTTTGACCTAATTTAACCTAATTATTTAATGACAAGTTTATTTACAAAAATAATTAATTATTAATAATAAGAATAAGATAAAATTATTTTATTGAGAAAAAGAATAAAAATCTAAAACCTAATTTCCACCCTTTTTTGGTTATTTAGAAAACAAATTAAAATTTAAACCCTAAATTAAAACTAAATTGATTAATAGATTTATTTAAAAAAAAACTATTAAATAAAACATATTTTTTATTTTTACTTTTCTGATTTTTTTGGATTTTTTGTATTAGGAGAATTAATTAAAATAATCAAGATAAATTAAAATAAATAAAAGAGAATAAAAAAAAAGAATATACAAACATATGGGGGGTGGTTGTCCCAATTTAGAGGTAAATTCACAGCAATTTGGCCCAATAAGGGTGAGGCCCTGTTTGACTTCTCTGATTGCATGTGGACCCATTGACTGGCATGTATGATGAGCCCCTTTGGTGGCCTTCAGATTGGAATCTCCAGGCGCGTGGCAAGCCAGATGGTGAAGGCATATGGTACTCCCTTGAGAACATGCTGCATGGAAATACTTTGAGAAAAATAATATTGAAGAGGTGGGGGGACCTGGAAATCGAACCCATGTCCCAACGTTTACCAAGTACATCCTTTGCCAAGTGAGCTGTGGAGCGCGTTTGTCATGTAAATGGAACGTGATTATTAAGAAAGAGAATAAAAGCTAATGATATAAAATAATAAAAAACGCGCCAGATTCAAATGTTCCAACCACAGGATGACACCTACGCTTCTTCTTCGTTTTCCTGTAAAAAAACATGGATTAGATAGCGGGGGGTTTTAACCCCCACTAAGTGACATGACGAATAATAGCGATTAGAGGAGGAAGCCATATAAATTGAGCGCGAATGGTTGGTTGAATTCGTCTGGCCTTGACGAATTCAACCATGGTCCTGGCATTGTCCAATTTTTCCTCAATCAGAAGTCCCTAATTACAAGCTTCAGAAACCCTAGATGTTGTCCATGGTGGATTTATGTACAGGCGCTTATAGTTCAATTGAAATACACCAAAAGCTTCAGTGAGTTCATGTTAGTGTAAACCAGCAATTAAAAGACATTAATCATGCGTAAAAAATGGAATATGATTATCAAATTTTTCAAGAAAACTGGAACACGGTTATACCAATTCTTGAGGTTAGGGGATGTGTTTTTGATTGCAATCCCTTCCTGGATGTGTAAGCAAGCTATTGGAATGCGTCTTTTGCTTTGAAACGTGCTCTAACTGTGAAAACAGTTTTCAATTTTTTGGAAAAAAATGCAAAGTTGTTTCTTGGTCTGAGGCGCAGCTTGCTTCCTTCTGGCTTTAGGGTTATGTTCTCCTTATGTATGTGAACGATTTAGGTTAACAAAACAAGCCCAAAATCCATTCAATCAATGTTTTTGAATTTGTGATTTTCATGAATCTTTTTAAATCTTTTTGTCATGAAGAACATGCCTATTTGCATAGAATCTTTCCTTTTTTGATATGCACGAAATCTTGAGTGAATAAGGAGTGGAAATGCTGCACAAAAAGATTCCAAAACATTTGTTTAGTATTTTTCTCATATTTAATTTTAATTAAATGAATTAATAGATTTAAAAATTCAATTAATAAATTAAAAATAATAAAATAACTCCCCTTTGGGTCAATGGGTCGTGCATAGCTTTTGGGTGATGATTCTTGGAAGAAATTGAGGCCCATTAGCAATTTTGAGGCATTTGAAGCAAAGTTGACTTTTCAGAGTTCCCAAAAATTTCCCAACTTCCACAAGGCATATCTTGCTCAATTTTTAAGCTTTGATCATGTTCTTAGACATTTTGGAAATGTATTGAAGTCCTCTAACCAATGCCTTTGGTCCCATGTCATTTTGATTTACCAATATCAAGTTATGGTCTTTGACTTAAAGTGCCTTTTTGTTGACTTTTGAAAATGACCTATAATGTTGAGATTGATAACTTTTTGTGAGAGCATTTCTTGGACTTGAAGTGTGAAGAGGAGTTGTAGGAAATGTCATTATCTTCAAAATGAGCTTTGGATGGAATTTTTCTAATAAACCATGTGGAAGTTATGCCCTGGTCAATTTGCAGTTGACTTTTTCAACAGTCCAAATATAGAAACTTTTGCATCTTGAGACTTTCTGAGCCATGCCTTGAGAATCATGATCAAGAATTGATCAAATGATGTTTGTGGCTTCAAAATAAGATGTTGACCAAAATTTTTGACTTTTGACTGTCAAATGACCATTTTGCCCCTGCAGTTGACTGTTGAGCAATTAGGGTTTTTAACTGTGCAATTTTGTGCTGTGAGCTTTGAAACTTGGCATGAGGATGCTTGACAATGTTTATAGGCATGTGGGACTTGTTTGGACCCTTGAAAACTTCAATTTCTTTGCCAGAACCAAAACCCTAATTTTTGACTGTTAGGAGGCCATTGGACTGTGCAACCCTTGGGAGATTTTGAAGCATGCTCTTTGCAAATCTTGAAGAAAATGGGAGGGAAAATTTTGGGGTACAACAGTATGCAATGTAAAATAATAATTTCTAAAAGTAATAAAAATACAAGGCGTCTTTGAAAAGAGATCTATGGTTCGGGGGTTGGTTATATAGTGGGAAGGTATTAGCACCCAATGTATCTATAGTACTCTATAGGAACTTTTTGAAATATCTGTTTATTAAAATGTTCGTTTGATTAAAAATAAAATGTTTTGGCCGAAAAGGGGTACGGATGGGTTTTTTGAAGGTACGACGACCTAATGTCGAAGTTTTGGCTTAAAAGGTATAAATTTTGAAAAGATTGAATATTTGGGGAAAAATTGTCTTAAGTTTTAATGAAATGCAAATGTTCGCGTGATTGGACTTGAGGACATGAAGTCAACCAGTTTAATCATTTTTCTCTTGGATTAAGAAGTAAACAGAATAACCAAATAACGATGAAATAATTAAACAGAAAAGTAGATAGATAATGATTAAATAGCTAAGTGGTAGATACCCACAACAATGATTAAATAACAAACTAAAAGATATGAACATGCATTTTTATATTTTTATCTAATATTAAGGAAAAGAAAATGTTTTAATAGTTTTCATTTATTCATTTTTTTAATATGGACAAAGCATGAGAATTAATTAAGGAAAATAAAAATGTTTTTTATATGTTTCTATTTTTATATGTTTTTGTTTTTATATGTTTTTTAATATTAATGTAAAGTATTATTTTTTAAGAGTTATTAAATAATTAAACTAAATTAAAACTTAAAAGTTATTAATTTAAGTCTAAAAAAAAGGAATACTAAAATTACCAAATTAATCTTAAAGTTAAACTAATAAAAATTGATCAAATATTAAAATATCTAATTAATTTACACCCCTTATTTGATTAACTTATAATTAAAACTAAATTAACAAAATTCTAAAAAAACTAAAAGAGAATAAATAGAAAGAGGTGTATTAGAAATAAAGGGTCAGGTAAACAAAGTGTGGGCTAAAGGGGTTCTAAGGGTCCAAAACAGAAATAGAATGGGGAGGTGCAAAATGGAATTCGCTGGGCTTGGCTAAGGTAAACGGGTTAAGCCCAATTCATAACTTGCTTAGGTTAAACAAATTTGTTTTAGTGAATTAGGGTTAGCAGAGGGGTTAAGGTTTTGCGCCGTTCGTTCATCGCTCACGCGTTCTTCTTTGTTGCTCTCCTTCTCGTGCCCGCTTCTGAATTCTCCCTTTGTCCATGGCCACCGGTACCTCAATCTTCCTCTTCCCTTCAATGAAAAGCTAGGGTGACCGATTCAAGGTAATCTTTCATTTTTATTTCATTAGGTTTTTTGGTTACTGCATGTTATGATCTTTCATCCACTTTCGATTCTGATTTCCTATTGTTATGGTTATTTGTGGTACATGAAAGAAAAGAAGGATAAACATTACCTTTGGAGACGGAGGAGGAAGGTTGGGGGTGCTGTGGCGGCCAAGATGCGAGGTAGACAGTGACGGCGCGCTTGGAGACCCTAGTTTGTGGTTCTTATTCCTTTTTTAGGGTTTTATGATGACAGCTTGAAAACCCTTTGTGCAATTTCTTTCCTCTTCTTCTGTTGACCTTGACTTTGCCTCTTTTCTTCTTCTTCTGTTGGCTTGATGCTTGACTGTTGCCTTCGAATAATTTTCCTCTCTTCTTCTTTACTGTGCTTCAGTTTCTTTTTTATTGTTGGCCTATGATGACATACTTTGAGGCTTGATGCTTGACATTGGTTTGATGGGTTGTGTTATTCGGCATTATGGTTTTTGGTTTTGACAAGGTTCACAGGTTTTATGGTTTAGGCCATATTGGTTGTGTTATTTGGTGAGACTTTACTGGTTTATGCTATGTGTTTATGGTTTCGGTCATGGTTTTGACATGGCTTAAGGTTTGATGATGTTTTTGGCTGGGTCTGACTCAGGTTTGGCCTGGTTTTTGCTTCAACAGGTTTGGCCTTTTGAGTTTACTGGTTTATGTAGGTTGATGGAAACAGGGTGAACTGGTTTTATTGTTTAGGCCATATTGGTTGAGGCTTTTCTGGTTAGGCTGGACAGTTTTGTGTTTACTGATTTTTTTAGGCCATCGTTTTTGGTTTTGATCTTGAGGCAGCATGTTATATTGGTTTTTTGCTTTGAGACTTTGAGAATTGGTTTTGTATTTGTTTGACAATATTTTTTTGAAGGCTTCAGGTAGGTTGGTTTTTGCTTCCAACAGGTTTTGGAAATCTGTCTTTGTTTTTGGCTTCTCACACGTTTTTGAACTCTCTCTTTCTTGAAGGATTTGTTGTTGTTATATTCGTTGGTCTTGAGGCTTATGTTACAGGTTATGTATATTTTTACCATATTTTCTGCCCTTGACCTCTGCACATTATGCTGCTACATTCAGTTTGTTTTCTATCCTTTTTCTATGCTTCCTTTTCTTATTGTATTACTGCTATTCTGTTTTGTATCCATTTTTTGCCTAAGCCAAAACCTGTAAAACCCACACTCTTTCTCTCTTCTCTCTCCTTGGTACAATTTGACATTAAAATGTGATGTTATGTACTTGGTTCTGAAAAAAGCATAAGCTGGAAAATGATGAAAAATAGAAATATTTTTGTTTGCATATTTGGTTTTAAAACTGCACATTTCTCTTTGTCATCTCTTTGTTATAGCATGGAGCCTAGTGTTTTGACTTCTTCCCACATTTTTGGCAGTTTACGTTTCATATTGGCTTTGGACATGTAACTTGACTATGCATGTGCTGTTTTGCTTTTGAAATATGCATTGGATTTTGAATTATGCAGTTTACAATAAAAATGTGCAATTTTGACAAAAGTGGATTTGTGCATATTTTTAACTTGTGCATTCATTTTTATCAATGAAAAAAAATTCATCCCTTTTTGTGAACCGGGAGAAATCCCGTGATTTGCAAAGAGGGTAAAACTGATTCCAGCCGTTTGCTTTTAATGATGAACGCTAAACTAATTTTCTTTGCTTTTAATTATCTCTTTATTTCTGACTTTTCTTTTAATTCTTTGCAGGTAAAATCAAATGAGCAATCAAAGAAGTATTGGATAGAAGATGAAGATTTAGAACTTAGGAAAAAAAATTAGGATAGCTTTTATTTCATTTTAAACATTGTAAAAATTATTATTGTAAATACGTTGTAAATAAATACGGTATTTAAACAACAATTGTAACAATTAGAATAAAATGAATAAAACTCCAATATTTTATCAATTAATTCTTTTCTTCTTTCCAATTATTTATTTTATCATTTATAATTCTTTAAATTATATAATAACTGAAAATCAATTCCAATTATTTAAATTTAGGAATGATAAATAATTAAATAAACATCATTGATCAATTAACTTCTCTTCAATTATTTATTTCATTATTTATAATTCTTCTAAATTATAATAACTGAAAATAAAATTTCAACTATTTAAACTTAGAATAATAAATAATTAAATAAACATTGTTTGATCAATTAATAAACTTCTTTTCAAATATTTACTTTACTATTTATAATTCTTTAAATTATATAACAACTGAAAATAAATTCCAATTGTTTAAATTTAGAACAATAAATAATTAAGTAAACATTGTTTAGCATTGATCAATTAATAAATTTAGCGTTTCAGAAATAAACAGCTCTTGACTTGAAAAAGTTATGAATTTTAAATCTGCTTTGAAAATTGATAAAAATAGGTCAAAACACTTACAATGTAATGATGCAGATGGGAGATGGTATCTTAGGTCAAAATTTCGGGTACAACAATACGATATCTACAAAACTCAAAAACAAAAGAATTATCGCAATATGAAACAATAAACCAATCCCTGGCAACGGTGTCATTTTGTTACAGCGGCAAACAAAAAGAAAATTATTATTTTACCGGGTGATATTTATGTTATATCGTATCGTTTCCAAAGAGATTGGTTATCGAGTCGTCGTTTGATAAGTCATTCGTTAATGAGTTTGAGGGTTTTAATGGAAAAGGTAAAAGCTATCAACAGGAAATAAATGTAAACAAAAATAAAAGAAAAGGGAATAACTTATCAACTGTGCATATATACTACTTCTCACAGACTTAAACCTATCGACCAGTTATACTCAACCTACAATACTCGTCAATGTCACCACATATCACTCATAAACTAAGTAATTTATAACCCAAATTAAGAGGCCTACTGTATCACCTCGGTAAGATCTCTCAACCACCTCAACAACACAGAAGTCAATTGTGTTAATCGTGTCGATGATCTCTCATAGAGACACAACAGACACAAAGGCATTAATCACAGACACCCAAGTGAATGTCAGCTCTAAATCTATCTCTAGAACCCAGAAACTAACAAACTATCATCCTAGATAAGAATCAGAGCTGTATATGTCTATAAGAATCCAAATCCCAAGCACAAAGCAAAAATCCAGGACAATACTCGAAAAATATTTGTAAAGAAAGTTTTATATAACGCCATGGGCGACAAATATACATGAGTTCAAAGTAAATACATATACAAACCCAACTAAAATAGAATACACAAAGAAAAAGAGAAATGAACCACAAATCTAACGGTTTGTCAGCGTTGATCGAAGAGCAATCCACCCCGGATGATCTGTATGCAAGCTCCATAGTTGTTATCTACGCTAATACACTATAAAAATGAGGTTGATGGAGTTTTGAGATAAAAAACCACACCGAAAATCATAACCATACAAAATGAAATGTGTCGTACCCCAAATTTGTCCTACCTCGATGATTTTATTTTTCAAGATTAAAATAGAAGAAATATTTAATTAAAGATGGTACAGCAGTATCTGATGGCCCATCTTTATCCAAGACTAGGGGGTATATTTTAATTCGGGAAAGCTGGGCTTTCTAAAATCAGAAAGACTTATGTATCTGGGGGCTCATTTACAAAATATGTTGGCCAATGGTCCATGCGATTCGAAAATAGAAAATTGCTCAAAATTAATAATTACTAAGTTGTTAAATTCTTAAAGGCGACTTAAGTTTAGGTTATTATTAGTTAAAAGTAATTTTAATAAAGCCATTTAGAGATCACCTCCATTAGTAAAGAAAGGGGGTGGAATTTCATTTAAGGCCCATTAAATGTCTTGTTAAAAGAAATCAGTACATTTGTCATTTCTTGCTGTTTTGTTATAAGATATAAGAGTTTTTTTTTTTTTTGAAAAAAAGAAGAGGTTATTAATATTAAAAAAAAATATTTATTATTATTTTGAATAATATATTTAAATAAAACTAAACGTTTTATTACTGATAAAATGAGTTTAAGTTTGTTGTCAGATTAAATGTCATTATTATTGTGTTTTAAAAAAAACGTGGTGGGCCGGTTAAGTAAAATATTTGTTTTTTGTAATGAAAAAATGTAAGCTGGGCTGGTTAATTGCAAAGCCCTATTGAGAGATGGTTTTTATAGAATTAAAAGAAATATATATTGTTGTTGAATAATGCGCAAGCCCAATAGAATGTAAAAAAAAAAATATTTTATGGTTGCCTGAACAATTAACACTCATGCCCATATGCTAAAACAACTACTAAGCCTAAATTCACGCAAAGTGTAATAATAAAATTTATTTTCTGTTGTCATCCAGTACGTGCGAGCCTATTGTAATACTATATTCCTTCACGTTATATCCACGTGATTTGTATCAGACGGTCGGGAGGTCAAGTCTATCATAAGATCCGTACACCTCACACACACAATTAATCTGGACCCCTCTGAACTTTGTATTGGACCAAGCCCATCTACTCTTCACACCCCTTATCTATTTTTTTACTAAACCATAAAACAACCCCCCCCCCCCCCCCCCCCCACTAGCCAGCACACGTAATGGGCATATCCTAATATTCTTTTAGCACCTCAGCTTTTTACTACACAACTAATAATGCAAACCCCCCCCCCCCCCCTTGATTTTAATTACAATATTTTACTTTCAATTCTATTTTTCTCTCATATTATTTATTTATTTTTCTTTATAATTATTATTATTAATATTAATTATCATATTTTTTATTAATATTATTATTATTGTATTATAATTATTATCTATTAATTTTATTTTCCTATCACTATTATTTACTATATAAATATTATTTATTTCCTATCCATGTATAATTATAATGTTATTTATTATATCATTTAATTTGTTTTATTCCAAAATTGCATATATTATTTTGTTATATTATCTGCGTCAAATATTTTTTAATCAGGCATTAACAAGAGTTTTTTGTAATTAATACGATTAAAAAATACTCAACAAATCACAAACTATTTTTCGCAACAAACTAATCTAGTCAACTGTTTTTTGCAAAAGGGTTTCAAATTGATTTTGACTTACCGCACATTTAGTCAAAATCTCCGCAATCACTACTCCCGACCAAAATGCGAGGTGATTCAAAATACATTTGCAACCCCTAAAAAACACTAAGCCCATACGAACTACGAATTGCGACTCTGATTCCTCATAAGAGGATACGTAGACATAAGATCAAAAATCGTAGCGAGTTCCCTTATAAAAAAATTAAACCCTTCCTCCTAATTAAAATTTAAAACCCTCTTCTACCCGAACTTAATCTTAAAACCTAATATCCTTGTGAACAAGGTAGATGAAAGGTGCCTAACACCTTCCTTTCGTATAATAAGAGTCTGAAAGCTAGAATCTCTATTTGTGAATTAAGGTTTTCTGTTAGATTCCCTTCCCTGGGATAAAAACTAATAGTGGCGGCTCTGATTTAAAAACTTGTCGCAACAGCAGGCGACTCTGCTGGGGACTTCAACTTTAGGTTTTAGGGTTTTTACTTTGGGGTTTTTTATTTATTTATTTTTTTATTGCTTTATTTATTTATTTCTTTCATTTATTCATTGCATTTATTTAATTATTGGCTATTGTTTATCATCATATATACTGCGTGGTGGGATTTTTTATTTCTCAAAATATTTTCAATAACCCTTAGAAAGAAGGTTCGTCTATTAGCTTAAGGGGTACACCATCCCTGCGAGTTTATGTGACGACTTCTCCTAGAGTCAGTGAACTTATGAAAAAGGAATACTTATAGAGAGATATCCTCTTGACGAGTAGGACTTCGGAAGGTCACCCATGACTCTTTGTAATGGCCTTAACCTAAAATCTCATGACGAGACCTTTCACGACTTTGAGACAAAAGTTTCGGTTCGTAAAGAGGCTCCACCTAAGGGAGGCCCTTGTGCCTTTTCCCTCTGGTGTTATTCATGGCACCCTTAAGGAAGCCACCTTTTGGGAGGGTAAACCAACCATAGGTCAAAATTAAGGAGCCTACCTTCTAAGGGTACTTATCACAAAAACCCCGTCACAGAACCATACATCCCTACCTTATAAGGGTACTTATCACAAAACCCCACCACTAAACTATACATTCATGCATTCATATCTGTCACATATTCATCATTTGTTTCTTTTATCTGTCTTATTCACAGGGTAGAAAACAAAAGGTAATAAAATCAAGATTTTTGGTGACTGTCTTTAAAAAATGGATACCAGAGGGAAACAACTTGTCTGCGTCAATGCCTTCCAGCCTAACATTTCTGAAATCAAAACTATAAAGGGGAAATTATCTGAGAGAGCTCTGAAGATGTACGCTTGCTGCTATGGGGATACCCTTGACTTGACCAGGGTAGAGGTTCAAATGGATGTTATCTCTGCCCTCATTCTGTTTTACGACCCTCCACTGAGATGTTTTACCTTCCAATACTTCCAGCTAGAACCGGCTCTGGAAGAATTTGACAGAATTCTGAATTTTTCCAAAGAGAAGCCTATGTAGGTATCAGACAAACTGTTGAAGTCAAAGCTTTGGCAAAAGGCTTAAGGATCCCTTACCCTGAGTTATTACACCTTTGCTTGCTGACATTTATTACACCTTGCATACGATGTACGAAATGAGAAAAGGTACGCTAAATTGTTGCATCCCACTTCTATATGCGTGGTTCATGACTCATCTTTACAAAGAAGACTATATGATTCCAAACTTAACCAGACGCGAGTGGCCACAGAAATTAAGGTCTCTCACTGCAAACTCGGTATTATGGTATGCTAAGAAGCTAGATATTAGGGACATTAATATTAGTTGTGGGAACTTTCCTAATGTCCCATTGATCGGATCTCGAGGTTGTATTAATTACAACCTTACTTTGGCCCTACGACAGTTAGGGTATCTTTTGGAAGACAGACCTTTGGACGAACAACTCCAACCATTGATCATCTATGACATGGGTATAGAAGACCAATGGTTGCTCAACAAGGTTATTCGGGCTTGGAACAAGGTTAACAAAAGGAAAGCTGAAAGAAAGAATTCCATAGCGAGAGAACCCTACACCAGATGGGTCTGAGATAGGGTACAAATTATCAAGCTGCCATTCGATATAGATCCAAAGTATAAGTTAGAGGTTCCAGAGGTTATTCCTATATCCTTGGAAGAAGTTGACAATCTAAAAAGCGCCCTAAATCAAGCTCAAAGGGAAAAAGAAGCACTAGAACTCAACCTCCTCAATCTGACCAAAGACAATAAGCAGATGCAGCTCATACTTGAGTCAAAGGACCAACAAATTGAGAGAGATCAAAAGGCATTGGAGAAAGAGGGTCTTAAACGGAAGCGTACAACTGAAGGTTTTTTGATTGCGACATTCAACCTAGATTCCCACAACTAAAAGTTAGAGGAGGCTGCTATTGAAATCGAAAGGTTAACCAGATGGTATGGAAAGGCAACACATGACAAAAAGGTGCTAGAGGAAAATCTAAGAGCCCAGATCCAAAGTTTGGCACAAGCTTCCTTAGATCAAGAAGAAAAAGCAAAGTACCTCACCACTGAACTTCAAGACAGCCAAGAATCAGAGGTAAAAGCACACCTTGAAAGGGTAGAGGCAGAAAGACTCCTAACTCAGAACTCAAGAATACCAGCATGTGTGTCTAGAGCTACAGGGTTTCCAAAAATATTTCCTTATTCAATGGAGACTTTATACATAAATGGGGGTGAAAAGATGTATTTGGAAGAGCAATATACCAAGATCGCCAAAGCAGGGAGAGATAGCCATAAGATAATCTCGCATCTTTATCAAGAGTACCGGTATTATAAAGACAAACATGAAAAACTTGCCTTCTTAGCCAACTATCTCATTGACGATATCCATCGAAGTTTGAGAGATGCAGAAAGTGTAATGGTCCTTATTCCAAAGGACGTTAAAGACTTTCTCCAGCTTTGCCGAGCAATGGTTGATGGTTTCAGAGCACACATCTGCAAGCGCACCTAGAAGATTTATTTCCCTTTATTTATGTTTATGCAAACAAGTTTTGGTTTAAAGTTGTAATATTTTTCAATATCTGAATTATGTTACCTTCAGTAAAGGCATTTTATTTCCCTATCTCATTGGCATATCTATTTTTTTAAGTTGGTAACCGAATAAAAAGTAAGAGGAAGATAAATGCATACCCAAATGAATAAGAGATTTAAAACAAGTAACCATTTCATATTCATACCGTGATATGGTGGCATAACTGACTGTTTATACTGGTTTGCATTTTGTATTAGCAAATGTCGTGGTAAGCAACAGTCGCCACCGACTTTTCTTTTATCCAACAAAGGAAAGGGTGAAAAGAACAGAAAAAGACCTTTTTCGAGATTTTCTGAGTAAGGGGGTAGATTAAGGAAAGGGAAGGTGTTAGCACCCTTTCCATCTGTGGTTTTCCACGGCTCTTAGGTACTTGCTCATTTTTTAAAATTGTTTACGTGTTTGTGTGTTTTGAAAGATTTTGTTTGCTTTATGATAACTCTTGTATTAGTCCTCAAGAGTGTGATAAAGCGTTTTTGAAAAGGATTTTGAAAGTGTGTAAGTGTAGAAAGGAATCAGATTTGAGCAAGTACCTAACAGTTATCTACCTACTTGAAAAAGGACATTTTTTCCTTCTTTCCTTTAGATAATGTTATCCTACTATTAGTGAGTAGGTAGCCCTATCGTTAGATGTATGAGGGACTATCGAAAGGGACGTTTATGGTCATTAAAGGTAACATGTAAGGATACCTTAGCATTTCGAAGGGATTGTCATCATGTAGGCAACATCGAGGGACAAGATCATTTCTCGTAGGAAACTCGAGGGACATTAAGGGACCATGATCTTTATGATGAATTTTAAACTGAGGTTCTTTGCTAAGATATCCCTACGTCTGAGGGACATGACCATTTCCGAAGGCAACCAAAGTGGGGAAATACCCTAGGGGTGCAAGTGTGAGAAATGTGTTCAATTCAGTTATATTTATCTTGAAATTAGTGACCTGATGATTAATTGATTAATTCTTATCGTGCTCGCCTAATTTACTAAAAGTTTATATACAAGAATATAAGAAATATAAAAGCGAGAAATAAAGTTCCAACAACTATTACAAGGCTTTGGTGTAGTTACATAAATAATGACTGAAAAGTAAAGCGCGGAAATTAAAAACCCTAATTTAGCTATTACAAACTGGGCACAATTACATAATAAAGAAAATAATCGTATGGAAAAATAATAACGCGCAAAAATTGAGACGAGAATAAGTTCTAAACCCTAAAATTCTAATTACCTATTAAAAATATTTTGATGTTTTTTATGAAAAAGATTTGAAATTTAACCTAATCTCTAATTGATTTTAAATTAAGGAAAACAAATTAAAGTTAATTAAATTAATTTGCAAAAATTAATCTTATTAAGAAAAACTCTAAGTCCTATTTTTTATGATTTTCTGATTTTATGATTAAAATAATAAAAAAGTGAATTTAAAAAATAGAATAATTAAAACAAACTAAAATAATGAAATTAAAAAAAAAAAGAGAGAAAAGTAATGGGCCTGTGGTTATGAAGAAGTATGGGGGTGTGAGTGGCAATTCGCTAGGCCCGGATTTGTACAAGCCCAATTGCCTGCACCTGATCCAGTGGGGGATGCATTTAAGGGTTCACCGTGGGGACTACATGTTGGGCGTTAGATCAGGCTCTATGGACATTGGATGGTGCAGATTTGATGCTACATGGTGGACACGCTAGGACCCAAAGCACAGGATCTGCAAATAATTTGTTGGAAAAAAAAACAAATTCCAGACCTGGGTATCGAACCCAGGTCTCTCGCTTTGCACCCTTATGCTTTTTCCATCTGCGCTGCTGGATCATTCATGTATTTAAACAAAACAAAATTATATAATGTAAAACAAGGACAAATGTTGAGTTGTCAAACAAGCGTCAATAAGTGGGGTCCCTGCATTTCAAATTGTCCAACCAGGCGATGAGAGAGGGAGAGTCATTTGAATCCATCAAATGGGATGTTGTCCTCCTGCCACGCCAGCTGGTTGACTCAAGACCGGCTAGTCCAACCACTGATGCTAGTGGTTCCCACCGTCTTCTCTGGTGGAGTCACCTGGAAAAGTGGTCAAACAAAAAAACAAAGTATGCAAATTGACTTAAAAAGATCCACTGATCACGAATACGGCCTCAAAAATGGCTAATTCCTCATGCATCATAGGGTTCGAATATAAAAACCTAATGGCGGTCATCCATCGCACAGTATGATTCCAGACCCTATGGTCTCATGTAATATATCAAAAAGCCAACAAACATCATTAGCAACACGAATATAAACTTAAACAAAATTTATATGGCCTAATGTGAAAGTTTGAGATCCAAGAATTTACCAGAAAAGTTGAGATTCGGTTGGGCAGTCTCAGGGTGCTTCAGGCGTGTGTGAGGACTGACTTTTCTTCTTGGGAACCTCAGGATGAAGATGGAGTGCTTGGGACTGACTGAGGGAGGATAGATCATGTGAATCAAGGTTACACTTCTTTGAAGATTTTTGAAACTTTTCTAGGGCTTTCTGTAGCTGGTGCGCCTCTACATTAGGTCTGGACTTGTTATGTATATATAGTGTATCTCATTAGGGTAACAAATGTGGAAAAAGATCCATGGTGTTGTACCCCAAAATTTGCCCTCCCATATTCTTCAAGATTTGCCAAGTCAAGCTTCAAAATCTCCCCAAAGGTTGCACAGTTCAAGGGCCTCCTAAACAGTCAAAATTAGGGTTTTGGTCCTGATCAAGAAAATGAAGTTTCCAAAGGTCCAATCAAGTCCCATATGCCTATAAATATGGTCAAGCATCCCCATACCAAGTTTTAAGACCTTCAGCACAAAATTGCATAGTCAAAACCCTAATTGCACTACAGTCAACTGTAGGGGCAAAATGGTCATTTGACAGTCAAAAGTTCAAATTTTTGGTCAACATCTCATTTTGAAGCCACAAACATCATTTGATCAATGCTTGATCATGATTCTCAAAGCTTGGCTCAAAAATCATCAAGATGCAAAAGTTTCCTTATTTGGACAGTTGAAAAAGTCAACTGTAAAATTGACCAGGGCATAACTTTCACATGGATTATCAGAAAAATTCCATCCAAAGATCATTTTGAATAGAAATACATTTCCTACAACTCATCTTCATACTTCAAGTCCAAGAAATGCTCTCACAAAAAGTTATCAATTTCAACATTATAGGTCATTTTCAAAAGTCAACAAAAAGGGACTTTAAGTCAAAGGCCATAACTTGAGATTGGTAAATCAAAATGACATGGGACCAAAGGCATTGGTTAGAGGACTCAAAGACCTTTCCAAAATGTCCAAGAACATGAGCAAAGCTTACAAATTGAGCAAGTTATGCCTTGTGGAAGTTGGGAAATATTTGGATATTTTGAAAAGTCAACATTGATTCAAATGACCTAAAATTGCTAATGGGCCTATTTTTCTTCCACAATTCATTATCCAAGGCATGTGCATGACCACATGGCCCAAAGGGAAGTTTTTATTCATTTTTTATTTATTTATTTGAATTTTTATTAATAATAATTCATTTAAATCAATTAAATACATGAAAAATACTTAACCTAAGTTTTTCAATCTTTTTGTGCATATTATATTCTCAAGATTTCGTGCCTAGCCAAATATGGAAAGAACCAATGGAATTGGATGTGATTTGTATCAAAAAGCATGTGAAAAAGATTTGAAAATCATGGTTAAAAATCAAATATAATATTCATTAATTCATGGATTTTGATCAAGTTTTTTTCAACCCTAATCATTCACAGATACATATATATGCTAAACCTAATCCTAGAAACGAAGAAGCTGCACAAAAACCCCATTATCAAACTCAAGCTTTTTTGCAAAAAAACTCAAATCTGAAAACCTATTTGCAGGTCGATTCAAGCCAAGAAACTCATCCTATTGCCTTCCAAGGACATCAAGCAACCTTCCTGGATCAAAAACATCAATCCTAACACCTTGAAACATTGTACAGAAGTCAAGCTTTCTTCACTTTTTTTCATAATCGTATTTCAATATTCAGGCATTTTCATAGCATTTTATTTGTGTATTCATACTGATTGATGTGTTCTGAAGCTAACCATCCACTTTAATTGCGTTTTTGTATACTATATGCGATTCTACCATTGATGCAGATTAGGGTTTTGCAAGCTTGAAATTGGGGGTTTCCAAACGCGGTAAAATTAGGCCACCATAGTGCCATGACTGAATCAAGCATGATTGGACGATCAATAAACATATGTCGCGCCTAATTTATGAAGCCCCAGGGGCTATTCGCTATTTTCTAATATAGTGCCTATAGCAACGTTTGAAAACCGTTGCCAATGTTTTATATTTTTCAGGAAAACAAAACAACAAGGAAGAAGATGATGATGTGTAGAACGGTGGTTGGCCCGTTTAAATTTTCGCGCGAAAAGAGAAGCATTAACGCGTTTTGTTTTATTATATTCATTGACTATATTACTAACAGATAAACAAAATGGCAGGGTTGGTAAAGCGCTTAATTGGTAAACCATAGGACCTGGGTTCGAGCCCCAGGTCCCCACCCCCTTTCATATTTTTCTTCAATTAATGATTCTATGTAGATTATGTCCTGGAGACTATCATGCGTCTCTCAAATCAAACCGTCCACGCGTACCAGGGCATCAAATCAAAGGCCATGATCTGGAGAGCACGGTGAACTCTAGTCAACGTGTACACGTGCTGGCACAAAAGTCCAACAGGCCAAGGGTAAATGGGCCCAGATTGCTAAAAGAAAACCTCCATATTAAGGGGCAGACCCCCTAGGTTTGCAATTTTTTTTACTTTCTTTAGTTTTCATTATTTTTACCTTTCTTTTAATTATTGTTTTATTAATTAATTTCATATTTTCATAATATATAAAAAAAACATCAAAAAATCAGAAAAGACAAGAAAAATAATAAATATTTTTATTTTAAGTACTTTTGTAAATAAATTGCATATAATTAAATTTAGTTATTAAATTAGGATTAATAGTAATGTTTTCTTAATTAATTTAAAATTGGTAGAATTAGGGTTCATATTAATTTTTTTTATCCCTTTTTATTTTCTTTCATAATAATTAAATATTAAATATTTATTTATATAATTAAATTGCATGTAAATTAATTAGGGTTAATTTTAGGTTAAAACTTAATCTTTTTCTTAAAAAACTAAAAAACAATTAGAATTAGGGTTAGCATGTTATTTTAATTAATTCTTTTTCATTAAAATCATAAAATACCAAAAAATACCAAAAACAATTTCTCTTTCTTTGTTAATTAATTAATCTCATCATTTAATTTAATTTTGCAAAAAGGGTCCAACGCCCTCGTTTAATTCTTATTTAATTCGCGTGTTTTATTTCTTTTTCGTTTAATATTTATGTCTCTCCCAAGGCCTTGTAAATTAATTTCTCGTACTTTATTTTTCTTTACTTTCTTTATTTTTCTGTCAAATCGGGTTCAAGAAATTTTGGCGATGTGGACCCGCGCCTTTTGTAATAGCTTAGAACCTTTACTTTTTTTGCAATTTTTTTAACTGTTAATCAAGGCATGAAAGAATGAATGGACAAAAAATAAAAACAAATGCTAGATCACCAATGACATGACAAGATAAATACAACTGAACATGACACACAAATCACACACCACCCCTAGGGTACGCCTCACTGTTGCCTTGCCCCTCGAAAGGTGATCGTCGAGTAGAGGATGTCTTAGTAAGTCCTCATGATCCGGGAACCTGGCATGAGGGTAGCTTCTAAGGTATCTTCCTATTGCTCTGGTGATCACCATGTCCCGAACCTCGAATTGACCCGAACACCTCCAACGGTGGTGCTACCTACCTCTCAATGGTGGGATGGCACTACTTTAAAGGACATTTACACAGACGAATTCCTTAGGGTAGGTAGACGACTCTAGATACTTGCTCTAATCTCAAAACAAATTCAAAAAGACTTTTCACACCAACACATTTTCAAAAAAGCTTTCGAAAGCAATTTTTCAAACACTCTTGAGGACCGATACACGAGTCGAACTGGAATTTTCAAAGAAACTTTTTAAAACCCACAGTTGAAAAGCAAACAAACTATTTTGAAAACACAAGTGAGCAAGTATCTAAGAGCCCATGGATAACCATGGATAGAAAGGGTGCTAACACCTTCCCTTTCTATAATCTACCTCCCGAACCGAGAGCAATCTCTTTAAGGAATTTTTCTGTGCTTTTGTCCTTTCCATTTGGAGAAAATAAAAGACGGTGGCGACTCTTGCTTCCGCGACATTTCGCGAACCAGCGTTAAACAGTCAGTTCCAGATCCACCGATCACAGAACTGGCGACTCTACTGGGGACTTAAACTTAAAGTGAGGTGTACCTTAGGGTTAGTTCATAACTGTGTTTTCAATTGTATTGATTTGTTTGCTTTACTATTGTGGGTTGCCTGGGAGTTACATAGATCCTAACCCGGATCTGGGGATACCCTGTTAGGTAGCATAAGCTGTGAGGGACCTGTCCGGCGTAGACCGACACGGGTGAAGCAGTGGCTACGTTGGTGTGGCACCTTGGTCTGTACCGATATCCCTTGTGTCGCAACGAGGAGAATATGGGTCTTCCAAGGAGTCATTAAGCACCAACAACCTTAGAACCTTAATTGACACAACTTGGCCTTTAGAATTGTAGCAGTATGCTACGCCCATTGAGGCTAAACTCTCGTGATGGTTCTGGCCGCAAGAAAAGATTGCGATGTTGGAGTTATGACCGATTGAGGGTAGTCAATGATATTGGGATCCTCTAAGAACCCGGTTACTTTGATAGGACAGGTATGAACCAACAAACTGAAAGAGGGTAGTACCTAGGCCTCATGCTGGCCTAAACTTTAGGGGCTTGCCTTGTGTGACTTGTGTGCCTTACCATGTTTGCCTTTGTATCTATTTGTGGTGTGCTTTATCATAACATCATAACATCATGAGCATTGCATGCATCCTGCATAAGGACTGACCATTTCAAAGACAAGAGGGTTTCACCTTTGCTCTGTTTTGTAGGACATTATGATGCTTGTGCGAAGAAATACTATCCGGTTCAACTTTGTTCGTTCACCTGAGTTGCTTGATGAATTGGTTAGCAGAATTCCAAATACCACTTCCTTCATTCAGAGGCATGGTTCTCTTCTCAGTTTAGTCACTGCAAAGCAGGACCAACAGTTGATGAGTGTTCTGACCCAGTTCTATGACCCTCTGTACCAGTGCTTCACCTTTCAAGACTTCCAGCTGGTCCCTACCCTAGAAGAGTTCTCTGATCTGCTTGGTATCCCTATCTTGGATCAGACTCCCTTTACTGGTTGGGAAAAGACCCTCAAGCTTGAGGATGTTGCTGCAGCTCTTCCCCTGACACATCAAGAGGCAATAGACAACTGGGTGACTAGAAGCGGAGTTAAGGGTTTCTTGGCCAAGTTTCTGATTGGTAAAGCTAACAGTTTCTGGAATGATCTGGACTTTAGGGCATATGAAGACATCTTGGCTCTCCTAATCTATGGGTTAGTCCTGTTCCCTAATCCTGACAACTTCATCAATGTCACTGCCATAAGGATCTTTATGTCTCAGAATCCTGTACCCACTCTCTTGGGTGACATCTTGCAACAACTTCATGCTCGTACTACCCGAAGACGAGGAACCCTATGGTGTTGTATCCCTTTGTTGGTGAGGTGGTTTATTTTGCACCTCCCTAAGTTCGTACTGAAGAATCAAGAAGGAAGAGGTTGGGCTCACAGGTTAATGTCTCTCACCGACAAAGACATCATTTGGACTTGCAGAGGTTTGGATGAGGTAGCTATTATTGATCGATGCGGGGAATACCCTAATGTTCCTCTGATTGGTACCCAAGGAGGGATCTCTTACAATCCATGTCTAGCGCTCCGTCAGTTTGGAAGAGCAAGAAGAGCAGGCCCCCATGAGATGTTGGTGCCTCACATCAGTTTTGAGTTTCAGGTGGATAGTGACGAGCTGCGTCGTAGGTTCATCAAGGCTTGGGACAAAGTTCATAAAGCTGACCCACAAGAGTTAGGGCCAAAGACTTCTCTACCTATGGAAGCCTACTACAAATGGGTTCGCATCCGTGCTCAGAAGTTAGGTATGCCATACGAAGCCGTCAGACCCGTCATTCTTGAGTGTCCTGACAAGGATGGTGTTCCTCCAACTGTCCTTCCTCCCCAGATACCTACTGATTATGAGACATTGAAGAGATCTTGGTCGCAACTGCGAGAAGAGCGGGATTCTTATCGGGAAAAGTTCAACGAGCAGGAATTAAAGATCCAGAAGCTGACAAAGCAGTTGGAGAATGAGAGAGCTCTGAATGCCTACATCCGTACTGAGAAGAGGAGACCATGGGATCAATAAGGAGCTCCGGATGTTCTTTTGCAATTTTATTTCCCTTTTCAGTATTTCCTTTCATGTAACGCCTAAGGGCAATCTGTTGAATAATTTCAGTTGCAAAGTTGAATCTAATGAAGTGTGTTCCTTTTTGTTTACAAAGTTGATTCCCGATTGTCTTTGAAAACATAAATCATACGCATTCCATTCATCATGTGCATAGCAGGTTTCTTCTTTTCAGGTTGCTTACAGTTCTTCGCTGTTTATTTCAGCATCATGAATCCCGACTCGTCATCAATTGAGACATCCATCAAAGCTCTTCAGGCGCAGAATGCGCAATTTCAGGAATTAATCAAGGGTTTGGCTCAAGGCCAAGAAGAGCTGAAGGCTCTGTTCATGAAGAAGGAGAAGAAGAAGAAGAGAAGAACTGTTCTGTTTAGCTCGGGCCGAAGGTTTGGCAACACTTTGCAGAACGAAGAGGTTGGTTCTTCCATTGGCAAGAGTACTCCTCAGGCAGAAAAGGGTCCTAGTCCGGTAGTCTCCGACAACGAGACTGATTTTGATGAAGAGCAATATCCTCCGGCAGAAGACCGTTACAAGCAGCTAGAAGACAGGATGAATGCTATGGAAATACAACAGGTACCTGGGCTGGATTTTGGAGATCTGGGTTTGTCTACTGGTGTGATTATTCCTCATAAGTTCAAGGCACCATCTTTCGCTAAGTATGACGGGGCGTCTTGTCCCAAGCTACATCTCAGGTCCTATGTTCGGAAGATTCAACCGTACTCAGCGGATAAGAATTTGTGGATCCACTTCTTCCAGGAGAGTCTTTCAGGGACTCATCTCGAATGGTTCTATCAGCTGGATGGGACCAAAGTTCGTAACTGGGAGGAGTTGGCTACTGCTTTCTATAAGCAGTACCAATATAATGCCGACCTTGCCCCTACGCGTACCCAACTCCAGGGTATGTCGTTAGGTTCAAGTGAAGGTTTTAAAGAGTACGCTCAGAAGTGGAGAGACCTGGCTGGCAGGGTGCAGCCTCCGTTGACTGATCGGGAGTTGGTAGACATGTTCTTGGGGACCCTATCTGGGCCATTTTTCAACCATCTTATCGGGAATTCGTCTGCAGGGTTCACTGATCTGATTCTGACTGGAGAGAGAATTGAGGCTGGGTTAAAGTCTGGTAAAATTCCGAAGGGTGCATCGTCTAGTGCTGAGAAGAAACCCTTCAAGAAAGAGGCTAGTGCTGTATACGGTTTCAAGAGATCAGAGAGATCTGAGCGCCGCCAATCGGTCAGTGCGGTAATGATTGCTAAGCCTACTGCCGCTCCTCGGCCAACCAATCCTCAAAGGGCTGAAAGACCCCGGAGAGAGTTCACCCGGTTGAGTATGACCTTGTCGCAGATCTTACCACAGTTGCTCTCAACCAACTTAGTAACCGTCAGAGAGGCTCCGAAGTTTCCAAATACTACATCTCCTAAGTACAATCCGAATGCCCGCTGTGCTTATCACTCCGATAGCCCGGGGCATTCCACTGATGACTGTTGGGCACTAAGGAGTAAGGTGCAAGACCTTATTGACGCGAAGGAAATACAGTTCGAAGCGCCTGAGAGGCCGAATGTGGTTACTGCTCCTATGCCTCAGCATGGGGTAAATGCTGTTGATGAAGAAGTATACGCTGTTTCTGTGGATGATCTTGCTACTCCTCTGAAGATTGTCAAGAGGAACCTGCTGCTGGCCGGTTTATTTCCGGGTTGCAGTGAGGGTTGCCTGTTCTGTGCTGTTTCCCTATCTGGTTGTCCCTTGCTGAAGTTAGGCATCCAAAACCTAATGGATAGCAAGGAGATTCTGTTCAAAAAGTCTGCTGTTCAGTTGGTTCCGGTAGAAGAAGTTTCTGTGGTTACCATCTTTAATAACCCAATCAAGGCTCTCCCGAAGAAGCCTATTCAAATCATGACCGTCGCACCTGTTATTATCACTGTTCCGGGGCCTCTTCCCTACGTATCTGATAAAGCTGTCCCCTGGCACTATGGGGCAGATGTGTATGTAAATGGGATTAAACAAGAGTTCAACGCTGGCGCCAGTATCTGCGATATCACTGGTCCAGCCAAGGTTACCCGCAGTGGCAGGCTCTTCTCACCTGACATTGCACCGCCCGCCGCTCGAAGATCCCTCCTCATAACACCTACAAGTGTACCTGTTCCTGTTGCTGACCAAGTTGTTTCCCCTGCTGCCGAGTCATCCAATGCTCGGGGTAAGGGAGTTGAAGATGAGCCTGCCCGGATGGAGGCACCGATACCGATAAATGTTGAGGCCTCCCAACAAGAGATGGAGGAAATCTTGAAAATTATAAAGAAGAGTGACTTCAATGTTGTGGAACAGCTGGGGCACACGCCCTCCAAAATCTCCATGCTCTCTTTATTGCTGTGCTCCGAGGCCCATGCTAAGGCCTTAATCTCGTTCCTCAAAACAGCCCATGTGCCACAGGAGACATCTGCAGTCCAATTCACAGATTGCGTAGCAAATCTGACAGCAGACAATGGCCTGGGTTTCTCAGATGCTGACCTGACTGCGAAAGGAAGAGACCATAATGATGCCCTGCATGTCTCTATCGAATGCAGGGGCACTACTCTGGCACATGTATTGGTGGATACTGGTTCGTCCTTGAATGTGCTACCCAAGAAGGCTTTAGACCGTTTAGATTGTGAAGGCCTGGAACTGAAACCCAGCAGTATCATCGTCAGGGCCTTTGACGGTTCAAAAAGGATGGTTCATAGAGAGGTTGACATTATGATTCGTGTGGGCTCTCAGGTGTTTGACTCTACTTTTTATGTGATGGATATTCGTCCATCTTACTCTTGTCTACTGGGTCGACCTTGGATACATAAAGCTGGGGCAGTGACCTCTACCTTGCACCAGAAGCTGAAGTACCCCGTCAGAGGGAAGATCGTTACTGTGCAAGGAGAGGAGGAGTATATGGTAAGCCACCTGAATTCCTTCAGATACATTGAGATGGATGGGGAGTTTATTGAAACCCCCTTTCAGCATTTCGAGGAGGTGCTTCCAATTTCAGCAGCAGCAGAAACAGCGGTAGGAGAGAATGTTCCTTTGAAGATGGCTTCCCTAAAGGATGCCCGGGCTGTAGTTCAAAAAGGTGAATGAGCTAACTGGGGCAGGCTTCCAGACTTTACACAGAAGACTGACAAATTTGGGCTGGGTTTTACTGCAGAGGGTCAGAAAGCTATGCGGAAAGCGAAGACCGGAAGACCTCCTGTGTTCATTACAAATCCAGGAGTGAATGCTGTTGGTGAAGACAACAAAGTGGATGAAGCAGAATTCAATAGCTGGATCTACCCGACAACCGAAGGCGGATTGACCAATTGGATTGCTAAGGACCATACTCCTGTTACCTTTGTGACGCAGTAATAAATTTCTTTGTTTCGTTATTTGTAATAAACAATAAATAAACTCTATGGCCCGGTGTCTTACCCGAAGCACTGTGGTTTCATTTGTGAGGGCATTATAATTGTCATTTCATATATCATAAATGAAAATCTTGGACGTTTTCTCGCATTACAAATAGTATGCTCCTTTTCTGTCTTTCTTCCTTTACATATATTTCAAAACGGCTGTATTTACACACACACACTCACTCATACAGGTTCCAATCCACTCTGGATCTCACTGGTAACGACTCTGCTACTGCCAGTTATGACTTCGAAAATCCGATCAACTTAGCCGAAGACGAAGGTGAAGATGATTGCGAATTGCCTGGCGAGCTTGCAAGATTGTTGCTTCAGGAGGAGAGGGCAATTCAACCCCATGAAGAGCCAGTGGAAACAATAAACTTGGGTACTGAGGCAGACAGGAAAGAGGTAAAGATTGGGGCTAACCTAGAGCTCAGCGTGAAGCAATGGTTGACTAAGATGCTACATGATTATATGGAGATCTTTGCCTGGTCCTACGAAGACATGCCCGGGTTGGACACCGATATTGTGGTCCATCACTTGCCAACTAAGGAAGACTGCCCTCCGGTTAAGCAAAAAGTCCGCCGTATGCGTCCAGAGATGTCTGAGAAGATCAAAGCCGAGGTTATGAAACAGTTTGACGCTGGGTTCCTTGCAGTGACTTCTTACCCTCAGTGGGTTGCTAATGTGGTGCCGGTACCAAAGAAGGACGGTAAGGTCAGAATGTGTGTCGAGTACAGGGATCTGAACAGGGCCAGCCCCAAAGATGACTTCCCTCTACCTCACATTGATGTCCTCGTTGACAATACATCTCAGCACAAGGTATTCTCTTTCATGGATGGCTTTTCAGGTTACAATCAGATCAAGATGGCACCTGAAGACATGGAAAAGACTACATTTGTTACTCAGTGGGGCACCTTCTGCTACAAGGTCATGCCTTTTGGACTAAAGAACGCTGGGGCAACTTACCAGCGTGCTATGGTTGCTCTATTTCATGACATGATCCATCATGAGATAGAAGTGTATGTTGACGACATGATCGCAAGGTCCCAGACTGAGGAAGAGCACCTAGATCATCTACAGAAGTTGTTTGACCAGTTGAAACTGTACAAGCTGAGATTGAACCCGAACAAGTGCACCTTCGGGGTAAGATCTGGGAAGTTGCTAGGCTTCGTGGTAAGTGACAAGGGTATTCAAGTGGACCCTGCCAAGGTTAAAGCTATTCAAGAGATGCCAGTTCCTAAGACAGAGAAGGAGGTCAGAGGCTTTTTAGGACGCCTGAATTACATTGCTCGCTTCATCTCACACCTAACTGCTACCTGTGAGCCAATCTTCAAGCTGCTGAAGAAAGATCAGGTAGTACGTTGGAATGATGAATGTCAGGCTGCTTTTGACAGAATCAAGGAGTATCTCCAAGAACCACCTATCCTTATGCCACCGGTTGAAGGGAGACCTCTGATACTATATCTAACAGTGCTTGACAACTCAATGGGGTGTGTGCTGGGGCAGCATGACGAGTCTGGCCGAAAAGAGCATGCCATTTATTACCTTAGCAAAAAGTTTACCGACTGTGAGACCCGATACTCACTGCTTGAGAAAACTTGCTGCGCTTTGGTATGGGCTGCTCGCCGGCTGAGACAGTATATGCTGACTCACACTACCTTGTTGATCTCAAAGATGGATCCTATAAAGTATATATTCGAAAAGCCTGCTCTGTCTGGGAGAATTGCAAGATGGCAAATGATCTTGATGGAATACGACATTCAGTACACGACCCAGAAAGCCATCAAGGGAAGTGTATTGGCAGACCACTTGGCACATCAGGCCGTAGATGACTATCAATCAATGAACTTCGAGTTTCCGGATGAAAGCATCATGATAGTAACTGATTGTGAAGTACCTGGACCGGATGAAGGACCTGAGGAAGGATCCCGATGGTCTATGCACTTTGACGGAGCCTCCAATGCTTTGGGTAACGGCATCGGCGCCATAATCATATCACCTCAAGGTACTCATACTCCACTCACTGCCCGGCTATGTTTCAACTGTACCAACAACATGGCGGAGTATGAGGCGTGCATCATGGGTCTTCAAGCTGCGATCGACCTAAGGATTAAGTTTCTGAGTGTCTTCGGAGATTCCGCTCTTGTGATCAATCAGATCAAAGGAGAGTGGGATACGAAACATCCGAATCTTATTCCTTACAGAGAATGCGTGTTGACCTTGATTCCCCACTTCACGAAGATAACCTTTGAACACTTTCCAAGAGAAGAGAATCAGCTGGCGGACGCGTTAGCTACAATGTCTTCTATGTTCAAGGTCAAATGGGATAACGAGGCTCCCCGGATCATCATCTGGAAACTGGACGAACCGGCATACTGTTGCGATCTCGAGACTGAATTGGTGACTGAGAAGCCTTGGTACCATGAGGTGAAAAGATATCTGGAAGCTCAGGAATACCCTGAAGGTGCCTCTGTCAATGATAAGAAGTTCCTGAGAAGGTTCGCAGCAAAGTTCTTGCTTAGCAACGGCATCTTGTACAAGCGAAACCATGATTCAACCTTACTGCGTTGTGTGGATAAGACTGAAGCAGAAAGGATCATGGAAGAGCTACATGAAGGGGCCTTTGGTACACATTCCAGTGGACATACAATGACAAAGAAGATCCTTCGGGCAGGGTATTACTGGTCCACAATGGAAGCTGACTGTTATCAACATTCTCGGACATGCCACAAGTGCCAGATTTATGCAGACAAGGTGCATGTTCCTCCAGTTCCCCTGAATGTTCTGACTGCGCCCTGGCCGTTTGCAATGTGGGGAATAGACATGATCGGTGAGATTAAACCTACGGCATCCAATGGGCATCGCTTCATCCTAGTGGCGATTGATTATTTTACGAAGTGGGTCGAAGCAGCATCCTATGCTACGGTAACCAAGACTGTGGTGGCACGATTCATTCGGCATAATCTGATCTGCCGGTACGGCATCCCAGAGAGAATTATTACAGACAACGGTACCAATCTGAATAACAAGATGATCGCTGAGCTCTGCGAGCAGTTCAAAATACAGCACCACAATTCTTCTCCTTACAGACCGAAGATGAATGGGGCTGTAGAAGCAGCAAATAAGAACATCAAGAAAATCGTGCAAAAGATGATAGTGACTTATAAGGATTGGCACGAGATGTTACCGTTTGCTCTACATGGGTACCGTACCTCAGCTAGGACGTCAACCGGGGCAACTCCTTTCTCTTTGGTTTATGGTATGGAGGCAGTCTTACCGATCGAAGTGCAAATACCCTCTCTCCGGATAATGAAGGATGCAAATCTGAGCGAAGATGATTGGATCCAGACCCGACTTGACCAGTTAAACCTCATTGATGAAAAGAGACTTGCTGCTATCTGTCATGGTCAAACGTATCAGAAACGGATGATCAGGGCATTTAACAAAAAGGTCAGACCACAGGAATATCAAGTTGGGGATCTAGTAATCAAGCGAATCATCCTTCCTCAGAGTGACCCAAGGGGCAAATGGACCCCTACGTACAAAGGGCCATTTGTGGTTAAACATGTGTTCTCAGGAGGAGCCATGATTCTAACCAACATGGATGGTGACGACCTTCCTCACCCCGCCAATGCAGACATAGTAAAAAGATACTACGCATGAGAAAAGACCCGCTAGGCTGACATGCCTAGGCAAAAATTAGGGCTTCCCGGCGAACCAAAAGGGTTCGGGCAAAATGAAGGGATGAAATGAAAAAAATCTGTACACCCGGCAAGTCGAAAACCTGAAAAGGCGGCTTGGGCAAAAATGGGTATCCCGGTGGACTGAAAACCCGAAAGGGCGGTCCAGGCAAAAGTTAGGGATAAAAGCGTAATAATATGTCTCATTGATCACTTTGCATCCAGAATCCGGTATCTACATCAAATTCAGACGGCATCGATCAGTCAGCTTCATCTTCGTTTAGGTCATCAAGTGATGAGACGCTCGGAGATATAACGGCAATAGCAGAGTTGAAACCCAGTGGGATCATTCATTTCACACAGCTGTTTTATTTTCTTTTGTACAAAATTTGTATAAACTCTTTTGCTCGGTGACATTCTCTTACTAGGACGTCAACCTCTTGTACACAAAACGCCTATTTCCAGGCCATTCAAAAATCAATACAAATATATTTTCAGTTAAAAGTGCCAATTGTTTTTCTTTTTCTGTTTTGTTTTGCGAAGAACGTCCAAGGTTCAATTTGTGATATATGCATTGACAATAATTTGCTAACTCGTAAACATTTACATACGAAACAAAGGATTAATTACAGGTAACATTAGAAACAGGGGAAATAAAGAGTTGTCTGAGCAATCTAATTGTTCTGTCCTCCAAGGTACCAAGGTAGGTTCAGCTAAAGAACATAACCAGCATATCTTAATTCCCCAGAGAGTGAGTCAGCAAGTCAGTGCACTCTTCCTCAAGCAAAGTTATCAAATCTTAAGGAAGTTGGGTATCCTCCAGCAGATATCAACATTCTCCGGCAGCATATATATCCTTAACAAGCATCCCCGGCAGTCTTGGCCTAAAGATTGTTCCCCGGGGGTATATCAAACATTCAAAGGAATCACTTTCCCCGCAGTTCAAAACTTCCCCATGAGAGTCCAATCTAGTTCCCCAGGAAAGTTGGAATCCATTTCTCCCAAGCAGTAAGCTTATCCCCAGTAGATTCTGGAAGCTTATCCCTCGCAAAGCACGAACGCGTCGCCCGGCTTTATTCAAAGAGTTATTTCCTCGCCAGGATATAACTGGGTTATCCTCAGCCAAAAAGCCACGGAAAGAGCGTCCTCGACAAAGTCTTCTTATCCCCAGCGAAGTCTATCATTACTTCCAACACAACAAGGGTATCCCCAGCAAATTATTATCAACACTCAACAAAGTACCTCTCTCCCCACAGAGTATTGCTTCCCAGCAAGATCGTTAGAGTACTTTCCTCCCCGCAGAGTTATTCCATTCGCCAAGTTTATTCCCCAACGGAGTCATCTTCTCCTACCGGTATTCTTGCAACCAGCATCCCCAGCGGAAGCAAAATCTATTCTCCAACATCAGCCCAGGAGTGACTTCCCGGCACCCGTCAAGGATTTACTTTCCTAGACAAAAAAATACATTCATAAACATCGCACTTCCATAAATCATTATAGCATGCATAGAAGCATCATACAAATCTCATTTATGTTGAGAACATCATCGCTTGATCCATATCATGCATTGCATATGACTGACCTCTATCTTTCAGGAAAGATTCAGCTAAATTCTCAATCATATTTCAAGACTCTAAAGACCTTATCTGGTTCAGTTAATCAACTCCAAAGATTTCTTATCCAGACCAAGGCCTTCTCTAGTCCAGCTAAATCGACCCCAAACAGATTTTCTGATGAAGACTCAGTAGAAGTTATCAAAGGTTTTTCTCAAACGTCCGCTTTTGAGATTATAATTTCCTATGGTTCTCTCCCCAATGCTGCGGAGACGATAATTCCATTCAAGGTTTTTCTCAAACATCCGCTTTTGAGATTATAATTTCCTATGGTTCTCTCCCCAATGTTGCGGAGACGATAATTCCATTCCAGGTTTTTCTCAAACGTCCGCTTTTGAGATTATAATTTCCTATGGTTCTCTCCCCAATGCTGCGGAGACGATAATTCCATTCCAGGTTTTTCTCAAACGTCCGCTTTTGAGATTATAATTTCCTATGGTTCTCTCCCCAATGCTGCGGAGATGATAATTCCATCCCAGGTTTTTCTCAAACGTCCGCTTTTGAGATTATAATTTCCTATGGTTCTCTCCCCAATGCTGCGGAGACGATAATTCCATCCCAGGTTTTTCTCAAACGTCCGCTTTTGAGATTATAATTTCCTATGGTTCTCTCCCCAATGCTGCGGAGACGATAATTCCATTCCAGGTTTTTCTCAAACGTCCACTTTTGAGATTATAATTTCCTATGGTTCTCTCCCCAATGTTGCGGAGACGATAATTCCATTCCAGGTTTTTCTCAAACGTCCGCTTTTGAGATTATAATTTCCTATGGTTCTCTCCCCAATGCTGCGGAGATGATAATTCCATCCCAGGTTTTTCTCAAACGTCCGCTTTTGAGATTATAATTTCCTATGGTTCTCTCCCCAATGCTGCGGAGACGATAATTCCATTCCAGGTTTTTCTCAAACGTCCGCTTTTGAGATTATGATTGCCTATGGTTCTCTCCCCAATACTGCGGAGATGGTAATTCCCACCAAGATTTTCTCAATGTTTACTGTTGAGGTTAAGGTCATCCAAGGTTCTCTCACCGTTCCTGTTGAGGTAGTAACTATCCCTGGTTCATTCATCGCCGTTTGAAGCTCCAGATCCAGCTCCTGTAACCAGTCAGGACACATCTATACAAAGCATCTGAAGACCAGTTCCTGCAACATGTCAGGTATTCATTTTTCTTTTGCAGGTACACAAGTTCTCACTAAAGAATCTCTTACGCGATCAACATCCAGATTGCATCTATAAGCCCATCATCCTATTCATCAATCTCTAAATGGCATCTATAAGCCCATTCCACCATCACTGCTACTATGTGAGCGCAAATTTCTAGGCACTCTAGTGTTCAATCATCTTCTACCATCGGATTACGAAAGGCACGTCAGCCAATCTGCATCCTCAGGTCTAAGAAGATTGAACAGGGGCAACTGTTGTACCCCAAAATTTGCCCTCCCATATTCTTCAAGATTTTCCAAGTCAAGCTTCAAAATCTCCCCAAAGGTTGCACAGTTCAAGGGCCTCCTAAACAGTCAAAATTAGGGTTTTGGTCCTGATCAAGAAAATGAAGTTTCCAAAGGTCCAATCAAGTCCCATATGCCTATAAATATGTTCAAGCATCCCCATACCAAGTTTTAAGACCTTCAGCACAAAATTGCACAGTCAAAACCCTAATTGCACTACAGTCAACTGTAGGGGCAAAATGGTCATTTGACAGTCAAAAGTTCAAATTTTTGGTCAACATCTCATTTTGAAGCCACAAACATCATTTGATCAATGCTTGATCATGATTCTCAAAGCTTGGCTCAAAAATCATCAAGATGCAAAAGTTTCCTTATTTGGACAACTGAAAAAGTCAACTGTAAAATTGACCAGGGCATAACTTTCACATGGATTATCAGAAAAATTCCATCCAAATCTCATTTTGAAGAGAAAGACATTTCCTACAACTCATCTTCATACTTCAAGTCCAAGAAATGCTCTCACAAAAGTTATCAATTTCAACATTATAGGTCATTTTCAAAAGTCAACAAAAAGGGACTTTAAGTCAAAGGCCATAACTTGAGATTGGTAAATCAAAATTACATGGGACCAAAGGCATCGGTTAGAGGACTCCAAGACCTTTCCAAAATGTCCAAGAACATGAGCAAAGCTTAAAAATTGAGCAAGTTATGCCTTGTGGAAGTTGGGAAATTTTTGGATATTTTGAAAAGTCAACATTGATTCAAATGACCTAAAATTGCTAATGGGCCAATTTTTCTTCCACAAGTCATTATCCAAGGCATGTGCACGACCACTTGGCCCAAAGGGAAGTTTTTCTTCATTTTTTATTTATTTATTTGAATTTTTATTAATAATAATTCATTTAAATCAATTAAATACATGAAAAATACTTAACCTAAGTTTTTCAATCTTTTTGTGCATATTATATCTTCAAGATTTCGTGCCTAGCCAAATATGGAAAGAACCAATGGAATTGGATGTGATTTGTATCAAAAAGCATGTGAAAAAGATTTGAAAATCATGGTTAAAAATCAAATATCATATTCATTAATTCATGGATTTTGATCAAGTTTTTTTCAACCCTAATCATTCACAGATACATATATATGCTAAACCTAATCCTAGAAACGAAGAAGCTGCGCAAAAACCCCATTATCAAACTCAAGCTTTTTTGCAAAAAAACTCAAATCTGAAAACCTATTTGCAGGTCGATTCAAGCCAAGAAACTCATCCTATTGCCTTCCAAGGACATCAAGTAACCTTCCTGGATCAAAAACATCAATCCTAACACCTTGAAACATTGTACAGAAGTCAAGCTTTCTTCACTTTTTTTCATAATCGTATTTCAAGATTCAGGCATTTTCATAGCATTTTATTTGTGTATTCATACTGATTGATGTGTTCTGAAGCTAACCATCCACTTTAATTGCGTTTTTGTATACTATATGCAATTCTACCATTGATGCAGATTAGGGTTTTGCAAGCTTGAAATTGGGGGTTTCCAAACGCGGTAAAATTAGGCCACCATAGTGCCATGACTGAATCAAGCATGATTGGACGATCAATAAACATATGTCACGCCTAATTTATGAAGCCCCAGGGGCTATTCACTATTTTCTAATATAGTGCCTATAGCAACGTTTGAAAACCGTTGCCAATGTTTTATATTTTTCAGGAAAACAAAACAACAAGGAAGAAGATGATGATGTGTAGAACGGTGGTTGGCCTGTTTAAATTTTCGCGCGAAAAGAGAAGCATTAACGCGTTTTGTTTTATTATATTCATTGACTATATTACTAACAGATAAACAAAATGGCAGGGTTGGTAAAGCGCTTGATTGGTAAACCATAGGACCTGGGTTCGAGCCCCAGGTCCCCACCCCTTTCATATTTTTCTTCAATTAATGATTCTATGCAGATTATGTCCTGGAGACTATCATGCGTCTCTCAAATCAAACCGTCCACGCGTACCAGGGCATCAAATCAAAGGCCATGATCTGGAGAGCACGGTGAACTCTAGTCAACGTGTACACGTGCTGGCACAAAAGTCCAACAGGCCAAGGGTAAATGGGCCCAGATTGCTAAAAGAAAACCTCCATATTAAGGGGCAGACCCCCTAGGTTTGCAATTTTTTTTACTTTCTTTAGTTTTCATTATTTTTACCTTTCTTTTAATTATTGTTTTATTAATTAATTTCATATTTTCATAATATATAAAAAAAAACATCAAAAAATCAGAAAAGACAAGAAAAATAATAAATATTTTTATTTTAAGTACTTTTGTAAATAAATTGCATATAATTAAATTTAGTTATTAAATTAGGATTAATAGTAATGTTTTCTTAATTAATTTAAAATTGGTAGAATTAGGGTTCATATTAATTTTTTTTATCCCTTTTTATTTTCTTTCATAATAATTAAATATTAAATATTTATTTATATAATTAAATTGCATGTAAATTAATTAGGGTTAATTTTAGGTGAAAACTTAATCTTTTTCTTAAAAAACTAAAAAACAATTAGAATTAGGGTTAGCATGTTATTTTAATTAATTCTTTTTCATTAAAATCATAAAATACCAAAAAATACCAAAAACAATTTCTCTTTCTTTGTTAATTAATTAATCTCATCATTTAATTTAATTTTGCAAAAAGGGTCCAACGCCCTCGTTTAATTCTTATTTAATTCGCGTGTTTTATTTCTTTTTCGTTTAATATTTATGTGTCTCTCCCAAGGCCCTGTAAATTAATTTCTCGCACTTTATTTTTCTTTACTTTCTTTATTTTTCTGTCAAATCGGGTTCAAGAAATTTTGGCGATGTTGACCCGCGCCTTTTGTAATAGCTTAGAACCTTTACTTTTTTCGCAATTTTTTTAACTGTTAATCAAGGCATGAAAGAATGAATGGACAAAAAATAAAAACAAACGCTAGATCACCAATGACATGACAAGATAAATACAACTGAACATGACACACAAATCACACACCACCCCTAGGGTACGCCTCACTGTTGCCTTGCCCCTCGAAAGGTGATCGTCGAGTAGAGGATGTCTTAGTAAGTCCTCATGATCCGGGAACCTGGCATGAGGGTAGCTTCTAAGGTATCTTCCTATTGCTCTGGTGATCACCATGTCCCGAACCTCGAATTGACCCGAACACCTCCAACGGTGGTGCTACCTACCTGTCAATGGTGGGATAGCACTACTTTAAAGGACATTTACACAGAGGAATTCCTTAGGGTAGGTAGACGACTCTAGATACTTGCTCTAATCTCAAAACAAATTCAAAAAGACTTTTCACACCAACACATTTTCAAAAAAGCTTTCGAAAGCAATTTTTCAAACACTCTTGAGGACCGATACAAGAGTCGAACTGGAATTTTCAAAGAAACTTTTTAAAACCCACAGTTGAAAAGCAAACAAACTATTTTGAAAACATAAGTGAGCAAGTATCTAAGAGCCCATGGATAACCATGGATAGAAAGGGTGCTAACACCTTCCCTTTCTATAATCTACCTCCCGAACCGAGAGCAATCTCTTTAAGGAATTTTTCTGTGCTTTTGTCCTTTCTATTTGGATAAAATAAAAGACGGTGGCGACTCTTGCTTCCGCGACATTTCGCGAACCAGCGTTAAACAGTCAGTTCCAGATCCACCGATCACACATGGCATTGAGTGCAAGATTTGTTTCAAATATCCACTTGAAAATATTTCCTATTTTGGACATCCTTTCCCATCTTGGCTTGCACGTTTTTATTTTGATATGCCAGCATGTTTTGTCCATCATTTGATAAGAAAAAGATTCACAATTAAATCTTTCATTATTTTTATTATTTACTTTATTTAATTTTGCATTTTAATGGATAAAATATCAAAATAAATAGTATAAATAATAAAGTAATGCATGACTGAGCTCAAAGGTCGTGGGCCATGTTAGAAACACGTTTCAAGCATGAAAACATGGGCCCATTTGGAAAAAATTCAAGTTAGGTCAATATTGGCTTCATGCACATTTCCAAAAATTGGTCAACTTTAGCAATGCACATCTCTCTCATTTTTAACCCTAAGAGGGTGTTCTTGGACTTTTTATAGATCTTAGGATGTCCACTAAACAACCTTTTTGGTTTCATCTCAATTGGAGCTTCCATGTTCACGTAAGGAGCTTTGACCCAAAAGGTGGTTTTGTTGACGTTTTGAAAGGACCTATAACGTATGAGCTTGTATCTTTTGATTAAGGAATTTCTTGAACTTGAGGGATGAATAGGAGTTGTAGGGAATTGGATTCTCTTCAAAATGAGACTTGGTGGAAAAATTTATGATAAAGTATGAGAAAGTTATGCTTGGTCAAAGTTTGGTTGACTTTTCCTATAGAAACCCTAATTTGCCATTTTTGACTTTTGATGAATTAGGAGCATTTCTTGAGGAAACATGATCAAACCTTGATCAAATGATGGATATTACTTCAAAATGTTTATTTTGACCAAAAATCTTGAAGTTTGACTTTATTTGGGTCACAGTTGACTTTTGACCTAGTATAGTTGATTTCCAAGCATTTGAGCAGTCGATTGAGCAAACTTGTTGTGCAAGGCATGAAATTTGGTATGAATGATCTTGATGACATGTTAGGACAATGGATAACATTTGGGATCCTTGGGACTTACTCATCTTGCTTAAAATTGAAACCCTAGTTGAGTTTCATTGCTTTAGAAGAAGAACTTGTCTGGTCAATTCTTGATCATCCTTGAGAAAATTGAGAACCTTAATGAGCATGTCTTGAGTGAAATGAGAGGGCAAATTTTTGGGTACAAAAGCTGCCCCTGTTTAATATTCTTAAACCTGAGGATGTAGATTGGCTAGTCTGCCTCTCGTGATCTGAAGGTAGAAGATGATTACACACTAGAGTGCCCAGAAAATTGCACTCGTCTGAAATGATACTTGACTGTGTAGATAATATCGGGAATGGGCTTATAGATGCCATTTGGGTAAGATGACGGAATATCATTAGAGATGGTCTTAAAGATTCCATCCAGAGGATATGGCGTAGATTCGTCGGAGATGGGCTTAAAGATGCCATCTAGAACAATGTTGATTTCATGAGACATTCCCTTGTGGGAATCCCTATTCCTGTTGTTGAGGAGAACTCCATTGAGGAATGTTGGTATTTTTTCGGGAAATGGAGTTTAGGAGCTTCAATTGTCCATTACTCTACAGGGGAATCATCTCTTGATTGAAGAGATGAAAGTGAACTTCTATCTAGTCGGGATCCAGGCTTCATAGTGACTTGTTGAGGATAATAAGGCCAACTGCCATCCGGTCGTATTCCAAGCTTCACAACGACTTACTAGGGAAATGAGATTAAACTGTTATCTGGTCGTACTCCAGGCTTTGCAGTTTCTTAAACTGTTATCTGGTCGGGTCCAGGCTTTAGTGATTCGAATAAATTAAGTTGTTATCTGGTCGGATCCAGGCTTCAACTTGAATTTGAGGTATACTATCATCTAGTCGAGTCCAAGCTTCATAGTAATTGACAGAGTAAACTACTATCTGGTCGGACTCCAGGCTTGCAGTTTCTTCAACTGGAATAGAAGTCAGAGAGATATTAGTATTAATCTAACTGAACTAGAGAAGGTCTTGAATTAACTTTGACTGGAATGGAAATCAGAAAAATCTTAGTATCGATTTAACTGAACCAGACAAAAGTCTTGGAATATATTCAAATGGAATAGAAATCAGAGAGATCTTAGTGTCCATCTAACTGAACCAAGGAAGGTCTTTTGAGAACGTCTTTCTGAGGAAAATGCTGAAATAGCCCTTCGTTAGACGTAGCTTTTGAGAAGACTACCAGGTCACGTAAGTAGTCAATGGTGTTTGTTGATTTGATCTTTCCTGAAAATGGTAAAGAGTTAGTCATATGCAATGTCATGATGTGTGAAATGCATTGTGATGATGTTCTCAAAATAAATGAGATTATGTTGTATGCGATATGTATGCGCATGCCATGATGTATGAATATGGGATGTTATTGCAATATTTCTTATTATGGGAAAGTAAATCCCAGACTACTGCTGAATAGTATTGTGAAACTCAATCCTTCATTTCCGCTGGGGATGATGAATGGAGACGATTTGTTGGGGGATTTCCTCTTTTCGCTTGAGGATATTCTGCCGAGGATTATTAACTCCTGCTTGAGACTAACTGTGGAGGGAGGATGCGTTGTTGGAATATTTTTTCGATATAGAGAAATAAACTTTGTTGAGGAATAAACTTCTGCAGTTAGAGAAATAAACTCTACCGAGGAGGAGGTTTTATAAACTGTTTAAGATTATAAAGCTCGGCTGGGGAATACAGATTTCAGCTCTTTGAAGGAGCCTTGCTGGAGGAGGTAATTCCTGCTTGGGGAAGGAGGAGGTCAAAACTTTGGTTGTTTCTACTCTGTGGGGAACATAAATGTCACGGGGTCGTATGTAATGGTGACTTCGTCTCAAACTGTCACTGCCCTTGTACCATGCTGGAAAGAGTAGCTGTCGGGATTACAAATGGCCTTTTTTAGACTTTGCCCCGTTTCTTAAAATCATTAGTAACTGTCTTTTTGTTTCTTATGCAAGTATTTGTGAACAGTAATCATATTTAAATACATATGTCAAAAATAATCATTGGACGTTGTTGCAACACAAAACAGAAAAAGAAAAACAAATAGTTTTGTACTTTCAAAGAAATGATTTGTATTGATTTCTGAAGTTTTCCTATAACAGGAATTTTGTACAAAGAGGATGGCGTTCTAGTAGGAGAACGCAACCGTGAAAATGAAAGCTATACAAAATGATGTACAAAGAGAAAATAGTTATGTGTAACAATCCCATTCAGTTTCAATTCCGCTATTTCCCCTATGTCCTTGAGCGTCTCATCACTTTGCTACTTGTTCGAAGCTGACTGGTTTGATTGGTACCGTTTGAGCTTGATGGTTGATACTGAAGTCTGGTCACAAGGTGATCCAATGGGACATAGTTTTACACTTCAAATCCCTAACTTTTTCCTGGACTGCCATTTCGGGTTTTTAGTCCACCGGGATACCCTTTTTTGCCCAAGCCGCCCTTTCAGGTTTTCGACTTGCCGGGTGTACAAACTTTTTTGTATTTATCCCTAATTTTTGCCCAAACCCTTTTGGTTCGCCGGGATGCCCTTATTTTTGCCTAGGCCAGTCAACCTAGAGGGTCCTTATTTACGCGTAGTATCTTTTCACTATGTCCGTATTCACAGGGTGAGGAAAGTCGTCACCGTCCATGGTGGTCAGAATCATGGCTCCACCCGAAAATATGCTTTTGATCACAAATGGCCCTTCGTACGTGGGAGTCCATTTTCCTCTGGGATCACCTTGTGGCAGTATGATGTGCTTGACTACTAGATCACCCACCCGATATACTTGACGTCTGACCATTTTGTTGAATGCCTCAATCATTCGCTTTTGGTATATCTGACCATGACAGACAGCAGCAAGCCTTTTCTCATCAATCAGATTCAATTGATCAAGTTGAGTCTAGATCCAATCATCTTCGTTCAAACCTGTATCCTTCATGATCCTCAAAGAAGGGATATGGACCTCAATACGCAGGACAACCTCCATACCATACACCAAAGAATAAGGTGTTGCCCCTGTTGATGTACGTGCTGAGGTGCGGTAACCATGAAGAGCAAATGGTAACATCTCATGTCAGTCTTTGTATGTCATCTTCTGTATAATTTTCTTAATATTCTTGTTAGCAGCCTCCACAACGCCATTCATCTTTAGCCGGTAAGGGGAAGAATCATGATGCTGGATCTTGAATTGTTTACAGAGTTCGATGATTATTATATTGTTGAGATTTGTACCATTGTCTATGATGGTTCTCTCTGGCACACCATACCAACAAATCAGGTTATGCTTGATAAACCGCGCCACAACATTCTTGGTAACAATAGCAAAAGAGGTGGCCTTAACCCACTTCGTGAAGTAATCAATGGACACCAGGATGAAGCGATGCCCATTGGAAGCGGTAGGTCTAATCTCTTTGATCATGTCAATTCCCGACATTGCAAAGGGACATGGAGTCGTCAAGACATTCAAGGGGACCAGAGGTACGTATATTTTATCAGCATAGATATGGCATTAGTGACAAGTTTGAGAATGTTGATAACAATCTGCTTCTATATTGGACCAATAGTATCCTGCCCGTAGGATCTTTTTAATCATGGTGTGTCCAAATGAGTGGGTGCCAACGGTACCTTCATGTAAATATGCCATGATCCTCTCTGCTTCGCTCTTGTCTACACACCAGAGTAAAGTAGAATCATGGTTGCGCTTGTAGAGGATTCCATTATTGAGGAAGAACTTTGCGAAGAACCTTCTCATAAACTTTTTATCATTGACAGACGCCCCCTCAAGTTATTCTTGATCCTCGAGATATCTTTTCACTTCATGAAACCAAGGTTTGTCTGCTACTTCTTTAGTGTCAATCTTATAGCAGTATGCTGGTTCATCTAACCTCTCAATATGATCCGAGGAGCCTCGTTGTCCCATCTGACCTTGAACATGGATGACATAGTAGCTAGCGCATCCGCTAACTGATTCTGTTCTCGTGGAAAATTTTCAAAGGTGACCTCTTCAAAGTGTGGAAGCTATGTCAGCACATGTTCTTTGTAAGGGTTGATATTGGGGTGCTTCGTGTCTCACTCCCCTTTTATTTGACTTATTACCAAGGATGAATCCCCGAAAATGCTCAAGAACTTGATCCTCAGGTCGATAGCGGCTTTGAGACCCATGATGCATGCTTCATACTTCGCCATATTGTTGGTATAATTGAAACATAATCTGGAGGTGAAAGGAGTATGACAGCCCTCGGGAGATATAATTACAGCACTGGTGCCATTGCCGAGTGCGTTGGAGGCTCCATCAAAAACCATAGTCCATCGAGATCCTTCCTCAGGTCCTTCATCCGGTCCAGGTTCTTCATAGTTAGTCACTAGCATAATATTTTCATCCGAGAACTCAAAATTCATGGACTGGTAGTCATCCAGAACCTGATGATCCAAATGATCAGCTAGTACACTTCCCTTGATTGCTTTCTGGGTCATGTATTGGGTATCGTATTCAGTCAAGATAATTTTCCATCTTTCTATTCTTCCGGAGAGAGCAGGCTTCTCGAAGATGTACTTGATCGAATCCATCTTAGATATCCACAAATTAGTGTAGGTCAACATATATTGTCTTAGTCGGTGAGCAGCCCATGCCAAAGCGCAACAAGTTTTCTCAAGCAGTGAGTATCTTGTTTCACAGTCAGTAAATTTTTTGTTAAGGTAGTATATTTCATGCTCTTTTCGACCTGACTCGTCATGCTGCCCCAGCACACACCCCATTGAATTATCTAACACTGTTAAGTACATTATCAAAGGTCTTCCTTCAATCGGAGGCATCATAATTGGAGGTTCTTGAAGGCATTCGTTGATTCTCTTGAAGGCAGTATGACATTCATCATTCCATTTTACCACTTGATCTTTCTTAAGGAGTTTGAAGATTGACTCACAAGTAGAAGTTAAATGGGAAATGAACTTGACAATGTAATTTAGGCGTCCCAAGAAACCTCTAACCTCCTTCTTAGTGCGAGGAGCCGACATATCTTATATAGCCTTCACCTTTGCAGGGTCTACCTGAATGCCCTTGTCGCTAACAATGAAACCTACAAGTTTACCAGACCTTACCCCGAAGTTGCACTTGTTTGGATTTAACCCTAGCTTGTACGTCTTCAACCTATAAAACAACTTTTATAGATGATCAAGATGCTCTTCCTCAGTTTGAGACCTGACTATCATGTTATTAACATAGACCTCTATCTCATGGTGAATCATGTCATGGAACAAAGCTACCATGGCTCGCTGATAGGTTTCCCCAGCGTTCTATAACTCAAAAGGAATCACTTTGTAGCAGAAAGTGCCCCATTGTGTGACAAATATTGTCTTCTCCATGTCTTCAGGTGCCATCTTGATCTGATTATAACCAGAGAACCCATCCATGAAGGAAAAGACCTTGTGTTGCACGGTGTTGTCAACTAGAACGTCAATGTGGGGAAGTGGAAAGTCATCCTTGGGGCTTGCCCTGTTCAAATCTCGGTAATCCACACACATCCGTACATTGCGGCCTTTTTAGGCACCGGGACTACGTTAGCAACCCATTGGGGATAAGAGGTGACAGCTAAGAAACCAATGTTGAATTGTTTCATAACCTATGCTTTGATCTTATCTGACATTTCAGGGTGCATATGACGGACCTTCTGCTTTACCGGAGGGAAATCTTCTTTGGTTGGCAGACGATGAACCACAATATCTGTGTCTAGTCCTGGCATGTCTTCATACGACCAGGCAAATATCTCGACATAATCATTCAACATTCGTATCAACCGCTGTTTGACATTAAGCTCCAAATTTGCACCTATCTTGACTTCTTTTTTGTCCTCCTATGTGGCCAAGTTTATTGTCTCAATTGGCTCTTCATGAGGCTGTATAGCCCTTTCTTCCTGCTGTAACAGCCTAGCAAGTTCTTCGGGTACCTTACAATCTTCCTCACCTTCGTCCACGGCTTGGTTGATCGTATTTTCAAAGTTATAATCGGTAATAGAATAACTGTTATCAATGGGATCCAGAGTGGATATGGATCTACAGTTTGATATGTGAGTGTGTGTAAGAGCATAGATGCATAGACAAAGTAAAAAGCATAAGATAAAACAACGAGCACAAAATTTGTATGCATAAACGTCCAATGCTTTATTAATGACATATGAGATTAAAACATGATAACCCTCACAAATAAACCATTGTTCCCTGGGTAAGACACATGGCCATAAAGTTTATATTGTTTATTACATATCTGAAAACAAGAAAGACAATTACTTTATGAATAAAAGTAATTGGTACAAAGTCTTTTGCCGTCGAGTTACTGGGTCTATTTTTGGTAGTAGGGAAGATCCGGATATACATATCATAGTTACCATCATTGGCTTCTTTGAAGATTTTTGAAACTTTTCTAGGGCTTTCTGTAGCAGCTGCACCTCTGCATTAGGTCTGGACTTGTTGTGCATATATAGTGTATCTCATTTGAATGGATGGCTGGTGAGTTTTTCACAATAAAAAATCTTGCTAGACAGTTACAAGAAAAATTTGTCAAAGAAGCAGAAGAGAGATATCTGACTTTAGAAGCTAAGAAAAAGACAGAAGAGGAAGTCGCTAAGAAAAAGGAAGAAGAAGAGGCTGCTCAGAAAAATGTTGAAGAAGAAATGACTAAGAAATAGGTTGAAGGAGAAGCTTCCAGAAAAGATGCCATTGGGAAGGAAGTAGTAGAAAATTCAAATGTTCCAAAAGATTCCACTATTCCGATGCAAACTCTTGAAAAATTGAAAAAGGAACAAGCGTGAGTCAATGAAAAATTTGATAAATAGGAAGCTTTCTAAACAATACTCAGATATACCTTCCTTCTAAAACTGTAAGTCTTAGATTCATGGGGAGCTCACGCTAATCAGGGGAAGTTTTCTTCTTAACTCCGATTCGATTATGATATTACCTTGTAAAATTATTACATCAAAATACATGATTTTGTGATCATCAAAAAGAGGGAGATTATTAGAACAAGATTTAAATTCTACAATTAATCTCTGGATTTTGATGATGACAATACATATATTTTATATGTAAACAGTTTTGTTTCTAATAGTTTCTTAAGTGTGCAGATTAGAAGTTCTAATTGATTCAGGACTGTTGTCTGAAGAATCATAAAAAAATATGCTAAGCACGCATCAGAAAGACTATTGCATTCGCTTCTGAAGAAACATCAATAGTTCTGAAGAATACTGAATGTTCGCCATAAAGAGAATCTCATGTGTACTTCTCAATAAGCTAGTTCTTCAAAAGTCACAATTATTCTAGAAGATAGAATGTATGTTAGAGTTGCTGCTCCATGGTCAAAAAAAAAGATTGCACCAGAAATAAACTTTTGCTTGAAAGGTCAGAAGTCATGATTTGTTCCTCAGAGGAGTTGTTGCTTCTAACTCTGAAGACAGAGTCAAGGTTCTGAACACAATAAAGAAAAGCTTTTACTTCCGAATCAGTAGTCAAGATTTGTTCATCAGAAAAGTTGTTGCTTCTAATTCTGAAGACAAAGTCAAGATTCTGAAGACTCGGATACTACGTGGAATATGCGCACATTACTTTACATCAGAAGTATTCCATCAGAAGACAGATCAAAGAAAATTAGATCTTCTGAACTCATTACTAGTTTACATCATAATAGTACATCAGAAGATAAGATCTAAAGATGATATCTTCTCAAGTCAACCTACTTCATCAAAACTAATATTCATCAGAAGACAATATCATCAGAAACGTACGCTAGAAGAGTTAGTAAAAAAGTACAATTACACATTCCACTAAAATGGATGTACTGTGTACTATTTGTTTCAACCAGTTCAAGTGAATTAGAATCTTATTTAGGATAGTTGATGTTGCATTTAACAGGTGTATAATATAAAAGTATGTGAATTTTAGAGAAGGAAAGTAAAACAAAGTTGTGAGATGTAGATTACTCAACCACCACGGTTTGTAAATGCATATAGTACAATTTCTAAACAAGATGATGTTAATCTTGTAAAATTTAGAATATCGATAGTGGAAAAAGAACCTAACAATAGTCTGTCTCCAAATAGTTCCTATATTGAACCTTCAATGTATCTCATGTTATCTTCGTGGTGTATCCTTAGAAGTTGTAATGTGATGAGGAGGGTTGTGAGCAAGTGATATAGATTGTAATTAGATCCTGGATTTTTTTCATTTTGTAGTAGTTGTGACGGGTTCTGGATTGTGTTTAGATGTTGCTTCGAGATCCCAGTTTAAGATTGTGTATAATAAGAAAGAGTAAATGTTGGTTTGGTCAGTGACAAAATAAGAACAACATGGAATAAGTGGTAGTAATACATTAATAACCTCCCAATCATCAACATCAATAGCCTTGTCAAAACTCTCCTTAATCTAAAAAATAGAAAAAATAACTAGTTTATTAAACATGTCTAAAATATGAACAATATTAGGCAGAGATATATTGCATATACCTGCAAGATCAGTGGTGTTATAACAGGCTGAAATGCTACCTTGATGTTAATATATGTAAAAAGATATAATAATCAGCATCATAATAATAAGAACAAAAAACAATAACAATACAGTGGCAAAAACTACCTTATATTATTCCCAGAGATATTTGAGTTGCTTGATTACAACTTTATCTTCTAGGATTGAGACAACATAGCAACTACTCCGTCGTGGTTACCATTTAACTTTAAATTCCAATTCCAAACCCAATAAAGAGTTGAGCTTTAATGTAAACTCAAGTGGATCATCTATTCCAACCTATATAAGTAAGAAGAATAAGTAAAAACATTAAGGTAGATCAACCTTTCAAATTAAATTGCATATTAAATGCATGAATTAATAATAGGAATTAACCTCAATCATTGTGTTGCGCGTTTGAGCAGCAGACACACCCAATAGATGTGTACTCTCTCGTCCCATAAAATAAAGTTAGAACGACATCCACAATAATCTACTTTAATCTCCATTTTATATCTAATAAAGTGTGATATTGACGGCAATAATAATGTCAAGAAGTTTAATAATGTCAGTGAGAGGATGCAATATAGCTTTTGCCATGAATTTTTGGTAAGGAGCGAGCTAAGAAGTTGATGAGTTTTGTGACCACACTTAAGAGTGTGTGCTAACTTGGCTCGAAATGTTAATCAAATAATAAATAAAGTAAATTCCAATAGTCATCTTCATCATCACTTATTATCATCTTCATTCTCACTTCCAGCATCTACAATTTTCTTAGCCTTAGTGTTTACTACGATTTGAGATTTCCAGATATTTATCAATTGTTACGATTTAAGAGTAAGCTACTGTGTTCTTTTTCCTTTGGAACTGAATTGATGTTTAGATTTCAATTTTCAAATTATGTAGGAATTGCTACCCTGAAAGTTTATTTGTTTTTCTATGTTTGCTCACAAATGTTTCTTATTGGCTTTTGTCAAAAATAAGTAATTGGGTCCAATATACCTCTGAGTTATACATTACAACAACTGGATGATTTGACCATAGATTATATGATTAAATTCATATTGTTTTATTATTTTACTTTTGTGTTTCTTCTTGTTTTATATGATTTGTATAGCGTTATTGTTTACGATGATTTTTAGTGTGAAAGCTTCTATTGAGAGGGATAAGAAATGTTAGAACAGAAGCAGACTTTGATTGTAATGTTTAGAGAAAGAGGCAAACTTTTCTAACTTGTTGTGCATCAAAGAAAATACACTCTTGGTCTTTATATAGACCCAATGAGTTTTATAATTCTAAGAAAGATAACTGCTACTAATAAAAACTATCATAATCTACTAACTCTTTGACCTTCCAAATTACATTTGGTTCTTAATCTTCCTACTACCTTATTTAATAAGAAAACTCACTACTAATGACATTAAAGTTTACTCAACAAAACTCCTCTGTAAACTTAAATGTTTCTTCCATCCAACATGCCTATCATCTTCTTGCCTCTGTCAAAGATCTCTTTCGATAGTGGTTTTGTGAAAATATCCGCTGCTTGGTTCTTGCTTGCTACATGCCTCAATTCGACACTTCCTTCCTTCACATGTTCTCGAATGAAGTGGGATCAAACATCAATGTGTTTGCTTTATTCATGATTCACTGGATTCTTTGTCAATTCGATTGTTGATTTGTTGTCCACTTGTATTATTGTTGGACCTTCCTGTTTTAGCTCCATCTTGCTTATCAACCTTCTGAGCCATTATGCATGACAAACGCACCAGGATGCTGCCACATATTCAGCTTCACACGTCGAAAGTGTTGCTATAGGTTGCTTCTTCGATAGCCAAGTAAATGTTGTGTTTCCCATGAAGAACACATATCCAGAAGTTCTTTTTCAATCGTCTGTATCTCCACACCAGTCACTGTTAGAATAACCAACTAGCTTGTAGTCTTCTGTTTTTGAATAAAATATTCCAAGTGACAATGTTCCTTGGATGTACCTTAGAATTGATTCCAGTTCCTTCCAATGTGTGTGTACTGGCTCATCCATGAATCGACTTACAATGCTAACACTTAGTGAAATTTCTGGCCTTGTGCATGTGAGATATCGAAGACTACCTACCAAGCTTCGATATTTGCTTCCTTCGACCCGTTCTCCTCCATAAAACTTTAACAGTTTTGCACCTAGTTCCATTGGCGTCGAAGTTGGATTGCAATTCTCCATCTTATAATTTTCCAGGATTTCTTTTGCATATTTTTCTTGTGAGATAAATATTTCAGTTTCTTCTTGTCGAACCTCCAGACAAAGAAAGAATATCATCAGACCTAAGTCTGTCATTTCGAATTTTCTTGTCATGGTGCTCTTGAAATCTTCTATCATCTGAACATCACTGCCTAGAAAAATAAGGTCATCAACATAGAGAGCAACAAGTAATACATTACTTCCATTTTTCTTCACATAGAGGGAAGGTTCATAAGGACATTGCTCGAATCTATTCTCTTTGAAATATGTGTCAATGCGTGTGTTTCATGCCCTTGGTGCTTGCTTCAGCCCATACAACGCTTTCTTCAATTTTAGCACCTTCTTCTCTTCTCCAATTCTCATATACCCAAATGGTTGTTCGACATATATTTCTTCTTCGAGCACACCATTCAAAAATGTTGTCTTGACATTCATTTGAAATATTGACCATTTAAATTGAGCAACATGAGAAATGAGCAATCGAATTGTCTCCATTCTTGCAACAGGTGCAAACACATCGTCATAGTCAATTCCTGCTTTCTGTTTATATCCCTTTGTAACAAGTCGTGCTTTGAATATTTCGATTTCTCCTTGAGCGTTCATCTTTTTCTTGAATATCCACTTTACACCAATGGGTTGACTACCTTTTGGCAATTTGACTAGCTCCCAAGTGTTGTTGCATTCGATTGCTCTAATCTCTTCATCCATGGCACTTTTCCACTTCTTGTCTCCTAACGCTTCTTCAACACTGATGTTTCCAGCATCTTCCAGAAGGAACACAAGATGTACCTCACTTGTTGAATCATATAAATCTTGCAAACTTCTCATTCTGGGTTGTAGAGGTTCATCTTCATCTTTAGTATCTTCATGTTCTGTTGAAATACTTGTTGGTACAGCTGCAGTTGTTTCTTTGACTACGTCAATACCCTCTGTCAAATTGTTCCAGTCCCACTTTCTTGCTTCGTTTATTCAAATGTCTCTGCTCGCGATCACTTTCTTGCTTATGGGGTCGAATAGCTTGTACTCTTTCGTCTTCTCATCATATCCAATGAATATGTACTTCTGACTTTTGTCTTCAAGCTTTGTTCTTTGTTGATCTGGTACATGAGCATAAGCTACACTACCAAATACCTTGAGATGAGAAACTGTTGGTTTCTATCGACTCCATGCTTCTTGTGGTGTTTTATCTTCTAACTTTGAATGTGGACATCTATTCTGAACATAAATAGCATATTGTATTGCTTTTGCCCAGAATTCTTTCGATGTGTTCTTGCTTTTAAGCATTGATCGAATCATGTCAAGAATAGTCAGATTCTTCCTTTCAGCCACACCATTTTGCTGAGGTGAATATGGTGCAATTAGGAATCTCCTTATGCCCTATTCTTCAAGTACTACACAAAGGTCGTCGAAGTGTACTCGCCTCCTCTGTCAGATCGAACTGCTTTGATGTGTCTGTCTGTTGTCTTCTCCACCATTACTTTGAACTTTTTGAACACCTCTAATGCTTCAGACTTTTCTTTCAGGAAGTAAACCCAGGTCTTTCGTGAGAAATCATCAATAAAAGAAATTAAGTACCTTTTTCCACTGAAGGATTATGGAGTGATTGGCCCACATATGTTAGTATGATCCAATTCGATAATCTGTTTGGCTTGATATTCCGCCTTCTTTTGAAATAAGGTTCTTGTTTGTTTGCTTAGCACACATTCTTCATAGAACTTTCCTTCATAATCCATGACTGGTAGTCCATGCACCATGTTCCTTTTCGCCAACCTTCTCAAACCAACATGATGTAGATGACCAAAGCGCATATGCCATAGTGACGCTTTATCTTACACTTCGATTTGCAGACATTTCTCTTGAACATTCCTCAAGTTCAGTTTGTACATTCGATTTCTTTCCATTTTGACACGGGCAATCAAATGTCCTACTTTGTCCTTCAAATGCAGTGTTCGATCTTTCATAAGTATCGAAGCACCTTTTTCTGTAAGTTATCCTAAACTCAATATGTTGGTCTTGAGATCTGGTACATAGTAAACGTCTTCGATTGATCCAATCAAGACATCCTTCTGTAAGTAACTGATTGTGCCCTTTCTTTCGACCTTCACTTTTGATGCATCTCCGAAATACACTTTACCATCTTCAATTCTCTTTATATCTTTAAACAGGTGTTTGTAACCACACATGTGATTACTTGCTCCTGAGTTAAGATAACAAACATTGTCATTATTGGTGTTGATTTCATTTTGAGCCATCAGGAGAAAGCCTTCATTTGATCCAGCTTCCAAGGCTAGGTTGGTTGTTTCTTCAATCTTCTTTTCGATTCGACGGTCTTTTGCAAGATTTCCCACTTTGTCATAGTTGTAACATTTGTAGGAGTTGCAATCCTTCGCGTAATGACCATACTTCCCACACTTGTAGCATTCGAAGTTAGAGTGATTCGAACGACCACCTCTTTGACCACGTCCCATGCCACGCCAATTTTGTTGGCTCGATTGTCCTCTTTCAAAGTTTCTACCTCGACCACTTCGACCACTGTCACGACCTCCACGTCCACGTCCTCTTCTTCGAAAGTTTTGAGAAAAGAGTACCTTTTCTTCTTTGTTCGATTCCTTGGTTTGATTTGCTTCTTCGACTGCTTCTTCCTTCTTTTTCATCTTTCGTTGTTCATGTACTTCGAGAGAACCAGCGAGATCTTCGACTAAGAGCGTAGAAAGGTCCTTCGACTCTTCTATTGCAGATGCAATATTCTCAAACTTGTCTGTTAAAGATCTCAATATCTTTTCAACAACTCGTGCATCAGTTACCGTCTCGCCATTTTTGGTGAGTTAATTCACCACCTTTTGCACACGTGTGATGTAGTCAGACACAGTTTTCATCTCCTTCATCTGTATTCTCTCTAATTCGCCATGAAGAGCTTGGAGTCGAACTTGCTTCACTCGATCTGCTCCTTTGAACACTCTTTCTAACGTGTCCCACGCTTGTTTCGATGTAGTCGAACTAACAATCTTTTCGAAGCATGGTTCATCTACAGCCCTGAACAACATGTATAATGTCGTTTTGTCCTTCGATCGCGTCTCTTTCAACGCCTTAGTTTGAGCTTCCGTATATCCCCCAACTTTTGTTGGTACTTAAAACCCATCATGGGTCACATCCCACACGTCTAGAGATCCAAGAAGAGATTTCATTTCGATACTCCAGTTTTCGTAATTTGACTTTGCTAGCCGTGGCAACGGCATTTGATTCATCGTGTTTGCCATGAGCTCTGATGTCAAATTGTTGGAACAGAAGCAAACTTCGATTGTACTGTTTAGAGAAAGAGGCAAACTTTTCTAACTTGTTGTACATCAAATAAAATACACTTTTGGTCTTTATATAGACCCAATGACTTTTACAATTCTAAGAAAGATAACTGCTACTAATAAAAACCATCATAACCTACTAACTCTTTGACCTTCCAAATTACATTTGGTTCTTAATCTTCCTACCACCTTATTTAATAAGAAACTCACTACTAATGACATTAAAATTTACTCAACAAGAAAGCATGTTCAGATACTTATGGTGCTAAATCAGCTTGAGACTAATGCTCAAGTATTCATCTATCAAAAAAAAGGAATTTGTATATGTAATATAATGATTAATGAATAAATAGACTAATTAACTAACCCCTTTAAACATAATTGTTTAATTTTAGTATTATCCGCAAGAAGCTATGAAACTACGAAATTGATTGCATGATTCTGAGAGAATGGGAGGCAGGAGTGAAACATAGTAGCTACAGTGGGAAAGTTTAGTGTGATAAGGAACTTCTAATAGGCCAAGGATGGTTCTCATGAGTGCTACCGCAGTCAACAGGGTATGAAGAGCTACTACTGCTACAAGATAGTCCTCAAGGATGATTCCATTGAAAGCTGAACACCATATAAGGAAGATAACTTTTTGCAATTTTTGTTATAATTAGTGTTTCAGGAGTAAGATTAAGACAAACAAAATGAGATGGTCTAGTGGCTAGGTGTTTTGTCTATATGTGTGTTTTCCTGGGTTCAATTCCCATTGAAATCAAATTTTTGAGAATTAATCCAACTTAGCCCATTAATCAAACTCAACACAGATTCCATGCCACAAACGGAATCTCCCTTTTATAAAGGGCGGATCACAAAAAAAAACTTCAGGGAGGCAAAATCAAAACTCGCCTTATTAATAAGGGGACATCGTATATTTAACCCTAAAAACAATAGTATGAATGAATATAAAAAAATTCAAATCTTCATTTCCTCGGAGTAAAGATTCAAGCGAAAGAGAAGTGAAACATGAAATAAAATCACTTCTTTATCAAAGATAATAGCTCGAAATTCTATTTTGTGTTGGAGATGACCTTCTATTTGTGGTCGACTTTAATAACAATCTTCCATGGTTATTTCTTATCGTTAATGTCCTTGATCATCTCGAGTGCAAACAATGAAACATTGAAGGATGAAAATGAAACAAAAGAAAGGTTGAAGGTTGAAGGGTATGGAAAGGAAGAGCGACACATTTGAGAGAAGTTAGTACAATGTTGGGACGAGTTTGAGGGAAGAAACATATGAAGGATGTGAAAATAGATGGAGAGAGAGAGAGAGAGAGAGAGAGAGAGAGAGAGAGAGAGAGAGAGAGAGAGAGAGAGAGAGAGAGAGAGAGAGAGAGAGAGAGAGAGAGAGAGAGAGAGAGAGAGTTTATAAGTACTATCTTAGGTGGCAAGTAGGGGTCAGCATTGATTAGACAAGTAGTTTCATCGGTAAAGCAAAAGAAGAGGAAAATATACTTTTGGTTGAAGAAAATTTGATTGTATGAGAGGAATATATAGAAACATATTATAAGAAATACATGACTTTAGTTTGTTCCCACAACGATAACTTAGTTCAGAAAAACAAATTTAGACATAAAATAGCCTCAAGTTGATGATGTGTTGGAAGAATATAAGAAAGAATATATGGGGTTTTCCAGAGCATGTTATGTTCTTATATTACATATATTTTGATAAAATCTTGACGTCAATCTCTAACGGGGAGAGATCTATAAGCTCGGGAAATGTTGAATGGATATTTTGAGATGAAATATATTGGTGAAGCTAAGATGATTCCAGCGATATATCTCATAAAAAACCACTAAAGAAGTTTATTTTTATATAAATCTAGTTACTTGAAAAAATAAGTGGAGCGATTTAGAATGTTTGAAGCTAAAATCGTAAACACTCATTTGAGTCACCACATTAATATTTTAGTTATGCAATGTCCTCAAATAAAAAAATGTAAAAGATTACAAAGACTATCTTCTATTGAAGTGGGGTTGGAAACATTGTATATGATATGGTTTGTAAAATGTTTGGCTTAGTATGTGTCATTAGCATAGTAAGTAAGTTTAAGGGAAATCCTATCTAACATTATTTAAAAACTTTGAAATGAGTGTTGAGATATTTTAATTGTCTATTGAAATAGAGTTTAAAGTACGCAAAGGCATCTTAAGAGAAAGATGCTTTTGAAGGATATGCAAATACAAACTATTTGGTTTTGTGGTTGTTAGAAAATCTTTGGTGCATCTTTTATAGAGAGTGTAAAGATTTATGTATATTTTGTGTTATCTAAGACTATGAATATAATTTTTAAGAAGATTAGTTTTGTCATCCAAAAGAAGTAACGGCACAATTTATTGTCTATTTGTCAGTTATTTCTGTATATTTTTTATTTTAATTATATAATTTTGATAATTCATTAAAAAATTGTTTGGATAGCTATAAATTAGAAATAAATCAACATTTTATGTGGCATTATCTGCAAATCAAAGTATAGTAGATTGTCTTAGCTGATGGGTCTTAGGAAGCAATATGGTTAAGAAATATGATTGGAGAGTTATGAGGAAATGGCACAATGGTATACATTTGGATTTCATTAGAGACATGACCAATGCTTAGAAGATTATGGCAGAGAAAGTTGCCAATTCGGAGAATGTGCGATTAGCAACCTATTCTCACCTCAATCATAACATAGCTAGATTAATTTGAAGTTTGTTATCTACCTTTGATTGTTTTTGGATCGTATTTTTGTTTGGAAAAAAGATTTTATACCAAAAGAGAACATTTGTATTTTTTTATATATAAATAAGCCATAAAACATTTAAAAAATAAATAAGATAGGATTGAATTGTGAAATAATTATATGTAATAATTTTTTTAAAATTTTAAATATAAAAAAAAAATTAAAATATTAATTTAGTCCTTAAAAATCCCCCCTCCAACACAACTTCAATCCTACTTGTAACGGAAAGAATCAAGTGCTACTTGTTAAATTGAGGATATGGTTTGATAATTTATTCTAAACACCAAACAAGTAGGATTCGTTTAATGTGAAAAAAGTTAAGGAGAATATATCCATCATGAATAAGTTCATTCCTATCCGCATTTGTGCTACATGGTTTTACACCATTTGTAGTAAAAGCTATAGAATGGAATGAGATTGATTGGAATGGTATAAACTTAAGTTTAATTATTTAGATTGATTAAAAAAAGATGGAATAGAGCGGAACTGGATGAAATGTATTTCATCACTTTCCATCATTTTGTGTATCTTCCGATTTGAACAGAATGACAAAACCCGTATCATACCCCAAGGTACACGATTCGAATCATAGAAACTATAGCTTAAGTTTTATTTCTTTTCTAATGACGTCAATCTTTTTTATTTTACATTTTATTTAAATAATAAATCGTTTATTCCTTCGGTTAACCTGCCAATCGAACTTAATTTTTTCTCTAAAAGGATTTGGTCATTAAGTTTTGCCTTAACTTAACTCATCTCCTACCGCTTAAACATGCAAACATCACGCTCTGAGATGTGTTGCAAGATAGAAAAATATTCAAGGTTTCTTAATTAGTTAAGAAATCTTTCGAGGTTGTGTGTCGTTGTTTTTATTGTTGTTGTTATTGTTGTAGTAGTTGTTGTTATTGTTGTGGTTGTTGTTATTGTTTTTGTTGTTGTTGTCGTTGGTGTCGTTATTGTTGTTGTTGTAGTTGTTGTTGTTATTGTTGTTGTTGTAGGTGTTGTTGTTGTTGCATGTTATTTATCAACCTTGAACAAAACCTTTTTTTGCTCTTTGAATCTATCTCAAGGAATGACTTGTTGTTGTTGTTGATTCAATCTTTTGCAATCCATTTTTATATTTAGAAAACTTTCTCAATGTTGTAATCAAAGGCAAAAGTTCAATAATTTTATTCTTTTCTTGGTTGATAATTTTGAAAAAACCTATTCATAATCATACTTGGAAATATTGCAACCCAAAAAGAAAATGGTGGATGGTAAAAATTTGTAAGTGATATACCTTATAATTTACTGTTTTTCTTTTGTCATTGCAATATGAGTAATCTATTCGCTCGGATGGATTGGAAACGGAGAGAAAAAGTTATTTTATTTATTTATTTATTATTTTAAAAAGAAATAACATATTACCTCGATGTTCATAAATATGTGAGGAAAAAAGTGACACAGTTTTTGATTATATGTGAGGAAAAAAGTGCCAGTCGAGGCGGAGGCAGATCTGTTACCCGTTCGTCCTTTTTGAAATTTGTCTTGTTTTTTCTAAAGGGATGATTTGATGGTAGGAATCTGCGATGACAGTCAAACCACGAGCTTTTCCCCCTTTTTCCAATGTAAACGCCTTAGTGCATTCCATGCAATGCGGACAACCCATTATGCCATGCGTACCCCAACCAGACAACATGCCATATGCTGGAAAGTCGTTAATGGTCCACATTAAGGCAGCTCGCATAGAAAAGTTTTGTTTACGGGATATATCATAAGTCCATTCTCCATTATTCCACAACCTCTTCAAATCATCAATTAAAGGTTGTAAGTACACATCAATTCCGGTCTTTGGACTCGACGGTCCTGGAATGACGCACGTCAAAAACATGTATGGTTTTGTCATGCACATCTCAGGAGGGAGATTGTAAGGGGTTACAATAACTGGCCAACAAGAATACGCACTTCCGGACGCTTGGACATATGGAGCAAAACCATCAGAGCATAATCCAAGCCTAACATTTCTAGGTTCGGCGGCAAAATCAGGATGTACCTCATCAAAGTGCTTCCATGCATGGCCGTCAGATGGGTGTCGCATATTGCCTGGGCTTGTTTTGTTTGTATGATGCCATGTCATTTGACTTGCACTGTGCATTGAAGAAAACATTATTTTTAACCTTGATATTATCGGAAGATAAAACATAGACTTTACTGCTACCCGTTTTTGGTTACTGTTAATGGCTCTATTGCGAACTTTATATCTTGGACTATGACAAAACTTACATTCCTCTGACGATCCATCTTGAGTACCAAACTCGTTGTCATAAAACAACATACAACCATTAATGCAATAATCAATCTTTCTTACTCTTAAACCCAACTTCGACACCAACTTCTTTGCATCATAGAAACTCGCAGGCAAGTTGTCTTTCGTTGCAGTTGAGTCCAACATCATTTTTGCGAAGTGCTCCAAACACTGATCAGGAACATTCCAATTTGACTTGGCGGCCAATAATCTAACACACATTGATAGCTTTGAGTCTGACGATCCCTCAAACAACTGCGTATTCATCTCATTCAACAACTGATAAAATCTCTGCGCTTCCTCATTCGACAACTCTTCCCCGTCAAAGTCTTCAGGTTGATCATAGGTCACGTTAACACCAAAAGCATCACCAACCATGTCACCTATCAGATTAAAGTTTTCTTCAAATTCCATAGGTGGTTGCATAACCGGTTGACTACTTGAAGCATTTGTGTTGCTAGTCTCTGGTACATTACTCGGCAGTGTTTCACCATGATGCGTCCAAACCCAATAATTTTCAATGAAACCTTTCATATGTAAATGACGTGTTATTTCCTCTGGGTCACTAATTATATATCTACATCCACATTTAAGACAAGGACACCTAACTCCTCCTTCACTTCGACAACGTTCCTGGGCAAACGTCCACGTGATAAAACCATTAACTCCGTCTATAAAATTGGGTTTAAATGTGCGTCTTCCTGGATATATTCTATCGTACATCCAACTACGATAATACATATAATATTCCATTTACTGCAAATTTATATAATCAAAACCTATTTAATTAGAAATATTAATTAATCAACTTAATAATAATCCTAAACATATACAATTAAAGATAAATATATGCTTTCAACAATATTTATAAACTCCTAAAAATATTTTTAAACACTTAAAATTTAATTTAAACACCTAAATTTTATAAACTCCTAAAAATTTCAAAACTTATTAAACTCCTAAAAATTTAATTTAAACACTAAAAATTTATAAACTCCTAAAAATATTTTTAAACACTTAAAATTTAATTGAAACACCTAAATTTTATAAACTCCTAAAAATTTAAAAACTTATTAAACTCCTAAAAATTTAATTTAAACACTAAAAATTTATAAACTCCTAAAAATAAAAAAACTTAAACTCCTAAAATAATTAAACTCATTCATCACAAAATAATAATTAACAATTATTATAAACTAAATAATTAAACCTAACATTTAACTCAAATACAGAAAATATATATATAACCCAAATTCAACAATTTTAACCCAATGCAATTTAATCAAATTCAGAAGAAAAAAAATTCAAGACATACCTTTTATCTTGTAACTCCTTCAATCTTCTTGTCCCTTTTTGCAATCTACACTTCTATATTCTCCTTCTCTATTCAAAGAAAAATTGAAAAAAAATTATACTCAAATAACACATCAAAAGCTATTAACAAAGTATATAAAACATGAAATTAAAATTACCTTACAAAATGTATGAAGATGGTAGGAATTTTAGTGTGGAGAAGAGAATTTTTTGGTGAAGAAAAAATGGGTATGGAGAGGAAGTGAAGGTTGAAGATGAAGAAATGGCAAACAGAAACGTTGTGGAACGTTTTGATAAATTGCATAAACCAAGTAGCGACGTGAAAATCACGCCGCAACGTTGCCACGTGATTTTCACGTCGCAACAAAATTACAACTGTTTTCTCTTCCTTCAAAACCTGAACACGCCAGTGTTGAAAGTTGTGATTTAATTAATTTTTGTGACATTTTAATTAGCGACGTGAATCCCACGTCGCTACTTTTTTTAAAACGAAAAAGTAACTGACACACTTAATGCTTCTGTTTTATATTATTAAAATACGTTGCCACGTGATTTTCACGTCGCAACTGGTTTTATTTAGCCACATAAAAATCACGTGACAACTTCACGTGGTTGGGTATGCATTTTCTTGTAGTGATATATATATATATATATATATATATATATATATATATATATATATATATATATATATATATATATTGAATGCTACGTTATGAATGATAAACATTTACAATGAAAATATTAAGATTGAAAAAAGTGAAACTCAGAATTGTGAAAACAATCTCTAGGATGAAATGCAAGCTTAGAAAAAAATCTTAGTTCAAGATTGATGTTCCTTACCTATATAATCTCTTGTCTTGTAACAATAAATTATTTTTCCAATCTAAACTTAAATCCTTAAGTTAAGGTATTTTTAGAGATTCCTTGGGTCTGAATCCTTGGACCAAAGAGCAGTTATTCTCCCATTCCTTCTAGAAAGTTGAAGGTGGAATTTGTTATTTCCCCTATTATTCTATAGAACTTTGTTTCTCTCTTTAAATGATATTTCACATAGTTAGTGCATTAAGACGGGTCACTCCACATGTTTTATGAGTGGGTGAGGGACGAATGGCATCAAGTCCAATTGTGATGAGTGTTGCAGCCAATAGACAACTAAAATCCAACTCTAAAAGACATGTGATGCTATTTTTATTTTCTCATGATCCTTGTGAACTTTGTATTGCTACCTCTGATCCCTCTTCTTTTATGCGTGTATATTATATTCATTTATTAATTATTTTAAAGTATTTTTATATTTAAATGAATAAATTTTTATCTCAAAATTGATCTAAATCGAAACGTAAACACTCTTATATGATACTGATTAAATTTGTTTGAAGAAATTACTAAAAATATGATAGAAAGTTGAAGATTATACACTTTTATGAGAAACACATTACTTATTCGTCTAAAATCTTAAGTAATAGGTGAATGTGTTCTCCCACTATTATCAAATATATTTTTCAATCCAAATGAAATATATATATATATATATATATATATATATATATATATATATATATATATATATATATATATATATATATATATATATATATATATATATATATATATATATATATATATATATATATATATATATTCGTCTAAAATCTTAAGTAATAGGTGAATGTGTTCTCCCACTATTATCAAATATATTTTTCAATCCAAATAAAATATATATATATATATATATATATATATATATATATATATATATATATATATTAAGATAACTTTAGGAACCATTTTAGCCTCATAACATAAAAACAAAATGAAATAAATATAAAGATAAATTATCGTTTATTTATAATAACTATATATAATCAAACATAAGGAGATTTATCATAGCACACTAGTGTGTTTATTTTTAATCTCCTATACAGCAACATACAACCATAAACCATCGAAAACATATATATCTTCAACTTCATTATTACTTGCATATACCATATTTATGATCACAAATATTTTATACCTAAATTTTATAGTTCCTTGTGGATGCGTCAAAGTTACCCTCAGTATACCCTCCATTGCCATTACCATGGAAAGTACCACTGTTATTTACGGTGCGCTCACCATGATTGTTGGTGGTGATTTTTTTCTTTCGGTCCCCAGAATTTGAACCGCTGTTGATTTTAGCATTGGAGAAATTTTGATCCCCGTCACCATGGTTGTTAAATGCGTTAGAAGTACCATGGTTTTCGGATTTCGATGCTTCGGCTTCTTCAGCCTCAAGCATGGCGATGAGTTTCTTGAGCACACGAGATGACATTCTTATAAACTTACTTGAAAATTGCTATTAGAATTTTTGTATTGGGATGGTCATAATGTTGCAACCAAAATCTTATTATATATAGTAGATGTTAGGAAAGGAATATGATGCCTTTGTTTGCTTGTTGAAGTGAAACTATATAGAATATTATTTCTTATCTTTTTATTGCTAAGAATATTGTTTTTTAAAAAGCAAAGTAATGTATTAAAAATAGATGGGGAATAGAATACTCCGTAGAGTATATGTAATGAGTATTCTTATAGCACAAAATGTGCTTAGTTGAACACATTAAAAACAAAGATGAAACAAAACAAAAAAGAGATAAAATCCGTAGAACTTAAAACTTCACTCTTTAATAGGGGTGTGCATTTTAACCGGTTCATCTAATCCATAATCATAAAATTGGTTTTCAAATATAAAAAATCTAAACTATTTGGTTATTAACGAATCCATTCCATTTAAAGAAAAACCAATAACATTAGATACCCATTTTATTGAAATTCAGTTCTTGTTCCTGATCCAATTTACTGGTAAAAAAGGAAATACAATAAGAATATGGTTAACCCCCCAAGTGACCTCATGGCAACCAAGGGTGAATAATTTTAGACATTTTGCGTTTGGATTCACAATGTCTTTGGATGGCTGTGAACAAATTTATGGTAAGCTAACATCAGTAATGACAAGTTTAAACAATAGTACTTTGACATTGTTTGATCCAAGGGTGTTTACTTTTTCACCATTGCAAGGATCAGGATCATGTGTCAATAATATGGGTAGAATAGTCCCACCCCCAAGCTACTCAATTACCTACCATGACAACAAATTCTGCAGTAGCATTTAGACAACAAATCAATGACAGTAACCATACAATGGTTGGTGTTTTAGCCCAACAAATGGGTGCCATTTTTAACCCTTTCATTCAAAGTGATACCCAAACAAATCAACAGAATGCACAGACGAATCAACAATTGGAAGCACATATGGCACGAATTGCATATTTCTTTGCTGCCCTTCGAGCCCCAGTTCAACATCCCCGTCCAAAATGGATAAGAGAAAACCAGTGAGTGGTTTTCGAAGAAAATCAAACAGTTAACCAAGCGCAACCAATTACGCAAAATGTTGGTGAAGTCAATCATGGGCCAAGAATCAAACAACCCAGGGTCGAATAAGCCATACCAAGGGAGGTTCAAGCCCCAAGGGTAGTAATGCTCAATCAAAACCAGAACACAGACAAAGTCCTTCAACATGTTCGGCAAGATGAATACCCAGGGGAAAATAATCTAGAAGCCATGGTTGAAAGAATAATGGCTCAAAATGGGGTAAATATAGGCCTTCGAAGATCAAATTACACATTTTCTTTGTCTGGATATGTTCTACAGGCTAAGTTACCCAGGGGTTGGAAAGTCCCTAAGTTCACAAAATTCTCTGGTGACTGTAGCGGTAGAAATGTTTTAAGACTATGCCATTGGACTGACTAGACTTATACAGATCAAAATAAAAATCGTCACCGCACTTTATTGTTTCCAAAGGAATGGGAAAAAAAAGAATAACCCAAAAGAGGGGGAAAGATTCTAGGTAAGCGGGGTTGTTTATGCAAAGGGAATGTATTAGCACCCTAAACATCTACGGTACTCTGCAGGAACCTCTTTGTAAAATTTGTATATTTTGGTTATAAAATGTTGTATATAAAATAAATGGTGGAGGTAAGGAAAGATATATATTTTTTATTATTTTTGCACCCGCCGCGGTTGCGAACTTTTAGTGCCTACGTATCACCTTTCGTTCAATAGGGGATCATGGTACACGTAGTTCCTCTTTTAAAAATTGTAAAACACAAGTGTGTTGATTAATTTTATGAGATAAGACATCATTGTTATTGTCCGTGTGGAAAACATACTTACTACCCACAATCATGAGAAAGGAGAATTTGCATCATCTCAAAGTGGAGGATATGACTTGGATTTTAAAATCAACAATGCCTCACTCAACACCCAAGTAGAAAATATCTCTCTTCACTACATATTATAGAAGTATAGTTGTTTGCATCACTATAAGGATTGATAAGAGTCCAATCTTTTGAGAAAAAAGTTTTTTTAAATAAAAGCCGAAGTGGCAAAATGGTTTGAAATGAGATTGATTGATTTTTAGTCTTCTCACAAAAAAAAATGTCAAGGTATTATTAAGTTGATTGAAGTTTATTTGTAAAAATATTTTGAAAATGCATGGACATAAGTCCAAGTTTATTATGAGAATGGTTCAAGTTTCAAAATAAGAAGAGTTTTCAAAAGGAGGAAGAAGATTTTTGAAATTGAAGAAGATGGGAGGAGATGAAGGGACTATCCTAAAGCGTAAGATAAAAGATAAGGAGAAGAACTATCTAACCAAAAAGAAGCCAACACTTGACATTATGAGTCAAGATAGAATTCACACTATTTGGATTGAAACTAAACAAGCAAAGATATTAGACCTCTTGAGAAGACCAAACTTCATGTGTATTAAGTCTTCACAAAAATTGGACAGAGTAACGACTGTATACGGGTGAATTCCAGATTACAAATAAAGAATATAATCACAATAACCTGCACACAAAACAAACAAACAACCCAATGTCTTGAGGTAAACCTCAAGAAATCTAGACAAAATATCAATTAAAGTCACAAGGTCTCCAACATAGGTCAAGGTTTCTAATCCTAAGTCCAAGAAGTCCAATACTCCATAATGCCAAGAATAGTAGCAAAATAGTCCAAGTATCATTAAAGCATTTTATGGTTCATGTTAATTATTAGGTGTTTAAAAGAGAAAAGAAAAGCTCAAGTGAGAAAAATAAAAATAACAAGAATATAAATGCTCAAGTGAGCAAAAATAAAAATGACATGAAATGTAATGCTTAAAGTAAATGGTACATAAAGCATAAAAATAAAAACATAAAGTAAAAACAATTTAATAATTAGTGGTTAGTTGGATGACCATCTTGAAACTTGCATTTGAAACTCATTAGAGGATTGGTAGAACCAAAGCCTCCACACAACAAGTTGCATTTGCTTTTTGTCAAGTATATCATCCATTTGGAATCCTCAAAAGTACCATTTAATGATCAACGATGTTTAAGTGATCCGTGTTGACCAAAAGTGTTGTAGATCCATTAGAGGATTGGTAGAACCAAAACCTCCACACAATAAATCTCAAGGTTATTGGATCAAAGAGATCAAATTACATGCTTGGGCTTGAAAACATAGGTTTGGGCCACGAATGATCATTTATTCGAATCGGGACAAAATTTAGCGCTATGTTAAGAAATCGTAAGTGGACTTATATAAAAGTCGCACATATTTTGAGGCCGGTCAATAGTAATCTATACACCATTTGTTTTGAGACATGATATAGAGATCATGCTCTAATAACACTTAGTGCAATAAGAAAGGGACAAGACGGAGAGGGGTGGGAAAGAATATACAAACCACATTTGAATTAAATTTAAATCAAACTATTATTAAAATCATTCATTCATCTTTGTGGAGTTAGAGTCAACACCATGGATCCAATGATGTTAATAAAGTTCATGATCAAAATTCAACCCAAGTTCAGCCAGAAAATAATCACAAAATAATATTGCATTTAATATATACATTAAAAAAAGATTTTAAAAATGTTTTAAAATGGAAATAAGAAAGAAAAATATCAACTATAATCAAATTAATCAAGAAAAATTAAGTAAGACCATAGAAAAATCCGAAAAGGACTCAAATATTTTTAAAAAAATTTTGGAAATTTTTAAAAGTCAGAAACTATTTTAAAACTAATTAAAATTGTTCATACAAATAGAAAATAGATCAAAAATAGTAAACACCAATATAAAATTCCATAAAATTTTCAAAAAGGTCAGAAATATGCAAAATGATATTTATGAAAAATTTAAGAATTAAAAAATGTCAGAAAGTATTTTTAAAATAGTTAAAACAAAGTAAACAATGCAAATAATATAAAAAATATCAAATTTCAAAATAAAAATATGAAAAAATAGTCTTGAGATCAGAAATAATTTAATGTATTTTTGTGAATTTTTTTATAATTTTTGGATAAAAAATAAAAGAGTTATGAATTTTTGAAAATTAAATCAATTAGAATATAAAATCAGAAAATAAAATAAAACCAAAAAGATGTGGGTCATCAGATCATAGTTAAAACGCGTTAGTAAGCTAATCCAATGGACCAGATGCGTTGTGCTTGATATGGACCTTAGTAAGATACGCATATGATCAAAAAAAGGGTAACCAATTAAATTAAAATGTTTGGAACGCTATCATTGGCTGAGACGAGACATGTCATCGTCTTCAACCTCCAGCCACCCTGCAATAGAGATTTTGTGAGATCTTTCAAATGGAAAAATTAGGATCCCAGACCAGTATCATTGGATTCGTCTCTTCAAGACAATCCTAACACTACCATCACGCCAAATTTATATAAGGTATGCAAAGAGATATGAATCAAAAACCCAAAAAATAGCGAGCACCTTCGATTTGAGATTTCTCTCTCAATTCTCAATGGATTTAAAAATTGTAAGAAGCACCGGAATCAAGAGAAAGAGTATAACAAGTTAGTGCTTTATTTAGATCCAAATGGTGGAGAATTCTACCTTTTCGAAGTTCAAGAAAGAAACTCTGAAACTGGACTTCTGTAGCTTTAATTATAACTCATTTTGCTTGGTTTAAGTGCTGGAGAGTTTGTATGATGTTTAAGGAAGATGAATGTGCAAAGAATTTTGGAAGAAAAGGCTTGAATCCCATAAACTAATTTAAAAAATTTGAAGTCCGTGTGAGGTTTTGACAGAGTGTATTTGGCTCTCAAAGCTTGAGTAAATTAATGGGGGGGTGACCCTCTATTTATAGGGAATCAAATGGAATGTTCAAGCGTGTGAAATGATGAAGTTTGGAGGGAAATCATGTGAAGTTGATGCACGAGAAAAGTGTGATTGAATTTGCATCAAAACTTATCTAACCCTTGTGTTTTAAGGCTCTAATCCACTTTGGCAACTTGGTTAAACATGTTTAGATCACAAACGCGTGCTAATTTGATGTTTAGAGGCCAAAACATGAATTTAAAATTCTGACTTATAAAGAAACTTCAGTTCCAAGTTTCCAAGTTCAATCCAATGTCATTCTCAGCTCAAGGGGTCTTAAGGCATGATTCTTGATGCTTTAGAAAGGTGAGATTACAAGCTTTGCAATGGAAAAAGAATGGAATCAAATGGATGTTTGAGCTTAAAGTTGCATTGAGTCAAAATTGGGGAAAAAAGGTTGACTTTCCATACTTAGAAATATTTCAAATTTTTCTTCAAAAGTGACCTATAATGTTTTGTATCCAAACATGGCCTTCCACTTGGAATTTGCTCTTGACCAAAAAAGATGGCATGAAATAGACCTCTTGAATGGCATTTTGAAACTTGAAGATATTTGAATCCCCCTTGTACTCAGTCTGGGTGTGTGAATAACATGTAGTTAGACGTAGTGTGCAGTCGATTAAAATATATTCATAATCCTTTTTGAAAATTGATTGTTGAATTTAATTTATTATGAAAAAGAGTTTAATGTTGGTTAAATATTTTTTAATGTATTAATTACAAAAATATCTTATTAATGCATAATAAAAATATTTGGATGAGTTTTAGAAAAAATAATATTGACTTTATGATAATAATAATAATAGTATAATGTTGTACCCCAAAATTTGCTCTCTCATTTCTCAAAGGACCCTCCTAGACCCCCAGGCTTGCTTCTATCAAGTTTCAAGTCTTGGACTACAATTTTCCAAGAAAGTCATTCACAAGGGCAAAATGGTCAAATGTACATTAAAAAGTCAAACTTTGACTTTTGGATCAAAAATCAAGTTTCAACAATCATATTTCATCAAGACATGGAATTGGTTCCTCAAGAAATCAAAAGACAGAAATTGCTTTGAAAAATCAAATTTCTAAACATTTAGAAAATTTTCTAAGTATTAAGAGAATATGGTACCTCAGAACTTCTGCGCCAGCCTCCATACAAGTGCAGTCAGAATTTGCAAACATGTTTCAGAATATGACTCGTCAATCAGAACATATGGAAACTGTGTTCTTCAACCAGAACATGATTCTTCAGCATATGAAGGCTATGTTCAAAGCTTCGGTCAGAACATCACCCTTCGAGTCTCATTCTGGTCTTCTGCGATCAGAATATCACCAAATCCCAAAACCTCATTTAAGAAGCCTGTTGCACTACTACAACATAGTCCTGTAATCAGCTGCTGATCCAGTCCACGCCTGCACTTTCTCAAACCCCATATTTGCACCAAATTAGCATACAAAAGTTGTGATTAAAAAGCAATGGAACAATATGCCAAAAAGTTTTAAATCCCATTTGTTTTTCCCCTAAAACCACAGCAAACCCATCTATAAATAAGTTGCTCCATCACACTTTCAAGGGGCTGGCTTTGGAAAAGAGAGAATTATCAAAGAGAGAAAAGAAAACAGTAAAACATTCGTGAACCCTGAATTCCTAAACAAAACCAAAATCTTTGTTCTTCCCTTTGAATCAAAGAACATAAAATTTTTTGTTCTGTTGCTCTTGCTGACTCCAGAACATCTGAAGGCAGCAACTCAAGTCCCAAACACACGCTCTAGAACCAAGGTAAGTCTTTCTGACTTTGAATCTTTTCATTCAGAACATCACTAAATATGTAAATATCATAGTATTGATGTTGTCCATATAATTGCATAAGTAGAAAAACTGTGGATCAGAACTTCTTGAATAAAGCTAGGCTCAGTATTAGGATTAGAACTTCTATGAACTATTGTGCGTTCATCTTTCTGATTTGCTGTTGTTAAGAACTGATTAAGTTGCTGATGAGCTGATTAATGTAAGGAATAAGGTGAAGTGTAACACAGGACTTCTGAGTTCTCCTCACTGTTTTAACACACAAAACTTCTAGGCTTCCTTACTGTTTTAACAAGCACAAAACTTCTTATTTTTACTCACTATTTAACACAACACAGAACTTCTGATTTTTACTCACTGTTTAACACAACACCGAACTTCATATTTTTACTCATTGTTTAACACAACACAGAACTTCTGATTTTTACTCATTGTTTAACACAACACAGAACTTCTGACTTTCTGTTCACGGCTTAACACAACATAAAACTTATGATTCTTTCCCACTGTCTTAACACAACCAAGAACTTCTATTTTTACCCCCATAACATTTCTTTCAGGATTCCAATGGCATCAACCCAGAACTTCTGGTCACCTCTGACTTGTTTTTCCGAGCTACAACACACAACGTCAGAACTTCTGGTCCCCTTCATTTTCGTTTTCAGCAATGCGCTGATCCTGCCTTCATTAGTTTTTTTTCTTTTTTTTTTCTTTTTTTTATTATTTTCAGCATTAATACTTTTTTTTATAACAAGACATAAAAAAATATTTTCTTTTTTATTAATTAATTATTTTTTTCTTTTTTTATTAAGACAAAAAAACATTTTTAAAACAAGTCCTTTCCTTTGCTTATATTGTACAATTCAATATGGTTGTAATAGATAATTAGGATTTAAATTCTTGCAAATCCCCATTTGTAATTTTGTACCCCATCCCATAATGATGTAATAGTGTAGGATTTTACATTTCCTCAATTTATCGCTTTCAAATATAAATGCTAGTAATTAGGGTGTGTATGGAAAGACATGAAATCAACAAATGAATAACCCTAATCAAGAGTAAATGCATGAAAATCAAACACACCGTTCACACTTGCACCCTTAGGGTAATCCCACTTTGTTACCTTTTAGAAAATAGTCATGTCCCTCGAATATGGGCATTTTAGCAAAGACCCTCGGTAAAAGATCATAGTCCCTCGATGACCCTCAATGTTGTCTTCGGTAAACGATCTAGTCCCTAAAACGATATTGCTAAAACGTCCCATAGGTTTCCTTCTACGACTATACAAACGTTCCACGCCTGTCCCTTTACATCCAATGATGGGGGCTTCTTATCAAACTAATGGTAAGATAGCAACATCTAAAGGAGGAGGAAAAGAATATTTAAGACCTTTTGAGTAGGTATGTTACTCCTAGTTGTTCGCCTGCTCACAACAAAAACATTTTACACCCACAACTTCACTTTGAAACATTTTTTGAAAGACAAAACATTTTGTACGCGTTATTACAGAGACGAGAACCATTACAAAGACATTCTTTTTCAAAATACTTTCAAAACCCACATCGTAAACATATTTTCAAACAAAAAGTAAGTGATCTAGCAAGCAACTAAGAGCCCGTGGATAACTACGGATGAATGGGGTACTAACACCTTCCCTTTTCATAACCTACCCCCCGAACTCAAGAAAATATATTGAAAGGTCTTTCCTGTTCTTTTCAGCCTTTCCTTGTTGGATAAAAGAAAAGTCAGTGTCGACTCTTGCTATCCGCAACAAATGCGATCAAACGGAAAACACCCAAGTCAGTTCTCCCACCGTGTTACATATAATATTAAAATTATAAATATATTTAAAAAATATAAAATTTAAAAGTAATAAAACAAAAATAAAACACAGGGGGGTGTAAATTAAGTTAGCGTAGTAAATTATGGGGGTGTGGATAGAGTTACGAGAAGTTTTTTTTTTTTGAATTTTCCCTAATGAAATAAACTAGAAAAAAGAGTTTGTAATAATCCCGAAAAATTAATTTATGGAAAAAAGGTTTAATATATTATACAAAATATTAATCACTAATTATAATAAAGTTTAATAGATAATTATATATTAATATAAAAAAAGTTTAAACCTATTATAATTAATCCCACAATAAATATTAGATCAACGAACCAATATAATCAGCAAAAAATTCAAACATATGCAAATATTCAGTCATACAATTAAAAGTTCAATTTTATCAACTTAGAATGCAGTGACCCACTTAAGCTTCTCCCTCTCTTTGTTCTTCCTGTTTTTTTTTCTTTCTCCAATGTGGTTGCCTGGATGAATTCCGGATTCTGTAGGCTTGGAGTTTATTTGTTGTTGTTCTTTGATGTGAAGAACAATAACTTTAGGAGAGATTTTTTTGTAAACTGTGGATTCTCCAAATGATTGTTGATGGAGGCTTCAGGGTTTCTTTGTTGTTGTTCTTCGATGTGAAAAGCAACAACTTTAAGAGAACTCTAGTGAGTCGTGGATGATTATGAAATTATGGATGAAAAATAGTGTGTAAGAGTGGTCTATTTATAGTAATAATTAGGTTAACAAATTAGGAAAATAAAATTGATTGACGAATCAATTTTCCTTGATCACCAAAATAACCAATTATAAGATGAGTATGATACAAATTGACAATGATTGACCAATAAAAAGCAATAAATCATAAAAAAAAATATTTTTGGTATTTATTATAATTTTTGCCCTCAATTTTGGTAAAAAGTGCATAAAATCAAATAAATGATTTTTTTAAAATATATTAATTAAAAGTACGAAAATAATATTTAAATAATAAAAATTGGTTTTTTTTCATGATTTTTTTGAATATTAATGGAAATAAAATTAGTAACATATAGACAGAAAATAATTCAAAGTGCACCCAGTGAGATTCAAACCCATGACCTTATATTTGCAAGCTTTATTCCTTACCAATTGTGCTATGTTGCTTATTTGAAATAAAAAGCCCATTAAAAGTATATGAAGGCGAACAAATATTTGCTATTTAAGGAATGTGATTAATTTAAAATAAATTATTATATTTTTATATTAACTTGAAAACGAATATTTACAAAACCACAAAATGTTAGTGTAAACCAAAAGAACTTTATAAAACTCCATGTTTGAAAATAGTTTTGACCGTAGCACCAAGGCGGGAAAATTTGGAGTATGACAACTCTCCCTATTTAATTACTCTTCGATTGAATGGTGCAGGAATACGTAGGTCTCTCACATTTGAATCGGAAGGTTATTAAATAATGGAAGACCCCAAATTTTGACCAAAGATTTATAAGGATACATCGTACAACGTTCCCCAGAGTTTAAAAAATAGGCAAAGATGATCATGTATCATCCTACCAGAGCTAGAGCAAAAAAGTGAAATTTGACCTAGATATGACAACACGGATATCTCGCTGATACCTAGAAAAGGGATCATAGATTTTACGTATTTACCGTAACCTAAGAGGTAAATAACACAAGTTGAAAGATTGATAACTTATTGTTGCATTGAGACTGATGCAACAAGCTATATCGCAGTTACAAAGTAAATAATATCAGTTTGAAATTTGACTCACTTACACTTTGAGACTAACATAGTAAGCTAATGGTGCAGATTTTTCATATTCATCGCAGCCTAGGGGATGAAGTTTGATAACACATCGCTGCATGGAAACTAACACAATGAGTTATATTGCAGATTTTGCCATGTTTACTACAACCTAGGTAGTAAACAGAACGAGGATGAACCTGTGAATTTATTACGACCTAGGGGATAAAAGACAATAGGGATATGCTTACGTTATTCATCACAACCTAGGGGATGGATAGTATAATCCTGAAAATTCACATACCTATCACAACCTCGGGGATAGATAATTGAAAAGGCTTGATAACAGGTTGTTGCATAGAGACTGATGCAATGAGTTATATCGCAGATTTTGGCATGTTCACTACAACCTAGGGAGTAAACAGCTTGAGAATGAACTTGTGTATTTATCACAACCTAGGGGATAAAGGACAATAGGGGTAGACTTATGTTATTCATCGCAACCTAGGGAATGAATAATAAAACCCTGAAAATTCGTATATCTATCGCAACCTAGGGGATAAACATTTGAAAAAGCTTGATAACACATTGTTGTATGGAGACTAACACAATGAGTTATATCATAGATTTTGTCATGTTTACTACAACCTAGAGAATAAACAGTACAAGGATGAACCTGTGTATTTATCACAACCTAGGGGATAAAGACAACAGAGGTAGGCTTATGTTATTCATCATAATATAGGGGATGGATAGTATAACCCTGAAAATTTGCATATCTATTGCAACCTAGGGGATAAATATTTGAAAAACTTGACAACACATTGCTGCATGGAGACTGACACAATGAGTTATATTGCAGATTTTGTCATGTTTACTACAACCTAGGGAGTAAACAGTATAAGGATGAACTTGTGTATTTATCACAACCTAGGGGATAAAAGACAACAATGGTAGGCTTATGTTATTCATCACAATCTAGGGGATGAATAGTATAACCCTGAAAATTCGCATATTTATCGCAACCCAGGGGATAGATATTTGAAAAAGCTTGATAGCACATCATTGCATGGAGACTGACACAATGAGTTATATTGCAGATTTCGTCATGTTTACTACAACCTAGGGAGTAAACAATACGAGGATGAACTTGTGTATTTATCACAACCTATGGGATAAAATACAACAGGGGTATGCTTATGTTATTCATCACAACCTAGAGGATGAATAGTATAACCCTGAAAATTCGCATATCCATCGCAACCAAGGGGATAGATATTTGAAAAATCTTGATAACACATTGTTGCATATAGACTGATGCAGTGAGTTATATCACAGATTTTGTCATGTTTACTACAACCTAGGGAGTAAATAGTACGAGGATGAACCTGTGTATTTATCACAACCTAGGGGATAAAAGACAACAGTGGTGGGTTTATGTTATTCATCACAACCTAAGGGATGAATAGTATTACCCTAAAATTTCGCATACATATCACAATCTAGGGGATAGATAATTGAAGAGTTTGTGCGTTTACCTCAACCTAGGGGGAAAATGGTACAAAGATGAATTCACGTATTCAGTGCAACCTAGGGAATGGATAATATGAATTCGGTAATTCACACACCTACCACAACCTAGGGGGTAAATGATTGAAAATGCTTTGGTGATCAAATCTGGGATAACTGGATCAAAGATGAGATCGGAGTTTTTATCAACTGTGTCTGTTCTCAAACAAGGTAATTGTTTATCATGAAGAATGCTAGGTTTGAAGATTGAAACTGAAGTTTCGTTGATGATGCTGATTGTGTTTATTCTCAACCAAGACTCGATAACCAAATGAAGAATTGAACCCCAAAGTTTTGCTGATGAAGTTGATTGTGTCTGTTCTCAACCGAGGCTTGATAATTAAATGAAATTGAATGTTTTTTTGAAAGGTTTTAACTTGAAAAGTTTGATTTTGATAATTGCAAGTGTAATTCCCGGAGACTGGTGATGATTAGGCCTTGGATATGAATCGTAGGTAAGCTGCATAGTGAAATTTTGATAGCGGTACCTTTGACAGTTATGTGTGTTCTTAACAGAGGTAGCTATAGTGATAGAAAGATGAATGTATAGTGCTAAGCTTGGATTTGAATTTGAGTTTGCCTTAGCTGGTAGTCATGCCTTGAGGTTTTTCCTCAATTTTCATGGGCATATATGATTAAATGTAATGCATGTATGCATGTTTGATATGATCGTGCTTGATGTATGCATGATGCATGGTATGTATGCTTAATATGATAATATTATGAATTGGAATGATGCGATGATTGATAAATGCATTGCCCATTTTATTTGAACTGTGAATGTTAAGATAGGCTACCAGACGAGAACTGGGGATAAGGGTTAGCTTCCAAATGGAAATTGGAACACTTCCAGACGAGAACTGAACTTTACACTAATGTTAGTAGGGTTACTGGAATAATATCAACTTGGTGGATCGGAAAGGTGGAACAGATGGCAGGGTTGCTAATATCGATAAGGTCACCGAGAGATGTTGATTAGGTGATTGGAAGGTGTGAGGATGCTCACGACTTTTATGGTTGTACGTAAGGCTGCTTACGGTTCAGTTTGACGAAGAATGATTGTATGACAAACTTACTGGGAGGCATAGTTAGAGAGATGTTAGAGACTTAGTTGGAGATTGCACGTAGATTGAGAATAGTAACTCCCATGGAAATTGACTCAGGATTTTTTATGGGAGGTCATAAGTCATGGTTTATGATATGTCATGTATGCATGCAGATGTAGGCGTTAATGCGTAGAATGACTGACCGATGCATGTAATACGTAACTCAAATATATATATCAATGGATGTTGGACTTTTGAGGTGCCGATCGGGCTTAAGGGTTGACGCCAAGTGAGATTAGGCCCTTTTTAAGATCCATGCTATCAGAATTTGTCAGCCAAATGAGATGATAGGTATAACTTGATTCTGGATCGAAGTAACCTAATGAATGCATGACAATGATTTATGCCGACTTGTATGCTTTTGACTGATGCATATGGTTAAGACTTATAGATGTTGCCTATGTAATAATGGTGCTTGTCACATTTTGGTTGAATGTTATGCTATCAAGATTTCCCGATACTTGATTTGAACTCGAAGATTGTTGATGTAGGAGAAAGATCCACTAGAGGTTATGAAAGTACGCAGAGAGATTGCCCCTATGTGGAATATGTTGGGTCTTGGAGGAGATTCTCATTGATATGATCTTGGAAATAGTTTGATATGAATGACCCCATTATTTTTCACTTCAAAACATTATGACCTTGACTAATGGCTCTTGGATGATTTTCCCTTGATAAACTGTTTTGAATCAACTCCTTTTGATTGAACCTCGCAGCGGTTTTCCCAAACATTCAAATTTGTTAAAGAAATGCCCCTAATCTCCATGGTCTGGATGAAGTACCCTTGGAAAGAGTTTAGACATCACCATGAACTTGACATAGATTTTCACAAGTATTCAAAGCTTGAAAATTTTTGTTCTTGAAGTTGTTTAAGAGGGAACTTGGACCTAACATGCAGTAGGATGAACTTGATATACACTTCCCCAATATTTGAATATAGAAGGTTTCCCCCTGATTATTAGGGCTTTGAGAAGTTGTCGAAAGAGGATACCGAGTCCTACCATGTTGTGATATGACTTGATTAAGTAATTCCCCTTTGAAAGGTACGCCCCTGATCAAATGGTGCTTTGAGATGTAACCCAAGTTGCAGAATGATCACCCCTTGTTAATAGGATCTTAATGTGATATGCCCCTGCGATCAATAGTCTTGCTTATGATCATAGTGTTCTTATTTAGATGTTTTGTCTCTGGTTAGGAGCTTCTTAGAAATGATTGCTTTTGATTAAACTAATTTTGAGATCTCCTTGATGCTAAGTATTGATTCATAAATAAAATTGTATATTTTGAAAAGTAATTTTGTTTGATGCACATGCAAGTTTTGAAATAGAAGTTTGAATAGAAATGAATGATTAGAGATGGAAATTGGAAGAAGCGAAGTGGTTAATAATAATTTTAACAAACATAGGAGTCAGTTTAACACAAATTTTTCCGAGTATGATTTCATAGTTAACCTTGCTTCAATTAGGACTTTTGAAGGTTGTAACATGGTTATGGTTCGTGGTTTAAAAAACAAAAGATATCAGGCTCAAATTTATTTATCCCACCCTATTCTCCTTGATGTTCTCCAATCCTAGGTTCAATTAATGCAACAAATGCGTCTAATCTCCAAGAGAAAGTTCGTAGTTGCACAAATGATGAGAAGAGTAAATAAAGATCCAAGCACCGTTGAAAAGAAATGAAAAGATCCAAGCATTAATGAGAAGCCTTGAACATTTTTAAGGTGTCAGTCATAAGATTGTTCTCCAATTTGTTTGTTTTCAATCCCTTATTTTTGCATGGACCGATTCTTTTGAATTTTGGTCCATTGGGATACCCTAACTTTTGCCTACGTCAAGTTCTTTTATTTTTTCTTGACTTAGCGGGATTTCTCCTTTTGAAATTTGTTTTTTGCTTTTTGATTTTGAACATTTGTGACTACCATGTTGTTTATCGTAAGCTTCGTCTTTATTGTTTCCTCGATTTTGAATGATGCACTGAGGAAGAAAATGATGTGAACTTTGTCTTTATTGATTGCTTCCCCAATCTTTGTTGATATGCACGAGGAAGATGATGTGCTTGAACCTTTGCTTATATTGTTTCGTTAATGATGTATCGAGGAAGGAGATATGCTTGAACCTTCACTTAGATGGACCGATTCTCCTGGGATTTGAATGCATCGTTGAATTAATTGAAATCTACCCTACCCCTGGTTGAAATTAAGATTTTTTATTTTAGAAAATAGAATAAAACTCCAACTTTTGGCTCGAGGGGGTTGACTATGGATTAATTCCTTATTTCTCCACTGCTTAGGATTTGAAACAATGGCTTACATCGTCAGCTCGGTCTTACATTGAAAGCATAGTTTAGAAAAATTTAGTTATTTAGTTTTCATCATTCTCCGTCAAAGTTTGCTAAAGTGGTGAAATAGAAGATGGAAGTGAACACTTGATATTTATGAAAAGTGATAGAAGAGTGAATATGAATAGGTTGATTTCAAAATGTGTATGCTCATTTTATTAGTACTACTAATCAAAAAAGATACAAATTTACACCAAATACAACTTAGCAACTTGGGAATTACAAATTGAAATTGATAAAGTCTAATGATCCTAGAGATTAGCTTTTTTGTTGATCCACTGACTTTAGGAGATGTTTTATAGTTCTTGGATTGTTGAAGTAAGGGGTGACCTTTATCCTTTATTTTGTTAGGCATACCTCTTTTACTGATAGGGAAATTACCGTTGTTGATGTAGGGGAGTTACCATTAGTAGTGGCATCTGAGGTGATGTGCAGGCCCATAGTCGTCCTAGTGATGGGCTGCCCTCTCTCTTCACAATAATATTTGTAGGACCAAGCTCTATTGAATCTCCAATGCTTAATCTCCTCCTTCCATAGTTTCATACTTTCTTAAGTTTGTTTGCGGGTACCAAGAAATCAGCTAGCATATGTGTAATAGTTGGATAAGGGTGAAGGTTGAAATGCATGAGATGCAAATGTATGAATGCATGGGTATGCAAGAATATTTTTTGGCTTTTAAGGGTAAGCAAAAAAGTTTCATGGATATGTGACGCGGACGTAGTATGAAGGTAAATATAAGGTTACCCTATACGGGTTTAATGATAGACATGGAAATGAGGATAGCCTATACTAACTCAAAGATTGAGACAGACAGAAACTTCTTAAGGATTATGGACCTACACTGACTCAGAGATAGAGACAGATAGGAACTCCTTAAGGATTATAGGCAAAGAAAAATGAAGAAGAATCCCTACAAGCTAGGGATTATAACAGAGGGACGGGAATTCCTACAGGCTAGGAATTATGATAAACCAACGGACGGTTGAGATGAAGGTTGGACTTTAGGGAATAACGTGGGAGAGAGCACATGGTGATCGGTCAACGGTCACCAAATCCCATGGCCTGATATAGGCCATATGGCATGCATCAATGAGGATGTTCTTCGTGGGAAGGTTTCATATGGGGAACAAGATCCTATAAAGGTTCTAAGGATAATGACAGACAAAAGGGAATCCATATAGGCTAGGGATTATGACTAAAATAGAAAACTCTATGAGATAAACCAAAGAATACCCTTACGAGTTTAGGGTATAATATTGATAAGAGGTAACCTCATGTAGGTTTAAAATTACAATAGAATGTCCCTCGTGGGAAGGCTTCCTATGAAGGACAAGATGACAATAGTTTCCTTAGTGCGTAGGTTCCTAGTTTCAGCCTACGGATATTCTATCCTCCCCATAAGGTGGCTTCCTTAAGGGTATCATGGATAACACTAGAGGGAAAGACACAAGGGCCTCCCTTAAATGGAGCCTCTTTGTTGACCGAAACTTTCGTCTTTAGGCTATGAAAGGTCTCACCATGAGATTTTGGTTTAAGGGTTGTACAAAGAGTCATAAGTTTCATTCCAAAGTCCTACTCCCCAAGAGGATATCTCTTGAGACATATTCCTTTCGCGAAATTCCATCGACTATAGGCGAAGTCGTCACATAAACTCATAGGGCTGATGTATCCCCTTGGCTAATAGACAAACCTTCTTTCTAAGGGTTTTGAAATATATATATATATATATATATATATATATATATATATATATATATATATATATATATATATATATATATATATATATATATATATATATATATATATATATATATATATATATATATATATATATATATATATATATATATTGAAATAATAAAATCCTGCCACAATATGATAATGACAAAATAATAATAATAAATAAATAAACCAAATAAATATAAAAAACAAATATATAAAGCACAAAAAATATAAAACCCTATCAAAACCCTAAATCCAAAGGAGAGGCTTCTAAAACCCTAGGGTTGAATCCCCAGTGAAGTCGCCAGCTGTTGTAACTGGTTTTAAAATGAGAGTCGACACTCTTAATTTTTATCCTAAGGAAGAGAATATAAAGGTTAACCCTAAAAAATGTTAGAGATTCTAGGTTTTTTAGACTCGTTCTTAGCCGAAGGGAAGGTGTTAGGCACCCCCCCCCCCCCCCATCTACCTTGTTCACAAGGATACTAAGGTTAGAAGCGTGATCTTTAAAAAATAGGGTTTTAGTTTTTTATTAGGGGAACTCGCCATGATTTTAGTCGTGTGCCTATGTATCCTCTTACGAGGAATCAGAGTATCAATTTGTAGTTCGCAGTGGGTTGGTGTTTTTTTATGGATTACGAAGATATTTGAATTCCCCTTGTACTCGGTCTAGGTGTGTGAATAGCAGAGTAGTTAGACGTAGTGCGCAGTCGATTAAAATATATTCGTAATCCTTTTTGAATTTAATTTATTATGAAAAAGAATTTAATGTTGGTCAAATATTGTTTAATGTATTAATTACAAAAATATCTTATTAATGCATGATGAAAAATAATTTTTAATGCAATAAAATACATAAAATATTTGGATGAGTTTTAGAAAAATAATATTGACTTTATGATAATAATAATAATAGTATAATATTAAAATTATAAATATATTTAAAAATATAAAATATAAAAGTTAAAAATAACAAAACAAAAATAAAATGCAGGGGTGTAAATTAAGTTAGTGTAGTAAATTGTGGGGGTGTGGATAGAGTTAGGAGAAGATTAATTCTTTTCAATTTTCCCTAATGAAACCAACTAAAAAAAAGGGTTTTTAATAATCTCTAAAAATTAATTTCTGGAAAAAAGGTTTAATATATTATACAAAATATTAATCACTAATTATAACAAAGTTTAATAGATAATTATATAATAATATAAAAAAAAGTTTAAAATTATTATAATAAATCCCACAATAAATATTAAATCAACGAACTAACATAAGCAGAAAAAAATTCAAACATATGCAAATATCATCCATACAATTAAAGGTTCGGTTTTACCAACCTAGAATGCAGTGACTCACTTAAGCTGCTGCATCCCTTTGTTCTTCGTGCTTTTTCTTTTCTTTCTCTAATGTGATTGCCTGGATGAAAACCTGATTCTGAAGGCTTAAAGTTTATTTGTTGTTGTTCTTCGATGTGAAGAACAACAACAACTTTATGAGAGATTTTTTTGTAAATTGTGGATTCTCCAAATGATTTTTGATGGAGCCTTCAAGGTTTCTTTGTTGCTGTTCTTCGATGTGAAGAGCAACAAATTTAGGAGAACTCTAGTGAGTTGTGGATGATTATGAAACTGTGGATGAAAAATAGTGTGAAAGAGTGGTCTATTTATAGTTATAATTAGATCAATAAATTAGGAAAATAAAATTGATTGGAAAATAAATTTTCCTTGGTCACCAAGCTAAACCAATCATAAGATGAGTATGACACAAATTGATACTAATTGACCAATAAAAAGCAATTAAACATAAAAGGAAATATTTTTGTTATTTATTATAATTTTTGCACTCAATTTTGGTAAAAGTGCATAAAATCAAATAAATGTTTTTCTATTTAAAAAATGCATTAATTAAAAGTACGAAAATAATATTTAAATAATAAAAAATGGCTTTTTTTATGATATTTTTTTAATATTAATGGAAATCAAAATAGTAACATATAGACATAAAAATATTCAAAGTGCACCCAGTGAGATTCAAATCCATGACCTTATATTTGCAAGCTTTATTCCTTACCAATTGTGTTATGTTGCTTATTTAAAATACAAAGCCAATTGAAAGTATATGAAGGCGAACAAATACTTGCTATTTAAGAAATATGAATAATTTAAAATAAATTATTATATTTTTAAATTAACTTGAAAACAAATATTTATAAAACCCCAAAATATTAGTGTAAACCAAAAGAATTTTATAAAACTCCAAGTTTGAAAATAATTTTGACTGTAGCACCAAGGTAGGCAAATTTGAGGTATGACACAAACACCAAGAAGATTCACGCCAGAGATTCTCTCAAAGATAAAGGAGGAAATCGAAATACTCCTCAGATGTAAGTTCATCAGGACTACAAGGTATGTCGAATGGATCACAAATATAGTACATGTTATTAAAAAGAATGATCCTTAAGGGTTTGCATTGATTTTCGAGGTTTGAATTCTACAACCCCAAAGGATGAATAGCCAATTCATGTGGTAGAAATGTTGATTGGTTCAGCCGCAAGTTTCGAGTATCTTAGCATGCTTGATGGATACTCTGGATAGAATCAGATATTTATTGCTGAAGAGGATGTGCCCAAAACGACTTTTCGATGCCCAGGGACATTAGGCACCTATGAATGGGTGGTTATGCCTTTGATTAAAAAATGCTGGGGCAACTTACCAAAGGGCAATGAACTCTATATTTTATGATTGTATTGAGACTTTCATGCACGTTTACATTGATGACATAGTTATAAAATTCATGTTAGATGAAAGTCATTTAGATCACCATCGACAATCATTCAAAAGAATGAGGAAACATGGGTTGAAGATGAATCCCCTTAAGTGTTCCTTTTCTGTGGACAGGTGATTTTTTGGGCTTTGTGGTCCATAGGAAGGGAATAGAGATTAATCAGAACAAGACGAAGGCCATCATGGAAGCAAAAATGCCATCAACGAAGAAACAATTGCAATCTCTACTTGGGAAAATAAATTTCTTGAGAAGATTTATTTCAAACTCAAATGGACACACTCATGCGTTCTCTCCCCTTATGTGTTTGAAACAAGGAGGATTCGAATGGAGGCAGAAAAATCAAGAGGACTTTGACAAGATCAAATAATACCTTGTTCAACCTCCAATATTTTCACCCCCTTGTAGAAATAAAAGTATGAGATTGTACATATCTGCACCAGATGTAACCATAGGAAGTATGCTCGCTCAAGATGATGATAATGGCATCAAAAGAGCCATCTAATACCTTAGTCAAGTACTTAATTATGCATAGATTAGGTATAGTATTATAGAAAAAAATTTCTACGTTTTTACTTTTCTTGTACTAAGTTGAAATATTATATAAAACCAGTTGATGTGTATGTTTCTTCTCACTTTGATATTATTAAGCATATGCTCTCAAAGTCAATCCTGTATAGTCGAATTAGAAATGGACACTTGCCCTGACTGAGTATTCCTTGACTTTCATTCCTTTAAAAGCACTGAAAGGACAATTAGTCTCAGATTTTATTGTTGACCATGCAGTGGTTAAAGTTCCTCAGAATTATGTGGAACTAGAACCTTGGAAGTTTTTCTTCGATGGTTCTACTCATAAACACGGAACTAGAATTGGAGTTTTAATTATTTATCCTGAAAAAATTCCAAAAAAAATCAAGTATAAAATTGAAGGGCCCCTTATTCAAAAAATGAGGCTAAATACGAGGCTTCAAAAAATTTGGACTTGAAGTTTGGATGGAATTGGGGGCAACTAGGGTCGAAATAAAAGGAGACTCTGAACTGGTGATTAAGCAAATAACCAAGGAGTACAAGTGCATAAAAGAAAAATTGATAATGTACTTCATTATTGCAAATAGTCTGCTTCAAAAATTTGAATATGTGGATATCAAGCGCATCCCTAGGCTAAAGAACCAAGAAGCCAGTGACCTAGGCCAAATTGCCTCAGGATACAAAGTATCAAAGGAGAAGTTGGAAGATTTGATCAAAGTACGAGTAAAGGTATTGGCCACCAAACTGTCTCCATCAGATTTAGAAAACTCAAGTTTAGGGTATGCAAACGGAAAAAGTTTCAAAGTATTAAACATTAATAATTTGGAAGATATAGACTGGAGGAATCCAATAATAGAGTACTTAAAAAAACCCATCAATAAATGCATAAAGGAAAGTTAAGTATCATGCACTAAGCTACATATTAATGGGTAACAAATTATTCAAGAAAAATAAGAAGGATTCATTCTTAAATGTTTGAGTGAAAACAAAGCTTATTTAACATTGTTGAATGTACACGGTGGGCATGTGGAGCACATCAAGTAGGTCACAAGATGAAGTGCCTTTTGTTTCGATATGGCATGTATTGGCCCACCATACTGAAAGATTGTATAGATTTCACCAAGGGATGCCAAGAATGCCAAGCTTATGCAAGTATTTAACAAGCTTCTGCAAGTGAATTGCATTCTGTAATCAAACCATGGCCCTTCAGAGGTTGGGCACATGACTTGGTTTGAGAAATTCGACCGGCCTCATCCAAAGGTTAGAGGTACATTCTAGTGTGAATCCATTATTTTATGAAATAGAGTGATGCAATAGCTTTGGTGAATGTTGATCAAGATACTATTATTGAATTCATCCAAATATATATATATATATATATATATATATATATATATATATATATATATATATATATATATATATATATATATATATATATATATATATATATATATATATATATATATATATATATATATATATATATATATATATAGTTTAAAATCCCATAGACCATTACAACTGATCAGAGATCAGTTTTCACTGGTCGAAAGATGCAGGAATTTACTAATGAAGTGGGATTCAAATTATTGAATTTTACACCTTACTATGGCCATGCAATTGGGCAAGTCCAAGCTGCGAACAAAGTAATTATTGTTTTAATAAAGAAGCATGTGGGAAGGAAGCAAAAGAATTGGAATAAGACATTGGATCAAGCTTTGTGGGCTTGGCCGGCATCTCCCAAAGAAGCAACCAATACTTAGCCGTTTCGATTGACCTTTGGGCATGATTCAGTTCTGCCAATAGAATTACATCTATATTTAGTAAGAATCTAGAGGCAAAATGCAAATCCCTCTGACTATTATTGGGAAATGATGATGAATTAATTGGTTAACTTGGATGATGAAAGATTGCATGCTGTGAAAATCCTAAGAAGACAAAAAGAAAGAATAAATAAGGCTTACAATAAAAGAGTCAGGGGAAAGTATTTTTGAATGATGATTTGGTTTGGAAGGTAATACTACCAATGGGTCGAAAGAACAAACTATTGGGAAAATGGTCCCCAAATTGGGAAGGACCCTTTCGAATCATTCAAACATTTTCAAACAATGCTTACGAAATAGAAGAATTGGAGAAATATTGAAGAATCCAGAAGATAAATGGAAAGTACTTAAATAAGTATAAACCTATGCTTTAGGAATTACAGATTGTAATGAAATAATAAACTGAAAATAGGAAAGCCAACATGGTGTTCCACAAAAATGCCAAAATGGCTCTGCTTCAAATTTACATATTAAAAATGCATAAAAAGAAAAGTGATAATACTATAAATTTCAAGAAATCAAAATGGAAACTTAGTCTTCATTTTGTCGTATTTAATCTTCTCCAACCTCAACCTATATTTAATTGATGATTGGACACCCAGAAGAGCATAAACTTCTTCCCCCAATTTTTCAGCCTTGTAAACATGTTGGACGCTTTGTGCAATCTCCTTGTCAATTTGCGTGTGATCCATATTTTTGATTTCTTGTTGACGAGCCTCTTCTTGAGAAATATTATCTTGTAGTTACTGGATTTGTTTTTTAAAAAGAGATATGGAGCGAGTGTAGACATCAAAGTCTTCTTGCGTCATATTAAAATATTTTTCCATTTGTTCAACTTTGTTAGAGGTTTCGAGAGCTTTATCCCATTCAGCCGCTTAGTAGCTTGCATATTTTGAAGCTTGAACACAACATCTCGTTCCTGATTGAAGTCTGCACTGATCTGATCAATCAAAGTGCTAATGTCTATCAAGATTTCAGCCACTTTAGGAGGACATGTTACTATGTTGCTTTGGTTTATTAATTTCTTTAACACATAGCATGCAGTGGCATCATTCTTCAAAGTATTGAATAAATCATCTTCAAAGATTTTTCTTTAACTTTTTAAAGAAGTTTTTCAAATGTTTCAACATTTGAGCCTATACTTGAGGTAGTTGAAGGGCTGAAGTGACCTTTATCTGATGGAGGTCCTTTTTTGGTCATCATTAAATTCATGTATTCAAGAGGATTCTTTTTCTTCAAAGCCTCCATATCCTCATGAAAGGGTGTTGGTTAAGCATTGGTGTCATCTTGGTAACCAGCAGAAGTGGTAGTTTATTTTGAACCAACAGGGGCATTTGTGTCTTCTTCCTCTTCGTCTTGGAAGTATTTTTTTTGTTATCATTAGACATATGCTCATCCTCATCAAGTAGAACTTCATCAAACTTTGCCATCTTTGGAGAAGAATTAGTTGAATTGTCATCATCTTGTTCTTCGTTGAAGGAATTCTCTGGTCAGAAGTTTGGTGTTCCTCATGATCACTTTCCGAATCATCTGTTTTTTATTTCTGTGGCAAATGCGGAGAAGGTTCTTTGCAAGACTGAATTTTTTCTAACTTATTCACATCAGTGGAAGATCCTTTGTTATAATATTTAGCAGATAAATGATGGTATGAAGGAATATTGTTGTTAAGAGGAACTTCGTATTGAATAGGAGATTACGTAGGAGTTTTTCGAATGTTCTGCAAGAAGAAGAATGTGGGTTAAGTTGAGTAAGTGAAATGGTTGTTGAAGAGAATAATGCGAATAGTTCATACCTTCAATCCTTCAACTCCAGGGCTCAAATTTTCGCTCTCAATTTGTTCCAGGACGAAGTTTCCAGATGGCTGAGAAGTGCTTGTCTTTTTGATTGGTTGGGGCAATATTTCGATTGTGATGATATTTTGGGGTTGAGAGGATGCATCAGATAGTTTCGATTTCTTCTTCTTGGTCTTTTCTGGCTTTAAAGTAGTGAGAGATACATCTTCATCAACTTCGATAGTCTCTGAGATCTCTATAATTTGCTTCCTCTTCTTGGGAGTAGCAGGAGGTTTTCGACTAACCTATAAAAAAAATTAAAGGGATTAGTATAAAAATACAATAAATAAAGAAATAAAATACCATATTATACCTTAGAAGTTTTCTTTGGTTTCTCAATCTCTGGAATATCACTCTTTGATGAAGCAGTGGTTTGTTTAGGTGTATCTGTTGATCCTGTCATCGAAGTAAATTTTTCGTTCTTCGGTTATTTCTTTTCGATGGCTAAAAGAACATTACAAGATGGTTCATGTTAGTATCAATCACGAAAGAGAAATGATAAATATGATTGAAGTGATCAAGAGATGCTTTGGTTCCACACCTTCACTTTGTGGGGAAAGCATTGTGACATGATTTATATCATAGTTAAGGAAGCCTTTGAGACTGTCTAATGTATGCTTAGTCGAAACTACTCGTTCAACACGTTTTTGAGACTTTTGTTTTAAAAAAATTATGATAATGCCTCACGTGGCCAGATATTAACCACGTGTCGCCCATTGATAAATTGTGTGATTTTTAATATCCTTGTAAAATATTAAATTAATTACTTGTTATTTTAATTAGGCTAAACAAAATAATTAAAGGGTGTGTTAGAAAATTGGAGTTAGAAATAAGCAAACAAAAAATGACACTTAGGCCCAAAACCAAGAAATATCCTAAATAAACAATAATTATTAATGAAACAAATCAAAAAAACAAAAAAACAAAAAATGAAGAAAAATTAGGGTCTGTCGCCCCATTTCATGTTTCATATGTTATGACTTTTCAATTAAACCGCACCCAATCAGTATGTGACACATGACAAAGATATTAATAAAATGATAACAAAATAAACAAAAATTAAAAGGAAAGAATTTGTGTAAAATCTCAAGTATAATATCTCTCTCTCTCTCCTCTTATACATTCTTTCTACTTTACAGTAAAATATTATACCCTTTCTTCTTCTCCAAGAAAAACTTTAAAAACCTTATTCGAGGGTGGTAGTACCGGAAAGGCCGGACGGCGTGGGTCCTGTGGCGATGTGAGCGTGAGAGGGGTTCTTTGAGCAGCGGCCTGGATTTCCATCCGAGAAGAAAGTGGCGGTGTTCGAATGGAAGGATGCCGATCTACTCACGGTGGAATAAGAGGTTGAAGGCAGCTGAGCGCAGCCGATTCGGAGGCTGAGTTCGTCGGATCTGATCAGTTGATGCTGTGACAGGGAGGTCAACTGCGATTGAAGTGGAGGATTATCGTGAGCTGTAGGCGGAATCGCGTGAGGTGGTATTGCATCGCAGGGGTGAGAATTGAGAAGCAGAAACTGCAACGTCTCTCTTGTGGTAGTCTGTGGAGAAAAAAGACTTATCAGAGTGTGCAGGTATTGTCGATTTGATTCCGAGATTTATTGTTCTCCTCTGTTTCATCTTCTTTTGAATTACTGTAAAACAAAGTTGAATTTGTATCGATGCATTGTTAGTCAGGGAAATTGAAATTGTTTTGTTTAAGTGTTATGTTGTATTGTTAGTGAGTTCCGTGAGTTTGTACATTGTTTTGTTATGTAATATTGAAAATCTTTGGATATTTGAAAGTGTGATGGTGGTTATGAAACTTTATGGTATAATGGTCTTGTTGCAAGTTAAAGAATAATGAAGAAAATTGGTTAAGTTTGCTGCTAGTATTGATTATTGTATCAAGTTGTGTAATGAGCTTTGTATGGGTTAGTTTTCATTGTAAAGAACAAAACATGAAACTAGGAGGAGGTAATTTTTTTGGCTTTTCGTTTTGGTATCCTGACTCAAAAATAAATAGTTGTAACTCTTGAAAAGAAATATTTTCTTTTTGGTGTATGTTTGTAAAAAAAGTGTTGTACGAATCATTTGCATGTTTCATAAAAATGTAAAAAAGGGACAATGAAGTGTTTAGGTTTAGATGTGATATTGTGTGAAAGGATGTGTACGAGTTAGCGAGAATATACAGTGTATAAAAAATTGTTAGTATGATAATAAATAAATAAAAACCACCATCATAGAATTATTATTCGGTTTAAAATCAATTAAAAATTGTTACTATGATAATATAATTTTAAGAAAAAAAACGCAACCATCAGATATATTGTTTATCATATGTTTTTTTTTAAAAAACAAACAAATTAAAAAAAAAAAGGTGAGAGGCCCCATAGTTTAATCATTGGTCAACATGAAGAAATTTGAAAATGTGTGAAGAGAAAAAAAGAGTTGAAATATTGTTGATGTTGCGTGTAGTAAAATAGTGAGGATTGTTGATCGTGAAAATTGGGGATCGTGTGTGAAAAGTTAATGAGATTGTTGTCTGATACAGTCAACAACCTTAAAGTAAGAAATATTGTAAAAACAAGATAGTAAATTTGTGTGACGGGTGATTGTTGATTTTTTGATGTATTGTGGATGGGTTTTTAGGATAAATAAGAGTCTTATTTATAGACCTGAATTAGGTTTAGAAAAAATTAGTAAGTAAGTTATCCAAAATGAATGAAAAGTTCAAGGCTTGATCTCCAAAAAGAAAAGAAAATTAATAACAAAAAAAAAATAGAAAAAAATGTTAAAAGTGCAACACAAGAGATTCAAACCCGCAACCTCATACTTGCAAGCTTCATTTCTTACCAACTGCGTTATGTTACTTATTTGAAATAAAAAGCCAATTGAAAATACATGAAGACGAGTAAATATTTCTTTATTAAAAAATACAAATGATTTGAAATAAATTATTATATTTTTAAATAGGTTTGGAAGCGAATATTTATAAAAATCAAAGAATATTATAATACCAATGTTGAAAATATTTTTGACCGTTGAAATAAAGGACGGATAAATTTGGGATATGGCACCACGGGCGTGAGGGGTGCTAATACCTTTCCCTCGCGTAATCGACTCCCTTATCCAATCTATCGGTTGTTTGATTTTGATTTCAACCTTCTCAGGTTTACTCGATGTTCACCTTTCTCTTCCCGTGGGATAAAAATGTTCGATTGCAATTTCATTGATTTTCTCTCGATGATTTTCTGCCGGCTGCTTCACCACTTCTTAAGGGTACAAGTTAAATCTCGAGCCACCAAAACCACCACCAATAGATCAAAGGCTTCAAAGAGAAGCACCAAAACTCTTGTCAATCCTAGAACAAAGTCAAAAATCTTGATATGCTATTAGTTAACACAAAGGATAATATTTTGAAGCTAATCATAGAAAATACATGAATTCGCCATTGATCAATCTAGAAATCATTTCTAAATTAGGTAAAAACTCTTTGTTGGATATGAGTTTCCAAACACACGAGGGAAGGTGAATTGTGTTCGATTAAAAAATTCATTTTCAAAACAAAGTTTTTTACAAAAACAAAGTTGAAAACCCTTCTATAATACAATCAAATTAAAAGGTAGTGGAAACAATAAAGAGAATTTTGCAGTAGAAATAAATAATTGGAAAATAAAAAAATTAAGGGATAATAGAAAACACTTGAATCATAAAGAATCAATTTTAATGATGTGACATAGTGTTAGCTGAGATTTTCGACAAGGTCTTAAAATATAGCAAAAGCAAGTGGAAAAATAAAAAAAATTTAATGAGGGAGTCATTTCAAGGCGAAAGGTGTGGTCGACATGTGCAGGGATGAATGGTTTACACGACACATGCAAAGTAGGAGTGGAAATCTCGTCTGGCAGAAGTTGTGGACTTAGAATATTTTTCTGTAGAAAGATAGGTGGTTCGCCTAAGGCAGTATCCGATTCAAAGCGGTTACCTTAAACAAACATGGTGTCGTAACCGTTCATGATCTCGTCCCCATAATGGAAACATGCAAAACCGGTTAGCAAAAATCAGAGGATACGTGTCGCATCCTGAAGAGAAACTCACCATAAAAAAATTACTTATTTGTATTATAATTAAAGTTTCATCAATAGATTTAGGGTGTTCAAACTTACTATCAAACTCACATAAAACTCAGAGTATCCAACGAAGTGTAAAAGGAGTTCTACGAGTGCAATGTACGTTTGATCATCAAATTTCAATTAATGCAAAGTTTTTCATTCGGTTTCGCTTTACTTTCCTTTACATTTTCCAGTCAAAGCCTTTATATTTTCAGTTAGGTTTTTACTTTTATTCATTCCAAAAATCATAACGTGATTTCGACCACGATCAAAATTTCCCAAACGCTCACCATTCTTACTGTATTTGAAAAAGTCTAAGCATAGTATTTTGAAATTCACTAGTTGATTTCACAAAGAAACCTTTAATAAGAGACTAAGGTGTTTACAAATTTTCGGGGTAAACAAATTGGCACACCTAGTGGAACATGTGCTAATATTTTTCGAGTGTTTTGTTAATTTCAGTATTGTTTTCATGTTGTATAGTTTTTTTTCATGAAACTAATGTTTGTTTATGCATGAACTTGAGAAGTGGGAAGAAATTGTCTAAAATGTCACGTTATAGCACAAACAACAACACTTCTAACCCTACACAAAGTAATGCTCACAATATGGATGTTATACTAGTTTGTACCACGACACAAAATGCAACAATTTTGTCCTACGTGAGGATATCTTCCGCCACTGGTTCAACAACAACAGTTTCGTCAGCACCAGTGCACTTGAAGGGTTATTCTTTTAACCCCTCGAGAGCATTATTTCAAGTGGGATTGTTGCCCCCTTCAGGATATTGTCAATACAACATGCCTCAGTCAATGATGGTTGACCTTCAGTCGAACATGTCGATGTATGATGATAACATGATGGTCACCAATACTAGTGGTTGATCAAGGGGGTTAGCTACATCCCTCAAACAACACCAACAATGAATACAACTTTTATGATGGAGTTGAGGAAGCAGATGGGCGAAAGTGATCTTGATGTTATAAATAACATCACTCAATAAATGTGTATTATCTTTAACCCCATGATCGATCAAATGAGCCAAATTGTTGAATCTTTCGGTGTTCTCCCGATTCAGCCTCGACCAATACCCCAAAGGTCAAACATGAAGTAGGTCGATACGCTTGATGATGAGGCATCCCTAGTAAATCAGGAATAACCTACAAGGTTTCGAACGCAAGAACCTACTTCTAATGAGGAACAAGAATACATAGAGCAATATAACCCTAGACATGTGTTAGTGCAAAGAAACCAAGATGTTGATCGCGTTATAAGGAATGCTAATTACAATAACCTAGTAGGGCAAAATAACATTGAAAGTGTGGTTGAAGAAGTCATGGCCCATAGTGTCATACCCCAAATTTTGACCTAAGATACCACCTCCCATCTGCATTATTACATAGCAAGCGTTCACAAGCGATTCAACCTTTTTTTTGCCAATTCTCTAGTCAGATTTCAAAAATTCATAACTTCTTCAAATTTCAACAATTTTTTAGTGGTTCTTTTACATATGATTCTCCTTTGCAACAACTACAACTTTTCTTTACAAGTCAAGAGATGATTATGCTTTGAAAATCCACCAAAAAAATAGAAACGTTAGAGATTGTTGTGAATTTAGTGAAATTTAACTGGTTTTGCCTGACTTTATTAAATCATGATTTTTTTTCATTTTTTATCATCTTTCTTTTATTCTTATTTTTTCATAAAAAAAGAATCCTAAAAAATATTTAGTTCATGCTATCTTCATTTTATTTACGTTTTTATTCAAAATATAAAAAAATTAGTTTCCTTAAGTTTCATTTAGTTTTTTTGTTCTTGTATCATTTAAGTTAAAATTATAGTCTTTTAGATTTAATTTAGTAAAAAATCTCAAAAAATAGTAATTTCACATTCTTTTATTTTATTTTGCAAGTTATTTATGTTAATTTAAAATTATCAAAAAAATCTTAGTTACATATAATTTATATTTTTGCATCACTTTATTCGAAAAAACTCAAAAATTATAAATCTGCCCATATGCTGCAAATCAGTCCAAATCCTGCTGTGTTACTGCTGCCCAATTTCCAGTCCAAAAACCTGTGAACACCAGTCCAAAACCGGCACAAGTAATACCAAGAAAACAGTCACATAATCTCTGCTGCCCTGTTATAAGACCAGCACATCAGTCCAGAATTTGCATCAAATAACACACACCAAAACCTGTATCAAAAAGCCATAAATCAGATCATCACATTTGTTCAAACTCACCAAACTTTCCCTCCCAAAACCTCATTCTTATTCACTATAAAAAAGGCAGATATAACAATCGAAGAAGAGGGTGAGCGAGAAAAAGAAAAGGCAGTTCACAAAGAAAAAAAACACAAACTTGCAGAAGCACAAGCCTGCATAACTCAAAGCCTGTTTCGAACTGCAAGCACAAACCTGCATAACTCAAAGCCTATTTCGAACTTGCAGAAGCACAAATCTTCATAAACTAAAGCCCTCACACCACAAGCTCGAACCTTCATTCCATACAACATTCAACTTCATTCACTACCTCAGAAGCAAACCTTCTAAACTGCACCATTTTGTACCAAGCTCGAACCTTCATTCCATATAACATTCAACTTCATTCACTACCTCAGAAGCTCCTCCAACCTGCCATGTTGAACCGAATCTAAACCATACAAACTCACTGCAACTGAACAATCATACACCATATCCACTATGAACCTACAAGTTTGGATTGCACAAAAAACCAAGCTCCAATCATACCAGCAAACTCGCACCAACACCGACGCGTAGCTCGCAACAATAGTGTTAAAATTTTAGGAGAAAAGGGGAGAAAAGAATCTGCAGAATTTGAAGAACAAGCAACATTTATTGTCTACAGTTTCATAAGAAATCAATTCTATTACAAGATTTTCCAACAAGATTTTCAGAAGAGCAGAAGGAATTAAAAGAGCATATTACCTCATCTCTGGATTTCTTTATTATTTCATCGTCAAAAATTGAAATCATCAGACTTGCTCTGATCTTGTAAGTCTCCCTACTTTTTTTCTCAAAATCTGTTGCTATGCTTGTTATAATGATATATGCTGTGAACTAGTTGTCGTTGCTGCATTTTTTGTTGTTGATGTTTCAATAAACCAGAACCCCTGAGATTGTTATTGTTGTTTCTCTTACCATGAATATTTGTCGCCTTGTTGATTTGATGTTTAACTGCATGAAAAAACCAGAAGCAGTGTTGTCGTTTGATTTCGATTTAGAGGGAGAAAGAGTTCGAAAGAGGGAGTAGGGTGTTCGATTTCGATTTAGGGAAGAGAGTTCGAAGAGAAAGTTCGAAAGAGAGATCGAAAAGAGAGTTCGAAAGAGGGATCGAAGAGAGAGTTCGAAAGAGAGATCAAAGAGAGAGTTCGAAAGAGAGATTGAAGAGATAGTTCGAGAGAGAGATCGAAGAGAGAAAAAAGAGAGTTCGAAAGAGAGAAAAAAAGAGAGTTCGAAAGAAGCGTTGTTCGATTTCGATTTCAATCCCATGCTGGACCTTTATTTCGTTTTCAGTTTATAACCCAATTAATTAGTTTAGTTTTATAATTTATTTAAATCTTGATATTTCATTTTTAGTTTGGTCCAGATTTTAGTTAATTTTGTTAGTTTTTTTAACTAGTCTTTTATTGATAAGTTTGTAAGTTATCTCTTTGAATTTATTGCCCCTTATGATGTTCCTCCCATGATACATGTTGGTTGAGTTTGTGATAATTTAGATTTAATTCCATGGCTTCTCTCTTGGTTTTCTTTTAAAATCTTGGAGTGTTTATACTTTTAGTTTTAATCTTCATGTTGCTTGCAAAATCCAAGGGAATTGTTTAATTTTTGTCGACTTCATGTCATCAAAAAAACATCGTGCGAATACCCTCATTCATCCTCCGTTTATTATTTCGTTAAAAACTTAAGATAATTTTCCCAAATATTCAATTTTTCAAAACTCACACCTTTTAAGTCAAAACTTCGACAATAGGTCGTCGTATCTTCAAAAACTCGTCCATACCCATTTTTGGCCAAAACAATTTATTTTTAATCAAACAAACATTTTAATAAACAGATATTTCAAAAGGTTCCTATAGAATACTATAGATGCATTGGGTGCTAATACCTTCCCATTGTATAACCAACCCCCAAACTCTAGACCTCTTTTCAAAAACGCCTTGTATTTTCATTACTTTTAAAGTATTATTTTACATTGCATATTTTAGGGTTTTATTTCGCTCTTTTCCATTTTCCCTTGGAAACAATAAAGCGCGGTGGAGACTCTTGCTTTTGTGAGACAAATTAATTAATAGTTCGATCTCCGATTTACCCCGCTACATTTTTTATCGCTATAGAATTGGCGACTCTGCTGGGGACAGATTGACCTCTTGATGGTCCATCCCTAAGTGGGTTAAGCCTAGTTTGTTTTATCTATTTTATTATTATTTGATTTGTTTGATTATGTGTTTATATTGGGGTTGTTTGGGTTTTTTGCAAAGGACGAATCCTATACCCGGATTAAGTTACACTTAAGGATAGGACGGGCGGTAGTCATGTTAACTTTGAGGGAGTAATCCCGAATAAGGAGGCATGAAATCCCCCACTCAGTGGAAGGCCCTTTTGAACGTAATATTTGTTTACCGAGTAATCGGGAAGACATTATTATTTTTGACCTGGGAGCCAGAGAAGCTGAGAACCGTAGAACCCTAACCCATCTTGGACTTTTAGGTGTAGCGCGGAGATTATAACGGAGTAATCCGGAAGTAGTTGTTACGCGATGCTACGCTCGTACGAGTTTCTCTTGAGAATATTGCTAATTATTGAGTAATCAAGACGTTGGTAATATCCGAAGGAGGAATGTTGACTCCGGGAACTATTAGAACCTTGTCTTGCAGGTGTGATTAAACTGTTAGTACATACCTTGGGGTGGGCTTTACCTTTGACTCCATGCACGAAACGTCGAACCTTTGAACCCCATATTTGTGAACTTGTGTGTAACTGTTGCATTATCATTCATCCATGCATCCATCAACATTTTTTGAAAAAAACTATCAAAATGAACGATCATTTGCATCGCATATCATGCATCATCCAACATTCCACTTCACATGTTTTCTAGAGTCTTATCCTTGTTTCTTTTTCCACTTCGGTAAATTGTCAAGCTGTCTCATCGATACGATACCCGAGCCAATCGACAGAGGAAGATGGAAGATCTAGAACAGGAAAACCACGAGCTTCGTGAGGAGGTCTCTACCCTTCGTGTCGGTATGGAGAAACTAACTGCGCTGGTGGAAAGTTTGATGGCTGCTCAGAATCAGCCATCGACTAGGGATGTCAGTTTGGACCTGTTAATGGGGATCCCCGCGGGGAACGCCCTGTTCGGGGCCCCAAAGATGGGGAATTTTCCCCCGTGGGGGCGGGGATGGGGAGAAAAATTCCCCCGAGAGAATTTCGGGGACGGGGACGGGGAATACACCCCCCGCCTCGCGGGGACCCCGCCCCGCCTATTATTTTAATATAGTTAATTTAATATATATATTATTATTTTGTGTTCCATTAGTATTTTTAATAAAAAATAATAAATGTCAAATACTAGTATTTTTTAATAACATAATAAATATGTGAATTCTTTGTGCTTTTTATTTTTATAGAAAATATAAACATTTTAAAAAAATAAAATATTAATGAATAAATGTAGGATCTATGGGGATCCCCGCGGGGAACGGGGATCCGCGGGGAACGGGGATGGGGATAGAAATTCCCCCGTGACGGAGATCGGGGACGGGGACGGGGAATGAATTTGATGGCGGGGAAAAAGATGGGGAAGTGTCCCCCCGGCCCCGCCCCGCCCCATTGACATCCCTACCATCGACTGCGGCTGCTGAGATTCAGACTTCAACTACTGTGGTTTATGAGATTGTCACCGTTCCAACATCTGTGACTCAAATCAACTCTCCGCTTCAATATCAGATGCCAAAAGGTTTTCCGTGGGGAATGCCTTATAACTTTGTGCCAGAAGGGTATCAGCCTGTCGTACAGCCTTTGGTTCAACCTATTGTGTCTGTTCCTCAACCGGAGACAACTACTATGCCGCCTGTAATCCCGTCTGTGGCACCTTTCCTCAACCAGTGATGACAACTATCGCTCATGTGGTTCATTCTATGCCATACATGAATGAACCTGCTTATCATGCCGAGCCTGCTGAAAGTCTGGGTCTTTTCGATAGGATGGAAGAATTTCAAGACCAGTTTCAAGAGATGCAGAGGGAGATCAGAGCGTTAAAGGGGAAAGATTTGTTTGGAAAGAATGCTCATGACCTGTGTTTAGTTCCAAATGTAAAGATTCCAGCCAAATTCAAATTGCCGGACTTTGAAAGGTATAAAGGTGATTCGTGTCCGCGTAGTCATTTAACTATTTATGTGAGAAAGATGTCTACATATTCTGATGATCATAACTTGTTAATTCACTACTTTCAAGACAGTTTGACTGGTGCCGCTCTAAAGTGGTATATGGGTTTGGACAGCACTCGGATCCGTAATTTCAACGATCTTAGTGAAGCTTTTGTTCGCCAGTATAAGTACAACGTCGACATGGCGCCGGACAAAGATCAACTCTGGGCGATGTCCCAGAGAGACAGAGAGTCCTTTAAAGAATATGCCCAGAGGTGGCGCAAGATTGCTGCTCAGATTTATCCCCCTCTTGAGGAGAAAGAAATGACAAAGATATTCCTGAAGACTTTAGGTTCCTTTTATTATGAAAGAATGATTGCCAGCACACCCAGTGACTTCACCGAGATGGTAGGTATGGGCATGCGGTTGGAAGAAGGGATTCGTGAGGGACGTTTGGTTAAGGAAGGAAGTCCGTCTAGCAGTATCAAGAAGTTTGGAAGTGTTTTCCCTAAAAGGAAAGAACAAGATGTTAGTGTAATTTTCCCTGGGAGACCAAGGAGAGGTTATTCACATGTTGCGGCAGTCACTCCGGCTGTCCGCCCAACAATGGTGACCCCAACTCATCAAACCCCACCAATTCAGCAACGGCCATTTCAACAGCAGCCTCGACAACAGGCTTATCAATTTAATAACCAGAATCGTTCACCAAGGAAACCGCAATTTGATGCCATTCCCATGACTTACACTGAGTTGTTCCCTGCTCTGATCAGAAAAAACCTCATAACGACGAAGCCTCCTCCTGTCGCACCGAATAATACTTCTTCGTGGTACAAGGCGGACCAGTTTTGTGAATATCATCAAGGGTCACCGGGGCACAACATCGAAAATTTCTTTTCTCTAAAGGCGGATGTGCAGAGGTTGATTAAGAACGATATCTTGTCTTTCAAGGATGTTAACCCGAATGTTAGAGATAATCCTTTGCCTCGACATGGGTCAGCATCAGTGAATATGGTGGAAGGTTGTCTGGGAAAGTTTCGAGTTTTTCAAGTTGAACACATAAGAGATTCGTTGATCAGGTTACATCAAAGCTTAAGAAGACTTGCCTTTTTTAGGCATCATCATGATTATGATGTTTGTGAATTTTGTTCAAGAGAAGTTAATTGCCCTATTGTAAAGGAGGACATTCAAAAATTGTTAGACCAGAGGGTTATCACTATTACATATGACAGAGATCCGGTGGATGAAGTGAATGTTATAATACCGCAATTCAACTTGCCTGAACAAATAGAGATCATTTACGATAATCAGACTGCACCTGTTGCTCCTTTAATCATTTATCCACCTGGTCCCGTGCCTTACAACTCAGACCAAGCTATACCGTATAAGTATAATGCCACAATGATTGAGAATGGGGTAGAAGTCCCTATACCAACAATGCCATCTTTTGTTAACATCGCTGATGTGAGCAGAGTTACGAGAAGCGGACGTGTCTTTGCAGCAGTACCTTTGAAGAGACCAGAAGTTCAAGTCAGGAGGCCCATACCGGCATAAATTCCAGCGAGAAATGTTGAACCCAGGGTTGAGGTAGGCCGATCCAATGAACCTATCTCACACCCCGATGATGATGAGATTCTGAAGCTCATCAAGAGAAGTGAATACAAGATTGTGGACCAACTATTGCAAACTCCTTCCAAGATTTCTTTGCTTGCTTTACTGAGAGATTCTGGTGCCCATAGAGAAGCTTTGATGAAGGTCTTGGACCAGGCATTCGTGGATCATGATGTGACGGTTGACCAATTTGATGGAATTGTGGGAAATATTACTTCGTGTAACAATCTTGGTTTCAGTGATGAAGAGCTTCCAGAGGAGGGAAGGAACCATAATATGGCTTTGCATATCTCAATAAGTTGTGGAAATCATACTTTATCAAGTGTGCTGCTAGATACAGGTTCGTCGTTAAATGTAATGCCAAAAACTACATTATCTCGACTCTCATATCAAGGTGCTCCCATGAGACCTAGTGGGGTAATTGTCAAAGCGTTTGATGGTTCTAGGAAGACTGTCATTGGTGAAGTGGATCTTCCTATAATAATTGGTCCTCATACTTTTCAGATCACTTTTCAAGTAATGGATATTTGTGCCGCCTACAGTTGCCTATTGGGTCGTCCATCGATCCATGATGCAGGGGCAGTCACTTCCACGCTCCATCAAAGATTGAAGTTTGTAAGGCATGGAAAGCTAGTAATGATTGGTGGAGAGCAGGCTATGGTTGTAAGCCATTTGTCATCTTTCTCTTTTATTGATGCTGATGAGGATGTTGGAACCCAATTCCAAGCTCTATCTGTTGCTAATAATGAAGTGAAGAAGCAAGGGACATCTATTTCTTATTTTGAGGATGCGCGACGAGTGGTTGAAAGTGGTTCGGCTGAAGGTTGGGGCCAGGTGTTGACTTTGCCCGAGAACAAGTCTGGAGAAGGTCTTGGTTTTCATCCCGTGTCTACAAGAGTCAAGCAGGAAACAGTTATCCGTCTGATACAAGAGGTTTTCTGAAGTGCAGGTTTTATCCATCCGACACCTCCTGAAGTTGATGCTATAATGGGAGACGATTCTGAAGAGGATTTACCCGACTTTGTAACGCATGGAGTGGTTTTCCAGAACTGGATTGCTGTTGATGTTCCTGTTGTGATGCACATTTCTGAGTAATGTTTTGTTTTATTTTTGAAAAAAAAAACTTTCGCTCTGCCTAAGGCGAAAAAGTATTTGTGTCGGGCTATGTTGAAAATAAATCCTTTTGCTCTGCCCAAGGCAAAAGAGAAAATGTCTGGGCTCTTTGTTTCAAGTATTGCCCCTCATAAATAAAAACGTTATTTTGTCCACTACTGTTTTATTTTTCACTTTTTCTGGGAAATAGTAATGAAAATTAATTGGTAGTAATAGGAAAATATAATAATCTTTTATTTTACCTGTACAACATTCATATTAATCGTTTTCTAAAATAAAGCATAATCATATGTGCATATTAATCCATGACTTAACCATTGAAAACAATGATCCTATTCCCCCTCCCAACTTTGAAATCCCTGTGTTCGGAGCCGAGGAAGAAGATAGTGAAGAGATCCCTGATGAAATTTCCCGTTTGCTTGAGCACGATGAAAAGACTATTCAGCCGTTTGAGGAGCTTATAGAGATGATCAATTTGGGTGATGAAGAAGATAAAAAGGAAGTTAAGGTCGGAGCATTGCTTATCCCAGAGGTCAAAGAGAAAATGTTGGAGCTTCTCAGAGAGTATGTTGACGTGTTTGCTTGGTCCTACCAAGACATGCCAGGTTTGGATAACAATATTGTGAAGAGCCGTTACCTGAAGAAGGACCCGATCCCGAATCTCGTTGGGGTTTGATATTTGACGGAGCTGTGAACTCTTATGAAAATGGAATTGGGGCAATCATCATCACTCCCCGAGGTACTCATATCCCGTTCACGGTGAGATTGAAGTTCGACTGTACGAACAACATGGCTGAATATGAGGCATGTATTATGGGTCTCGAAGAAGCAGTGGATCTAAGGATTAATATTCTTGATATTTACGGAGACTCGGCATTGGTAATTAATCAAATCAAAGGAGAATGGGAGACTCGTCATCCTGGTTTGATCCCTTACAGAGATTATGCTAGAAGATTGTTAACCTTCTTCAACAAAGTAGAGTTACATCATATCCCTAGAGATGAAAACCAAATGGCTGATGCTTTAGCTACTTTGTCTTCAATGTTTCAAGTGAATGGTTGGAACGATGTGCCTACAATCAGAGTTATGCACCTCGATAGACTTGCTCATGCGTTCTCAGTAGAAAAGGTCACCAACGACAAACCATGGTTCTATGACATTAAATGTGTTCTTCAAACTCAAGAGTACCCGCCTGGGGCATCCAATAAAGATAGGAAGACGTTGAGGAGATTGGAAAGTAGTTTCTTCCTCAATGAATAAGTATTATATAAGAGGAATTATGACATGGTCCTACTCAGATGCGTAGACAGACATGAAGCAGACATGCTAATGCAGGAAGTACATGAAGGATCCTTTGGCACTCATGCCAACGGACATGCAATGGCTAAAAAGATGTTGAGAGCTGGTTACTATTGGATGACAATGGAATCTGATTGCTGCAAATATGTGAAGAAATGTCATAAATGCCAGATTTATGCGGACAAGATACATGTGCCACCGACCCTCCTCAATGTTATCTCTTCACCTTGGCCTTTCTCTATGTGGGGTATTGATATGATTGGAATGATTGAACCCAAAGCTTCAAATGGTCATCGTTTCATCTTGGTAGCGATCGCTTATTTTACTAAATGGGTGGAAGCAACATCTTATGCTAATGTAACCAGACAGGTGGTAGTCAGATTTATCAAGAATCAGATCATTTGTCGATACGGCATCCCGAGCAAGATCATCACTGATAATGGTTCGAATTTGAATAACAAGATGATGAAAGAGCTTTGTGAAGAGTTCAAGATTGAACATCATAATTCTTCTCCCTACAGGCCGAAGATGAATGGGGCAGTTGAAGTTGCTAACAAGAACATCAAAAAGATTGTCCAGAAGATGGTGGTAACTTATAGAGATTGGCATGAAATGCTTCCGTTTGCTTTACATGGATACCGTACTTCAGTTCGAACTTCAACAGGTACAACCCCGTTTTCCTTAGTTTATGGCATGGAAGCAGTACTCCCCGTGGAGGTTGAGATCCCGTCTATGAGAGTTTTGATGGAAGCTAAACTTTCTGAGGCTGAATGGTGTCAAAGTAGATATGATCAGTTGAATTTAATTGAAGAAAAGAGATTGACAGCGTTGTGTCACGGTCAATTATATTAGCAGAGAATGAAGAAGGCTTTTGATAAGAAGGTTCGACCACGCGAGTTCAGAGAAGGTGACCTTGTGCTCAAAAAGATATTATCTTTCCAACCTGATTCTAGGGGCAAGTGGGCTCCGAATTATGAAGGACCGTATGTCGTTAATAAAGTTTTCTCTGGAGGTGCCATGATTCTCACAAATATGGACGGTGAAGAGCTCCCGCGCTTCGTGAACACCGACGCAGTCAAGAAGTAATTCGCCTAGGTTTGAGTTGATAGTTCGCTAAGTTGAAAACCCGAAGGGGCGGCTTAAGCAGGCTTTTGGTCAGACCGGCTGTGGCATTTGAGCACATTTCGGAATTCGAAGTTGTTAGGGAGAATAGTGATCATTGTTTTTGTGTAACCCTTTCTTTCATGTACTATTTCCCAAACTTTTGTAAACCGTTGGAGTCGCGTGGTTAGTGAACTACTATCTTATTAATGAAATTTGAGCATTTACCTTTTGTGGGCAAAATTTCAATTTTACGGTAATATTTGAAACAAAGTTATTTAAAGTATTCTTATTTTAAAAATGTGTCGTGAATAATGAAAGGAATATTAACAGTTGTTCCGAGGATGGTCAAGCCATGAAATGCAAAACAATACAGTAATTTATCCTTGCATGATGAACATGTTTTCTTTCAAAATCGTCATGAGGTGTTGGTTGTGTAAACTTTTGTTTCTAGTGGTACTAAGTTTGGTGACTCCCCAACTTTTCCAGTTAAGCGTTGTTTTGGTTATCTTTATTTGAGCAAATTTCTGAAGTGTGGTACGCCTTGTCTCATGCCAGTGGTTTATTGGTGTTAGAAGATTGGATTTGAATACTTTTATCCCAGAAGATTTGAGCCTTGTAGCGTGATACGCTCTGACGTTGCTTTTTGGTTCCAGTTCCAGTTATTTTCCGTCTTTTTAAGATTGGCCGAGTATCTATTATTTTGTGATATCTTATCATCTTCAAGATATTTCGTCTGCCTGTTTCGTCAGCATAACATTCATTCATTCATTTACACTTATATCACCCATGCATATTCACATTTGTCATTGATTTTGGGTCGTATACCTTGTTTATGTTTATTAAGACAATGTACATGTTCTTTCCAAGTAGAATGTTAGCTTAGGAAGAAAATGTGCTTCCTTTCTAAATTCCCCAACTGAGCTAATCCTCGTGGATGATTTTTTGATTTAGTCTTCCTTTTCCATTTCTGGATAGGATGAATCCCCAATCGAGTTATTTTCTCATTGGGGTGAGTCTTGTTTGACTGTTTTCTCTCTGGTTTATTCCTGGAGAGAGATGTTGTCTCTTGCATAGGCTATCTCGTGGTTTTCTCCAAGCTAGGCAACCTAGATGAATGGTGCATTTATTTTGCACATTTGAGTATTTGATCTCCTCGGGAAGGATCTATTCATGGTTCCCTTTGACGAAGATTTTATTCTCTGGCAGTGTTATCGCAATTTTCTTCTGAATTATCTTTTGGAAAACGGCAAGCGGCAGTCTCTTCATGAGCAACTTGTGCATTATCTTTTTTGCAGAAAACGACAAGCGGCGGTCTCTTCATGAGCAACTTGTACGTTATTATTTTTTGGAAAATGACAAGCGGCGGTCTCTTCATGAGCAACTTGTGCGTTATCTTTTTCTGCGGAAAACGGCAAGCAGCAGTCTCTTCATGAGCAACTTGTACGTTATTATTTTTTGGAAAACGGCAAGCGGTGGTCTCTTCATGAGCAACTTGTACGTTATTATTTTTTGGAAAACGGCAAGCGGCGGTCTCTTCACGAGCAACTTGTACGTTATTATTTTTTGGAAAACGACAAGCGGTAGTCTCTTCATGAGCAACTTGTACGTTATTATCTTTTGGAAAACGGAAAGCGGCGGTCTCTTCACGAGCAACTTGTACGTTATTATTTTTTGGAAAACGACAAGCGGCGGTCTCTTCATGAGCAACTTGTGTGTTATCTTTTTTTTGCGGAAAACGGCAAGCGGCGGTCTCTTCATGAGCAACTTGTACGTTATTATTTTTTGGAAAACGACAAGCGGCGGTCTCTTCATGAGCAACTTGTGTGTTATCTTGTTTTTGGAAGACAGCAAGTGGCAGCTTCTTTATTTGAGCAGCTTGTATGTCATAGTATTTTTGGAAGACAACAAGGTGCAGCTTCTTTATTTGAGCAGCTTGTATGTCATAGTATTTTTGGAAGACAGCAAGTGGCAGCTTCTTTATTTGAGCAACTTGTATGTCATAGTACTTTTGGAAGACAGCAAGTGGCAGCTTCTTTATTTGAGCAGCTTGTATGTCATAGTATTTTTGGAAGACAGCAAGTGGCAGCTTCTTTATTTGAGCAGCTTGTATGTCATAGTATTTTTGGAAGACAACAAGTGGCAGCTTCTTTATTTGAGCACCTTGTGTATCTACAACCATATTATTATTTCAGCATTAATTGGTATCTCTCCGGAAATCTCGCAGAGAAGTTTGTTATGAATCTTTATCTTCAGAAGTCGGTAATCCATTATCAGCAAATTTGGTACATCTTTTGTCTATCTTTGACCTTGAGTTGTGAACTCACTGTTATTTTGGGTCAATAATCTGTTTTTGTGGCCTATGCAAGATGCCTTCTTTGTTAGGGTCAGAGGTCGTATTCTCTCAAATTTTTATTCGCCGTCAAGAGTCTATCATTTGAAGTCGATGGCTCATTTCCCCAGTAGTGTATAATCTATGTTCCTGTGGTTTGTTGGTGTTTGGTTTCTCCAGCATTATCTTGTCTCATACAATATCATTCTCTGTGAATTTAAATACTACATTCATATCACAAACATAATGGCGGTATCTTAGGGCAAAAATTGCATATTATGTATTTAAGTACCTTCAATCTCGTCGAGACGAAGATTTTAATCTTCATATCTCCAGATAGAAGAAACTTAAATAGGGGCAGCTGTCATACCCCAAATTTTGACCTAAGATACCACCTCCCATCTGCATTATTACATAACAAGCGTTCACAAGCGATTCGACCTTTTTTTGCCAATTCTCGAGTCAGATTTCAAAAATTCATAACTTCTTCAAATTTCAACAATTTTTTAGTGGTTCTTTTACATATGATTCTCCTTTGCAACAACTACAACTTTTCTTTACAAGTCAAGAGATGATTATGCTTTGAAAATCCACCAAAAAAATAGAAACGTTAGAGATTGTTGTGAATTTAGTGAAATTTAACTGGTTTTGCCCGACTTTATTAAATCATGATTTTTTTTTTCATTTTTTTATCATCTTTCTTTTATTCTTATTTTTCATAAAAAAAGAAAATCCTAAAAAATATTTAGTTCATGCTATCTTCATTTTATTTACGTTTTTATTCAAAATATAAAAAAATTAGTTTCCTTAAGTTTCATTTAGTTTTTTTGTTCTTGTATCAATTAAGTTAAAATTATAGTCTTTTAGATTTAATTTAGTAAAAAATCTCAAAAAATAGTAATTTCACATTCTTTTATTTTATTTTGCAAGTTCTTTATGTTAATTTAAAATTATCAAAAAAATCTTAGTTACATATAATTTATATTTTTGCATCACTTTATTCGAAAAAACTCAAAAATTATAAATTTGTCCATATGCTGCAAATCAGTCCAAATCCTGCTGTGTTACTGCTGCCCAATTTCCAGTCCAAAAACCTGTGAACAACAGTCCAAAACCTGCACAAGTAATGCCAAGAAAACAGTCACATAATCTCTGCTGCCCTGTTATAAGACCAGCACATCATTCTAGAATTTGCATCAAATAACACACACCAAAACCTGTATCAAAAAGCCATAAATCAGATCATCACATTTGTTCAAACTCACCAAACTTTCCCTCCCAAAACCTCATTCTTATTCACTATAAAACAGGCAGATATAACAATCGAAGAAGAGGGTGAGCGAGAAAAAGAAGAGGCAGTTCACAAAGAAAAAAAACACAAACTTGCAGAAGCACAAGCCTGCATAACTCAAAGCATGTTTCGAACTGCAAGCACAAGCCTGCATAACTCAAAGCCTGTTTCGAACTTGCAGAAGCACAAATCTGCATAAACTAAAGCCCTCACACCACAAGCTCGAACCTTCATTCCATACAACATTCAACTTCATTCACTACCTCAGAAGCAAACCTTCTAACCTGCACCATTTTGAACCAAGCTCGAACCTTCATTCCATATAAATTTCAACTTCATTCACTACCTCAGAAGCTCCTCCAACCTGCCATGTTGAACCGAATCTGAACCATACAAACTCACTGCAACTGAACAATCGTACACCATATCCACTATGAACCTACAAGTTTGGATTGCACAAAAAACCAAGCTCCAATCATACCAGCAAACTCGCACCAACACCGACGCGTAGCTCGCAACAATAGTGTTAAAATTTTAGGAGAAAAGGGGAGAAAAGAATCTGCAGAATTTGAAGAACAAGAAACATTTATTCTCTACAGTTTCATAAGAAATCAATTCTATTACAAGATTTTCCAACAAGATTTTCAGAAGAGCAGAAGGAATTAAAAGAGCATGTTACCTCATCTCTGGATTTCTTTATTATTTCATCGTAAAAAATCGAAATCATCAGACTTGCTCTGATCTTGTAAGTCTCCCTACTTTTTTTATCAAAATCTGTTGATATGCTTGTTATAATGATATATGCTGTGAACTAGTTGTCGTTGCTGCATTTTTTGTTGTTGATGTTTCAATAAACCAGAACCCCTGAGATTCTTATTGTTGTTTCTCTTACCATGAATATTTGTCGCCTTGTTGATTTGATGTTTAACTGCATGAAAAAACCAGAAGCAGTGTTATTGTTCGATTTCGATTTAGAGGGAGAAAGAGTTTGAAAGAGGGAGCAGGGTGTTCGATTTCGATTTAGGGAAGAGAGTTCGAAGAGAGAGTTCGAAAGAGAGATCGAAAAGAGAGTTCGAAAGAGGGATCGAAGAGAGAGTTCGAAAGAGAGATTGAAGAGAGAGTTCGAAAGAGAGATCGAAGAGAGAGTTCGAGAGAGAGATCGAAGAGAGAGAAAAGAGAGTTCGAAAGAGAGAAAAAAAGAGAGTTCGAAAGAAGCGTTGTTCGATTTCGATTTCAATCCCATGCTGGACCTTTATTTTGTTTTCAGTTTATAACCCAACTAATTAGTTTAGTTTTATAATTTATTTAAATCTTGATATTTCATTTTTAGTTTGGTCCACATTTTAGTTAATTTTGTTAGTTTTTTTTAACTAGTCTTTTATTGATAAGTTTGTAAGTTATCTCTTTGAATTTATTACCCCTTATGATGTTCCTCCTATGATACATGTTGGTTGAGTTTGTGATAATTTCGATTTAATTCCATGGCTTCTCTCTTGGTTTTCTTTTAAAATCTTGGAGTGTTTATACTTTTAGTTTTAATCTTCATGTTGCTTGCAAAATCCAAGGGAATTGTTTAATTTTTGTCGACTTCATGTCATCAAAAAAACATCGTGCGAATACCCTCATTCATCCTCCGTTTATTATTTCGTTAAAAACTTAAGATAATTTTCCCAAATATTCAATTTTTCAAAACTCACACCTTTTAAGTCAAAATTTTGACATTAGGTCGTCGTATCTTCAAAAACTCGTCCATACCCATTTTTGGCCAAAACAATTTATTTTTAATCAAACAAACATTTTAATAAACAGATATTTCAAAAGGTTCCTATAGAATACTATAGATGAATTGGATGCTAATACCTTCCCATTGTATAACCAACCCCCGAACTCTAGACCTCTTTTCAAAAACGCCTTGTATTTTCATTACTTTTAAAGTATTATTTTACATTGCATATTTTAGGGTTTTATTTCGCTCTTTTCCCTTTTCCCTTGGAAATAATAAAGCGCGGTGGCGACTCTTGATTTTGTGAGACGAATTAATTAATAGTTCGATCTCCGATTTACCCCGCTACATTTTTTATCGCTACACATAGTGCTCTTAACGCTGGCCTTTACTGGCCTAATTATACATCCACTTTACCTTATTACGTTCATCCACTAGAATTATCCAAGGGATGTAAAGTCCCCAAGTTCACTAAGTTCATCGGTGATACTAATGAATCAACTATTAAACACATATACTGGTTCAAAATTGAGGATGGCGACATAGCCAATGATGATGTTTAAAAATGAGGTACTTTCCTAGTTTTTTGACAAAGAACACCTTCACGTGGTTCACAACCCTTACTCCCAACTCCATATGAACTGGGATCAACTAGAATGAATTTTCCATGAACTGTTTTATATGGGTCAGTCAAAGATAAGTAAGAGTTGTCCAGTGTTAGGAAGAAGTTAGACACTCAGTACCTTAGAGACATGACACGACTAGCCGATAGGATTCACCAAGTCGAACTCTTGAAATCTGAAAAAGCCAGAGCTTCTAAACCACATAAAAGAGAGAAAGTTGTGTATGTCGACACTAAGGAATATACCTCAGAATGGGTCAATGATTACGTAGAGGAGGGCAGAGTTAATGTGGAAGAATTAAAGCCAGTTCCTTCACATGTGTGTAGGGTTTTGAGACCCTTGAACGGTAAAAAACCTTGTCAAACCTAAGAATGGGAATTTTTTTGCTAAAACTTATACTTTTGATGTCACGAAATGCGATGAAATATTTGACATCTTAGTGTCTGATGGATAGATTATAGTGCCCTCGGGCCTAAACAATCCTCCATTAGAACTAAAGAAAAAGAGAGGTTTTTGTAAATACCATAATTTCTTGGTTCATAAAACTTCTCAATGTGTTCTTTTCAGGGATTTGGTGCAAAAGGCTTTGAAGGAAGGGAGGCTGAAATTCGATGAATAGCTAAAGACCTTAATGTAGGTTGATGGTAATCCCCCTCAAGTTGGCGATGCTAACTTCATTGAGACTGTAGAAATCATGATGGTAGAGGCTACTGATGGCCTTGAGATGAATATGGATACAGGAAAACAAGAGGAAGAGATGTCTTAAAAAAATGTCGCTAAGATGATTGTTGCATCTGGGATTTTCATCAAAGCGCGAACCGAGGCTGAAAGGAGAGTCACCATCAATGTTATTTATCCCAAGAGAGGTAAAGGAAACATTGAGTACTCCATTGGATCCACTTTATTTGTTCTAATCTAAGGGTGTATAAAATCTATGTCTAAAGCTTAGTGCTAAAAAGGGAATGCATGCAAAGTATATACAAAAAGAAAGTTTTTATTAGTCGTGCCCCCTGCGGTTGTGAACCTTTAATGTCTACGTACCACCCTTCGTGCAGTGGGGGATCAAGGCACTCATAGTTCTCCTTAAAAGTTTTGGTTGGTTTCATGTTTTTTATGAACGATGTTATAAAAGTATGTCCTTTTTGAAAAGGTTTTAAAAGAAAAAGTCTGAAGACAAAAAGATTTGCATTGGTTGGTGTTTTTTACCTTGAAAAAGGATTTGAGATTTGAACCACACTGTAGAGGTAGAAATGTTGATACTAAGCCATTGGATTGACTTGACTCACACAAATCAAATTAAAAATCTCCACCGTGCTTTATTGTTTCCAAAGGAATGAGAAAAGAGCGAATAACCCAAAAAGAGGGGGAGAGAATCTAAGTCTGGGGATTGGTTATGCAAAGGGAAGGTATTAGCACCCTAAAGGGGGAGAAGATTTTTAAAATTAAAGAAGATGGGAAGAGATGAAGGGACTATCCTAAAGCATAAGGTGAAAGCTAAGAAAAAGAACTGTCTAACCAACAAGAAGCCAACACTTGACATAATGAGTCAATATAGAATTCCCATCCTTTAGACTTGAAACCAAACAAGCAAAGATAATAAACCTCTTAAGAAAACCAAGCTTCAATTGCATTAAGTCTTCACAAAAATTGGTCAAACCTGTTCTGGATCCATTCAACCTCTGACAACTTGGTTTCCATTATCACATGTAAAGAGGAAATATCAACCTTAACGGGGAGCACTACTTCCATGCCATACACAAGGGAGAACGGGGTTTCCCCCGTTGAAGTGCGGACAGATGTTAGATACCCATGTAGAGCAAAAGGGAGCATTTCATGCCAATCTTTATAGGTAACAACCATTTTCTGGATGATCTTCTTGATGTTCTTATTAGCAGCTTCAACAACCCCATTCATCTTTGGCCTGTAGGGAGATGAATTATAATGGACAATCTTGAATTCTTCACAAAGTTACGTCATCATCTTGTTATTCAAATTTGATCCGTTGTGGGTGATAATCCTTCTTGGCACACCATACCGAGATATGAGATTGTTCTTTATAAAGTGTACTACCACCTGCTTAGTAACATTATTATATGAAGCTGCTTCCACCAATTTGGTGAAGTAGTCAATTGCCACTAAAATGAAACGATATCCATTCGACACCTTTGGTTCAATCATTCCAATCATGTCAATACCCCACATAGAGAAAGGCCACGGGGAAGAGATAAAATTGAGAAGCGTCAGAGGCACATGAATTTTGTCAGCATAGATTTGGCATTTGTGGCACTTCTTTGAACATTTATAACATTCAAATTCTATTGTCAGCCAATAATAACCTGCCCTAAGCATCTTTTTTTCCATCTAATGTCTATTGGCATGAGTGCCAAAGGAGCCTTCATGGATTTCATGCATTAACATGTCTGCTTCGTGTCTATCCACGCATCTGAGCAAGACCATGTCATAATTTCTTTTGTATAGCACATCTTCATTGAGGAAAAAGCTGCATGCCAACCTTCTCAATGTCTTTCTATCTTTATTTGACGCACCAGTAGTATATTCTTGAGCCTGGAGAAAACACTTAATATCATAATACCAAGGTTTTTCATATGACATTTCCTCTGTTGTGAACACATGGGCCCGTCTATCCAAACATCGCACTGTGATACGAGGCACATCGTTCCAAGCATTCACTTCATACATAGAAGCCAAAGTTTCCAAAGCATCCGTCATTTGATTTTCATTTCTAGGAATATGATGGAATTCAACTTTATTAAAGAAGGGTAATAATCTTCTAGCATAGTCTCTGTAAGGGATCAAGCCATGGTGACGAGTATCCCATTCTCCTTTAATCTGATTTACTACCAAAAGCTGAATCTCCATACACATCTAGAACTTTGATTCTGAGATCAATGGCCTCCTCGAGACCCATGATGCAAGACTCATACTCTACCATATTATTGGTACAATCAAATATCAGCCTTGCAGTAAAAGGAACGTGTGATCCATGAGGAGTTATAATTATATCACCAATTCCTTTCCCATAAGCATTCACAGCTCCATCAAATAAAATACCCCATCGGGATTTAGGATCAGGACCTTCCCCCGACAAAGGTTCATCACAATCTTTCACTTTCAGAAACATAACATCCTCATCATGGAAATCATATTTAACAGACTGATAATCACCCACCGGTTGGTGAGCAAGATAATCCACCAACACACTGCTTTTGATAGCCTTCTGAGTATGGTATTCAATATCATATTCAGACAATAACATCTACCAGTGGGCAATTCTTCCAGTAAGAGCAGGATTTTCAAAAATATACTTAATTGGATCCATTTAGGAAATCAACCAAGTAGTATGATTCAACATATATTGCCGCAACCGCTTTGCCGCCCAGGCTAGAGCACAACATGTCTTTTCCAACATAGAATACCGTGACTCACAGTCAGTAAACTTCTTGTTGAGATGATAAATGGAATGTTCTTTCTTCCCTGTTTCATCTTGTTATCCCAAAATACAGCCCATAGAATTATCTAACACTGTCAGATACATAATCAATGGTCTTCCTTCAACGAGTGGGAGCAAGATAGGATGTTCAAGCAGATACTCTTTAATACTTTCAAATGCCCTCTAGGAATCATCTGTCCACACACAACCTTGATCTTTCTTTAACAACTTAAAGATCGGTTCACACGTTGCAGTCATATGGGAAACAAATTTGGAAATGTAATTCAACCGCCCAAGGAAGCCTCTAACTTGATTTTCAGTCCTTGGTGCAGGAATTTCTTGAATTGCTTTGACTTTATCAGGATCAACTTCAATTCCTTTTTGGCTGACGATGAAACCTAACAATTTCCCTGATCGGACACCGAAGGTGCATTTATTTGGATTTAAGCGGAGACGATATTTCCTTAAACATTGAAACAATTTCAACAAATCTTCTACATGCCCTTCTTCAGTCTTGGATTTGGCAATCATATCACCAACATATACCTCAATTTCCTTGTGCATCAGATCATGGAATATGGTTGTCATAGCCCTCTGGTACGTTGCACCAGCATTCTTCAACCCAAAAGGCATCACTATGTAACCGAATGTTCCCCAGGGTGTGATAAATGTTGTTTTTTCCATGTCCTCAGGAGCCATTCTGATTTGATTATATCCGGAAAATCCGTCCATGAACGAGAATACTTTGAATTTTTCTGTACTATCAACCAACATATCAATATGTGGCAATGGAAAATCATCTTTTGGACTAGATTTGTTTAAATCTCTATAATCAACGCACATGCGAACTTTTCCGTCTTTCTTTGGTATTGGGACAATATTGGCAATCCATTGAGGGTACATTGATGTTACAAGAAAACCGACATTAATCTGCTTTAAGACTTCTTCTTTAATTTTTACTGCCATATCTGGGTGAGTTCTTTGCAATTTCTGCTTGACTGGCGGGCACCTGGCTTTAGTGGAAAATGATGCTCCACAATATCCGTATCCAAACCCGACATATCTTGGTATGACCAAACAAAGACGTCCACATACTCTTTCAACAACTCAATTAACTTGCTCTTTACGTCGGGATACAACAATGCTCCAATCTTGACTTCCTTCGGATCTTCCTATGAACCCAAATCGATTGTCTCTAACGGTTCTTTATATGGCTTAATGGCACTCTCCTCGCGCTCAAGCAATCGTGAAACCTCTTATGGAATTTTATCATATTCTTCTTCTTCGGCCATATACACAGGATATTTAAGGCTGAGAGAGGGTGCAGGGTTATTGTATTCAACAAGTTTTTTAATTAATCTGCATATATGATTTATGATTGCTTTTAGAAACTGACACATATATCAAGTGATTATGCAAATTTATTTACAGTTATTATTTATTCCAAAAGGGTTTTTTCTGATTACCATTTTCCAAGAAAAAGTAGAAAATAAAAACACAATTTGAGAATCAAAGACAACTTTTATTAATGATTTTAATGATCAAAGCAAACAGATAAGCCCATACAAAATCAACTCTCATCTTGGGTAGAGTGAAAGATTTTTGCAAAGATTAAACAAAAACAAATTACTTTGAGACATGGATGCAAGAGGGAACATCAATAGTGACCCAGTTATGGACTCTGACTCCATGTGTCACATAATTTGGCATTTCCTGCTCTTCTTAATCCTCCACAATCGCATTGATCATTGAAACAGTTGGATGAAGGTAACCTCCGCTGTGAAAGATATCCTGATATTTGCCCAAAGTAGACTTCGGATTCATGTTCTCACCTTTGTCATTCTTCGTAGAGAATCCCAAACCAACCCTATTCTTGTTCACCGGCGGGTCAACAATCTTCCCCTATACTTTACTAGGGCCATTACACACAACCTGTTGAGCATATTTGAATGAAGCTATATAATTTTCATTTCCTCTTATATTATTAATGGATAAAGCTTGGAACTGAGTTCTAACAGCAGTTTCATCTGCTTCCACAATGCTAAAAGAGGATAAATGAGATATTAACAATGCTTGCTCTCGATTTATGATAACCACTTTTCCTTCATGCATGAACTTCAACTTTTGGTGCAAATTTTAAGTGACAACCCCTGTCTCGTGTATCCATGGTCGTCCCAGTAAATAGCTATAAGCGGGCACAATATCCATAACTTGGAAAGTAATCTGAAACAAGTGTGGGCCTATGTGAATAGGCATATCCACTTCCCCAATAACAAACTTCCTTGATCCATCGAAAGCTTTTACAATTATACCACTTGGGCGCATGGGAGCTCCTTGATACTTTAGCTTCATCAGCATGCTCCTCGGTATGGCATTTAAGGCAGACCCATTATCAATTAACACATTCGAAAATGAATCGTTCTTACAGTTCATGGATATATGGAGGGCTAGATTATGATTCCTTCCTTCGTTAGGAAATTCGTCATCATATAAGCTTAGGTTATTACAGGATGTAATATTCCCTACCACACTGCTGAATTAGTCCAACAACATATCACTTTCCATGAAGGCTTGATCCAACACTCTCATTAAAGATTCTCTATGGGCAGAAGAATTCATCAACAAGGCCAGAATAGATATCTTTGATGGTGTTTGCAACAATTGATCTACGATCCTGTAGTCGCTCATCTTGATAATGTTCAATATATCATCCACATCATTTTCTAGAGTAGCACCGCTAGATTCCCCCACTGCTCTCTTAGGTTCAGCACTTTCAACAACCTTCTTATCAGTACCAACACTTCCTTGAATAACCGGGGCAAAAACACGGCCACTACGGGTCACTCCACTGGCTTTAGCAACATTCTCGACATTAGATAAAGGTTGGATGGGAACTTCCACACTATCCTCTAGAATAGTAGAATTGTATTTGTACGGTACGACTTTGTATGATTTGTAAGGAACAAGACCCGACAAGTAAATCACTACTAGAGAAACAAATGGATTGCTACAATATTCAATCTCGATAGAGGCGGGATCACTGAAACATGGCACAATAACATTCACACCTTCTTCAGAATATTTAGCCATCTCATAATCATTACTGGAGATCATATCTTCATATGAGGAAAATAATTCATCCGTAGAAGCATATTTTTCATCTAATATAGTCTCAGCCAAGCAATCTTCAATCACATTAATCACATTGTAATAATCTCTATGGCCTGAAACCTTGATAGTACCATTATCCAATAACAACTGAATACCTCTTCACACAATGGAGCAACCTCGAGAATCTCTGCAGCAAACCCAACAAGATCCATAGTGGTGTTCTACCTGACCATCCATGTGGCAGAAGGTAGCATGCAATTGCACCAAATCATCATTCATATGGTTCACGTCAAAGACCCGAAATTCTCTAGGACATCCAAAGACCATGTTCACTTATTCCTCGTATTCTTCCCTAGGCCTGATTATATGAATGAGGCCTTCATCCATCATTTCCTAGAAATCAGCCTTTATCTTATCACACCCTTGTATATCAGTACTGCATATACCACAACCAGCATGGTCATGCGTATAGTAACTAAACTCGCAAAGGTTGGCATGCATTTTTACCAAGTCACCTCTGACCAGGTTGATATCAAAGATCCGGAAGTCCCCCGGACAACCAACAACCATGTTGACAACATTTTCTCCTCCATGCTTTGGCAAAGGATTATCTTTTACGTTAAGGCCGATATCTTTAAAGGATAAAAGGCCAGATATCACCATTTTTTATACCTCTGATTTTAGAGGATAACAATTTTCCATATTGTTCTCTGGTGCACCCTGATGAAAAGCACATGTCTGTTCTGCCTTATAATACCAAGGCAAAGGTGATGGTATAGCGGGGGGTGGCCTGGTCTGAACCAACTTTTTCTTAATCAATGCTGGGAGTAACTCTGCATAGCTAATGGGGTAGAGTCAAAAGTCTCTCTCCTCTGATTCTTCCCTTGATTTCCCTGAGGGGCTGGTATTTGATAAGCCACTATGGTCAGAGTCGTATTGACAACTGGAGTTACCGAAGCAACCTGTTGGTGGCACTGATGATTTATTCTAGGAGTATTAACCCTTCTCTCTTGAATAACATCATTTGTCTCTCCTTCTTTCTTTTTAGCAAACCTGTGTGATGGTTTCTTCGTACTTCCAGAATTTTCACTTCTTTTCAAGCGACCCTCTCTTACAGCTTCTTCCAAACGGACACCCATGCCCACCATCTCGGTAAAATTACTTGGCGTACTCGCCACCATTCTTTCATAATAGAAAGTACCTAGAGTCTTTAGGAAAATCTTCGTCATCTCTTTTTCTTCCATTTAGGGGATCACTTGGGCGGCCACTTCACGTCATCTCTATGCATATTCCTTAAATGACTCTTTGTCTTTCTGGACCATTGCCCTGAGTTGATCACGGTCAGGTACCATGTCCATATTATATTTGTACTGTCTAATAAACGCTTCACCCATGTCATTGAAAGTATGAACATTGGCACTATCCAGGCTCATGTACCATTTCAATGTTGCACCAGTCAAAATATCTTGGAAGAAATGAATTAACAGGCGTTGATCATCGGTGTGAATATACATCCTTCTCAGAGACATCACAAGGTGAGCACGGGGACAGGTATTGCCCTTGTATTTCTCAAATTCCAGTACTTTGAACTTTGTAGGTATTTTCACATTTGGAATCAAACACATATTATTCACATTCTGCCCAAACAATTCTTTTCCTCTGAGGGCCTTCAACTCTTTCTGCATTTTATCAAACTGATCCTGAAAATCATCCATTTGATCATAGACACCCAAGCTTTCACTTGGTGGAGGAATAGGGAGATAAACTTCATCATTAGGAAATGGTACAACATAGTGAATCCCATTTCTCACAGCAGGAGTAATATGCACCATAGGAGGTGCAGGAGTAGCAGCAACTTACATAACTGGAACAACTTAAGTGTCAAGATTGTAACCTTCTGGCATGAAGTTCTCTGGAATTCCCTATGGATAACACTGAGGCATGTGATTCTGAATGACAGTAACTGGAGCAACAGAAACAGGAATTGTCAGAGCTTCAGAAGTAACCGTTGTCTGTTGAGGTTGAGCAATTGGTGGCTGATTATGAGCATCCACCAACGATTCCATCAAAGTAGTGAGACTGGCCGTACCAGCCTTCAGAGCAGTAACTTCTTCGCACAACTCATGATTCTCTTGTTCTAGATTATCCATCTTCCTTATGAAATTAGCTAAAGTATTATACTAATGAGACAACTTGCTGAATGAAGTAAAGAAAGCTCAGTAAGACACCTGGGTATGAATAGAAATGCAAGAAGTATGTATAATATGATGAATGATATGCAATGCGCATGATTTATTTTATTATTAATATTTCAAGGAACTGAAAGATTTATAGATAATTTGCAAATATTAAAGGACTAACACATTTGAAATACTGAAAATCTCATTATAATAACTTCAAAACGGATTACAACTTTTTAGTACAAGTTTAAATAATTCCAAGTACAAGATAAGATAAGAATCTAAGATCCTAAGAAAATAAAGCTGATGAAGATCACTCCACACACTGATGTTTCCATATGAGTCTTGCAATTTGAGCCTTCAATTGCTTGTTCTCTTCTGCATACCTGTCGGCGAACTCTTTCTAATCATTAGAGTCGGGAAGTGAGCAACTAAGTCCTAATTGAGCTCTAAAGGAAAATAAATCCTCTTGCCTCTCCATCATCTTTATAGCACGACTCTCGAGAATCTCGATCAGATCATCTTTTTCCTTTAGGTTTGCTCGGTAGGAAACTTCTAAAGTCTGACACTTATTCTTCCAAGCTTCCTTTTCCTACTGTATCCTGACTAGGGAAAGATGTAGGTCTTCCACATCATCAAAAAGGGGAGGAGTGGTCTTCACAAACACATCAGACATGGGTGCTTCACGAGAATACAACATCTTCAACTGGACGGCTCTTGCTTGTACCCACTGAAGATAAGGCTCCAAAGAAACAACCCCTCTAGGTCCCAAGTCCTTCCTACTCTTCCTGTGAATATGACGCCAAGCTTTTGAAATCTCCTCTTTAGCTTCCTTATGAACCTTTCCCTCTTTAAGGAATAAACCACTCAAATGAATACTATTTGGCTTATCCATCATCGGATATCCAAGCTATCATCGTGCAAGAACGAGATTGTAGTTAATTCCTCCCTTTGTACCAAGAAGAGGTACATTGGGGAAACTACCATAACTTTCAACAATCTCTACATCATGGTAAGCCTGATGGTACCAAAAAATATCTAAATGAGTGAGGGTCATAATCTTCGGAGCCCAACAAGGTTCCTTTTTGACATCCCAGAAAGCATCAGACCGAGGCAAGTGAGAAATAAACCACTGATACAACAAAGGCGTGCAGCAAATGATCATCCCTCCATGGTAATAATCCCTAAGATGAATAGAGTAATAGGCATCACCCAATAATGTAGGGAATGGGTTCCCAATCATAAAGATCCTGATGGCATTGATATCCATAAAATTTTCGACATTGGGAAATAAGAACAACCCATAAGCAAGTAGAGCAAAGATGGCCTCGAAAGCAACCATACTCTTCATTCTAGCAAAATAGCGAGCTTTCTCCAATAAGAACTGAGCGGGTAATACTTTAATCCCTCCTTTGGTAGTCATGTGGGCTTCAACCTCAGCCTTCCCCAAATGGATCAAAGCAACAATCTCATGGGATTTTGGCTCCCCCTTCAAACTGGTGAAAGGAGCACGATCGATAATAGATAAACCTAATAGATAAGAACACTCTTCCAATGTAGGCATAAACTGATAATCAGGGAAAGTAAAGCATCGATAAATTGGATCATAGAACTAGACCAAAGTTGAGAGAATACCCTCCTTCATCCCGAGCTTCATAAGAGAAATGTTGGATCCATACTTTCTACGAAAGTCTGTAGAACTCTCGATCTCGGGAATCAGACTCATCAACTCAATTATCTTGGCATCTTTGAAACTATACTTATTAGTCTTTCTTTTTCTAGAATCCATAGTCAAAAAGTACCTGAGATATTTGCAAAGAGTCAACTTTTAAGTCCCTTGAAACAAAATGTTTTAAAGGATGCTCACGGGTGCATGAATGCACGATGCAATAATCACACACAAGATCACAAACATAGGGTTCATAGGTTCTAAGACACGAGCATGGGGTCAAAGGTACTACCCACATGGTATGATCTAAAAGTTTATCACCTATCGAACAAGGTTCTAAGAGGTTCCCAAAGTCTACATCCTTCCTTCGGATATTACCAACTTCCCAATTGACTCAGTAATTAGCAATATTCTCAAAAAAAAAAATTTGTCCGAGCATAGTATCGCGTGACAACCATTTCTGGATTACTCCATCATAGCTTCCGCACTACACCTAAAAGGCCAAGATGGGTTAAAGGTTCTATGATCCTCAATTTCAGCAGGCTTCTAGGTCGAAAGCAGCACGTCTTCCCGATTACTCGGTAAACGATACTACAATCGAAGGGGCCTCCACTGAGTGGGGGATCTCATGTATCCTTTTTTGGAATTACTCCCTCAAAGTTAACATGACTATACCGCCCGTCCTATCTTAAGTTTGCCCAAGTCCGGGTAAAGGACCTTTGAGAAATCACCAAGCACCCTAAAAACCAGGAAAATCCAGACAAACATACATACAACACATAATATACAACAAACAGAAGCATATACACAAATAAACAAAGATAGGCTCAACCCACTTAGGGATGAACCAATAATAGGTCAATCTTTCCCCAGTGAAGTCACCATTTTTCCTAGAGTAGTAGAAATGTTGAGACTAAGCCATTGGATTGACATGACTCATACATATTTGTGATACAGTGGGAAGAGAACTGACTGTTTTGGAATGCTGGTTCGCGTTTTGCGTTTGTTTTCGCAAAATGTCGCGGTAAGCAAGAGTCGCCACCGTCTTTTATTTTATCCAACAAGGAAAGGAAAAAAGCACAGAAAAATTCCTTTTTTGAGATGTTTCTTGGGTCCGGGGGGTAGATTATAGAAAGGGAAGGTGTTAGCACCCTTTCTATTTGTGGTTATCCATGGGCTCTTAGGTACTTGCTCAAAGTGTTTTCAAAATTTGCTTTTCTTTGTGTTTGTGGGTTTGAAAGAAGTTTTGTTTGAAAGGTGTAAGTGCGAAAAGTTTGTTTTGTTTTTTTTAAAAGGAGCAAGTACTTAAGAACCATCTATCTACTCGAAAAAGGAATTAATCTGTACAAATGTCCTTTAGACAATGCTATCCCACTATTGAGGAGTAGGTAGCACCGTCGTTGGAGTTTTAAGGGTCAATTCGATTAAGGGACGTGTGGTCACTAAAGCAATGTTAGGACGCCTTAGTGGTAACCCTAATGTCTTAGATCATTTTTTCCGAGGCAACCTGTTGTACCCCAAAATTTTCCCTCCCATATTCTTCAAGATTTACAAAGAGCAAGCTTCAACATCTCCCCAAGGGTTGCACAGTTCAGGGGCCTCCTAACAGTCAAAAACTAGGGTTTTGGTTATGGCAAAGAAATTGAAGTTTTCAAGGGTCCAATCAAGTCCCACATGCCTACAAACATGGGCAAGCATCATCATACCAGGTTTCAAGACTTACAGCACAAAATTGCACAGTCAAAAACCCAAATTGCCCTACAGTCAACTGCAGGGGCAAAATGGTCATTTGACAGTCAAAAAGTTCAAATTTTTGGTCAACATCTTATTTTGAAGCCACAAACATCACATGATAAATTCTTGATCATGATTTTCAAGGCATGACTCAAAAAGTCTCAAGATGCAAAAGTTTCCATATTTGGACAGTTGAAAAAGTCAACTGTAACTTGACCAAGGCATAACTTCCACATGGTTTATCAGAAAAATTCCATCCAAAGCTCATTTTGAAGAGAAAGACATTTCCTACAACTCCTCTTCACACTTCAAGTCCAAGAAATGCTCTCACAAAAAGTTATCAATTTCAACATTATAGGTCATTTTCAAAAGTCAACAAAAAGGGACTTTAAGTCAAAGACCACAACTTGGGATTGGTAAATCAAAATGACATGGGACCAAAGGCATTGGTTAGAGGACTTCAAGACCTTTCCAAAATGTCCAAGAACATGATCAAAGCTTAAAAATTGAGCAAGATATGCCTTGTGGAAGTTGGGAAATTTTTGGGAATTTTGAAAAGTCAACTTTACTTCAAATGCCTCAAATTTGCTAATGGGCCACATTTTCTTCCAAGATTCATCATCCAAAGGCTATGCACGACCATTTGGCCCAAGGGGAGTTATTTCATCATTTTTTTATTATTTATTTGAATTTTTAATTACCATTAATTCATTTAATTAAATAAAATATGAAAAAATACTCATCCATGCTTTTTAAATCTTTTTGTGCATAGAGTACCTTCAAGATTTCGTGCACTATCTAATATGGAAAGAATCAAGGTGATTTGATCATGATTGGAACCAAAAGCACATGAAAAGATTGAAAAAAAATATGCCATGAAAATCAAATATTTCTTTCATCAATGCAAGGATCTCTTGACTCAAATCTCAACCCTAATCCATCCCATACATATACTGATCAAAACCTAATGCACAAGAACCTGAAGCTGCGCCCCATCTCAAAAAAACAACTTTGGCATTTTTGTGAAAAAATTGAAAACTGAAAACGAGGTTGCAGAGAGTTTCAAGACAAGAGAACCATCCCAAAAGCTTCCTAAGGCATCACTGAACCTGACTGGATACTTTTCCACGCCCATAGCATCAAGAATCGGTACATGGAGATCAAACTGTGTTAAGCTTTTTTCATATTCGTATCTCACGACTCATGCATTGTTTTCAATTTCCAATGATTGATTTGTGTTAATCTATTCATTATAAAGCTAATCATGTAATTTAATTGAATTTTCGTGCGTTATACATGAAGTTACCATTGAAGCTTGCTAGGGTTTCATGACTCCAAATTTGGGGTTTCTCTTATCCAGAAAAATTAGACCCTAAGACCAGGGCTGTTGGATTCAGAAGCTTCACGTGAATCGTTCCCACAGCTCGCGATCAATTTATGATCAACAGGGTGCTAATCGCTATTTTTGCGCTTGCCATTTAGTGGGGGTTTAAAACCCCCTCTATCTCTTTTATTTTGCAGGTTCAACATGACGAAGATGATGCGTGGAAGCTTCTGAGTGGTCTATTCAAAGTTGGCGCGTAATTTGTTTTGATTCAGGCCATTAACTCTTTTTTTTCTTATAATAATTGCATCCTATTAATGTTACAAAGAAAGCAGATGGCACAGTTGGTTGAGGCATTGTATTGGTAAACAACGGGACCTGGGTTCGATTCCCAGGTCCCCTCCTTTCTCCATATTATTTTTCTAACCATGTTCCTATGTAGCTCGCTTCCAGAGGTTCAACGTACACTCAATATCCCAGCTTGCCACATGGCCAATAACCTCAATCCAAGGGCCCTGATCTGATGAACACCATAGGCACCAGTCAATGCACACTCACGTGGTCAGAAAAGTCAACTGAAGGCCTTAATGATTGGGCCTAATTACTGGCCAAAATACCTCCAAACTGGGGTCAGCACCCCCAAGGGTTTGCATTTCTTTTCTTTTTCCTATTTTATTTTTACTTATTTAAATTGATTTATTTCCTTTTAATTCTTTAAATTAATATATTTTCATAACATAAAAAAATAATAAAAATCAGAAAGTCACAAAATAAAAATATATTTTATTTAATGTTATTTTTTGTAAATAAATCTTATTAATTAATTTAGTCTTAATTTTAGGTTTAAATCTTAATATTTTTTTTTATAAACTTAAAAATTGTAGAATTAGGGTTTTAATCACTTTTATCTTTTTCTTTTCTTTTATCATTATTAATAACTAATTATTTATTATTGTAAATAAAATTGTATTAATTAATTAAGTTAATTTTAGATTCAATTTTAACATATTTTTCTTAATAAATAAAAATAGTTAGAATTAGGGTTAATTAATTTTTTAATTTCATTTAATTCTCTCATTAAAATCAATAAATACGAAAAACTCAAAAATAATTCCTTTTCTCATTTAACTTAAATTAATTTGTTAATCGTAATTTAACTTCCTAAAAAAGGGTCCAACGCCCTCGCATCCCCGATTCTAATTCTCTTCGCATTTTTATTTCTTTTTGTGAATATTCATGTAATTCTCCCAAAGCCATGTAATAGACTAATTAGACATTTATATTTCCGCATTATTTTTATTTCAAATCGGGTCCTGGATTAAATTTGGCGATGTGGACCCGCGCCTTTGTAATAGCGTAGGATTTTTATGTTCCCGCAACTTTTAACTGTTAACTATCGCATGAAAGAATGAATGTCAAAATAAAAGCAATGCGTAGATCACCAATACATGACAAGACAAAAATATCTGAAAACGACACACAAATCACACACCACCCCTAGGGTACGCCTCATTGTTGCCTTGCCCCTCGAAAGGTGGTCGTCGAGTAGAGGACGTTTTAGTAAGTCCTCATGTCCAGGAACCTGGCATGAGGGTAGCTTCTAAGGTGTCTTCCTATTGCTCCGGTGATCACCATGTCCCGAACCCTCGAATTGACCCGAATACCTCCAATGGTGGTGCTACCTACCCCTCAATGGTGGGATGGCACTACTTTAAGGACATTTACACAGACGAATTCCTTAGGGTAGGTAGACGACTCTAGATACTTGCTCTAATTTCAAAACAAATCAAAAAAATACTTTTCACACCGACACCTTTTCAAAAAGCTTTCGAAAGCAACTTTTCAAACACTCTTGAGGACCGATACAAGAGTCGAACTGAAATGCTCAAAGAAACTTTTTAAAACCCACAATTGAAAAGCAAACAAACCATTTTTGAAAACACAAATGAGCAAGTATCTAAGAGCCCATGGATAACCATGGATAGAAAGGGTGCTAACACCTTCCCTTCCTATAATCTACCTCCCGAACCGAGAGCAATCTCTATAAGGAATTTTTCTGTGCTTTTGTCCTTTCCATTTGGAGAAAATAAAAGACGGTGGCGACTCTTGCTTCCGCGACATTTCGCGAACTAGCGTTAAACAGTCAGTTCCAGATCCACCGATCACACAACCGTTTCGAGGCAACTATGATCTTTGGACAAGAGGGCGACCTCTAAAACTTCCTATACTTAATGACCACGTTCGAAGGCAACCAAGTGAGTTGTACCCTAAGAGTGGCATGTGCAAGTGTGTTACTTCGGTTAATTTTATCTTTGTACATGTCAATGGTGAGCTACGTTGATTTTAGGTTAAAGATTGATCTTGTCATGCATTCCCTATTTATCAAACATCTAACAGTTAATAGTTGCGGAATTGAAATTGCAGAAATTAAATCTAAACTATTACAAGGCATCGGGTATTTACATCGCTAAAAAACAAACCCTTTAATTTAAATTGCGGAAAGTAAAATAAAGCGATAAATAATTAAAGTCCTAATTAAAAGCTATTACATACCGGAAGCAATTACAATATTGGAAATACGGATCGCGTGCGAGAAATTAAAACGACGCATTTTTTAGGGTTTTGACCCTTTTTTGAAAGAAAGCATTTTTTTGTTATTTTTTGAATTAAATGGAATTAAAACTAAGTTAATAACTAAATTAAATGAAATGAAAATATTTTTGGATTTTTGAGTATTTAAAGAAATAAGATAAAATTGGTCAAAGTTAACAAAACCTAATTTTCTACGATAATTTTTAATTATTGCGAAAATATTAAAAGTTAAACCTATTTAAAACTAAATTAATTAAATTAGTATTTATTTACAAAAATAAAGTGAGGAAATTAATTTTAATGAATAAAAATAATATTTTTTTGTGATTTTTAGTTTATGAGGAAAAATAAACTATTTGGTTAGTGAAAATATAAAAAAATAAATTAACAAAAACAATTAAATAAGAGAAATATAAAGAAAAAGAAATAACCAAAAAAGGGGTGCTGGCCCAAATCAGGAGGTGAGATAGCAATTGTTTGGCCCATTCACGCTGGAAGCCTGGTTGACCTTTGCAATTCTCCATGGCACGTTGACTGATGAACATGATGCACGTTCAATCTTGGCCTTTAGATTTGGCCTGGAGGCATCTGGCATGTTAAGACCTGAGGGTGTATGGTGGATCACGCTTTGGACGCTGCATGGGAGTACCTATTGAAAAATAATAACAAGCAATTGGGGGGACCTGGAATTCGAACCCAGGTCCCAATGGATTTTGTACAAACGCGCTTACCATCTCAACCACTGCATTTTATTGTTAGTGGAATACACAATAATCAATATATTGGAAACAAGTCATATGGCTGAATTAAAAAAAATAAAAAGCGCGAAATTATGAACCAACGAATGGGACAGGGCCACATTGTCATCTTCTTCGTTGAAATGCCTGGATATTTACCTGCGGAATTCATCCGCAGCAAAATCCGTGGCCTCATCCTAAAACGAACTGCATGCTATATAAATGCAAACTGAGACCATCACCATGCTCGTCTCTCCTCCCTGAACACAACCATGTTCATGGTTTACCCTAATTTTACCTGTAGCAAAAACGCCTAAAAACAAGAAACCCAAACCCTAGTTTCGGGTAGGGCTTTACAGGCTACAAAAACTCAATTGAATATTGTAGAATGCTTAGAAATCGCACAAGGATTATAACCATGCCAATAGTTTGTTAAAAAATGCAAGAATGAGAGGTTGCAGTTTCATGTACAGGGGTATGTTCATGGAGACTTACAGCGCGACTGGGGATGTTTCAGGGCTTGTGAATGGTTGCCTTAGCTTCAGTGGATATCAGGCAAGAAGATAGCGTTGAGCTTTTGCCTTGAATTTGCCTCCAATATGGATTTCAGTTTCCAATTTTTTCAAGCTTTTTCAAGTTTTGGTTTTGTCAATTCTGTAGCCTCCAGGTCATGTCCTTTGTGCCTTTGCATTGTGTGAGTATAATAGAGTGAATTAGGTTTAGTTTTGGGCTTGGAATCCTTGTGTATTGATAATTCAAGATTTGATATGATTCACCATTAACAAAGCTTTCAAAAATGTCAAAAACCAATATTTTGTTCACAACATGGCTTGATTCGAGTTTGATTTTGTCCATCATGATAATTGAAAGTTGTATCAATCAAAAAGATCTTGTTCCATCAATATTTGGATTTTATTTGGATTAATATTGATTTAAAATGAATTAATTCAATACAAATCAAATAAAATAGAAAAATTAATGAATGGACATGAAACTGAAGATAGGACACGTGTGTGGTGTGACAAGATCAAATCAAGTGGAAAAAAGTGGGCCCATTTGACAAAATTTGAAGTTTTGGGGATGGTTGACTTTTGGCAATTTTGGAAAAATGCCCAACTTCAACAATGCATAACTTCTTGAAATTTGAACTTTTGGAGGTGTTCTTGGACTTTTTAGAAACCTTGAGATGTCCTCTAACCAACCCTTTTGGTATCATCTCATTTTGATATTCCATGCACAAGTTATAAGCTTTGGAAAAAAAGGTGTTTTTGTTAACTTTCAAAAATGACCTATAATGTCCAAATTTGTAACTTTTTGTGAGTGCATTTCTTGATCTTGGGGTGTGAAGATTGATTGTAGGAAATTTCATCCTCTTCAAAATTAGCTTTGGATGGGTCATTTCGCATAAAGTATGAGAAAGTTATGCTTGGTCAAAGTTGAGTTGACTTTTCCTACAAAACCCTAATTTAGCAACTTTTGAATCTTGATGAATCTTGAGCAATCCCTGATGAATCATGATCAACCCTTGATCAAATGATGAATTATCCTTCAAAATGAGAATGTTGACAAAAAATATTGAGGTTTGACTGTTTGTAGGTCACAATTGACTTTTGTCCTAGCACAATCAATTTTTGGGCCTCTTGAGCAATTGACTGACCAAACTTCCTCTGCAAGGCTTGAAATTTGACATGGATGAACTTGAGAACATATTAGGACATTGGGGAGAACTTGAGGTCATTTGGATGTAAGGACCTTGATGCAACACAAAATCCTAATTTGAGATTCACTGCCTTAGGAGATGATTTGACTGTCCAACTCTTGAGCCATCTTGAGTAACTTGGAGATGATTCTTGCAATATCTTGAGAAATATGGGAGGGCAAATTTTGGGGTACAACAATATCAAATTAAAAATCGCCACCGCGCTTTATTGTTTCCAAAGGAATGGGAAAAGAGAGAATAACCCAAAAAGAGGGGGGAGAGAATCTAAGTTCGGGGGTTGGTTATGCAAAGGGAAGGTATTAGCACCCTAAACATCTACGATACTCCATATGAACCTCTTTGAAAATATGTGTATTTTGGCTATAAATGTTGTATAAAAATAGATTGTGGAGATGAGAAAAGAAGTATTTTTTTATGATTTTTAAGCCCTCCGCGGTTGCGAACCTTTAGTTCCTACGTACCACCTTCTATACAATAGGGGATCAGGGTACTCGTAGTTCACATTTTAAAAAATTTAAAACATAAGTGTGTTGGTTAATTTTAAGAGACGAGACATTATCATCTTATCCGAGTGGAAAACATACTTACTACCCACAATTATGAGAAAGGAGAATTTTTGTCATCTCAAAGTGGAGGATATAGCTTAGATTTGAAAATCAACAAATCCTCACTCAACACCCAAGTGGAAAATATCTCACTTCACTACATATCATAGAAGTATAGTAGCTTGCATCACTACAAAGATTGACAAGAGTCTAATATTTTGAGAAAAAGTTTTAAGGTAAAAACCCAAAGTGGCAAAATGGTTTGAATGAGATTGATTGAATTTTAGTCTTCTCACAAAAATGTCAAAGTATTATTAAATTGGTTAAAATTTGATTAAGAAAATATCTTGAAAAGACATGGACCTAAGTCCAAGTTTATTGTGAAAGCGGTTCAAGTTTAAAAAACAAGAAGAGTTTTCAAAAGGGGGAGAAGATTTTTGAAATTAAAGAAGATGGGAAGAGATGAAGGGACTATCCTAAAGCATAAGGTAAAAGCTAAGGAAAAGAACCGTCTAACTATCAAGAAGCCAACACTTAACATAATGAGTCAATGTAGAATTATCATCCTTTGAACTTGAAACCAAACAAGCAAAGATAATAAAACTCTTAAGAAAACTAAGCTTCAATTGCATTAAGTCTTCAAAAAAATTGGGCAGAGTAACGACTGTATACAAATGAATTCCCGATCAAAGACAAAACATGTAATCACAATAAACTGCACACAAAAAAAACAAACAACCCAATATCTTGGGGTAAACCCCAAGAGCTCTAGACAAAATAACAGTTGAGGTCACAAAGTCTCAAGGTAGGCCACAACTTCTAATCCTAAGTCCAAGAAGTCCACAATCTATGATGCCAAGGATAGTAACCAAATAGTCCAAGTAACATTAAAGCTTTAATTGTTCAAGTTTGTTATTAGGTATCTTCAAAAAGAAATGAAAAGCTCAAGTGAGCAAAAATAAAAATGACATAAAAGTAAATGCTCAAGTGAGCAAAGATGAAAATAGCATGAAATGTAAATGCTAAAATAAATGTGCTTAAAGTAAAGCATAAAGTAAAAGCACAAAATAAAGTCAATTGTTAGAAATTAGAGGTTAGTTGAATGACCATCTTAAAACTTGCATTTGAAACTCATTAGAGGATTGATAAAAACCAAAGCCTCTCAACAACAAGTTTCATTTGATTTTTGTCAAGTATATCATTCATTTAAAATTCTCAAGGCAACCATAAATGATCAACTATGTTAAAGTGATTCTCTTTGACCAAGGATTATGAAGATTCATTAGAGGATTGATAAGACCAAAGCCTCCTAACAATGAATCTCAAGGTTATTGGATCAAAGGATTTAAATAAACATACTTGGGGTTACAAACATGGGATTGGGCCATGAATAATCATTTCTCGAATCGGGACAAAATTTAGCGCTATGTTAAGCAATCGTAAGTGGACTTATATAGAAGTCACACCTATTTTGAGGTCGGTCAATAGTAATCTATGTGTCATATATTTGGAGAGATAATATGTATATCATTCTCTAACAACATGTGACACAATAAGAAGTGGATGAGATGAAGAAGGGAGGATAATATTTGAAATAGAAAAATTTAATCAAACTATCATTAAAATCATTCATCCATTTTAGTGGAGTTAAACTCAACACCCAAGATCCAATGATGTTAATGAAGTCCATGATCAAAAGTCAAAATAGTCAGAATATGTACGAAAAAAATAGTATTTAAAATAAAATAAAAAGATTTTTTTTAAATGGTTTTTTTAATATGGAAATAAGGGAAAAAATAGCAACTATATTCAAAGCACTCAAGAAAAAATAAGTGAGACCATACAAAAATCAAAAATGAACTCAAATATTTTTATGAATTTTTTGGTAATTTTTTAAAGTCAGAAACTTTTTTTAAACTAATTTAAATTGCTCAAATAAGTGAAAAAAAGATCAAAAATAGTAAAATCAGAATAAAATTCTAACAAATATTCAAAAAGTCAGAAATAATGAAAATGATTTTTACAACAAGTTTCAGAATTTAAAAATGTCACAAAGTATCTTTTAAACAATTAAAATAAAGCAAACAAAGCAAAAATTATGAAAAATATCAAATCTTAAAATAAAAATATGAAAAAAATATTCACAAAGTCAGAAATAATTCATAGTATTTTTTTATATATTTTTTTAATAATATTTGGATAAAAAATAAAAGAGTTATGAATTTTTGAAATTTAAACAAATTTTAAACAAATTTTATAAAAATAAATAAATCAGAAATAATGTGAGGTGTTGGATCCAATTCACTAAAACATGCTGGCACATCAAGTGGATCAGAAACAAAGATGTATGGTGATCCCTAGTTAACAAACGCGCACTGAAGTCATGAAAGTCGGGCCAAACACGACATTTCAATAGTCACGCATTCATTGGTTGAAAAGGCCACATAGGTCATCTTCAACCTCCAGCTACCCTGCCACTAGAGCGAAATCATAATCCTTATATCTGTAAATTTAGACGCTCATAGTGGTATCATTAGACGCGTCTCTTCAAGACGATCACAACCATATCCTCGTGCCAAATTTATATAAAACACAACTTACTCGATTTGAAAAAGATCAGAGATGTTTTAAAATATTTGAAATCGAAAACAGAAGCATCAAACACATTGATTCACCAAAATTGAGTTAATAGCAAGCATCAGTGAACATGATAGACCATTCCAGTAATTTAAGTTAGAAGATTTGATGCCTTAAACTACCTATACAAAGTCAGATGAAGTTGCTCTATAAATGGACTTGGCTAGCATAATTTCGGGCACCTCAATACTCGATTCTTCTTCTGTTAGCTTCAGGGAAGTTCAAGGATGAAAGATCGATGAATAAATTGAATTGAGAAGTGGAGAAAATAGGAATTCAAAATCTTAGAAAAGGGTGTTATGGAGGGAGTTTGACAGAGTGATTTTGACTCTTCAAGATTTTGAAAATGAATGAGGTATGATCCTCTATTTATAGGGAAACAAGTGGGATGCTCAAGCGTGTGGAATGATGAAATTTGGAGGGAATTCGTGTGAACCTGATACATGAGAAGGGTGTGACCTGTTTAGCATCAAAACTCACTCAATACTTGTATTTCAAGGATCTAATCCACTTTGGCAAATTGGTTAAATAGGTTTAGACCAAAAACGCGTGCTAATTTATGTTTATAAGCCACAACATGAATTTAAAATTCTGACTTGAAGTGAAACTTCAGTTTCGAGGTACCATTTTTGAATCAATGGCATTCACAGCTCAAGGAGTCTTAGGGCATGATTCTTGAAGCTTTAGAAATATGAGACCACAAGCTTGACAATGTGAAAATAATGGGAATTAATGGATATTTTAGCTAAGAGTTTTGATGAGTCAAAGTTGAGAAAAAGATGCTGACTTTTATACTTAGAAAAATTTCAAGTTTTCTCTTCAAAAATGACTTGTAATGTTTTGAGCTCAAACAAGACTTTCCTCAAAAATTGATCTTTGATAATTGATGCTAACTTGAAATATACTTCCTAAAGAGAATTGTGAAACTTGAATCACTAAAAAAATACCAAGTATTGGAAAATTTATGGTCTTGCAAAATTGGTGAGAATTCATGAGACGACCAATAATCTTTTGCATCCTAAGGACATCTTCCATCCATTTTCAAGCTTTGCACATAAAATAGAAGTTGATGTTCACATCCTTAGGATTATTGTGGAAAAAGAATGGGCTCAAGGAGATACAAATTGACCAATTTATGATAATTTGAAGTCACATAATGGAATTCGATGGCCTATCTAGAGGACTTGTAATCTTTCTTCATCATTAGGTATCTTCCACACAAAATTTCTGGAAACTTTTGAAGTGATTTATTGACAACCCTTTGAATAAAGCATGTTTTTTGAATCACTCAAAAATACCAAAAGATGAGCAAGATATAGATTTTAGAAGTTCAAAACCCTAGCTCATAGAGGAACAAAATGCCTTGGAAGACCTTTTCAATTTTGACAAACCTTCTTGCACAAATACTTTTGTAATGTAAATATAAGTTGTTGAGTATGATAATGTGAAATAATGGAAACCGTAACCACTTCCAGATATTGAGAATTGAGGGAGATATGCACTTGTGATCAAGAAATCAAAGACTTGTCCAATTAGGTCAAACTTCTCCAATCAACCCTTGCATATTTGGACTATTTTTAACAACTTGAGGCATGATGAATCATAATAGACTTTGTCATGATATTAATTCAAAGAATATTCAATTATTAAACTTTAATCTTAATGAAGCTTTGTTGAAGAAGGAATGGTAATAAACTCATGAACCTATAGATCAACTTAATGAAATGTGTTGTGTTTTCACCCTAGTGTGATCTTGTTGTGATTGAGATGTCAAGATACATGCAATTGTGCCATTAACTGCAATATGGCATTCAAAGATACATATACACATACTTTAATGTTAGTCAAAAGGATATATGTTCAAGATACATAATTCAAGGTGCTTGATGATCCCTCATAGACAAACCTAAGGATAGGATAAAGTAGAAGAAGTACTAAAAACCCTAATGTGTGGTCTTGTTGCATTGTCATGGTATGAGATGATAGAGGAATCTTAGGGGGAAAAATTGGGGTACAATACACACCAAATACTAAGAATGAAAGAATGATAAGATCCAGAAGAAACCCACTTATCATTTCCATCTCTTAACGGAAGTGTGATGCTCATCATTTATTTATTAAGTTTTTTGAAGTTTGAAAGAAAAAAGAAGAAGTTTTAGTTTTAACATGGATGCAAAAATAAAAGACTAACAAAAGGGGATCTCAATCCTATAAGTTGTCATGCTTGTTGACCTAAAATTGGGATAAGAAGGAGATCTACCTGATGTTGTCATGCATCGATAGCAAACCTAAGGTCTATTTAGTTCAAAATTAGATAAGAATGAACTAAGGATCCTATGGGGAGCATGGAAATATCACAAAAGATAAGAAGAAGATGAAACAAGCAAGCAAGCAATCATAAGAGAGAAAGAAAGTATCACATAAACACACATGCAATTAAATAGAAACATAAGAACTAATCAATAATAGAAGAAGATATGGCATAGACATGTTATACACTTAGCATAAACCTTATGGTCAAGAAGAAATTCAAATAGTCATTAAAAACATGGTACAAACACCAAAGTACACAAACTAGTTTCACTCAAAGTTGTGATGTGAAGTGGGAACAAGTGTGTGATCAAGTGAACATGGAATGGCATGTCAAGTAAGTGTGAAGTACGAAGAAAACACATAAGGAAAACACACATCAAAGAACTATAATAACTCTAAGTTATCATTAGTAAAGCACATCCAAGAGTTAGCACAAGCAAGGGACAAAACCACACCTTAACATGCCCCTAAAGGTGAGTGAAACACAAGAAAGGGGTAGATGAAGAGGGAACATGTTTAGAAGGTTTCAAAGCATATAAGTAAGTAGCAAATGACCCTTAATATCCAACATTCAAATATCACAAGAATGGGGGGAAAATTGCATACAAAGCACACAAGGGAAATGACCAAAGGTGGCAAGCAAACATGTTCAATTTAAACAAGTAAAGATCAAATGATGGATGCATAATTGAATAATTATGGAATGTGTGACTTGTCAAACAAGTTAACTCAAGATGACATTCAAGATTAACAAAGTAAGAATATGAAACTTCATACACAAGAAAAGCCACCTAATTGATGAATATCATCATCTAAAGATGGATGGCACTTGTCTTAGATCAAATAAGATTGGCAAAGATCAAGCAAGAGTGAAATGATATCTTATACGTCATAGGGTAATGGTGAATCACTCACTAGACATAAATAATGAACATAAAGACTCAAGAAAATGTCAACAAAGTAACATACTCAAGTGTCATGACCAATTGGAAAATTATAGTACCTTAATGTACACAAGCATTGTGATTTGAATAAATCAAAGTTAAAGTTCTTAGATGTTATGGGCAGTAGCCAACATCAAGATACATTCATGGGACATTGCACAAAAGCTCATGAGGAAATCACTAGACAATGGTGCTCAAAACACAAAGAAGCATGAGAAGTGAGATGAGAAGAGAGATTAAGATCAAAACTTAAGCACAAAGATGTTGGACCTTGGTCCTTTATAGAATTCAAAACATCATCACAAACAAACTAGGTTAAAACAAGAATGTGGTTCCCAATTGTCATCAAGATGGACTTGTAATTGAGTGAAAGCCATAGAATCATGAGAGCTATTCCTTAAAGGCATGATGAACTTATACGTCAGTAGCAAAGACACAAAACTTCATTCATTATAGATCAAAGATATTTTCCAAAGGAACACATCAAAACAAACTACTAACCTTGATCTCATTTGATGAATTTAGGCATATAAACAAACACAAGTTAGGATAATTAAATTTTTCAAATAATTTTAACTTAAGGTCCTAAACAAGTTATGATAATAGAGTAAAGAGAAGAAAATTTGATTCCTTATAAGTTGCACAAGTGCATTCACTATAACTCACATAATCAACAAATAAGCATGAAAAAGGATCAATCTAATAATGAAATAAGAAATGATCAAAAAGAGATCAAGTGTCTCTAAAGCATTTGAAAGGCTATCCTTGAGTTTATCATATCTCTAAACCTCAATGAATCCAAAATCAGGGCAAGAGTTGGCTCAAAGAGTTCACACAAAATCACAAATTAGGGTTTAAGATTTGGACAATTAGAAGCTCAAAACAAAATGATCATCAAATGATAAAAAGGATCAATTAAATTGTTCTACACTAATGTGATGTTAAAGGAATCCAGGGACTACTAAGTGTCCAAAACTCAGTCCTAAAATAGTTCCATAAGATAGAAAATGAAAAGCAACAATCTCAAGCAAATCTCAATGGACAATTTCAATCAAAAATTAGGTAAAAAATGGAAATAGGTCTTGTAAATTAAAAAAAAAAAATTCTAATTTCCTAAGGACTTTTAAAAATCAGAAGCAATGCTTATGGTTCGTGAATTGAAGAAGAAGTATGATTTTAAAGTGCAAACATCAAGACTAGTTAGCAAGGTGCTCAAACTAGCCATGTTTAACAAAATAATTTGTGAAAAATAGAAGATCAAGATTTAAAATTCAGAAACATTTATTCCCATGATCTTAACTCAACCAAAAACATTAAACAATCTTTCTTTGAATTTAGAAGTGGTGGAGAGGAAATAATTAATTCAATTTCTAAGAATATGCAAGAAAAAGAACCAAAAACAACAATAAATTTCAACAATTTTTAGAAACAAGAAAAATTAATTGTAAATAAGAATAAAAATAATGGAAAATTATTTTAATGCTTAAATATTATTAAAAATATTTTTATGGAATTTTATCATGCAGGAAAAAATCAAAACAAAAATCAAAACAAAATTAAAAGAAAAATGACACTATTAATAAATTGATTTAATTAAAGTGCCAAGAAATTTTATAAAATAAAATAAAAATTATTTTTATGAAATAGACTCAAATATCTAACTGGACATATATTTTTATAATTTTTTATTATTGAAACTATAAAAGTAAAATCAAGAAAACAATTGAAATAAAGAGGAAAATATAAAACAAAATTCAAAATAAAATAAAATAAGGAAACTCGTACGTGCGCGGGGCCCAGGAGAATTCAAATCAACCAATTACGCTTAGTCTTCTTCAATGAAACAGTTTAAATAAAACCCTAAAACCGTGTGTGAAACGTGAGCTTCAGATCAAGCTTACCAAATCAATTCTCCATGAGATTTGAAGCAAAGTTGTAGATCTCATGGAGATCTACAACGTGATATCAAGCAAAACACAAAATCATGACGAAACTGCAGAGAAATCAAATCAAACTTATACTAATTTTCACATTTTTGCACAAAACTCAAAACACAAAGCAAGCTCAGATTCAAGTAAAATCATACATCAGACCTAATGTTTGGCCAGCTAACAATACTATGAACATGAATTCAAAGATTAAATTCAATTATGCACACATATGCAAGCTCGTGAATATATCTATGGATTCTAAAGCAATTACCTAGTGGAGTAGTTCCACTAACTTCTTCAGATCGTGCAAGAAGAGAATAGAAATCCAGGAAACCACTTGCACAAGCTTGAATCAGAGGAAAATAGCAATGAGAAAACGATTTCTCATTGAAGAAATTCTAAAAATCCAGAGAAAATTCTTGAGAGGATTTTGAGAGAACTTGAGAAAAAGAGAGAGAGAGATTTTTTGCTTGCTTTCTTGTGTGACTAAAGTGTGTGTCTAAATTAATGAAGCTAGCTTAATTTATAACCGTTGAAAGTGAGGTTAAGAGTGACCATGGTTAAGCAAGGTGTGTTGAGCAAGTTTGATCAAAAATCAATTGGTGCTTGTGTTTTGTGTTGTGTTGCTGAGTGCTTGAGAGGCATTTTGAGTGAGAAATAGAGAGTGGAGAGTGAGTACAATGCATGTGAATGGTGAACTTGAAGTTTGCACATGGAGTGAAAAGTGAGTGGAGGGAATATTACTTCTTTTGGAAAGTCACGATATGCATGAGTTTTTGTAATTTATTTGGCTTAATCGGGAAAGAAATGAGGCAATCAAAATGAATAGGGCATGCAGACTGAATATGAAAGGATTGATGCAGAACATTTGTGCACAAAATTCAAATCATGACTTGACATACTGCAAGCCTTGTGCCCATGGGAGTTGCTTCAGCCTTATGCTTGTATCTCCTCCATCGCTCATGCATTTTCATAAACTTTGTATCTTTAGAAAGCTGAGATGATGATCTTTGATGTTGATGGAAATTGGAAATGAAGATTGCAAGTCATTGGAAAATGGGCATGAAAATGAATGCAAGGTGTAAAACTTCTTTAAGTCCCAAACACTAAATCTAAACAAAGTGCATCACTTCTTGCTCAAATATCTTGCAATTCAAGGACATTTTGGAGATAGAATCTCAAAGACAAAAGTGTAGTTTGACACTTCCTCTTTCCAAAGACTATGAGTTTGCAAATTTCTGATTAAAGATGAAGGAGTTATGGCTTTTTAAAAAGTGGTGGATGAACACAAAAATCCCAAAAACAGAGAAAAAAATTCTAAGTGTCCAAAAAGTCAACAAAAGTCAACATCCTTGAGTTTCATGATTTTTGAGATTCCACTTAGATAAATCTCACCCATTGAACATATTTGATATATTGAACATCGTGTTGACCTTAAAAAGTCAGGACTTAACTTTTTTGACTGTATGGTTGACTTTTCCGCAATTAAGTTGTTTTAAATTCATCTGTGCAATTGATGCTTAGGGGCATGTAGAGAAGCATGGAACCAAGTTTGAGTTAAAAATTCAGAAGTCGTGATTAAATCCAAAACCCTAATTTTGGTCCCTTGTGTTAGGAGGTGATTATCCAGTCTTAAAACACTAATTCCATGGAACATTTTGAAGAGATTCTTGAACAAAAATGGATCATATGGCAATGAGAAGATAATACCTTAAGGAAATGGATCATACAAGCATCAAACACTTCATCTGGCCAAAACCCTAATTTCAAGAGATGAGTAGGAGAAAAGTGTTTCACCTCAATACAGTTGCAAATTTCAAACTTCTGATGAATCCATAAGACAATTGAGATGTCTTGGAGTATGAGAAACCCTTGTAGCTTGAGTGACCCAAAGAGTGAGGGCATGAGACCCTTCTTGCACTGGCTGATAATTCAAACTATCTTCCATTGCTTGAAGAAGAACAAATGAAAGATACCTTGACCCCATAACTAAAGAACCAATGATATGAATGCATGTGTATGTTAGAGAAACATAAGCCAATTAGGGTTAAAATGAAGAGGAAAAATTTTAGGGTGCAACATATGTCCCTATTCAATCATCTTAAACCTGAAAGTGAGATTGGCGCTAGCCTTTCGAACATTCCAGGTTGAAGAGGATTCAATACTAATAGAACCGTAAAATTTTCACTCTAAATACTATCAACTATTATCATTTTTTTTTTGGTTTTTATGTACTTTCTATTTTTTTTTGCTTTTTGGGAATAATGGTTATCATAGGGTAGAATTCTCTTAGAGATGTATGCCAGGTCAGAGTTAGATATAACACAAGAATAAAGATCACATTGTACACGCCAGGTAAAGATTTTAGACACCAATGAAAAGAAACATCGGGTGAAGGAGAACTTAACAAGCCAAAAGAATGCCATGTGAAGGAGAACTTATCAAACTGAAAGAATGCTAGGTGAAGGCGAACTTTAACAAGGGAGAAAGAAGACTAACCGCAGATATACTTCCATAGAGAACACATAAATCAAAGGCGAACTCAAAGATAGCAAGAATACATATCTGGGGGAAAGGACATATAACAGGAAAGAGGCCAGAGGAAGGGACTCTAACAAAAAGATATCAAGAATAAACGTCCGAAGGAAAGGACATATAACATGAAAGAGGCAAGAGGAAAGGACATATAACAGGAAATAGGCCGGAAGAAAGGACTCTAACCAAAAGATATCAAGAATACATGTCCGAAGGAAAGGACATATAATAGGAAAGAATCTGGAGGAAAGGACATATATCTGGAAAGAGGCCAGAGGAAAAGACTTTAACCAAAAGATATCAATAACACATGTCTGAAGTTGGTAGCAGACACATACAAAAGAAAGAGACTAACTGAAGAAAGCTCTATCAAATATATCATAAATACATGTCCGGAGGAAAGGACATAAATGAAAGAGGACGGAAGAAAGGACTCTATTAAAGATATCACAAATATATGTCCGGAGGAAAGGACACATATGTAAGAGACCATAGGAAAGGACTCTTAACAAAGATATCACGACTATATGTTCGGAATTGGTAACAAACATATAAGAAAGATACTAACTGAAGAAAGCTCTATCAAAGATATCATAAATACATGTCAGAGGAAAGGACATATACGAAAGATATCAAGTACATGCCTAGTAAAATTAGACATATACAAACAAAGATATCACAAATATATGTCTGGAGGAAAGGACATATATGAAAGAGACCTAAAGAAAGGACTCTCAAAGATATCACAAATATATGTTCGGAGTTGGTAGCAAACATATAATAAGAAAGAGACCAGAGGAAAGGACTCTTACAAGGATATCACAAGTATATGTTCGGAGGAAAGGGCATATACGAAAGATATCAGGTACATGCCAGGTAAAATTAGACATATACAAACAAGGAAGATATTGGACGAAGACGACTCTAACAAGGAATTCTAACAAAGATAGACTCCTGGAGAAAGAACAGTGATCAAAGGTGAACTTACCGGGGGTAAGATATACACCGACTTCAATGGAACACTAAGAGAAAGAGAACTTACACCGAAAAAATAGATCAAATGAGGAGGGTAGTCTAACAAGAGTCCCTAAGGATTCTCTGGGGAAAGAGAAAACACCACAAGGAATAAACATCTGAGCTGACGACCATTGTGGATGAACTTTGATATGGGATTGCAATTCAAAAACGCCAACTCCGAGGAGATATGCCATTGAAAAATGGACTTTAGAGAGAACATTGCAAAACTAAATTGCAGTTCACCGAGGAGAGATCTTTGACTCCAAACAGCTCTTAACTTCCTGGGGATTAATCCATTATCTTCCCGCTGAAAATAAGGAGCACTTTGCTTGGAGAAATAGAGATCCTCTTGCGCAGAGTTCTTGACGAAAGCAGACTTCATTAAGGATAAGCAAACTCAAGCAGGGATAACTAGAATTCCCAAACAAAAGAAACTTGACGATGAACTCTGTTGGGGAACAAATCTTCTCTTGGGGAAGGAATATTTTACTGAAGGAAAACATATCACCCTGCATAGAGTCCTTAACAAAAATCAACATCTACTGGGAATAACATACCAACTTTCATTAATAAGGAATAAGATGATTCTCACGAGAACTCTCACAAGTGCGACCCAGACTGGAAAGTGAACATCGAAAGACTTTCACCCAATCACAACCTCATTAAGGAGAAGAAAATGAACCCTTTAACAACATCAATGGGGAGTGAATTCAAGTTTCAATTCCATTGGGGAATTTTTTTTTTAAGAAACATTATTTCCATCAAGCACCTTGTATGGGTAACAACCCTGAATACCCTTTGCTTTCTTGCTTGTACACTATTTGTCATGATCGGACACAAGGTACTTGCAAAATAAAATCACAACAACATGTCCCAGGTGGGAAATGGCAACCTTTGGCCACCGCCCAAGACACCTGAAATCTCAAGTAACTTCAACTGTTTATGTCATGATTTGCGTAGCTTCAATATTTTTAAATGCAAAAGTTTATCAAAAATTGGACATTTCTGCAATCAAAACAGTAAAAGTAAAAATGCAACTTTTGGATAAAAGAAAATTTTATTGATTGATTGGCCTGTAAATAGGCATTTACATCATGAAGTAGTTCCTCTAAGAGGTAATTGCATAAAAAGCATAAAAATGAGATACAAAGATGGCAATGAGAAGACAGATTTCGATCGGGTTCCGACTCTATTATGACTCTTATAACCTCAAAATTTCTTAATATCTTGCTTTATGAAGAAAACTGATTGGAATGATTCCTTATTGTTGTACCCAAAAAATTTCCCTCTCATTTTCTCAAGATTTCTTTCACAAGATGTCCATATTGGTTCAAGAAGGCACAAGGATGGATCAGCTTAATACACCTCCTCAAGAACTGATGACTCAAAATTAGGGTTTGAGTTTGCACAAGTACAATTGAAACTTTAAGGCCCCATATTACTTTCATGGATCATTTTGGACTCTCAATATTTCTCATGTCAAGTTTCAAGCTTTGGATCACATTTTTTCCCAGTCAATTGATCAGTTAACCGAAAATCAACTATATTGGGCAAAAAGTCAGCTGTGGTCAATTTACAGTCAAAAATCATAATTTTTGATCCATATCAACATTTTGAACTCATATATGTCAATTGATCAAGTTTGGATCACAATTCCTCAAGAAATTTGACCAGAACACCAAAAGGGCAAAATGGTTAAAATTAGGGTTTTGACTAAGAAGGCTCAATTTTTGACTTTTGACCAAATACAAGACTTATTCGTTTGAGAATGATATCAAGGATTAAAATGCATCATCTTGACATAATGGCATGGTTCAAAAAACTTCTCAAGATCAATTTATTGATAATTGAAAATTGGTCAACTGATGAAAAGGTCAACAGTACACTGAAAAGTCAAACTTTGACTTTTTTATTTATTAAAATCAAGTTTCAAAAATCATATTTCATCAAGACATGTCAATATATGAAGATTGTTCATCAAGAAATCAAGAAAGTCAAATTTCATTCTAAAAAGTAAAAATTTCTAAGACTTAGAATTTTTCTCTAAGTGTTTGAAACATGGTTTTTTTTCCATGACTTTGTACCAAATTTTCATCATGATGCAAGATGATTCAAAGAAAACTTCCAACATGAAAGTTGTAGATCTCAATGAGATATAAAACTTTTTAGGTCAGAATAAGTTCTAGAAAATCTTGGATCTCAAGTTATTAATTTATGAAGACATGCTCATGAAACTAAAAACACTTGGTGAAATTTTGAGCATTTTAGTCAGGATTTTGACCTAACTTCTTGGCCAAGTTTGACATAGTTCCAATTGGAGTTTGCAAAAATGATTAAAAGAGGAGTTGTAGATAATGTTACAAGCTTTCTATAAAGTATAATAACTCATTGAGATCATTCTTTAGCAAGGAGAATCGAAGAGATGAAGTTAGGGTTTCATTCTTGATTTACAAGGAACCAAAATCTTAGCTATGCTGCATAATATTCACTTTACATGCCTCAAGCTTGTATAACACTCCTTAATTGAATGCTTACACATCTGGTTAAACTATGATCCAAGTGTTTGAGCCTTTTTCCAAGTGATCATTCCATTTTTGGAAGAAAGCAACATATTCATTCTTGAAAAGTTTACTTTAATGACAAAGTCAATTTCTTGAGCCTGTAACTTGTTGTTCTAATCACACTCAACTTATACAAGTTAGAACAAATATGTTTAAAGTGATCAACCACTTTAGATAGCTTGGTACAAGCATTGGAAACATATTCTTCATGCTTGCTTCAAAAACAAACAAGATAGCCATAACATGTGATTCAAAATCTGAGTTATTTCAAGTCTCAAACCTTCTCTATAAATAGAGAGGCCAATTGCAAGAGAAAGAGGTCAGAAAAAATAGAGAGAAAGGCCAAGAGTTTTGTTGTGTTGATAAACCCTCAAGATATCATATTCAAAAGAGCCATAACAGTCCACAAAGTTCCCACTCTTGAGCTTTGGAATCCAAATCCTAGAACTCTACATACTTTGCAAGTTTTGTCCAAACATCTAAGAACCTTACATACATCACATAGAAGTTGTTCCAACTCAAGAACAACTTCTGTAACATCTCTATTTTTTTAAGCTCAAGAACAGTCAAGACAACAACTCATACTCAAAGCACAAAAATCCAACTTCAAGGTAAGTCTTCTTGACTTTTAAACTCTTCATACAAGAATCATTAGTGGTTCATTTGTGAAGATAAGATGTAGATACCATTTCCTTGAAGCTATCCATATGCTTATCTTTCATTTTCACTAACCATGTGTTGAGAACTAACCTATATATGCAGCGAAACAATGATAGAATAAGAAAATTACAGTATGAGTCGACAGATACCCACATGAGTCGACACATCTTAGTGGAAAAATAAGTTATGAGTCAACACAAAGCCTTTATGTGTCGACACATACTGCTATACAGGGACAAAACAAAAGGAATAAAGAGTGTATGAGTCGACACAAAGGACGTATGAGTCGACACATGCAGGGAATGATTTGTCACATACCCTTATGCATCGACTCATACTGAATTGATTTGGACTTACAGGATCAAGACAAGCTTATGTGTCGATACGGAGGAGCATGTGTCGACACATAATATTCAAAAATGCAGTTTTCCATTCTTTTACACTGTTTTATCTATTTTCATATATTTTCTTCATTACTATTCCATATGGTTGTAATATTTAAGCTCATATTCATCCCCATTTGTAAATTGTAATTGTACCCATATCACCCTAAACAGTGTAATAGAGTATGACTTTATTTTCCGCAATTTACCGCTTTCAAATATAAATGCTAGTAACTAGGGTGTGTATGGCAAGATAAAAATCAATCTTAGAAAACCCTAACCCAAGACAAAACAATGCATGAAAAATAAACACTTGCACACTTGCAGCTCTAGGGTTAACTCCACTTGTTTCCTTGAGAAAATTGTCATATTATGCATGTGAGATGCCTTAGCAAAAACAACCAAAAATACAATATTATAGTCCCTCGATGACGCTACGAATGTTTCCTTACAAATGATCCTAGTCCCTTATGAAAAATGCTAAGGTATCTCACAACATTGCATCTTATGACTATACGATGACCCACGCCCGTCCCTTTACATCCAAAGATAGGGCTTCTTACCATTAAATGGTAAGATAGCAATGTCAAAGGGAGAGAGAAATGAACAAAAGACTTTTGAGTAGGTAGAACGTTCTTAGTTTCTTGCTCACAATCCGTCTACAAAACAAACAACTTTTCAAACACACCAAAAACTTTCAAAAACATGAAATATTTTCAAAAGTCCAACACTTTGTATGCATTCTTACAGAGACGAGAATCATTACAAAGTTTTCCTAAATGAAGGCGATTTTCAAAAATACTTTCAAAACCCACCACAAACACAATTCAAACAAAGCAATTTCAAAAGTGATATAGCAAGCAACTAAGAGCCCATAGATAACTATGGATGAAAATGGTGCTAAAACCTTCCCTCTTCATAACCTACCCCCCGAACTCAAAAAAATATCTCAAAGGTCTTTCCTGTTCTTTTCACCCTTTCCTTGTTGGATAAAAGAAAAGTCAGTGGCCACTCTTGCTATCCGCAACAATTGCGATAAAACACAAAATACCTAAGTCAGTTCTCCTACCGTATTACAGAACTGGAGACTCTGCTGGGGACTTACTTAAAAGTGAGGTGACCTTAGATCTAGATCACATTTAATTCATTGTTCAGTTTGTTTTCTTTACATTTATGGATCCTTGTTTGGGTTTGTATTGATCCTTTACCCGGATCTGGGAATATCATTAGGTAAGTAGCAATAGATCGCGGGGACTGTGTGGGGTATACCAACATGGTTGAAGCGATGGCTATGTTAGTGTGACACATTTGTTTGTACCGGTAGCCCTTGAGTCTAGTTAAGGAGAATACGGGGCCGATGTGTAGTGTCATGAAGCACTAACTTGAAGAAGTGAAAAACACAAGAAGGGGGGGGGGGGGGGGGGGAGGGGGTTGAATTGAAAACTTAAAATCAAATGTGCAGAGACACGATATTTTTATCCTGGTTCATTTGATCTCAAACTACTCCAGTCCACCCGTCAAGGTGATTTCGTCTCTCTCCAACGAGGACTTAATCCACTAATCAATAACTGATTACAATCACTACTTTGACAACTGCCAAAGTCCTCTTGAGTACAACCACAACCCGGTTAATCTCAAGAAAAAAAAACTAGCTTAATCAAGATAAAAGAATTCTGTGTATGGTTGTTTTTCCTTACAAAAACAGTTATCACAACTGTGATATTTTACACACTTTTGAACATAGAAAAGAGTATGTAAGCTTGCAGCGTTTTGAGATATATTGCAGTCGTATTGAAAATCGTAAGCGATTTGTCCTCTTAGCTTGTTTATATAGGCATATGAATCCTGTCCATTATAAAGCGTGATAATGGACATTTAAGCTGTTTCGATATTGAGAAGATTCTTGTCAGAATGAAGCCGTTGCATGTGATGCTGTCTTGATTGAATAGTAACGCTTCAGAATCTTACAATCTTGTATGCTACAATTGCGTCAGAACATTGATGACTTAGATTTGTGAGGATTTGATTGTATATGAACCTTCTGTTCAGAATCAGAGTATTCATCATTTTAGCACAGGTTCTGATCATCATTCTTCAACGCAGATTCTGATTACCTCAGCGTGAAAGCTTCTATAGCTTAACTTCTTATGCTGCTTCGGTCAGAACTTCTGCATACACAGTAACACAAATTTAGAGTGCATATTTGTTCTTTGTGTTTGTTATCATCAAAACTCTAATTAAGGGTTGTAGAATCAAATTATGTTCTAACAATCTCCCCCTTTTTAATGATGACAAAAACTAGGATTTTCAATGAAAAATATAGAACAAAAATCTTAAGAGAGACTCCCTCTGAGTTGATTACTTCCCTGAAGTTCCTTGTCGTCATAGCTTTTGATGCATCTCCTTCCGTTCTTATCAGAATGTGTTCTTGTACAAGCTTTTCAGAAAGTAGAGATTAAAATATTCATAATGTTTGAGACTTTGTCCCGGTATACAGTTATTGAAAATATCTTACTTTCTCCCCCTTTTTGTCAGGTATCAAAAAGAAATATAATCAAAGTCAAAAAGATGAATTATATTGAAAACATAATGCAATGACAAGTTTCAGAAACAAGGAGGTAAAGATTAAAAAATTACAGATAAACAGTTTTAAAGAGAATCTAAGAAGGAGGGGGAAGACGTGTGAACAACGCTTCCAACAAGTTCTTGATCTGAGTGCTTGATTCTTCATGCTTTCCCAGAATGTCTTTGATTTCTTTTGTAGTATCTTCTTGTTTATCCAGAATACCCTTGATCTCTTTGTTTGTATCCTCTTGCTTATCCAGTCTGGCATGGATTAATGCATTCTCTTTCTTCAACTCTTCCAGAGTTTGTATGACTAGAGACGAAGCTGATGTATCTTCAGGGGTTGCATGTTGTTCAGAACATTCTGCAGCCTCTTCTGATTGAACCACTTCTTCTGTTGCAATCATGTTTTCTGGAGCAGTAGTCAGAGAGAGACTATCAGAATCTGGTTCAGCGACTTCTGAAGGATGGTGCTCTTTCCAGGGAGCATTATCCAGTGAAAGAATTTCTTTCTTGTACCATTGGCTCAAAACTTGATCTTGGAAGGCTTTCAGATGATCACTGAAGTTCTGCTGAGCCCTTTCATAGCCCAATTCTTTCAGCTTCCGAGTTTCAGATTTGAGCCATTTTCTGAATCTTTCCCACAGAGAATCAGAAGCAGCAGGATTAGAAATCTCTTGGCTTGCTTGCTTCAAAAAATTGATCCATTCCTGCATTTCTGTTTCAAAAATCAACAGATTCTTACCAACATCTGATATGGTTACAGTTGGTTTAGGTTTGGGAATGGCAATTTTGTTTGAGGTGGAAGCTAGTTGGTCTAGCACTAGTGGATCAATGACAAGTTTGAGGTTGTCAGCTGGATGGTTGATGGGTGAAGGAGTGAAAGAGTCAGAAATTAGAATTGGTGTGTTAGGGGTGTTTGGTGGTGTAGATTCATATGGTGAAGGGATTTCTGGAATATCATGAATAATGAAAGGTAAGTGAATCGTAAGGGGTTCTGTTATTCCAGGGATTGAGATAGTGGTATCAGAATCTGAAGGGGAGTCTTCAGATTAGTTTGCGGTAGCGTGTTGAGTTTCTGGTTCAGGAATTTCAGAAGATGGGTTTTCAGAAGGAGGAGAGAGAGAGTTTCCATTCTCTGGTTGTTGTTGAGTGTTTAGATTTTCTGGGAGTGGAGATTGAGTGTTTGGGTTTTCTGGTATTGGTGAGGAAAAGTCTTGATCAAACAGTTCAATGTCAGATAGAACTTTGGCAAGTTCTGGTTGATGATATTCTGGATTTGGATTTTGATTGGGGGAGTGAGGTTCATTCAAAAAGTTTCCAAGAGTTACAGAGTGGTCAAATTCAAAGTCAAAATCCTCAAATGTTTGGGGTGAAGGATTTCCTGTTGGTTGAGGGGGAATGGTTTCAGATGTTGGAACAGCTATTGATTCTACAACAGAAATAGAAGACGCATTACCTTTCTTTTTCGCAGCTTTAGGTGTCTTCTGAGAGGATCCTTCTCCTGCTGCCTTCCTCTTTTTGGATATCTTTAGCATAACCTCTGGAGCTGGCTTGTGCAGATCTTGAATGTTGATTTCTGGAATAGTCCTATCAGCCTTGCAAACTTCAAGGTATTTGACTATGATTTTTGGGGAGGCATCTATCTCAGAAAATAGTGGAAAATCCTTCAGAGGGATTCTCCTAGAAGTGATGGCATCATGAGAAGCAATAGTTGGTTCCCTCTTAATGTTCTCAATAATCTTCATTTTCTTCAGATTCTTGGCATTCAAAGGTTTCCCAACGGTTGGATGAGGTAGCATGAACCCAGAAATCTGAAGCAATATGATGTAACTTGGTGGTTGGATGAGGTAGCATGAATCCAGAACTCTTTGACGAGAATGGGAAATGTTGGACCCAACAGACGATCAAAATATCTGTTCCATCCCTGTGCAGTTACGTCTTCATAGAGATTAAACCCATTTTCTTGTAAACTTTCAAAATCAATGATCAACTCAGAGAGAACTTCCAGGTTGTCAACAAGAGTGAGAAGTATTCTAATGGGTTCTTCATATTGTTCCATTGATGAAGATTCAGGAGCACTGAGATTCTTAAGACTTGATGATGATGCCATTGTTCACACAGGTTCTTTGAAGAAAATGGAAAGGGTTTTTGAAAACGAAACTTGGAGCAAAAGAGAATATAGAAGAGAGTAAAATGTGAATGAATGAAATAGTAAATTGAGTTTATATAGGTTTTTTAGAAAACGTAAACAGTAAGCGAGAAAATAAGTGATGATTATATGCATTAATGAGACCTGAAATTAGGGGATTTAGAAAGATATTGAACAGTTACCACTGACAAGTGTCTCAATGCATCCAATCAGAGCCTTGGACCCTTCAGAATTTGAACGCGTGTTCAGCCTCAGAAGGTAGCTTGTGAGAGGATGATAGATGTTTGATGATGTGAACTGCACGCCTCTATCCTTGAAAGGAAATGTTCAGATCTTCATAGATAGATTCTGAGGCAACCATACTTATAACTTCTGAAGACAAGTCGATCAGATGTTCACAGAAAACAATAAAGTTATGAGGGTTAAGATATGCAAATAAAACATTTTATTCTGGGCATAAGTTCATGCTGAGATGTTTCAGAATGAAATTGAATCTATCTTCAGAAAGGGGTTTTATAAATACATCAGCCCATTGATGGTCTGTGTCAATAAATTTTAAGGTAAGAATTCCTTTCTGAATATAGTCCCTAATAAAGTGATGTTTTATTTCTATATGCTTAGCCCTAGAATGCAAAATGGGATTTTTACTGAGACATATGGCAGAAGTGTTATCACAGAATATAGGAATGTTACTCTCAAATATGTTGAAGTCTTCAAGTTGACTTTTCATCCTGAGCATTTGAGTGCTACATCCAGCAGCTGCTATGTATTCAGCTTCTGCTGTTGACAATGCTATTGTGGACTGTCTCTTGCTGGTCCATGAGATCAGATTGTCTCCCAGAAACTGGCAGCTTCCAGAAGTGCTTTTACACTCTACTCTGTCTCCAGCAAAATCAGCGTCATAGTATCCTACTAAGTTGTATTCATTGGATTTTCTATAAACAAACCCAGATTAGTAGTACCTTTCAGATACTTGAAAATTCGCTTAACTGCTATTAAGTGAGATTCTCTAGGATCTGATTGGAATCTAACACATAAGCAAACACTGAATAAAATATCAGGCCTTGAAGCCGTCAGATAAAGGAGATAGCCAATCATACCTCTGTAGATTTTCTGTTCTACCTTTTTACTTACCTCTTTCTTTTCCAGAATGCACGTGGGGTGCATTGGAATCTTTGAGGGCTCACATTCTGAGAGACCAAATTTCTTCAGAAGTTCTCTGACATATTTGCTCTGATGAATGTAAGTTCCTTCTGAGGTTTGGTTTATCTGAATACCCAGAAAGAATTTGAGTTCCCCCATTAAGCTCATCCCAAACTCTGCCTGCATGCACTTAGCAAACTCTCTTCCCAGAGAAGGTTCAGTAGATCCAAAGATAATGTCATCTACATAAATCTGACACACTAAAATGTCATTCTTAAATGTCTTACAGAACAAGGTTTTGTCCACTTTCCCTCTGGTGAATTCCTTTTCTAACAGGAAGTTACTTAGTCTTTCATACCAAGCTCTGGGATCTTGTTTCGGACCATAGAGTGACTTCTTTAGTTTGAAAACATATTCTGGGTGTTTGGAATTCTCAAACCCATGGGGTTGGTGCACATATACCTCTTCATTTATGTAGCCATTTAGGAATGCACTTTTGACATCCATCTGATACAGAGTGATGCCATTGTTTACAACAAATGAGATTAATTGTCTGATAGATTCTAACCTGGAAACTGGAGCAAAGGTTTCTGTATAGTCTATCCCCTATTGCTGACTATAACCTTGTGCCACTAGTCGTGCTTTATTTCTGATGAATTCTCCTTGATCGTTCTGTTTGTTTCTGAACACCCACTTTGTTCCAATGACGTTGAATCCTTTTGGTTTGGGAACCAGATCCCATACGTCATTTCTGGTGAACTGATTTAATTCCTCCTGCATTACCAGAATCCAGTCATTGTCCAGAAGAGATTCATCAATTGTTGTTGGTTCAATCAGAGAGACCAGTCCCATGAGGGATTCTTTAGAGTTTCTGAATGTTGATCTTGTTCTGGTTGGATCATCCTTCTTTCCTAGTATCTTATCTTCTGGGTGAGCTATGCTGCTTTTGGAAAACCTTTTCTGGAGTTGATCAAGAAGGTGCTGGATTGCTTGTAACATTTCTTTCTGAAGTTGTTGGAGCGTCTCTGTTGAGAACTTCTGATCAGTTGTCTTCAGTACCTATGAATTCAACTTCTATATCTGCAAAGAATTCATTCTGCTTTGACTTTTGAGGGTCAAGCTTATCATCAAATCTAACACTGATTGATTCTTCAACAATCTGTGTTTCTGTATTGTATACTTTATACCCTCTTGAGCGTTCAGAGTATCCTAACATAATACACTTTTGTTCTTTAGAGTCAAACTTGTTCAGATAATCTTTAGTATTCAGAATGAAACAAGTGCATCCAAAAGGATGAAAATAAGAAATGTTGGGATTTCTGTTCTTCCAGTTCATATGGAGTCTTTTCCAGAATAGGTCTTATAGAGATTCTATTCTGAATGTAACACGATGTGTTAATTGCTTCTGCCCAGAAGATCTTAGCAATGTTAGTCTCATTGATCATGGTTCTGGCCATTTCTTGCAGTGTTCTGTTCTTTCATTCTGCAACTCCATTTTGTTGGGGAGTTCTAGGACAAGAGAAGTCATGCAAGATTCCTTTTTCATTAAAAAATAATTCAAAATTTTTATTTTCAAATTCTCCACCATGATCACTTTTGACTTTGAAAATTCTAAGATCCTTTTCATTCTGAACTTGGTTACAGAATGCAACGAACACAGAGTGTGACTCTTCCTTGTGTTTTAAGAACTTTACCCATGTCCATCTTCTATAGTCATCTACGATCACTAACCCATACTTCTTGCCACTAACAAACGCAATTTTTACTGGTCTAAATAAGTCTATGTGCAGATGTTCTAATGGCTTAGAGGTGGAAACAACATTTTTAGATTTAAAAGCAGGTTTTGCAAATTTGTCTTTCTGACATGCTTCACACAGAGCATCTGAGCTGAACTTCAGATTAGGAAGTCCTCTGACCAAATTGAGTTTGTTAATCTGAGATATTCTTCTCATACTAACATGCCCCAATCTTCTGTGCCAGACCCATTGCTTGTTGTTAACAGAGAGAAGACATTTTACATTCTGACTTTTTAATTCAGAAAGCTTTATCTTATAAATGTTGTTTTTCCTCTTTCCATTAAAAAGGATGGTTTCATCTTTTTGACTAACAGCTTTGCATGAATTTTGATTAAAGATTATATCATAACCGTTATCACTTAATTGACTTATGGATAACATGTTATGCATTAATCCATCAACTAAGAGCACATTATTTATAGAAGGAAGATTTCCATTACCTACTGTTCCAAAGCCAATGATCTTTCCTCTTTGGTTGCCTCAAAAACCCACGTAGCCTCCAGGTTTAAGTTCTAGGCTTTGGAACATATGCTTTCTTCCCGTCATGTGTCGAGAGCATCTAGAGTCCAGGTACCATGACTGGTGTTTTAGCCTTGCTGCTAAAGATATCTGCTACATATATAATTTTGTCCTTAGGTACCCATATCTTCTTGGGTCCTGGTTTGTTAGTTTTACCAAAATTTTGGTTAAATTTTGGTTTGACAGAGTAATCATTACTAGTGTATTTTAGGTCATGTGTGTTCCCATATGTGAAGTGTGATTTTAGGGGTGCGCGTTTTATGATAAGGTCCATGATTTTCTTAGGTTTATATACCTTACCTTGATATCCTATCCCTTTTCTGCCATTCTTTCTAACTCCATAGATCATTGAATCCACCTTGCTTCTATCTATGTTTTTAGCCAGAAACTTATGAAATCTGTGATCATACTCTTTGATGATCTCATCAGCATTACTGGGAGTCTCTGAGATTATTTCTTTATGAGAGTTTTGCAAATCATTTTCTAATTTTGAAACCTTGTCTTTTAACTCAGAATTCTCTAATCTGAGACTCTCAGTCTTTTCAGAGTCAGAGACAAGATCCCTTTTCAGGTTCTTGAATTTGACTCTGATTTGCTGATACCTTTCCAGAATTTCATTTAGACTTTCTGCAAGTTCAGCCTTAGTAAAATTAATAGTAAAGTCATGGAATACCTCTTCAGTGTCTGATTCTGAGTCTGAACCAGAAGCTTCACTGTCTTCTGACACATTTTCCATGAGAGCTATGTTTTCTCTTTCATCATCTGACTCTGAGTCAACATCAGAAGTGTCTGAATCATCCCATGTTGCCATGAGGCTTTTCTTCTTCTCCTTGAAGAACTTCTTTTTGGGCTTCTCCTTCTGAAGCCTTGGACAGTCACTTTTGTAGTGCCCTTGCTCATTGCACTCATAGTAGATGATGTCCTTGTTTTTTGACTTTCTGTGTTTCGAAGAGCCTTCATATCTTCTGTGTCTAGAGGAAGACTCAGACTTTCTGTATCTAGAGGAGGATTCATTTTGATTCTCTGATCTTCTAGGATTTTTGAATTTCCTTTGTCTCTGCTTCCACAGTTGATTTACCCTTCTGGAGAGGAGAGACAATTCATCTTCTTCTGATGAGGATCCATCAGAGGTTTTTTCCATAGCCTGTAAAACCTTAGAATCAGATTTTTTGTTAGATTTTAATGCTAGTGGCTTACCTTGCTTTTAAGGCTCATCTTCTTCTAGCTCTATCTCGTGACTTCTGAGGGAGCTGACAAGTTCCTCCAGAGATATCTTGTTGAGATCTTTGGCTAGCTTAAGTTTTGTGACCATTGGCCTCCATTGCTTGGGTAGACTTCTGATGATCTTCTTTACGTGATCAGCAGTAGAATATCCTTTGTCAAAAACCTTCAACCCAACAACAAGGATCTGGAATCTTGAGAACATTGCTTCTATAGATTCACTGTCTTCCATCTTGAATGCTTCATACTTCTGAATGAGCGCAAGGGCCTTGGTTTCTTTGACTTGTATGTTGCCTTCATGCGTCATTCTCAGAGAGTAAAACATATTTTTGGCTGTCTATCTGTTTGAGATTTTCTCATATTCTAAGTATGAGATAGCACTGAGAAGTATTGTTTTGGCTTTATGATGATTTCTGAAGTCACGTTTTTGCTGGTCAGACATCCTTTTTCTGTCTATCTTCTGACCAATTTCATCCACTGGATGTGTGTATCCATCAATTACCATGTCCCATAGATCAACATCATGGGCCAGAAAGAAGCTCTCAATTCTGTCTTTCCAGTAGTCAAAATTTTCTCCATCAAAGACTGGAGGTTTGCCACTGATTCTGTCCTTGTCCTCATGATAGTCATTGCTGATGTTTTGGCTTGGTCCCACCATAGTGTTTTTCTAAAGCTTAAATCTTGTACTGACACGGTTAAGTATATGAGCTCAGAACCAGGCGCTCTGATACCAATTGAAGAAGTGAAAAACACAAGAAGGGGGGGGGGGGGGGGGGGGGGGGGGGGTTGAATTGAAAACTTAAAATCAAATGCGCAGAGAAATGATATTTTTATCCTGGTTCGTTTGATCTCAAACTACTCCAGTCCACCCGTCAAGGTGATTTCGCCTCTCTCTAACGAGGACTTAATCCACTAATCAATAACTGATTACAATCACTACTTTGACAATTGCCAAATTCCTCTTGAGTACAACCACAATTCGGTTAATCTCAAGAAAAAAAACTAGCTTAATCAAGATAAAAGAATTATGTGTATGGTTGTTTTTCCTTACAAAAACAGTTATCACAACTGTGATATTTTACACACTTTTGAACGTAGAAAAGAGTATGTAACCTTGCAGCGTTCTGAGATGTATTGCGGTCGTATTGAAAATCGTAAACAATTTGTCCTCTTAGCTTGTTTATATAGTCATAGGAATCCTGTCCAACATAAAGCGTGATAATGGACATTTAAGTTGTTTCCATATTGAGAAGATTCTTTTCTAAATGAAGCCGTTGCATGTGATGTTGTCTTGATTGAATAGTAACGCTTCAAAATCTTACAATCTTGTATGCTGCAGTTGCTTCAGAACATTGATGACTTAGAGTTGCGAGGACCTGATTGTATATGAACCTTCGGTTCAGAATTAGAGTATTCATCATTTCAGCGCAGGTTCTGATCATCATTCTTCAGCGCAGATTCTGATTACCTCAGCGTGAAAGCTTCTATAGCTTAACTTCTGATGCTGCTTTGGTCAGAACTTCTGCATACACAGTAACACAAATTTAGAGTGAATATTTGTTCTTTGTGTTTGTTATCATTAAAACTCTAATTAAGGGTTGTAGAATCAAATTATGTTCTAACATAACTGACCTTAGAACCTTTAATAGAACAATTTGGCCATTAGGAAGTAGTGAGATAGCCGTCTTTGCTGCAGTCCGAAGTTGGTTGATACTTGATACTACACTCATTGAGATCTGACTCTTGGGATATTTTGGTTGTCAATAAAGAGGCTTGCGCTGAAACAACGCCCAATGGAGAAGGATCAATGATATTGAGATCCCCAAGAACTCGATTACTTTCTAGGACAGGTTGAGCTAACTAAACTTCAAGAGGGTAGTTACCTATGAATCCATGCAATCCTAAACCTAAGGAATTGTGTGCCTTGTGTGTACATGACATTATGACATCATACCATGGCATTTTCACTAACTATTTCAAGGACCTAGAGATTTATCTTTGCTTTGTTTTATAGGATATGGCTTCCACTCGCAGGAACACTATCCAAATCAATCTCGTAAGAGTGTCTCCTCAACTCAAAGAGTTAGCATCAATGGTTCTTGAGAATTCTCCATTCACCAAGAGACATGGTTGACTTCTCAATCTGGTTACCTCAAGCCTTGATGAAGACATGATGAAGGTACTCTTTCAGTTCTTTGACCCTTTACACCATTGCTTTACCTTTCCTGATTACCAACTTGTGCCTACTATGGAATAATTTTCTCAACTCTTGGGAATCCCAGTTCTTGATCAACTACCCTTCAACGGTATTGAAAGAGACCCAAGACCTAAGGAGATTGCACGAGCTCTACATTTGCAACAATCTAATGTTGTGTCCAATTGGGAAACAAGAAGTGGTGTCAAAGGGTTCTTATCCAAGTTTTTGCTGGAGAAGGCTCAAGATTATTGCGACACTTTGGGTATGCTAGGAGGGATGGCCCTCACGATGCACTTGCCCAAGGAATTGCATTCGCCTAAGAGAATGATGTCCAAGGTTATCGTCAGAGATTCATACGAGCTTAGGGCATGGTTAACAAGGTTGGTAGCAAGACGTTGGGGCATAAGAACTCCATTATTTGGAGCCTTATCTCAAGTGGGTGTGAACTCGTGCCCAAAACCTCATGGTGCCTTATGAAACCATCCTACCTATCATCATGGAGCCTGTTGCCGAAGGAGATGTTCCGTATACTGTCCTTTATCTTTATATGCCTACTTCTCTCGAAGATTTGCAAAGAGCTTGGATTCAGCTAAAGGGGGAGCGAGACACCACTGAAGCCCAGTTTTATGCAACCGAAAAGAAGACATTGGAGCTCACGAGACAACTTCATCAGGAGAGGAGCATGAATGCCTATATCGCTCCAAAGAGGAAGCATCCATAGGAAATTTGAGCCATTGTTATTGTATTTTAGTTCATTTTGTTTCTTTTGTTTCAATGTAAGCCCAAGAGGCATGTTGTAATCAATTTGAACTTACTAATACAATTAATGTTTGTCTCCTTTTATCTAAACAAATTTAAATTTTCTAAGTCCTTGAAATCATTTGCATACACATTTTCATGCATCATAACATAAACAGGTTTTCCACAACAGGTTTCCTTATCTTTCTACTGTTTATTTTAGTAAGATGGATATCGAACAAAAAGTGAAGGACTTGCAAGCGCAGAATTCCCAGTTCCAAGAGACCTTGCTGACCCTGGCTAAGGGGCAACAAGAGCTGATGACTATGCTAGTAGCCAAGAAGAAAACCAAAAAGAAGGCCTTCATCAACATGGGTAAGAGGTTCAAAGGTCTGGTTCAAAGGTACAGATAGTCGAAGAGTCGTCTAAGGAGGACGAAAATCAAGACGAAGAGGCAAGGAGCACCCGTGCTGGAGGTGCCAATGATCAAGCTTCCGAAGACGAAGATTACTTTGATGAGCAATATCCTCCAGCTGAGGATAAATACAAGCAGTTGGAGGATAGACTAAAGGCTGTTGAAATTCAAGTCGTGCCTGGCTTGGATTTTGGTGAGTTGGGTTTAGTACATGGGGTTGTCATTCCCCATAAGTTCAAAATGTCGGTCTTCGCCAAGTATGACATGGTTTCCTGCCCGAAACTTCATCTAAGGTCTTACGTGCACAAGATACATCCAGACACTACCAACAAAAAGCTCTGGGTCCATTTCTTCCAAGAGAGTCTGGATGGGACTCAACTAGAATGGTTCTATCAATTGGAGGGTTCCCGCATCCACACATGGGAAAATCTAGCCATTGATTTTTATCATCAGTCTCAATACAATGCCAATCTGGCACCAACCAGAGTCCAACTTCAAGGTATGAAAATGGGTACTAATGCAGGGTTTAAAGAGTACACACAAAAATGGAGGGATCTTGCTGGTAGGGTCCAACCACCACTAACTGACAGAGAACTAGTTGACACGTTCATGGGTACATTAACTGGCCCAATTTTCAACCTATTGATTGGGAGTTCTTCGTCTGGTTTCACCGAGTTGATACTGACTGGTGAAAGGGTAGAAAGTGGCATTAAGAGTGGGAACATTCCCATGACATCTTCTTCCGTATTCAACACTGCAAAGAAGCCCTTCACTGGAAAGAAGGAAACACATGCTGTGTATGGGGCAAGGGCCCATACCAAGAAGGATCCCATGTCCTCTGTTAATATTGTGTTAATCTCCAACCCTCAATCTGCTCAAAGACAATCATCCAACAACCAACGATCCGAAGTTCCTCGAAGACAGTTCACGAGAATAAGCATGCCACTGTCCCAAGCCTTACAACATTTGTTGAATGCCAACTTAGTGACATTGCACAATCTACCATCCAATCCAGACATTTCATCACCTAAGTACAATCCAAATGCCAAGTGCGCGTATCATTCCAATAGCCCTGGGCATGAAACTAATAAATGCTGGGCTCTGAAGAATAAGATTCAAGATCTGATAAACAATAAAACAATTGAATTTGATCCACCTGCTACTCGAAATGTGATAACCACACCAATTCCGAACCATGGAAAAGGTGTTAATGTAATTGATGATACTAATTTTGTTTCCTCCATTGAATATTTAACAACTTCATCAACTACTGTGAAAGATAATTTGCTGAGAGGCGGGGTGTTCCCTGGTTGTTTTAAAGATTGTGGTTACTGTGATCAATAAGTAAATGGGTGCAAGCGACTGAAGAAAGGTGTGCAATGCCTAATAAATAGCCGCGAGATTTTGTTTGAGAAGATTCCTACCATCAAAAGTTTAACCAACAAAGCTGAATACCTATCCATAATAACCATCTCCAACAAGCCTCTTAGGATCCCCTCAAAGGGTCCTATTAGGAATTCAAATGAACCAACCATTGCTCCTTTAATAATCACTGCCGCTGGGCCTATTCCCCACTCCTCTGACAAAGCGGTTCCATGGAACTATGGTGCCGAGGTTTGTTATCATGGGATAAAACAAGATTCTTGGATCAACAAAAACAAAGCTGATGTTACTAATATTGCAGGTTCTAGTAAAGTAACAAGAGCAAGGAGGATCTTTTCCCCTGATATTTCACCACCCGCTACTACAACAACTCCCATTTGCATAACCAATGACAAGTCTAGTGCCAACACTAGAGGCAAAGAGAAAGAAGGTGAGCCTACTAGGATTGAGGCACCTACCAAAGATATTGATGCTGAAGAACCCTTCACTCGAGAGATGGAGGAAATCCTGAAAATCATAAAGAAGAGTGACTTCAAAATAGTTGAGCAATTTGGAAAAACCACCTCCAAAACTTCCATGCTATCATTGTTACTTTGTTCGGGCGCTCATGCCCAGGCTCTAATCAAGTTCTTGAAGAAAGCCCATGTGCCCCAAGAAACCACAGTTGACCAGTTCGAGAACTGTGTAGCAATTTTAACGACTGACAATGGATTAGGGTTCTCCGATGCTGATTTGACTCCTATGGGAAGGAACCATAACACAGCCTTGCATGTCTCTATTGAATGCAAGGGAACCACTCTGGCACATGTCTTAATTGATACTGGCTCATCTCTAAATGTGTTACCCAAAGGTGCTTTGGACCGACTATATTATGAAGGACTAGTATTGAAGCCAAGCGATATTGTTGTAAGAGCTTTCGATGGTTCTAAAAGGATGGTTCATGGAGAGGTGGATCTCCCAATTAAAGTTGGCTCACATATTTTCAACTCTACCTTTTATATAATGGACATACGTCCCGCCTACTCTTGTTTGCTTGGGCGCCCTTGGATCCATGGGGCAGGGGCAGTAACATCCACCCTTCATCAAAAACTAAAACATCCAGTCAAAGGGAAGATCGTTACTGTTTGCAGCAAAGAAGAATTTATGGTAAGCAACCTCAATTCCTTCAAATATATGGAAAATGGATGGTGAATTCATAGAAACTCCGTGCCAGGCTTTCAAAATTATTCCTCCTATGGTTTCCGCCACCAAAATATCCCCTGACATATCAAAAGCTGACGAAGTTGTACCAAGAATGGTCTCGCTTAAAGATGCTCGTGTCGTGGTCGAAGACAGAGGTTGTACTATCCGGGGACAACTCTCCGACATTTCGTTTAAAGTTAAAAAATTCGGATTGGGTTTCACCATCAAAGCTCAGAAAGAAGTCATGCACGCTCGCGTGGGAAAGCTACCTCTCTACATCAGAAGTCATGAAGTAAACGATGTGGAAGACTCTGATGATGAATGCACTTTTGAATAATGGATCTACCCTACTACCGAAGGTAAACTCAACAACTGGCATGCAAAGGATTTCACTCCCATCTCCTTCATTGAGGAGTAACTACTGTTTACTGTTTTCTGTCAATTCAAGAATTTGTGTCTGTAATCTTAATTCCAAACAATGACTTTTAGGCCATGTGACTTTCCCGGGGCACTATGGTCTATTAGTTAAGGGTTTTGTTCATGTTCATTTATCATATGATCATTTAATATAAACCATTGGACCTTTTGCTTTCAAATTTTGTGTTCATTGTCTTTCTTTTTAATTATTGCATTTTTCAATAGCCATGTATCTTACATGGACACACACACACACACACACACACACACTTGCAGATCCCCATCCACTCCGAATCTCATGGCCAATGACTCTACTATTACCAGTTATGACTTCGAACATCCAATTAACCAAGCCGAAGACAAAGGCGAGAAGTACCAGGAGAACTAGCTAGGCTGGTGATGCAAGAGGAGGAAGCTATTCAACCTCATGAAGAGCCAGTCGAGGTTATCAAACTAGGCACGGAGACAGACAGAAAAGAAGTCAAGATCGGCGCCAACCTAGAAGATGGTATCAAGAGCAGATTGGTTTAGATGTTACATGACTATGTTGAAGTGTTTGCTTGGTCGTATGAAGATATGCCTGGGTTGGATACCGATATTGTGGTTCATCTTCTGCCAACGAAGGAAGATTGTCCTCCTGTTAAGCAAAAAGTTTGTCACATGCGACCTGACATGTCTGAAGAGATAAAAGCTGAAGTGATGAAACAATTCGATGCGGTTTTCCTAGCTGTGACATCTTATCCTCAATGGGTTGCAAACGTGGTCCCTATACCGAAGAAAGACGAGAAGGTTCGTATGTGTGTAGACTATAGGGATTTAAATAGGGAAAGCCCCAAAGATGATTTCCCTCTACCTCATATCGACTTCTTGGTTGACAACACTGCTCAACATAAAGTCTTCTCCTTCATGGATGGATTTTCTGGCTACAACCAAATCAAGATGGCTCCCGAACACATGGAAAAGACCACCTTTGTTACACAATGAGGAACCTTTTGTTACAAGGTCATGCCGTTCGGATTAAAGAATGTAGGGGCAACATATCAAAGAGCTATGGTAGCTTTATTTCACGATATGATTCATCATGAAATAGAGGGCTATGTGGATGATATGATTGCAAGATCGCAGACTGAAGAAGAACACCTCGATCACCTACACAAGCTATTTGAGAGGTTGAAGAAGTAAAAATTAAGGATGAATCCTAACAAGTGCACCTTCGGGGTAAGGTCTGGAAAACTTCTAGGTTTTGTGGTCAGTATTAAAGGCATCGAAGTTGATCCTGCAAAGGTTAAAGCTATTCAAGAAATTCCCGTTCCCCATTCCGAGAAAGAATTTAGAGGGTTCTTGGGCCGACTTAACTACATTGCTCGCTTCATATCTCACCTAACTGCTACTTGTGAGCCAATCTTCAAGATATTGAAGAAAGATCAAGTAGTCAAATGGAACGACGACTGCCAAGCAGCCTTTGACAAGATCAAGGAATATTTACAAGAACCTCCCATCCTTATGCCTCCAGTTGAAGGAATACCTCTGATTATGTACTTGACTATATTAGAGAATTCAATGGGGTGTGTGTTGGGCCAACATGATGAGTCTATCCGAAAAGAGCATGCGATATACTACCCGAGCAAAAAATCTACCGATTGTGAAACCAGATATTCACTGCTTGAGAAAACTTGCTGCACTCTGGCATGGGTTGCTCGCCGGCTAAGACAGTATATGTTGACTCATATCACTTTATTAATTTCTAAGATGGACCCTGTCAAGTACATCCTCGAGAAGCCTCCCCTCTCTGGGAGGATAGCTAGATGGCAAATGATTATGACTGAATATGATATTCAATATACAACACAAAAGGCCATCAAAGGAAGCGTATTGGAATATTATGCTAGTAACTGACTACGAAGAACCTGGACCGTATGACGGACCTGAACAAGGATCCTGATGGACTATGGTTTTTTATGGGTTCCAACGCTTTGGGAAATGGAATTGGTGTTGTGATTATTTCTCCTGAGGGTTTTGATACTCCTTTCACTGCTAGGTTATGCTTCGATTCTACAAACAACATGGCTGAGTACGAAGCATGCATCTTGGGTCTAAAGGCTGCCATTGACTTAAGGATCAAGTTCTTGAACATATTCAGAGATTCTGCTCTAGTAATCAGTCAAATAAAAGGATAATGGGACACTAATCATCCTAACCTTATTCCTTACAAGGAGCTCGTGTTAACCCTAATACCATACTTCGAGGAGATCACCTTTGAACATTTCCCTATAGAAGAAAATCAGTTAGCTGACGCCTTGGCAACAATGTCTTCCATGTTCAAAGTCAAATGGGACAATGAAGCTCCCATGATTACAATCGAAAGATTTGATGAACCTGCACATTGTTATAAGCTTGACATCGATGAAGAGAAGCCATGGTACCATGAGGTGAGGAGATATCTTGAGGCACAAGAATATCCTGAAGGAGCTTCCATCAATGATAGGAAATTCTTGCGAAGATTTTCAGCCAAATTCTTTCTAAGAAACAAAATCCTGTACAAGCGCAACCATGATTCTACTCTACTCTGATGTGTGGACAAGAAGGAGGCAGAGAAAATTATGGAATACATGCATGATGGCCTCTTTGGGACCCACTCTATGTAAGTCTCGGAGTGCCTAAGAGGGGGGGGGGGTGAATTAGGTCTTATAAAAATTTACTCGATTTTATGAGAATGCTTGGTAGTAATTTTTGGTTAAGTGTTTGAAGGTTTTGTTTATATCTTTATCTTTATCTTTTCCTGATTATGGTGATGAAAGCGATAAATGCGGAAAAGTAAAGAACACGGTGATATATCCTGGTTCCCCTCACAATCCGAGAGTACTCCAGTCCCCTTTCCAACACGAAAGAGATTTCACTATAGTTAGAATGATTGTACAGCCTATGCTTACTATCTAACCTATAGGGTGATCAAAGGTTCTTAACACCTTTAAAACCAAACAAACACTAATGTGAATGAAGAACAATCCTCTTCAAATCACAACACTTACTTCCAACAATCCTGGATAGTAAGGGAAAATCTTTAAGTAATACAATGATTAATTTTGAAGTATATGGAGAGCTTTATCAATCTTCAATTGATCTTCTTCTTCAAGATAAAAACAATTCTCAAAAATGTATATAAATGTTCACAATGTATGAATGAAACTTGTAATGATAATGAAAGTGTATATGGCAAGTTTCACAAAATTATGAACACATGAAAGTTTAAATTCAAATGAGAGTGAATGAGAAAATTGTTAATGAAGAAGTATATTTTTTAATTTGAAAATTGAAGTATTGAACATTATTTAAAAATAAGAAAATTTGCATTTTATAAAGTTGTAAGAACCTCTTCATTCATGCCAATTCATATGAAAAGATGCAATGCATTCATGAAAAGATACCACTTGAAAAATGTTCAAAAAACAAAGTAAAAGCTGCATTGGTTCGCTAGGAACCGGTTCCGACACTGACAGAACCCGGTTCTTAGTGAACGTTATAAATTAAAATTCAAATTTTTCACGCAGGAACCGGTTCCCCTATTGGTACAACCCGGTTCCTGGTACAAAATCCAGGGACATGTTTTTTGAGAAATGCTGGAACCCGGTTCCCTGTTAGGGAGGAACCGGTTCCTAAAGGTTTATTTTCAAAAATACATTTTGAAAGATATTTCAAACAAAGTTTTTCTTGATGTTAAAGTTATGGAATATGTATATGTTGATGAATGCATATTGTGAACATCTATATTCAAGATTTAAAGAATTATTTATACCATTTTGACATTTGATGATTTCTTCAATAATTCTTCAATAATCTTTAAGACTTTTATTTGATGTTGATAAGCTTTTTGCACATCCTTTGAAAGTTGATGTCCAAGTTGTCTTCATCAAAACACATCCTTTGAATATGACTTGAGAAGCTTGCAATTACATTCTCCCCCTTTTTGATGATGACAACCAAGTCTTGAAAACGATTTCTTGAAATGTTCACGTTGTTTTGTGTAGCAAACATGTTGAGCAAATGCAAGGCTCCCCCTAAATTGTATGCTCCCCCTAAGTCCATGATTCTTTTAATTTTGGAGAGAGTTTGATATTTATTTGGGCCTGCAATTTCTTGAAACAAAACAACATACATGCATACTCTTCTCCCCCTTTGTTAACATAAAAAAGGATGGGGAAAAAGAGTGAAATAGATACATATAAAAATTAAGACGTGTATCTTAAGAGAAACATTAGATATCACCTTCATCCAAAATACCAAGTTCTCTTCGGATTTTGAAGAAAGGTTCTCGAGCAAGCGGTTAAGTGAAGATATCTGCGAGTTGGTTATGAGTATCCACAAAAGTGACTTCGATATCTCCTTTAAGTACATGATCACGGAGAAAATGATGTCGAATATCTATATGTTTGGTTCTTGAATGCATGACCGGATTCTTTGTAATATTGATAGCACTTGTATTGTCGCATCAAAGAGGAATGCATCCGAGATCAAGTCCGTAATCACGGAGTTGTTGCTTGAGCCAAAGAATTTGTGCACAACAACTACCTGCTGCTATGTATTCTTCTTCGGCCGTGCTAAGAGCAACACATGATTGCTTTTTACAAGCCCATGATACTAATGCATTTCCAATAATGTGACAAGTACCACTTGTGCTTTTACGATCAGTTTTACAACCTGCATAATCCGCGTCAGAATAACCAATTAAAGTGCAAGTACTACCTTTTGGATACCAAAGCCCGACATTGATTGTTCCTTTAAGATACTTCATGATCCTTTTAACTGCCATGAGGTGTGATTCCTTTGGATTTGCTTGAAATCGAGCGCAAAGACAAACACTAAACATGATGTCAGGACGGCTTGCCGTCAAGTATAATAAAGAACCAATCATACCTCTGTACTTTGTAATATCAATTGGAGTACCGGATTCATCTTGATCAACATATGTACCGGAGCCCATTGGAGTGTTCATGGCTTTACAATTGTCCATATCAAACTTTTTCAATAATTCTTTGCAATACTTAGATTGATTGATGAAGATTCCATCTTCTAGTTGCTTAATTTGTAGTCCAAGAAAGTAGTTCATCTTTCCCATCATAGACATCTCGAATTCTCCTTGCATCATCAATGAGAATTCCTCACACATTTCTTTGTTAGTAGATCCAAAAATGATATCATCAACATAGACTTGAACCAATAAAGTGTTACTTTGGATTTTCTTAATGAACAAGGTTTTATCAACCTTACCCTTTTCGAAACCTTTTTCACACAAAAAATTGCTAAGTCTATCATACCATGCTCTTGGTGCTTGCTTTAAGCCATAAAGAGCCTTTCTCAACTTAAAGACATGTGAAGGATGTTTGAAGTCTTCAAATCCCGGGGGTTGTTTGACATAGACTTCTTCATTGATGTATCCATTTAAGAATGCGCTTTTGACGTCCATTTGAAAAAGCTGAAAATTTAATGAACAAGCATAAGCAAGTAAAAGACGTATAGCTTCTAACCTTGCAACCGGAGCAAATGTTTCTTCAAAGTCGATTCCTTCCTCTTGATTGTAACATTGGGCAACCAACCTTGCTTTATTTCGAACAATTAGACCATTCTCATCAAGTTTGTTCTTAAACACCCATCGGGTACCTATGATGTGTTTACCACTTGGTCTAGGAACAAGTTCCCAAACTTGATTTCTCTCGAATTGATTTAATTCTTCTTGCATAGCAATAATCCATTGATCATCTCCTAAGGCTTCATCAACTTTGGTAGGTTCAATTTGAGAAACAAATGCCATGTTTAAGAAAGCATCTTTTAGATTCAATCTTGTTGATACTCCTTGGCTAATGTCACCAATAATTTTGTCAATAGGATGGTCTCTATGAGTTCTCCATTCTTTTGGTAGATCATTGGTCTTTGAATCTTGTTGTACAATGTTTTCTTGATTTTCCGGTGATTTCTTAATTTGATCAATTGAAAGATCTTCCGGGGGTAAATCTATAGGATCATCATCATCACAAACAACTACTTCCTCCTTAGAGGGGTTAGTTTCATCAAAAGATACATGCATAGATTCTTCAATAGTTAAAGTTCTTTTATTATAAATTCTATATACTTTACTAGAAAGCGAATAACCAAGAAATATACCTTCGTCGTATTTCTCGTCAAACTTACCGAGATTATCCTTGTCATTGTTAAGAAAAAGCACTTGCATCCAAAAATGTGGAAGTGAGCAATATTTGGCTTTCTTCCTTTGAAGAGTTCATATGGAGTCTTCTTTATTATAGGTCTAATGATAACTCGATTTCCAACATAACATGCCGTACTAACCGCATCCGCCCAAAAATATTTAGGAATATTTGCATCACTAAGCATTGTTCTTGCAAGTTCCACTAGAAACCTATTCTTTCTTTCAACTACTCCATTTTGTTGTGGAGTTCTAGGTGCTGAAAAATTATGAGAGATACCATGTTCTTCACAAAATTCTTCAAATTGAGCATTTTGGAATTCTCCACCATGATCACTTCTTATGGATACAATCTTTAGTGATTTTTCATTTTGGATTTGCTTAGCATACTTCTTAAAGGCTTTAAAAGCATCACTTTTCTGCACAAGAAACAAAGTCCAAGAATATCTAGAAAAATCATCAATAATGACTAAAGCGTATACATTACCTCCGAAGCTTTTTGTTCTTGATGGACCAAAGAGATCCATGTGTAACAATTGTAGTGGCCTTGTAGTAGACACCACATTCTTAGATTTGAAAGTTGTTTTGGTCTGTTTGCCCTTTTGGCATGCATTACATAATTTGTCCTTGATGAACTTCATCTTTGGTAGACCAATAACTAAGTCATGCTTAACCAATTTGTTCAAGTGCTCCATGTGAATGTGAGCGATCCTCTTGTGCCATAACCAAGCGTCATTGTTTTTTACCATAAGACATTGTACCTTCAGAGACAAATCATCTAAAGTAATCATAAAAATATTGTTAGTTCTTATACCTTTGAGTTTTACCTCATTGGTTGCCTCATCCATAATGAGACATTCATCTTTGTTGAATTTGATCTTGAACCCTCTATCGCAAAGTTGACTTATGCTAAGAAGATTGTGCTTTAATCCTTCAACATAGAGAACATCCTCAATTTGAATGGATGGAGGTGTGCCAACTATTCCAACGCCAAGAATCTTTCCTTTGGTGTTGTCTCCATAGGTGACATACCCTTTGGCTTTATGTACTAGATATGAAAATTGGTGTACATCTCCTGTCATATGCTTTGAACATCCACTATCAAGATACCAAACATTTGATGTGGATTTCAAGCATACCTACACAAACAAATTATTCTTTGTTAGGTACCCAAGTTGCCTTGGGTCCTTCATAGTTAGTTCCCTTTTTCACCCACACATAATGCCCACTTGCTATACTAAATTTTCTAACATAGCAAGCATTAGGTGTATGGCCTTTAATACCACAATAAAAACAAGTAGGTTCAAAGTTACTTCTATATCTAGAAGGATAAGATTTCTTCTTAGGAAATGTTTTCTTTTTCGATACATTAGGCTTTTTCTTTTGATGATTATGAACAACTTGCTTCTTTTCTACTTTCTTGGGATTGGAACTATTACTAGCCTTTACAAAAACAGTGGGATTGTTACTTGGTTTCTTAGAATTCACATAACCAAGACCCCTTTTATCATTAGGATAGCGTTGTTGGCTTAGTAATCCTTCCAATCCTATTTGTCCTTTTTCATATCGTTCAATAACTCTTTTAAATTGAACAATTTGAAAGACATTTGATTCACACTTGGAGCATGCAAAGTTTTCTTTTTCTTTAATAAAATTCTGTTTTTGAAGTTCAAAATCTTTAGTCATGGTGTCAATTTTTTCTAAACAACTTAGAAGTTCTTTTTCTTGATTTGACACCTTTTTGTATAAACTTTTACATTCTCTCAAGAGTTCATCAATAGCATCTTGAACATCATCATCAAAAAGATTAAATTCATTACTGACCTCTTCTTCATTATCGGAGTGATGTGAAGCCATTAATGCTAGATTTGCACATTCCTCGCTTTCCGAATCAGATGAAGAACTTATCTCATTATCTTCCCATGCAACATAAGCCTTTTTGTTCTTGAACTCCTTTTTGCCTTTGAATCCATTTTTCTTGGAGAGTTTTGGACAATCCGGCTTTATGTGACCTTGCTTTCCACATTCATAACATGTGACATCTTGTGTTGATGTGGAGGCTTCTTTATCTTTATGATTATAAAATTTCTTCCTCTTGACAAAGTTAGCATTATGAAGATTATTTTTATGACCAAAATATTTTCCTAACCTTTTTACAAGAAGCAAGAAGTTTTCATCTTCCTCCGATGCATCTTTATCTTTACTTTCCTTTGAATCAACTTTCAAGGCAATGCCTTTGGATTTCTTCTCTAAATTTTCATGTTTTTCAAGTCTACCGAGTTCCGTTTCATATTCTTGAAGTTTGCCAAATAATGTAGCGGAAGTCATTACGGAGAGACTCTTCTTTTCCGAGATTGCCGTTACCTTTGGTTGCCATTCCCTAGTCAATGATCTAAGGATTTTCAAGTTGAGTTCATCATTTGTCAAAGTTTTACCAAGAGCATTTAAGTGATTTGTCTAATGCACAAATCTCTTTTGTAAGTCAAGAATGGATTCTCCGGGCTGCATTCGAAATAGTTCATATTCTTGACTCAAGGTATTTAGCCTTGATCTTTTTACTTCAGCCGTTCCTTCATGAGTTTGAACCAGGGTATCCCATATTTCTTTTGCTGCCTTGCAGTTCGAGACACGGAAAAATTCGTCCATACTGAGTGCACCTTGAAGAAGGTTTGTTGCCTTTTTGTCATAGAGAACTTTCTTTTTATCATCGTTGTCCCATGCAGTTTTGGGCTTTACAGAACCAATGCCATTGATAATTGATATCGGGATAAATGGACCATTTTCAACAGCATCCCATACTTCCTCTCCTTGTGCTTCTAAATGCGCCTTCATGCGTATTTTCCAAAAGTCAAAATATTCACCACAGAATAGAGGAGGCTTGTTGTTACTACCACCATCTCTGAAAACTGGTTGATGATTTGCGGAAGCCATTCTGGATCTTTAGGAACAAGTTACCTATAACTTGCTCTGATGCCAATTGTAAGTCTCGGAGTGCCTAAGAGGGGGGGGGGGGTGAATTAGGTCTTATAAAAATTTACTCGATTTTATGAGAATGCTTGGTAGTAATTTTTGGTTAAGTGTTTGAAGGTTTTGTTTATATCTTTATCTTTATCTTTTCCTGATTATGGTGATGAAAGCGATAAATGCGGAAAAGTAAAGAACACAGTGATATATCCTGGTTCCCCTCACAATCCGAGAGTACTCCAGTCCCCTTTCCAACACGAAAGAGATTTCACTATAGTTAGAATGATTGTACAGCCTATGCTTACTATCTAACCTATAGGGTGATCAAAGGTTCTTAACACCTTTAAAACCAAACAAACACTAATGTGAATGAAGAACAATCCTCTTCAAATCACAACACTTACTTCCAACAATCCTGGATAGTAAGGGAAAATCTTTAAGTAATACAATGATTAATTTTGAAGTATATGGAGAGCTTTATCAATCTTCAATTGATCTTCTTCTTCAAGATAAAAACAATTCTCAACAATGTATATAAATGTTCACAATGTATGAATGAAACTTGTAATGATAATGAAAGTGTATATGGCAAGTTTCACAAAATTATGAACACATGAAAGTTTAAATTCAAATGAGAGTGAATGAGAAAATTGTTAATGAAGAAGTATATTTGTTAATTTGAAAATTGAAGTATTGAACATTATTTGAAAATAAGAAAATCTGCATTTTATAAAGTTGTAAGAACCTCTTCATTCATGCCAATTCATATGAAAAGATGCAATGCATTCATGAAAAGATACCACTTGAAAAATGTTCAAAAAAAAAAGTAAAAGCTGCATTGGTTCGCTAGGAACCGGTTCCGACACTGACAGAACCCGGTTCTTAGTGAACGTTATAAATTGAAATTCAAATTTTTCACGCAGGAACCGGTTCCCCTATTGGTACAACCCGGTTCCTGGTACAAAATCCAGGGACATGTTTTTTGAGAAATGCTGGAACCCGGTTCCCTGTTAGGGAGGAACCGGTTCCTAAAGGTTTATTTTCAAAAATACATTTTGAAAGATATTTCAAACAAAGTTTTTCTTGATGTTAAAGTTATGGAATATGTATATGTTGATGAATGCATATTGTGAACATCTATATTCAAGATTTAAAGAATTATTTATACCATTTTGACATTTGATGATTTCTTCAATAATTCTTCAATAATCTTTAAGACTTTTATTTGATGTTGATAAGCTTTTTGCACATCCTTTGAAAGTTGATGTCCAAGTTGTCTTCATCAAAACACATCCTTTGAATATGACTTGAGAAGCTTGCAATTACACTCTAGTGGACACACTTTGGCCAAGAAAATCCTGAGGGCTGGTTACTATTGGTCCACAATGGAAACTGATTGTCATCATCACTCAAGGACTTGCCATAAGTGTCAAATCTATGCTAAGAAGGTCCATGTACCTCCTATTCCTCTAAATGTCATGACTTCTCCGTGGCCATTTGCAATGTGGGGCATTGACATGATCAGGGAGATTAAACCTACTGCCTCCAATGGAAATCGTTTCATCCTTGTTACCATTGATTACTTTACCAAGTGGGTCGAAGCTGCCTCATATGCCTCAATTACCATGAACGTTGTAGCCAAGTTTATCAAGAATAACATCATCTGTCGTTACGGTATCCCCGAAAGGATCATCACTGACAATGGAACCAACCTCAACAATTCCATGATTATGGAACTTTGTACTCAATTCAAAATCAAGCATCACAATTCTTCTCCGTACATACCCAAGATGAATGGTGCAGTGGAAGCTGCCAATAAAAATATCAAAAAGATTGTGCAAAAGATGGTGATAACATATAAAGAATGGAATGAGATGTTACCGTTTGCTCTCCATGGCTACCGTACTTTAGCTTGAACATCAAGTGTGGCAACCACATTCTCCTTGGTCTATGGCATGGAAGCTTTCCTACCTGTCGAAGTTCAGATTCCCTATATAAGGATAATGAAAGAAGCAGATTTAGGTGAAGACGAATGGATTAAGACTAGGTTGGATCAGTTGAACTTGATTAACGAGAAGCGACTGACAGCTGTTTGTCATGGTCAGATGTACCAAAAACGTATGATCAAGGCTTTCAACAAAAAGATCAAGCCTCGAGTATATCATACTGGCGACTTGGTAATAAAGCGCATCATTCTACCACAAGGCGAACCCAGGGGAAAATTGACTCCCACTTACGAAGGACCATTTGTTGTAAAGAAATTTTTCTCTGGTGGTGCCATGATGCTGACTACTATGGATGGCAAAGACTTCCCACATCCTATGAACGCGAACATAGTTAAAAAATACTACGCATAAAATGAGCCGCTAGGTTGACATACCTAGGTAAAAATAAGGGCATCCCAGCGAACCAAATAGGTTTGGGCAAAATTTAGGGATATATGCAAAAGATTATACACCCGGCAAGTCAAAAACCCAAAAGGGCAGATTGGCCAAAAATGGGTATCCTGGTGGGCTGAAAACCCGAAAGGGCGGTCCAGGAAAAAGTTAAGGATTAAAGCGTATGATTATGTCCCATAAAGTCTCTATAGCCAACCTTATTAGCAAAGTCCAAGTTCAAATGGTCCAAGATCAATACAATCAACTTCTATTCAATGGCAATGGATAATGTTCGAAGACATAGGGGAAATAGTGGGGTTGGAACACAATGAGATAACTTTCACATGGCTATTATTTTTTGTTTTCACTTTGTATTCTTTCCATTATTTCGATTATTTCCTCTTACTAGGATCTCGGTCTCTTTGTACAAAAACGCCTATTCATGGGCAAAACGTCAATACAAATATACTTTGAAGTGTAAACTTTCTGTTTTTTTTCTGTTATGAGCACAAAAGTGTCCAATGACTAAAAATGAATGAACATATGCATATGAACATGATTGAACTTTTAACAAACGTATGCTTAAAAACAATGACAAGCATCTCCTTAAATGCATTTGAGATATCCCCACAGAGTTATTTCAATAACATTATCCCCATAAATTTGGATTCATAAAATCCCCAACCAGAGTTTCAATCTCTGAAAGATCCTCTCCCCAGTTGAGTTTGGTCTTAAAAGGAAGCATTATGGAATTCCTCCTAAAAATATCCTCCCCAGCAGTTCATCAAATATCCTCTTCAATAGGGTTTATTTCCCCAACAAACTACAGATTCCCCAGCTTGAGTTTGCCTCTCAGACTATTACAAATCAAGGGACCGCAACCCCTAATCCCCAGTGAAGTCGCCAACAGAGTCATTGTTATCTCTAAAAGTTGCTATAAATCCTGGAACCCGACCAGATAACAGTCAACTTCATCCTTTCAATCAAGTTACTACAAAGCCTGGACCCGATCAGATACTAGTTCAACTTCATCCTACTCTTAACTTACTGTGAAGACTGGACCCGACTAGATAACAGTAAATCTCAATTCCAAGTTACTAAAGCCTGGACCCGACAAGATAATAGTTTAACTTCTCAAATTGCTTAAGCCTGGACCCGACTAGTCAACAGTTCAAGCCTGGACCCGACCAGTTAACAATTTAAAATTCTGAAGCCTGGACCCGACCAGATAACAGCTCCAATTTTTGAAACCTGGACCCGACCAGATAACAATGAATCTCAAATTTAGTTGTTAAAGCCTAGACCCGACCAGATAATAGTTTAACTTCTCAAGTTGCTTAAGCCTGGACCCGACCAGTCAACAGTTCAAGCATGGACCCGACCAGATACCAGTCAACTTTAAACAAATTACTATGAAACTTAGACCCAACCCGATAATAGTTCAACTTCTCAAATCATTACTGAATCATGGACCCGACCAGATAATAGTTAATCTCAAATTCAACTTACTGTGAAGCCTGGACCCGACCAAATAACAATGAATCTCAAATTTAGTTGCTAAAGCCTAGACCCGACCAGATAATAGTTTAACTTCTCAAATTGCTTAAGCTTGGACCCGACCAGTAAATAGTTCAAGCCTAGACCCGACCAGATACCAGTTAACTTCAAGCAAGTTACTACGAATCCTAGACCCGACTAGATAATAGTTCAACTTCTCAAATCTTTACTGAATCCTGGACCCGACCAGATAACAATTAATCTCAAATTCAAGTTACTACGAGGCCTAGACCCGACCAGTTAACAGTTCGAGTTACTGAAACCTGGACCCGACCAGATAACAGTTGATCTCAAGTTCAAATTGCTAAAGACTGGACCCGACCAGATAACAATAAACTTCAATTTCAAGTGGCTAGAGCCTGGACCTGACCAGGTAGTAACTTAACTTCTCCATCTACTACAAATCCTGGACTCGACCAGTTAACAGTTCGAATTGCTGAAACCTGGACCCTACCAGATAACAGTTTAATTCTTACAGAGCACTAATAAAATTACTCTTCCCTAGTAGAGTTTGCCACTATCCCAGCGAGTTGCTGCAAAGCCTGGAATCTGACCATATAACAATTAACTTCTTTATCCCTAACAAGTTATTGTGAAGCCTGTAATCCGACCAGATAACAACTAACTTTTAAGAGATAATTCCCCACCAGAGCAATGGACAACTAAAACTCCTGAATTCTGGTTCCCAAGCAAAAATCAACACTCTTCACAGAGTCTTCTCAAGCAAAGTCAATATTCTTTAGCGGAATTTCTTCTCAACAAAGCAGGAATCCCCAACGGAAGCATTTTTAACAAAATCTGAAGATACACATACTCTTTACCCCCAACAGCAGTCCAAGATTTAACTTCTCAAAACTCCCTAGTATCGGTCAAGGATACGCTTCAACAACATGTCGCATTCATACATTATATAACATATACATACAACATAATCTAATTTATTTTGAGAACATCATTACACCATGCATACATTCGCATACAGCTAACCCCTTTGTTCCTTGTAGAAAAAAATCATTGAACCAAAGACCTCTTCTGGATCAGAGTTAATTCTTCCAGTTAAAGACAAACAAGACACCTAGTTTTCAGCATGAATCGGCCAAAGATTTATGTTGATGTTTCTCCTAATTTCTACCATCATCTCTCTAAATTGCATCTATAAGCCCATTCCCGAATCAATACATCATCAAGTGCAAATTTCTGGGCACTTTAGTGTTCAATCATCTTTCACCTTCAAGCCACGAGTGGAGGATCCGCCAATCTAACTCTTTAGGTTTAAGAAGATTGAACAGGGCAGCTGTTGTACCCTAAAATTTTCCATCTCATTTTATCAATATTCATCTCACAAGATGTCCATTGGTTCAAGAAGGCACAAGGATGGATCAGCTCAATACACCTCCTCAAGAACTGATGACTCAAAATTAGGGTTTGAGTTTGCACAAGTACAATTGGGATTTTAAGTCCCCATATGACTTTCATGGATCATTTTGGACTCTCAAGATTGCTCATGTCATGTTTCAAGCTTTGGATCACATTTTTGCTCAGCCAATTGATCAACTGACCTAAAATCAACTATATTGGGCAAAAAGTCAGTTGTGGTCAATTTACAGCCAAACTTCATAATTTTTTATCCATATTGTTGTACCCCAAAATTTGCCCTCTCATTTTAATCAACAAATGTCAAGTGAGGTCCCCAATTTGCTCAAGGTTGCCCAAGAGTTGACCAGACAAACTCTCTCCTAAGGCAGTATACCCCAAATTAGGGTTTCTATTTTCATCAAGATGGGTGGACCACAAAGGTCTCATATGCTCTCAATGGTATTAATATGTTATCAAGACCCTACATGTCAAGTTTCATGCCCTGCATAAGAAGTTTGCTCAGTCAACTGCTCAGATGCTTAGGAAATCGACTCTATTAGGTCAAAAGTCAATTGTGGCCCACATACAGTCAAACCGCAAGATTTTGGGTCAACATCAACATTTTGAAATGACTTCCATCATTTGATCAAGGGTTGATCATGATTCCTCAAGGAATGCTCCAAATTCATCAAAATCCAAAAGTTGCTAAATTAGGGTTTCTTAGTAAAAGTCAACCCAACTTTGACCAAGCATAACTTCTTCATACTTCATCAGAAATTTTCCATCCAAGGCTCATTTTTAAGAGGATGCAATTCCCTACAATTCATCTTTAGCGGTCAAGTTCAAAATATGCAATCATAAAAAGATATGAATTTTGACATTATAGGTCCTTTTGAAAAGTCAACAAAAACACCTTTTTGGTCAAAGCTTCATACATGAACATTAAAGGACATCCTAATATTTCTAAAAAGTCCAAGAACACCCTCCTAGGGTCAAAATTGAGAGAGTTGTGCACTGTCAAAGTTGGCAATTTTTGGAAAATTGTCAAAAGTCAACATTGATCAAATTTGCATTTTTTCCAAAGGGGACCATGTTTTCTTGTTTGAAACATGTTTCTAATAGGATCCACGACCCCTGAGCATTTCCACCTATTATTTTATTATTTTTATCATTTATTTTGATTTTTTATTCATTTAAACCAAAATAAATCAAATTAAATGGTAAAATAATAAAAGCAAATCAAATCTTGGGATTTTTGTGCACATTATGAGTCCATATACAGCTAGCATGGCATGTAATTCTTGCAAGGATGATTTAGATTGAAAAAGTCATGATTGGAGCTATTTTGGAAAGAAATCATACAAGGCCAAAATCAAATCAAATCTTCATAATTCCTCAAGATACCATGAGATTTCTTCCATTATTTTTGACCTAAATTCCTCCTCTATATAAACACAACACCCTCATACACTAGAGAGCACAAAATTGGCTTCCCAAGAACGCTTTTCTAAAATCCTCAAATTCTGTCAAAACTAGTGCAAAGTCAAAACCGAAGATCCAACCACTTTCAGTCCAGGCCATCAATTACAAATCATTCCTGAAGTACCTAAGGGTAAGAATAGGTCGAAAGTCATGGCCATTGATGCTTGAAACAAGCATAATCATCTTCTCTGATTTTCTTTTCTTTCAAACATTCATATAATTAATTTCATGCATTGCTAATGTTCATTAACTGTCCAAATGAGTTCTTGTTGTTACGTAGAACAAGTTTAAATCACAAACAATAGCTTGGCTTGGTGGATGAGGCGCCTAACTGTGACCCAGGGGGCATGGGTTCATCACCCACCCCATGCATTTTTCACTTTTTGACTATTTTCTTTTCTAACCCTTTTCATTTATTTATTCTTCACTTGATTTGTTTTCTATCATTAATTTAATTAACATATAAAATCACAAAAAAATCATTAAATATTAGTTTTAGGCTTTCAATTAATTAAAATAATTTTTGACATAAAAGTTGTTTTGATTTAATCAATATTGATTTTATTTCATAATTAACTTGTAAATTAATCAGAGTTAGGTTTTTAATTATTAATTCACACTTTTATCATTTTCCTAACAATTTACTGCAGATTCAGTACATCACCATTCCATGCGTCCATCATACGTTCACAAATCCTACCCTTTGGATCATCCTTGGTCCAGATCCAGCGTCCAACCACAGCAGCCCATGGTGCACTCTCTGAAGCTAATCCACATGGGATCACACGCAAGGAACATGGGCCAACCAATTTGGGCCTAACAATTTGGCAATGCACCCCCCAGTCTGCATTCTACCACACAAGCCCAATCTTTTATTTTATATTTTATTTCAATTCTTTTTATTGTTTTAATTTATTTATTTTATTTATTTTCCAAAAATCATTTTTAATCAAAACATAAAAATCAGAAAATCACAAACAATATTAGGTTTAGTCTTTTTTTTCATAAAATATTTAATTGCATTAATTAGTTTAATTAGGTTAACTTAAATCTTTTTTTCATAATTAAATTCAAATAGAAATTAGGTTTAATTCTTAATTTTAATTCCTTCTCAAAATAAAAACACAAAAATAGGTTAACTGTTTTTTTCCATTAATTTAATGATTTTTCATAATTAAAGCTTAATTAGTGATTAGGATATTTTGCAATTTATTCTTTATTTCCTTAAATAAAAATGAAAAAAAAATGATTTTTTTTCTTTAATTAAATTCAATTTGGTTTTCAAGGGTCAAAACCCTAATTTCTTGCATTTACGTTTATCGTACGTACTTTTCATTATAATTTTGTAATTGCTCCGAGGTTGTAATAGTATTTTAAACTAGGGTTTTATTTACTGTTTAATTTCCCCCCAAGTTTTGGTTATGTAATCCCCATTCCCCGAAGCCTTGTAATAATTAGATTTACTTTTCCGCTTTTAATTTCCGCAATCTTTAACTGTCTAGATGTATGGCTAATAGGATTATATGGCAAGAATGTCTGGAAAATTAAAACGGTAGATCACCTAATGTGCAAAGATTAAATAACTGAAACAAATCATATGCACATATTCACTCCTAGGGTTTACCTCACTTCGATTGCCTTCGGTAAACAATCATTAAGCATAGGAGATTTTAGTGGTTTCCCTCCAGTCTCAAGAGATCAATGTGTCCCATTCGAATGTTGCCTCGGAAATGTTACATCGGAAATGTTGCCTCAGAAAGATCTTAAGACTCTAGGGTTGCTACTAAAGTTTTCTAACTATTGCTTTAGTGATTGTACTTGTCCTTTTCGAATGCCCCTCAAAGACGGTGCTATCTACTCCTTAATAGTAGGATAGCGCTGTCTAAAGGAAATAGAACGAACAATCCTTTTTTCGAGTAGGTAGAATCTTAAGTACTTGCTCAATAAAAACTTTTCACACAAACACCTTTCACAACAGTTTTTAAAACAAATTCGTCACACCCTTGAGGACTGATATAAGGGTTATCACGAAGTAAAACATTTTCAAAGCAAGCACACACACAAGCAATTTTAAAAAGACAAGCAAGTGCCTAAGAGCCCATGAAAAACCACGGATAGAAAGGGTGCTAACACCTTCCCTTTCTATAATCTACCCCCCGTACTCAGAATATCTCAAAAAAATGTTTTTCTGTTCTTTTCCCTTTTCCATGATTGGATGAAATAAAAGTCGGTGGCGTCTCTTGCTTACCGCGACATTTTGCGAACAAAAAACGCAAAATGTAAACCAGTAAAAACAGTCGGTTCTGCCACCGTATCATAGAACTGGCGGCTCTGCTGGGGAAATATAAAGTGGGGTTTACCTTAGGATCTAGGTCATTAAAATTGCTTCTCTTGATTGTCTTGATTGCTTTACTTTTGAAGATTTGTTTGGGGTTACTATAGATCCTACACCCGGATCTGGGGGCACTCATTAGGTAAACAACAATAGATCATGGAGACTGTACGGCATAGACTGATATGGTTCAAGTGATGGCTGTGCTGGTGTGGCACTTTGGTTGGTACCGGTATCCTTCGTGGTGAAACGAGGAGAATACGGGGCCGCCGCGTGGTGTCGTGAAGCACCAACGGACCTTAGAACCTTAGTTGAATGACTTGGCCATTAGAAAGTAGTGAGATAGCCGGCCTCGGTGTAGAGCTGAGAACTGGTTGATACTCGATGCTACACTCATTGAGATCAGACTTTCGGGATATTTTGGCTGCAAGAAAAGATTGAGAGCTGAAATAATGCCCGATAAAGGATGGTCAGTGATATTGAGATCCTCTAGAACCCGGTTACTTTTTAGGACAGGTTTGAACCAACTAAACTTCAAGAGGGTACTACCTTTAACCTCATGCAATCCTTAAACCTAAGGACTTGGTGTGACTTGACTGTGTTTGCTATACCTGTGTTTTCTATATCTGTGGTTTATCATGACATCATGCATCATAACATGGGATCCAAGCTTATTGCACTAACCATTTCAAAGACCAAGGGAATTTATCTTTGTTCTGTTTTGCAGATTATGGCTTCCATTCGTAGAAATACCATCCGAATCAGCTTTGTGAAGATAACTTCCCAACTCAAAGAGCTAGCATCAAGGGTTTCTGAAACTTCAACGTTCACTAATAGACATGGTCAACTTCTCAACCTAGTTACTTCAAACTTTGATGAAAAGATGATGAGTGTACTCTTTCAGTTCTTTGATCCCAAGCACCACTGCTTCACCTTTCCAGACTATCAGTTGGTGCCTACCTTGGAAGAATTCTCTCAGCTATTAGATATACCTATTCTTGAACAGGTACCCTTCACAGGTCTAGAAGAAGTTCCTAAGCCAGAAGTCATTGCCTCAGCTTTACATCTGAAATGGGCCGACGTGGTATCCAATTGGGAAACTAGAAGCGGAGTCAAGGGTTTTCTAGCTAAGTTTCTGATAGACAAAGCCCAGCTGTTTTGGGATAATATGGATTTTCAGGCTTTTGAGGAGGTCTTGGCTCTTCTTATCTATGGTTTAGTTCTCTTTCCTAATCCAGACTCATTCATAGATGTGAATGCTATCGGGATCTTTCTCTCTCGCAACCCGGTGCCTACTTTGCTCAGAGATATTTTGCACACTCTCCATACTCGTACCATGAGGAGAAGAGAGATTCTCGTGTGCTGCATGCAATTGCTGTCGAGGTGGTTTATTTCTCACCTCCCTAAGTCCATACTGAAGAATGAAGAAGGTCTGGTTTGGTTACAAAGGATAATGTCACTCGCTCATACAGATATTCTTTTGTGTTCTCGATCTATGGAAAACATTGCTATCATTGACCGCTGCAGGAAGTAACCTAATTGTCCCACTGCTTGGTATCAGAGGGGGCATAACCTATAATCCTTGTTTAGCTCTGCGAAAATTTGGCCACGCTCGAAGGGATGCTCCCTATGAGTTACTTATCGAGGGTATTGTATTCAACTATGAGGATGATATTCAAGAGTATCACCGGAGGTTCATACGAGCTTGGGGCATGGTAAACAGATCGAGCGTCAGGGCTTTGGGGCCAAAGACTTCTATTCCAATGGAACCTTATCTACAATGGGTACGAGCTCGTGCTCAGCAGCTTATGATGCCCTATGTGGTTGTTTTGCCATTTATTATGGAATCCACTATTGAAGAAGTCATTCCTTACACGTTTCTCTATCCTTACATGCCCACTGATCTTGGGGAATTACAGAGGTCTTAGATTCAGTTGATGAAAGAGCGGGATACTTACAGGGATCAGTTCCATGCTCAGGAGAGGAAGGTTTTAGAGCTCACAAAGCAACTCCATGAGGAAAAAGGGTTGAATGATTATCTCGGCGCAAAGAGGAAGCATCCATGGGACTTTTGATTTTTCTTTCTAGTTTTAGATTTATTTTTAATTGTAACGCCTAAAAGGCATTTGAACTTCAAATTCAGCTAATAAAGTTTTTATTTATTTTAGTTTGCAAATTTAAATTTTCCAAAGTCTTTGAAATCATTGCATACGCATCCCATTATCATACACATCATTACAGGTACCATTACAGGTTTCTCATCTCCTTCACTGTTTATTTCAGCAGAAATGTCTTCCAAACAAAGCATTAAGGACCTGCAGGCACATAACGCCCAATTCCAACAAATGTTCATCAGTCTGGCAAAGGGGTAGGAGGATCTGAAAGCCTTCATCCTGAAAGAGAAGAAGAAAAAGAAGAAGGCAACTGGTATTCTGAACATGGGCCGAAGGTTTGGAGAGCGGTTGAAGCGACAAGTCAACCTGACCTCTTCATCTAAGGAAGGGGAGAACCAAGAAGGAGAGAAGGACCCTAGTCCTGCAGTCTCTGACAATGATACTGATTATAACAATGAGCAATATCCTCCTGCTGAGGATAGATACAAACAGTTGGAAGATCGTCTGAGTGCCATAGAAGTTCAGAGGATACCTGGATTGGATTTTGAAGAATTAGGTTCGGTGTCAGGAGTGGTCATCCCGCAGAAGTTCAAAGCTCCAGTTTTTGCCAAGTATGATGGGGTGTCCTGCCGAAAGCTCCATCTCCGTTCCTACGTCAGGAAAATCCAGCCCCACGCCGTTGATAGAAATCCGTGGGTTCATTTATTTCAAGATAGTCTGTCAGGGACTCAGCTTGAATGGTTTTACCAGCTGGAGAGAGCCAATGTCCGAAATTGGGAAGATCTGGCTGCTGCTTTCTATAAGCAGTATCAATACAACACCGACGTTGCTCCTACTCGTACTCAACTCTAGAGTATGTCCATGGGGGCAAGTGAAGGCTTTAAAGACTATGCCCAGAAGTGGAGAGACTTGGCTGGAAGAGTCCAACCCCCGTTGTCTGATAGGGAGTTGGTTGATATGTTTTTGGGTACGCTATTTGGTCCATTCTTTAATCATTTGATCGGTAGCTCGTCAGTAGGTTTCACCGAGCTGATTCTGATTGGAGAAAGAGTAGAAGCTGGGATCCGGAGTAGTAAGATCCAGAAAAATACCTCTTCGAGTACAGAGAAGAAGTCATTTGGTGAAAAGAGGGAAGCCAATGTTGTGCACGGCCAAAAGGGGCGTAGCAAGGTAGACTACCACCAATCTGTGGGGGCAGTGTTGATTTCTAATTCGGCATGCACATAACGACCACAACAATGAAACAATCAGCCAATGGTGGAAAGACCTCAAAGGAAGTTCACCAAAATTAACATGTCATTGTCACAAGCATTGCAAAATATGTTGAAGATGAATCTGATTACGGTGATAAACCCCCATCCGAACCCTAAGACTTCCTCTCCTAACTACAATCCAGAGGCAAGGTGTGCTTATCATTCTGACAGCCCGGGGCACGATACTAATGATTGTTTGGCGCTGAAATACAAGATTCAGAATATGATTGATGCCAAGGAGATCGAATTTGACCCTCCTGAGACTCCCAACGTGATCACTGCTCCCTTGCCAAAACATGGCTAGGATTGAAAGCATTTTTGTTCATTTAAATTCTGAAGTTGTATTGTCTTTGCTTATTCGAACAATTATTGTCATGATAAACTTTATTATTTCATCAATGCATTACACATGTATGTCTTGAATTTATTTGTTTTCATTATGCTTAAATTGCTTTATATTTCCTTTTCATGATATTCAACTCTCGACTAAAAAATTGTAAGCCTTTAGAGGGAGGATGACGAAAACAATACCACAATCTCTACAATATGCTTTTGAATAGACCTTGTTGACGATGTACATGTGTTGTTTCAAATCCTAAACAGTGGAGTTATAAGGAAGATAATCCCTAGTCAACCCCTTCGAGCCAAAGAAGTAGGATTTTTTCTTTTCACACATATTAAAACCCTTAATCATAACCTGGGGCAGGGTAGTTTTCTCAGTTAATTCAGAGGCGCATTCAGTTACAATCTGCCGCTTAGTACACAATGAGTGGCATCAAAGACGTCCTTCCGAAACAAAAGACGGTGATGGTTCCCCATAATCATCAAGATAGGCAGTCATTATCTCTCGAAATAAAAGCCAATTAAGTTAAAACCTATGAAGGAGACTTAAGAAAAAACACTGGGGCATCCCGCTGACTGTAATCACAAAAAGAAATAGTTCAGGCAAAAGACAGGGATAATAAAATAAAAAAGAAAGAGGTTCTACAAACCCTAAAAAAAAAAAGGAAATGGCTGCCTATTCAAAATAATTTGTCAGTACCCGAACCATCACTGGAATATCAGAGCAAAGACTCAAACGAGATCTAAATGCATAATTAGCTGAGTTTAGGATCGAAGAACATCACGAAGAACTGGTGGGTACAAATAAAATTTGAGCCTTTATCCTTTGTTTCTTAAACCGTGAACCAGGCCACGTTATAACCCTTAAAAGTCCTAGCTGAAGCATGGGTTAGTTCGAAAGCATACTGTTACAAAAGGTATCTTGACTCCTGAAGGTCCGTTACAAATATTGAGTTGATATCACATCTTTGCAAAATTCTATTTTTTCTATAAAAAAAACTGCATTTTCAAAACATTAAAACAGGCGTAAGCTTTGCATTCTTAAAATAATATTGTTTGCATATGACTATTTGTTCAGCAGCAGAGAAATTCGCATGACGAATATCTAGTGAACAAAAACCTTCTCAATAAAAAGGATCACCTCAAGTGGAAAAACACTTCCAACCAAGGGGCACGACATGATCATTGTCCATCATTTGGGGCAGTCAAGTCAAGATTCAAGGAATCTCTCAAAGATTCCAAATAGCCAGGGACAGATCTCCATCTGAATCACTTGGGGGCATTGGGCATGAATTCCAGCAACAAATCTTGTACGATCAAACAAACATCTTCTGGTAGTGTGGCAACACAACACTACCGATAGTGACAACTCCATACACCCTGAGAGCGTAGACATAGTCAGAAAATACTGCGCATGAACAAAGACCTGCTAGGTTGACTGGCCTAGGCAAAAATAAGGGCATCCCGGCGAACCAAAAGGGTTCGGGAAAAAATTAGGGATAAAAACAAAAAATATCTATACACTTGGCAAGTCGAAAACCTGAAAAGGCAGCTTGGGCAAGAAAGGGTATCCCGGTGGACTGAAAATCTAAAAAGACAGTCCAGGAAAAAGTTAGGGATTAAAGCGTACGACTATGTCCTGTTATCTTGTCACTTTCCTATAAGTAGAAGACTTATCATTCTGATCGGCAGTTACCAAGCACCTCATAAGTTGGGATGACACTCAATTCACAAGGCCTCCGCAGGCACTTTCTCCAGCAGGTACAGGGGCAGAAAAGTCTTGATGCGAAGTCATTGTCATATCCTCAGCATGCGTCCCAGTAACATCTACACTCCCCACAGAGTAGAGGCAACCAAAGTTTTGATCTCTGCTTCCCCAAACAGGAGTTACTTTCGCCAGCCAAGCTCTTTCGGAGAGCCGATGTCTATATTCCCCAGCAGAATTTTGTAATTGCAAGCGGTTCATATAGTTTTCTCCCGAGCAGAGTTTATTTCTCTGAATACGGAAGCTCATCCCCAACGGAGTTATTCTCCCGCAGAGTTGTTCTCAAACAGAGTCTTTCCCCCGGTAGAGTAGCTGTAAACAAGGGGCAAATCCCCAACATAGTCATCTCCGATTCACCATCCCCAGCGGAAGTAGAAGAACCACTTTTTCTATGATGGTCAGGAACTCAATTTCCGTTACTCTCCAGCAGCGGTCAGAGATTTATTTTCCCACTCGGATATGTCACAATAGCATTTCAGGTTCATATATTATGACGTGCGCATACACATTGCATACAGCATAGTCTCATTTATTTTGAGAACGTCATCATACAATGCATTTCATGCATCATATATGATTAATCATGTACCTTTTCAGGAAAGATGGTTATCATCAACAACTTCCAGCAAGTTCAAGATTAACTCCTGAAACTAAATAGAGTAATTATCTGCATGATCAAATACAGCTTTACACGGGTTCGTCACGAAGCAATCTTACACGGGTTTCTCCTAAATGCAGCTTCACATGGGTTTATCCTGAAAAATCTTACACAAGTCCTTTCTCATACATTTCCTTCTGAAGTTTCACACGAACTTATCACAAAGTAACCTTACCCAAGTTCCTTTTGAAGTTTTACACGAACTTATCACAAAGCCCTACACATGTGATTAAAAATCTGAGTTGTTTCAGGTCTCAAACCTTCTCTATAAATAGAGAGGCCAATTGCAAGAGAAAGAGGTCAGAAAAAAATAGAGAGAAAGGCCAGGAGTTTTATTGTGTTGATAAACCCTCAAAATCTCATATTCAAAAAAGCCATAACAATCCACAAAGTTCCCAATCTTGAGCTTTGAAATCCAAATCCTAGAACTCTACATACTTTGTAAGTTCTGTCCAAACATCTAAGCACCTCACATACATCACATAGAAGTTGATCCAACTCAAGAACAACTTCTGTAACATATCTATTTCTCTAAGCTCAACAACAGTCAAGATAACAACTCAAACTCAAAGCACAAAAATCCAGCTTCAAGGTAAGTCTTCTTGACTTTTAAACTCTTCATACAAGCATCATTAGTGGTTCATTTGTGAAGATAAGATGTAGATAGCATTGCCTTATAGCTAGCCATATGCTTATCTTTCATTTTCACTAACCATGTGTTGAGAACTAACCCATGTATGCAGCGAAACAATGATAGAATAAGAAAATTATAGTATGAGTCGACACATACCCACATGAGTCGACACATCTTAGTGGAAAAAACAGGTTATGAGTCGACACAAAGCCTTTATGTGTCGACACATACTGTTATACAAGGACAAAACAGAAGTAATAAAGAGTGTATGAGTCGACACAAAGCACGTATGAGTTGACACATGCAGGGAATGCATTGACACATACCCTTATGCATCGACTCATACTGAATTGATTTAGACTTACAGGAGTAAGACAAGCTTATGTGTCGATGCAAAGGAGCATGTGTCGACACATAATATTCAAAAATGCAGTTTTCCATTCTTTTACACTATTTTATCTATTTTTATATGTTTTCTTAATTACTATTCAATATGGTTGTAGTATTTAAGCTCCTATCCATCCCCATTTGTAAAATGTACCCCTATCCCCTTAAATGGTGTAATAGCATAAGACTTTATTTTCCGCAATTTACCGCTTTCAAATATAAATGCTAGTAACTAGGATGTGTATGGCAAGATAAAAATCAATCTTAGACCACCCTAATCCAAGACAAAATAATGCATGAAAAATAAACACTTACACACTTGCACCTCTAGGGTTAACTCCACTTGTTTCCTTGAGAAAATGGTCATGTTATGCATGTGAGATGCCTTAGCAAAAACAACCAAAAATACAAGATCATAGTCCCTCGATGATGCTACGAATGTTTCCTTACAAATGATCCTAGTCCCTTAAGAAAAATGTTAAGGTATCTCACAACATTGCATCTTATGACTATACGATGATCCACGCCCGTCCCTTTACATCCAAAGGTAGGGCTTCTTACCAATCAATGGTAAGATAGCAATGTCAAAGGAAGATAGAAATGAACAAAAGAATTTTGAGTAGGTAGAACGTTCTTAATTGCTTGCTCATAATCCATCTTTAAAACAAACATATTTTCAAACACACCAAACACTTTCAAAAACATGAAACATTTTCAAAAGTCCAACACTTTGTATGCATTCTTATAGAGACGAGAATCATTACAAAGTTTGCCTAAACGAAGGCGATTTTCAAAAATACTTTCAAAATCCACCATAAAAACATTTCAAACAAAGCAATTTTAAAAGTGATCTAGCAAGCAACTAAGATCCCATAGATGGCTATGGATGAAATGGGTGTTGTAAGTACGAAGTGAGTCTAAGAGGGGGGGGGGGTGAATTAGGTACTTTAAAATTTTTCTGGTTTTAGTGATGATTGATATTATTTTTATGGTTTATGGTGAGTTTATGAAAGAGTAAAGTGAATAAAAATAAAGAGACACAAGCGATATATCCTGGTTCCCCTCACTATCCGAGAGTACTCCAGTCCCCTTTCAACATGAAAGATATTTCCTTATTGTGGCAAACTTAAACAAGAATTACCCAAAACCAAGAACAATCCTCTTGGATTTTCACTATTTAAACAATGAGAATAATCCTCTCAAAGTGACTTTACTTGTATCCAACAATCCTAGAAAAACAAGATTACAAAACCACTTGAACTTATTTTTAACAATCCTGAAAAATAAGCAAGTATATAGAAATATTTGATTTGAGTGAGTTTGTGTAGCAATGATCACTTTGAGTGATTTTATCAATGAATTTATCTTCTCTTCCAATAACAATAGTATACAATGACTCAAGATATATAATGCTCAAAGTTTTTTGGTTGACAATATGTGAAAGCGTGCAGAAAACTTGTGTATGAAAGTGTATAAAAGCTTGAGTTTGATTTTTTAAAATTCAGAAAATATGATTGGAAGGGGTACTTAAAATGATTTTGAAAATGAGTATTTATATGTTCATAGCACCCTTTTGAAACAACATATAATTTTGCAAATGAATCATGAACAATTGCCAAGATTGAGTGAAAGGTTTCCATGAAATGGTGTTATGAACAGACATGAGTAAAGCTGCTGTTTTTCAAAATCGTTCAGCATGCAATTGATTGCACCCTTGTGTAAATCGATTGCACGAGGTTTCAAAAGCTAAAAATTCAAATATTTTGAGTGAGAAATCGATTGCACAAGTGTGTAAATCGATTGCACTTGAAGTCATTAGCAAAGATTGATTGAGAGCAATCGATTGCACAAACATGAAAATTGATTGCACTTAGAAACAATATCTAATGCTTTGAAAACGTGAAGCATGCAATCGATTGCACCAATATGCAAATCGATTTCACCCAAGTAAAAATTGAATTTTTGCTTAGAAAACTTGAGTAAAATTTTGGACAAGATAAAATATTTCTTTTGACCATTGAGCATCTATGTCTTAAGTTCAAAGTAAGTATTATCATTATACCTAGAAATTTGCTAAGTGCTTGAACCAAAGACTTTATCCACAGATGCTTTTAGCTTGATCAATAATCTTTGCCTTCTTGTCAAAATGGCTTGTCTTCATCAAAACAAAAGTGCATTTGAGAAGCTTGATTTTACATTCTCCCCCTTTTTGATGATAACAAACGATCTTACTTGATGCATTGTAATTTTTGGAAAGAAGCTTATCCCCCTAAGATGCATAACTCCCCCTTTGTATGAGAAGGTTGGAATCCCTTGAATTTTTTCATCTTGGTTGAAGAGTACCTTAGAAATTCAAGACAGGAAATATACAAGCATAAAGTGCCACATCCTTCTCCCCCTTTGATATTATCAAAAAGAAGGGAAAGATGTTATAAAAATGGATAATATATATGTAAGGATATTGCAAATTTAAACAATAATGTTCAATATACAAAACATAGAGACAAGAGAAAATAAAGACATAATTATAAACACAAAAAATAGTAAATGGACAACATTCATGGTTGGTTCATGTCAGGGTTGTTATAGAAAAATGGTCCTTGATTGGGAAATTGTTGTTGAAGTGGAGGACTGGTATATTATGGAGAAGGGGCAACTGGGTTGTTGGGACCATATAGAGGTATTTGGAGATGAGATTAAAGGTAGGAAAACTGTTGATTCACATCTGTGCGAAAATCATTGATCCGGGTCATTGTGGAGTCGTTGATAGAATTCCATTGGTTGTTGATGTTGGTGTGGAGTGTAGCAAACTGTTGAGTCACGATGTTAATTACATCTTGATTACTTGGACCAAAAGGAGCAGGTTGAGGAGGTACATCTTCACCACCTTCATCTTCTTGATCGTTTCCTTCATCATCAACCACATCTTCACCAATGTACGTTATAATTTTTGATTCCGGATTATAATGAACACTCATTCTCGAATCAACATTTTTGATTGAAATCTTATGCAGATTTGCATCCATTTCAACTTTTTCAAAACCATCAACATCAATTCCATAATTCTCAATAATAAGAGTAATGAAATAAGCATATGGCAAGAATTTTGATTTTGCATTAAACCTCAGCATATGAGTCATGATAAGACGAGCCCAATTGACATTTATTCCTCTTTTTCTAGCGTACAACAGTTGCATCTCAAGATCTATCACAATGCAGTGATTTCTAGCCCGCGGAAACATGATGTATACCATAAAATAGTGAAACAACCTATCATCGATATAAAAATTACCTGCACTCCAAGAGTCTCTTGAGGGAACAACACCGCCTAGACCTCGAATCCTTTTTGCACGGAATTCTGCTTCATTTAATCTTTCGATACTGTAGTAAAAATTCTTGTTGTTGTAGTCGTTCCAATCTTCATCTTCTGGGTCATAAAGAGTGCACCCGGTATAAGGAATGTTTAAGATACCTCCAAGAATTTCAGGGGTTAGGGAAATTCTTGTACCCAAAACATATGTGGCAAACTTTCCTTTATAAGTTGCCAAGTTACTGAAGAATGTCCCCACCAAATTTGGGTAATAGTATCCATATGACAAAATGATTGGTTCCAAGTCATAGGATGCTAAATCATTTTGAAATGTAAAGCATTATTGAGGAAAGCATGATAACATATCATATTTTGGTGTTGAGACACTTTTCCATTGAAAATACTTTGTGAACCTCTCTTGTTGTTGTTGTGTGAGAGTTTGAATGAGTAGATTTTCCATAGACGAGGATCCAGCTTTTTTCCCTTTCTCTTGAGCTGACACTTTTCTCTTTTGTCTGTATGCCACGAGGAAGGTGATTTTTGAGATTAGGGTTTGGTAGATTTGAATATGTCACAATACTTTGGAGGTTTTGAGAAGAGGATATGTGATAAGATGAATTTGGAAAGAGGGTTGTGTTATATGATAGGATTTGTGAGTAGATAGTTATGAGTGGGGTTTAATGTATTCAAAGTTATTTAATTGGTCAATAGTGGAGGTGATATTGGGAGTAGGAGAGGGTAGGAATTCTGGTCAACATTAAAACATGTCATAAAGTTAAATTACAGCAGGTGCAATCGATTTGCATACAAATGCAATCTATTTGCACACAAAACAGAATCAAAAGAAAACTGAAATGCACAGTGTGCAATCGATTTGCACTATGGTGCAATCGATTTGCACTGAAAACAGAAAGGTCAAAAATAAAACATACAGTGAGCAATCGATTTACACTATTGTGCAATCGATTTGCATCAACCAAAAATGACCAAAAATGTATTTTCTTACATTTAAACAACGCTTAACATATATATTCACATATAATAAGGTTAAAACAAGTATGTGAAAGCATAAAAAGGATAGAAAGCACCTTATATATCGTGTTCATCAAGAATGCCAAGTTTTCATCGAATCTTGTAAAACGGTTCTCTTGCTAAAGGTTTAGTGAAGATATCGGCAAGTTGATTATGAGTATCTACAAAGGTTACCTCGACATCTCCTTGAAGTACGTGATCATAAAGAAAATGATGTCGTATGTCGATGTGTTTGGTTCTTGAATGCATGACCGGATTCTTTGTAATGTTTATTGCACTTGTATTGTCGCACCGTAGAGGAATGCATCCTAGATCGAGTCCGTAGTCGCAAAGTTGTTGCTTGAGCCACAATATTGGAGCGCAACTACTACCCCTGCAATATATTCTGCTTCGGCCGTGCTAAGAGCAACACATGCTTGTTTCTTTCAAGCCCATGATACTAATGCATTTCCAAGGATGTGACAAGTACCACTTGTGCTTTTTCTATCAATTTTACAACCTTCATAATCTGCATCAGAATAACCAACTAAATTGCAAACACTACCTTTAGGATACCATAATCCAACATTTGTTGTTCCTTTGAGATACTTCATGATCTGTTTCACCGCCATGAGATGAGATTCCTTTGGATTATCTTGAAAGAGAGCACATAGACAAACACTAAACATTATGTCAGGACGACTTGCCGCAGATATAATAAGGAGCCAATCATACCTCGATATTTTGTAATGTCAATGGAAACACCTGATTCATCTTGATCAACATATGTACCGGAACCCATTGGTGTAGACATTGCCTTACAGTTATCCATGTCAAATCTTTTCAACAGTTCCTTGCAATACTTGGATTGGTTGATGAAGATGCCATCCTTTAATTTCTTGATTTGAAGTCCAAGAAAATAATTCATTTTACCCATCATGGACATCTCAAATTCTCCTTGCATCATTGCTGAAAATTCTTCACACATTTCTTTGTTTGAAGATCCGAAAATGATATCGTCAACATAGACTTGAACTAGCAAAGTTTCACCTTTTATTTTCTTGATAAACTATCTCTTGTCAACTTTACCCTTTTCAAAACCTTTTTCGCATAGGAAGTTACTTAGTCGATCGTACCATGCCCTTGGTGCTTGTTTCAAACCATAGAGAGCTTTTCTCAATTTAAATACACGATGTGGATTCTTGAAATCTTCGAACACCTGGGGTTGCTTAACGTATACTTCTTCATTGATATATCCATTCAAGAATGCGCTTTTGACATCCATTTGGAAAAGCTGAAAATTTAATGAACAAGCATAGGCAAGTAAAAGACGAATAGCTTCTAACCTTGCAACCGGAGCGAAAGTTTCTTCAAAATGTATTCCTTCTTCTTCATTGTAGCCTTGTTCTACTAGCCTTGCTTTGTTCTAAACAATTATTCCATTTTTGTCAAGTTTGTTTTTAAACACCCATCTTGTTCCAATAATGTGTTTGTTGCTTGGCCTAGGGAAAGGTTCCCAAACTTGATTCCTTTCAAATTGATTTAACTCTTCTTGCATATCAATAGTTCATTGGTCATCACCTAAGGCTTCATCAACTTTGGAAGGTTCAATTTTAGAGACAAACGCCATGTTTAGATAAGCATCTTTGAGATTTAGTATTGTTGTCACACCTTGACTTATATCACCAATTACTTTATCGATAGGATGATCTCTATGAATTCTCCATTCTTTTGGTAGATCATTGAAATTTGATTCTTGTTGGGGTGATTATTCTTGTTGAATTGGTTGATCCTTATTGACATCTTTGGAAGTATTTTCTTGAGGAACTTCTAGTATTTCATCATCATTATTACAAACAATATTATCCTCCTTGGAGGGGTTAGATTCATCAAAAGGTACATGCATTGATTCTTCAATTATTAAATTTCTTTTTGTTATAAATTCTATATGCCTTACTAGAAAGAGAGTAGCCATGAAAAATACCTTCATCGGATTTTTCATCAAACTTATCAAGGTTATCTTTGTCGTTGTTTAAGACAAAGCATTTGCAACCGAAAATGTGAAAGAAAGCAATGTTTGGTTTCCTCCCTTTGAAAAGTTCATATGGAGTTTTCTTCAAGATTGGTCTTATGTTAACTCTATTGCTAACGAAACATGCCGTGCTCACCGCATCCACCCAAAAATATTTTGGAAGATTTGAATCGCTAAGCATCATTCTTGCAAGCTCTACAAGAGACCTATTTTTTCTTTCCACCACTCCATTTTGTTGAGGAGTCCTTGGTGCCGAGAAGTTGTGAGATATTCCATTTTCTCCACAAAATTCTTCAAATAGAGAAATTTGAAATTCTCCGCCATGATCACTTCTTATGGAGGCAATTATTAAAGAGTTCTCATTTTGAATTTGTTTAGCATACTTCTTGAACATCTTGAATGCATCACTTTTTTGCACTAAAAAGAATGTCCAAGTATATCTAGAGAAATCGTCAACAATAACCAAAGCATATACATTATCTCTGAAGCTTCTTGTTCTTGATGGACCAAATAAGTCCATATGCAACAATTGTAGTGGCCTTGTAGTAGACACCACATTCTTAGATTTGAAAGTTGATTTTGTTTGCTTCCCTTTTTGACAAGCATCACATAGTCTATCTTTGACAAAATTTCTCTTAGGCAACCCAATGACAAGATCATGCTTGATTAGTTTATTCAAGTGTTCCATATGAATATGAGCAATTCTTTTGTGCCAAAGCCATGAATCATCGTTGTTCGCCATGAGAAATTTTACCTTCAAAGATGGATCATCAAGGGAAATGATAAATATATTATTAATTCTTTTACCTTTAAGTATAACCTCGTGTGTGACTTCGTCTTCTATCAAGCATTCATCTTTAGTGAACTTGATCTTGAAGCCTTTATCACAAAGTTGGCTAATACTAAGAAGATTGTGCTTTAGTTCTTCAACATAAATAACATCTTCAATGGATGTGAAAGGTGGAGCACCAACTTTGCCTTTTCCAAGAATTCTTCCCTTATTATTGTCTCCATAAGTGACAAAACCCTTGGCCTTTAGCACTAGATTTGAAAATTGGTTTATGTCTCCCATCATATGCTTTGAACAACCACTATCAAGATACCAAAGATTGCATGTGGTCTTCAAGCATACCTACAAAACAAATTAGGTTTTGTTAGGTACCCAAGTTGCTTTGGGTCCTTCATAATTAGTACCTTTCTTTACCCACACATAATGCCCACTTTCCATACTAAAGTTTCTAACATAGCAAGCATTAGGTGTATGGCCTTTAATACCATAATAAAAATAAGTAGGTTCAAAGTTACTTCTATATTTAGAAGGATAATATTTCTTCTTAGGAAATGTTTTCTTTTTAGGATAGTGATGAACCACTTTAGGTTTGTTCAATTTCTCTTTTGATGATTGATCACTAGCCTTAACAAATATAGTTTTATTAGAACTTGGTTTTGAAAACTTTGAATATCCAATTCCACTTTTATCATTGGAATATCTTTGTTGGCTAAGAACACCTTCCAATCCAATTTGACATTTTTCATATCTTTCAATAACTCTTTTTAATTGGACAATTTGGAAAGCGAGTGATTCACAATTTTTGCATACAAAATTCTGTTTTAGTTCATCACTTAATTTTTGTTTTTCTTCTTTGAAGTCTTTTTCCATAGTTTCACATTTTTCTTCTAAAGATGAAATTTTTTTCTTTTGAGATGAAATAGTTTTATACAAAATTTTGCATTCATTTAATAGTTCATCTATAGCACCTTGTTCATCACTATCAAAAAGAGAGAATTCATTACTAACCTCATCATCTTCATTATGGGAATGGTGTGAGGCCATCAATGCTAGATTTGCACTTTCATCACTATCGGAATCGGACGAAGAACTTATTTCATTATCCTCCCATGCAACATAGGCCTTTTTTTCTTAAATTCCTTTTTGATTTTGTATCCACCTTTCTTGGAGAGTTTTGGACAATCCGGCTTGATATGACCTTGCTTACCGCATTCATAACATGTGACTTTTTTGTGTTGATGTGGAAGCTTCCCTTTTCTTAAATTGTTTCTTTCTTTTTGCATGAGAAAGGGATTTGTCATTTCTACCAAAAAACTTACCAAGCCTTTTAACAAGAAGCATGAAGTTTTCATCTTCTTCCGGATTGTCTTCCTTTTCAACTTCCTTGGAATCAATCTTTAAGGCAATATTCTTGGATTTCTTCTCTTGATTTTCATGCTTTTCAAGTCTTCTGAGTTCCGTTTCATATTCTTGAAGTTTTCCAAACAACATCGCGGAAGTCATTGAAGAGAGACATTTCTATTCTGAGATTTCCGTTAACTTTGGTTGCCATTCCCTAGTTAAGGATCTAAGTACTTTCAGATTTAGTTCATGATTCATCAAAGTCTTACCAAGAGAACTTAGATGATTTGTCAAGTGCACGAATCTCTTTTGCAAGTCAAGGATGGTTTCTCCGGGCTGCATTCGAAATAACTCGTATTCTTGACTCAAAGTATTTAGTTTTGATCTTTTAACTTCAACAGTTCCTTCATGAGTTTGTACCAATGTATCCCATATTTATTTCGCTGTTTTGCATGCCGAGACACGGAAGAATTCATTCATGCTAAGTGCACCTTGAAGAAGATTTATTGTTTTTTTTATCATAGAGAACCTTCTTCTTATCATCTTCATCCCATGCATCTTTAGGCTTTGATGAGCCAGCACCATTGATTATTGTTATAGGAATAAATGGACCATTCTCGATGGCATCCCATATTTCTTCTCCTTGTGCTTCTAGATGTGCCTTCATGCGTATTTTCCAAAAGTCAAAATATTCACCACAAAATAGAGGAGGGTTGTTGTTACTACCATCATCTCTGAAAACAGGATTTTGATTTGCGGAAGTCATTCTGGATCTTTTAGGAACAAGTTACCTATAACCTGCTCTGATGCCAATTGTAAGTACGGAGTGCGCTTAAGGGGGGGGGGGGGGGGGGTGAATTAGGCCCTTTAAAATTTTTCTGGTTTTAGTGATGATGGATATTATTTTTCTGGTTTATGGTGAGTTTATGAAAGAGTAAAGTGCAAAAAAATAAAGAGACACAAGCGATATATCCTGGTTCCTCTCACAGTTTGAGAGTACTCCAGTCCCCTTTCAACATGAAAGAGATTTCCTTATTGTTGCAAACTTAAACAAGAACTACCCAAAACCAAGAACGATCCTCTTGGATTTTTACTATGTCAACAATGAGAACAATCCTCTCAAAGTGACTTTACTCGTATCCAACAATCCTGGAAAAACAAGATTACAAAACCATTTGAACTTATTTCTAACAATCCTGAAAAATAAGCAAGTATATAGCAATATTTGATTTGAGTGAGTTTGTGTAGCAATGATCACTTTGAGTGATTTTATCAATGAATTGATCTTCTCTTCCAATAAAAATAGTATACAATGACTCAAGATATATAATGCTCAAATTTTTCTTATTGACAAGATGTGAAAGTGTGCAGAAAACTTGTGTATGAAAGTGTATAAAAGCTTGAGTTTGATTTTTGAAAATTCAGAATATATGATTGGAAGAGGTACTTAAAATGATTTTTAAAATGAGTATTTATATGTTCATAGCACCCTTTTGAAACCGCATATAATTATGCAAATGAATCATGAACAATTGCCAATATTGAGTGAAAGGTTTCCATGAAATGGTGTTATGAACAGGCATGAGTAAAGCTACTGTTTTTCAAAATTGTTCAGCATGCAATCGATTGCACCATTGTGTAAATTGATTGCACGGGGTTTCAACAGCTAAAATTTCAAATATTTTGAGTGAACAATCGATTGCACAAGTGTGTAAATTGATTGCACTTGAAGTCAGTAGCAAAAATTGATTGAGAGCAATCGATTGCACAAACATGCAAATCAATTGCACTTAGAAACAATAGCTAATGCTTTGAAAACGTGAATCATTCAATCGATTGCACCAATATGAAAATTGATTGCACCCAAGTAAAAACTGAATTTTTTCTTTGAAAACTTGAGTAAAAGTTTGGACAAGATAAAATATTTCTTTTGACCATTGAGCATCTATGTCTTAAGTTCAAAGTAAGTATTATTATTATACCTTGAAATTTTCTAAGTGCTTGAACCAAAGACTTTACCCACATATGCTTTTAGCTTGATCAATAATCTTTGCCTTCTTGTCAAAATGGTTTGTCTTCAACAAAATAAAAGTGCATTTGAGAAGCTTGATTTTACAAGTTCTAACACCTTCTCTTTTCATAACCTACCCCACGAACTCAAAAAAAATATCTTAAAGGTCTTTCTTGTTCTTTTCACCCTTTCCTTGTTGGATAAAAGAAAAGTCGGTGGAGACTCTTGCTATCTGCAACAATTGCGATAAAATGCAAAATACCCAAGTCAGTTCTCCCATTATATTACACTTATCCTTCCTAGTTAACCATTGTGATGTGGAATAGTGTTACAGATGCAACACAGACCATATTCATTCGCTTTAATTTCTTAAGTTTTGCCTGTATCACCCTTTCGGGTTTTCAATCCACTGGGATACCCATTTTTGCTTAAGATTCCTTTTACAGATTTTCAACTTAGCGGGTGTACAAAATTATTTTTCATTCTTTTGAAATCTTATTTTTTGTCCCTAATTTTTGCCCATACCTTTTTATTCATTTTCTGTGATTCTCTGGGACGCCTTTTTTTGCCCAAGTCATCAACTTAGCGGGTCATTTCATGCGAAGTATTGTTTAACTATGTCTGTGTTGACGGGGCGAGGGAAATCCTCTCCGTCCATAGTTGTAAGCATCATGGATCCTCTTGAGAAGAATTTATTGACAACATATGGTCCTTCTTAATTCAGAGCCTATTTGTCCTGAGCATTTGTATTATTAGGAGGAAAAATCCTCTTCAGCCCCAGATCCCCGACTTGGAAATTTCGAGGACGTACTTTCTTGTCAAAAGCTTTCTTCATCCTTTTCGGGTACAACTGACCATGGAAAATAGCTATCAATCTCTTCTCATCGATGAGATTCAACTGATTAAGTCTACTCTCAACCCACTCGGCTTCATCAAGCTACACATGTGTCATTATCCTTAAAGAAGGAATCTCCATTTCCACGGGCAGAACTGCTTCCATACCGTGTACCAGAGAGAAGGGGGTTTCCCCAGTTGAAGTACACACCGAAGTAAAATAACCATGCAAAACGAATGGCAACATCTCATGCCAATCTTTGTAGGTCATAACCATTTTCTGCATAATCTTCTTAATGTTCTTATTTGCTGCCTCAACAACACCATTCATCTTTGGATGATATGGAGAAGAATTGTGATTCTTTATCTTGAAATTGTCACACAACTCTTTCATAATCTTATTGTTGAGATTCAATCTATTATCAGTAATGATCTTCTCGAGAATCCCATAATGACAAATAATATTCTGCTTGATGAAGCGAGTAACCACCTGCTTGGTAATGTTGGCATATGTTGCATCTTCGACCCATTTACTCGTTGGAAGCAGTCGGTTCAATCTGTCCAATCATATCGATTCCCCACATTGAAAAGGGGCAAGGAGAAGTCAACACATTCAACGGATTGGGCAACACATGCATTTTATCGGTATAAATCTGACACTTGTAACAGATTCTGGAATGACTATAATAATTGTTTTCGATGGTAGACCAATAATAACATGTTTTCAAGATTTTCTTGGCCATGGTGTGCCCATTGGAATGCATTCTAAAGGAACCTTCATGGATTTATTTTATGATCTTATTTGCTTCATGTTTATCCACACATCTGAGCTAAATAGAGTCACAGTTCCTCTTATACAAAACCCCACCATTGAGGAAAAACATAGTTGAGTACTTTTGCAGAGTCTTCTTATCAGCGACAGAAGCATCCTCTGGATATTCTTTTGTTTCAAGATACCTTTTGATCTAATAAAACTAAGGTTTCTTATCATCCTCTTCTTCTATTTCGTAACATAATGCAGGCTCATCCAACCTTAAAATGGTGATAGAGGGGGCTTCATTTTCCCATCTGACTTTAAATATGGATGACAAAGTAGCCAAAGCATCTGCCAAATTATTCTCTTCTTTTGGAATATGATTGAAAATAATCTCATCAAAATATGGGATAAACTTCTTAACATGCTCATGATACGGAATAAAATTGGGGTGACGAGTCTCACCATATCTGTTGATTTGACTAATTAGTGGAGCAGAATCCCTATAGACTTCTAAGATCTTGATTCGCAAATCAATAACAACTTATAATCCAAAAATGCAAGCTTCATACTCGGCCATATTGTTGGTGCAATCAAAGCAAATTCTACCAGTGAAAGGAGTATAGAAACCTTCAAAAGAAGTAATAACAACACCAACACCATTACCCAATGCATTGGAGGCACCATCAAACTCCATCGTCCATCGCGGTCCTAGTTCGCGTCCTTCCTTTGGGCAGGGAATATTACAATCTTGTATGTACATGATGTCTTCATCTGGAAACTCAAACTTCATTGGCTAATAATCATCTTCCATAGGCTGGTGAGCAAGATAATCTGCCAATACACTACCCTTGATAGCTTTCTTGGTAGTGCACTGGATATCATATTCCGTTAAAATCATCTACCAACAGGCTACTCTTCCCGTGAGAGCTGGATTTTAAAAAAAAAGTACTTGTTTAGATTCATCTTGGATATCAAGAGAGTAATGTGAGTTAGCATATACTGTCTAAGACGCCTTGCTGCCCATGCAAGTGCACAACAAGTATTTTCCATAAATGAGTACCTCGAATCGCAATTATTAAATTTCTTGCTCAGGTAGTAAATAGCATGTTCTTTCCTACCTGTCTTGTCATGTTGACTGAGTACGCAACCATAGAATTTTCCAACACTGAGATATATTATCAAAGGCCTTCTTTCCACAGGAGGCAAAAGAAGTGGAGGTTCCTGCATATACTCTTTTATTTTATCAAATTCTGCTTGGCAATTTTCATTCCACCTGACCACTTGCTCTTTTTTCAATAGCTTGAAAATTGGTTCACACGTGGCTATAAGATGACAGATGAATCTAGCAATTTAGTTCAACCTCCCGAGGAAACCACAAACCTCTTTTTCTATTCTTGGCTCAGGCATTTCTTGAATCGCTTTTATTTTATAAGGATAAACCTCAATTCCTTTTTCGCTTACAACAAAGCCCAATAACTTCTCTGATCTCACCCCGAAGGTACACTTGTTAGGGTTCAACCTCATATGAATTTCCTCACTCTTTCAAACAATTTTTGCAAATTAACCAGATGTTCTTCCTCCGTCTGAGATTTGGCAATCATATCATCCACACACACTTCAATCTCCTTACGCATCATGTCATGAAAGAGAGTGACCATAGAACGCTGATACGTTGCCCCTGCATTTTTCAAACTGAAAGGCTTCACTTTGTAACAAAATGTTCCCCAAGGTGTAATGAAAGTCATCTTATCCATGTCTTCTAGTTCTATATTGATCTGATTATAGCCAGAAAAACCATCCATGAAGGAAAACACTTTTGACTGAGCAGTATTATCAACCAAAATGTCAATATGAGGAAGCAGAAAATCGTCTTTAGGGCCTGCTCTATTTAAGTCCCTATAATCAACACACATTATGACTTTACCATCTTTCTTTGGCACTGGCACAATGTTTGAAATCCATTGTGGATAAGAGATAACTTTCAAGAAACCTGCATCGAACTATTTCTGAACCTCTTCTTTAAACTTCTTAGACATCTCTAGATGAGCTCTTCAAAGCTTTTGTTTGACCGAAGGACAATCTTCTCTGAGTGGAAGCCTGTGCACAAAAATATTTGTATCCAACCCAGGCATGTCTTCATAGGACCAAGCAAAGATATCAACATACTCTTGGAGCATTTCGAGTAATCTCTGCTTCACACTTTCTTCTAAAGCGGCCTCAATCTTGACTTCTTTTTTAACCTCGTCGGTACCCAAGTTAATCACTTCTAAAGTCTCTTGGTGCGGCTGAATAGCTCTTTCCTCTTGCCTCAATAATCCAACCAACTCTTCGGGAAGTTCATATCTTCATCAGCCTCTCCTTCGGCTTGATAGATCGGATTATTAAAGTCATAGTGAGCCATAACGGAATCGTTATCGATGAAATCCTGGATTAATGGAAGATTTTCTACATGATTGATGATTTTATTTTTATTTTAGTTTGAGATTAAAAAAAGAAAAATAAAAAACACATTGCAAGTTTTAAAATAGAAAATAGAGGAAAAACAAGGAGCGAAATATTTGAATGCAAAAACATCCTTTACTGATGATAAATTTTGAAAAGAAAAACATTGTGGCCCTACAAATATGTTCACTATGTCTTGGGGACGCAAGAATTATTGCATGATAAAAATAAAAGAAAATTACTCTTCATAGCGGGTGACTGTGACGACGTCTTCGGTAAACCAATTGACAAGCTCTTATCCCAGAATAGTAGGACAAATCCATTTGTCTATTTCATAATCGCTGTCACATTCCTTGATTATAACATGAGCTTCCTCATGAATGACACCACACTGACGAATTGGATTGGAGGAGGAATACCTTGAATCCTTGGAACGGTAATTGGTGAGCTTCGTCCAGCCACGAACCCCAAACCCTTCTTATCTTTATGTGTATGGAGATCCAACACTCTTCCCCAACCTTTAGGGTGACCAGATTTTACAACTAACTGAGCTTGTCGGTAAGATGCCATAAAGACTTCCTACTTTTAAACCTCTTGACGAGGAGTCATGACAATTTGCAAAGTTTCAAACGCTTGACACAGAGTTTCATGTACCTCACCCTTATTTTAAACATATCAAAAGCAACTCAAATGTCTAACAATATAGTCCTCTTCACCATAAATGGTGACCACTTTCCCATTAACAAGGAATTTCAACATTTGATGCAAAGTAGAAGTTACAACACCAACACCATGGATCCACGGGCGCCCTAGAAAATAGCAGTAAGAAGGATTTATATCCATGATAAAGAATGTCACATTGAAGTTCTGAGGACCTATATTTATAGGAAAATCAACTTCGCTGAATAGAGCTCTTTTAGACCCGTCAAACGCCTTAACCATTAAATTTCTAGTCCTTAACACGAACCCTTCATAATCCAATATCATGGGAGCGAACTTTGGCAGAACATTGAGGGATGATCCTGTGTAAACCATCACACAATGTAACACCCCAATTCTACCCCAAGTAATTATCGGAAAATCAGAGTATAAAATTTCCAATATAACCAGGATGTCACATATTCAACAAAAACACATAAACCTGTCATGCTTTTAGAATAGATACATAACACTTAAAGAAGCGGAATGAACACAACTCATGAATATAGTCTTCATAACATAAACCAAACTTTGATTAATCACACAGCGGATTCATAATAATTCTCTAAACAAGATATAACTTCTTTTGAATCATGAAACAACACCAATACAATAAACTCCTCAAATAACAATATAAGGTTCAATAAATAAATAACAAAACAAACAAGCTTTCATTTCGCCCCGAGTGCTATGCATCAGAGTAAATGACACCGAACTCGAACAGAAGGGGTGAGATATCAAACTACATAAATAGGGTTATGATAAACATTAAATTAGGTAAAGAATAAAAGATTCACCATATCATACAACAATAATTCAACACTTCACAAATCATCAACACCACAATTCAACATATACGACTCGAATATGCAACTCGAAACTATGAGAGTGCATGTGGTACCATCGGAGTAAAACTCCCAACATAAACATCTTCCAGTAATTTCAAGGCACAAGGCATAAGCCTTCTTCAAAAACCATTTTGCCAATACATGCCTTCACAAAATCCACCAATACAGACCTTCACAAATACAAATGTATGAATGTACAAGACATACAACAACGTCATTCAACCCTTCACAAGGAATACGCCTATATCACTACTTCACTGGCCATAGGCCTACTGTGATACGGTGGGAGAACTGACTTAAGGTTTTGCGTTTGTTTTCGCAAATGTTTCGGTTGAGCAAGAGTCGCCACTGACTTTTTATTTTATCCTAAGGAAAGGTTTAAAAGCACAGCAAAAACCTTTGAGATGTTTTCTTGGGTTCGGGGAGTAGATTATAGAAAGGGAAGGTATTAGCACCCTTTATATCTATGGTTATCCATGGGCTCTTAGTTACTTGCTTAGATCAACTTGCCTTAATTTTCAATTGTTTGAAATGGTGCTTTGTGTGTGTGGGTTTGAAAATGTTTTGAAAAGAAGCCAATGTGGTGGCAACCTTTGTAATGATCCATGTTGGGATGTATACAAAGATGTATGTCTTTTGAAAAGGTTTTCATTTGTTTTTGAAAGTTGTTTTTGAAAGTGTAGTGATGTGTGGTTTGGAAATAGGCAAGTGTTTTGTTTTGCAAGTTTGATTCAAGTAACTAAGAGCTTGTCTACCCCTAAATTTCTCAAAGATTTCTCCTATGTTTTTAACCCCTTTAACAATTTTGTTCCACCATTGCATTTGGTGGACAATCTTGTGTTAGGATGTGAAAGGGGCGGGCGCGGGTCATCGGTTAGACCATAATTGCAATGGTGCCAAGTATCTTTGGGCAATTTTTTCTTGGAGGGACTTGATCATTTTTTAGGCAACTTTCGAAAGCGTCATCGAGGGACTATGATCATTTGATTTATTTTGTTTTGCCCAAAGTGACCTAACATGCAATATGGCCCATTATTGAAGGCAACAAGTGGAATACCCTAGGGGTGCAAGTGTGATTAGTGTTGTCCATTTTCATGCTTGTTTATCTTGAAATTAGGTCAAACTATTTTGGTTAATTGATTTGCATACAAAACCTAATTCTAGCATGGTATAATTAGAAAGCATTAAAGTGCGAAAAATAAAATTCCTAAGTTATTACAACACAATATATGGGAACGGGGGTACAAATGTTCAAATGGGGATTTTTAGCAAGAAATTAAATCCTAACTATTACATCAAAATTTGGGAATTTACAAGGCATTTAATTGCACAAATTAAATAAAAATAAATATGTAAGATGCAAAAAGGCTTTTTATAAGTATGAAAAAAAGTGTTTTTTATATGTCAAATAAACAAAATAAAAAGAATTATTTTTTTTGTATTTTTATGTATTTAGGGCAAAACCCTAATTTATTAATTAAAAGGTATTAATTGTTTAATATATACAATATTTGTTAGTTATGTACAAAAAATAAACAAAAAGAAGTATATTTGTCAAAAAGGTATTTTTAATGCTAAATATTAACGAAAATAAAAATGTATATATTTTGTATTTTTTAACCTAAATATACTAATATATATGTATGTATTTGTATTATTTATTAAATATATTGAATATGCATAAAATAATAATATTTAATATTTATAAAAAAAAAGTATATTTTATATAAAATATTTTCAGAAGATAAAATAAAATAAAAATCAGAAAATAAATGTGTTTGCATTATTTTTTAGTATTTTTTTAAATAAAGGTATATCTAGGTATTTATTTATGTACAAATATTATTCTAAACAAATAAATGCCTAATAAATTAAAAAATGGTATGAAAAATATTTTTTATATTTTTAATATCATGAGAAAAAATAAATAAGTCAGAACAAAAAAGAAAAAGGTCAAAAAATCATGAAAATAAGCATAATGGGCCAAGGGGGTGTAAAAGTAACAAAAGGGTGCAAATAGAAATATGAAACAGAGCCCAGCCCAAAAGACCTTCTTCAACCTCCAGACTGTTTGAACATGAACAAAAACGCGCGTTTTCTATCTCCAGATTCCTGGACTTTCAAGCAAAACTCACAACATGAAAAATGTAGAGCATTAAAAGACGAATCCAGACATATAAAGAACTTGACTTAACTCTCTAAGATGAGAGAGAATTTCTCCATCCCTAATTCTTGACCTAAGTTTCCATCAATGTTCAGACCTTAAATTCTCATAGCACATGCAAAATAAATGAAAAGTAAAGATATGTACAACTTCAGGGGCATGAGTAGAACATTTTTCATTCACAAACCTAGAGCTAACAATGCCTGGATAGGGAGATAGAAGTCCATGAACTTACGTGTTAAGTTGGAATCGTATCTGATGATGGAGGTGTTTTCAATGCAAGGTGATGATTGGTACAGCTTCCTTGATGTCCAGGGATGCTATTCCAAGCTTTACTTTGTTTGGAAACCAAGAGAATCGCGTTATGGAACTTCAACTGCAAAACAGAAAAATGAAAATGGTGATGTTGATTGGGAGTGTTACAGGTCGTGTTTGAGGTTTGGACTAGTTTCAAGGGATGATGTGGGATATGTTTGAAGTGGTTTTAGCAAGAATGCATGAATGGATTGAGCTATGGAACTCAATCTGCAGCAGGTACCCTGTTTTGGCAGTTTGAGGGTGATTCTGTGTTTGAGAAGGCAATGGAGATGGTTGGCTCGTGTCCTAGCTCAGGTTTGATGATTAGAAAGTGTTTGATAACTTTGCTTAAGCTCTGGTTCACAGGAATGAGAGTTGTGTATTGTTATGCTATGTTTCTTCAACTTTAAGCAACAAATGTCAACTTGTGTTTCTAGGTTGTACAGGCCCCTAATCTATGCTGCATACCTTGGCCTTGATCAGTGTAATTAGTTCATAAACTTGTGCCAAAAGGATCTGCCTTGTACTTGCTTGGATTTGCATTTGACATAAAGTTCTACTTTTCTAAAATGGCAAAAATGCTTTATCTAAAAATGGCTTAATCTTGCATATAATGTTTGAACACACAAAATAAGGCCTTGGCACAATGAGTTAGCATTAAATTATTGAGTGCAAATGGGATATAAGACCTGTAATCAAGGAAAGCAAGTTGAATTCAAAATGGCACAAATGTATGAACATGTAAATTGGCCAAATCAAAAGTGAGTTTTTCCCAACTTGCCAAATTCGATTCTCCCTAACCATGAGGTTGTTTGATGAGTTCTTGGACATTTTGGAAAGCTTGGAATGTGTACTACAATCCATCTTTGAAATGCAAAATGAAATTCCAAGTGGAATTATGTGAAAAATGGTCTTGAAGTTAGGAAAAAATCCTGCCTAAAATGGTTCAAAATTTCTCTAAGTTAAGAATGGTTTGGTACCCTTGTTCCAAAAATTGTAACTTGAGCTACAAGCTTCTTTTGGGGAAACTTTGTGAACCAAAGTTGTAGATTTTGCAATGGACTACAACTTTCATGTTTTGACTTTTTCTTGAATCCAAATGAATCTTGGTTAGAAAGTGGGACAAAGTTAGGAAAAATTAGGGTTTTTCATGACTTAGAAAAATTCTAAGTTATGAAAAATCTTCATTTCAAACCCTAATTTGCAATTCTTGATTTCTTGATGAACAAGTTTCATGATTTGGCATGTTTTGATGAAAAATGAATCTTGACACTTGATTTTGACCAAAAAGTCAAAGTTTGACTTTTCAGTATACAGTCAAAATTGATCAATTGACTGGGAAATTCAACTGTCAATCTTGTGTACTTGGGATCTTTTGAACTTGTTGAGTATGTCAAGAAAAATTCATGGGGTCCTTGAGTCCATATGTGAGCTTGGTTTGCCATTGGATAGGTCAAACAGTCAAAAATTGCCTTTGTGCAGTCAAAACCCTAAAAATGACCATTTTGCCCTTTTGGTGATCTGATCAAATTTCTTGTGGAATTATGATCCAAACTTGATCAAATGGTCCATGTGAGTTCATAATGTTGATGTGGGTCAATTTTTATGAGGTTTGACTGTCAATTGGCTACAGTTGACTTTTTCCCCAATACAGTTGATTTCTAGGTCAACTGTCCAATTGACTGGGCAAAGGTTGGAATCAAGGCTTGAAACTTGGTATGGATAAACTTGGGAGTCCAACATGAAGCATGAAAGTCATCTTAGGCATTTTAGGTCAAAATATCTTTGTGCAAACACAAACCCTAATTTGGGTCAACAGTGCAAGGAGAAGTCTTGAGCAGAGGAAACCCTAACTGGATCTTGAGCTCCAAGGGTCTTGTGATGAGAAAATGTTGAGGAAATGGGAGGGAAAATTTTGGGGTACAACAGTTGCCCCTGTTCAATCTTCTTGAACCTGAAGAGTTAGATTGGCAAGTTTGCCTTTCGTGACTCGAGGGTAAAAGGAGATTGGACACTAGAGTGCCCGGAAATTTGCACTCGCATGTTAGAGTATCAGCAATGTGATGTCGGGAATGGGCTTATAGATGCCATTTAGAGAGATGGTGGATAGGGAGATGGGCTTATAGATGCCATCTGAAGGCGTGACAGAACCTTGTCGGGAATGGGCTTATAGATGCCATTTGGAAGTGTCGGTCGCGTAAGAGATTCCTTAGTGATAACTTGCGTGCTTTGAGAAAGACAGATGTTTTCCTGGCTTGTTACAGGTGTTGATCTTCAATCTCTTCATGCATATGTGCCCTGGCTAGATACAGGTGTCAAATCTACAATCGGTTTGCTCACAGATATGCCCTGGCTGGATACAGGAATCGAATCTGGAAATAGTCGTCAACAGATATGCCCTGGCTGGATACAGGAATCGAGTCTTCGAACTATTCAGATGTGCCCTGGCTAGATACAGGAATCGAATCCGGAATTGTGACAGTTGATAGATATGCCCTGGCTGGATACAGGAATCGAATCTTCAAACTCTTCAGACGTGCCCTGGCTAGATACAGGAATCGAGTCTGGAAATAGTCGTCAACAGATATGCCCTGGCTGGATACAGGAATCGAATCTTCAGACTCTTCAGATATGCCCTGGCTAGATACAGGAATCGAATCTGGAAACTGATCACTCACAGATGTGCCCTGGCTAGATACAGGAATCGAATCTGGAAATAGTCGTCAACAGATATGCCCTGGCTGGATACAGGAATTGAGTCTTCGAACTCTTAAGATGTGCCCTGGCTAGATACAGGAATCGAATCCGGAATTGTGACAGTTGATAGATATGCCCTGGCTGGATACAGGAATCGAATCTTCAAACTCTTCAGACGTGCCCTGGCTAGATACAGGAATCGAGTCTAGAAATAGTCGTCAACAGATATGCCCTGGCTGGATGCAGGAATCGAATCTTCGAACTCTTCAGATGTGCCCTGGCTAGATACAGGAATCGAATCCGGAATTGTGACAGTTGATAGATATGCCCTGGCTGGATACAGGAATCGAATCTTCAAACTCTTCAGACGTGCCCTGGCTAGATACAGGAATCGAGTCTGGAAACTGATCACTCACAGATGTGCCCTGGCTAGATATAGGAATCGAATATGGAAACTGTGACAGTTGAAGGTAGTTGTCTTTTGGGTTGTCTTTTTCCCTGAAAAGGCAAAACATCAGTTGTATGCAATGTCATGATGTATGAAATGCATGATGTCATGATGTTCAACATGAGATAGTGTTGTATGCACTTTATCATGTATGTAAGCAAGATGTATGAAATATGAAATGTTTATGAATGTATTTTCGTTTTAGGAAAATAAATCCTTGACGACGGGCCGGGGAATTAAATCTTGGGCTGACATTGAAGAGTAGAGCTTTTTGCTTCCGCTGGGGATGATGGTTGCAAGAATACACCGGTAGGAGAAGATGACTCCGTTGGAGAATAAACTTGTTGGAGAGATTACTCTGAGGGGAATTACTCTGTGGGAAGAGATACTTCGCTGATGTTTTGAAGAGAGCTCCGCTGAGGGTTTCAATGATGGACTCCGCTGGGGATAACAATGATAAACTCCGCTGGGGGTAACGATGATAAACTCCGCTGGGGATAGGAAGAACTTTGCCGAGGGCGATCTTCCGTGGTAATTAGCTGAGGATAACCCAGTTATAAGCCCTTGTGATGAATAACTTTGAATAAAACTCGAGAGAGACGTCCGTACTTTACAGGGGATAAGCTTCCAGAATCTATTGGGGATAAGCTTCAAGACCTGCTGGGGAACAGGGTGCCTATTGTAGGGCTGATGATAGATTAACTCTTCCCGGGGAGAGTATTGCTGAATCTTGTCTTACTCTGTGGGGAGTTGAGATAACTTGGTCACATTCTTCAATTGAATCTACCTTGGTACCCTAGCTGACAAAGCAACTAGACTGCCTGGACATTTCTACATTGCCCTTATTTCTGATGTCACCTGTAATTAGTCTTTTGTTTCATATGCCAGTATTTATGAATTAGCAATTTAATGTCAAATGCATATATCAAAAATGAACATTGGACGTCCTTCGCAAGACAAAACAGAAAAAAGGAAAAACAATTGGCAATTTGTTTGGAAAAGTGAACTTGTATTGATTTTGAAATTTGCCTGTAAATAGGCGTTTTTTGTACAAGAGGCCGACGTCCTAGTAAGAGAACGCTGCCGAATAACATAAAGTTTATACAATTTTGAAAAGGAAACAAAACAGCTATGTGCACAATATTCCCACTGGGTTCCAACTCTGCTATCGCCTTTATGTCTTCAAGCGTCTCATCACTTTGTTGCTTAGTCGAAGATGAAGCTGATTGATCGATGCCGAAGTCTGAGCCAGATAGTTGATGCTGAATTCTGGATGCAAGGTGATCCAATGAGATGTAGTGTTACGCTTTATCCCTAACTTTTGCCTGGACCGCCCTCTCGGGTTTTAAGTCCACCGGGATACCCATTTTTGCCCAAGCCGCCTTTTCAGGTTTTCGACTTGCCGGGTGTACAGATTTTTTTTTATTTCATCCCTTATTTTTTTCCCGAACCCTTATTTTTGCCTAGGTATGTCAACCTAGCGGGTCTTTTATTCATGCGTAGTATCTTTTTACTATGTCTGCATTGGCGGGGTGAGGAAGGTCGTCACCATCCATGGTGGTCAGAATCATGGCTCCTCCTGAGAACACATGTTTAACCACAAATGGCCCTTCGTACGTAGGGGTCCATTTGCCCCGGGGATCACTTTGAGGAAGGATGATGCGTTTGATCACCAGGTCCCCAACTTAATACTCTTGTGGTCTGACTTTCTTCTTAAATGCCCTGATCATCCGTTTTTGATACGTCTGACCATGACAGATAGCAGTGAGTCTCTTTTCGTCAATTAGGTTTAATTGATCAAGTCGAGTCTGGATCCAGTCATCTTCACTCAAATCTGCATCCTTCATTATCCGGAGAGAGGGTATCTGGACTTCAATTGGCAAGACTGCCTCCATGCCATAGACCAAGGAAAAGGGAGTTTCCCCTGTTGACGTCCTTGCTGAGGTACGGTACCCATGAAGAGCAAATGGTAACATTTTGTGCCAATCTTTATAGGTCATTGTCATCTTCTGCACAATCTTTTTGATATTCTTATTAGCTGCTTCTACAGCCCCATTCATCTTCATCCGGTAAGGAGAAGAGTTGTGGTGCTGTATCTTGAATTGCTCGCAGAGCTCAGTGATCATCTTGTTATTAAGATTGGTACCATTGTCTGTAATGATTCTTTCCGGGACGCCGTACCGACAGATCAGGTTATGCCGAATGAAATGTGCAACGATGCTTTTGGTTACGGTGGCGTAGGAAGCTGCCTCAACCCACTTCGTGAAGTAATCAATTGCTACTAGGATGAAGCGATGCCCGTTGGATGCCGTCGGTCGGATCTCGCCGATCATATCAATGCCCCACATTGCAAAAGGCCAAGGTGCCGTCAGGACGTTCAGAGGAACTGAAGGGATGTGCACCTTATCAGCATAGATCTGGCATTTATGAGAAGTTCGAGAATGTTGGTAACAAGCGGCTTCTATTGTGGACCAGAAATATCCTGCCCTAAGGATTTTCTTTGCCATGGTATGTCCACTGGAATGTGTTCTGAATGTACCTTCATGTAGTTCTACCATGATCTTCTCTGCTTCAGCCTTATCCACACAACGCAGTAAAGTTGAATCGTGATTTCGTTTGTAGAGAATACCGTTGCTGAGGAAGAATTTTGCCGCAAACCTTCTCAGTAACTTCTTGTCGTTGACAGATGCACCTTCAGGGTATTCCTGAGCTTCCAAGTATCTCTTCACCTCATGATACCAGGGTTTTTCAGTCACCTCTTCAGCCTCAAGATCGCAGCAGTATGCAGGTTCGTCCAACTTCCAGATAACGATCCGGGGAGCCTCATTGTCCCATTTGACTTTGAACATTGAAGACATCGTAGCTAGTGCGTCCGCTAACTGATTCTCCTCTCTTGGGAAGTGCACAAAAGTTAACTCTTCAAAGTGGGGAAGCAAAGTCAACACATACTCCTTGTAAGGAATAAGATTTGGGTGTTTCGTATCCCACTCGCCTTTGATCTGATTGATCACGAGAGCGGAATCTCCGAAGACACTCAGAAACTTGATCCTTAAGTCGATTGCAGCTTGAAGACCCATGATACACGCCTCATACTCCGCCATGTTGTTGGTGCAGTTGAAACATAGTCGGGCGGTGAGTGGAGTATGAGTACCTTTAGGGGATATGATCACAGCACCGATACCGTTACCCAAAGCGTTGGAGGCTCCGTCAAAGTGCATAGACCATCGGGATCCTTCCTCAGGTCCTTCATCCGGTCCAGGTACTTCACAATCAGTTACTACCATGATGTCTTCGTCCGGAAATTCAAAGTTCAATGATTGGTAATCGTCCACAGGTTGGTGTGCCAAATGGTCTGCCAATACACTTCCCTTGATTGCTTTTTGAGTTGTGTACTGGATATCATATTCTGTCAAGATCATTTGCCATCTTGCTATTCTTCCAGACAGAGCAGGCTTTTCGAATATGTACTTGATGGGATCCATCTTTGAAATCAACAGAGTAGTGTGAGCCAACATATACTGTCTCAGCCGGCGAGCAGCCCATACCAGAGCGCAACAAGTTTTCTCGAGCAGTGAGTACCGAGACTCACAGTCGGTAAACTTTTTGCTCAGGTAATAAATAGCGTGCTCTTTTCGGCCAGACTCGTCATGCTGTCCCAGCACACACCCCATTGAATTGTCAAGCACTGTCAAGTATAGTATTAGAGGTCTCCCTTCAACCGGAGGCATAAGAATGGGTGGTTCTTGGAGATACTCCTTTATCTTTTCGAAAGCAGCCTGGCATTCATCGTTCCAACGTACTACTTGATCTTTCTTTAGCAATTTGAAGATTGGCTCACAGGTAGCAGTTAGATGTGAGATGAATCGGGCAATGTAATTCAGTCGTCCTAGAAAGCCTCGGACTTCTTTCTCTGTCTTAGGAGTAGGCATCTCTTGTATGGATTTTACCTTGGCAGGGTCCACTTGGATAACTTTATCGCTTACAATGAAACCTAGTAATTTTCCAGACCTCACCCCAAAGGTGCATTTGTTTGGATTCAACCTCTGCTTGTATAACTTCAGTCGGTCAAACAGCTTCCGCAGATGGTCAAGGTGTTCTTCCTCAGTTTGGGACCTTGCAATCATATCATCGACGTACACTTCAATCTCATGGTGGATCATATCATGAAATAAAGCAACCATGGCACGTTGGTAGGTTGCCCCAACATTTTTCAACCCGAATGACATGACCTTGTAGCAGAAGGTGCCCCACTGAGTGACAAAGGTAGTCTTTTCCATATCTTCAGGAGCCATCTTGATCTGATTATACCCTGAAAAACCATCCATGAAGGATAACACCTTGTGTTGAGCAGTATTGTCAACCAGAACGTCGATGTGAGGTAGGGGAAGTCATCCTTGGGGCTTGCCCTGTTTAGATCCCTGTAATCGACACACATTCTCACCTTACTGTCCTTCTTCGACACTGGCGCCACGTTGGCAACCCACTGAGGGTAAGAAGTCACTGCTAGAAACCCGGCATCGAATTGCTTCATAACCTCAGCTTTGATCTTTTCGGACATCTCTGGGCGCATGCGGCGGACCTTCTGTTTTACCGGAGGGCAGTCTTCCTTGGTAGGGAGATGATGAACTACAATGTCGGCATCCAAACCAGGCATGTCTTCGTAAGACCAAGCGAAGATTTCCATGTAATCATGTAGCATCTGGATCAATCGTTACTTCACGCTGAGCTCTAGATTGGCACCAATCTTGACTTCTTTTCTATCTGTCTCAGTACCCAGGTTCACTGTTTCCACCAGCTCTCCATGTGGCTGAATGGCCCTCTCTTCCTGGAGTAGCAGTCTTGCGAGTTCACCAGGCACTTCGCAATCATTTTCACCTTCGTCTTCGGCCAAGTTGATCGGATTTTCGAAGTCATAACTGACAGTAGCAGAGCTGTTACCAGTGAGATCCAGAGTGGATTGGAACCTGTATAAGTGAGTGTGTGTAAATATAGCTGTTTTGCAATATATAACACAGAAAGAAAAGGAGCACAAGATTTGAAATGCAACAAACGTCCAATGTTTTGATTAATGATATATGGAAATGTCATACAAAAAGCCCTCACAAATGGAGCTACGGTGCCCCGGGTAGGACACCGAGCCAATAAAAGTTTCAACATATTGTTTGTTACAAATTGCAAACAAAAGAGTTAATTACTGCGTGACAAATGTAATAGGTGTAAAATCCTTTGCCGTCCAGTTGCTTGGTCCGTTGTTGGTGGTTGGATAGATCCAACTGTCAAACTCTGCTTCCTCTACGTCCTCCTCGATAGCATTCACCCTTGGGTTGGTGATGAACACCGGAGCCTTTCTGATCCTTTCTTTGCGAACAGCCCTCTGGGCCTCAGCAGTGAAGCCCAACCCAAACTTGTCGGTCTTTTGAGTGAAGTCAGGAAGCTGACCCCAGTTTGCGCACTTGCCTTTCTCGATTACAGCCCGGGCATCCTTCAAGGAAGCCATCTTCAAAGGAAAGTCTTCTTCAATCACTGCCTCAGTTGATGCCAATGTTGGAGGTACCTCCTCAAAATGTTGAAAGGGGGTTTCAATAAACTCCCCGTCCATCTCGATATACCGGAATGAATTCGGATGACTTACCATGTATTCCTCCTCGCCCTGCACAGTAACAATCTTCCCTTTGACAGGGTACTTGAGCTTCTGGTGTAGAGTGGATGTTACCGCCCCAGCCTTGTGAATCCAGGGTCGTCCCAACAAGCAGGAATAAGATGGGCGAATATCCATTACATAGAACGTTGAGTTAAAGACTTGGGAACCCACACGAATAGGAATGTCTACCTCACCGTGCACCATCCTCTTAGAACCGTCGAAGGCTCTAATAATGATGTTACTAGGTTTCAATTCCAGGCCCTCACAATCCAACCGATCTAAGACCTTCTTGGGTAAAACATTCAAGGAAGAACCGGTGTCCACCAATACGTGTGCGAGAGTAGTGCCCCTGCATTCTATAGAGACGTACAGGGAATCATTGTGATTTTTTCCTTTGGCGGTAAGGTCTGCATCTGAGAAACCCAAGCCATTGTCAGCTGTCAAATTAGCCACACAGTCAGTGAACTGATCTGCAGAGGTCTCTTGCGGCACATGGGCCATTTTCAGAAATGAAATCAGGGCCTTGGCGTGGGCCTCTGAGCACATCAGCAATGATAGCATAGAGATTTTGGAGGGGGTATGCCCCAGCTGTTCAACGACATTGAAGTCACTCTTTTTAATGATTTTAAGGATTTCCTCCATCTCTTGCTGGGAGGCTTCAACAGCAGTATTTTTTGGTGCCTCCGTTCGGGCAGGCAAATCGGTAGCAAATTCTTTGCCCCGAGCATCAGAGGACTCGGCGGCAGTAGTAGACACAGGAACTTGATTTGAAACATGCACACTTGCGGGTGTGATGATAAGAGGTTTTCGGATAACTGGTGGTGCAATGTCAGGCGAGAAAAGCCCGCCACTGCGAGTAATCTTGGTGGGACCAGTGATGTTACTGATACTGGTGCCGGTGTTGAACCCCTGCTTCACTCCAAGTACATACACGTCTGCCCCATAATGCCATGGGACAGCCTTGTCGGATTCATAGGGGAGGGGCCCCGGAACAGTAATAACAATGGGTGAAACAGACATAATTTGGACTGGCTTCTTCGGGGGAGCCTTGGTAGGATTGTTGAAAATTTTGACGGCAGATACTTCTTCAGCGGAAACAAACGGAACAGTAGTTTTCTTGAACAAAATTTCTTTGCTATCCATCAGGCTTTGGATGCCTGATTTCAGCAGCGGACAACCGGTAGGGATAACAGCACACAGGAGGCAACCCTTGCTACAACCCGGAAATAAACCGGCTAGGAGTAGGTTCCTCTTAACAGTCAATAGAGGGGTAGCAACATCATTCACTGAAACAGCATACAAATCTTCCTCGACGACATTTACTCTATGCTGGGGCATAGGGGCAGTTACAACATTTGGCCTCTCAGGCGCTTCAAACTGAATTTCCTTCGCATCGATAAGGTCTTGAACTTTGTTTCTCAGGGCCCAGCAATCATCAGTAGTATGCCCGGGGCTATCAGAATGATAAGCACAACGGGCATTTGGGTTATACTTAGGAGATGCAGTATTCACGACCTTTGGAGCCTCTTTGATGGTCACCAAGTTGGTTGATAACAGTTGCGGTAAGATTTGTGACAAGGTCATACTCAGCCGTGTGTATTGCCTCTTGGGCCTCTCACCCCTTTGTTGATTGTACTGCTGAGGAGTAGCAACAGGTTTTGAAATTACCAAGGCATTGACGGCCTAGTGGCGTTCTGGCTTGACTTGTCTTCTAGGACCATAGACGACACTGGCTTCCTTCTTGAAAGGCTTTTTCTCAGTGCTTGCGGAGGCACTTTTCTGAATCTTCCCTGACTTGATGCCAGCTTCTATTCTTTCGCCTGTTAAGATCAAATCCGTAAACCCAGCGGAGGAGTTAACAATTAGATGATTGAAAAATGGACCAGACAAGGTCCCTAGAAACATGTCAACCAGTTCGCGGTCAGTCAAAGGAGGCTGCACCCTGCCAGCCAAATCTCTCCATTTTTGCGCGTATTCTTTGAATCCTTCGCCCGTTCCCAGTGACATACCCTGAAGTTGGGTACGCGTGGGAGCAAGGTCAGAATTGTACTGATATTGTTTGTAAAAGGCGGTGGCTAAGTCTTCCCAGTTTCAGACACTGGTTCCTTCTAGCTGATAGAACCACTCCAGTTGAGCCCCAGAAAGGCTGTCTTGAAAGAAATGGATCCAAAGGTTCTTATCTGCCGTGTAAGGTTGGATCTTCCTTACGTAGGACCTGAGATGCATTTTTGGACAGGACAACCCGTCATACCTCACAAACACCGGCACTTTGAACTTTGGGAGAATCACAATCCCAGCAACCAAACCCAAGTCTTCGAAATCCAAACCCGGAACTCTCTGTAGCTCCATGGCTGCCAACCTGTCTTCTAAACCTTTTTATTTATCATCAGCCGGAGGGTATTGTTGATCAGAGTAGTCTTCATCCTCTTCAGCCTCCTCTTCTTCCATATCAGACTCGGAAGGTACCGCAGCTGCATTCCCTTTACTGGTTCCCTCCTCAGAAGTAGGGGGAAATTCAAGCACTCTCCGGGCCTCTCCTTCAAACCTTCTCCCTAAAGTAGCAACTCCAACTCTCTTTTTCTTCTTCTTCACTGGATCTTTGTTCCCCAGTAGCGTCTTTAGATCCTCCTGACCCTTAGCCAAGGTCATCAGGAGTTGTTGAAATTGTGCATTTTGAGCTTGCAAGTCCTTGACTGTTTGCTCGAGATCCATCCTACTGAAATAAACAGTAGACAGATAAGGAAACCTGGTGAAGAGACCTGCTTATGCACATGATGAATGGTATGCTTATGTATGCAATGCATTCAAGGATTTAGAATATTCAAAATTGTTGCGAACAAAAGAGAACGCACGTCATATTAATAAGAAGAAATTTGTTAGTACATAAATGCCCCATGGGCCAAATATTACAAAAACAACTTCTCAAGGTAAAAAGACATTGCGCATCCTCTTTGGTGTGATGTAGGTGTTGAGGGTCTCTTGCTCGTGGAGTCGGAGGGTGAGCTCTAGAACCTTCTTCTCGCTGGCGTAGAAGCTGGCTTCAAAAGTGTTCCGTTCCTCCTTGAGTTGGATCTAACTCTTCTGCATCTCCTCCCACGATGTAGGCATGTCAGGATGTAGGATGGTGTAGGGAACCTCTCCTTCCTTAACGAGCTCTTTAATCACAGGGAGAACATGAGGATAAGGCATCATTAGACTCTGGGCTCGGGCTCGTACCCACTTGAGATAAGGCTCAAGAGGGATGGAGTTTTTGTGTCCCAATGTCTTGCTATCAACCTTGTTGGGCATCCTCCAAGCTCTGATGAATCTTTGGCGAAGTCCTTACGCATCGTTCTCGAAGTCAAAAACTAGTTCAGGAATCAACATGTCGTGAGGGCCATCCCTCCGTGCATATCCAAATTGCCTCAAAGCTAGGCAAGGGTTATAGGTGATACATCCTCTGATTCCAAGTAAAGGAACATTAGGAAACTCTCCACAACGGTCAACGATGATGACATTTTCTCTGGACCGAGAACACCAATGTACATCAGAGTGAGTAAGAGTCATCAACCGTTGGGACCACCTCGAGCCTTGGTCATTCTTCAGGACAGATTGTGGAAGGTGCAAAATAAACCACCTTGCAAGGAGAGGAGTACAACACATGAGAATACCCCTCTTTCTCATTGTTCGTGTGTAAAATGAGTGAAGGATGTCCCCAAGCAATGTTGGTATTGGATTTCTGGACAAGAAGATTTTGACGGTGTTGACCTCTACAAGCTGGTCAGGATTTGGGAACAGGACCAACCCATAGATAAGGAGTGCCACAATTTCTTCAAAGGCTTGTAGGTCCAATGAATTCCAACATTCTTGTGCCTTCTCAAACAAGAATTTTGCTAAGAAACCTTTGACGCTGCTTCTAGTTTCCCAATGCCCCTTGATGTTAGAAGGCTGTAGATGTAATGCTCGAGCAACATCTTCAGGCTTTGGTTCCTTTTCCGTACCGTTAAAAGGTAGTTGATTTAGGATAGGAATTCTCAGGAGTTGAGAAAATTCCTCCAAAGTGGGTACCAACTGGTAGTCAGGGAAAGTGAAACAGTGGTGAAGAGGGTCAAAGAACTGGAATAGCACTTTCATCATGTCCTCTTCAATGTTGGTGTTGACTAAGCTGAGCAGTCTACCATGTCTTTCACTGAAGGGAGAGCTTTCCGGAATTCTTGATGTGAGCTCCTTGAGTTGAGGAGGGATTCTCACAAGGTTGACTTGGATGGTTTTTCTGCGAGGAATTTCCATGACCTACAAAACAAGAACAAAGATGAAGATCTAAACCCTTGAAATGGTTAGTGAATGCATATGATGCTTTATGATGTTCATGATGTATGCACAAACATATGTACAGGCAAATCACACCAAACCCTAGTTTCAGGCTTGCATGGGGTTTCATAGGTAAGTACCCTCTTGAGTGTAGTTGGCTTAAAAACCTGTCCTATAAATAGTAACCGGGTTCTAAGGAGCTCAATATCACTGGATTGTTTTCATTGTTCATTGTTTTGGTTTAGCCACTTAACTAGCAACCAAAATATTCCAAGAAGACAACCCTCAATGAGTGTAGTATCGAGTATCTACCAACTTCGGACTGCACCAAAGTCGGTCATCTTACTACCCCTAATAAAAGGCCAAGATGGTCAAGTAAGGTTCTAGGTCATTAGTGCTTAGTGACATCACTCAGCGGCCCCGTACTCTCCTTGATTGAACTCAAGGGTTACCGGTACTCACAAATATGTCGCAATAATATAGCTATTGCTTCGACCGTGTCGGTATACCCCGCACAGTTTCCACAACGTATTGCTATCTATGAATGTTTCCCAAAATTCGGGTGTAGGATTGTAAACCCAAACAAGAGAGCCAAGATATAAAGCAATCAATTCAAACAATTAGTCATGCAAGAGGGTGATCTAAGCCCTAAGGTTACTCCACTTTTAAATTTGTCCCCAGCAGAGTCGCCAGTTCTGTGATACGGTGGGAGAACTGACTTGAGGTTTTGCGTTTGTTTTCGCAAATGTTTCGGTTGAGCAAGAGTCGCCACCGACTTTTTATTTTATCCTAAGGAAAGGTTAAAAAGCACAGCAAAAACCTTTGAGATGTTTTCTTGGGTTCGGGGAGTAGATTGTATAAAAGGAAGGTATTAGCACCCTTTCTATCCATGGTTATCCATGGGCTCTTAGTTACTTGCTTAGATCAACTTGCCTTAATTTTCAATTGTTTGAAATGGTGCTTTGTGTGTGTGGGTTTGAAAATGTTTTGAAAAGAAGCCAATGTGGTGGCAACCTTTGTAATGATCTATGTTGGGATGTATACAAAGATGTATGTCTTTTGAAAAGGTTTTCATTTGTTTTTGAAAGTTGTTTTTGAAAGTGTAGTGATGTGTGGTTTGGAAATAGGCAAGTGTTTTGTTTTGCAAGTTTGATTCAAGTAACTAAGAGCTTGTCTACCCCTAAATTTCTCAAAGATTTCTCCTATGTTTTTAACCCCTTTAACAATTTTGTTCCACCATTGCATTTGGTGGACAATCTTGTGTTAGGATGTGAAAGGGACGGGCGCGGGTCATCGTTTAGACCATAATTGCAATGGTGCCAAGTATCTTTGGGCAATTTTTTCTTGGAGGGACTTGATCATTTTTTAGGCAACTTTAGAAAGCGTCATCGAGGGACTATGATCATTTGATTTGTTTTGTTTTGCCCAAAGAGACCTAACATGTAATATGGCCCATTATTGAAGGCAACAAGTGGAATACCCTAGGGGTGCAAGTGTGATTAGTGTTGTCCATTTTCATGCTTGTTTATCTTGAAATTAGGTCAAACTATTTTGGTTAATTGATTTGCATACAAAACCTAATTCTAGCATGGTATAATTAGAAAGCATTAAAGTGCGAAAAATAAAGTTCCTAAGTTATTACAACACAATATATGGGAAAGGGGGTACAAATGTTCAAATGGAGATTTTTAGCAAGAAATTAAATCCTAACTATTACATCAAAATTTGGGAATTTACAAGGCATTTAATTGCACAAATTAAATAAAAATAAATATGTAAGATGCAAAAAGGCTTTTTATATGTATGAAAAAAAGTGTTTTTTATATGTCAAATAAACAAAATAAAAAGAATTATTTTTTTGTATTTTTATGTATTTAGGGCAAAACCCTAATTTATTAATTAAAAGGTATTAATTGTTTAATATATACAATATTTGTTAGTTATGTACAAAAAATAAACAAAAAGAAGTATATTTGTCAAAAAGGTATTTTTAATGCTAAATATTAACAAAAATAAAAATGTATATATTTTGTATTTTTTAACCTAAATATACTAATATATATGTATGTATTTGTATTATTTATTAAATATATTGAATATGCATAAAATAATAATATTTAATATTTATAATAAAAAAAAGTATATTTTATATAAAATATTTTCAGAAGATAAAATAAAATAAAAATCAGAAAATAAATGTGTTTGCATTATTTTTTAGTATTTTTTTAAATAAAGGTATATCTAGGTATTTATTTATGTACAAATATTATTCTAAACAAATAAATGCCTAATAAATTAAAAAATGGTGTGAAAAATATTTTTTATATTTTTAATATCATGAGAAAAATAAATAAGTCAGAACAAAAAAGAAAAAGGTCAAAAAATCATGAAAATAAGCATAATGGGCCAAGGGGGTGTAAAAGTAACAAAAGGGTGCAAATAGAAATATGAAACAGAGCCCAGCCCAAAAGACCTTCTTCAACCTCCAGACTTATTGAACATGAACAAAAACGCGCGTTTTCTATCTCCAGATTCCTGGACTTTCAAGCAAAACTCACAACATGAAAAATGTAGAGCATTAAAAGACGAATCCAGACATATAAAGAACTTGACTTAACTCTCTAAGATGAGAGAGAATTTCTCCATCCCTAATTCTTGACCTAAGTTTCCATCAATGTTCAGACCTTAAATTCTCATAGCACATGCAAAATAAATGAAAAGTAAAGATATGTACAGCTTCAGGGGCATGAGTAAAACATTTTTCATTCACAAACCTAGAGCTAACAATGCCTGGATAGGGAGATAGAAGTCCATGAACTTACCTGTTCAGTTGGAATCGTATCTGATGATGGAGGTGTTTTCAATGCAAGGTGATGATTGGTACATCTTCCTTGATGTCCAGGGATGTTATTCCAAGCTTTACTTTGTTTGGAAACCAAGAGAATTGCGTTATGGAACTTCAACTGCAAAACAGAAAAATGAAAATGGTGATGTTGATTGGGAGTGTTACAGGTCGTGTTTGAGGTTTGGAATAGTTTCAAGGGATGATGTGGGATATGTTTGAAGTGGTTTTAGCAAGAATGCATGAATGGATTGAGCTATGGAACTCAATCTGCAGCAGGTACCCTGTTTTGGCAGTTTGAGGGTGATTCTGTGTTTGAGAAGGCAATGGAGATGGTTGGCTCGTGTCCTAGCTCAGGTTTGATGATTAGAAAGTGTTTGATAACTTTGCTTAAGCTCTGGTTCACAGGAATGAGAGTTGTGTATTGTTATGCTATGTTTCTTCAACTTTAAGCAACAAATGTCAACTTGTGTTTCTAGCTTGTACAGGCCCCCAATCTATGCTGCATACCTTGGCCTTGATCAGTGTAATTAGTTCATAAACTTGTGCCAAAAGGATCTGCCTTGTACTTGCTTGGATTTGCATTTGACATAAAGTTCTACTTTTCTAAAATGGCAAAAATGCTTTATCTAAAAATGGTTTAATCTTGCATATAATGTTTGAACACACAAAATAAGGCCTTGGCACAATGAGTTAGCATTAAATTATTGAGTGCAAATGGGATATAGGACCTGTAATCAAGGAAAGCAAGCTGAATTCAAAATGGCACAAATGTATGAACATGTAAATTGGCCAAATCAAAAGTGAGTTTTTCCCACCTTGCCAAATTCGATTCTCCCTAACCATGAGGTTGTTTGATGAGTTCTTGGACATTTTGGAAAGCTTGGAATGTGTACTACAATCCATCTTTGAAATGCAAATTGAAATTCCAAGTGGAAGTATGTGAAAAATGGTCTTGAAGTTAGGCAAAAATCCTGCCTAAAATGGTTCAAAATTTCTCTAAGTTAAGAATGGTTTGGTACCCTTGTTCCAAAAATTGTAACTTGAGCTACAAGCTTCTTTTGGGGAAACTTTGTGAACCAAAGTTGTAGATTTTGCAATGGACTACAACTTTCATGTTTTGACTTTTTCTTGAATCCAAATGAATCTTGGTTAGAAAGTGGGACAAAGTTAGGAAAAATTAGGTTTTTTCATGACTTAGAAAAATTCTAAGTTATGAAAAATCTTCATTTCAAACCCTAATTTGCAATTCTTGATTTCTTGATGAACACGTTTCATGATTTGGCATGTTTTGATGAAAAATGAATCTTGACACTTGATTTTGACCAAAAAGTCAAAGTTTGACTTTTCAGTATACAGTCAAAATTGATCAATTGACTGGGAAATTCAACTGTCAATCTTGTGTACTTGGGATATTTTGAACTTGTTGAGTATGTCAAGACAAATCCATGGGGCCCTTGAGTCCATATGTGAGCTTGGTTTGCCATTGGCTAGGTCAAACAGTCAAAAATTGCCTTTGTGCAGTCAAAACCCTAAAAATGACCATTTTGCCCTTTTGGTGATCTGATCAAATTTCTTGTGGAATTGTGATCCAAACTTGATCAAATGGTCCATGTGAGTTAATAATGTTGATGTGGGTCAATTTTTATGAGGTTTGACTGTCAATTGGCCACAGTTGACTTTTTCCCCAATACAGCTGATTTCTAGGTCAACTGTCCAATTGACTGGGCAAAGGTTGGAATCAAGGCTTGAAACTTGGTATGGATAAACTTGGGAGTCCAACATGAAGCATGAAAGTCATCTTAGGCATTTTAGGTCAAAATATCTTTGTGCAAACACAAACCCTAATTTGGCTCAACAGTGCAAGGAGAAGTCTTGAGCAGAGGAAACCCTAACTGGATCTTGAGCTCCAAGGGTCTTGTGATGAGAAAATGTTGAGGAAATGGGAGGGAAAATTTTGGGGTACAACACCAACAATGTCATCATCGTAATCAACAACAATTCATGGCAATAACATATTCGTTATATATTCACTTGGATTCACACCATAAGGCTACCCACATAAATAGTTCATAATCACATTATCAATAGCGAATTCCACATATACTTAATGATATCTCATAACACCAACACAATTATCGACCAACACAAAATAACACAACATTGGTCATAAGACCTATAATCAACAATGTCTATAAACCGGACGGAACGACTTAACCTGTTGTACCGATAATTTGGCATAATCGACATAATTTCAACAAAAAGACATATCCACAATTACCTATAATTAAACTTAGTTACCCGGTCAAATTTCGTTAAATTCCGGACAACTAATTATACCGCCTAATTCGGCTACTGATCAGAGGTTTTTACACAACAATTTTAGTATTGACTTAGTCATTGCTTCGTTCAACTAATTGATGTTTTATTTCTTATCACCATATTTTATGCTTTGGTTTGCAGAAGAATTAAATAGGACGAATCAAGACAGAAAAATTGCATAAGTCTAAGTTTCAGAAAAATTTGCTATAGCAGCTGACACGGGTGGTCATGTTGCCTGACACGGTCGTGTCAGGTGAAGGAAAACGGAAGGCGTGGAGCACAGAGGCTGACACGGGTGCCCGTGTCAGCTGACACGACCATGTCAGGAGGCCTGAAGCTTAAAAACCAGTTTTCCCTCCCTTCACACATGTGCCTTGTTCTTGTTCATCCCTTGTTTCAATTTACCCATTTATCCTAGCTTAGCATTAACCCATCACAGTTCAAATACAACAAATAACAACACAACTCAAATCAATTGTTAATTTTAATAACAACACAACCAATTTTTAGCACAACATAGTAGTGAAACTAATACCCTAAACCCAAATTAAAATTCATCATAATCCCATTTATTAGCAAGAACCCCACCCTTACCTTGGATTGAGTATAACTCTAAGAAGCTTTAATGAGATTTCTGGGAATTTGGCACTAGTAGCAACTTCCTCTTGTTCTTCTTCTCATCCCAAAACCTTATTCCTCTTTCTCTTCTTTTTCTTTCTTTTTCTGATAACACTAACTCTCTTTCTCCTCTAATTCTATTTCTACTATAATAATATTATTTTTCTTAATAAATCTAAATGGGCCTAAGTGACATATCCCCCTATTACTCCACAACACCATAAATTAAGCCTAATCTCATATTTAAGCTTAATAATAAAATAATACTTCAACTTAATTCCACCAAATTAAATCTGATTATTTATCATGCCACTAAATAAAATAATTCCGACTTCGACGATAAAAATTCGAATTAATATAAAATATTCAAAACAATATTTAATTAAATAAATAATTAAATATAGGGGCGTTACACACAGGATAAGGAGGTCCTTGAAATATGCATTGAGATATGCAACGCCTTGTTATGCTTCCTCCCCTCGGGAGGCAAATTGAAATCGATGAAACCCAAGTTGTTGATCGCAAAGATGCTAGCTATGATTCCTTCAAATTGATTCACTGAAATTTACTGAGGAACAAAAGAAATCCCCAATATCTTCATCAATGAATTTATGTGAGATTCAGAATCCCGGAGCAACACATGAATCAAAATCTTCGAAGGCGTATGGCTTAGCTGATCTATTATCTTGCAATCGCTCTTCTTTATATATTTCATCAACTCTACCACATCTTTGGCTATCTCGGCATCCACGGTCAGAACACGAGAATTCTGCTCCGGTTCTACACCATTAACCATGATTTTCTTGCCTTTAACCTTAGCCAAAGTATTTGTATTGCTTTCAGGTTGAACAGGTGGAGACAAAATCCAACCACTGCGAGTAATCCTGCTTTCACTGACAATGTCATGAACTTCAGGCTTATCTTCCTCAGACTTACTTTCCTCAGGCTTCTATATAACAAGCTTATGCCCCTGATAGTAAAACTCATTGCCTTAATTCCAAGGAACTTCCTTGTCACTGGCATACGACATTATACCAGAAAGAGTAATGGTCAGTGGTGACTGCTTGGCAGGATTTAGAATTGTTTTGATGCATAGGAATTTTCATGGACTTGAAGGGAACAATAATCACGTCAACCTCATCCTCATCAACCTTAGTCTCAACAACCACATGGTCAAAATGAAGAGTTCCTTTCGTAATTAACCTCTAAATTTCATCTTTCATACATTTACAACCCTCTGGATGAATCAAACAATCTTCCCAGTTGATACCATAACCCAGGAATACATCTTTCTTTGACAACTACTCTTTCACAAATGATAAAGGTGTAATCAGTTGATTTACATCTATACCTAGATTCAGATTCTCGTCTTCAACAATGGCATTGACAGTGTCACCTCCATGAGGTGGAAAAGGTTATTGAAGAATGTTTAGTGCCGACTCTAGCCCGAAATTGATAGCTTGTGAATCTAATAAGTCCTAAACTTTATGCTTAAATGCATAGCAATTTTCAATGGTATGCCCATGCGCGCTAGAATGGAACTCGCACCAGGTATTTGCATTAACATTTGATGGAAACTTTTCAGGATTAATATGCAGTGTACACTTCTCAACCAATTTCAGCTCGGGTAACTGAGGTAGCAGCTCAGCATAAGACATAGGAAGTTCATCAAACTTCCTTATTGGTTGTCTCGACTTCTGCTGATTTCCATGCCTAGGCATATATGCTTATTGCTGAGGTGTAACCGTTTGTATTGTCACAATAGCAACCTGGTGATTAGACTCTTGATAAGCCTTTCGTTTACCCCTTCACGCATATGTCGCACTGGCTTCACCTTCTTTCTTCTTCTGGTATCCACCAAAAAACTTCTTTGCATTACCAGCATTAGTTTCAAAGACATCCTTCTGGATTTTTCCAATCTTAATTGCAACTTCAATTATTTCCCTGTAGGTTACCAATTCAACAAAAGCACCAGAAGTACTACAAGCATTATAGTAGTGCCCCTGCAAGATGCTAGTGAACATGTCTACCATTTCTCTTTCCATCATTTATAGTTGTACCCTAGCCGCCATTTCACGCCACCTTTGTGCGTATTCCTTAAATGACTCATTCTACTTTTGCGACAGATTCTGCAATTGAGCTTGTAGGCGCCATTTTAGATTTTTAATGATAATGCTAGACGAAAGCTTCAGCTATCTCTCTCCAGGTACGGGTACGGTTGCTCTCAAGTTGCATATACCTTTCTAGCGGCTCAACGGTCAAACTGACTTGAAAGAAGTGAATGAGTAGCTTCTCATCATCAGAGTACACTAACATCCTCTTGTAGTAAGAATTGACATGTGTCCTTGGATAGGAGGTGGCTTTGTACTTCACAAACTCTGGAACTTTAAATTTCGGAGGAATCCTCACATCGGGGACTAGTCCTAAATCATACATATCAATCATATGCAATTTCTTATTTCCATTTGTAGGTTCATCAATATTAGAAATCCAGTCCTCATAGTTATCCTCCTCAGGCTGTCGAGCAAGTATACCAACAGGTCTTGGCTGAACAAAAGGTTGTTTGTTATTCTGACAAGTAGGAGTGGGTGGAGGAATATTCCCCACAACTTGGACCAAAGGAATACCTTGATTATTACTAGCATGATTACCAGGGTTAGCAGCAAGACCATTATGAAGATTAACACCAACATTTGCATTCAGATTCTGACCACCTAGATTACCATTTAGATTCTGACAACCTGGATTACCATTCATATTCTGACCGCTCTGAGGAGTAGTGATCATAATTTCAACCCTTTCATTTGTAGTCTCAACGGGCCTCAAAATTAAGGCTCTTATTTCTTCTTGCTAACATACCATATTCTGTATGATCTCCATTAACTGTTCAACCCGAGTGTACATCTTGACACCCATAGCAGCAACATCGGCTTGAATCTGTTCCATCTGTCTTCTGGAATTACCTCTGGTGTTGTATCAGTGAGAATTGGAAGTAGACATCTCGGAAAAGAACAAGATCAGAAGTAAGAAAACCTGCTGGAACCACCTGTCATTATATGGTATGAATGAATGCATGATTATGCATGTAATGTTTTGTCATCTCCAGGGTATTAAAGAGTTTTGTTAACCATCAAGAATAAAAAACAACATGATGAAAAAGATAGGCAATAGTAAGAAGAGATACAATGACAAAATTTCTTTTCATTTATAACAATAAACCTTGACTCAAACGAGTTCGTACAAAGGAAATCCATAATGCATCATAAAAGATAAAGATCCCATCCAACAAGCCTAGTGGTGATCATACAACAAAGAGGAAAGCTACAATCAAAGAGGTGGATCCCTCATATTTGCATAATACAAAGGTCCTCCTTATCTGAAGTATTATGCACTCTATTCCTTGGTCTCTTTGAATAGTTTCATTGTCTTCTCGCGATCACGTCCTCTGGCAAAGCTTTCAATCACCACATATTTCTTGTATAGATGAGTCTCAAGATACTGGCATTTCTCTAGAAACCTTTTGCATTCAATCCACTCTGGTAGTGGGATGGGCACATATGCATTCTCCATCTTTTCCAACTGAGCTTGGAGTCTTGCATTCTCCTCCATCACTCGAGTCGTCTAAGCTTCCTTTACATATTTGTCCAATCTGGTATTCCTAAGTTGCTTTTCCAACTCTTTAACTTTTCCTTTGTACTTGCTGCCAGACACTTGAAGCTTTACACATTCTTGGCGCCTTTTCTATGCATCTTTAAGTGCTTTTTGGTAGTCTTTTATTGAAACAACAACATCTTCCACTCCAGGAATTCTCTTGGTTTTTCTGACTCCATAAGTACTTGTTCCTTCATACCCTTTCAGCTTGCGAGCCAAATCTTTCTTCTCTTTTCTTAGGAAATACAACCCCATCACTTTGTCCTCAATGTCCCGGCGGAGTTCCCCATTTTCCAATTGCACTTGATAAAAATGTTCTTTGGGTACACCATTTTGTAGCTCAGTGGGTTAAGGATATAAATGATCCTCTCTTTCAGAAGGCAACATAAGAGTTTTCACCCTATCCTTAACCCAATCCACGTAAGGACCATAAGCTATTATCTCTTTCAATCCAAAGAACACCTTCCCTTTTCTGCTGACATTTCTCCATGCAATCTCTACTTTCTTTAGCAACTTAAGATATTCCCCTTGCTTGCAATACATAGACTTTACTTCCTTCATTGTAGGTGGGTGCCTTATAGCATAACCTAGTTGGAATAAGACAAGAATATGATTTTAGTTAATTATCCGCTTTGTTCCCATGAGTAGAACATTAGAGAAACATGTGCAATTGGAAATCACCTCGTTAGTGTCAACCTTGAGTCTATACCACTGGATATCAAAAGAAGTGAGTGCCATTAGTCTTGATGCCCATGTACGAGTGTCCTTACTACTCACAAACAGTCCCTTTGTAGGTAACTGTGCCATGAACCACTTGTAGAGCATTGGTACACAGTAAACCACAAATCCTTTATTTCCATGCCTTGAATGAATATCATGGTAAGTCTCAGATAACAAGGTGGGTATTGGATTCTTGTTCATAAAAACACTAAGAGCATCAAAATCCACCATTTCTTTGATTTCAGGAAAAAAGGACCACACTATAGATAGTAGCAGCCAATAATGCATAGAAAGCATCGTAAAATCCTTTGTCCTCCATCTCTTTAGCTTTTTCTATAAATAAATCCACATGAAGACGATAAGTAACCTTATTTTGCCTCCATCTCCCCTTCACATCACTAAGGTTTAAATAAAGAGCCTTAGAAATGGCTTCAAAATTGGGCTCATCAGGAACACGGACAAACGGAATATGATTTGTAACTATAAAATTAAGAAGGTGAGAATACTCCTCAAGTGTGGGAGCTAGCTGGTAGTCCTGAAATATGAAGCAGAGCAACTCTGAATCATAAAACTGCAGCAAGGTTTGTAGAGCAACATCCTTAACTTGTGCATTCAATAAAGATATGAGATTCCCATGTCTTTTGCCAAAAACTCCCCTCTTCTGATGGTCCATAAGATCTCTAATCTCCTCAAGAAAAGACCAATCAATAGGATATAACTTGTAACTGAAATTATCTCTTGTAGTCCTCTCGACGATGTCATTGTTGCTTGCCATTCTTGGAGTAGATGAAAACTCTAGAGTACCCTGGAAATGAAAATGCATATGCAAGTTAACATTTTGTGTACATCATTTGTTTTTTGAAAATTAATATGCTATGATGTAAAATGACTGGATCAAGGTTTTCATATCATTGGACACTACTGAAGTGTTGTATAGAGTCATAAGTCATGTGATCAGAGGTTTAGAACAATCACCAACAAGAACCAACCAACAAAACCAAAGTCACCAATGGTACATGTAAGATCATCCCCTCCCTACTCACGGGCGAAGTCTAGGTCAAGGTAAGGCAAGGGTGACTTATAATCATGGGTTCTCCTAAAAGTACTATCATTGCAACAACAAATGTGTATGGTGATAATACCCCATTTGAACCTCAACTGAGTGTAGCACACATGACCGCACTAGTAGGACCTCGTCTAGTAGCCATCATGTCTCCACTCTAGTCCTAGTATTCCTAATGGTTTACAACTCATATCTTGGGTGCTAGGCCTTTTACCTCAATAGTATCATCCCATCCCAACAGATAAACAACACAACAACAATATTCAGAGTATAGGAAACCATGAAATAATATGCAATGCATGAAAGCAAATAAACATATGAAGAAATAAAGCAATAAATAAACAAAACACCACAAGACCAGAAAACAAACAAAAGTTAGGACTGAATTGTATAGGATGGACTAGCAATTGGTCTATTTGTCCCCAACAGAGTTGCCAGCTATCGCGTCTCGTATTTTCATCGAAACACGAACAGAGGCAAAAAGAAGAGTTGCCATCAATGTTATTTATCCCAAGAGAGGGAAAGGAAACACTAAATAAACCTAAAGGGAAGGAAATAACATGGTCTCACGACCAAGAGAAAGGGTAAGGAAGTCGATTACGCAAGGGGAAGGTATTAGCACCCCTCACGTCTGTGGTACTCCATGGGATCCACTTAAGTTTTTCTAATCTAATGGTGTATAAAATCTATGTATAAAGCTTAGTGCTAAAAAGGGAATGCATGAAAAGTATATACAAAAAGAAATTTTTTATTATTCGTGCCCGCCGCAGTTGTGAACCTTTAGAGCCTACTTACCACCCTTCATGCAGTGGGGGATCAGGGCACTTGTAGTTCTCCTTAAAAGTTTTGGTTGGTTGCATGTTTTTTATGAATGATTGATAAGTGCCAAAATTTCTTTATTTTGTGTATATAATTTATGGCACTTATCGATGCTTTTGTTAATATTCATTGAATAAACCCGAGTTTTGTGTAAACACGATTAGTTTGTGTTTATTTGTGTTTTTGTGTATATAGTATACTGTTTGATGTTTTTCCATTTATTTTGTAGGTATTTTTTGCATTTTGGAGCATCGAGGAATAAGGTGTAGAAGGCACGGCTCCGGATGCATGTTTTCAGAATAAAAGTCCATTTTTGGGATGTTTTGTCTAGGAAGGCGCCCTAAGCGGAAGTTGTAGCACGCTACGAGTTTTGAAAGATTTGGCATACGTTGTGTTGATGAGGCTGCTTAGCGGGATGAGGCCTCTTAGTGGGGGTGCCAATTAGCGGGATTAGGCCGCTTAGCGGGATTTAGGTCGGTTTAGTGTGTAAAAATCGCGCAGCCCGTTTAGCGCGACCAGCCCGCTTAACGTGGTCTGTTGAGTTAAGTTTTATAAAAACATGTTTAGTTCATATTTAGGTTATGGTTTTGGGGAAGTTTTTTCTCCTAACTCCATCAACCTCCAATTTTGTTAGGATTAGCTTAGATAATAACTGTGGAGCTTGCATACAGATGATCTGGGGTGGATTGTTCTTCGATCAACACTGACAAATTGATAGATTTGCGGTTCATTTCTCTTTTTCTGTGTATTCTCTATTGGTTGGGTTTGTATATGTATTTTTTTGAACTGGTGTATAGTTGTCGCCCTTGGAGTTATATAAAACTTGCTTTACAAATCTTTGTCGATTGTTATCCTTGATTTTTTCTTTGTGCTAGGGATTTGAGTTGCTATAGACATATACTGCTTAGATTCTTATCTAGGATGATTATCTAATAGTGTCTGAATTCTAGAGATAAATTTAGCACTATTATTCATTTAGGGTATCTTAGATTAATACCTCTGTGTTGTTTGTGTCGCTATGAGAGATCATTGATGCAAATGAGCAAGGTTGACTTATGTGTTGTTGAGGTGGTTGAGAGATCGCTACCGAGGTGATGCAGTTGGCCTTTCAATTTGGGTTAGAAATAACTTAGGTTATGAGTGACACATAATGACATTGATGAATATTGTAGGTTTAGTATAACAGGTCGATAGGTTTGAGTATGTGAGAAGTAGTATATATACATGCTTGATAAGTTATTACTTTTTCTTTTTTATACATTTATTTTCTATTGATACTTTTCCTTTCAACCCATTTATCCCCAAACTCATTAACGAGGGATTTTTCACCCGGTAAATTAATATCACCCGGTAAATTAATAACTTACTTTTTGCTTGTCGCTTTACTGCAACACCAAAATGGTGCCGTTGTCGGGGATTGGTGTTTATTGTTTTTGCATTGCGATAATTTTCTTTGTTTTTTAGTTTTGTAATTAATGTATATGTTGTATAGAATGTGTACATAAAGTTGTCTATTTTTTACTTGTACATGTTTTGTGTTTACTTTCTATACTTGTGCACATATGTGTTTTTCTTTTTTTTCACATATTGTTGTGAATTGTCTCATTTTTATAATATTTATTGTGTGGATGTTAGGAAACTTTATTTAGGTTTGCACTATGTGACAATACCATGGCATGATGAGAGGAAGTTACTAGCTCGCACAATAAAGGCGTCGAGCTTACGACGTAAAACTAGCATGTTTTGTTTGTATTCATTTATGTATGTGTTGACTTGTGTTTTAACAAGTTGAAATTGGACTTGTTTTAAATTATCAAATTTTCACTTTTCAACTTGTTAATTCATTTTCAATCGTTTATTTCATTATATCAATTTGTGTTTTTCCACAAGCTTATCATGTTTAGCCTGAGGAAGTTTGTATGTCATAAATATTGTGTGTAGTTAAGATTGTGTAGGTGGTTGCGGAAGGTGTTGGTGTCCGGGTTTTTCTGCAACTGGTGTAGCGCGCTTAGCTTGCTCTATGCCTCTTAGCACGCTCTCTTGTGCTACGCCAGTGAAGTGTTTTTAAGTGTTCACTTGGCCGTCTTTTTTTCCACTTTCACCAAGGACTTGTAGTAGTAAATAAAATTAGTATTATTTTTCTAATTCTGTTGTGTTTATCTTTGAGCTAGTTGTGAATAACTTGAGGATATTGAGGTGATTTATCAAATTTGATCATTTGGACTTGCGAATGTGTGGTAATGATTTTGTTAAAGTTTTGTGCACGTTAGAGGTATGTCTTTTTCGCTTTTTATACTTTAGCATATTCATGATAATTAGACTTTTTACAATTTTTATGCCATTTATTCTTTTGTATACTTGTTCATTTGTGAATCACTTTAGTTCCTACCCTTTTTTGTGAGGTGGCTTTCCATTGTTCACATATTCTGGAGACCACAACTCTTATTTTAACTGAATTTTTTATGCTTAATCTTTTGTTTGTGTTGGTCGTATGAAAGCATGAAAACGATCAAGGCATTTTTTTGTTCCATTTTGAGCACAACTACCCCTAGCCAAATAGTTAATTCACCTTGTGAGTGTGTGATCATTAGTATCCCCTTTTGAGCTTTTTGTCGATGTCTATGTTGTTTTTGCTTAATGCTTGTTTATGAGAGTTGAGTTCATATTTTTGTATGAATGTTGATTCTTTTGTTTCCTTGAACCCTCAACTATGATTTTTAGTTGAATTTTTACCCTGCCTTAGAAATTAGGGAGTATTCACATTATGATGATGGTTAAATTCAAGTTGGGGAGAGGAATGTTTATGTTCTTATGTTGTGATTGATATGAGGTTGTGATAGAAAAGAAAAAAAATGTGAAAAAGAAGTTAAAAGAAAAATAAAGAAAGAAAATGAAAAAAAGCTTTGAAAAAGAAAAACAAAAAGGAAGTAGAAGTTTGATTGAAATTATTTTGCTTGAGACTTTGTGAGTTGATCACTCCCTTAGATTAAGGTAAGTTTTTGTTTCAATTAGCTTTAGGACTTATCCCTTGTTTGTTAATCAAGCCACATTACAACCTTAAAAAGCCCATGTGATTCTTGCCTTTGTATCTTCAATATGAGTTTTTGGATGAATGCATAATTAGGCTATTGTTTGCAAGATTGTGGATGAGTGTTTTTTGTCCCTCACCTTTGTGTGCTTTTCATCTACCGGTGATTGTTTTTGTTAGGTGTGATTCATTTGTAAACTAGTATTGTTTTATAATGTTTGGCATGAATTTTGTATTTAGCTTTTGTTTCATGTTTATGTTATAGTCGTAGTTTAAAGGTAAGTATGTACTTTGTGTGTATTGTTTTTCATTTGAACCATTTCATTTGTTTTCTGTTTTCAAAACTTGTCAATTCGTGATTTTTGGTGGATCATTCTTGGTTCTTTGAGTTGCTTGTTTCTTGTTTAGGGACAAACAAGTTCAAGTTGGAAAGAGTTTGATAAGTGCCAAAATGTCGTTATTTTGTATATATAATTTGTGGCACTTATCGATGTTTTTTGTTAATATTCGTTGAATAAACCCGACTTTTGTGTAAATACGTTTAGTTTGTGTTTATTTGTGTTCTTGTGTATATAGTGTACCATTTTATGTATTTCCATTCATTTTGTAGGTATTTGTTGCATTTTGGAGCATCGAGGAATAAGGTGTCAAAGGCACGGCTCCGGTTGAACGTTTTCAGAATAAAAGTCCATTTTCGGGAAGTTCTATCTAGGCACGCACGCTAAGCGGAAGTTATAGCGCGCTACGAGAGTTTTGACAAATTTGGCAGAAGCTCTGCTGATGAGGCCGCTTAGCGGGATGAGGCCACTTAGTGGGGGTTCCGCTTAGCGGGATTTAGGTTGGTTTAGTGGGTAAATATCACGTAGTCCACTTAGTGCGGTCTACTGAGTTGAGCTTTATAAAAAACAAATTTAGTTCATTTTTAGGTTATGGTTTTGGGGAATTTTTTTCTCCCAACTCCATAAACCTCCAATTTTGTTGATACTTTTCCTTTCAACCCATTTATCCCCAAACTCATTAACGAGAGATTTTTAGAATGGCATTTCAATACACCAATCTATGTGGACATAATATGACATAATCTATATCACCCGGTAAATTAATAACATTCTTTTTTCTTGCGGCTTTACCACAACACCAACGATGCTATCGAAGCATGTCCTTTTTGAAAAGGTTTTAAAAGAAAAAGTCAGAAGACAAAAAGGTTTGCATTGGTTGGTGTTTTTTACCTTGAAAAGGATTTAAGATTTGAACCACACCAAAGACTAATAATGAAATAATGATAAGATCGAGAAGAAACCCGGTTATCATTTCGATATCTTAACGGAAGTGTGATTCTCATCATTTATTTATCAATTTTTTTGAATTTTGAAAGAAAAAAGAAGAAGTTTTAGTTTTAACATGGATGCAAAAAGAAAAGACTAACAAAAGGGAATCTCAATCCTATAAGTTGTCATTATTGTAGACCTAAAGTAGGGATAAGAGGGAGATCCACCTAATGTTGTCATGCATGGATAGCAAATCTAAGGTCTATTTAGTTCAAACTTAGAGAAGAGTGAACTAAGGATCCTATGGGGAACATGGCAATCTCACAAAAGATAAGAAGAAGATGAAACAAGAAAGCATGCAATCGTAAGAGAGAAAGCAAGTATCACATAAACACACATGCAATTAGATAGAAACCTAAGAACTAATCAAGAATAGAATAAGATATGGAATAGGCATGTTATACACTTAGCACAAACCTCATGGTCAAGAAGAAATCCAAATAGTCATTGAAAACACGGTACAAACACCAAAGTACACAAACTAGTTTCACTCAAAGTTGTAATGTGAAGTGGGAATAAGTGTGTGATCAAGTGAACATGGAATGACATGTCAAGTAAGTGTAATGTGAAAATAAAAAACATAATTACAAAACAAATCAAAGACCTCTAATAACCCTAATGTATCACTACTAAATCATATTCAAGAGTTAGCACAAGCAAGGGACAAAACCACACCTTAACATGCCCCTAAAGGTGAGTGAAACACAAGAAAGGGTTAGATGAAGAGGGAACATGTTTAGAAGGTGTAAAAACATATAAGTAAGTAGAAAATGACCCTTAATATCCAATATTCAAATATCACAAGCATGGGGGGAAAATTGCATACAAAGCACACATGGGAAATGGCCAAAGGTGGCAAGCAAGCATGTTCAATTTAAACAAGTAAAGATCAAATGAAGGATGCATAATTGAATAATGTTGGAATGTGTGACTTGTATAAAAATTTAACTCAAGATGAGATTCAAGTGTGACAAAGTAAGAAGATGAAACTTCATACACAAGAAAAGTCACCTAATTGATGAATATCATCATCTAAAGATGGATGGCACTTGTCTTAGATCAAATAAGATTGGTAAATATCAAGTAAGAGTGAAATGATATCTTATATGTCATAGGGTAATGGTGAATCACTCACTAGATACCAATCATGAACTTAAAGACTCAAGAAAATGTCAAAAAAGTAACATACTCAAGTGTCATGACCAATTGGCAAAGTATAGTCCCTTAATGTACACAAGCATTGTGATTTGAATAAATCAAAGTTAAAGTTCTTAGATATTATAGGCAGTAGCCAACATCAAGATACATTCATGGGGAATTGCACAAATTCTCATGAGGCAATCACTAGACAATGATGCTCAAAACACAAGTAGAAAAGAGAATGTGACTTCTTATGTGTCACCATATTGGTTAGTGTGATACGGTGGGAGAACTGACTTTAGGTTTTGCGTTTGTGTTTGCAAATGTTTCGGTTTAGCAATAGTCGCCACCGACTTTTTATTTTATCCAAAGGAAAGGTCAAAAAGCACAGGAAAGACCTTTGAGATGTTTTCTTGGGTTCGGGGAGTAGATTATGAAAAGGGGAGGTGCAAGCACCCTTTTCATCCATGGTTATCCATGGGCTCTTAGTTACTTGTTTAGATCACTTGCTTTTGCTTTTCAATTGTTTGAAATGGTGCTTTGTGTGTGGTTTTGAAAAATGTTTTGAAAAGAGGCCATCGTCTAGGAAACCTTTGTAATGATTCTTGCTTGAATGTATACAAAGGTGTATTGTCTTTTGAAAAGATTTTTCAATGTTTGAAAGTTTGATTTGGGAAATGTTTTGAAATTGTGTTGTGAGGTGTGTTTGAAAATAACAAGGATGTTTTTGCAAGTTTTGATCAAGTAACTAAGAGTCGTCTACCCTACTTTACTCAAAGATCTTTCCTATACATTTTTAACCCTTTTGACAATGTTGTTTTACCATTGCATTTGGTAAATAACCTTGTATTAGGATGTTAAACGGGAAAGGCGCGGGTCATCGTATTGACCATGATAGCAATTGTGCTAAGTATCTTTAGCAATTTTTTGAGGGACTAGATCATTTTGTATAGGCAACCAAGATAGCGTCATCGAGGGACTATGATATTTTGTTTTGTTTTTGTTTTACCAAAGTACTCAACATGCATAACATGGCCATTTAAAAAGGCAACAAGTGGATGAAACCCTAGGGGTGCATGTATGTATTGTGTTGTCAATTTTCATGCTTTTTGTCTTGTATTAGGTCAAACTATTCGTTTTGATTTTGGATTTTTGCATACAAACCCTAATCTCTAATCATGGCATATTTGACAGTATAAAAAGTACGTAAAATAAATCTACACTATTACAACTTTTGATATGGGAAGGGGGATACAAGTTTGAATGGGGAATATTTGCAAGAAATTAAAACCCTAATATTTACTATTACATCCAAATTGAATAAATGGTACAAATAAATAAATGGACAAATATTTAAATGATCAATTATACAAAATATTATGAATATGTAAAAAATGTTTTTTTGTTTATTTTTTTCATGTATGTAAAAAAATATTTAATGTATATATAGATAAGAAATAAAAGATTATTATATTTTTATTTATTAAGGGTAAAACCCTAATTTTCTTTTAAGAAAGTATATATATATATATATATATATATATATATATATATATATATATATATATATATATATATATATATATATATATATATATATATATATATATATATATATATATATATATATATATATATATATATATATATATATATATATATATATATATATATATATATATATATATATATATATATATATATATATATATATATTGATTATAAAAAATAAAAATGAATGAAATATATACAAATGTCACTAAATGAAAATATATTAAAAAAGATATTATTTTTAATAAGGGTGGAAACCCTAGTTTTCTTTTAAGAAAATAAATATATATTAAATATATTATTTATGTACAATAAAATAAAATAATGTATATACAAAAATAAAAAGTATATTAGAAAAAAATATTATTTAAGTATAAGTAATAAAAATAAAAGTATAATATTTTTATGTATTATTTTTAAGTTTTCATCAAATAAAATAAAAGTATATAATCACTAAATTATTTTTATGTTAGAAAAATAAAAATAAAATACAAAAATAAATGTGAAAATTTATAAAAATATTTTTGGTATTTTTTATGTTTAGAAAATATAAAATAAAATCAGAAATGAAAAATAAATGAAAAAATACAAAAATATGAAGAAATGGGCCAGGGGGTGTAATTAGCAAAGCAGGGGGTGTCAATAGTGAGTCAGAACCAAGCGCAGCCCACCAAACTTCATCTTCAACCCTTGTCTCAAAAATGCGCGCGCCCTGTACAAAATGCCAGATCCTGCATACGTGCTCTAATGCAAAAACTCATAACATCAAAGTTGTAGCATTTTTCAAGACGAATTCAACCATATAAGAAACTTAATCTAACTCTCAAAGACCAGAGAGAATTTCTCTGGCCCTAAATTCTAACCTAATTTTTTCAGGAAGTTCATGGATCAAATTCTCTTAACACGTTTAACTTAAATGAAAACTGAGCATATGTACAGCTTCATGGCTATGAGTACTACATTTTTTATTCACAAACCTAAGCCTAATGATTCTTAAATAGAGAGATAGGAAGTTGATAAAAACCTGTTTCAGTTGAGATCGTGTATGGCAATGTGGAGCTTTTCAGTGAGGCCTAATGTGTTTGGGAGCTTGCTTGAACTTCCTCTGACCTTTCCCAATGCCTAGTTTGCCTTGAATGTGCTTGAACAAGCCTGTAGAACTCAACCTGCACAAGCTGAAATCAAAAATGGTAAACCTTGCAAATGGAGTTACAGTCAGTGTTTAAGGGTTGGGATAGCTTGGATAGGTTATATGGAAGGTGTTTGAACAAGTTTGAGGCAAAACGCACGAGGGGTTTTTGCTATGGAAGTCAAACTACAGGGAGTGCCCTGTTTTGCCAATGGAAGGTGATTTTGTGCTATGGTGGGCTTAAGGACTCAAAGGATCATGTTTTAGGTTCAATATAATGTGTGAAACTTGTCTCAAAAGCTTGCAAGAGTTGGTTCTATCAGATGTGCCAGATATGTTGTATTTGACAAGTTTCTTGGTTATGAAGCAAAATGAGAAGTGACAAAGAGCAGGCCTGTACAGGCTAGCTCTAACCCTGCATACATTGTGTAAGCTTGGCCCCAAGTTTGTGGATTTGATTTGCTGCATAAGATCTTGTTTAAGGCTCAAGGATTCTATTTGACATAAAGCAAGATTTTGACAAAAATGGCAAAGTTACCTTTTATTATTTTTGGATTAATCTAATGTATAATCCTCTAATGACCAAGACAAAGCCTTAGACCAATGGATTTGCATTTAATTATTGAGTATGGAAGGGTTTTGGGACCTGTAATCAAGTACAAACAAGGCTGATTAGAGTTTGCAACTTGTATCAATATGAACATGCCATGGATCAAAAGTGAGTTTTTTCCAACTTCAAGCCTTCGATTCTCCCTAACCACAAATGATTTTGGAGAGTTCTTGGACATTTTGGAAATCTTGTAACATTATATAAAATCCATCTTTGAAATGAATTTTGAGATTCCAAGTGAAACTATGTGAAAAATGGTCATGAAGATAGGTCAAAATCCTGCCTAGATTAGGGCAAAATTTCACTAAGTTAAAAGTTTCATGGACCCTTATTCCAAAAATCATAACTTGAGATGCAAGCTTCTTTTGGGAAAACTTTGTGAATCAAAGTTGTATATTTTGTGGAGTAATACAACTTTCATGTTGGAAGTTTTGTTTGAATCCAATTGCATCATGGTGAAAATGTTGGACAAAGTTGGGAAAAATTAAGAAAATTTCATAACTTAGAAAAATTCTAAGTTATGAAAATTTTCAATCTTAAACCCTAATTTGCAAAAATGAGTTTCTTGATGAACAAGTTTCATGTTTTGACACATCTTGATGAAAAATGACCCTTGACACTTGATTTTGACCAAAAAGTCAAAGTTTGACTTTTCAGTGTACAATCAAATTTTGATCAGTTGACTGGAAAATTCATCTGTCAATCCAATGCATTTGAGATCTTTTGAATCTTGTGAATAGGTCAAGATGATTCCATTGAGACCTTTAATCCATGTTTGAGCCCAATTTACCATTGGCTAGGTTAAAAATTAGAAATTGCCCTTGTGTAGTCAAAACCCTAAAAATGACCATTTTGCCCTTTTGATGATCTGATCAAATTTCTTGAGGAGTTGTGGTCCAAAATTGATCAAATGGTTCATATGAGTTTATAATGTTGATATGGATCAAAATTTATGAGGTTTGACTGTAAATTGGCCACAGTTGACTTTTTTCCAATACAGCTGATTTCTAGGTCAAATGTCAAATTGATTGGGCAAAAATTTGATTCAAGGCTTGAAACTTGGTAGAGGCAAAATTATAAGTCCAACATGAAGTATGAAAGTCACTTGGAGCATTGAAAGTCCAAAAATCCCTGTGTAAACTCAAACCCTAATTTAGGTCATCAGTGCAAGGAGATGTCTTGAGCAGAGCAAAACCCTAATCCTGTCTGGAGTTTAAAGAGTCTTATGAGGGGAAATATTGATAAAATGAGAGGGAAAATTTTGGGGTAAAACATCTGCCCCTGTTCAATCTTCTTGAACCTGAAGAGTTAGATTGGCGAGTTTGTCGTTCGTGACTCGAAGGTAAAAGATGATTGGACACTAGAGTGCCCGTAAATTTGCACTCATCAAAATGTAGTTGAGGAAATGGGATTAAAGATGCCATTTGGAGATGGTAGAATCTTGCTGGAGATGGGCTTAAAGATGCCATCTGAGACTTGTTTGTTGAATATCAGGAGAATGAACATCAGATTGGTATCCGTATCTGAAACGTATCTGAGTTGTATCTGGAGATTGTGTCTGTATGAGCAATGGAATGGTGTCTGGAGCATATCTGAGCTGTAACTGTATTTGATTCTTAAATTAATATCAGAGTGACTTCCGTGTCTGGAGTGTATCTGTATTGTATCCGAAATCGGAAATCTGAATAAGCGACAGAAAGATATCTGTGTCTGGAGTATCTCTGGGCTGGGGAATAGGTTTGAATGAGTGACATAATGGCAACCGTGTCTGGTGCGTATCTGGACTGTATCTGTAGTTAAGATCTATATGAATAGCATAATGACTTCCGTGTTTGGAGTGTATCCGTACTGTAACTTGGATCTGGACAAGTGACAGAATGACTTCCGTGTCTGGAGTGTATATGAACCTGAAGTTGATAACTGAATCTGAATGAGAGATAGAATGGATTCTGTGTTTGGAGCGTATCTAGTTTGTATATGGTTGCTGAATTCTGAATGAGTAATAGAATGACCTTAGTGTCTGGAGTGTATCCATACTGTATCTAAATAAGAGATCCGAATGAGTAACAAAATGACTTCCATGTCTTGGAGTATATCCGTACTGCATCTGATATCTTTGAATATTTGTTAAAGGTAGCTTTTAATCTTATCCTGAAAAGGATAAAATGTTAGCTAAAACACAAAAGTTATGTTGCATGATATGTATGACGCAATAAAACGTGCTTTATTAATGTTTATGATATATAAATGTAATGTATGCGCATGTAAGCTGATTAGCTGTCTTGCTGAGGAAAATAAATCCTTGATAGCTGGAGATAATGAAATCCTTGACTGCTGTTGGGGAAAACAAATCCTTGACTGCTGTTGGAGATTCAAAATCTTTGATTGTTGAGAATGAGAAATCCTTCGGACCACTGTTTGGGATTGGAAATCCTTGGTGACTTGTGGGGATTAACAAGAACTTTGACAACTTCTGTGGGGATGTGAGAATCCTTCATGACTTTCCTGAGGAATAAGGAAAACTCTGACGATCTCTACTGGGGAATTGAAACCTGGGAGACTTCAACTAGAGAAATGAGACCGAGGATCTTAGATCTGCTGGGAAATAACTCTGTGGGGAGAATGTTTATTCTGTTTGAAGAGTTCTCAAAGGCTTGGGTTGTATGCCAATCTACTGGGGAATTGGAGGAAACTGGATAGTCTTCCACCGGGGTTTAAGGGTTGAAGTTTTGGACTCCGTTAGGGGAAGAAAGTTTCATCTTCACTGATGATTTGTAGTTCAAAGTTTTCTGGCTCCGCCGGGGACTGGGAGTTTGGACGCTTAGTTCTGATGGAGATCTTGAAACTTCACTCCACTGGGGATATGTATTTCAAAGCTTTAACTTTGTTGAGGATCTGGATGATGCACTGCAGGGGATTTCTACTGGAATAGCCTAAAGACGTTTTCCTATACTTTTAACCTATCGGTAATTATCCTTTCTCATTTCATTTCGTTTGTAAGCAGTGATTATATTCAAATGCATATGCTCATTTAATAAATCTTTAGACGTTTTCAAATAAAACACAAGTGTAAAAAGAAAGAAAAGGCAAACAAATTTTTGCACTTTGAAGTATTTTTGTATTAACTTTGTGTAAGTATTTTGTACAAAGGAGACAGACATCCTAGTAAGAGAATATTGTCCAAAAATTGAGAAAACATTTGTACAAAGAAAGATGGCTATGTGTAATAATTCCATGGGGTTCCCGTTCTGCTATAGCCTTCGTAACTCTGAGTATCTTGTCCATTCGTTTCTTCGTCCACAGATGATTGGATTGATCGGAAACCTGGAGCTTGTCCGTGAAGAGATTGTCCTTAAAGTGATCTGACGAGACATAGTCATACGCTTTAATTACCTAAGTTTTGCCTGGATCGCCCTTTCGGGTTTTTGATCCACCGGGAAACCCTTTTTTACCCAAGTCGCCCTTTCGGGTTTTCAACTTGCCGGGTGTATAGATTTTTTTATTTATCCCTAATTTTTGCCTGAACCGCCCTTTCGGGTTTTCGATTCACCGGGATACCCTTTTTTGCCCAAGTCTCCCTTTCGGGTTTTCAACTTGTCGGGTCGTTTATGCGTAGTATCTTTTGACTATGTCTGCGTTTGCAGGGTGTGGCAGGTCATCGCCGTCCATGGTGGTCAGAATCATTGCCCCACCAGGAAAGATGTTTTTTATCACAAATGGTCCTTCGTAAGTAGGAGTCCATTTTCCCCTGGGATCACTTTGCGGCAAGATGATCCGCTTGATTACAAGGTCCCCGACTTGATATACTTGTCTCTTGACTTTCTTGTTGAAGGCCTTGATCATACGTTTTTGATACGCCTGACCATGGAAAACAACAGTAAGTCTCTTTTCGTCAATCAAGTTAAGTTGATCAAGCCGGGTCTGAATCCAATCGTCTTCACTCAAACCAGCATCCTTCATGATTCTCAAGGAGGAAATTTGAACCTCGATAGGTAAAATAGCCTCCATGTCGTATACCAAAGAAAAGGGTGTTGCCCCAGTTGAAGTGCGTGCCGTGGTACGGTACCCGTGCAAAGCAAACGGTAACATCTCATGCCAGTCCTTGTAGGTGACTGTCATCTTTTGAATGATCTTCTTGATATTTTTGTTCGCAGCTTCGACATCACCGTTCATCTTAGGCCGATAGGGAGATAAATTATGATGTTGCATCTTGAACTGCTCGCACAGAGCGGTGATCATAGTATTTTTCAAATTTGTACCGTTGTCTGTAATGATCTTGTCAGGGATACCATACCGGCATATGAGGTTCCGCTTGATGAAGCGGGCAACCATATTCTTTGTAACAGAGGTGAAGGAAGCTGCTTCGACCCACTTGGTAAAGTAATTAATGGCCACCAGGATGAAACGGTGTCCATTGGATGTTGTAGGCTTGATCTCTCCAATCATATCGATTCCCCACATCGCGAATGGCCAAGGAGCTGTTAAGACATTGAGAGGAACTGGGGGAATATGTACCTTGTCAGCATAGATTTGGCATTTGTGACAAGTACGATAATGTTGATGACAATCAGATTCCATGGTAGACCAGTAGTAGCCTGCCCGTAGAATCTTCTTAGCCATCGTATGACCGCTTGAGTGGGTGCCAAAGGTGCCATTATGTAGTTCAGCCATGATCTGCTCAGCCTCAACCTTGTCCACACAACGGAGCTGGACACAATCAAGATTACGCTTGTATAGGATACCATTGCTCAGAAAGAACTTGGTCGCGAACCTTCTTAAGAACTTTTTGTCGTTGACTGGAGCTCCTTCAGGGTACTCTTGTGCTTCGAGATACCTTTTGAAATTATGAAACCACGGTCAGTCCACTACTTCCTCGGTATTAATCTCGTGGCAATGTGCAGGTTCATCCATTCGCTCAATAGTGATTTGGGGAGCCTCATTTTCCCAATTAAGTTTAAACATGGAAGACATTGTTGCTAGCGCATCTACTAGCTGATTTTCTTCTCGCGGGAAGGGCTCGAAGGTAATCTGCTCGAAGTGTGGTAACAATGTCAGGACATGTTCTTTGTAAGGGATGAGGTTAGGGTGTTTAGTATCCCACTCTCCTTTGATTTGACTGATAACCAAAGCTGAGTCCCCAAATACAACCAAAGATTTGATTCCCAAGTTAATAGCAGCCTTGAGACCAAAGATACAAGCTTCATACTCGGCCATGTTATTGGTGCAGCTGAAGCAGAGTCTAGCAGTGAAAGGTGTATGGCAACCTTCTAGAGAGATAAGTACCGCGCCGATACCGTTCCCAAGTGCGTTGGAGGCACCATCAAAGTACAGAGTCCATCGGGATCCTTGTTCAGGTTTGTCATACGGTCTATTTTCTTCAATGCTGCTCAAAGTCATGATATCCTCGTCGGGAAAGTCGAACCTCATAGATTGGTAATCTTCAACAGCTTGATGAGCCAGATGATCGGCTAGCACACTCCCCTTTATAGCTTTTTGGGTCATGTACTGTATATCATATTCGGTGAGGATCATCTGCCATCTAGCGATTCTTCCGGATAGAGCATGCTTCTCGAAGATGTACTTGATCGGATCCATCTTAGAGATCAACAAAGTGGTATGGGTCAACATATACTGCCTTAGCCGGCGAGCAGCCCATACTAAAGCGCAACAAGTTTTCTCGAGCAGTGAGTAGCGGGTCTCACAGTCGGTAAACTTTTTGCTAAGGTAATAAATGGCATGCTCTTTTCGGCCAGACTCGTCATGTTGGCCCAGCACGCACCCCATTGAATTCTCCAGGACAGTCAGATACATGATTAAAGGTCTTCCTTCGACGGGTGGCATCAATATAGGAGGTTCAAGCAAATACTCCTTGATTTTATCGAAAGCATCTTGACAGTCATCATTCCATTCAACCACCTGATCTTTCTTCAACAGCTTGAAGATTGGCTCACAGGTAGATGTTAGGTGAGAAATGAACCTTGCAATGTAGTTTAGGCGTCCCAAGAAACCTCTGACCTCCTTTTCAGTGCGAGGGGCAGGCATTTCTCGTATAGCTTTGACTTTTGCAGGATCAACCTTAATGCCTTTGTTGCTGACGATGAATCCCAAGAGTTTACCGAACCTGACTCCGAAAGTGCACTTGCTAGGGTTCAGTCTGAGTTTGTATTCCTTCAACCTGACAAACAGCTTTTGCAGATGGCCGAGGTGTTCTTCTTCTGTTTGTGAACGGGCTATCATGTCGTCTACGTAGACTTCAATATCATGATGTATCATGTCATGAAACAAAGCTACCATGGCTCGCTGATAGGTTGCCCCGACATTCTTCAGTCCGAATGACATCACTTTATAGCATAAGGTACCCCATTGCGTAACAAAAGTAGTCTTCTCCATATCTTCGGGGGCCATTTTGATCTGGTTGTACCCTGAAAATCCATCCATGAAAGAGAATACCTTGTGTTGAGCTGTGTTGTCAACCAAGATGTCAATGTGCTGTAGTGGAAAGTCATCTTTAGGGATAGCCCTGTTTAGGTCTTTGTAATCCATGCACATTCTGACTTTGCCGTCCTTCTTAGGCACGAGCACAATGTTAGAAACCTATTGTGGATAGGAAGTAACAGCAAGAAAGCCAGCATTGAACTGCTTCATCACTTCAGCTTTGATCTTTTCAGACATATCGGGCCTTATTCGGCGGACTTTCTGTTTGATTGGTGGACATTCTTCTCTTGTAGGGAGACGGTGAACTACAATATCTGTATCTAGTCCCGACATGTCTTCATAGGACCAGGCGAAGATCTCAACATACTCATTCAATAGCTGAACTAAACGCTCTTTGACACTTGGCTCCAGGTTGGCACCCACTTTAACCTCTTTTCTGTCTTCCTCTGTTCCCAAGTTGATAGTCTCTAACAACTCCTCGTGAGGTAGAATAGCCCTTTCTTCCTGTTGCAAAAGTCTAGCCAACTCTCCAGGCACTTCACAGTCTTCATCACCTTTGTATTCGACATGATTGACCAGATCTTCAGAGTCACTGAAGGCCATAGCAGAATTGTTATCCATGGAATCCGGAGTGGATGGGTACCTGCATTTTGTGAGTGTGGGTGTGTGTAAGGGATAGCCACCTTTAAACAAAATAAAGTGTAAAAAGAAAGAAAATGAACACAAAAGTTTATATATGAAAACGTCCATGATTCATTAAAAGTGGCATATGAAAATGAAGAATCAAAACCCTTACAAATGGACCTATATGCCCCGGGTAAGGCATAAGGCGAAAAGAGAGTACGAATTGTTTAATAATTATTACAGACCAAACAGGAAATGTTCAAAAGATAAATTACTGATTGATGAAAGTAATGGGAACGAAGTCTTTTGCTTCCCAGTTGTTCAGTCCTCCTTCAATAGTTGGAAAGATCCAGTCTTCAAAATTGCTCTCATCTTCAACATCTTCCAAAGCATGAACTCCATGATGAGTGATCTTTAATGGTGGTCCTCCAGCCCAGGAGCGACGTACAGCCTTCTGACTAGCAGCAGTGAATTCCAAACCGAACGTATCTGTCTTGTAAGGAAAATCTGGCAGTTGACCCCATACTGTGCTTCCTCCTTCCTTGATCACAGCCTCCGCATCTATAAGGGATGACATCCGGGACACAGGTTTGGTAATGATGGGCACATCAGTCATTATCTTGGCTACCGCAACTTCAGGAGAAACCTCTTCAAAGTGTTAGAAAGGTGTTTCTATGAATTCACCATCTAACTCCACGTAGCGGAAAGAGTTAAGGTGGCTTATCATATACTCCTCCTCACCATGAACTGTTATGATTTTACCCTGGACTTGGTATTTGAGCATCTGGTGTAGAGAAGAAGTGATGCCCCAGTGTAATGAATCCAGGGCCTTCCTAACAAGCATGAGTAGGAGGGACGGATGTCCATGACGTAAAATGTGGAGTTGAAAGTTTACGTACCCACTTTAATTGGGATGTCCACCTCCCCGTGGACCATCCGCTTAGAACCATCAAAGGCTCTTACGATGATGTTGTTGGGCTTCAAAATTAGACCTTCACAACCTAGTTTGTCCAATGCTTTCTTTGGTAGGACATTTAAAGACGACCCGGTATCAACCAGAACGTGAGCAAGAGTGGTCCCTCTGCACTCTACTGAGACATGCAGCGCATCATTATGCTTTATTCCCTTAGATGTTAGATCGGCATCAGAGAAGCCAAGACCATTGTCGACTGTAAGGCTAGCTACACACTCTTGAAACTGATCCGTAGAAGTTTCTTGAGGCACGTGCGCCGTCTTCAGAAATTTGATTAAGGCTTTGGCATGAGCCTCGGAGCAGAGCAATTGGGCCAGCATAGAGATTTTTGAAGGGGTTTGCCCCAACTGCTCTACGACATCATAGTCGCTCTTCTTAATTATCTTTAAAATCTCCTCCATTTCCTTTTGGGTGGTCTCAGGGATAACCAAAGTCTGAGCCCTCGTCCTGACGGGCGCTTCTTGGATCCCCTTACCTTTATCAGCAGTAACAGCAGAGGGTACAACTTCGGGAGTAACAATTTCTTCAATCACTGGACTTTGCACAGATATCTTGATTGGCACAGGAGCACTTGAGGGTCCGAAGATTTCCCTTGGAGGAGCAATCTCCAGAGAGAAGATTCTTCCGCTACAAGTGATCTTACTTGTCCCCGCAATATTTCCCACATCAAGAGTCTCTTCATCAGAACTTTCTTCGACTGATTCCATCTGCTTAACACCGTGGTAGAAGATCTCTCCTCCATAATTCTACGGTATTGTCTTGTTGGACTTATATGGGATGGGCCCCGACATAGTAATCTTCAGAGGTACACACTTTGGATCAGGTGTAATCTTAACAGGTATTTTGGAGACCTTGGAAAGATTGTCGGAAATGGTGATTATAGCAACATCATTGATAGGAGCAACAGGAGTAACAAGAGTTTTCTTGAAGAGGATTTCTTGAGTATCCATCAAGCGTTGGATGCCTGATTTCAATAGAGGATAGTTGGATTGCAAGGTTGAACAAAGGTAACAATCCTTTTCACAGCCCGGGAAAATCCCGGCTTTCAACAGATTCATCTTGATCATTGGCAACGGAGTCATTAAGTCATCAACATCAGTAACATGAAAATCTTCTACAATAGCATGGACATTATGACCGTGTTTTGGCATAGGAGCGGATATCACATTAGGTTTTTCGGGGGCATCAAACTCCACCTCCTTGGCATCTATTAAATCTTGGAACTTGTTTTTAAGAGCCCAACAATTATTAGTGTCATGCCTCACGCTGTCCGAATGATAGGCACACTTTGCATTTGAATGATAGTAGGGAGAAGAGGTATTTCGGTTCTTCGGCGCTTCTTTCAAGCTGGTAAGGTTTAACTTCAACAGATGAGGGAGAACCTGAGACGGTGTCATATTGATCCGGGTGAATTACCGTGTAGGCCTTTCCACCCTGGTTTGGTTAGCTCTGGGTTGACTTCTTTGAGGTTGATCGGCTGAGGAGTTCTGAATCATCACAGCCCCCACCGCTGATCGGCGCTCCATTCTTCCTTGATTTCTCTGGGTGTAAACAGTAGAAACTTATTTCTTGGCTGGAAAGGTCTTCTTGATAGCAGTGGAAGCAGATGCATCCTTCTGAATTTTACCGCTCTTAATGCCAACTTCGACTCTTTCACCCGTCAGAATTAGCTCGGTGAACCCTGCTGATGAGCTCCCGATCAAGTGATTAAAGAATGGACCTGACAGGGTCCCCAAAAACATATCAACAAGCTCTCTTTCAGACAATGGTGGCTGCACCCTTCCAGCCAAGTCCCGCCACTTCTGGGCATACTCCTTAAAGCCTTCATTAGAGACCATACCCATACTCTGTAATTGAGTATGAGAAGGCGCTAAATATGCGTTATCTTGATATTGTCGGTAGAAAGCAGCAGCCAAATCCTCCCAGTTATGTACATCAGATCTTTCAAGTTGGTAGAACCAATCCAATTGCGTACCCGACAAACTATCTTGAAAAAAGTGGACCCATAGATCCTTATCAGAAGAGTGAGGTTGGATCTTTCTGACGTAAGACTGCAGATGCATCTTCAGACAAGACAAACCATCATATTTAGCAAATGTAGGCACCTTGAATTTAGGGGGGATCACAATCCCAGCAACCAACCCTAGCTCTTCGAAATCCAGCCCATGTACTCTTTGTACCTCCATGGCTGCCAGCCGATCTTCCATATTCTTATACTTATCGTCCGCAGGAGGGTACTGCTGTTCAGAGTAATCTTCATCCTCTTCTTCTTCTTCCTCTTCTTCAGACTCGGAGGGCACTGCAGCTCCCTTTCCTTTGCCAACCCCTTCATCAGACGTCGATGGGAAATCCAGGACTCTTCTAGCTTGGTTCTCAAATCTTCTTCCCATAGTGGCCACACCAATTCTTTTCTTTTTCTTTTTCTCCTTTTCTTTTTCCTTCTCTAACAGTGTTTTAAGGTCCTCTTGACCATTTTCCAAGGTCATGAGGAGTTGTTGGAACTGCGAATTTTATGCTTGTAGATCTTTGACCGTCTGCTCTATATCCATCTTGCTGAAATAAACAGCAGAGAGATAAGGAAACCTGGTGTGAAGACCTGTTTATGCATATGATGAATGATATGTATTTGTGATCGGTGGGAATAGAACTGACTGTTTTGGAATGCTGGTTCGCGTTTGCGTTTGTTTTCGCAAAATGTCGCGGTAAGCAACAGTCGCCACCGTCTTTTATTTTATCCAACAAGGAAAGGACAAAAGCACAACAAAATTCCTTTTCGAGATGTTTCTCGGGTTCGGGAGGTAGATTATAGAAAGGGAAGGTGTTAGCACCCTTTCTATCCGTGGTTATCCACGGGCTCTTAGGTACTTGCTCACTATGTTTTCAAAAAGTTTTGCTTTTCTTGTGTTCGTGGGTTTTGAAAAGAGTTTTGTTTGAAAACTTCTATTTAACTCTTGTTTCTGTCCTCAAGAGTGTATGAAGTGTTTGTTGAAAACTTTGTTTGAAAAGTGTAAGTGCGAAAAGTTTGTTTTATTTTGAAAGAGCAAGTACCTGAGAACCTTACCTACTCAAAAGGAATTAAGCTGTGTAAATGTCCTTTAGACAGTGCTATCCCACTATTGAGGAGTAGGTAGCACCATCGTTGGAGTTTTCGGGTCAATTCGATTAAGGGACATGTGATCACTAAAGCAACGTTAGGACGCCTTAGCGGTAACCCTAATGTCTTAGATCATTTTTTATCGAGGCAACCGTTTCGAGGCAACTTTGATCTTTAGACAGGAGGGCGACCTCTAAAACTTCTTATACTCAATGACCACGTTCGAGGCAACCAAGTGAGGCGTACCCTAGGAGTGGCATGTGCAAATGTGTCAATTTCAGTTATGTTATCTTTGTACATGTTATGGTGAGCTACGGTTGATTTTAAGTTAAGATAGATCTTGTCATGCATAGCCTATTATTCATACATCTAGCAGTTAATGGTTGCGGAAAATAAAACTAAGCTATTACAAGGCGTCGGGTATTTACATCGCCAAAAACAAACCCTTGAAAAAGTAAATTGCGGAAAATAAATAAAAGCGATAAAAAGTCCTAATTAAAACTATTACATCCTTGGAGCAAATACAATTATATGGATCAAAATATGAATCAAAAATAATCATACGCGCGAGAAAAATTGAATCGGAGAGTTTTAGGGTTTTGACCCTTTTTCAGGAGAGAAAGAGATTTTTTTTGTTATTTTCTGCATTTAATTAAATTAAACCTAAACCAATTAATTAATAAAATAAAAAGAGAAATATTTTTGGGTTTTTGAATGTTTAAGGAAATAAAAAAAATAAAATGATTAAAAGTTATTAAAAACCCTAATTCTACACCAATTTTAATTTATGTGCACAAATATTAAAATTATGCCTAATTAAAAAAACTAAGTCAATTAAATTGTTTATTTACAAAATAACGAAACTAATAAAAATAATATATTTTTTTGTTGTCTGATTTTATTAAGAAAAATAATAATTATTTTGTTAGCAATTAATTAGGAATAATTAAAATAAAGCAAGCAAGTAAAATAAAAAAAAATAATGAGAAGAAAGTAGAATAAACCAAGGTGTATTGGGCCCAAAGAGGGGGTTTGAATGGCAATTGTCTGGGCCCAACGTAGGCAGTCCTGTTGACTTTCAGAATCCAGCGCGTGCTTGTTGACCAGGGAGCATGGTAGTCCTTCCATCCTAGCCACTGGATTAGATCTGAAGCCACTTGGACAACATCTGGATGAGGGCATATGATGGGCCCTTCTTTGAGTGTGGCATGGGATTTCCTGAAACAAAATTGCAATAACGTTTTGGGGGACCTGGGACTCGAACCCAGGTCCCAAGGGAAAATTCTTCAACCTGCTTGCCAACTCAACTGCGCTGTTTCTTTGTTATTATAATAAGCAGAAACTATTATATATGAAAACAATCAAAATGCTGTAAATAAAAAAAAATAAAACGCGCGCTTTTCAAATAGGCCAATGGGAGGGCGACGTGTGGTCGTCTTCTTCCCCAAACCCTGTATTTTTTTCTTGCGGATTTGATTCCGCGTCAAAATCCGTGGCTTATTTCTAAAATCCACCCTAGGCTATGAAAATGCCATCTAAGGCCATGGCTGACCTCGTCTCTGCCTCCTGATCACACTTATACCAATTATTGTGGCCAATTTTCCCTGTCTCAAAAACACCTAAAAAGCAAGCATATGAACCCTAGAATCGGGCATCACAATACAGGGCATAAAAACAAAATTGAATATTGCAGTCATGTTAGAAATCAAATAATAAACATGAATATGCCAATGTTTTGAAGAAAAAGTGCAAGAATTGGAAGTTGGGATTCCATGTTCAGAGGTTCATTCGTGACGACTTACAGTGCGCTGTAGGTGATGAAAAGGCCTGGTTTTTATTCCAATCGCTTCAGGGGATGGCAGTCAAGCACTATACGTTGAGTTTCTTGATTGAAACAAGCTCTAACCAAGAATTCGATTTCTCTCTTTTTCACCTTTTTTTCAGTTTTGGTATGGCCGTTTTAACAGAGCTTAGGTCGTGTATTAGGTTTGTGCTGCTTGTGTATGTATAAGGCAATGATTTTAGGTCAAGAGTTGGGCCAATATCCATGTACATTCAAGGTTTAGGATTTGATTTTATCACCATTGTTAACCTTTCCAAAAATAGCCAAATCTGAGATTTTATGCACAAATAAGCCTTAGCACGAGTTGGTTGGTTGTCACATGATGTTTGCAAGCTGTACAAATCACAAAGATCCCTTTTCAATAATTTTTGGATTTTATTTGATTTAATATTGATTAATAATGAATTAAATCAATAAAAATGAAATAAAATAGAAAAATAAATGTTCCGTCATGAAATTAAGCATGGGACATTTGTGTGGCAAGACAAGACTGAATCAAATGGAAAAAAGTGGGCCCTTTTGTCAAAAATTGGAGTTTTGAGGATAGTTGACTTTTGGCAATTTTGGAAAAATGCCCAACTTCAACAATGCATAACTTCTTCAATTGTGAACTTTTGGAGGTGTTCTTGAACTTTTTAGAAACCTTGAGATGTCCTATAATCAACCCTTTTGGTCTCATCTCATTTTGATCTTCCATTCTCAAGTTATATGCTTTGGCAAAAAAGGTGTTTTTGTTGACTTTCAAAAGTGACCTATAATGTCCAAATTTGTAACTTCTTGTGAGTGCATTTTCTGATCTTGGAGTGTGAAGATGGATTGTAGGAAATTACATCCTCTTCAAAATGATCTTTGGATGGGCCATTTCTCATAAATTATGAGAAAGTTATGCTTGGTCAAAGTTGAGTTGACTTTTCCTCCAAAACCCTAATTTAGCAACTTTTGAATCTTGATGAATTTTGAGCAATCCTTGATGAATCATGATCAACCCTTGATAAAATGATGAATTATCCTTCAAAATGAGAATGTTGACAAAAGATTCTGACTTTTGAATGCAAAATGACCATTTTGCCCTTGTAGTTGACTGTAGATCAAATGGAGCTTTTGACTGTGCAAACTGGCACTGTGAGTCTTGAAACTTGGCATGTAGGTGCTTAAGAATTTATATAGGCCTATGAGACTTGATTGAGCCATTGAAAACCCAAAATTCCTTGAAAGAACCAGAACCCTAATTTTGAATTGACTGCCTTAGGAGGTGATTTGACTGTACAACCCTTGAGCCATTTTGAGCAATTTGAGGATCATTCTTGACAAATCTTGAGGAATATGGGAGGGAAAATTTTGGGTACAACAGTTGCCCCTGTTCAATCTTCTTAGACCTGAGGATATAGATTGGCTTGCGTGCCTTTCGTGATCCGAAGGTGGAAGATGATTGAACACTAAAGTGCCCAGAAATTTGCACTCGCATGGTATAGTATCAGCATGGTGATGTCGGGAATGGGCTTACAGATGCCATTTGGAGATTGTTGGTAGGAGGATGGGCTTATAGATGCCAGCTGGAGATTGTTTGTAGAATTGTAACTTTGTAAGTTGAAAGAAGGAACCTGTGTAGGGTTGCTTCATGATGGTCAAGTAGATAATTGTCCTGTCTGGTTTCAGGTGTTAACCTACAATCAGTCGTCCGCAGATGTTTTCCTGGCTTGTTACAGGTATTAATCTGGAACTTGAAAAGGTTGGTCAAGGAGATATTGTCCTGGCTGGTTTCAGGTATTAATCTCTGACCTATGGAATGAAGATCTTCCTGGCTTGTTACAGGTGTTAATCTTCAATCTATTTGTGTAGATGGTTTTCCTGGCTTGTTACAGGTATTCATCTGGAACTTAAAAGGGTGGACGATGAGTTAGTTGTCCTGGCTGGTGACAGGTATTGATCTCTGACCTGAGAAAGAAAAAATAGTTTTCCTGGCTTGTTACAGGTATTTATTTTCTATCTTTTCATGTAGATGGTTTTCCTGGATTTTTACAGGTATTAACCTACAATCAGTCGTCCACAGATGTTTTCCTGGCTTGTTACAGGTATTGATCTGGAACTTGAAAAGGTTGATGGTAATCATCTTTTGATTGACCTCTTCCTGAAAAGGCAAAACATTAGCTGTATGCAATGTCATGATGTATGGCATGCATGATGTCATGATGTTCTCAAGAATAAATGAGATCATGTCGTATGCACTTTATCATGTATGTAAATAGGAGGTATGAAATGTGAAATGTTTATGAATGTATTTTCGTCTGGGAAAATAAATCCTTGACAAATGCCGGGGAGTTTGTTAAATCTTGGGCTGATGTTGAAGAGTATGGTTGAATTCTTCGTTTCCACTGGGGATGATGCACGAAGATGGTTGCAAGAATAAACCTGTAGGAGAAGATGACTCCGTTGGAGAATAAACCTGGTGAAGAGATTACTCTGCGGGGAATTACTCTGTGGGAAGAGATGCTTTGCTGATATTTTAACGATAACTCTGCTGGGGATTCCGTTGATAAGCTCTGTTGGGGATTTTGATGATGAATTTCGTCGGGGATAGAAAGAACTTCGCTGGGGATGACCTTTCAGCTGCAACTTGCTGATGATAACCCAGTTAGACTCTTGTGGGGATGACCCTTGAATTTGGCTGGGGAGACTTATTTGTACTCTGTAGGGGACAAGCTTCCAGAATCTACTGGGGAAGATGATTCAACTCTGGCGGGGAAGCTTTTTTAGACCGCGCTGGGGGAATGGCTCCACTGGGGGTATCTTGTATTCCGCCGGGGAACATTCTTATACTCTGTCGAGGAATATTAAGACTGTCGGGGATGCTCTTTACGCTTGCTGGGGAATATCTTTATACTCCGCTGGGGAATATTAAGACCTTTTGGGAATACCAAGCCTTTTCGGGACTGATGATAGGCCAACTCTGCTTGGGGAAGAGTATTGCTGATTAGTCCATGATTGCAGGTCTCAGTGGGGAGAGCTTCCCTTACTATCTTACTCTGCGGGGAGTGAAGGTATCTTGGTCATATTCTTCAGCTGAACCTACCTTGGTACCTTGGTGGACAGAGTGACTAGACCTCTTAGACAATTCTTGTTGCCCCTACTTCTGATATCACCCGTAATTAGTCCTTTGTTTCGCATGCAAATATTTATGAGCAGCAATCAATGTCAAATGCATATATCAAAAATGAACAGTGGACGTTCTTTGCAAAACAAAACAGATAAAGGAAAAACAATTTGCAATTTGTCTGGAAAATGAACTTGTATTGATTTTGAAGTTTGCCTGAAAATAGGCACTTTTGTACAAGAGGCTGACGTCCTAGTAAGAGAACGCCGCCGAACAAATAGGATTTATACAATTTGTAAAAAGAAAACAAAACAGCTATGTGAATAATCCCACTGGGTTCCAACTCTGCTATCTCCTTTATATCTTCAAGCATCTCATCCCTTTGCTGCTTAGTTGAAGATGAATCTGATTGACTAGTGTCGTCCGAGCCTGATAGTTGATACCAAGGTCTGGATGCAGGGTGATCCAATGAGACATAGTGTTACGCTTATCCCTAACTTTTTCCTGGACCGCCCTTTCGGGTTTTCAGTCCACCGGGATACCCATTTTTGCCCAAGCCGCCTTTTCAGGTTTTCGACTTGCCGGGTGTACAGATTCTTTTATTTTCATCCCTTATTTTTGCCCGAACCCTTTTGGTTCGCTGGGAAGCCCTTATTTTTGCCTAGGCCAGTCAACCTAGCGGGTCTTTAATCATGCGTAGTATCTTTTTACTATGTCTGCATTGACGGGGTGAGGAAGGTCGTCACTGCCCATGGTGGTTAGAATCATCGCTCCTCCTGAGAAGATGTTCTTAACCACAAATGGCCCTTCGTACGTAGGGGTCCATTTGCCCCTGGGATCACCTTGAGGTAGAATGATGCGCTTGATTACCAAGTCCCCGACTTGATACTCTTGTCGTCTGACTTTCTTGTTAAATGCCTTGATCATCCGTTTTTGGTATGTCTGACCTTGACAAATAGCAGTGAGTCTCTTTTCGTCGATTAGGTTCAGTTGATCAAGCCGGGTCTGGATCCAGTCGTCTTCGCTTAGACCCGCATCTTTCATGATCCGGAGAGAGGGTATCTGAACTTCAATGGGCAGGACTGCCTCCATACCGTATACCAAGGAGTAGGGTGTTGCCCCTGTTGACGTCCGTGCTGAGGTACGGTACCCATGAAGAGCAAATGGTAACATCTCGTGCCAATATTTGTAGGTCACTGTCATCTTCTGCACAATCTTCTTAATGTTCTTATTAGCTGCTTCTACAGCCCCATTCATCTTCGGCCGGTAAGGAGAAGAATTATGATGTTGTATCTTGAATTGCTCGCAGAGCTCAGTGATCATCTTGTTGTTAAGATTGGTACCATTATCCGTAATGATCCTCTCTGGTACACCGTATCGACAGATCAGGTTGTGCTGAATGAACCGTGCCACGACATTCTTGGTTACGGTGGCAAAGGAAGCTGCTTCAACCCACTTCGTAAAGTAATCAATTGCTACCAGGATGAACCGATGCTCGTTGGATGCTGTAGGTCTGATCTCGCCGATCATATCAATGCCCCACATTGCAAAAGGCCAAGGTGCTGTCAAGACATTCAGAGGATCTGGAGGAATGTGTACCTTATGAGCATAGACCTGGCACTTGTGACATGTCCGCGAATGCTGATAACAGTCGGCTTCCATCGTGGACCAGTAATATCCTGCCCGAAGGATTTTCTTTGCCATGGTATGTCCACTGGAGTGCGTTCCGAAAGTACCTTCATGCAGCTCTGCCATGATCCTTTCTGCTTCAACTTTGTCACACAACGCAATAAGGTTGAATCATGGTTACGTTTGTAAAGGATGTCGTTGCTGATGAAGAACTTTGCCGCGGACCTCCTCAGAAACTTCTTGTCATTAACGAATGCGCCCTCGGGGTATTCTTGAGCTTCAAGGTACCTCTTTACTTCATGATACCAAGGTTTTTCTGTTACCTCTTCGGTCTCAAGATCACAACAATATGCAGGTTCATCCACTTTCCAAATAATGATCCGGGGAGCCTCGTTGTCCCACTTGACTTTGAACATAGAAGACATCGTAGCTAACGCGTCCGCCAACTGATTTTCCTCTCTTGGGATGTGTTCAAAGGTTATTTCCTCGAAGTGGGGAAGCAACGTCAACACATACTCCTTGTAAGGAATAAGATTTGGGTGTTTCATATCCCACTCGCCTTTGATCTGACTGATCACGAGAGCAGAATCTCTGAAGACACTCAGAAACTTGATCCTTAGGTCAATTGCAGCTCGAAGACCCATAATGCATGCTTCATACTCTGCCATGTTGTTGGTGCAGTTGAAACATAGTCGGGCGGTAAGTGGAGTATGTGAGCCTTTAGGAGATATGATCACAACGCCAATGCCATTCCCCAAAGCGTTTGAGGCTCCATCAAAGTGCATAGACTATCGGGATCCTTCCTCAGGTCCTTCATCCGGTCCAGGTATCTCGCAATCAGTTACTACCATGATATTCTCGTCTGGAAATTCAAAGTTCATAGACTGGTAGTCATCCACTGCTTGATGTGCCAAATGGTCTGCCAATACGCTTCCCTTGATTGCTTTTTGAGACGTGTACTGGATGTCATATTCAGTCAAGATCATCTTCCATCTTGCTATTCTTCCGGACAAGGCAGGCTTTTCGAAGATATACTTGATTGGATCAATCTTTGAAATCAGTAGAGTAGTGTGAGTCAGCATATACTGTCTCAGCTGGCGAGCAGCCCATACCAAAGCGCAGCAAGTTTTCTCGAGCAGTGAGTATCGGGTCTCACAGTCGGTAAACTTTTTGCTAAGGTAATAAATAGCATGCTCTTTTCGGCCAGACTCGTCATGCTGACCCAGCACACATCCCATTGAGTTGTCCAGTACTGTCAAGTATAAGATTAGAGGTCTCCCTTCAACCGGTGGCATAAGAATGGGTGGCTCTTGGAGATACTCTTTGATTCTTTCGAAAGCGGCCTGACATTCATCGTTCCAACGTACTACTTGATCTTTCTTCAGTAGCTTGAAGATTGGTTCACAAGTAGCAGTTAGGTGCAAGATGAATCGGGCAATGCAGTTCAGCCGTCCTAGAAAGCCTCTGACTTCTTTCTCTGTCTTGGGAGCTGGCATCTCTTGTATGGCTTTCACTTTGGCAGGGTCCACTTGAATACCTTTGTCGCTCACGACGAAGCCTAGTAGTTTTCCAGATCTCACCCCGAAGGTGCACTTGTTCGGGTTTAATCTCAGTTTGTACAACTTCAACCGGTCAAACAGCTTCTGTAGATGGTCAAGATGTTCCTCCTCAGTTTGGGATCTTGCAATCATATTGTCGACGTATACTTCAATCTCATGATGGATCATATCATGAAACAAGGCAACCATGGCACACTGATATGTTGCCCCAGCATTTTTGAACCCAAAAGGCATGACCTTGTAGCAAAAGGTACCCCACTGAGTAACAAAAGTGGTCTTCTCCATGTCTTCAGGAGCCATCTTGATTTTATTATAACCGGAGAAACCGTCCATGAAGGAGAATACCTTATGCTGAGCAGTATTGTCAACCAGAACGTCGATGTGAGGCAGAGGGAAGTCATCCTTAGGGCTTGCCCTGTTCAAATCTCTGTAATCAACACACATTCTGACCTTACCATCTTTCCTCGGCACTGGAACCACATTGGCGACCCACTGAGGGTAAGAGGTTACTGCTAGAAAACCGGCGTCAAATTGTTTCATAACCTCGGCCTTGATTTTCTCGAACATCTCTGGACGCATACGGCGAACCTTCTATTTTACGGGAGGGCAATCTTCCTTGGTAGGCAGGCGATGAACCACAATGTCAGTATCCAACCCAGGCATATCTTTGTAAGACCAGGCAAAGATTTCCACGTAGTCATGTAGCATCTGAATCACCCGTTGTTTCACACTGAGCTCCAAATTTGCACCGATCTTGACTTCCTTCCTGTCTGTCTTGGTACCCAGATTCACCGTTTCCACTGGCTCTTCATGTGGCTGAATGGCCCTCTCTTCCTGAAGTAGCAGTCTTGCAAGCTCACCAGGCACTTCGCAATCATCTTCACCTTCGTCTTCGGCTAAGTTGATCGTATTTTCGAAGTCATAACTGGCGGTAGCAGAGTCGTTACCAGTGAGATCCAGAGTGGATTGGGACCTGTATATGTGAGTGTGTGTAAATAGTTGTTTTGCAATATAATAAAGACAAGGAGCGCAAGATTTGAAATGGAAAAAACGTCCAATGCTTTTATTAATGATATATGAAAATGGCACACAAAAGCCCTCACAAATGAAGCCACGGTGCCCCGGGTAAGACACTGGGCCATAAAGTTTCACAATATTGTCTGTTACAAATTCAAAACAAAAGAGTTCATTACTGAGTAACAAAAGTAATAGGGACGAAGTCCTTTGATGTCCAGTTGTTTGGTCCACCGTTGGTCGTAGGGTAGATCCAGCTGTCGAATTTAGATTCCTCCACGTCCTCTTCGATGACATTTACTCCCGAGTTGCTGATGAACACAGGAGGTCTTCCAATCCTTGTACTACGAACAGCCCTTTGAGCTTCTGCAGTGAAACCCAAACCAAACTTGTTAGTATTCTGAGTGAAATCAGGAAGTCGGCCCCAGTTTGCATACTCACCCTTCTCAATAACAGCCCTTGCATCCTTTAAGGAAGCCATCTTCAAAGGAGAATCTTCAACCACAGTCTCAACTGATGCCAGTGTCTGAGGAACCTCTTCAAAGTGTTGAAATGGGGTCTCAATGAACTCCCCATCCATTTCTATGTACAGGAACGAGTTGAGGTGGCTGACTATGTACTCTTCCTCCCCCTGTACTGTCACAATCTTCCCTCTGACCGGGTACTTCAGCTTCTGATGGAGTGTGGAGGTCACAGCTCCAGCTTTATGGATCCATGGACGACCCATCAAACAAGAATAGGACGGTCGAATGTCCATCACATAGAATGTCGAATCGAAGACCTGAGAACCAACTCTAATTGGAATATCGACTTCACCATGCACCATCCTTTTAGACCCATCAAAGGCCTGGACAACAATGTTACTTGGCTTTAGCTCCAGCCCTTCGCAATCCAACCTGTCTAGAGCTTTCTTGGGCAAGACGTTCAACGAAGACCCTGTGTCAACCAACACATGTGTGAGAGTAGTGCCCCTGCATTCAATGGAGACATGCAGGGCATCGTTATGGTTCTTCCCTTTAGCAGTCAGATCAGCGTCAGAGAAACCCAAATCATTATCAACAGTTAAATTGGCCACACAATCGGTAAACTGATCAGCTGATGTTTCTTGTGGCACGTGGGCCGTCTTTAGGAAGGTAATCAGGGCCTTGGCAAGGGCCTCTGAACACAACAACAGTGATAACATAGAAATCTTGGATGGGGTTTGCCCCAGTTTCTCAACTACATTATAATCACTCTTCTTAATAATCTTTAGAATCTCTTCCATCTCCTGTTTGGAAGCTTCAACAGTGGTTGTCTTTGGCGCCTCTGTCTGGGCAGGCATGTCAGTGGCGATCCCTTTGCCCCAAGCGTCAGATGACTCGGCGACAGGGGTAGAACTAAGAACTTGATCAGGAATGGCATTAGGCACACTTGCAGGTGTGATGACAATAGGTCTTCAGATAGTTGGTGGCGCAATATCGGGTGAGAACAGTCTACCACTGCGGGTGACTTTAGCCAGCCCGGTAATGTTGCTGACGCCGATATTAGTATCAAACTCTTGCTTAACTCCAAGAACATAAACATCTGCCCCATAGTGCCAAGGGGCAGCTTTGTCAGAGGTGTAGAGAATAGGACCCGGAACAGTGATGATTATGGGTGCAATCTTCTGAACAGGCGTAATTCTGACAGGCTTCCTCGAGGGAGCCTTGGGAGAATTGTTGAAAATGGTAATAATGGAAACTTCTTCGGTAGGGGTGGCAGGAACAGTAATCTTCTCAAACAGGATTTCCTTGTTATCCATCAGGTTTTGGATGCCTGACTTCAAAGATGGGCAACCAGTAGATGAAGCAGAACACAGATGGCAACCTTTACTATATCCCGGAAATAAACCGGCTAGCAACAGGTTCCTCTTGACGGTCATAAGCAGGGTAACAATATCATCCACAGAGGCTACAAACAAGTCTTCCTCTACAACATTTACTCCATGTTTGGGCATGGGAGCAGTCACAACATTAGGCCTCTCGGGCGCCTCGAACTCAATCTCCTTTGCATCGATTAGGTCCTGAAACTTATTCTTCAAAGCCCAACAATCATCCGTATTATGCCCCGGGCTGTCAGAGTGATAAGCGCAGCGGGCGTTAGGATTGTACTTTGGGGATGTTGTATTTGAATTCTTCGGAGCTTCTTTTAGAGTCACCAGATTGGTCGTCAGTAACTGCGGAAATATCTGGGATAAGGTCATGCTGAGACGAGTGAACTGCCTTCGAGGTCTCTCACCCCTTTGTTGGCTGTGATACTGAGGAGCACCATCAGGTTTTGAAATAACCACCACGTTGACAGCTTGGCGGTGTTCAGATCTATTTTGTCTCCTTGAACCATAGACAACACTAGATTCTTTCTTGAACGGCTTCTTCTCAGTGCTCGATGAGGCACCCTTCTGTATCTTCTCGGCCTTGATACCAGCTTCAATCCTCTCACCAGTCAAGATAAGGTCTGTAAACCCGGCTGAAGAGTTTCCAATCAAATGGTTAAAGAACGGACCAGACAGGGTCCCCAAAAACATATCAACAAGTTCACGATCAGTTAAAGGTGGTTGCACCCTTCCGGCCAGATCTCTCCACTTTTGAGCATACTCTTTAAATCCTTCACCCGTCCCTATTGACATACCCTGGAGTTGGGTACGCGTAGGAGCGAGGTCAGAATTATATTGATACTACTTATAGAATGCATTAGCCAAATCCTCCCAGTTACGGATACTGGCTCCATCCAGCTGATAAAACCACTCAAGCTGAGTCCCTGAAAGATTGTCCTGAAAGAAATGGATCCAGAAATTCTTATCAGCTGTGTAAGGTTGGATCTTCCTTACATATGACCGGAGGTGCAGCTTTGGGCAGGAGGCTTCGTCATATTTGGAAAAGGCAGGTGCCTTAAACTTATGGGGAATCACCACCCCAGAGGATAAACCTAGGTCTCCGAAGTCCAGCCCGGGCACGTTCTATATCTCCATAGCGCTCAAGCGGTCCTCCAACTGTTTGTACCTATCCTCAGCAGGAGGATACTGTTCTTCATCATAATCCGTCTTGTTGTCGGAGACCACGAGGCTAGGAACCCTTCTCTGTTGTGGGCTGTCTTTCCCTACAGATGAGGTGGTCAGATCAACCTCATTCTGCAGTCCATTTCCAAACATGCGTCCGGTGTTGAACAAGACGGTCCTCTTCTTCTTCTTCTTCCCCTCTTTCAGAATCAGGGTCTTCAAATCCTGTTGAACCTTGGCTAGGCTCATAACCAACTCTTGGAACTTGGCATTCTGGGCCTGGAGGGCCTTGATAGCTTGCTCAGTGGAAGGTTCAGTAGACATGATGATTGCTGAAATAAACAGCGAAGAAGATAAGTGACCTGTAAAAGGGTACCTGTTTATGCAGTGCATGCGATGAAATGCGTATGATTTATGTTTTCAAAGACAATCGAGATTCAAATTTGTAGACAAGAAAGGAAACACACTTTATTAGATTTAACTTTGGAATTTAAATTGTTCAACAAATTTCCCTTAGGCGTTACAAGAATGGAAATACTGAAAAATAAATAAAACCGTAAAATAAATCATCAAAAGTCCATCAATGCTCCCATGGCCTCTTCTTCTCAGTGCGGATATAATCATTCAGGATCCGCTCGTTCTCCAATTTCTTAGTCAGCTTCTGGATCTTCTGTTCTTGTTCATTGAACCTCTCCCGATAAGAGTCTCGTTCTTCCTGCAGTTGTGCCCAAGACCTCTTTAGTGTGCCAACATCAGTGGGCGTATGAGGATGGAGAATAGTTGGAGGAACCCCGTCTTTATCAGCAACTTCAAGAATAATAGGCCTGACAGCTTCGTACGGCATACCTAACCTCTGGGCACGGATGCGGGCCCATCTAAAATATGACTCCATTGGCAGCGAAGTCTTTGGTCCCAACTCAAGTGGGTCAGATTTGTGAACTTTATCCCAAGCCCTGATGAATCTACGACGCAGCTCGTCGCTATCTACCTGAAAATCAAAGACGATATGAGGTATCAACATCTCATGAGGCCCTTCTCTTCTGGCTCTTCCAAACTGACGGAGAGCTAAACATGGGTTATAAGAGATTCCTCCACGGGTTCCGATCAATGGAACATTAGGATACTCTCCACAACGATCAATGACAGCCATCTCATCTAAGCCTCTGAGAGTCCAAATAATGTCATTATCAGTAAGAGACATTATCCTATGAGCCCAACCCCTTCCTTCTTTGTTCTTCAGTATGGACTTATGGAGGTGTGAAATAAACCACCTCGACAACAAAGGAGCACAACACATCAAAGTTCCCCGCTTTCGGGCGGTACGAGCATAGAGCTGATAAAGGATATCACCCAAGAGAGTGGGTACAGGGTTCCGAGAGATGAAGGTCCTTATGGCATTAACATCAACAAAGGTGTCAGGATTTGGAAACAATACCATACCATAGATTAAGAGATCCAGAATGTCTTCGTACGCTTTGAAGTCTAAGTCATTCCAGAAACAATTATCTTTGCCAACCAGAAATTTAGCCAAAAAGACCTTAACTCCACTTCTAGTCTCCCAATTAGCCATTACTTCTTATTTAGTCAAGTGAAGGGTTGCAGCAATCTCTTCAGGCCTGAGAGTCTTTTCCCAACCAGTAAATGGAGTCTTCTCCAAAACAGAGATACCAAGCAACTCAGAGAATTCTTCCAGGGTAGGGACCAGCTGGAAGTCTTGAAAGGTGAAGCAATGGTATAGCGGATCATAAAACTGGACTAGGATACTCATCATTTGTTGGTCCCACTTTGAGGTGACTAAACCGAGAAGAGAACCATGCCTCCTGATGAAGGAAGGAGTGTCTGGAATCCTGTCAACCAACTCTTTAAGCAAAGTAGGTGGTTGAACAAAGTTGAGCCGGATAGTATTCCTACGCATGGGCATCATGATATCCTACAAAACAGAGCAAAGATGAAACCTTCTTGTCTTTGAAATGGGTTAGTCCTTATGCAAGATGTATGCAATGTTATGATGTTATGATGTCATGGTAAAGGCACACCACAAGTATTCCCAAAAGGAAAACATGGTAAAGGCACACAAGTCACACAAAAGAGCCCTTAGATTTCAGGCTGGCATGAAGTTTAGGTACTACCCTCGTTCAGTTTCAGTTGGTTAAGACCTGTCCTAAAAATAGTAACCGGGTTCTAGAGGATCTCAATATCACTGACTACCCTCAATCGGTCATAATTCTAGTTTGGCAACCTTTTCTTGTGGCCGGAACCATCGCGAGAGTTTAGTCTCAATGAGTGTAGCATACTGCTACTGTTCTATGGCCAAGTTGGTCAATTTAAGGTTCTAAGGTCAGTTGGTGCTTAATGACTCCTCAGAAGACCCACATTCTCCTCGTTCCAACACAAGGCATATCGGTACAGACCAAGGTATCACACCAACGTAGCTACTGCTTCATCCGTGTCGGTCTACGCCGGACAAATCCCTCACAGTTTATTGCTACTTACCTAAAAAAGGATACCCCCAGATCCGGGTTAGGATCTATAAAACTCCGATACAAGCCCACAAAGTTTAAAGCATACAAAGAATACAATTGAAAACACAAGTGATCTAATCCTAAGGTACACCTCACTTATTATTCCCCAGCAGAGTCGCCAGTTCTATGATCGGTGGGAATAGAACTGACTGTTTTGGAATGCTGGTTCGCGTTTGTGTTTGTTTTCGCAAAATGTTGCGGTAAGCAAGAGTCGCCACCGTCTTTTATTTTATCCAACAAGGAAAGGACAAAAGCACAGAAAAATTCCTTTTCGAGATGTTTCTCGGGTTCGGGAGGTAGATTATAGAAAGGGAAGGTGTTGGCACCCTTTCTATCTGTGGTTATCCACGGGCTCTTAGGTACTTGCTCACTATGTTTTCAAAAAGTTTTGCTTTTCTTATGTTCGTGGGTTTTGAAAAGAGTTTTGTTTGAAAACTTAGATTTAACTCTTGTTTCTGTCCTCAAGAGTGTATGAAGTGTTTGTTGAAAACTTTGTTTGAAAAGTGTAAGTGCGAAAAGTTTGTTTTGTTTTTAAAGAGCAAGTACCTGAGAACATCTACCTACTCAAAAGGAATTAAGCTGTGTAAATGTCCTTTAGATAGTGCTATCCCACTATTGAGGAGTAGGTAGCACCGTCGTTGGAGTTTTCGGGTCAATTCGATTAAGGGACATGTGATCACTAAAGCAACGTTAGGACGCCTTAGCGGTAACCCTAATGTCTTAGATCATTTTTTATCGAGGCAACCGTTTCGAGGCAACTTTGATCTTTAGACAGGAGGGCGACCTCTAAAACTTCCTATACTCAATGACCACGTTCGAGGCAACCAAGTGAGGCGTACCCTAGGAGTGGCATGTGCAAATGTGTCAATTTCAGTTATGTTATCTTTGTACATGTTATGGTGAGCTACGGTTGATTTTAAGTTAAGATAGATCTTGTCATGCATAGCCTATTATTCATACATCTAGCAGTTAATGGTTGCGGAAAATAAAACTAAGCTATTACAAGGCGTCGGGTATTTACATCGCCAAAAACAAACCCTTGAAAAAGTAAATTGCGGAAAATAAATAAAAGCGATAAAAAGTCCTAATTAAAACTATTACATCCTTAGAGAAAATACAATTATATGGATCAAAATATGAATCAAAAATAATCATACGCGCGAGAAAACTTGAATCGGAGAGTTTTAGGGTTTTGACCCTTTTTCAGGAGAGAAAGAGATTTTTTTTGTTATTTTCTGCATTTAATTAAATTAAACCTAAACCAATTAATTAATAAAATAAAAAGAGAAATATTTTTAGGTTTTTGAATGTTTAAGGAAATAAAAAAATAAAATGATTAAAAGTTATTAAAAACCCTAATTCTACACCAATTTAATTTATGTGCAAAAATATTAAAATTATGCCTAATTAAAAAAACTAAGTCAATTAAATTGTTTATTTACAAAATAACGAAACTAATAAAAATAATATATTATTTTGTTGTCTGATTTTATTAAGAAAAATAATAATTATTTTGTTAGCAATTAATTAGGAATAATAAAAATAAAGCAAGCAAGTAAAATAAAAAATAATAATGAGAAGAAAGTAGAATAAACCAAGGTGTATTGGGCCCAAAGAGGGGGTCTGAATGGCAATTGCCTGGGCCCAACGTAGGCAGCCCTGTTGAATTTCAGAATCCAGCGCGTGCTTGTTGACCAGGGAGCATGGTAGTCCTTCCATCCTAGCCACTGGATTAGATCTGAAGCCACTTGGACAACATCTGGATGAGGGCGTATGATGGGCCCTGCTTTGAGTGTGGCATGGGATTTCCTGAAACAAAATTGCAATAACGTTTTAGGGGACCTGGGACTCGAACCCAGGTCCCAAGGGATAATTCTTCAACCTGCTTGCCAACTCAACTGCGTTGTTTCTTTGTTATTATAATAAGCAGAAACTATTATATATGAAAACAATCAAAATGCTGTAAATAAAAAAAATAAAACGCGCGCTTTTCAAATAGGCCAATGGGAGGGAGACGTGTGGTCGTCTTCTTCCCCAAACCCTGTATTTTTTTTCTTGCGGATTTGATTCCGCGTCAAAATCCGTGGCTTATTTCTAAAATCCACCCTAGGCTATGAAAATGCTATCTAAGGCCATGGTTGACCTCGTCTCTGCCTCCTGATCACACTTATACCAATTATTGTGGCCAATTTTCCCTGTATCAAAAACACCTAAAAAGAAAGCATATGAACCCTAGAATCGGGCATCACAATACAGAGCATAAAAACAAAATTGAATATTGCAGTCATGTTAGAAATCAAATAATAAACATGAATATGCCAATGTTTTGAAGAAAAAGTGCAAGAATTGGAAGTTGGGATTCCATGTTCAGAGGTCCATTCGTGACGACTTACAGTGCGCTGTAGGTGATGAAAAGGCCTGGTTTTTATTCCAATCGCTTCAGGGGATGGCAGTCAAGCACTCTACGTTGAGTTTCTTGATTGAAACAAGCTCTAACCAAGAATTTGATTTCTCTCTTTTTCACCTTTTTTCAGTTTTGGTATGGCCGTTTTAACAGAGCTTAGGTTGTGTACTAGGTTTGTGCTGCTTGTGTATGTATAAGGCAATGATTTTAGGTCAAGAGTTGGGCCAATATCCATGTACATTCAAGGTTTAGGATTTGATTTTATCACCATTGTTAACCTTTCCAAAAATAGCCAAATATGAGATTTTATGCACAAATAAGCCTTAGCACGAGTTGGTTGGTTGTCACATGATGTTTGCAAGCTGTACAAATCACAAAGATCCCTTTTCAATAATTTTTGGATTTTATTTGATTTAATATTGATTAACAATGAATTAAATCAATAAAAATGAAATAAAATAGAAAAATAAATGTTTCGTCATGAAATTAAGCATGGGACATTTGTGTGGCAAGACAAGACTGAATCAAATGGAAAAAAGTGGGCCCTTTTGTCAAAAATTGGAGTTTTGAGGATAGTTGACTTTTGGCAATTTTGGAAAAATGCCCAACTTCAACAATGCATAACTTCTTCAATTGTGAACTTTTGGAGGTGTTCTTGGACTTTTTAGAAACCTTGAGATGTCCTATAATCAACCCTTTTGGTCTCATCTCATTTTGATATTCCATTCTCAAGTTATATGCTTTGGCAAAAAAGGTGTTTTTGTTGACTTTCAAAAGTGACCTATAATGTCCAAATTTGTAACTTCTTGTGAGTGCATTTTCTGATCTTGGAGTGTGAAGATGGATTCTAGGAAATTACATCCTCTTCAAAATGATCTTTGGATGGGCCATTTCTCATAAATTATGAGAAAGTTATGCTTGGTCAAAGTTGAGTTGACTTTTCCTCCAAAACCCTAATTTAGCAACTTTTGAATCTTGATGAATTTTGAGCAATCCTTGATGAATCATGATCAACCCTTGATAAAATGATGAATTATCCTTCAAAATGAGAATGTTGACAAAAAATTCTGACTTTTGAATGCAAAATGACCATTTTGCCCTTGTAGTTGACTGTAGATCAAATGGAGCTTTTGATTGTGCAAACTGGCACTGTGAGTCTTGAAACTTGGCATGTAGGTGCTTAAGAATGTATATAGGCCTATGAGACTTGATTGAGCCATTGAAAACCCAAAATTCCTTGAAAGAACCAGAACCCTAATTTTGAATTGACTGCCTTAGGAAGTGATTTGACTGTACAATCCTTGAGCCATTTTGAGCAATTTGAGGATTATTCTTGACAAATCTTGAGGAATATGGGAGTGCAAATTTTGGGGTACAATAGTATTAATGTAATGCATTCAAGGATTCAGAAATTCAAATTTGTTGCAAACAAAAAGAACACACGTCATATTAATAAGAAGAAATTTGTTAGTACATAAATGCCCCATGGGCAAAATATTACAAAATTCTAATGTAAAAAGACGTTGCGCATCCTCTTTGGCGCGATGTAGGTGTTGAGAGTCTGCTCTTCATAGAGTCGACGGGTAAGCTCCAAAAACTTCTTCTCACTGGCGTAGAAGCTGGCTTCAAAAGTATTACGTTCTTCCTTGAGCTATATCCAACTCTTTTGCAATTCTTCCAATGATGTTGGCATGTCAGGATGTAGGAGGGTGTATGGAACCTCTCCTTCTATAACAGGCTCTTTGATCATAGGAAGAATGTAGGGGTATGGCATCATAAGACTCTGGGCGCGGGTTCGTACCCACTTGAGGTAAGGCTCAAGGGGGATGGAATTCTTGTGTCCCAGGGTCTTACTGTCCACTTTGTTGGGCATCCTCCAAGCTCGGATAAACCATTGCCGAAGTCCTTGAGCGTCGTTGTCGAAGTCAAAAACCAAGTCTGGAATCAGCATGTCATGAGGGCCATCCCTTCGGGCATACCCAAATTGTCTCAGAGCCAAACAGGGGTTGTAGGTAATGCCTCCCCTAATGCCAAGTAATGGGACATTAGGGAATTCCCCACAATGATCAATGATGATGACATTTTCTCTAGACCGAGAACACCAATGAACATCAGAATGTGTAAGAGTCATAAACCGTTGTGACCACCTCAAGCCTTGTTCATTCTTCAAGACTGACTGGGGAAGGTGAGAAATAAACCACATTGCTAGAAGAGGAGTACAACACATGAGAACACCTCTTTTCCTCATTGTTCGTGTATGAAATGAGTGGAGGATATCCCCAAGTAATATAGGCATAGGATTTTGAGATATGAAAATTTTGACAGTATTCACATCTATAAGCTGATCAGGGTTTGGGAACAAGACCAACCCATAGATGAGAAGTGCTACAATCTCCTCAAAAGCTTGCAGATCTAAAGAATTACAGCAGTCTTGTGCCTTCTCAAACAGAAACTTTGCCAAGAAACCCTTGACACCACTTCTGGTTTCCCAATGACCTTTGACATCAGATGGTTGCAAGTGTAGGGCTTGAGCAACATCTTCAGGCTTTGGATCTCATTTTGTACCTTTGTAGGGTAGTTTATGGAGAATAGGAATCCTCAGGAGTTCAGAAAATTCCTCCAAAGTAGGCACTAGTTGATAATCAGAAAATGTGAAGCAGTGATGTAGGGGGTCAATGATTTGGAAGAGAACTTTCACCATGTCTTCTTCAATGTTGGAGTTGACCAAGTTGAGAAGTCTACCATGTATTTCTTGTGTATATAGTGTACCATTTGTTGTATTTCCATTCATTTTGTAGGTATTTGTTGCATTTTGGAGCATCGAGGAATAAGGTGTCAAAGGCACGGCTCCGGTTGCACGTTTTCAGAATAAAAGTCCATTTTCGGGAAGTTCTATCCAGGCAGGCGCGCTAAGCGGAAGTTATAGCGCGCTACGAGAGTTTTGACAAATTTGGCAGAAGCTCTGCTGATGAGGCCGCTTAGCGTGATGAGGCCACTTAGTAGGGGTGCCGCTTAGCGGGATTTAGGTTGGTTTAGTGTGTAAATATTACGTAGTCCACTTAGTGCGGTCTACTGAGTTGAGTTTTATAAAAAACAAATTTAGTTCATTTTTAGGTTATGGTTTTGGGGGATTTTTTTCTCCCAACTCCATAAACCTCCAATTTGTTGATACTTTTCCTTTCAACCCATTTATCCCCAAACTCATTAACGAGAGATTTTTAGAATGGCATTTCAATACACCAATCTATGTGGACATGATATGACATAATCTATATCACCCGGAAAATTAATAACATTCTTTTTTCTTGCGGCTTTACCACAACACCAACGATGCTATCGAAGCATGTCCTTTTTGAAAAGGTTTTAAAATAAAAAGTCATAAGACAAAAAGGTTTGCATTGGTTGGTGTTTTTTACCTTGAAAAGGATTTAAGATTTGAACCACACCAAAGACTAAGAGTGAAATAACGATAAGATAGAGAAGAAACTCGATTATCATTTCCATCTCTTAACGGAAGTGTAATTCTCATTATTTATTTATTAAGTTTTTTGAATTTTGAAAGAAAAAAGAAGAAGTTTTAGTTTTAACATGGATGCAAAAAGAAAAGACTAACAAAAGGGGATCTCAATCATATAAGTTGTCATTCTTGTAGACCTAAAGTAGGTATAAGAGGGAGATCCACCTAATGTTGTCATGCATGGATAGCAAATATAAGGTCTATTTAGTTCAAACTTAGAGAAGAGTGAACTAAGGATCCTATGGGGAACATGGCAATCTCACAAAAGATAAGAAGAAGATGAAACAAGCAAGCATGCAATCGTAAGAGAGAAAGAAAGTATCACATAAACACACATGCAATTAGATAGAAACCTAAGAAATAATCAAGAATAGAATAAGATATGGAATAGGCATGTTATACACTTAGCACAAACCTCATGGTCAAGAAGAAATCCAAATAGTCATTGAAAACACGGTACAAACACCAAAGTACACAAACTAGTTCCACTCAAAGTTGTAATGTGAAGTGGGAATAAGTGTGTGATCAAGTGAACATGGAATGAAATGTAAAGTAAGTGTAATGTACAAATAAAAAACATAAGGACAAAACACATAAAAGACCTCTAATAAGCCTAATGTATCACTACTAAATCATATTCAAGAGTTAGCACAAGCAAGGGACAAAACCACACCTTAACATGCCCCTAAAGGTGAGTGAAACACAAGAAAGGGTTAGATGAAGAGAGAACATGTTTAGAAGGTGTAAAAGCATATAAGTAAGTAGAAAATGACCCTTAATATCCAATATTCAAATATCACAAGCATGGGGGGGAAATTGCATACAAAGCACACATGGGAAATGGCCAAAGGTGGCAAGCAAGCATGTTCAATTTAAACAAGTAAAGATCAAATGATGGATGCATAATTGAAAAATGTTGGAATGTGTTACTTGTATAAAAAGTTAACTCAAGATGAGATTCAATAGTGACAAAGTAAGAAGATGAAACTTCATACACAACAAAAGTCACCTAATTGATGAATATCATCATCTAAAGATGGATGGCACTTGTCTTAGATCAAATAAGATTGGTAAATATCAAGTAAGAGTGAAATGATATCTTATATGTCATAGGGTAATGGTGAATCACTCACTAGATACCAATCATGAACTTAAAGACTCAAGAAAATGTCAAAAAAGTAACATACTCAAGTGTCATGACCAATTGGCAAAGTATAGTCCCTTAATGTACACAAGCATTGTGATTTGAATAAATAAAAGTTAAAGTTCTTAGATATTATAGGCAGTAGCCAACATCAAGATACATTCACGAGGCATTGCACAAAATCTCATGAGGCAATCACTAGACAATGATGCTCAAAACACAAGTAGAAAAGAGAATGTGGCTTCTTATATGTCACCATAGTGGTTAGTGTGATACGGTGGGAGAACTGACTTGAGGTTTTGCGTTTGTGTTCGCAAATGTTTCGGTTTAGCAAGAGTCGCCACCGACTTTTTATTTTATCCAAAGGAAAGGTCAAAAAGCACAGGAAAGACCTTTGAGATGTTTTCTTGGGTTCGGGGAGTAGATTATGAAAAGGGAAGGTGCAAGCACCCTTTTCATCCATGGTTATCCATGGGCTCTTAGTTACTTGTTTAGATCACTTGCTTTTGCTTTTCAATTGTTTGAAATGGTGCTTTGTGTGTGGTTTTGAAAAATGTTTTGAAAAGAGGCAATCGTCTAGGCAACCTTTGTAATGATTCTTGCTTGAATGTATACAAAGGTGTATTGTCTTTTGAAAAGATTTTTCAATGTTTGAAAGTTTGATTTGGGAAATGTTTTAAAATTGTGTTGTGAGGTGTGTTTGAAAATAGCAAGGATGTTTTTGCAAGTTTTGATCAAGTAACTAAGAGTCGTCTACCCTATTTTACTCAAAGATATTTCCTATACATTTTTAACCCTTTTGACAATGTTGTTTTACCATTGCATTTGGTAAACAACCTTGTATTAGGATGTTAAACGGGACAGACGCAGGTCATCGTATTGACCATGATAGCAATTGTGCTAAGTATCTTTAGCAATTTTTTGAGGGACTAGATCGTTTTGTATAGGCAACCAAGATAGCGTCATCGAGGGACTATGATCTTTTGTTTTGTTTTTGTTTTGCCAAAGTACTCAACATCCATAACATGGCCATTTAAAAAGGCAACAAGTGGATGAAACCCTAGGTGTGCATGTGTGCATTGTGTTGTCAATTTTCATGCTTTTTGTCTTGTATTAGGTCAAACTATTTGTTTTGATTTTGGATTTTTGCATACAAACCCTAATCTCTAATCATGGAATATTTGACAGTATAAAGTGCGTAAAATAAATATGCACTATTACAACATTTGATATGGGAAAGGGGATACAAGTTTGAATGGGGAATATTTGCAAGAAATTAAAACCCTAATATTTACTATTACATCCAAATTGAATAAATGGTACAAATAAATAAATGGACAAATATTTAAATGATCAATTATACAAAATATTGTGAATATGCAAAAAATGTTTTTTTTGTTTATTTTTTTCATGTATGTAAAAAAAATATTTAATGTATATATAGACAAGAAATAAAAGATTATTATATTTTTATTTATTAAGGGTAAAACCCTAATTTTCTTTTAAGAAAGTATGTATATATATATATATATATATATATATATATATTGATTATAAAAAATAAAAATGAATGAAATATATACAAATGTCACTAAATGAAAATATATTAAAAAATATATTATTTTTAATAAGGGTGGAAACCCTAGTTTTCTTTTAAGAAAATAAATATATATTAAATATATTATTTATGTACAATAAAATAAAATAATGTATATACAAAAATAAAAAGTATATTAGAAAAAAAAATATTATTTAAGTATAAGTAATAAAAATAAAAGTATAATATTTTTATGTATTATTTTTAAGTTTTCATCAAATAAAACAAAAGTATATAATCACTAAATTATTTTTATGTTAGAAAAATAAAAATAAAATACAAAAATAAATGTGAAAATTTATAAAAATATTTTTGGAATTTTTTATGTTTAGAAAATATAAAATAAAATCAGAAATAAAAAATAAATGGAAAAATACAAAAGTATGAAGAAATGGGCCAGGGGTGTAATTAGCAAAGCAGGGGGTGTCAATAGTGAGTCAGAACCAAGCTCAGCCCACCAAACTTCATCTTCAACCTTTCTCTCAAAAATGTGCACGCCCTGTACAAAATGCCAGATCCTGCATACGTGCTCTAATGCAAAAACTCATAACATCAAAGTTGTAGCATTTTTCAAGACGAATTCAACCATATAAGAAACTTAATCTAACTCTCAAAGACCAGAGAGAATTTCTCTGGCCCTAAATTCTAACCTAATTTTTTCAGGAAGTTCATGGATCAAATTCTCTTAACACGTTTAACTTAAATGAAAACTGAGCATATGTACAGCTTCGTGGCTATGAGTACTACATTTTTTATTCATAAACCTAAGCCTAATGATTCCTAAATAGAGAGATATGAAGTTGATAAAAACCTGTTTCAGTTGAGATCGTGTATGGCAATGTGGAGCTTTTCAGTGAGGCCTGGTGTGTTTGGGAGCTTGCTTGAACTTCCTATGACCTTTCCCAATGCCTAGTTTGCCTTGAATGTGCTTGAACAAGGCTGTAGAACTCAACCTGCACAAGCTGAAATCAAAAATGGTAAACCTTGCAAATGGAATTACAGTCAGTGTTTAAGGGTTGGGATAACTTGGATAGGTTATATGGAAGGTGTTTGAACAAGTTTGAGGCAAAACGCACGAGGGTTTTTTGCTATGGAAGTCAAACTACAGGGAGTGCCCTGTTTTGCCAATGGAAGGTGATTTTGTGCTATGGCGGGCTTAAGGACTCAAAGGCTTGTGTTTTAGGTTCAATACAATGTGTGAAACTTGTCTCAAAAGCTTGCAAGAGTTGGTTCTATCAGATGTGCCAGATATGTTGTATTTGACAAGTTTCTTGGTTATGAAGCAAAATGAGAAGTGACAAAGAGCAGGCCTGTACAGGCTAGCTCTAACCCTGCATACATTGTGTAAGCTTGGCCCCAAGTTTGTGGATTTGATTTGCTGCATAAGATCTTGTTCAAGGCTCAAGGATTCTATTTGACATAAAGCAAGATTTTGACAAAAATGGCAAAGTTACCTTTTACTATTTTTGGATTAATCTAATGTATAATCCTCTAATGACCAAAACAAAGCCTTAGACCAATGGATTTGCATTTAATTATTTAGTATGGAAGGGTTTCGGGACTTGTAATCAAGTACAAACAAGGCTGATTAGAGTTTGCAACTTGTATCAATATGAACATGCCATGGATCAAAAGTGAGTTTTTTCCAACTTCAAGCCTTCGATTCTCCCTAACCACAAATGATTTTGGAGAGTTCTTGGACATTTTGGAAATCTTGTAACATTCTATACAATCCATCTTTGAAATGCATTTTGATATTCTAAGTGAAACTATGTGAAAAATGGTCATGAAGATAGGTCAAAATCCTGCCTAGATTAGGGCAAAATTTCACTAAGTTAAAAGTTTCATGGACCCTTGTTCCAAAAATCATAACTTGAGATTAAAGCTTCTTTTTGGAAAACTTTGTGAATAAAAGTTGTAGATTTTATGGAGGACTACAACTTTTATGTTGGAAGTTTTGTTTGAATCCAAATGCATCATGGTGAAAATGTTGGACAAAGTTGGGAAAAATTAAGAAAATTTCATAACTTAGAAAAATTCTAAGTTATGAAATTTTTCAATCTAAAACCTTAATTTGCAAAAATGAGTTTCTTGATGAACAAGTTTCATGTTTTGACACATATTGATGAAAAATGACCCTTGACACTTGATTTTGACCAAAAAGTCAAAGTTTGACTTTTCAGTGTACAATCAAATTTTGATCAGTTGACTGGAAAATTCATCTGTCAATCCAATGCATTTGAGATCTTTTGAACCTTGTGAATATGTCAAGATGATGCCATTGAGACCTTGAATCCATGTTTGAGCCCAATTTGCCATTGGCTAGGTTAAAACTCAGAAATTGCCCTTGTGCAGTCAAAACCCTAAAAATGACCATTTTGCCCTTTTGATGATCTGATCCAAATTCTTGAGGAGTTGTGGTCCAAAATTGATCAAATGGTTAATATGAGTTTATAATGTTGATATGGATCAAAATGTATGAGGTTTGACTGTAAATTAGCCACAATTGACTTTTTCCCCATACAGCTGATTTCTAGGTCAACTGTCCAATTGACTGGGCAAAAATTTGATTCAATGCTTGAAACTTGGTAGAGGCAAACTTATAAGTCCAACATGAAGTATGAAAGTCACTTGGAGCATTGAAAGTCCAAAAATCCATGTGTAAACTCAAACCCTAATTTAGGTCATCAGTGCAAGGAGATGTCTTGAGTAGAGCAAAACCCTAATCATGTCTGGAGTTTAAAGAGTCTTGTGAGGGGAAATCTTGATAAAATGAGAGGGAAAATTTTGGGGTACAACAGTTAGTAAGTAAGTACTTAACCAAGGATCAAAGAAGTATGATAAGTGATATGAGAAGAGAGATTAAGATCAAAACTTAAGCACAAAGATGTTGGACCTTGGTCCTTTATAGAATTCAAAACATCATCACAAACAAACTAGGTTAAAACAAGAATGTGACTCCCAATTATCATCAAGATGGACTTGTAATTGAGTGCAAATCATGAGAGCTATGCCTTAAAGGCATGATGACCTTAGAAGTCAGTAGCAAAGACATAAAACTTCATTCATTATAGATCAAAAGTATGTTCCAAAGGAACACATGAAAATAAACTACTAACCTTGGTCTAATTTTATGAATTTAGGAACATAAACAAACACAAGTTAGGATACTTAAATTGTTCAAAGAATTTTAACTTAAGGTCCTAAACAAGTTGTGGGAATATAGTAAAGAGAAGGAAGTTTGATTCCTTATATGTTGCACAAGTGCATTCATTATAACTCACATAATCAACAAAGAAGCATGAGAAATGATTAATATAAAAATAAAATGAGAAATGATAAAAAAGAGATAAAGTGTCTCTCAAGCCTTTGCAAGACCATCCTTGAGTTTATCATATCTCTAAACTTAAATAATTCCACAATCATGGCAAAAATTGGCTCAAAGGGTTCACACAAAGTCACAAATTAGGGTTTAAGATTTGGACTATTAGAAGCTCAAAACAAAATGATCATTGATGTCTAAAAAGGATACATTAAATAGTTCCAAGCTAATGTGATGCTAAAGGAATCCAGGTACTTCTAACTGTCCAAAACTCAGCCCCAAAATAGTTCCATAAGATAGTAAATGAAACGCAATAAGTTCAAGCAAGTCTCAATGGATAATTTCAATCAAAAATTAGGTAGAAAAATAGAAATAGGTCTTGTAAATTCAAAGAAAAATTCTAACTTCGTAATGACTTCTAAAAGTCAGAAGTAATGCTTATGGTTATTTGATTGAAGAAGAAGCATGATTTTGAAGTGCAAACATCAAGACTAGATAGCAAGGTGCTCAAACTAGCCATGTTTTACAAAATAATCTGTGAAAAATATAAGATCAAGATTTAAAATTCAGAAAAAATTATTTCCATGATCTTATCTCGTCCAAGAACCTTAAACAAATTTTCTTTGAATTTTATAAGTAATGGAGATGAGAGAATTATTTCAATTTCTAAGACTATGCAAGGAAAAGAACCAAAAACAACAATAAACTTAAACAATTTTTAGAAACAAGAAAAATTAATTGTAAATCAGAATAAAAATCATGGAAAATTAGTTTAATGGTTAAAAAATTACTAAAAATATTTTTTTTGGAATTTTATCATGCAAGAAATAATTAAAACAAATATCAAAACAAAATATAACAAAATTAAAAGAAAAATTACACTATTAATCAATTGATTCAATTAAAGTGCCACGGAATTTTTTAAAATAAAATACAAATTATTTTTATGAAATAGACTTAAATATCTAACTGGACATATATTTTTTTATAATTTTTGGATCATTGAAACTATAAAAATAAAATCAAGAAAACAATTGAAATAAAGAGGGAAAATATAAAAAAAAATTCAAAATAAAATAAAACAAGGAAACCGGCGCGCGTGTGGGGCCCAAGAGAATTCAAATCAACCAATCACGCTTCGTCTACTTCAATGAAACAATTCAAATAAAACCCTAAAACCATGTGTGAAACGTGAACTTCAGATCAAGCTTACCAACTCAATTTTCCATGAAATCACATGAGATTTGAAGCAAAGTTATAAAACTCATTGAGATCTACAACGTGATATCAAGCAAAACACAAAATCATCACAAAATTACAGAGAAAAATGATCAAACTTCCACTGATTTTTACATTTTTGCACAAAACTCGGAACATAAAGCAAGCTCGGATTTAAGCAAAATCATACATCAGACCTAATGTTTGGCCAACTAACAACACTATGAACACGAGTTCAAATATTAAATTCAATTATGCACACACATGCAAGCTCATGAACATATTTATGGAGTTTAAAGCAATTACCTAGTGGATTAGTTCCACTGACTTCTTCAGATCGTGCAAGAAGAGAACATAAATCTAGGAAATTACTTGCATAAGCTTGAATCAGAGGAAAATAGCAATGAGAAAACAATTTCTCTTTGAAGAATTTTTGAAAATCCAGAGAAAAATCTTGAGAGGATTTTGAGAGAACTTGAGAAAAAGAGAGAGAGTTTTTGCTTGCTTTCTTGTGTGACTGAAGTGTGTGTCTGAATGAATAAAGATATCTTAATTTATAATCATTGGAAGTGAGGTTAAGAGTAAGGTTAAGAGTGACCCATGGTTAAGCAAAGTGTGTTGAGCAAGTTTGATCAAAAATCTATTCTCACGGGTGCTTGAGTTTTGTGTTGTGTTGTTGAGTGCTTGAGGGTCGTTTTGGGTGATAAATAGAGAGTGGGGAGTGAGTACAATGCGTGTAAATGATGAGCTGGAAGTTTGCACATGGAGTGAAACGTGATTGGAGGGAATATTGCTTTATTTGGAAAATCACGATATGCATGAGTTTTTGTAATTTTCTTGGCTTAATTAGGAAAGAAATGATGCAAGGAAAATGAATAAGGCGTGTGGACTGAATGTGAAAGGATTGCTGCATCAAATTTGTACATAAAATTCAAGTCATGACTTGACATACTGCAAGCCTTGTGCCCACGGGAGTTTCTTCAGCCTAATGCTTATATCTCCCCCATCCCACGTGCGTTTTTCACAAACTTTGAATATTTGGAAACCTGGGGTGATGATCTTTAATGTTGATGTTGATGGGAATTGGAATGAAGCTTGTAAGGCATTGGAAAATGGGCACAAAAGTGACTGGATATTAGCATACCAGGCCTGGCATGGGCTGACTAGTCATGCTAGAAATACTTGGCATTCAAACCCTCAAAACCTTAACATTATATCTTTCTCTATGATGCACCAAATGCAACAATGTTTGAATCAAAGTTGAAGACGAAGCTTCAAACTTTATTTCTCATGTTTATCATTTATCCAAATGATGAGTTTTTCAAGAAGAAAAATGATTATGAACATGTTCCTCGAAACTGTTTGATGAAAGTCACCAGGAAATGGCTTGAAAGTCAAGAGATTGAAACTAAATGCAAGGCGTAAAATTTCTATAAGTCCCAAATACTAAATCTGAACAAAGTGCATCACTTCTTGCTCAAATATCTTGCAATTCAAGGACTTTTTGGAGATAAACTCTCATGGACAAAAGTGTAGTTTGACACTTCCTCTTTCCAAAGACTATGAGTTTGCAAATTTCTGATTAAAGATGAAGGAGTTATGGCTTTTCAAAAAGTGGTGGATGAACACAAAAATCCCAAAAACTTAGAAAAAATTCTAAGTGTCCAAAAAGTCAATAAAAGTCAACATCCTTGATTTTCTTAATTTTTGAGATTCCACTTGGACAAATCTCACCCATTGAACATTTTTTACTTATTGAACATCATGTTAACCTTAAAAAGTCAGGAATTGACTTTTTTGACTGTATGGTTGACTTTTCCCCAATTAAATTATTTTAAATTCATCTGTCTAATTGACCCTCTTCCAATCAAAATTGATGATCAATATTCCAACCATAAATGCTTAGGGACATGTAGAGAAGCATGGAACCAAGTTTGAGTTAAAAACTCAGAGAAATCTTGATTAAATCCAAAACCCCAATTTTGGTCCCTTGTGTTATGAGGTAATGATCTAGTCTCAAAACCCTAATTCCATGGAACATTTTGAAGAAATTTTTGAATAAAAATGTCTCATATGACAATGAGAAGATAATACCTCAAGGAAATGGCTCATACAAGCATCAAAGACTTCATATGGCCAAAACCCTAATCTCAAGAGATGAATAGGAGAAAAGTGTTTCACCTCAATACACTTGCAAATTTCAAACTTCTGATGAATCAATAAGACAATTGAGATATCTTGGAATATGAGAAACCCTTTTAAATTGAGTGACCCAAAGAGCGAGGGCATGAGACCCTTCTTTCACGAACTCATAATTCAAACTATCTTCCATTTCTTGAAGAAGAACAAATGAAAGATACATTGACCCCATAAACAAAGAACTAATGATATGAATGCATGTATATGTTAGAGAAACATAAGCCAATTAGGGTTAAAATGGAGAGGGAAAATTTTTGGGTGCAACAATGATAAAGGTCGTTTTTCCTCAACCTGAGGAAGAATTTATTGATTTCCTAAATAGGTGCAAGCTGAATATTTCGGGGACCATGTTGTGTCCCAAATGTAATTCAGTATATGATGAGACGACTACAAAGGAGATCGAAATGGCTAGAGCTGCAAACCCTATGATGGGTCAAACTGCTAAAAGAACCCCTAGGTTCGTGTTCGATAAGAGAGGGGTCTCTCACCGAAATAAACATTTTCAGAGGAAGTCTAAATACCCTTATTAGAGAATATTTATGCCTCCGACAAGCGCTCTCAAAGATAAGTGGGTGCGAACTGTGTATAAATGGGGCTAAACTAGAAGTGTGGTCGATAAGGGATCTGGTTCCAGTCAAAAATGGAAGGTTTTTGAATTGTTTAATTATTTGTTTAATCCAATTTTTACCTTCATATACTGATTAAGTGTTGTGTATATACCATTCAATAAGGATAATCAATTTTATATGCATTGTGTTTCCTCCCATCAAACTACTTTCAAATTATGATACTTTTTCAAACTAAATGAACCTTTTCAATTCTTTCTTTTTGAAGTAGGTCTATTCAACCTCTCTACTAGACCATTTTATTCTCATGCTCTTTCTTAACAAACTCCATGTCAAGTATAAATATCTTTAAATTGGGATATTCAATCAACTCTTTATTTAGTAGTAAATCGTGTTTTCTATGAGAGGACTAAACATATCGAAGATGATTGTAATTTCACTTGAGATCAAATATAATCAGGAGCTATGTGTTGCACCCCCAAAATTTCCCCTCTTCTTTTTTAACCTAATTGGCTTATGTTTCATCTTAGCATGCATATTCATTCATTTGAGATGGGATCAAGGTGTTCTTGTCTTTTGGTTTTCTTCAAGCAATAACAAATGGTTGAATTGTCAATCAGTGCAAAGAGGATCCAATATCCTCATTATTTTAGTCACTCAAGCTGCAAAGGCTTCACTTGCCTCAAGATATCCCATTTAGCTCACCATCTCATCAGATGATTGAAATTCACAAGAGATTGAAGGTTAAATAACTCCTCCTATATTTTTGGTTCATGAGATATTTGTGTGATTATTTGAGTTGAAACACTTTTGTGAGCAAGAAATTTGAAGCATTATCATCTTATCACCATATGAGACATCTTTGTTCAAGAGATTTCCCGTCATGCCTAGCATTTTGATTGAAAACTAGGGTTTGTGATAAAATCAGATTATTTCTAATTATTTGAGCAAAGCTTGATGCCATGGTGTTCTACATATTCTTAAACATCTATGGATGGAAGATTGAATTTTAATTTTGATCAGTAGGACTTCAATTACTCAAATAGTTGCAAGTTAATTGATTTGGGGAAAAAGTCAATTGTGCAAGTTAAAAGTTAACCTCAGACTTTTTTTAGGTCAACATCATGTTCTACATGTAAAATATGGTCAATGGTTGGTATTTGTCCAAGTGGAATCACAAGAATCAAGAATTATTCAAAGTTGCCAAATTGGGAAACTAAGGTTCATGGAAAAGTTACTATTTTTGGCAAGTTTAAGTATATTGATCAATCTACTTCAAGGCCATTTTTCACGAGGATTAAAGCTTCAGCTCAATTTATTTTCAACATAAAGATTGTTCTCCTTTACAAGATCTTTCCAACCATGCCTAGAACATCTCAAATGGATTAAAATTAGATGAGTTATGGTTGTTTAAAATGGGCACTTCAAGCTTTTAAATTTCAATACTTAGTGAAATTTCACTAAGTTCCTTGGATCAGCTTCATGTACAAGATTTCGTGGCTATTTTTCCCCATTAGCAAGACTTTAAATCAGGACAAATATAACACCAAAGTTACTCTACTCATGGCCAACTTTTTAAACCTTCAAAAATCATCTCATTTGGTCAATTTACGATTGAGATATCATGATTCAAAGTCAGACAACCAAAGATGTCAAATTGACTTATACTTAAGGATTTTCTCTAAGTATTCTATCAGTTGCAAAGTCTCAACTTCCACGATAATTTTCTGTCTTCTAAGCAACATCTCATATTCCTCTCAATATCAAAGTTGTAGAAAACCCTTCTCTCTTTCCATTAAGCCCGAGCTCATGTCCATTGGTACAAAGAATTTTGAGTTATGGTCATGGGAAGTGATGAAGAAAGCCACGGTTTACACTTGGTGCAAACATACTTTTTATAAATATTGAGTATTTTAGGCCACTCTTAAGCCTTATTTGAAATTCATGCACATAGTCACACGTATCATATTTTTTTTCTTTACCCAAAACAACCAAACAAGTCCTCATCCCATGCATGCATACATGATTCTCTCTTTACCAAAAGTGTGATTTTAAAAATGGTACAAACTTGCTCTCTCCAACCTTGCCATCTATCTCCTCACACTTTTCTCTCTTCCTTCTCACTCCAAAATGCAACAAAACTTCAGCATTACATAACAAAACACAACGCATCTTTCTCACATCACACTTTTTCGGTTTTCACCTTTTTTCCCTCCAACAAACTTTCCCCCCATTCTATCTCACTTCACTCATCTTATATAATCTCTCCTCTCAACACACATGAAGAAAGTAAGGAAAGGGTGAATAAAAGAAGATCTGAAATTCTCTCTACTCTCTCAACATTCTTCTTCTTATTTGCTACTTCTATTTCAAGCTGATCGAAGATCCAAGCCAAGTTTCTCTTGGTTTCTCACACTCTCTTTCTCAAAAACAAGAAGCAGTGGACTTATTCCACTAGGTAATTGATATTGAATATCTCCCTCTCTCATTCATAGATTCACATGTTTTAAAATGATGTAAACGTGTTCATGTGCATGTAGTTGAGCCATACACTAGGTTTGAGAAGGGACTTTGTGTGTGAATATGAGTTTTGGACTGTTTGAAATTTCTGTGCAAAAGGTGTTGAATCCGTGACTTTAAGCTTGCTTATATCTTTGATTTAGTGCTTATTTGATGATTTAATTGATTCTATGTTATTCTATGCTGAGAGATCTACAACTTTGATGTTGATTCCATTTGATTTTCATTGAGAAATGAGAGAGATATGTTGGCATGAAGTTTGATACATATTTAGGGTTTATTGTTATTGTGTTTGAATATGGCATGACGTAGGAGACGATGTGTTGTCTGCGTGTGATTGTTTGCCAATGTTTTTGTCTTTTTCTCATTTAAATGGGACCTGATCGGTTGATACCATTGTTCCACATAGCTTTTAGTGTCATGTTTTCTTTTTTTATTAAAATGTTTATTTAAGTTAATAAAAAAATCAGAAATTCTGACAAAAGTTTAAAATGGACTGGGCCCTGTAGTTTTTTTGTTATTCGTACCCCCATGGTTCTAGGCCCAGTGTTTGCTTGAACTAAACCCAGTTCAATTAGAATTCTGTTCTACACCTCCCAGCCTCTTGCTTATTCCTTTTATTTCTCTTTCAATTCAATTTTGTTTTAAATCCTTTCCATATCTCAAAAATTCCAAAAAAAATTATATATAGTACTTTGATGAGTCTATTTTCATAAAATAATTTTTATTTTATTTTGTAGAAATTTTGTGACATATTAATTAAATTAGTTGATTAAATGTGTCATTTCCTTTGAAATTTTTGTTTATGTTCTATTTTTATTTTATTTTTAATGTTTCCTTAATCTAAAAAATATGCAAAAATATGTTTGATGCTCATGTTTGTTTCAATTAATGTTGTGTATTTTAAAACCAAATTTATTGATATTTTTGCTTTAATATTAAAATTGTTGAAGTTAAATGTCAATTTTAGTGGTTTTGTTTTCTTATGCTTGAAGATTGATTTAACTTTCCAATTTTCTTTACTTCTAAAAATAAAATAAAAATTTGGGTTCTTGAATGTCTTAGGATCATGAAAGTGTTTTTTAATTAATTTTATCCTCTGATTTTCTAATTTTCACAAATTGTTTTGCTTAAGGTGTCTAGTTTAATGACTTTCTCAACTAGTCTTGATAATTTACCTTCATTTTCATTTTATTTCCAACTTTCAAGAACCTTAATTGTTGTTTCTGACATTTACGAGTCTTTAGGATGTAGAAATAATTTTAGTTTGATTTTTAAAGCCTTTTTTCTATTTTTGCTTGGATTATATTATAGGATTTTGTTGAGTTTCATTTGGCAACTTGTGAACTTTTTTAGAGACCAATTTTTGGACACATGATGATCATATGTTTGCTTTAAGATCACATCAAATTTGATTAATTTTATTGATCATGTTTTTAGTTTATGATGATCATTTGCTTGGAGCCTTTGTTTGGCCATTATTAAAACCCTAAATTGCATAGTTGCATGGATTTTGGTTTGAACTTGAGGATTATTTGAATCCAATGAACTAGTTTGAAGGGTGACATGTTCAAGGATAGTTATTCAAGAAATTGAGAATCATTTGACTTCATTTGATTCATTTATCAATTGATCATACTTTTTCCTAATTGGTTTTATGTTGAGGTATAGAGAATGCACTTTGTGCAACCCATAAGGAATCAATTCCATTTCTTCCTCTCTAATCTTCCTCATATAATGAGAGACTTGAGTTCATATTCATGAACCATTCAAGTACTCCATCATTGCTCATTTTTTTAACTTTGAAGTTCATCTAGGCATCTTTTGTGATCATGGTTTAGGAGATTGTATTTGAGCATCCTTATTTGAATACCATTGATCCAAGTTGAATGAAATTTGTTTGATTTCACTATGACCTATAATTCCTTTTATATTTCAATTACATTACTCCTTGTTCCTTTGATTGATATTCAACTGTCAATTCATTATGGTGATAATATAGGAACTACATTGTATTTTATTGCACCTAGTTTTAGACTTGTTAATGGGTGAAACTCTTAGAGATTTGTGATCCAACTTTTATGCTTGAATCTTGATCTCATCTTCTCTTACCACCTAAATTCTCCATGATCCTATGATCTTTTTGGTTAAGCATTCATTTACTAATCAACATGGTGACACTTTAGAAGCTATATCTTCTTTCTTACTTGAGCTTTTGAACATGTTGCTTATTGAATTCTTTACATACTCTTAAGCCATGTCCTATTGATGTTACTTGGTGTTTTATACTTCCCATAACACCTAAATAACTCAATCTTTTATCATTTTCTTGAGGACATAGTTTACAATTCTTGTCTTACTCTATGGACTACATCTTTGATTCATTGATAACTTTTCTTGAACCATCTTTTTGCATGAAGTTTTAGGTCACCTCTCTTGACTATTCTTGACTTCATCTTAAAGTTTGCTTCTTATGTAAGGAACTTCATTCATATTAACCTGCCTTAGTTACTTTCATCTCTTACTCACTTGGATGATGTTGATCTTAAGCTTTGATAGTTTGCCTTGAACTTTGATTATGCTAACTTGATAGCATTTCTTAAAGTTTAGTGGTCATGATTGGCGCTTTATGAGAGACTTTTCTACTTCCCCGTGACATATAAAAGCCTCCTTTCTTGATATTTATTTATCTTGCTCGATTTAGGACAAGTGATTCCTATCTTGGATGATGTTGTGGTTAGTTCATTAAAATTGTTTGACTTTGTTTTGTGTATGGAGTTCTTCAACTTCTCTTGTTAATCTTGAATCCAATCTTGAGTTAACTTCTTGTACAAGTCATACATTCTATAAACATCATGTTTGTGCTTTCATTGTTTGATCATTACTTGCATAAATTTTCTTGAGCTTGCTTGCTTATTTGCTTGACTTCTTTTACCTATCTTTGGTTGATACTTGACAATTCTCCTTCCATCTTCATGGCTTGCTTTCTTGAGTGCTACTTGATGTTGTTGTTGCCCTATTTAGTCTTCTATCTTGTATGTCTCAACATGATTTTATATGCTAAGTCTTGAAACTTAATTGCCTCTTAAGTTCATAATAGCTTGTGCTTTTCTTTCTTCTTCCTTGTGTGAATAACATGTTCCCTTAGGATTTTAGTTTCATCTTCTTCAAGATGTGAACTAAATAGACCTTATATTCTAAACAATGAATGATAACATTAGGTAGTTTCCCTATCCTCAATATTACATCCATCTTTGTATGCTAACTTAAGTAGAAGTTTCCCTTTCATCCTAACCTTAGGACCATCATTGTATGACAACATTAGAATCTCTAGTCTCCCTTAGACTTTTTCATTCCCCTTTTGTATCTCTAAAACTAAAACTTTCTTTTTCTTAATCAAATATCAAAAACACTTAACCATAAAGATGTGAACCATGTGTCACGAGCTTTAAGTATTGGGGGAAACATGAGGGGGTGCATTCCCGAACCTTGTGTCTGCTTTTGATCACAGTCTTTAATGTAGTTCAAATCACCAAATTCTTTTTTCAAGATAAAAAAAAATTCAAACTCTTTTGCCTTCGGGCTTTTCTTTTGAAAACTTTTTCACAAAAAAAGAGGTGTTATTTCCATTTTGTGCAATACGACACGTGATTCTCCAAAGGTCGGGTTACAATATGTCAACTGCTAGAGAGAGAATGTAACATTACCCGCCTAAAAATACAAAACAAACTAAAACATCATTTAGGTGAACTACGAGTGCCCTGATCCCCTATTGTATGAAAGGTGATACGTAGGCGCAAAGGATCGCAACCGCAACATGCACAACCAATAATAACCTTTTCTTTTTATATATACTTTACATACATGCATTTTCCCTTAGCTTGTTAGTTTTAAACTTGACACACCCTTTGATTAGAACAACAAGAGTGGATTCCGTGGAATATCACATACGTGAGGGTTGCTAATACTTTCCTGTTGCGTAATCGACTCCCGTACCTGTTTTCTTGATTGCGAGACTTTGATTTCTCGCTTCTCAGATTTTTTTCTGATGTTTTCCTTTCCCTTCTGTGAGATAAATAAATATTCGATGACGACTTTAATATTTATTTTTCTCTAGTTACTTCACTATGCAAACAACTGCTTGCCAATCAAACAACAACAAACAAATTGATATCTTTACAAAGTCATTAAGAAAAAGGCTTTCCATGATCTTATGTCTAAGTTAGGGGTTATAATCTTCACCCTCCAACTTGAAAGGAATTAGTAGAGAGAGTAGTTAGCATAATTAGTTACAAGTTAATAAAGTTTATCTATGTCAATTTACTTAAGCTACACGTTAGTTCAATTTTTTTTTGTTTCGATCAGTTTTTTTTTGTATTTTTATTCATCTGTTAACTGAGTTTGTTTCTATTTTGAAACATTTGATAATTGAACTTTTTTCTATATGCATTATGGACCCTCCCGTATAACTTTATTCATTAAAAAATACAAATTAATTTCACACTACGTTTCCATTAAAATTTGAGCATATAGAAAGGCAAATTGATAAATTGTCTTGTCAAATTAATCATATAACACTAGATCATTATTTGAAAAAGGAGAAAATTTAGATAGAAGGTTTTTATTATTTTTCAATGAAAATTTGATAAACATATAATTTTCTACTTGTGAAAATGATGCAAAGAATGCAATATAACATATTTCTTTAAGGTAAAAAATTCACAAGGTAAGAATAATGAAAATAAGAAGAACACGAGAAAATGATTATTAACTGTTATTTTTTATTTTCTCTTTGAAACAAGAGTACAAGTGTTGTAGAATAACAAATATCTCTCTCACCCTAAATTAAGATTTGCAATATACAATGATGAAAGACTAGTATGCTATTTATAAGAAACCTGGAATACTAAAATAATGGGTTTTTACACACATGCCTATTATCAGCTAAATTAAATAATTGGGCATGACAAACAGACCCAATTCGATATGCTAATAAACCTAGCATTTTGACTATAGCATGTGAGCAGACTTCGACAACATGCTTGAACTTTGTCGAACCAATAAAATTTTCCTGTCGACATCTCGACACTAGATTTTTGATCCAATAGTATCCACAAATCTCTACTTTGGAACAAACTCTACAAAATCAAGAAAACACACTAGTTTTCTTCATGCAGCTTTATCAACTGTATACAGTGGAAAAACTTGCAACTTGGCAAAGTCTTGGTGATCATATCAGCAACATTGTAATCTGTCGAAACCTTTAGCACTTAGACTTCTCCACGCTCGATTACCCCTATAACGAAATTCAACCTTACATCGATGTGCTTGGTTCACTTATGATAGACTAAATTCTTCGACAGGTGTATTGCACTTTGACTATCACATTTAACAGTGATAACTCTACCTTGAAGTTTCATCTCCTTAGCAAAACCTTCAAGCTACAATTCTTCTTTCACAACTTCAGTGAGGGAAATATATTCTGCTTCAATGGTTAATGAGGCAAACACCTTCTGAAGTGTCTCTTTCTAACTGATTGTTGTCCCAAACATAGTGAACAATATCCAGAAATATATTTTCTAGAATCTATACAACCTGTATAATCAGAGTCCACATATCCTTTGATTACTTCTTTACTATCTTCATCATAGACTCCACCATAAATTAGGACTCTGTTCAGAGATCCATTTATGTATCTTAGAGTCCACTTCAATTATTGCCAGTGAGCCTTTCCAGGATTCTCCATGTACCTGCTTACAAGACTTACTGCATATGTTATTGTTGGCTGAAGATTTTGATAATATTATTAGAAGCCAAGCGAATTGAACGTTTCGATCGAAATGAAACAAAGCGTCATGTTTCGAAGTAGCAGAAGCAGTGTTTCGAATAAGCATATCAAAGCTTGAAGCTTCGAGTGGCAACTATGGGAACATATCTAAAGAAGTCTCGAAATAACAACAAGGTTGTGTCTGAGAAGTGCGTTCGAAACGGAGAAATACCAAAACATTTGAAATTCAAATGGAAGCGGGACATTCGAAGTTTGAAATTTATGTGCTGGAGCATTTGGAGACACGTGGAAAGAAGAGAGAGGCATTGTTCTGCATGTTCTGAACGTGGCATAATCCTATAGCAAGACCGTTATGGTCGAATTAGTATAAATAGAAGTCTTAGTATTAGGATTTCGTGTGTCATATCTATTGTACTAAATACTCAGTAACATTCAAACTACCACATGGCAAGGGAAACGAATGCAAGAGCAATGTACGTATGATAGCACCACATATTTATGATTTAATGAAAACCTTTTATCATTTCCAGCACTTTCCTTTATCTTTCTGCCAAATAACATTTACAAGTTTTCTCATTCAAAGTCTTTTTATTTCGAAATCTCTTCATTAAAGCTTTACATTTCAATGCTTTCTTTACATTTCAAGCACTTTACATTTCAGAAAACTGTCATACTTTTCATGCCTTTATCTTCAAGTTTTGTCTTTCAAAAGTCTATTTTTACTTAAAGTCATTTACAGATTTCTTGCATTAAACACTTTCTTCATATTTCGAATCTTTTACGTTCCAGAGTATCTTTTACATTAACTGTTTTTATAATTCGAAGCCATTTACTTGCCTTTTTATGCAATTTTACATGTCTTTACAATTAACATTTATTCATGCAATTTAGTTTCGTACACGCATATTTTGATTACACCTTTAGATCTTTAAGAGAGAAATCGAAATAAGCCAAACACCTATACAACACTCAAATACCAACCATGAATATCTGTTCGATCATGAGAGTTACCCTAATGACCAAGGAATCCTAGGATCAATCTAGTCGATCCTGTGGGTTACCAAAGAAATTGAATAACAGTCAGTAAGTTTATTCGATAGTTTGGAAGACTAGCGATTGTTTACCAGAAATCACTGGAAACAGTTATGTTGGATCTAGTACAAACCATAACATACATCAAAGAACCTATTATTGTTAGAATATGGGATACTATCTATATAGGCTTTTCCGACCTCAGTACTAGGACACTCATCTATACTCATCTTGAATTGAGGATTTTTCAGAGTCACGATAGGATTTGAATTCTTCATACCGGACTTGTCGAGAAACTTCCGTAGGTATGCCTCTTAAGATAAGCATAATTTCGACTGCTTTTTATCTCTTCGGATGTCAATCCCAAGAATCATGGATGCAGCTCCCAGATCCTTCATGTAGAACTCCTTATTGAGTTCACCGTTCACCTTTATTACATCCTCGACATTGTTGCTTGCTATGAGAATATCATCCACATAAAGCAAAAAAATGATAAATGAATTTCCAGGTCGAAATCTGAAGTAAACACAATGGTCAAACTAACTTCTAATGAAACATATGTGTACCATGAACTTGTCGAATCTCCTATTCCACTATCGAGGAGACTGTTTCAGTTCATATAAATACCTATCCAGCTTGCACACATAATCTTCCTTTCTCTTTTCTGCATACCCTACAGGTTACCTCATCAGGATTGTTTCATCTAGATCTCCATACAAGAAAGCAGTCTTCACATCTATCTGTTCCAATTCTAGGTCAAATTGTGCCACCATGTCAAGTAACACTAGAATGTACATGTGCTTCACAACAAGAGAAAACACATCATTAAATTCGACACCTTCTTTTTGAGTGAAAACCCTTGCGACCAATCTTACCTTGTATCTCTTTGACATAACTCCTTCGATTCCTTCCTTAACTTTGAAAATCCACTTACAACTGACTAATCTGGATTCAATGGATTTCTTGATCAATTCCCAAGTGAGGATATCATGAAGAGATTTTATCTCGTCATCCATGGCCTTCAGCCACTCAGTCTTATTTGGACTCCTCTTAACTTCCTTATAGTCTCTAGGTTCTTTATCTAAAACCTCACTTGCAGAAATTAAGGCATAAGCTATAAGATCTGCATACCCAAGTCTCTTAGGTGGATTGATGACACTTCTTGGCCTATCTATTGACAATATCTAGTCATCGACAATTTCTTCAACTTCCTTAGTATATTCAATATCTTGTGCTTCTTCTTAGACTTGTTCTAGGATACACAATTCAACATCGACACGCTCCACTTCAACAAGAATATCTTCATGTTCCATCTCTTACTCAAATATTTTTATACTTCGATCAAATTCATCAGTTTTCTTAAAAGCCATCTCAGCTTCATTGAAAACAATATCTCGACTGGTGATACACCTCTTGTGACATGGCTCTAGGAACCATAGCCTATAATCTCTGAATCCTTCAGGATATCCCATAAACATGCATCTCATAGCTCTAGATTCGACCTTGTCTTGCCTAATGTGAGCATAGGCTACACAACCAAATACTCTAAGTTTGTCAATATCTAGTGGATGTCTCGACCAACTTCTTCAGGTGTCTTCATATCTAACACAATCGAAGGACATATGTTTATCATATATGTTGTTGTTGAAATAGCCTCTTCCCAAAACACCTTATTTAATCCAACACTAGTCAACATGCATCTAACTCTTTCTAAAATGGTTTGATTAAACCTTTTAGCCAGACCATTTAGTTGGGGAGTGTCTGCAATAGTTCTCTGCTTTGAAATACCAGAGGTTGCACAAAAATTGTCGAACGCCTCATTGCAAAATTCATGGTTATTATCAATTCTCAACCTCTTGACCTTTCTGCCAGTCTGATTTTCGATCAAAGTCTTCTAACTTTTGAAATTCTCAAAAGTTTCATTTTTAGTCTTCTAAATGAATACCCATAACTTTCTAGAATAATAATCAACTATGGATAGAAAATACATTGCTCCTGAATGTGATGAGCACCTTACAGGCCCCCAAAGATCAGCATGAATGTAATCAAGGGATCCATATGTTTTTTGTTTGCCTTTATTGAACTCCACTCTACAAGATTTGCCAAGTACACAGGGTTCACAAAAATTCAGCTTTTCGACTTTGTCTCCACCAAGTAGATTTTGTTTCCCCAATTATTCTAGACCCATTTCACTCATATGTACTAATCTCATGTGCCAAATTTATGTCTTCGACAAAGGTTTTATGGATCCAACATCTCTAGAACCACTTACAACTTCATCCTAAAGGGTATACAAGCCTTGTTTTTTCACGCCTCTTAAGACTTCTTTTGACCCATTCAAGACTCTTAGGATACTTTTATCTCCTTGGAAAACATATCCTTTCTTGTCGAATTCACCAAGAGAATCAAATTTCTCTTCAAATCATGTACATACCTAACTTTAGTCAACAACCTTATTGACTCATCATGGAGCTTGAATCTCATAAATCCAACACCTATAATCTTGCAAGTTTGTTATTTCTAAGCAATACAGATCCACCATCTTGATCACATAGTTCCTAGAATAAGTGGTTGTTTGAAGTCATGTGGCAAGTGTAACCTGAATCTATAATCTACTCTTTACTTGAACCGCCGCTTGAAACCATAAGAGCATTAGATGAGTCAAAACATTGAACAATGGTTGTGTTGCCATTATCGTTACCTCTATGATGTTTCAGGATTTCAGGGCAACCTTTCTTGTATGACCCTCCTTCTTACATTGATAACATTGAATACCAGATGCATCACCATTATAAGACTTCTGCTTACTTTTAACCTTCTTCTTGTTGACTTACCATCTCTCTTTGTGAATTTCGCCTTAACCGACATACCTTCACCAGTCGAAGATGGTTTGTGCTCATTTCATGCGTTCAAATCCATAGAATACAAGGCTGATTGAACTTCTTCAAAGGTTAGTGACTCCCTTCCATACAAGAGAGTTTCATTGAAGTGGGCATGTGCTCTGGGCAAAGCACACAACAATAACAACGCTTGATATTCATCCTTGGTTTTGACATCAATATTTTCAAGATCAAGAATCAGCTTGTTGAACATATCCAACTGTTCCTATAGGACTTGGACTTCACTCATCTTGAATGAATATAGAGCTTACTTCAGGTAGAGGCGATTGACCAACGATTTGGTCATGTACAAACTTTCAAGTTTCTCCCATAGACCCGATGTCTTCGTCTCCTTCGACACATTTCGAAGAACCTTATCACCAAGGTTGAATAAGATGACGCTATGGGCTTTCTCTACCAAAGCCATTTTTTCTTTATCCTTCAACACAACGTCCATGGTTGTGGTTCCCTTCAACGCTTCTAAACAACCTTGCTAAACCAGTAGGGCCTTCATCTTCAAGCGTCACAGACCGAAATCATTCACCCCGATGAACTTTTCAATCTCATACTTTGTTGACAGCATCTTCTCCATGCTCACTGCACCAATTTTTTTATGAAAATGATGCCAAGAACAGAGTATCATAGGTTTTTTTTAAAGCAAGAAACCCACAAGGTAGGAATCAGGAAAGTAAGAAGAACACAAGAAATTGGTTATTAAATGTTATTATTTACTTTCTCTTTGAAACAAGATTACAAGTGTTACAAAATAACAAACAATCTCTCTCACACTAAATTAGAATTTGCAGTATGCAATGATGAGAGACTAGTATGCTATTTATAAGAAACCTTACATACTAAACTAATGGGCTTTTACACACAGACCCATTACAAGCAGTTGCGAATCTTGTTGTGGATTACGACAAAATTCAATATTAATTTGTGAGGCAAAGAATAGTAGCAACCAAAATAAATGGCCTGCAACAATAATAATTCATACACAGATGATATTACAGAATAAGACGAGAAAAAGGCGAAGGTTTGTTTACCCAATTCGATCAAACGATCTACCCTAGGGGAGAGAGTATCTCTCCAATTTACTATACTCATAAAGTTGTTACAAGATGAGTTACAAGAACAACTCTGAAGGCGCCCAAAAATTAACCATATTTTCTATCCAAGTATTTCTCAAGCTCTTCAACCTTCAATATATGAATAACCCAACCCCAAGGTATAAACAAGTGTTTTCCAATTCCCTTAGATGACTCGAAATGTTTCCCTAAAACTCTTGCCTTTCTAAGGTTTCCCTTGAGAATAGCCAAAACCCTATGCTATACCTTAAACCCTTGCTCCCATTGTTTCTGCAAGCTCTAAGATTGTCACACCTGCAAACATATAAGAGATACATATTTATAATAGCAAATACCCAACAACTAAAGCCCATAATCACAATCCAATCACAAATGGATCCATGAACCAAATCGAAAGAGCCTGAAACACACAAAAAGAGAATTGCCGAAAAGTATGAAAAATCCGAAATCGATGGAACTATTCACAGTCTGTACGATCAATATCCACCGCTCGTATGATCACTATTTACTGTTTGTACGATCATACAATTTTTACTATTCATCATTCTTACGTTTTTTCTCGAGTTTTTCGACTTTTTGGCTGACTTTCTGAAACTTCCGATTTTTGCGGTATATGCAATCTCCAAAAATATATTCTTTCTCTTTATCAACAAAGGTTTTAAGACATATTACAACACAAACTAACTTAGAAAACAAACTAACTTAAACAATTGGGCATAACAAACAGACCAAATTCGACATGCTAATAAACCTAGCATTTCGACTACAATATGTGAATAGACTTTGACGTCATGCTTGAACCTTGTCAAACCAATAAACTTTTTCTATTGACATCTCGACACTAGAGTTTCGGTCTAATAGTTTTCACATTTCTCTTACACATATGTAAATTTTATTTATTTTTATTCCTTAAACGATATTTAAATATACATATCATATTTTTATTGAAAAATAATAAGAACCACATCTAAAAAATTTATCTAATCTTTCTCTATTGAAAAATAATAAGAACCATAACTAAAAAATTTATGTAACCTTTCTCTATTGAAAAACATACCTATCATATTTTTATTAAAAAATCATAAAAAAATCAAGTTTAAAAATTTTATCTAACCTTTCTCTGTTGAAAAACTACACTTGATTTACAACACATCAAAGTTATTAGATTGTTTTGGTCATGTAACTTAAAAATCCGATGAAATATATAATTTCAACCCAAAATGAAATACTAATAGCAACTATATAGAGAGTATAGTCAAACATTTTGGAGATTTATTATAGCAACACCATTGCCTTTATTTTAAACCTCCTATACATCAGCACATAACCTATATTATAAAATATATGTTCAACTTCATTATTCCTTGAATATAGCATATTTATAATCACAAATACATAAAACTATTTGCGATAGTTAATTGTGGATGCATTAAAGTCACCCTCGGTATACCCTCCATTGCCATTACCAATGAAATGACCACTGTTATTTACAGTGCGGCCGCCACGATTGTTGGTGGTGTGGTATTTCATTCGGTCCCCGGAATTGGCACCGCTGTTGATTCTGGCACGGGAGAAATCTTGGTTCCCGCTACCATGGTTGCTAAATGCGTCTGCCGTACCATGGTTGTTGGATTTCGCAGCTTCGGCTTCTTCAGCCTCAAGCATGGCGATCAGGTTTTTGAGCACACGAGATGACATTCTTATACTCTTACTTGAAAAATGCTATGAAAACTTAGTGTTTTTTTTTGTATTTGGATGGGTTTAATGTTGCAACCAAAACCTTATTATATAGATGTCAGGAAAGGAATATGATGCTTTTGCTTGTTTTTCACGCGAAATTATATAGAATATTGCATCTTACTTTTTTTTTTTTTTAAATAATTTTTACTAGAATATTGTTTCTAACTATGATATCGGGAATGTAGCCAATAAGTTTTAAAACATATAAAATAACTTTTAAAACATATAAAATTCATAAATTTAATCATTAAAATATATAAAATTTGTTATGTTACCGCTTAACATATTAAAAATAACATGAATAAAATAAATAAGTTTATATATTTTAAAAACTAAATTGAAGAAAAAATGACACGTTTCAGACTTCTTTTTAAACAAAAGAATGGAGATGGATATGCAAACACATTAAATATATTAATATAAAAAAGAAATTGGATTGACCTAATAAAATGGATGGTTTATTTATTACAATAATTTTGTGTATAAATTGTATATATTTCTAAGATATATAATATATATTTATTATTTATTTAATTATATATACACAAAATTATAGTGATGGATCCTATATTTCTTTTTATGAAATAGAGTAGATTCCTACTCATAAATATAAAACAAATAATCCAAAAGGATATTATAAAACACCTACAACTCAAAATTAAATTGTAAAAATTAAATGTATGAACTGACTAGCGACGAAGGAAGTGGAGGAAAGGGGCATTTAAAAATAAAGGGATAAGAGGCATTGTAATCGGAACCAATGGCGAAGGATCCTAAAACACATCAAACATTAGCTCCAAAATCACGCCAATCTACAACCAATATCATCAAAACGACGAAGAAAGAAAGGGGGGAGTTAGGTTACTGAAGGGGGGTACGAAATAATGAACCTAATGGGGGTAAATGGGTGGTGCTGATGAAGGATCTAATTGCACCACAAAAATCAAGAATACATTCATGAACAAAAGATTTTGATGTTGGAGGAAGAATGGGTGGTGGGCAATGACTATGTTATAAAGGGAATAACGTTTGTGTTAGGTTATTAGAGAGAGACGAGCTAATACTTTAAAGACTTATATGATAGTTATTTACTACCACGAAAAATATTTTTTACTTTGATTAAAAATGGAGACATGAAAAGTGTGTCATTTTTTCCTCAATTTAAAATACTTTAAATATAGGTAACAAATAGAGTCGTGAAAAGTGTATCATTTTTTTTTCCGATTTAAAATTTACCAAAGGGAAAGAATTATTGGTCATGAGTTTGATCCCTACAAATTACTTTTTTTTTTTCAAATCTGGATGGTGCACCCCACTTTTTTATCTCAGTTATATGAAACGCCGAGGTAATAGATTTAATCTTATTTCCTCGATTGATTAAACTAGCCGAGGAGAAATATTTGTCATTAATTTTTTTCTAGATTTTTGTTCTAACACTACTACAAATAACACATATAACATCAGAAGTGAAATGTGTTTTACATCGACATCTGAAACGAGATAAATAAGATCGTCATGAAAAGTAAATACTTATCACTTCGATGTTTAAAACACCGATGAATATTTTAATAGCACATGAGTTCAATCGACATTGTCTGCATTTTTATTATTTACAATAATAGTGATTCATGTATCTCGGTTTATCAATAAAACCGAGGGGTTAGTTATTAGTATTATTTACACAACTAATAAAATAATTTATTTACAAAATAAAATGTTTACCCAGAATATTAAATTGGTTACATTATTTACACAAAATATCAATACAAAATTTAAGTTGTCCATGAAGATCATATGTTGGATCTTCAAATCCTTGATATCCTAGGAAGATCAAATGCTGAGAAACAATATATTTTCAATTGCTTTTCCTTGCATTTGTTTATGATATTAACAAAAAAAAAAGGGTTAGATAAATAAAGGGTTAGGTGAAAAGAGGGTTAGATAAATAAATATTTAAGTACACAAACCTTAAACACAAATAATTTTCTGCTCTTGCAATCCATCATAGAGAACACTTCATAACAAAGACTCTTGCATATCTTAAAATAGAAGATAGTTTCAAGTGCTTCATGACGTTTTGTTATCAACTTTTGATATTCATAATTCTTTTTTAATGGAAATTAACTTAGGTTTCACGCGGATCACTAATAATAGTGTCTTGAGCGTTGATAGTCATGAAATGGACGACAATGATTTAATTAAGGGTGGTGACAAATATCATCAACTTTAACGCTAAAATATTCTCTCGGTTTTGAGAAAAATCAAGGTGGAAATAATTTATTTTTTAGTTACATTGTTTACAAAGAATATTAGAAAAACAATATTACAAGGAATTTGGTAGCATACCTGAAATCTATTGGCAAGTAGACAAAATCACAGGAGAAAGTGATTTCAACAATAGTTCTTTGGTGAAATCCAAACTTTGTTGCATACCTTTACGTTGCATATCCAAAAAACACTCCATAACTTATCCATCTTCGGATAATTTATTTTAATTTCTGCACTTGCAATCCATCTCAGAGATTTGTTCTTAAGTCTTACAAGATCAAAAAATATCATGGCAACGGGCAGTAGTAAATATTTCCTGTATGTGGTGCAACTACATATAAGTTAGAATTAGGGTAAAATATGATAAACTAAGGTATTTATAGTAAAATCTGATTACTTTATCCCTCCGATTTACCTTAAAATCGAGGTATATTATCTTCTGATTTTATTTATCACCTCGATATTTTTTAAAAACCGAGGTCAATTTTTTTTTGAACTTACATTGTTTACACAAAATATTAAAAAAATTGTTTAAAAACAAATCTTTGCTCCTTTGAATGAATATCTTTGTTGATATCCATCATCTGATTAGTTAAACTCCCTTCTTTGTGTAACTTTTGAAAAGAGAAGGGATCTTAACTTCCTTCATTGTTTACTTGAAGGGAGAATGAGTTTTTTGCACTTGCAATCTATCAAATGAACGAAAATACAACAACAACACCAAAAACAACATCAACACCAACAACAACATCAACACCATTATGTGAGATAGATTGCAAGAGAAAAAAACTTTTTGTTCTATAAGAATATTGAAGGTTTTTTATGTCTTGCAATCCATCCCAAAGAATAATGCAATTTCGAGTTTGGGGCAGCTATAAATTTTTGGGGAGTCCAGCAGAGTCGGGAGCACCAATGGGACAAATGCTCCGGGACCACAAGAGAGGGAGACGCCACATCTCAACCGAAAACTTTAAGGTCTTAGGTAAATGGGTCTTTTCTCTTATAAATCCAACATTTCACCCATTCATATGCAATGTGGGACTATAACCACTTACACTTGCACCCAACATTCTCCACCACAAGTGTGAGTCCACACATCCTATAACAGAATCCAACACCGAATCCAGCTCCTGCTCCCCCACCAAGCCGAACCAGGACTCTGATACCATTGTTGGGGAGTGTTGTACCCCAAAATTTTCCCTCTCATGTTTTCCAAGGTTTTCTCTTATAGGGTGATTACAAACACTTGCTTAAAGAAAATAAGAATTTTGAAGATAAACATGGTGTCTTCGATTAGCATTTAAACAAGGTGTCTTCAATTGGCATTGAAACAAGGTTTTCTTTGATTAGCATTGAGATAAGGTGTCTTCGATTGGCATTAGAACAAGGTGTCTTCGATTGGTATTGAAACAAGGTGTCTTCGATTGGCATTGAAACAAGGTGTCTTCGATTGGCATTGAAATAAGGTTGTCTTCGATTGGAATTGAGACAAGGTGTCTTCGATTGGAATTAGGACAAGGTGTCTTCGATTGGTCTTGGGAAAAGGTGTTTTCGATTGACATCTGAGCAGGTTGTCCTTCAATCGGCATCTGGACAAGGAGCTTCGATCGAATGTCCAAAATCCTTCGACACAAGCTTGGTTCACAAGACTTCGACTGAGCATGGGTTATTTCATGCCTGGTTCGATTGACAAGGAAATGACTTTTCCTGTGCGTGCCTTCAGCATACAAGGCCAAGACTTCTTCAGATTTTCCTTCAATCCACTAGGCAAAAAGCTTCCTTCGACTCACAAGGAAAATACCTCTTCATGCCTACCTTCGTTTCACCAAGCACGGGATTGCTACATTATGAACATGTTGGTGACCTATTCGAAGAATGTATAAGGCATACATGTGAGCTATTCGAAAGACACACAAAAGGGCCATTCAAAGGATATATCTGTGGTCCATTAGAATGAGGCAATTCTGGGCCAATCGAAGAACAAAGATAAGGTGTACTTCGAAGGCATGTTAATAAAGTGTCCTTCAATTAACATATCAGAACAAGACGTCTTTGGATAAGCATATCAACAAAACTAAGCAATCAATGCAGAAGTTGACTGATCGAAGAAGCTCTAATAAAGAATTTTCTGAACACTTTGAATCAAAACTCAGGGCCAATCGAATGGCAAGGCATGTGGGGCATTCGAAAGAGCCAGGGAGAAACATGTCCAGGTTCACTCAAGATTTCAAAAAGGCAAGAGTTATCCAAATATGGCAAACTTTCAATGTGTTGGATTCTTGTCTCATGGCCTTCAAAGCCTAGTTAATGACTGTCCTTTACCAAAGATAAATGATGTTGTCGAAGCCGTAAATAAGAACATCAAAAAGATCATACAAAAAATGATAGTCACGTACAAAGACTGGCATGAGATGCTACCATTCACTCTCCACGATTATCGTACCACGACACACACATCAACCGGGGAAACACCCTACTCTCTGGTATACAACATGGAGGTTGTCTTTCCTATTGAGGTTCAGATCCCCTCTCTGAGAATTATAAAGGATGCAGGGCTGAGTGATGAAGATTGGATCCAGACTCGACTTGATCAACTAAACTTGATTGATGAGAAAAGGCTTGTTGTTGTCTGCCATGGTCAAATGTATCAAAAACGGATGATCAAGGCTTTCAACAAAAAGGTCAGACGCCAAGTGTATCAAGTTGGGGATCTGGTGATCAAACGTATCATACTACCGCAAGGTGATCCCGGGGGAAAATGGTCTCCTACATACGAAGGACCGTTTGTAATAAAAATCATATTCTCTAGTGGAGCAATGATCTTGACCACCATGGATGGAGATGACCTGCCACACCCTGCGAATGCAGACATAGTCAAAAGATACTACGCATAAGAGACCCGCTAGGTTGACACACCTAGGCAAAACAAGGGCATCCTGGCGAGCCAATAAGGTTTGGGCAAAAATTAGGGATAAAACAAAAATCTGTACACCCGACAAGCTAAAAACCTGAAAGGGCGGCTTGGGCAAAAAAGGGAATCCCAGTGGACTGAAAACTTGAAAGGGAGGTCCAGGCAAAAGTTAGGGAATTAAAGCGTATGAATATGTCTCGTTGGATCACCGTACGGATAACCTTTGGCTTCCACTGACAGACTCAAAGGTTCTGATCAATTCAATCATCTTCAGACAGAGCGACAAATAGACAAGATGCTCGGAGATACAAAGGCTATAGCAAAATGGGAACCCCATGGGATTATTACACATAGCTATCCTTTCTTTGTATTAAAATTTTCATTTTTTATGACGACATTCTCTTACTAGAATGTTTGTCTCATTGTACAAAAATAATTACTCAAAGTCAATACAAAGATATCCCTTTGAAAGTGCAAACACTATCTATTTTTTTTTCTTTTCGCTTGTGTTTTGTTTACAAAAACGTCCAATGATTCATTGTTGAACATATGTGTGATCGGTGGGAATGAGAACTGACTATTTTGGAAATGCTGGTTCGCGCTTGCGTTTGTTTTCGCAAAATGTCGCGGTAAGCAAGAGTCGCCACCGTCTTTTATTTTATCCAACAAGGAAAGGACAAAAGCACAGAAAAAAAATTCTTTTTTGAGATATTTCTCGGGTTCGGGAGGTAGATTATAGAAAGGGAAGGTGTTAGCACCCTTTCTATCCGTGGTTATCCACGGGCTCTTAGGTACTTGCTCATTGTGTTTTCAAAAGTTTGCTTTTCTTTGTGTTTGTGGGTTTGAAAAGAGTTTTTATTTTGAAGAGAGTGTGAGTGCGAAAAGTTTTGTTTTGTTTTAAAAAGAGAGCAAGTACTTAAGAACCATCTACCTACTCGAAAAAGGAATTAATCTGTACAAATGTCCTTTAGACAATGCTATCCCACTATTGAGGAGTAGGTAGCATCATCATTGGAGTTTGCGGGTCAATTCGATTAAGGGACGTGTGGTCACTAAAGCAATGTTAGGACGCCTTAGTGGTAACTCTAATGTCTTAGATCATTTTTTCCGAGGCAACCGTTTCGAGGCAACTTATGATCTTTGGACAAAAGGGCGACCTCTAAAACTTCCTATACTCAATGACCACGTTCGAGGCAACCAAGTGAGGTGTACCCTAAGAGTGGCATGTGCGAGTGTGTTATTTCGGTTAATTTATCTTTATACATGTCATGGGTGAGCTATATTGATTTTAGGTTAAAGATTGATCTTGTCATGCATTGCCTATTTATCAAACATCTAACAGTTAATATTGTGCGAAAATTAAATCGCGGGAAATTAAATCTAAACTATTACAAGGCGTCGGGTATTTACATCGCCAAAAACCAACCCTTTAATTTAAAATTGTGGAAAGTAAAAGAAAGCGATAAATGAATTAAAGTCCTAATTAAAAGCTATTACAAACTGGAAGCAATTAAATATTGGAAATATAGATCGCGTGCGAGAAAATTAAATCGGCGCATTTTTTAGGGTTTTGACCCTTTTTGAAAGAAAGCATATTATTTTTGAAATTATGGAATTAAATTAAACGAACAATTAAATTAAATTAAATAATAAAAATATTTTTGGGTTTTTTATATTTAAGGAAATAAAATAAAAGTGATTAAAATTATTAAAAACCTAATTCTACATTAATTTTAATTTATTGCAAAATATCAAAATTGTCCCTAATTAAAAACTAAATTAATTGATTAATGTTTATTTAAAAAAATAAAGTGATGAAATTAAATTTAATAAATAAAAATAATATTTTTTATGTTTTCTGATTTTATTAAGAAAAAATATTAATTATTTGGGTTAGTAATTAATTAAGAATAATAAAAATAAAACAAGTAAATGAATAAAATATTAAAAGAAAAGAAATAACCAAGGGGGGTACTGAGCCCAATCTGGGGATGGAATCAGCATTTCAGAGGCCCAATATGTCCAAGCCTGCCTTGACTTTTCCCATCCAGTGTGCGCTTGTTGACTTGAGTATATGGTAGACCCTCATTCCTATCCACTAGATCTGGCCTAGAGGCCATCTGGCAGGTTGATATTTGCAAGCGTATGGTGGATCACCCTTTGGATATCACATAGAATCACCTGAAGAAAAATCAAATAAATGTTTTGGGGGACCTGAGATTCGAACCCAGGTCCTAAGGGGTAATCCACTAACATGCTTACCATCTCTACCAGCGCTCCTGTTTGTTATTATAGTGGACAAATAATATTATAAGTGAAAAGCCAATAATATATTGGAAAATATAAAAAAGCGCTAAATATTTGAACGAGCCAATGAAGAAGAGACACGTCTTCATCTTCTTCAACGAAGACTGTATTTTTTCCTGCGGATTTTATTCCGCATCAAAATCCATGGCTCAATTCTAGAATGGATTCCAGGCCCTATAAACACAAACCAAGAACACCAACGTGTTCGTCTCTCCTCCCTGAGCATCCCTGTACCAATTATTTGTCCTAGTTTTGCCTGCATAGCAAACGCCTAAAAACCAAGAAAAGAAACTCTAGGTTCGGGCATTACAATACAGGCTATGAAAAAAAAATTGAACAATGCAGAATGCTTAGAAATTATGCAAGGATCAAGAATATATCAATATTTTGGCAAAAAGACGCAAGAATCCAAAGTTATGAATTCGTGCACAAAGCTATGTTCAGGATGACTTACAGCGTGATTCAAGTGGCTTCAGAGCGTGTGAATGGTTGCAAACGCTTCAGTGGGTATCAGGCAAGACGATAGTGTTGAGCTTTTGCCTTGGATTTGCCTCTAAACAAGATTTCGATCTCCAACTTTTCAAGGTTTTTTTCAGTTTTGGTTTGGCCGTTTCTGCAGTGCTTAGGTCGTCTTCTTGATATGTCTGGCTTGTGTGTGTATATGGGATTGCATTAGGTCAAGAATTGGGCTTTAATCCATGTGCATTGAAGATTTTGAGATATGATTTGGTCACCATTGATATAGTTTCCATAATTGTACCAAATCTGACTTTTTGTGCATAATAAGGCTTGATTCGGATTTGATTTGGTTCATGATGATAATTGAAGTCTATACCAATCACAAAGATATCATTCTATCAATTTTTGGATTTTATTTGAATTAATATTGATTTAAAATGAATTAATTCAATAAAAATTAAATAAAATAGAAAAATTAATGAATGGATATGAAATTGAAGACAAGACACGTGTGTGGTGTGATAAGACCAAATCAAGTGGAAAAAAGTAGGCCCTTTTGTCAAAAATTGGAGTTTTGAGGATAGTTGACTTTTGGCAATTTTGGAAAAATGCCCAACTTCAACAATGCATAACTTCTTCAATTTTGAACTTTTGGAAGTGTTCTTGGACTTTTTAGAAACCTTGAGATGTTCTCTAACCAACGCCTTTGGTCTCATCTCATTTTGATATTCCATTCTCAAGTTATAAGCTTTGGAAAAAAAGGTCTTTTGTTGACTTTCAAAAATTACCTATAATGTCCAAATTTATAACTTTTTGTGAGAGAATTTCTTGATATTGGGGTGTGAAGATGGATTGTAGGAAATTGCAGCCTCTTAAAAATGAGCTTTGTATGGGTCATTTCTCATAAAGTATGAGAAAGTTATGCTTGGTCAAAGTTGAGTTGACTTTTCCTACAAAATCCTAATTTAACAACTTTTGAATCTTGATGAACCTTGAGAAATCCTTGATGAATCATGATAAAACCTTGATCAAATGATGAATTATCCTTCAAAATGAGAATGTTGACAAAAAATCTTGAGGTTTGACTATTTATAGGTCACAGTTGTCTTTTGCCCTAGCATAGTCGATTTTTGGACCTCTTGAGCAATTGACTGACCAAACTTCCTCTACAAGGCTTGAAATTTGACATGGATGAACTTAAGAACATATTAGGACATTGGGAAGCACTTTAGGTCATTTGTATGTAAGGACCTTGATGCAACACAAAACCCTAGTTTTGAATTGACTGCCTTAGGAGGTGATTTGACTGTCCAACTCTTGAGCCATCTTGAACAACTTGGAGATGATTCTTGACATGTATTGAGAAATATGGGAGGGAAAATTTTGGGGTAAAACAATTGCCCCTGTTCAATCTTCTTAAACTTTAGGATATAGATTGGCGTTCGGGCCTTTTGTGATCCGAAGGTGGAAGGTGATTGAACACTAGAGTGCCCAGAAATTTGCACTCGCATGAAGTAGTATCAGCATTATGATGTCGGGAATGGGCTTACAAATGCCATTTGGATATTGTTGGTAGGTGGTTTTGTCTTCGCTGATGGGTTGTCTCTTTTGACGGGTTGTCTCCATTGACAGGTTGTCTCCATTGACGGGTTGTCTCTATTGACGGGTTGTCTCCATTGACGGGTTGTCTCCATTGACGGGTTGTCTCTTTTGACGGGTTGTCTCCATTGACAGGTTGTCTCTATTGACGGGTTGTCTCTATTGACGGGTTGTCTCCATTGACGGGTTGTCTCCATTGACGGGTTGTCTCCATTGACAGGTTGTCTCCATTGACGGGTTGTCTCCATTGACAGGTTGTCTCCATTGACAGGTTGTCTCTATTGACAGGTTGTCTCCATTGACAGTTTGTCTCCATTGACAGGTTGTCTCCATTGACAGGTTGTCTCCATTGACAGGTTGTCTCCATTGACAGGTTGTCTCTATTGACAGGTTGTCTCCATTGACAGGTTGTCTCCATTGACGGGTTATCTCCATTGACGAGTTGTCTCCATTGATGGGTTGTCTCCATTGACGGGTTATCTCCATTGACAGGTTGTCTCCATTGACAGGTTGTCTCCATTGACAGGTTGTCTCTATTGATAGGTTGTCTCCATTGACAGGTTATCTCCATTGACAGGTTGTCTCTATTAACAGGTTGTCTCCATTGATAGGTTGTCTCTATTGACGGGTTGTCTCCATTGACGGGTTGTCTCCATTGACGGGTTGTCTCCATTGACGGGTTGTCTCCATTGACAGGTTGAGAGTTTAACTGCATCCTTACTGAAAGATAAAGGTCAGTCATATGCAATGCATGATATGGATCAAGCAATGATGTTCTCAACATAAATGAGATTGTATGGTATGATGCGTATATGCATGTATCATGATGTATGAAAATGTGATGTTTTAGCTGGGGAAAATAAATCCCGGAGCTGCTGGAGAATAGAGTTGGATTCTTCGTTTCCGCTAGGGATAATGAACGAAGATGATAAACTTGCGGAAGAGTATAACTCCGTTGGGGAATAACTGATGAGAAGATTACTCCTAGGGGAATTACTCTGTGGGGAAAAGATGTTCTGCTGAGGATTTTAACGATAAACTCCGTTGGGGATTCCGTTGATAAGCTCTGTTGGGGATTTTAATGATGAACTCCATTGGGGATGGATTACCGTTGCTGGTGATATTGAATATGTTGAGGATTGAATTCCTGATTGTGAAAGGACATAACTTCACTGGGGGATGATCTTTCAGCTGCAACTTGCCGGGGATAAACCTGTTAGACTCTTATGGGGATAACCCTCTGAATTTGGCTGGGGATGATCTATTTATGCTCTGCAGGGGATAAGCTTCCAGAGTTTACTGGGGATGATGATTCAACTCCGTTGGGGAAGCTTTTTAGATTGTGCTGGGAAAATTGACTCCACTAGGGTATCTTATATTCTACCGGGGAACATTCTTATACTCTTTTGAGGAATATTAAGACTGTCGGGGATACTCTAATACTTGCTGAGGAATATCTTTATACTCTGCTGAGGAATATTAAGACCTTCTGTGAATACCAAGCCTTTTTAGGGTTGATGGTAGACTAACTCTGCTTGGGGAGAGTATTGCTGATTTGTTCATAGTTGCAGGTCTCAGCTGGGAGAGCTACCATTACTGCCTTATTATGCGAGGAGTGAAGGTATCTTAGCCATATTCTTCAGTTGAATGTACCTTGGTACCTGGTGGACAGAGCAACTTGTACGGTTTGGACAATTCTTATTTGCCCCTGTTTCTATTATTACCAGTAATTCATCTTTCGTTTCGCATGTAAATATTTTTGATCAGCAATTAATGTCAAATGCATATATAAAAAATGAACATTGGACGTTCTTTGCAAAACAAAACAGATAAAGGAAAAACAGCTTGAAATTTTATGAAAATGAATTTGTATTGATTTTGAAGTTTGGTCTGAAAAATAGGCGTTTTTGTACAAGAGGTTGACGTCCTAGTAAGAGAACGCCGCCGAAAAAATAGAATTTATACAATTCGGGAAAAGGAAACAAAACAGCTATGTGAATAATCCCACTGGGTTCCCATTCTGCTATTGCCTTTATATCTTCAAGCATCTCATCACTTTGCTGCTTAGTTGAAGATGAATCTGATTGATTAGTGTCGTCCGAGCTTGATAGTCGATACCGAAGTCTGGATGCGAGGTGATCCAATGAGACATAGTGTTACGCTTTGATCCCTAACTTTTGCCTGGACTGCCCTTTCGGGTTTTCAGTCCATCGGGATACCCAATTTTGCCCAAGCCGCCTTTTCAGGTTTTCGACTTGCCGGGTGTACAAATGTTTTATTTTCATCCCTTATTTTTGCCCGAACCCTTTTGGTTCGCCGGGAAGCCCTTATTTTTTCCTAGGCCAGTCAACCTAGTGGGTCTTTGATTATGTATAATATCTTTTTACTATGTCTGCATTGACGGGGTGAGGAAAGTCGTCACCATCCATGATGGTTTGAATCATAGCTCCTCCTGAGAAAATGTTCTTAACCATAAATGGCCCTTCATAAGTAGGGGTCCATTTGCCCCTGGGATCCCCTTGAGGTAGGATAATGCGCTTGATTACCAGATCCCCAACTTGATACTCTTGTCGTCTAACTTTCTTGTTAAATGCCTTGATCATCCGTTTTTGATACGTCTGACCATGACAAACAACAGTAAGTCTCTTTTTGTCAATTAGGTTCAGTTGATCAAGTCGGGTCTGAATCCAGTCATCTTCGCTCAAACTTGCATCCTTCATGATTCGAAGAGAGGGTATCTGAACTTCAATAGGAAAGACTTCCTCCTTGCCATAAACCAAGGAATAAGGTGTTGCCCCTGTTGACGTCTGTGCTGAGGTACGATACCCATGAAGAGCAAATGGTAACATCTCGTGCCAGTCTTTGTATGTCACTGTCATCTTCTGCACAATCTTCTTAATGTTCTTATTTTCCGCTTCGACGGCCCCATTCATATTCGGCCGGTAAGGAGAAGAGTTATAATGTTGTATCTTGAATTGTTCGCAGAGCTCAGTGATCATCTTGTTGTTGAGATTGGTGCCATTGTCCGTAATGATCCTCTCTGGTACACCGTATCGACAGATCAGATTATGCCGAATGAACCGTGCCACGACGTTCTTGGTTACAGTAGAAAAGGAAGCTGCTTCAACCCACTTCGTAAAATAATTAATTGCTACCAGGATGAAACGACGCCTGTTGGATGCCGTAGGTCTGATCTCGCCGATCATATCAATTCCCCACATTGCAAAAGGCCAAGGTGCTGTTAAAACATTCAGAGGAACTGGAGGTATGTGCACCTTATCAGCATAGACCTGGCACTTGTGACATGTCCGAGAATGTTGATAACAATCGGCTTCCATTGTGGACCAGTAATATCCTGCCCAGAGGATTTTCTTTGCCATGGTATGTCCACTGGAATGAGTTCCAAAAGTACCTTCATGCAGCTCTGCCATGATCCTTTCTGCTTCAATCTTATCCACACAACGCAGTAGGGTCGAATCATGGTTACGCTTGTAAAGAATGCCATTGTTGATGAAAAACTTCGCCGCGAACCTCCTCAGGAACTTCTTGTCATTAACAGATGCACCCTCGGGGTATTCTTGAGCTTCAAGATACCTCTTCACCTCATGATACCAGGGCTTTCCTGTTACTTCTTCAGTCTCAAGATCACAATAATGTGCAGGTTCGTCCAATCTTTCAATGACAATCCGGGGAGCCTCGTTGTCCCAATTGACTTTGAACATAGAATACATCGTAGCCAGCACGTCCGCCAACTGATTCTCCTCTCTAGGGAAGTGTTCAAAGGTTATCTCATTGAAATGGGGAAGCAATGTCAACACGTACTCCTTGTAAGGAATAAGATTTGGGTGTTTCGTATCCCACTCGCCTTTGATCTGACTGATCACGAGAGCGGAATCTCCGAAGACACTTAGAAACTTAATCCTTAGGTCAATTGCTGCTCGAAGACCCATAATGCATGCTTCATACTCCGCCATGTTGTTGGTGCAGTTGAAACATAGTCGGGCGGTAAACGGAGTATGAGAGCCTTTAGGAGATATGATCACAGCGCCAATGCCATTACCCAAAGCGTTCAAAGCTCCATCAAAGTACATAGACCATCGGGATCCTTCCTCAGGTCCTTCATCCGGTCCAGGTGTCTCACAGTCAGTTATCAACATGATATTCTCATCCGGGAATTCAAAGTTCATAGACTGGTAATCATCCACTGCCTGATGTGCCAAATGGTCTGCCAATACACTTGCCTTAATTTCCTTTTGGGTCATATACTGGATGTCATACTCAGTCAATATCATCTACCATCTTGCAATTCTCCCAGACAAGGCAGGCTTTTCGAAGATATACTTGATTGGATCCATCTTTGATATCAACAGAGTAGTGTGAGTCAACATATACTGTCTCAGCCGGCGAGCAGCCCATGCCAAAGTGCAACAAGTTTTCTCGAGCAGTGAGTATCGGGTCTCACAGTTGGTAAAACTTTTTGCTAAGGTAGTAAATTGCATGCTCTTTTTGGCCAGACTCGTCATGCTGCCCCAGCACACACCCCATTGAGTTATCGAGCACTGTCAAGTATAAGATCAAAGGTCTCCCTTCAACTGGTGGCATCAGGATGGATGGCTCTTGGAGATACTCTTTGATCCTCTCGAAAGCGGCCTGTCATTCATCATTCCAATGTACCACTTGATCTTTCTTCAGTAGCTTGAAGATTGGCTCACAAGTAGCAGTTAGGTGCGAGATGAATCGGGCAATGTAGTTCAGTCGTCCCAGAAAGCCTCTGACTTCTTTCTCTGTTCTGGGAGATGGCATCTCCTGTATGGCTTTCACTTTTGCAGGGTCAACTTGAATACCTTTGTCACTTGCCACGAAACCTAGCAGTTTTCCAGATCTCATCCCGAAGGTGCACTTGTTCGGGTTCAACCTCAACTTGTACAACTTCAACCTGTTAAACAGCTTCTGCAGATGGTCAAGGTGTTTCTCCTTAGTCTGGGACCTTGCAATCATATCATCAACGTATACTTCAATCTCATGATGGATCATGTCATGAAACAAAGCAACCATGGCACGCTGATATGTTGCCCCATCATTCTTCAACCCAAAAGGCATGACCTTGTAGCAAAAGGTACCCCACTGAGTAACAAAGGTCGTCTTCTCCATGTCTTCGGGAACCATTTTTATCTGATTATAACCGGAGAAACCATCCATAAAGGAGAATACCTTGTGCTGAGCAGTATTGTCAACCAGAACATCGATGTGAGGTAGAGGGAAGTCATCCTTAGGGCTCGCCCTGTTCAAATCCCTGTAATCAACACAGATTCGGACCTTACCATCTGTCTTCGGCACAAGAACCACATTGGCCACCCATTGAGGGTAAGAAGTAACTGCTAGAAAACCGGCGTCAAACTGTTTCATAACTTCAACCTTGATTTTCTCAGACATTTCTGGGCGCATTCGGAGAACCTTCTGTTTTACTGGAGGACAGTCTTCCTTGGTAGGCAGGCGATGAACCACAATGTCAGTATCCAAACCAGGCATATCTTCATAAGACCAGGCAAATATTTCAATGTAGTCACGCAGCATCTGAATCAACCGTTGCTTCACACTAAGCTCTAGATTTGCACCAACCTTGACCTCCTTCTTGTTTGTCTCTGTACCCATATTCACTGATTCTACCGGCTCTTCATGTGGCTGAATAGCCCTCTCTTCCTGGAGTAGCAGTCTTGCAAGTTCACCAGGCACTTCGCAACCATCTTCACCCTCGTCTTTGGCTAAGTTGATCGTATTTTCGAAGTCATAACTGGCAGTAGCAGAGTCATTACCAGTGAGATCCAGAGTGGATGTGGACCTGTATATGTGAGTGTGTGTAAAATAGTTGTTTTGCAATATATAATAAAGAAAAACAAGGAGCGCAAAATTTGAAATTCAAAAAACGTCCAATGCTTTTATTAATGATACATGGAGATGACACACAAAAGCCCTCACAAATGAAGCCACGATGCCCCGGGTAAGACACTGGCCATAAAGTTTAAGACATTGTCTATTACAAATTCAAAACAAAAGTTTCATTACTGAGTAACAAAAGTAATAGGGATGAAGTCCTTTGTTATCCAGTTACTCGGTCCACCGTCAGTCGTAGGATGGATCCAACTATCGAATTCAGACTCTTCCACATCATCTTCAATGGCATTCACTCCCAAGTTGCTGATGAACACAGGCGGTCTTCCGATCCTTGCACTTCGAACATCCCTTTGAGCTTCTGCAGTGAAACCCAAACCAAACTTGTTAGTCTTCTGTGTAAAATCAGGGAGTCGGCCCCAATTTTCACACTCACCCTTCTCAATAATAGCCCGGGCATCTTTTAAGGAAGCCATCTTCATAGGAGAATCCTCAACCACAGTCTCAGCTGATGCCAGTGTCTGGGGAACCTCTTCAAAGTGCTGAAATGGGGTCTCAATGAACTCCCCATCCATTTCTACATATCGGAACGAGTTGAGGTGGCTGACCATATACTCTTCCTCCCCTTGTACTGTCACAATCTTCCCTTTGACCGGGTACTTTAACTTCTGGTGGAGCGTTGAGGTTACGGCCCCAGCTTTGTGGATCCATGGACGACCCAACAAACAAGAATAAGATGGTCGAATGTCCATCACATAGAATGTAGAGTTGAAGACCTGCGAACCAACCTTGATCGGGATATCAACCTCTCCATGCACCATCCTTTTAGACCCATCAAAGGCCTTGACAACAATGTTGCTTGGCTTTAACTCCAACACTTCACAATCCAACCGGTCTAGAGCCTTTTTTGGCAATACGTTCAATGAGGAACCAATATCAACCAATACATGTGCAAGAGTAGTGCCCCTGCATTCAATAGAGACATGCAGAGCATCGTTATGATTTTTCCCTTTGGCCGTCAAGTCGGCGTCCGAGAAACCCAACCCATTATCAGCAGTCAAATTAGCCACACAATCTGTAAACTGATCAGCTGATGTCTCTTGTGGCACGTGGGCAGTTTTCAAAAAGGTAATCAGAGCCTTCGCATGGGCCTCTGAGCACAACAACAATGACAACATAGAAATCTTGGATGGGGTTTCCCCCAGCTGCCCAACTACATTATAATTACTCTTCTTAATAATCTTCAGAATCTCTTTCATCTCCTGTTTGGAAGCTTTAACAGTAATTGTCTTCGGTGCCTCTGTCTGGGCAGGCATATCAGCGGTGATCCCTTTGCCCCGAGCGTCAGATGACTCGGCGACAGGGGTACGAATAGGAACTTGATCAGGAATGGCAGTAGGTACACTTGCAGGTGTAATAACAATAGGTCTTCGGGATGTTGGTGGAGCAATATCAGGTGAGAAAAGTCTTCCGCTGCTGGTGACTTTAGCAGGTCCAGTAATGTTGCTGACGCCAGTATCAACATCCAACTCTTGCTTAACTCCATGAAAATAAACATCAGCCCCATAGTGCCAAGGGACAACTTTATCAGAGGTATAGGGGATGGGCCCCGGAACAGTGATAATCACAGGTGCGATCTTCGGAACAGATGTAATTCTAACAGGCTTCCTCGAGGGAGCCTTGGAAGAATTGTCGAAAATGGTAATGATGGCAACTTCTTCAGAATGAATGGATGGAACGACAGTCTTCTCAAATAGGATCTCTTTACTATCCATCAATTTTTGGATACCTGACTTCAAGAATGGGCAACCAGTAGGTAAAATAGAACACATATGGCAACCTTCGTTGCAGCCCGGAATAAACCGGCTAGCAAAAGGTTCTTCTTCACATTCAACATAGGGGTAACAATTTCATCCACAGAAATCACAAACAAGTCTTCTTCTAGAGCATTTACTCCATGCCTGGGCATGTGAGCAGTCACAACATTAGGCCTCTCGGGCGCCTCGAACTCAATCTCCTTCACATCAATTAAGTCTTGTATCTTATTTTTCAGACTCCAACAATCATCTGTATTATGCCCCGGGCTATCAGAGTGATAAGCACAACGGGCGTTAGGGTTATACCTTGGTGATGTTGTATTTGAATTTTTGGGGCTTCCCTTAGAGTCACCAGATTAGTCTTCAGCAATTGTGGCAGAATCTGAGATAAGGTCATGCTGAGACGAGTGAATTTCCTCTTAGGTCTTTCGTCCTTTTGTTGATTGTTGTACTGAGGAGCACCAACAGGTTTTGAAATAACAACCACATTGACAGCTTAGAGCTGTTCAGGTCTATTCTGTCTTCTTGCACTGTAGACAGCACTGGACTCTTTCTTAAACGGCTTCTTCTCGGTGCTTGATGAAGCACCCTTCTGTATCTTACCAGCCCTAATACCAGCCTCAATCCTTTTGTAACACCCCAGTTTCAATTATTTGATTTATTTAATTGGGAAATTTATTTTATTAGAATTAATAAAATAAAAAGAATTATTTATTTTGGAATATTTGAAGAAAATAAAAGAAATAAGAAATATTGGGTTTTTAAGTTATTGGGCTTGGATGTTGTTAGAAAAGAGTGGGGGTGCAAAAGAAATAGGGATATGTTTTGGAACTCAAGTTATTTTTCTCATTATTCACGATAACACAGTTTTTGGGAAAATTTGGGGAAATAGAGCTCTGAAGGTGAGAAGAACGAAGAACATCGCTCAAGAACTCAAGCTGCAATTTGATAAGGTAAGGGGGGCTACTACTCGATTTACTTTTGCTTATGGGTTTATGTACGGTTGATTTGGATAATCGTAGGGAGAAACCCCAATTGTTAGATGTTATTAGGAATCGATACCCTCAGGATTGAACCGTGTTAGAAAAGGGTTAGGTTCCCAATTTTATGAATCGATTAGGGATTTTAGATTCCAAATGATGGATTGGGAGTATGTTTATATGATCGTGAGTTTACCTTGGATGTTCTAGAGATAACCTCAATGTTATCAGATTCCCCTAAAAGGACGAATAATCACCTTTAAGGTTACCATGATGATTGTTGGTAATTAGGAATTTGATGTGTTGTTTTGAGTCATACAAAATCGATGTTGTTATGTACCGAAAGGCACGTTTTGGCCGGTATTTTTCGTGTCTGGCGGCTGTTCTGAGCTGCTGCAGGTACCGGAAATTTTGGGTTCGCACTCATCAACACGGGCGCGTTGATTAACGCGGGCACCCGTGTTGATTCACTGTAATGCTGATAAAAATGTGTTTTCTGGCCACAATTCAACACGGGCGTGTTGATTAACACGGGCACCCGTGTTGATTCACTGTGTTGGCATAAAAATGTGTTTTCTGGGCACATTTCAACACGGGCAATGTTGATTTACACGGGCGCCCGTGTTGATGCTGCTGTGTTGGTTTTCTGAATTTTGTTTTCTGTGCTTTATTGTGGATTTTATTGTCATGCTTTTGGATAGTGTTATCAAGCATGAAATATGATATAACTTGATATGATTGATGTTTAAATAGTATGCTGAGTGATTACATGCTATCCATATCCTGTTATGATTGATGTTGTTGATGTTGCATGATATGTCGATTGATGTTAATAGTATGCTGAGTGTTACATACTTTACATATCATGTTGCATTTGTTAATTTCCATTGTGTGGAATTAACATGGTGGCCAATATACGTGTCTGCGATTTAATGGAACGTTGAGGTGGTAGCCGTGTCCGCGATATAATGGAACGGTGAGTTATCCGTTACCCGAGATTTAATGGGGCGGTAAAATGGTACCACATGCATGGGTGTGTTGCATTACATTGAATATGACATGAATGGATGGTTTTTCCAATGTTGTATTTGATTGATTGTATGCATGTATTGATACTAAATTGTTAACGATGTTTGATGTTAATAGTAAGCATGAAAAGTATGATATTATGAATATATGAATTGTAAAGGTTTTTGTAATCTATAAAACATGCTAATTGTTGGGTGATGCTTATGGTTTCCTGAATTGATTGTTATGAACGTATAATCAAATGTATAGTTGAGATGCTCACCCTTACTGTTGAATATTTCAGATTGAGGAGCTTCGTTCAGGTGCTTGGCGAAGGCTTGTCGTTTTTAGTTTAATTCCGTTTTAGTATTGTCCGGGTCATGCTCTGATAGTTGTAACTCCGGGAACGTTTGTTTGTCGAGCTGCTTTAGTCAGACTCGTTTATTTCCTTATATTTGTTATAATATGATGTTGACATTTTTCCAGGTGTTAATCCCTGATGATTTTGAAAATATTATAACATTGGTTTTATTAATTAAATTATTCCGCTGTGTAAACATGTATGAGTTACTACTATGATTATGCATGACAGGAACTTGTTTTTGTAAAAAGAGAATTGTGACATCCTCGTTGATACATGTACTCTGAAATTATAATTTTAATTATTCGCGAAAATTTATTCGGGGTTTTTAGAGGGTGTTACAATAGTGGTATCAGAGCATGGTCGGTCTGTCCGACCAAGTTGTTATGTCAGTGTCATTACCCTTGGTACGCAATAAGTGTTTGAAAACACTGTTGGTACTTCTTTGTTTTGGATCACTTGATTGCAGGGATAAGATTGCGATAAGTGGGGGAGAAGTTGGTACTTCTCCATGGTGCTTCTGGATGCTAAGTAATGGCTCGACGTGAGGAAAATGGTAAGAGTATGAGCATGGTATAGACTGCATTGTTCATAGTCCTGAAGAGGATTCAGAGGTAAGAGCATTACTTAGGTGGAATTTATCTCATGGATTTGTGCATCAGTTGTATGCAGTGCTAATGAAGTCATTAAAGATGGGTTTTTACATTCATTATGTCTTCGGTTGTCTATTGACAAATTGAGGGACTGATCGACCTTAATCTGTTGTTGATAGCAAATAGGAGCATAGTGGATGTGATAGACATGTCTTGCTAGTTTTGTTAGTATGTGTATGAACTTGGTAGAGCGAAGCCAATTGCTTTAAGATGGATATGAGAAGTTGATACGGATTCTGATATCTGAAAAGAATACCAATTAAAGGTCTCGATGTATTGATCAAATTGAGATGGTTCGATAAGAAGAACGGTCAAGTGAAGTTGGAAAGTACTTCTCTAGAAAGTGAAGGTGTAGCGACAGATAGTGTTGTATTAGTGGTTTATGAATTCCTAGTGACACTCTGAAGCTAGCAGTAGTTCTGTAAGTGTGAACTAAGGTCCAACAAGAGTACACGATGATATATTGAGAATGTGGAGTACTTGTGGAATTATGAAGTCTACCTTCGTGTTAAACTGGATTGGTTGGTATTAGTTGGACTTGGTTGTTTTGTGAATCTCGTGGGCTAAGAGTGTGATGGATATGCTTCCCTGTAGCGGAGGTTCGAGAAGGAAGATTGGTTTTCCATGATTGGAAGTGAGAACTTGTATGGATTCTTGATGCCATGGTTGTGGTGATGATGAAACATGAATGGGTATTAGTTAGGATGAAATAAGAACCACGAAATGTGGGTTTTGGTGGAAACCCCATTTGTACCCTATTTTGCAAAACCATAGAAATGAGGAAATGATGGCATGAGATGAATGAAATTGATTGGTGTTTTGATGTGGTATTGATCCTATTGTATGCCTTAGATCATTGCTATATGATAGGAATTCGATTTAGATGGTTTTAGGATGTTTGGGGATGTTTAGGAATGGGTTGGGGTGATTTTGGGAAGCATAAAAACGTGAAATATGGTGTTGCAGAGTCATCAACACGGGCCGTGTTGATGCACACGGGCACCCGTGTTGATCTTCTGTGTTGATGCTCGAGTAGGTTTTTCCCAAAAATCGCTTCGGTCATAACTTTTGAACCGTGACTCCGATTTAGGCGCCGTTTGATGCGTTGGAAAGCTATTGAAATTTTCTATATGATTATGAGGAATTAAGTAGCTTTAAGAGCTTATTTTAATAAGTGATTATTGGAGAAGAAGTTTATTCGTCCAAGTGTTTCGCCTTGGGGTGCTCTGGTATTGTTGGTTAAGAAGGAAGAAGGTTCTATGAGACTGTGTGTTGATTACAGGCAATTGAACAAGGTAACCATTAAGAATAGGTATCCATTACCGAGGATTGATGATTTAATGGATCAGCTAATTGGAGCCAGTGTATTCAGTAAGATTGACTTGAGATCTGGATATCATCAGATTCGTGTGAAAGCGGAAGATATTCAAAAGACTGCTTTTCGAACGAGGTATGGGCATTATGAATATTCTGTTATGCCGTTCGGAGTTACTAATGCACCTGGTGTTTTCATGGAATATATGAACAGGATTTTTCATCCGTATCTGGATAAGTTTGTTGTGGTTTTTTATTGATGACATCCTGATTTATTCCAAGAATGACGAAGAGCATGGTTTATTGTGATGCATCTTGTTGTACCCCCAAATTTGCCCTCCCATATTCTCCAAGAAAACTGCCAAGCCAAGCTGCAAAATTCCCCAAGGGTTGTACAGTCAAAGATCTCCCATACAGTCAAAACTAGGGTTTGTGTACTGATCAAGAAAATGAAGTTTTCAAAGGCCCAATCAAGTCTCATATGCCTACAAATATGGTCAAGCATCCTCATATCAAGTTTCAAGACATTCAGCTCAAAATTGCACAGTCAAAAACCCTAATTGCACTACAGTCAACTGTAGGGGCAAAATGGTCATTTGACAGTCAAAAGTTCAAATTTTTGGTCAACATATCATTTTGAAGCCACAAACATCATTTGATCAATGCTTGATCATGATTCTCAAAGTTTGGCTCAGAAATCATCAAGATGCAAAAGTTTCCTTATTTGGACAGTTGAAAAAGTCAACTGAAATTGACCAGGGCATAACTTTCACATGGATTATCAGAAAAATTTCATCCAAAGCTCATTTTGAAGAGAAAGACATTTACTACAACTCATCTTCATACTTCAAGTCCAAGAAATGCTCTCACAAAAAGTTATCAATTTCAACATCATAGGTCATTTTCAAAAGTCAACAAAAAGGGACTTTAAGTCAAAGGCCATAACTTGAGATTGGTAAATCAAAATGACATGGGACCAAAGGAATTGGTTAAAGGACTCAAAGACCTTTCCAAAATGTCCAAGAACATGAGAAAAGCTTAAAAATTGAGCAAGTTATGCCTTGTGGAAGTTGGGAAATTTTTGGATATTTTGAAAAGTCAACACTACTTCAAATGACCTAAAATTGCTAATGGGCCCATTTTTCTTCCATGATTCATCATCCATGACATATGCACGACTACTTGGCCCAAAGGGAAGTCTTATTTCATTTTTTATTTATTTATTTGGATTTTTATTAATAATAATTCATTTAAATTAAAATAAATACATGAAAAATGCTAACCTAAGTTTTTTCAATCTTTTTGTGCACATTATATAATCAATATTTCGTGCATATGCAAATTAGGAAAGATTTGGATTGATTGGCATGATTGAGAACAAAGAACACTTGAAAAAGATATGAAAAAGATCTTAAGAAATCAAATATTCAAAACCATGATTACAAGAGATTTGATTGAATTTTTTGACCTAATTGACTCAGTACAAATGCCTGATCATAAACCTAATCATGATAGAGAGAAAGCTGCGCAGAAGAACTAAGAACAAACTTGGAAAATTGTCAAAAAAAGTCAAAACTGTAAACACCTCTACAGGTCGATTCAAAGCACAAAACTTGTTTCAATAGCTTCCTCAAGGTTCCCTGAACACATTCCAATCAAAAACATCCATTCAAACTCCAAGAACTGGTATATTGAGCCGGAACTGCATCAAGAAAAATTCACAATCGTGCATCATGATTCACGCATCCTTTGCATTTTTTATTCATTGATTCATGTTCATTATGAGATTCTAAAGCTAACCGTTATGTTTAATTGAATTATTATGCTGTATACGAGATTTCGCCATGTTTGATTTCTAGGGTTTGCAGAGTTCTAAATTAGGGATTTCAAAACAAGACAAAATTGGAACCCATGAGTCATACCATTCGCTTCAGCGTACTCAGGCGATTCCAAACCAACCCTCGCGCTCAATTTATGAGTGCCTGAGGGCTAATCGCTATTTTTCAATAGCTGGCCTAAGAAAACGCCATAAAAACCGTTGCTTTTGTTTTTGTATTACAGGGATGAGGAAGAAGATGGAGTCGTGGCATAAGCTGGTTGGTCTGTTTGAAAATTGGCGCGCGGACCCACTAACGTTTTGCTTTTCTTTTATATTATTTATTTGTTACTAATATATCAAACGCGTTGTAGTGGCTCAGCTGGCAAAGTGCAGTGTTGTTAACCCTCATGACCTGGGTTCAAGTCCCAGGTCTACATATTTCCATATTATTTTTCCATAGCAATTCCCATGCGCTTCAAGGCTGCTGGAGCATCATATTCCTTCATCATCTATCCATCCACGCGTCCATCAGAAGCAATCCAAGGGTGCAAAATTGATGAGCACCATAAACCCTGGTCAAAGTGCTAACACGCTACTCAAAAAAGTCAATGGACCTGAAGCTTGTTGGGCCAGGATTCTTGGATCTATACCTCCATATTGGGGCCTGAACCCCCCCTGGTTTGCAATTCTTTATATTTTTTCTTGTGTTTTATTTTTAATCATTTTTTTTATTTCTCTTGATTATTATTTATTTATTTAATTAATTATTTTTACAAAATATAAAACACATAAAAATCAGAAAAGACAAAAAATATAATAAATATTTTATTTTAATTTTTCTTGTAAATAAATGCATGGAAATTAATTAGTTTAAAATAGGTTTGCAATTTTAATTCTTTTAATAACAAAAATACAAAAAAACATAGAATTAGGTTTAATAATGTTTTTATCCCTTTTTAATTTTTATTTTTCACAATAATATTATTTATCTTATTTATTTTTATAATTAAATGTGCATGAAAATAACTTAGAATTAATTTAGGTTAAAACTTCAATATTTTTCTTAATAACTTAAAAAATAATTAGAATTAGGTTTAGCATTTTATTTTAATTTTAATTAATTCTCTTTTTTTATTTAAATCTTAAAATACTAAAAGTACCAAAAAAAAAACAAAAACAATTTCTTTTCTTAATTTGAATTTTAATTCCTTATTAATTTTAATTTTTACAAAAGGGTCCAATGCCTTCGTTTCGTTCGTAATCCTTATTTAATTCGTATATTTATTTTTATTCTTTACATTTATGTATCTCTCCCGAAGCCTTGTAATTGCTTCTCGCACTTTATTTTCTTTAATTGCTTTATTTTTTTGTCAAATCGGGTCCGGTTTAATTTTGGCGATGTGGACCCGCGCTATTTGTAATAGCTTTAGATTTACTTTTCCGCGAATATCTTAACTGTTAAACCAAGCATGAAAGAACGAATGACTAATTAAAAGCAAAACGTAGCTCACGATACAATGATCAAAGACAAATAAATACAAATGAAAACGACACACAAATCACACACCACCCCTAGGGTACGCCTCACTGTTGCCTTGCCCCGAAAGGTGATCGTCGAGTAGAGGATGTCTTAGTAAGTCCTCATGATCCGGGAACCTGGCATGAGGGTAGCTTCTAAGGTGTCTTCCCATTGCTCTGGTGATCACCATGTCCCGAACCTTCGAATTGACCCGAACACCTCCAACGGTGGTGCTACCTACCTCTCAATGGTGGGATGGCACTACTTTAAAGGACATCTACACAGACGAATTCCTTAGGGTAGGTAGACGACTCTAGATACTTGCTCTAATTTCAAAACAAATCAAAAAAATACTTTTCACACCGACACCTTTTCAAAAAAGCTTTCGAAAGCAACTTTTCAAACACTCTTGAGGACCGATACAAGAGTCGAACTGGAATTTTCAAAGAAACTTTTTAAAACCCACAGTTGAAAAGCAAGCAAACCAATTTTGAAAACACAAATGAGCAAGTATCTAAGAGCCCATGGATAACCATGGATAGAAAGGGTGCTAACACCTTCCCTTTCTATAACCTACCTCCCGAACCGAGAGCAATCTCTATAAGGAATTTTTCTGTGCTTTTGTCCTTTCCATTTGGAGAAAATAAAAGACGGTGGCGACTCTTGCTTCCGCGACATTTTGCGAACCAGCTTTAAACAGTCAGTTCCAGATCCACCGATCACAGAACTGGCGACTCTGCTGGGGACTAAACTTAAAGTGAGGTGTACCTTAGGGCTAGTTCATAACTGTGTTTTCACTTGTATTGATTTGCTTGCTTTACTATTGTGGGTTGCATCGAAGATACATAGATCCTAACCCGGATCTGGGGATACCCTGTTAGGTAGCATAAGCTGTGAGGGACCTGTCCGGCGTAGACCGACACGGGTGAAACAGTGGCTACGTTGGTGTGGCACCTTAGTCTGTACCGATATCCCTTGTGTCGCAACGAGGAGAATATGGGTCTTCTAAGGAGTCATTAAGCACCAACAACCTTAGAACCTTAATTGACACAACTTGGCCTTTAGAATTGTAGCAGTATGCTACGCCCATTGAGGCTAAACTCTCGTGATGGTTCTGGCCGCAAGAAAAGATTGCGATGCTGGAGTTATGACCGATTGAGGGTAGCCAATGATATTGGGATCCTCTAAGAACCCGGTTACTTTTGATTAGGACAGGTATGAACCAACGAACTGAAAGAGGGTAGTACCTAGACCTCATGCTGGCCTAAACTTTAGGGGCTTGCCTTGTGTGACTTGTGTGCCTTACCATGTTTGCCTTTGTATCTGTATGTGGTGTGCTTTATCATAACATCATAGCATCATGAGCATTGCATGCATCCTGCATAAGGACTGACCATTGCAAAGACAAGAGGGTTTCATCTTTGCTCTGTTTTGTAGGACATTATGATGCCTGTGCGGAGGAATACTATCCGGTTCAACTTTGTTCGTTCACCTGAGTTGCTTGATGAGTTGGTTAGCAGAATCCCAAATACCACTTCCTTCATTCAGAGGCATGGTTCTCTTCTCAGTTTAGTCACTGCAAAGCGGGATCAACAGTTGATGAGTGTTCTGACCCGATTCTATGACCCTCTGTACCAGTGCTTCACCTTTCAAGACTTCCAGCTGGTCCCTACCCTGGAAGAGTTCTCTGATTTGCTTGGTATCCCTATCTCGGATCAGACTCCCTATACTGGTTGGGAAAAGACCCTCAGGCTTGAGGATGTTGCTGCAGTCCTTCCTTTGACCCATCAAGAGGTAACAGACAACTGGGTAACTAGAAGCGGAGTTAAGGGTTTCTTGGCCAAGTTTCTAATTGGCAAAGCTAACAGTTTCTGGAATGACCTGGACTTTAGGGCATATGAAGACATCTTGGCTCTCCTAATCTATGGGTTAGTCCTGTTTCCTAATCCTGACAACTTCATCAATGTCACTGCCATAAGGATCTTTATGTCTCAGAATCCCGTACCCACTCTCTTGGGTGACATCTTGCAACAACTTCATGCCCGTACTACCCGAAGACGAGGAACCCTATGGTGTTGTATCCCTTTATTGGTGAGGTGGTTTATTTCGCACCTCCCTAAGTTCGTACTGAAGAATCAAGAAGGAAGAGGTTGGGCTCATAGGTTAATGTCTCTCACCGACAAAGACATCATTTGGACTTGCAGAGGTTTGGATGAGATAGCTATTATTGATCGATGCGGGGAGTACCCTAATGTTCCTCTGATTGGTACTCAAGGAGGGATCTCTTACAACCCATGTCTAGCACTCCGTCAGTTTGGGAGAGCAAGAAGAGCAGGTCCCCATGAGATGTTGGTGCCTCACATCAATTTTGAATTTCAGGTGGATAGTGACGAGCTGCGTCGTAGGTTCATCAAGGCTTGGGACAAAATTCATAAAGCTGACCCACAAGAGTTAGGACCAAAGACTTCTTTACCTATGGAAGCCTACTACAAATGGGTTCGCATCCGTGCTCAGAAGTTAGGTATGCCGTATGAAGCTGTCAGACCCGTCATTCTTGAGTGTTCTGATAAAGTTGGTGTTCCTTCAACTGTCCTTCCTCCTCAGATACCTACTGATTATGAGACATTGAAGAGATCTTGGTCGCAACTGCGAGAAGAGCGGGATTCTTACCGGGAAAAGTTCAACGAGCAGGAATCAAAGATCCAGAAACTGACCAAGCAGTTGGAGAATGAGAGAGCTCTGAATGCATACATCCGTACTGAGAAGAGGAGACCATGGGATCAATAAGGAGCCCCAGATGTGCTTTTACAGTTTTATTTCCTTTTCAGTATTTCTTTTCATGTAACGCCTAAGGGCAACTTGTTGAATAATTTCAGTTGCAAAGTTGAAACTAATAAAGTGTGTTCCTTTTTGTTTACAAAGTTGATTCCCGATTGTCTTTGAAAACATAATTCATACGCATTTCATACATCATGTGCATAGCAGGTTTTTCCCCTTTTCAGGTTGCTTACAGTTCTTCGCTGTTTATTTCAGCATCATGAATACCGACTCGGCATCAACTGAGACATCAATCAAGGCTCTTCAGGTGCAGAATGCACAATTCCAGGAATTAATCAAGGGTCTGGCTCAAGGCCAAGAAGAACTGAAGGCTATGCTCCTGAAGAAGGAGAAGAAGAAGAAGAGAAGAACTGTTCTGTTCAACTCGGGCCGAAGGTTTAACAATACTCTGCAGCAAGAAGAGGCTGGTTCTTCTGTTGACAAGAATTCTCCTCAGACAGAAGCAAGGGTTCCTAGTCCGGTAGTCTCCGACAACGAGACAGATTTTGATGAAGAGCAATACCCTCCTGCAGAAGACAGATATAAGCAACTGGAGGACAGATTGAAGGCTATGGAGGTTCAACAGGTACCTGGGCTGGATTTCGGAGATCTGGGTTTGTCAACTGGCGTGATCATCCCCCACAAGTTCAAAGCACCCTCCTTCTCTAAGTACGACGGGGCGTCTTGTCCCAAGCTGCATCTGAGGTCCTATGTTCGGAAAATTCAGCCGTACTCTGCGGATAAGAATTTATGGATCCACTTCTTCCAGGAGAGTCTTTCAGGGACTCATCTCGAATGGTTCTATCAGCTGGATGGGACCAAGGTTCGTAACTGGGAGGAGTTGGCTACTGCTTTCTACAAGCAGTATCAATATAATGCCGACCTTGCCCCCACACGTACCCAACTCCAGGGTATGTCGTTAGGTGCAAGCGAAGGTTTTAAAGAGTACGCTAAGAAGTGGAGAGACCTGGCTGGCAGGGTGCAGCCACCATTGACTGATCGGGAGTTGGTAGACATGTTCCTGGGGACCCTATCTGGGCCATTTTTCAACCATCTCATCGGGAATTCATCTGCAGGGTTCACTGATCTAATCTTGACTGGAGAGAGGATTGAAGCTGGGTTAAAGTCTGGAAAAATTCCGAAGGGTACATCATCTAGTTCTGAGAAGAAACTCTTCAAGAAGGAGTCTAGTGCCGTATATGGTTCCAGGAAATCAGAGAGACATGAGCACCGCCAATCTGTCAGTGCGGTAATGATTGCTAAGCCTGCTGCCGCTCCTCGGCCAAATAATCCTCAGAAGTTTGAAAGACCCCGGAGAGAATTCACCCGTTTAAGCATGACCTTATCACAGATCCTGCCACAGTTGCTATCCACTAATTTAGTGACTGTCAGGGAGGCTCCAAAGTTCCCCAATACTGCATCTCCTAAGTACAACCCGAATGCTCGTTGTGCCTACCATTCAGATAGCCCGGGGCATTCTACTGATGACTGTTGGGCGTTAAAGAACAAGGTGCAAGACCTTATCGACGCAAAGGAGATACAGTTCGAAGCGCCTGCGAAGCCGAATGTAGTTACTGCTCCTATGCCTCAGCATGGGGTAAATGCTGTGGATGAAGATGTTTATGCCATTTCTGTGGATGATCTAGCCACTCCTCTGAAGACTGTCAAAAAGAACCTGCTGCTGGCCGGTTTATTTCCGGGTTGCAGTGAGGGTTGCCTGTTCTGCGCTGTGTCCCCATCTGGTTGTCCCTTGCTGAGGTTAGGCATCCAAAGCCTAATGGATAGCAAGGAGATTCTGTTTAAGAAGTCTGCTGTTCGGTTGGTTCCAGTGGAAGAAGTTTCTGTGGTGACTATCTTCAATAATCCGATCCCGGTTCTCCCAAAGAAGCCCGTTCAAATCATGACCGTTGCACCTGTTGTTATCACTGTTCCGGGACCCCTGCCCTATGTATCTGATAAAGCTGTCCCTTGGCACTATGGGGCAGATGTATATGTAAACGGGATTAAACAAGAGTTCAACGCTGGTGCCAGCATTTGTGACATTACTGGCCCAGCCAAGGTTACCCGCAGTGGCAGGCTCTTCTCTCCTGACATTGCACCGCCTGCTGCCCGAAGACCACTTCTCATAACCCCTGCAAGTATACCTGTTCCTGCTGCTGATCCAATTGTTTCTCCTGCTGCCGAGTCATCCAATGCCCGGGGCAAAGGAGTTGAGGTTGAGCCTGCCCAGATGGAGGCACCTGTACCCATAACTGCTGAGGCCTCCCAACAAGAGATGGAGGAGATTCTAAAGATTATAAAGAAGAGTGACTTCAACGTTGTGGAACAGCTGGGGCACACGCCTTCTAAAATCTCCATGCTCTCTTTATTGCTGTGCTCCGAGGCCCATGCCAAGGCCTTAATCTCATTCCTCAAGACGGCCCATGTGCCACATGAGACATCTGCAGTCCAGTTCACTGATTGCGTAGCAAATCTGACGACAGACAATGGCTTGGGTTTCTCAGATGCTGACTTGACCGCAAAGGGAAGAGACCATAATGATGCTCTGCATGTCTCTATTGAATGCAGGGGCACTACCTTGGCACATGTGTTGGTGGATACTGGCTCGTCCTTGAATGTGCTACCAAAGAAGGCTTTAGATCGTTTGGACTGTGAAGGCCTGGAATTAAAACCCAGCAACATCATCGTCAGGGCCTTTGATGGTTCAAAGAGGATGGTTCATGGAGAGGTTGACATTCCGATTCGTGTGGGCTCTCAGGTGTTCGACTCCACATTTTATGTGATAGATATCCGTCCATCTTACTCTTGTCTATTGGGTCGACCTTGGATACATAAGGCGGGGGCAGTGACCTCTACCTTGCATCAGAAGCTGAAATACCCCGTCAGAGGGAAGATCGTCACGGTGCAGGGAGAGGAGGAATATATGGTGAGTCACCTAAACTCTTTCAGATACATTGAGATGGATGGGGAGTTTATTGAAACCCCCTTTCAGCATTTCGAGGAGGTGCTTCCAATTACAGCAGCGTCAGAAACAGCAGAATAATTTGTTCCTTTGAAGATGGCTTCCCTAAAAGATGCCCGGGCTGTGGTTCAGAAGAATGAAAGTGCCAACTGGGGCAGACTTCCAGACTTTACTCAGAAGACTGATAAGCTTGGGCTGGGTTTTACCACAGAAGGTCAGAAAGCTATGAGGAAAGCGAAGATCGGAAGACCTCCAGTATTTATTAAAAGTTCAGGAGTGAATGCTGTTGGGGAAGACCATGAAGTGGACGAAGCTGAATTCAACAGTTGGATATATCCGACGACCGAAGGCGGATTGAACAACTGGATTGCTAAAGACCATACCCCTGTTACTTTTGTGACGCAGTAATAAATTTCTTTGTTCGTTATTTTGTAATAAACAATGATAAACTCTTTGGCCCGGTGTCTTACCCGAGGCACCGTGGTATCATTTGTGAGGGCATACAAACTGTCATTTCATATATCATGAATGAAAATCTTGGACGTATTTTTCGCATTGCAAATATTGGCTCCTTTTCTGTCTTTATTTCCTTTACATATTTTTCAAAACAGTTGTATTTACACACACACTCACTCATACAGGTTTCAATCCACTCTGGATCTCACTGATAACAACTCTGCTACTGCCAATTATGACTTCGAAAATCCGATCAACTTAGCCGAAGACGAAGGTGAAGATGATTGCGAAGTGCCTGGCGAGCTTGCAAGACTGTTTCTTCAGGAAGAGAGGGCAATTCAACCCCACGAAGAGCCAGTGGAAACAATCAACTTGGGTACTGAAGCAGACAGAAGAGAGGTAAAGATTGGTGCCAACCTAGAGCTCAGCGTGAAGCAACGGTTAACCAAGATGCTGCATGATTATATGGAGATATTTGCCTGGTCCTACGAAGACATGCCCGGGTTGGATACCGATATTGTGGTCCATCACTTGCCAACCATGGAAGACTGCCCTCCAGTTAAGCAAAAGGTCCGTCGGATGCGTCCAGAGATGTCTGAGAAGATTAAAGCCGAGGTCATGAAACAGTTTGATGCCGGGTTCCTTGCAGTAACTTCTTACCCTCAGTGGGTTGCTAATGTGGTGCCGGTACCTAAGAAGGACGGTAAGGTCAGAATGTGTGTCGACTACAGGGATCTGAACAGGGCCAGCCCCAAGGATGACTTCCCCTTACCTCACATTGACGTCCTTGTTGATAATACGACTCAGCACAAAGTATTCTCTTTCATGGATGGCTTTTCAGGTTACAATCAGATTAAGATGGCACCTGAAGACATGGAGAAGACTACATTTGTTACTCAGTGGGGCACCTTCTGCTACAAGGTCATGCCATTTGGACTAAAGAATGCTGGGGCAACCTACCAACGTGCCATGGTTGCTTTATTCCATGATATGATCCATCATGAGATAGAAGTGTATGTTGACGACATGATCGCAAGGTCCCAGACTGAGGAAGAGCATCTAGATCATCTACAGAAGTTATTTGACCGTTTGAAACTGTACAAGCTAAGATTGAACCCGAACAAGTGCACCTTCGGGGTAAGATCTGGGAAGTTGCTAGGCTTCGTGGTCAGTGACAAGGGAATTCAAGTGGACCCTGCCAAGGTCAAAGCTATTCAGGAGATGCCAGTCCCTAAGACAGAGAAGGAAGTCAGAGGCTTTTTAGGGCGCCTGAATTACATTGCTCGCTTCATCTCACACCTGACTGCTACCTGTGAGCCAATCTTCAAGCTACTGAAGAAAGATCAGGTAGTACGTTGGAACGATGAATGTCAGGCTGCGTTCGATAGAATCAAAGAGTATCTCCAAGAACCACCTATCCTCATGCCACCGGTTGAAGGGAGACCTCTGATATTATACCTGACAGTGCTTGACAACTCCATGGGGTGTGTGCTGGGGCAGCATGACGAGTCTGGCCGAAAAGAGCATGCCATTTATTACCTTAGCAAAAAGTTTACCGACTGTGAGACCCGATACTCACTGCTTGAGAAAACTTGCTACGCTTTGGTATGGGCTGCTCGCCGGCTGAGACAGTATATGCTGACTCACACTACCTTATTGATCTCAAAGATGGATCCGATAAAGTACATATTCGAAAAGCCTGCTCTGTCTGGGAGAATTGCAAGATGGCAAATGATCTTGACGGAATACGACATTCAGTACACAACCCAGAAAGCTATCAAGGGAAGTGTATTGGCAGACCACTTGGCACATCAAGCTGTAGATGACTATCAGTCAATGAACTTCGAGTTTCCGGATGAAAGCATCATGATTGTAACTGACTGTGAAGTACCTGGACCGGATGAAGGACCTGAACCAGGATCCCGATGGTCTATGCACTTTGACGGAGCCTCCAATACTTTGGGAAATGGTATCGGCGCCATAATCATATCTCCTCAAGGTACTCATACTCCACTCACGGCCCGACTGTGTTTCAACTGTACCAACAACATGGCGGAGTATGAGGCGTGCATCATGGGTCTTCAAGCTGCGATCGACCTAAGGATCAAATTTCTGAGTGTCTTTGGAGATTCCGCTCTTGTGATCAACCAGATCAAAGGAGAGTGGGATACGAAACATCCAAACCTGATTCCTTACAGAGAATGTGTGTTGACCCTGATCCCCCACTTCACAGAGATAACCTTTGAACACTTTCCAAGAGAAGAGAATCAGTTGGCGGATGCGTTGGCTACAATGTCTTCAATGTTCAAGGTCAAATGGGATAATGAGGCTCCCCGGATCATCATCTGGAAACTGGACGAACCGGCATACTGTTGTGATCTCGAAACTGAATTGGTGATTGAGAAGCCTTGGTACCACGAAGTGAAGAGATATCTGGAAACTCAGGAATACCCTGAAGGTGCCTCTATCAATGATAAGAAGTTCTTGAGAAGGTTCGCAGCCAAGTTCTTCCTTAGCAACGGCATCTTGTACAAGCGAAACCATGATTCAACCTTACTGCGTTGTGTGGATAAAACTGAAGCAGAAAGAATCATGGAAGAGCTACATGAAGGGACCTTTGGTACACACTCCAGTGGACACACTATGGCTAAGAAGATCCTACGGGCAGGATATTACTGGTCCACAATGGAAGCTGATTGTTACCAACATTCCAGGACATGCCACAAGTGCCAGATTTATGCAGACAAAGTGCATGTTCCTCCGGCTCCCCTGAATGTTCTGACTGCGCCTTGGCCGTTTGCAATGTGGGGTATAGACATGATTGGTGAGATTAAACCCACGGCATCCAATGGGCATCGCTTCATCCTAGTGGCGATTGATTATTTTACAAAATGGGTTGAAGCAGCATCCTATGCTACGGTAACCAAGACTGTTGTGGCACGGTTTATTCGACACAATCTGATCTGTCGATACGGCGTCCCTGAGAGGATTATTACAGACAACGGTACCAATCTGAACAATAAGATGATTGCTGAGCTCTGCGAACAGTTCAAGATACAACACCACAATTCTTCTCCTTACAGACCGAAGATGAATGGGGCTGTAGAAGCAGCTAACAAAAACATCAAGAAAATCGTGCAGAAAATGACAGTGACTTATAAAGATTGGCACGTGAAGTTACCGTTCGCTCTACATGGGTACCGTACCTCAGCCAGGACGTCAACCGGGGCAACTCCTTTCTCTCTGGCTTATGGCATGGAGGCAGTCTTACCAATCGAAGTACAAATTCCCTCTCTCCGGATAATGAAGGATGCAAATCTGAACGAAGATGATTGGATCCAGACACGACTTGATCAGCTCAATCTCATTGATGAAAAGAGACTCGCTGCTATCTGTCACGGTCAGACGTATCAGAAACGGATGATCAGGGCATTTAACAAAAAGGTCAGACCACAGGAATATCAAGTCGGGGATCTGGTGATCAAGAGAATCATCCTTCCTCAGAGTGATCCAAGGGGCAAATGGACCCCTACGTACGAAGGGCCATTTGTGGTTAAACACGTGTTCTCAGGAGGAGCAATGATATTAACCAACATGGATGGTGACGACCTTCCTCACCCCGCCAATGCAGACATAGTAAAAAGATACTACGCATGAAAAAAAGACCCGCTAGGCTGACATGCCTAGGCAAAAATTAGGGCTTCCCGTCGAACCAAAAGGGTTCGGGAAAAATGAAGGGATGAAAATGAAAAAATCTGTACACCCGGCAAGTCGAAAACCTGAAAAGGCGGCTTGGGAAAAATGGGTATCCCGGTGGACTGAAAACCCGAAAGGGCGGTCCAGGCAAAAATTAGGGATAAAAGCGTAATACTATGTCTCATCGGATCACTTTGCATCCAGAATCCGGTATCTACATCAAGTTCAGACGGCATCGATCAGTCAGCTCCACCTTCAACCAAGGTCATCAAGTGATGAGACGCTCGGAGTTATAAAGGCAATAGCAGAGTTGAAACCCAGTGGGATCATATTTCACACAGCTGTTTTATTTTGTACAAAATTTGTATAAACTCTCTTGTTCGGCGGCGTTCTCTTACTAGGACGTCAGCCTCTTGTATACAAAACGCCTATTCACAGGCCATTCAAAAATCAATACAAATATATTTTCAGTTAAACGTGCCAGTTGTTTTTCTTTTTCTGTTTTGTTTTGCGAAAAACGTCCAAGGTTCAATTTGTGATATATGCATTGACAATAATTTGCTAACTCATAAATATTTGCATACGAAACAAAGGATTAATTACAGGTGACACTAGAAACAGGGGCAATAAAGAGTTGTCTAAACAATTTAATTGTTCTATCCTCCAAGGTACCAAGGTAGGTTCGGCTAAAGAATACGACCAGCACATCTTAATTCCCCAGAGAGTGATTCAGCAAAACAGTGCATTCTTCTCCAAGCAGGGTTATCAAATCTTAAGGAAGTTGGGTATCCTCTAGCAGATCCCAACCTTCCCCAGCAGTATACATCTATTCTTAACAAGCATCCCCGGCAGTCTTGGTCTAAAGATTGTTCCCCGGCGGCATACCAACATTCAAAGGAATCACTTCCCCGACATAGTTCAAAACTCCCCAGAAGAGCCCAATCCATTTTCCCCAGGAAAGCTGGAAGTCATATCCCCAAGCAGTAAGCTTATCCCCAGTAAATTCTGGAAGCTTATCCCCTCGCAGAACACGAACGCGGCGTCCGGCTTGATTTAAAGAGTTATTTCCTTAACAGGATATAACTGGGTTATCCTCAGCCAAAAGCCATGGAAAGAGCGTCCTCGACGAAGTCTTCTTACCCCAGCGAAGTCTATTCATACTCCCAATACAACAAAGATATCCCCAGCAAACTATTATCAACATTCAGCAAAACATCCCTCTCCCCACAGAGTATTGCTTCCCAGCATGGTCGCTAGAGTATCTTTTCTCCCCGCAGAATCCTTCATTTGCCAAGTTTATTCCGCAACGGAGTCATCTTCTCCTACCGGTATTCTCGCAACTATCATCCCCAGCGGAGGCAAAGATCTATTCTTCAATATCAGCCCAGGATGCAACTTCCCGGCACCTGTCAAGGATTTAATTTCCCAGACAAAAACATACATAAAAACATTACATACATTATAGCATGCACAGACGCATCATGTCATACAAATCTCATTTATGTTGAGAACATCATCGCTTGATCCATATCATGCATATGACTGACCTTTACCTTTCAGGAAAGATCCAGTTAAGTTCTCAGCTATATTCCAAGACCTTGTCCGGTTCAGTTAAATCGACCCTAAGATTTTCCTGATGCTTATCCAGTCAAAGGCCTTCTCTGGTTCAGTCAGATCGACCCTAAGATCTCCCTGATGCTTATCCTGTTGAAGATTTCAAGACCTTGTCCGGTTCAGTTAAATCGACCCTAAGATTTTCCTGATGCTTATCCAGTCAAAGGCCTTCTCTGGTTCAGTCAGATCAACCCTAAGATCTCCCTGATGCTTATCCAGTTGAAGATATTTCAAGACCTTGTCCGGTTCAGTTAAATCGACCCTAAGATTTTCCTGATGCTTATCCAGTCAAAGGCCTTCTCTGGTTCAGTCAGATCGACCCTAAGATCTCCCTGATGCTTATCAAGTTGAAGATATTTCAAGACCTTGTCCAGTTCAGTTAAATCAACCCTAAGATTTTCCTGATGCTTATCCAGTCAAAAGCCTTCTCTGGTTCAGTCAGATCGACCCTAAGATCTCCCTGATGCTTATCCAGTTGAAGATATTTCAAGACCTTGTCCGGTTCAGTTAAATCGACCCTAAGATTTTCCTGATGCTTATCCAGTCAAAGGCCTTCTCTGGTTCAGTCAGATCGACCCTAAGATCTCCCTGATGCTTATCCAGTTGAAGATTTCAAGACCTTGTCCGGTTCAGTTAAATCGACCCTAAGATTTTCCTGATGCTTATCCAGTCAAAGGCCTTCTCTGGTTCAGTCAGATCGACCCTAAGATCTCCCTGATGCTTATCCAGTTGAAGATATTCCAAGACCTTGTCCAGTTCAGTTAAATCGACCCTAAGATTTTCCTGATGCTTATCCAGTCAAAGGCCTTCTCTGGTTCAGTCAGATCGACCCTAAGATCTCCCTGATGCTTATCCAGTTGAAGATATTCCAAGACCTTGTCCGGTTCAGTTAAATCGACCCTAAGATTTTCCTGATGCTTATCCAGTCTAAGGCCTTCTCTGGTTCAGTCAGATCGACCCTAAGATCTCCCTGATTCTTATCCCAGTAGAAGACACCCAAGATTTTTCTCAACGAGCATTGTTGAAGTTAAAGTCGCCCAAGATTCTCTTACCATTCATGCTAAGGCAGTAACCATCCCTGGTTCATTCATCGTCGTTTGAAGCCCCAGACTCAGCTCCTGCAACCAGTCAGGATACATCTATACCAAGCATCTAAAAATCAGCTCCTGCAACGTGCCAGGTACTCATTTTCTCTTTTGCAGGTATGCAGGTTCTCGCCAAGGAATCTCTTACGCGATCAACATCCATATGGCATCTATAAGCCCATCATCCTATCCAGCAATCTCCAAATGGCATCTATAAGCCCATTCCATCACACTGCTAACATGTGAGCGCAAATTTCTGGGCACTCTAGTGTTCAATCATCTTCCACCTTCGGATTACGAAAGGCACGTCAGCCAATCTGCATCCTCAGGTCTAAGAAGATTGAACAGGGGCAACTGTTGTACCCCAAAATTTGCCCTCCCATATTCTCCAAGAAAACTGCCAAGCCAAGCTGCAAAATTCCCCAAGGGTTGTACAGTCAAAGATCTCCCATACAGTCAAAACTAGGGTTTGTGTACTGATCAAGAAAATGAAGTTTTCAAAGGCCCAATCAAGTCTCATATGCCTACAAATATGGTCAAGCATCCTCATATCAAGTTTCAAGACATTCAGCTCAAAATTGCACAGTCAAAAACCCTAATTGCACTACAGTCAACTGTAGGGGCAAAATGGTCATTTGACAGTCAAAAGTTCAAATTTTTGGTCAACATATCATTTTGAAGCCACAAACATCATTTGATCAATGCTTGATCATGATTCTCAAAGTTTGGCTCAGAAATCATCAAGATGCAAAAGTTTCCTTATTTGGACAGCTGAAAAAGTCAACTGAAATTGACCAGGGCATAACTTTCACATGGATTATCAGAAAAATTTCATCCAAAGCTCATTTTGAAGAGAAAGACATTTCCTACAACTCATCTTCATACTTCAAGTCCAAGAAATGCTCTCACAAAAAGTTATCAATTTCAACATTATAGGTCATTTTCAAAAGTCAACAAAAAGGGACTTTAAGTCAAAGGCCATAACTTGAGATTGGTAAATCAAAATGACATGGGACCAAAGGAATTGGTTAAAGGACTCAAAGACCTTTCCAAAATGTCCAAGAACATGAGAAAAGCTTAAAAATTGAGCAAGTTATGCCTTGTGGAAGTTGGGAAATATTTGGATATTTTGAAAAGTCAACACTACTTCAAATGACCTAAAATTGCTAATGGGCCCATTTTTCTTCCATGATTCATCATCCATGACATATGCAAGACTACTTGGCCCAAAGGGAAGTCTTATTTCATTTTTTATTTATTTATTTGGATTTTTATTAATAATAATTCATTTAAATTAAAATAAATACATGAAAAATGCTAACCTAAGTTTTTTCAATCTTTTTGTGCACATTATATCATCAATATTTCGTGCATATGCAAATTAGGAAAGATTTGGATTGATTGGCATGATTGAGAACAAAGAACACTTGAAAAAGATATGAAAAAGATCTTAAGAAATCAAATATTCAAAACCATGATTACAAGAGATTTGATTGAATTTTTTGACCTAATTGACTCAGTACAAATGCCTGATCATAAACCTAATCATGATAGAGAGAAAGCTGCGCAGAAGAACTAAGAACAAACTTGGAAAATTGTCAAAAAAAGTCAAAACTGTAAACACCTCTACAGGTCGATTCAAAGCACAAAACTTGTTTCAATAGCTTCCTCAAGGTTCCCTGAACACATTCCAATCAAAAACATCCATTCAAACTCCAAGAACTGGTATATTAAGCCAGAACTGCATCAAGAAAAATTCACAATCGTGCATCATGATTCACGCATCCTTTTCATTTTTTATTCATTGATTCATGTTCATTATGAGATTCTAAAGCTAACCGTTATGTTTAATTGAATTATTATGCTGTATACGAGATTTCGCCATGTTTGATTTCTAGGGTTTGCAGAGTTCTAAATTAGGGATTTCAAAACAAGACAAAATTGGAACCCATGAGTCATACCATTCGCTTCAGCGTACTCAGGCGATTCCAAACCAACCCTCGCGCTCAATTTATGAGTGCCTGAGGGCTAATCGCTATTTTTCAATAGCTGGCCTAAGAAAACGCCATAAAAACCGTTGCTTTTGTTTTTGTATTACAGGGATGAGGAAGAAGATGGAGTCGTGGCATAAGCTGGTTGGTCTATTTGAAAATTGGCGCGCGGACCCACTAACGTTTTGCTTTTCTTTTATATTATTTATTTGTTACTAATATATCAAACGCGTTGTAGTGGCTCAGCTGGCAAAGTGCAGTGTTGTTAACCCTCATGACCTGGGTTCAAGTCCCAGGTCTACATATTTCCATATTATTTTTCCATAGCAATTCCCATGCGCTTCAAGGCTGCTGGAGCATCATATTCCTTCATCATCTATCCATCCACGCGTCCATCAGAAGCAATCCAAGGGTGCAAAATTGATGAGCACCATAAACCCTGGTCAAAGTGCTAACACGCTACTCAAAAAAGTCAATGGACCTGAAGCTTGTTGGGCCAGGATTCTTGGATCTATACCTCCATATTGGGGCCTGAACCCCCCCTGGTTTGCAATTCTTTATATTTTTTCTTGTGTTTTATTTTTAATCATTTTTTTTATTTCTCTTGATTATTATTTATTTATTTAATTAATTATTTTTACAAAATATAAAACACATAAAAATCAGAAAAGACAAAAAATATAATAAATATTTTATTTTAATTTTTCTTGTAAATAAATGCATGGAAATTAATTAGTTTAAAATAGGTTTGCAATTTTAATTCTTTTAATAACAAAAATACAAAAAAACATAGAATTAGGTTTAATAATGTTTTTATCCCTTTTTAATTTTTATTTTTCACAATAATATTATTTATCTTATTTATTTTTATAATTAAATGTGCATGAAAATAACTTAGAATTAATTTAGGTTAAAACTTCAATATTTTTCTTAATAACTTAAAAAATAATTAGAATTAGGTTTAGCATTTTATTTTAATTTTAATTAATTCTCTTTTTTTATTTAAATCTTAAAATACTAAAAGTTCCAAAAAAAAACAAAAACAATTTCTTTTCTTAATTTTAATTTTAATTCCTTATTAATTTTAATTTTTACAAAAGGGTCCAATGCCTTCGTTTCGTTCGTAATCCTTATTTAATTCGTATATTTATTTTTATTCTTTACATTTATGTATCTCTCCCGAAGCCTTGTAATTGCTTCTCGCACTTTATTTTCTTTAATTGCTTTATTTTTTTGTCAAATCGGGTCCGGTTTAATTTTGGCGATGTGGACCCGCGCCATTTGTAATAGCTTTAGATTTACTTTTCCGCGAATATCTTAACTGTTAAACCAAGCATGAAAGAACGAATGACTAATTAAAAGCAAAACGTAGCTCACGATACAATGATCAAAGACAAATAAATACAAATGAAAACGACACACAAATCACACACCACCCCTAGGGTACGCCTCACTGTTGCCTTGCCCCGAAAGGTGATCGTCGAGTAGAGGATGTCTTAGTAAGTCCTCATGATCCAGGAACCTGGCATGAGGGTAGCTTCTAAGGTGTCTTCCCATTGCTCTGGTGATCACCATGTCCCGAACCTTCGAATTGACCCGAACACCTCCAACGGTGGTGCTACCTACCTCTCAATGGTGGGATGGCACTACTTTAAAGGACATCTACACAGACGAATTCCTTAGGGTAGGTAGACGACTCTAGATACTTGCTCTAATTTCAAAACAAATCAAAAAAATACTTTTCACACCGACACCTTTTCAAAAAAGCTTTCGAAAGCAACTTTTCAAACACTCTTGAGGACCGATACAAGAGTCGAACTGGAATTTTCAAAGAAACTTTTTAAAACCCACAGTTGAAAAGCAAGCAAACCAATTTTGAAAACACAAATGAGCAAGTATCTAAGAGCCCATGGATAACCATGGATAGAAAGGGTGCTAACACCTTCCCTTTCTATAACCTACCTCCCGAACCGAGAGCAATCTCTATAAGGAATTTTTCTGTGCTTTTGTCCTTTCCATTTGGAGAAAATAAAAGACGGTGGCGACTCTTGCTTCCGCGACATTTCGCGAACCAGCTTTAAACAGTCAGTTCCAGATCCACCGATCACACATCTCTGATGGGATTAGGTGGTGTTTTAATGCAGAATCAACAGGTAGTTGCGTATGCTTCGAGATAGTTGAAGGTTCACGAAAGGAACTGTCCTACTCATGACTTAGAGTTAGCAGCAATTGTGTTTGTCTTGAAGTTGTGGAGACATTATCTGTATGGTTCGAGATTAGAGGTGTATAGTGATCATAAGAGTTTGAAATATCTTTTCGATCAGAAAGAGCTTAACATGAGGCAGAGAAGATGGTTAGAATTTCTCAAAGATTATGATTTTTGTTTGGTTTACCATCCTGGTAAGACAAATGTAGTTACAGATGCTTTGAGCAGGAAATCATTGCATGTGTCTACGATGATGGTTCGTGAATTGGATTTAATTGAGCAATTCAGAGATTTAAGCTTAGTATGTGAAAGTACTCTGAAGTGTGTCAGGTTGGGTATGTTGAAGCTGACTAGTGGTATACTAGAAGAGATCAGGATTGGGCAGAAATCTGATGTTAATCTAGTTGATAAATTGACATTGATCAATCAAGGTCAAGGAGGTGAATTCCGAATGGATAAAAACAGTATTATGAGATTTGGTGATCGAGTTTGTGTTCCTGATGTCGTAGAAATCGAGAAGAGTATCTTAGAAGAAGGACATCGCAGTGGGATGAGTATTCATCTGGGTGCCACGAAAATGTGTCATGATTTGAAGAAATTGTTTTGGTGGCCGGAAATGAAAAAGGAGATAGCTGAATTTGTGTATGCTTGTTTAATCTGTCAGAAATCGAAGATTGAGCATCAGAAGCCGTCGGGATTTATGCAAACGATGTTTATTCCGGAATGGAAGTGGGGACAGTATTTTTATGGATTTTGTATCTGGGTTGCCGAGGACTCCTAAGACTTATGAAGCGATATGGGGTATTTTGGATAGACTAACGAAGTCTGCTCATTTTATACCGGTGCGAATGGATTACCCAATGGAGAGACTAGCACAGTTATACACTGAGAAGATAGTAAGTTTGCATGGAGTTACTTCTAGTATTGTGTCGGATAGAGATCCGAGGTTTACTTCAAAATTTTGGGAAGGATTGCAGAAGGCTTTGGGCACTAAGTTGAGGTTGAGTTCGGCTTATCATCCTCAGACTGATGGACAGACTGAGAGGACGATTCAATCGTTAGAAGATTTATTGCGTGCTTGTGTTTTAGAGAAGGGTGGAGCTTGGGATAGCTATTTGCCATTGATTGAATTTACTTATAACAATAGTTACCATTCGAGTATTGGTATGGCTCCGTTTGAGGCATTGTATGGTAGACGGTGTAGAACGCCTTTGTGTTGGTATGAATCTGGAGAGAGTTCAATAATTGGGTCAGAGATTGTTCAGCAGACTACTGAAAAGATCAAATTGATTCAAGAGAAGATGAGAGCTTCTCAGAGTCGTCAGAAAAGTTATCATGATAAGAGGAGAAAGAATTTAGAATTAAGTGCTGGAGATCATGTGTTTATGAGAGTTACTCCGATGACGAGTATTGGTCGAGCATTGAAATCTAAGAAATTGACTCCGCGTTTTATTGGTCCGTTTCAGATTACGGAAAGAGTTGGAGAAGTTGCTTATCGTATTGCTTTACCTCCGAGACTTGCGAATTTGCATGACGTTTTTCATGTTTCTCAGTTGAGGAGATACATTCCAGACCCATCTCATGTAATCCAAATAGATGATGTACAGGTGAGAGATAACCTGACAGTAGAAACATTGCCTATGAGGATAGAAGATCGGGAAGTGAAACAGTTAAGGGGTAAAGAGATAGCATTAGTGAAGGTTGCTTGGGGAGGTCCAGCAGATGGAAATATCACTTGGGAACTGGAGAGCCAGATGAGAGAGGCTTATCCGGAACTGTTCGTCTAAGGTATGTTTTCGAGGACGAAAACTCTTTTAGTGGGGGAGAGTTGTAACACCCCAGTTTCAATTATTTGATTTATTTAATTGGGAAATTTATTTTATTAGAATTAATAAAATAAAAAGAATTAATTATTTTGGAATATTTGAAGAAAATAAAAGAAATAAGAAATATTGGGTTTTTAAGTTATTGGGCTTGGATGTTGTTAGAAAAGAGTGGGGGGTGCAAAAGAAATAGGGATATGTTTTGGAACTCAAGTTATTTTTCTCATTATTCACGATAACACAGTTTTTGGGAAAATTTGGGGAAATAGAGCTCTGAAGGTGAGAAGAACGAAGAACATCGCTCAAGAACTCAAGCTGCAATTTGATAAGGTAAGGGGGGCTACTACTCGATTTACTTTTGCTTATGGGTTTATGTACGGTTGATTTGGATAATCGTAGGGAGAAACCCCAATTGTTAGATGTTATTAGGAATCGATACCCTCAGGATTGAACCGTGTTAGAAAAGGGTTAGGTTCCCAATTTTATGAATCGATTAGGGATTTTAGGTTCCAAATGATGGATTGGGAGTATGTTTATATGATCGTGAGTTTACCTTGGATGTTCTAGAGATAACCTCAATGTTATCAGATTCCCCCAAAAGGACGAATAATCACCTTTAAGGTTACCATGATGATTGTTGGTAATTAGGAATTTGATATGTTGTTTTGAGTCATACAAAATCGATGTTGTTATGTACCGAAAGGCATGTTTTGGCCAGTATTTTTCGTGTCTGGCGGCTGTTCTGAGCTGCTGCAGGTACCGGAAATTTTGGGTTCGCACTCATCAACACGGGCGCGTTGATTAACGCGGGCACCCGTGTTGATTCACTGTAATGCTGATAAAAATGTGTTTTCTGGCCACAATTCAACACGGGCGTGTTGATTAACACGGGCACCTGTGTTGATTCACTGTGTTGGCATAAAAATGTGTTTTCTGGGCACATTTCAACACGGGCAGTGTTGATTTACACGGGCGCCCGTGTTGATGCTGCTGTGTTGGTTTTCTGAATTTTGTTTTCTGTGCTTTATTGTGGATTTTATTGTCATGCTTTTGGATAGTGTTATCAAGCATGAAATATGATATAACTTGATATGATTGATGTTTAAATAGTATGCTGAGTGATTACATGCTATCCATATCCTGTTATGATTGATGTTGTTGATGTTGCATGATATGTCGATTGATGTTAATAGTATGCTGAGTGTTACATACTTTACATATCATGTTGCATTTGTTAATTTCCATTGTGTGGAATTAACATGGTGGCCAATATACGTGTCCGCGATTTAATGGAACGTTGAGGTGGTAGCCGTGTCCGCGATATAATGGAACGGTGAGTTATCCGTGACCCGAGATTTAATGGGGCGGTAAAATGGTACCACATGCATGGGTGTGTTGCATTACATTGAATATGACATGAATGGATGGTTTTTCCAATGTTGTATTTGATTGATTGTATGCATGTATTGATACTAAATTGTTAACGATGTTTGATGTTAATAGTAAGCATGAAAAGTATGATATTATGAATATATGAATTGTAAAGGTTTTTGTAATCTATAAAACATGCTAATTGTTGGGTGATGCTTATGGTTTCCTGAATTGATTGTTATGAACGTATAATCAAATGTATAGTTGAGATGCTCACCCTTACTGTTGAATATTTCAGATTGAGGAGCTTCGTTCAGGTGCTTGGCGAAGGGTTGTCGTTTTTAGTTTAATTCCGTTTTAGTATTGTCCGGGTCATGCTCTGATAGTTGTAACTCCGGGAACGTTTGTTTGTCGAGCTGCTTTAGTCAGACTCGTTTATTTCCTTATATTTGTTATAATATGATGTTGACATTTTTCTAGGTGTTAATCCCTGATGATTTTGAAAATATTATAACATTGGTTTTATTAATTAAATTATTCCGCTGTGTAAACATGTATGAGTTACTACTATGATTATGCATGACAGGAACTTGTTTTTGTAAAAAGAGAATTGTGACATCCTCGTTGATACATGTACTCTGAAATTATAATTTTAATTATTCGCGAAAATTTATTCGGGGTTTTTAGAGGGTGTTACACCTTTCACCAGTCAAAATAAGATCTGTAAACCCAGATGAAGAGCTTCTAATCAAGTGGTTGAAAAATGGACCAGACAGGGTCCCCAGAAACATATCAACAAGTTCCCGATCAGCTAAGGGTGGTTGTACTCTTCCAGCGAGGTCCCTCCACTTCTGAGCATAATCTTTAAATCCTTCACCCGTTCCCATTGACATACCCTGGAGTTGGGTACGCGTAGGAGCGAGGTCGGAGTTGTACTGATACTGCCTATAGAATGCAGTAGCCAAATCTTCCCAACTGCGGATACTGGCTCCGTCCAACTGATAGAACCACTCAAGCTGAGTCCCTGTGAGACTGTCTTGAAAGAAATGGATCCATAAGTTCTTATCAGCAGTGTAAGGCTGGATCTTCCTCACATATGACCGGAGGTGCAGCTTCAGACAGGAAACTCCATCATACTTGGCAAAGGCTGGTGCCTTGAATTTATGGGGAATCACCACCCCAGATGATAGACCTAGATCTCCGAAATCCAGACCGGGAACCTTCTAAATTTCCATAGCGCTCAAACAGTCTTCCAGTTGTTTGTACTTATCCTCAGCAGGAGGAAACTGTTCTTCATAATAGTCCGTCTCGTTGTCGAAGACCACAGGGCTAGGAGCCCTCCTTTCTTGTGGACTGTCTTTCCCTCCAGATGAGGTGGTCAGATCAACTTCATTCTGTAGCCTATTCCCAAACCTGTGTCCAGTGTTGAACAGGACAGTCCTCTTCTTCTTCTTCTTCTTCTCTTTCAGAATCAAGGTCTTCAGGTCCTGCTGACCCTTGGCTAGATTCATGAACAACTCTTGAAATTGGGCATTTTGGGCCTGGAGGGCCTTGATAGCTTGCTCAGTTGATGGTCCAGTAGACATGATGATCGTTGAAATAAACAACGAAGAAGATAAGAGACCTGTAAAGGGTACCTGTTTATGAAGTGCATGAGATGAAATGCGTATGATTTATGATTTCAAAGACAATCGAGATTCAAATTTGTAAACAAGAAAGGAAACACACTTTATTAGATTTAAACTTCAAAATTTAAATTGTTCAACAAATTTCCCTTAAGGCGTTACAAGAATGGAAATACTGAAAAGTAAACAAAAAACTGGAAAGGAAATCATCAAAGGTCCATCAATACTCCCATGGTCTCTTCTTATCAGTGCGGACATAGTCGTTGAGAATCCGCTCGTTCTCCAACTGCCTAGTCAACCTCTGGATCTTCTGCTCCTGCTCGTTGAACTTCTCCCGATAAGAATCCCGTTCTTCCCGCAGTTGCATCCAAGATCTCTTCAGTGCCCCAATGTCAGTGGGCATATAAGGATGGAGGATGGTTGGAAGAACTCCTTCTTCATTAGCAACTTCAAGAGTGACAGGCCGGACAGCTTCATATGGCATACCTAGCTTCTGGGCACGGATGCGGACCCATCTGAGATATGGCTCCATTGGCAGAGAAGTCTTTGGGCCCAGCTCATGTGGATCAGATTGGTGAACTCTATCCTAAGCCCTTATGAATCTGCGATGCTGCTCGTCGCTATCCCCCTGAAAATCAAAGATGATATGAGGCATTAACATCTCATGAGGTCCTTCTCTTCTGGATCTTCCAAACTGACGGAGAGCTAAGCATGGGTTGTAAGAAATTCCTCCATGGGTTCCTAGCAGTGGGACATTGGGATATTCCCCACAGCGATCAATGATAGTCACCTCATCCATACCTTTGAGAGTCCAGATAATGTCATTATGAGAGAGAGACATCACCCTATAAGCCCAACCCATTCCTTCTTTGTTCTTCAACACTGACTTAAGGAGGTGCAAAATAAACCACCTCGACAATAAAGGAGCACAACACATCAAGGTTCCCCTCTTTCGGGAAGTACGAGCATAGAGCTGATGAAGAATGTCATCTAAGAGAGTGGGTATAGGGTTCTGAGAGATGAAGATCTTTATGGCATTCACATCAACAAAAGTGTCAGGATTCGGAAACAATACCAAGCCATAAATCAGAAGAGCCAGAATATCCTCGAACGCCTTAAAGTCTAGGCTATCCCAGAAGTAGTTAGCCTTGCCAACCAAGAACTTAGTCAGAAAGCCTTTTGCTCCACTCCTAGTCTCCCAATTAGCCATTACCTCCTCTTTAGTCAAATGAAGGGCTGCAGTAATTTCTTCGGGCCTAAGGGTCTTCTCCCAACCAGTAAACGAAGTCTGCTCCAAAACAGAGATACCGAGCAGCTCAGAGAACTCTTCTAGGGTAGGAACCAGCTGGAAGTCTTGGAAAGTAAAACAATGGTACAACGGATCATAGAATTGGACCAGGACACTCATCATCTGCTCGTCCAATTTGGAGGTGACCAAACTAAGAAGAGAACCATGCCTCCTGATGAAGGAAGTAGTGTCACGCATCTTGGCATCCAACTCTTTAAGCAAGGTAGGGACTTGGACAAAGTTGATCCGGATGGTATTCTTACGCATGGGCATCATGATGACCTACAAAACAGAGCAAAGATGAAACCCTCCTGTCTTCGAAATAGGTTAGTCTGATGCAAGATGTATGCAATGTTATGATGTCATGATGTCATGATAGTAAGCACACCACAAGTATCCACAAATAGAAAACATAATAAAGGCACACAAGTCATACTGAGAGCCCTTAGATTTCAGGATGGAAAGGAGCTTAGGTACTACCCTCTTTCAGTTCAGTTGGTTTAAACCTGTCCTAAAAATAGTAACCGGGTTCTAGAGGATCACAATATCACTGACTACCCTCAATCGGTCATAATTCCAGTTTAGCAACCTTTTCTTGCGGCCGGAATCATCGCGAGAGTTTAGTCTCAATGAGTGTAGCATACTGCTACTGTTCTATGGCCAAGTTGGTCAATTTAAGGTTCTAAGGTCAGTTGGTGCTTAGTGACCCCTTAGAAGACCCATATTCTCCTCGTTCCAACACAAGGGATATCGGTACAGACTAAAGTGCCACACCAACATAGCTACTGCTTCATTCGTATTGGTCTACGCCGTACAGATCCCTCACAATTTATTGCTACTTACCTAAAGGGTGCCCCCAGATCCGGGTTAGGATCTATAGAACTCCGATACAAGCCCACAAAATTAAAGCATACAAAACATACAATTGAAAACACAATGATCTAATCCTAAGGTACACCTCACTTATAAAATTTCCCCAGCAGAGTCTCCAGTTCTGTGATCGGTGGCAATGAGAACTGACTGTTTTGGAAATGCTGGTTCGCGCTTGCGTTTGTTTTTGCAAAATGTCGCGGTAAGCAAGAGTCGCCACTGTCTTTTATTTTATCCAACAAGGAAAGGACAAAAGCATAGAAAAAATTCCTTTTTGAGATATTTCTCGGGTTCGGGAGGTAGATTATAGAAAGGGAAGGTGTTAGCACCCTTTCTATCCGTGGTTATCCACGGGCTCTTAGGTACTTGCTCATTGTGTTTTCAAAAGTTTGCTTTTCTTTGTGTTTGTGGGTTTGAAAAGAGTTTTTGTTTTGAAGAGAGTGTGAGTGCGAAAAGTTTTGTTTTGTTTTAAAAAGAGAGAAAGTACTTAAGAACCATCTACCTACTCGAAAAAGGAATTAATCTGTACAAATGTCCTTTAGACAATGCTATCCCACTATTGAGGAGTAGGTAGCATCGTCATTGGAGTTTGCGGGTCAATTCGACTAAGAGACGTGTGGTCACTAAAGCAATGTTAGGACGCCTTAGTGGTAACCCTAATGTCTTAGATCATTTTTTCCGAGGCAACCGTTTCGAGGAAACTTATGATCTTTGGACAAAAGGGCGACCTCTAAAACTTCCTATACTCAATGACCACGTTCGAGGCAACCAAGTGAGGTGTACCCTAAGAGTGGCATGTGCGAGTGTGTTATTTCAGTTAATTTATCTTTGTACATGTCATGGGTGAGCTATATTGATTTTAGGTTAAAGATTGATCTTGTCATGCATTGCCTATTTATCAAACATCTAACAGTTAATATTGTGCGGAAATTAAATCGCGGGAAATTAAATCTAAACTATTACAAGGCGTCGGGTATTTACATCGCCAAAAACCAACCCTTTAATTTAAAATTGCGGAAAGTAAAAGAAAGCGATAAATGAATTAAAGTCCTAATTAAAAGCTATTACAAACTGGAAGCAATTACAATATTGGAAATATAGATCGCATGCGAGAAAATTAAATCGGCGCATTTTTTAGGATTTTGACCCTTTTTGAAAGAAAGCATGTTATTCTTGAAATTATGGAATTAAATTAAACGAACAATTAAATTAAATTAAATAATGAAAATATTTTTGGGTTTTTTTATATTTAAGGAAATAAAATAAAAGTGATTAAAATTATTAAAAACCTAATTCTACATTAATTTTAATTTATTGCAAAAATATCAAAATTGTCCCTAATTAAAAACTAAATTAATTGATTAATGTTTATTTAAAAAAATAAAGTGATGAAATTAAATTTAATAAATAAAAATAATATTTTTTACGTTTTATGATTTTATTAAGAAAAAATATTAATTATTTGGGTTAGTAATTAATTAAGAATAATAAAAATAAAACAAGTAAATGAATAAAATATTAAAAGAAAAGAAATAACCAAGGGGGGTACTGGGCCCAATCTGGGGATGGAATCAGCATTTCAGAGGCCCAATACGTCCAAGTCTGCCTCGACTTTTCCCATCTAGTGTGCGCTTGTTGACTTGAGTATATGGTAGACCCTCATTCCAATCCACCAGATCTGGCCTGGAGGCCATCTGGCAGGTTGACATTTGCAAGCGTATGGTGGATCGCCCTTTGGATATCACATAGAATCACCTGAAGAAAAATCAAATAAATGTTTTGGGGGACCTGGGATTCGAACCCAGGTCCTAAGGGGTAATCCACTAACATGCTTACCATCTCTACCAGCGCGCCTGTTTGTTATTATAGTGGACAAATAATATTATAAGTGAAAAGCCAATAATATACTGGAAAATAAAAAAAAAGCGCTAAATATTTGAACGAGCCAATGAAGAAGAGACACGTCTTCATCTTCTTCAATGAAGACTGTATTTTTTCCTGCGGATTTTATTTCGCATCAAAATCCATGGCTCGATTCTAGAATGGATTCCAGGCCCTATAAATACAAACCAAGAACACCAACGTGTTCGTCTCTCCTCCCCGAGCATCCCTGTACCAATTATTTATCCTAATTTTGCCTGCATAGCAAACGCCTAAAAACCAAGAAAAGAAACCCTAGGTTCGGGCATTACAATACAGGCTATGAAAACAAAATTGAACAGTGCAGAATGCTTAGAAATTATGCAAGGATCAAGAATATATCAATATTTTGGCAAAAAGACGCAAGAATCCAAGGTTATGAATTCGTGCACAGAGCTATGTTTAGGATGACTTACAGCGTGATTCAAGTGGCTTCAGAGCGTGTGAATGGTTGCAAACGCTTCAGTGGGTATCAAGCAAGACGATAGTGTTGAGCTTTTGCCTTGGATTTGCCTCTAAACAAGATTTCGATCTCCAACTTTTCAAGGTTTTTTTTCAGTTTTGGTTTGGCCGTTTCTGCAGTGCTTAGGTCGTCTTCTTGATATGCATGGCTTGTGTGTGTATATGGGATTGCATTAGGTCAAGAATTGGGCTTTAATCCATGTGCATTGAAGATTTTGAGATATGATTTGATCACCATTGATAAAGTTTCCATAATTGTACCAAATCTGATTTTTTGTGCATAATAAGGCTTGATTCGGATTTGATTTGGTTCATGATGATAATTGAAGTCTATACCAATCACAAAGATATCATTCTATCAATTTTTGGATTTTATTTGAATTAATATTGATTTAAAATGAATTAATTCAATAAAAATTAAATAAAATAGAAAAATTAATGAATGGACATGAAATTGAAGATAGGACACGTGTGTGGTGTGATAAGACCAAATCAAGTCGAAAAAAGTGGGCCCTTTTGTCAAAAATTGGAGTTTTGAGGATAGTTAACTTTTGGCAATTTTGGAAAAATGCCCAACTTCAACAATGCATAACTTATTCAATTTTGAACTTTTGGAAGTGTTATTGAACTTTTTATAAACCTTGAGATGTCCTCTAACCAACGCCTTTGGTCTCATCTCATTTTGATATTCCATGCTCAAGTTATAAGCTTTGTAAAAAAGGTGTTTTTGTTGACTTTCAAAAATGAAATATAATGTCCAAATTTGTAACTTTTTGTGAGAGCATTTCTTCATCTTGGGGTGTGAAGATGGATTGTAGGAAATTGCATCCTCTTAAAAATGAGCTTTCTATGGGTCATTGCTCATAAAGTATGCGAAAGTTATGCTTGGTCAAAGTTGAGTTGACTTTTCCTGCAAAACCCTAATTTAGCAACTTTTGAATCTTGATGAACCTTGAGCAATCCTTGATGAATCATGATAAAACCTTGATCAAATGATGAATTATCCTTCAAAATGAGAATGTTGACAAAAAATCTTTAGGTTTGACTATTTGTAGCTCATAGTTGACTTTTGCCCTAGCACAGTCGATTTTTGGACCTCTTGAGCAATTGACTGACCAAACTTCCTCTACAAGGATTGAAATTTGACATGGATAAACTTAAGAACATATTAGGACATTGGGAAGAACTTGAGATCATTTAGATGTAAGGACCTTGATGCAACACAAAACCCTAATTTTGAATTGACTGCCTTAGGAGGTTATTTGACTGTCCAACTCTTGAGCCATCTTGAACAACTTGGAGATGATTCTTGACATGTCTTCAGAAATATGGGAGGGCAAATTTTGGGGTACAACAATATGCATTTGAACATAATTACTGTTTACATATAAACAAAATAAAAGACAATCGCTGATGGCTTTAAGGGATAGAGAAATCTCTCTAAGTTTATCTCCCTAAAATTCCCCATTGTGTGAAGTTTAATCCCCAGCGGAACAGAGCTTTTAGTTATCAATCCCCAGTAGAGGTCGTCAAATTCCTCTGAATTCCCCAACCATGATTTTTCAAACAGTACACGACATTCCCCTTACAACAGAGTTTATTTCTATAAAGGGAAATTCATCAACACTTAGACCTTACAACATGAAGACTTATACTCCATATCCTCAACAGCAGTCAGGGATCTATTTCCCCAATCCAACAGCAGTGTGGAAGATTAGCTTGCATGTGCATACATCGCATCCATATATCATAAACATTGATAACGTGAATACATTATACTATGCATTTCATATAACATAACATTGCATATTAGCTAATATTTTATCTTTTTCAAGATAAGATTAATCAACAACTACCATTAACAATGTTCAAAGTTTTCAGATACAGCTCAGATACACTCCAGACACGGATTACATTCTGATACTCATTCAGATCCAACTTACAGATACAGTATAGATATGCTCCAGACACAGATTCCATTCTGATACTCATACAGTTTCGACTTCTCAGATACAGTTCAGATACGCTCCAGACACGGGTGCCATTCTGATACTCATTCAGATTCAACTTTCAGATATAATTCAGATACGCTCCAGACACGTATGCCATTATGATACTCATTCAGATCCAACTTTCAGATACAGTTCAGATACGCTCCAGACACGGATGCCATTCTGATACTCATTAAGATTCAAGTTTCATATAAAGTTCAGATACGCTCCAGACACTTATGTCATTCTAATACTCATTCGGATCCAACTTTCAGATACAGTTCAGATACGCTCCAGACACTTATGTCATTCTAATACTCATTTGGATCCAACTTTCAGATACAGTTCAGATACACTCAAGACACGGATGCCATTCTGATACTGATTCAGATTCAAATTTCAAATACAGTTCAGATACGCTCTAGACACGGATGCCATTCTGATACTCATTCAGATCCAACTTCTAGATCTAGTTCAGATACGCTCTAGACACGGATGCCATCCTGACACTCATTCAGATTCAACTCTCAGATACAGTATAGATACGCCCCAGACACGAACGCCATTTTGATACTCATTCTTTAAGCTTCCAAATTACAATTCAACAATCACTTTTGGATGGCATCTACAAGCCCATATCTAACAACTTTCTAACACTTCTCTAAATGACATCTTTAAGCCCATTCCCTCTACCATCATATCACCGAGTGCAAATTTCTGGGCACTCTAGTGCCCAATCATCTTCCACCTTCGAGTCACGAATGGCAAAACTAGCCAATCTAACTCTCCAGGTTTAAGTAGATTGAACAGGGGCATATTTTGTACCCCAAAATTTTCCCTCTCATTTATCAATAATTTTCTTACAATATCTCCTTAGACTCAAGACTGCACTAGGGTTTGATCAACTCAAGACACCTCTTTAAACACTGATGACCAAAATTAGGGTTTGAGTTTGCACAAGGTTTTTTTAACTTTCTATGCCCCATATGATTTTCATGGATCATTATGGACCCTCAAGATTACTCATGTCAAATTTCAAGCCTTGGATCCCACTTTTGCTCAGTCAATTGAGCAGTTGACCTAAAAATCAACTGTATTGGGAAAAAGTCAACCATGGCCAATTTACAGTCAAACTTCATAATTTTTTATCCACATCAACATTTTAGACTCATATGTATCATTTTATCAAGTTTGGACCATAACTCCTCAATAAATTTGATCAAATCTCCAAAAGGGCGAAATGGTCAAAATTAGGGTTTTGACTAGGAAAGGGCAATTTCTGATTTTTGACGTAGAAAATGATCAATTGGTTTAAGGCATGATCTCAAGAGTCCAATTGCATCATTTTGACCTAATGGCATGATTCAAAACATTGCAAGTCCATTGGATTGACAGATGAATTTTTCAGTCAACTGATCAAAAGTCAACTGTATACTGAAAAGTCAAACTTTGACTTTTTTTGTCAAATTCAAGTGCCATAGATCATAATCCATCAAAACATGTCAAAATATGAAACTTATTCATCAAGAAATCAAAAAGTCAAGATTTCATTTTGAAAAGTCAAAATTTCTAAACTTAGAAATTTTTCTAAGTGTTGTAAATTTCATGTTTTTTTATAACTTTGAGCAAAATTTTCACCATGATGCAAGATGATTCAAGAGAAACTCCCAACATGAAAGTTGTAGATCTCCGTGAAATCTACAATTTTTCTTCACACAAATTCTTACAAAAATTCTTGGATCTCAAGTTATAATGTTATGAACATAGGGTCATGAAACTAAACACTTAGTGAAATTTTGCCCTAATTTGGTCATGATTTTGACCCAATTTCATGGCACTTTTTCATATAGTTCCAAGGGGAATATTCAAAAGAAATTCAAATATGGGTTGTAGAACACATTTCAAGCTTTCCAAAATTTCCAAGAACTCCTTAAGATCATTCTTTAGTAGGGAGAATCGATGAGATGAAGTTAGGGTTTTGTCACTTGAATTACAAGTCATTTTTGATGAACACATGAACCAAATCCATAGCCATGCTGCATAAGCCTCACTTTGCAGGACTCAAACTTGTTTTTTACTCCATAATTAATGGTTTACACAATTTATTATTCCCTTGTCCAAGTGCTTCAAGCTTTGTCCAAACCAATTTGCCATTTTAGGGAGAACGTAACATATCCATTCTTGTAAAGCAAGCTTTATGCACAAAGTCAACTTCTTGAGCTCCCAACTTGTTTTCCTTGATTACACTCCATCCAAAAAGTCATAAGTATTGTGTTTAAAGTGGTTAAAAACTCTATGAACCAAGTACAAGGCATGGAAACTTGAATTTCTCAAAAATCACATGTTATGCATAAACTTGTGATTTTGAATTCTGATAAACTAGAGCACTCCAAACTTGTTGCTTATAAATAGAGTCACTATTTGTGATCTAGTGGACGAGCTTGAACACCCTGAAACACACCAAAACTCTCTCAAATCAAAAATTTCTCAAAAACTCCATTGTTGCATAATTTCTGACCTTGAACATCAAACTCACATTTCCCTCGTGTGTTTCTTAGCCTTTTAGTTTCTAAAGCTTCCTTACATCAAGTGTAACCTATCTCTGTCCCTGTTTCATTACTGTAACATCACTTACCTTATCCTTCATAACCAAAAATAGAGCATTGCACATTGACTTCTCCAAGTCATTTCAGCCACTCTAAACTCAAGCAAAACATTGTGTTAGCTTCCTAGGACCTCAAGGAAGCTAACCTGATCATCACCACTGCTTGAAGCAAGCTTAAACTCCAAGCACAATTTCCAGTTTTGAGGTAAGTTTTCTCAACTTAGAACTCTTCATACAAGCATCATCAATAGTTTATTTGTGAACAAAACATGTAGATATCATTGTCCTGAAGCTAACCATGTCCATAGTTTCCATTAATTTTACTTGAGCTTAGAGAATTTTGAAACTGAAATCTATGAAATTTTTAGGGTTCAGATTAGGGCCATTAAAATTTATGCTTATCTTTGATCTATAATTTTAATACTTTACATTTCTGGAATCGTGAGAAAATTTGCTACAAGTTTCATGTTTATAGTTTTCATTTTTGATGAGAAATGAGCAAGTTACAGTTGGTCTAGCTGGAGGTTGAAGATGAAGTCTTCAGGGCGTGTTTTGCCTTACATATTTATTGTTTTATTTGTATTAACAGATGTGTAGCAACCCCAGTGGTAGAAGAGCGCGCCTATATCCTATGGGACCTGGGTTCGAGCCCCAGTGGTACCCTTTTGCATTTTTACATGTTTTACAAATTCTGACTTTTTTTTTGTTTGCAGGGCGCTGGGCATCTTTGGGCCTAGCTCATTTTTTATTTTTGCTAGTTGACCTCCCTGTTTCCCATTGACACCCTTGGCCCAAATTTATTTATTTTCTTTTTTATTTTTCTTAAATATATTTTCTAAATACTAAAAAAAATCATAAAATACAAAAATGATATATTTATATTTTGACTTATTTTATTTTTCTCACAAAAAATATTTTCATTAATTATGCTTTATTTATTTTTTTACTTATTATCTTGTAAATATAAATAAAATTAGATTATTTGTTATTTTATTTCATATTAATTTAAATACATTATTTTTGATATAATAAAAAGACTAAAAATATTTTATAATAAATATTTTCAAGACATAAAAAATATATACTAAAAAAATACCTTTTTAAACTTATTTTATTTTGATCAATAGAACTAGGGTTTTATTCAAAATCATTCATTAAACAAATTCGTTTTTTTATTATTTATTATTTTTCTTTAATTTAATTATATTAAGACAAAAATCCTTTTCTCTAAAAAAATCAAACAAATACTCATTTTTCTTCACCTTCAGATTATTGCATACTTGTTCATTTTTGTACATTATATTCATTTAAATCCTTGTACATTTATATCCAATTCAATATGGTTGTAATAGACTAATTAGATTTAAATTCTTGCAATCCCCATTCATGAATTTGTATACCCCCCTCCTACAAATATTGTAATAGTGTAGTAACTTTAAATTCTGCAATTTATCGCTTCATATATAACATGCTAGTGATTAGGGTTTGTATGGAAAGACTAAAACTAATACTTAGAAAATCCTAATTCAAGACAAAAGCAAGCACGAAAACAATACACTTGCACACAAGCACCCCTAGGGTTATTCCACTTGGTTGCCTTATACAAAATGACCATATTACGCACGTAAGGTATCTTAGCAAAAACAAGCAAAATACAATATCATAGTCCCTCGATGACGCTATCTATGTTTCCTTTCCAAAATGATCTTAGTCCCTAAAAAATGCTAAGATACCTTGCAACATTTCTAATCATGGTTATACGATGACCCACGCTCGTCCCGTTTACATCCAAAGATAAGCTTACTTACCAAATTAATGGTAAGATAACAATGTCAAAGAAAATAGGAAATGAACATGAAAGACTTTTGAGTAGGTAGAATGTCCCTAGTTACTAGCTCACTTTCAAATAATAACATCCTTGCTATTTTCAAAAAACAAACACCTACACTTTCAAAACATCTTACAAAACTTAAAAACATTTTCAAAAGATTAACATCTTTGTATACATTCTTACGAACAAGAATCATTACAAATATTTCCTAAACAATGGCCTCTTTTAGAAAATACTTTTCAAAAACCACATCAAGCACAATTTCAAACAAAAAGCAAGTGATCTAGCAAGTAACTAAGAGCCCATGGAAAACCATGGATGAAAAGGGTGCTAATACCTTCCCTTTTCATAATCTACCCCCCGAACTCAAGAAATAATCTCAAAGGTCTTTCCTGTGCTTTTTCACCTTTCCTTTTGGATAAAAAAAAGTCGGTGGCGACTCTTGCTAACCGCAACATTTACGATAAAATGCAAAACCCCCAAGTCAGTTCTCCCACCGTATCACAGTGCAGTGGAAGCCGCCAACAAGAACAACAAGAAGATTATATATAAGATGATAGTGACATATAAATACTGGCACGAAATGCTACCATTTTCTCTTCACAGCTATTGCACTTCAGTATGAACATCAACCGAGGTAACTCTATTCTCTCTAGTCTACGATATGGAAGTTGTCCTACCTGTCAAAGTTCAGATTCCTTCTCTAAGGATAATGAAAGAAGCAGATCTAGACGAAGATGAGTGGATTTAGACTATGATGGACCAGTTGAATTTGATTGACGAAAAGAGTCTTGCAGCTATTTTCCACGGTCAGATGTATCAGAAGCGTATGATCAAAGCCTTCAATAAGAAATTCAAGCATAGAGTATATTAGGCTGGTGACTTGGTAATAAAACACATCATCCTACCACAAGATGGTCCTAGGGGAAAATGGGCTCCCACCTACGATGGGCCATTTGTAATCAAAATGATATTTTATGGCGGCACTTTGATACTTACCACCGTAGACGGTGAAGATTTTTTTCACCCTGTAAACGTGGATATAGTCAAAAGATACTACGCATGAAAGTGACCCTCTAGGTTGAAAGGCCTAGGCAAAAATAAGGGCATCCCGGCGAACCAAAAGGGTCCGGGAAAAAATTAGGTATATATGTAAAAACATTATACACCCGACAAGTCTAAAACCTGAAAAGGTGGCTTGGGAAAAAAAGGGTATCCCGGTGGACTGAAAACCCAAAAGGGAGGCCCAGGAAAAAGTTAGGGATAAAGTGTATAACTATGTCCCGATGGATCATCTACTTACAACAAGCTTTATTACCAACGTCAAGTTCAAATGGTATAGATAAATTCAGTCAACTTCTTCAGATAAGGAGGGATGAGATCCTCGAGGACATAGAGGCAATAACATAGTTGAAACCCGACGAGATCATTTACATATAGCTATATGTTTTGCCTTAATTTCCATTTTTACGACAATTTCCTCTTACTGGGATTTCAGTCTCTTTGTACAAAATCGCCTGTTTATAGGAAAATTATCAATAAAAATCAATTTCAAGATTTAAATTTGTTTAACTTTTTCTGTTTTGTTTGCAAAAACGTCCAATGACTAGATTGAATGAACATGATTATTGTTGACAAATATATGCATAAAAACAGGAATAAGCATTTACTAAAGACTCTAGGAGTTGGGATAACGTCCAAGTCATCCATAAATCCCCCACAGAGCAGACTTCCATGGGATTATCCCTATAAAGTTACCTTCATAAGCTCATCCCAGACGAAGATACATTTCCCTGAAAGTCTAATATGCCTTTAAGACAAGAAATTAGGGCATCTCCCAGCCATTAATATAACCATACTCCCCATTAGATTCCCTTAGCAGATAAAGGAGTTTGATCATTTCTCAGCATATAGTGGAAACTTCCGCCGCACAGCCTACGAAATTCTAATCCCCATCAGAGTTTGCTTCCTCAACCTAGTTCAAAGGAATTTAATTCCCCAACTGAGTTTGTTTCTCCAACACTGTAAAATCCCCTACAAAATTTTCTTCTCCAACAAGGCTAATTTCCTCGGCAGAGTATATTTCTCCAATAGGGTTTATTTCCCCAACGAAATTTAATTTCCCAAACAGAGTTCATTTCTCCGATTACTGCAAATCCCTGACAAGATTCCTCTCTCCAGCAAAGGGTAGTCCAGGATGCTATCCCCAGAAAGTTGCTACGGAATTTGAAATCGGGACATACATCATTAAACTTTATCCTTCCTAGAAGAGTTGACGTCCATATTGGAAAATCAGTCATACGACACCTATGAAAGTTATTCATCTCTTTTATCCCCAGTCATGGTATATAAGGACTAAATTCCCTAGTAGAGTGATGAACAACCAATGTTCCTAAACTCTTCTATCCCCAAGAAAAAGTTAAACGTCCCCAGCGGAGTATCTTCAGAATATAAAACAGGAATCCCCAGCGGAGACATTCTAAACAAGATTGAAGATTCATATTCTTCATCCCCAATGACATTCAGGGATTTATTTTCCCAAAAAAGATGTTATACGAAGCCACTGATACACTTCAATTACATGTCACATCCATACATCATTTACAAAACATCATAGCATATGCATACGACACACATATAACACTCTTATTTACTTTGAGAACATCATTACATAATGCATTACATACATCATGACATTGGATAAAGACTAACTTTATCTTTTCAGGTAAAAGTCTACAAAGATACGAATATCATCAATAATTCTCAAAAAGGTCAGAGATTAATTCTCGAAATAGGACGGGGAAACTATCTATATAACCAAGCGGTATTAATTCCCGAAACAGGACAGGTGCGCCAATAGAAAGCAGGTCAAAGATTAATTCCCAAAACAAGACGGGGCAACTATCTATATGACTAGGCAAAAATTAATTCCTGAAATAGGACGGGGCAACCATATTTATAACCAGGCAAAGATTAAAATCCTAAATAGGACGGGGAAACTATCGACATGGCCAGCTGGTATGAATTCCCGAAACAGGACGGGTTTACCAACAAAAGCAGACTTTAGATCAATTCCTGAAACAGGACGAGACGACTATCTACATGACAAGCATTTCCCTCAAAGACTAAATCTGACAAGCATTCCCCTCAGAGAATAAATATGACAAGCATTCCCCTCAGAAACTAAATCTGACAAGCAACGACTTAAGCACCTTCCCCAGAGGTTCATTCTGGAAAGCATTCTTCAGATACAGTCAAGCGTAGACTCATTTTGATATTCCTATGCACAGTCATTTTGATGTCATCTATAAGCCCATATCCGATGACATCACGTCATCTTTCTGAATGGCATCTTTAAGCTCATTCAAGCAATATTATCGATCAACAATGTTACCTCCCGCACATGCGAGTGCAAATTTATGGGAACTTAAGTGTTCAATCCTCTTCTACCTTCAGATCGCGAATGGCGAACATGCCAATCTAACTCCTCAGGTTTAAGAAGATTGAACAGGGGCAACTGTTGTACCTAAAAAATTTCCCTCCCATTTCTTTAAGACACTCTCCTAGGGTTCTCAAATGCTCAAGTTGGCTTAAGAATTATCAGACAAAATTCTCCTCCTAAGCAATGGGTCCATAACTAGGGTTTCACTTCTCCCAAGGAAGATGGGATTGATAAGGCCTCAAAGGGATTTCATGGTCTCTTATATGTCTTAAGGAATGCCCCTATCAAGTTTCATGCCTTGCATCACAAGTTTGATCAATCAATGGTTCAGATGACTGAAAATCAACTGTATTGGACAAAAAGTCAACTGTGGTCAGCATACAATCAAACTTCAAGATTATTGGTCAACATAAAGATTTTAAAGTCATATTCATCATTTGATCAAGGATTGATCATGATTAATCAAGAAAACTCCCAAATCATCAAAAGTCAAAAGTTTCCAAATTAGGGCTTTCTTAAGGAGAAGTCAACTGAATTTTGACCAAGCATAACTTTCACATGCTTCATCAGAAATTCTTCAACCAAAGCTTATTTTAAAGGAAATTCAATTATCTATAACTTTGTCCCTATAAGCTCAAATCCAAAAAAATTCTTCATTTCATAGATATGGGCCAATACATTATAGATCATTTCAAAAGTCAACAAAGGACACTTTTTGTCAAGGAAACTTACATCAAGATAAATATTCAAATTCAGAAGTGGTCAACATAGATATTGTAGATGACACCTTGAGATTTCCAAAAAGTCAAGGATCACCTTCTAATGATGAAAATTGAGAGAGTTATGACTAGTGTAAGTTGGGAAATTTTGAGCAAATGCATGAAACCTAAAATGACCAAGCTTGAAATTTTGGACTAATGGGCCTAACTTTTGAGGTTGAAACGTGTTTCTGACATGTTTAGGGACCTCTAAGTCCATTCATACCTTACCATGATTTTTAATCCTATTTATTTTGATTTTTATTCAAATAAATGAAAAATAAATTATATAAATACAAGGTAAATAAATTTAGGCATGTAAGTATTATTTTGGATCAGATCAAGAGCCCAAAATCACATATCCAGGTTGTTAAATTTGTGTGAGAACTTGAAGACACAATTGACTTAAGATGGAAACTTTTCATGCAAAATTGAAAGAAAATATGTTCACCATAATGCACAAAGATATTTTCTTTATTTGTTGACCTAATACACTCTTCTATATGTATTCAACCATATCAGATCCAAGAGACCATGCATGCAAGCCTCCTTGAAGAACCCTAAAAACTCACAAATTTTGCAAAAAAATAGGGCACAGACAAAATCTCCTGTCCAACAAACTTCACTAGATTCTAAGCACTCTATCATCTCCCTGAGACCTCCAGTTGTTGTTCCCAGCCATCCTTGAAGGTCGTAGCCTCCTGGATCGCTGCAGCCAACCATCACCGATTGATGGAACTTCCTTGAATCCAAACTTATTTTTCATGCATTATTAATTGATTCCATGCATGTATTCTTGTTTATAATGATATATGGATTTGTTTAGACTCATCTCTTACGAGTTTTAATGCAGGAACCAAATTCTGCCATTATTAGGGCATCGAGCTCGTGAATTTTTAAAACTCTAGTTACAGGACGTTTCAATCGAAACAGACATCACCATTAGATTCGTGAGGCCTCAATTAATGGGCAAGGGTGCTCTTCATTCTCACTTTGCCTTGACTTTGTAGGTTTTACAAATATCCTCACCGGAGAAGAAGAAGTTGACCACCGTAGATGGTGGTTTGACTCCAACACATTTATTATATATTGTTTTAATGTTGTATAATTAACAAAAACAGAAGATGTCCCAGCGGAAAGGCAACATGCAATAGAGTGTTCATGTGCAAGGGAATGGGTTCGATCCTTGTCCCTTGCATTCTTTTCCACATTTTTTGTTTTCTGATTCTTGCAGAACCAATATAGCGCACCAACGCATCAACCATGCACCTCCTCAATCATCACCATCCACTCGTGCTTAGATCCAGATCCAATAGTCCATATTTGATTTCCATGATACACCCCTAAAGCTTCAATGCACCGGATCAGTGGGCTCTTGTCATTGGGCTTGGATTCACATTGCAATCCACACCCCCCATAATTTGCTAATTTTGGCCAAACTCTTTCTTTTTTTCACATTTTTATTTTATTCATTTTTTATACTATTCATTATTTAATTAAAATACCAAAATATATTAGTTTTTCTTATTAAAATTAATTTAGACTATTAGGTTTTTTTTCTCTAATTATTTTTTTATTAATTTAACTAAATCAACCTTTTTCTAAATAATAAAATTATTTGACCTTTTTTTCATTAAAATTAATTAAGTGTCTAGGTATATCACAAATTCCTAATTTTTTCATAAAATTACAAAAAACTAATTTCTTTTCTGTTGTAATTTAGATCGACTGTATAGGTTTCGTGAGTTAGCTCTATTTGTTGCTTTTCCTTTTTTCCGATCATTGTAATAGCTCACGATTTGTAATAGTAATTAGGATTTTTTTACTTTCCGCATTTTATTATTTATGTATCTCTCCCAAAGCCATGTAATAGTTTAGGGTTTTATTTTCTGCATTTACTTTCCGCACATTTATCGCACTATTTTAATATTACTGTTAGTAGTTAGGATTGTATGGCAAGATAAAAGCAAACAATAGCAAACCCTAATTTAAAAGATAAACATAACTGAAAACAACACACTTCGCACACTCACACCTCTAGGGTAACCTCCCTTGATACCTTTCAATAAAAATAGTCATGTCCCTCGAACATGGCAACGCTTTAGCATTATCCCTCGAAATCAAAGATCGTAGTCCCTCGATGACCCTTTTGATGTTGCCTTCGGTAAACAATCTAGTCCCTTAACAATAAATTTCTAAAGCGACCTTACAAGTTGCCTTCTAGGATTGAACGATGACCCACGCCTGTCCCTTCACATCCAACGACAGGGCTTCCTGCTAACTAATGGTAGGATATCACTATCTAAAGGAGGATGGAAATTACGAGAAAGACTTTGACTAGGTAGAACGCTCGTAATCTCTTGCTCACAAACATTTCAAAAAGAAAACATTTTTTCACAAATAATTTTCAAACAAATATTTTCAAGACACTTTGTATGCATTCTCGAGGACAGATATGAGAATCATTATAAAGTATTTCCTTACTATTGGTATTTTAAAGTATTTTCAAAACACACATTCACAAAGAATTTTTCAAAACAAAGTGAGCTTGCGATTAAGAGCCTGTAGATAACTACAGATGAAAAGGGTGCTAACACCTTCCCTTTTCATAACCTACCCCCCGAACTCAATAATCTCAAGATCTTTTCTGTTCTTTTCACACTTTCCTTATTGGATAAAAGAAAAGTTAGTGGTGACTCTTGCTATCTGCAACATTTGCGATAACATGCAATACAAGTCAGTTCTCCCACCGTATTACACCAACTAAGAACAAAGCATTCCAAGCTGAAGAAGAACTCACAAAAAGCTCTGAGGATGAAGATTATGATGATCAGGATGGGCTTTCTCTTCTCTCTAGAGGAATCAAACAACTCTAGAAGAAAAGACAGAATAGTTCTGGAAGATTCTGAAACCATGATAATCGTCCAGACTCCTTCTCTCGAGGCAAAAGTAGTAAGGAAGTGATGTGCTATGAATGCAAGGAATCTGGAAATTATAGAAATGCTTATCCAAATTAAACAAGGAGAATTCCAGAAGAGACCAATACAAAAAGAACTCCCTCAAAAGAAAGAATAAGGGTCTTATAGCAAGATGGGACGACTCTGATACATCAGACTTAGAGTCAGAAGATGAGCATCCAAATCAGGAACTCATGGCCACAACTTCTGAAGAATCCTCATCTGACATAGAGTTTGACTCTGAAGAGGTATTTTCTGATTTCACACATTCTGAATTAAAGTATTATTTATCTAAAACCTTAGAAAATTATCATAAGCTTCGAAACAAACGCAAAAACCTGCAAAAGGTTCATGAGTTTGGAATCGAAGAATACAACAAGTTAGAAAAGGAAGTTTATGTTCACAAAGCAAATAATTATAATTAAACAATGGAATAATCTTGCTTAAAGCTCATAGACAATAAGGAAATGTGATTTTAGAAACAACCACACTAGAAAATACTATAAGTAAGTATGATGATGCCTTTCAATAATTTCTGGAAAACAACATAGACAGAAGCAAAATGGCTTCTATTATATATGGTGTCGATCAAAATGGGAAGAGGGGGAATTGGTTACACTTCTAGTGAAGATCAGAATCCTCTGAAAATAGACAAACCAATACCTCCCTTCACATATCATCACACAAAGTCATAGACACAGAAATTCAATGATGCACAAAAATCAAGGTTCCACAAGAACTCTGGTAAAACTAATGTTAAAGGACCCAAAAATATCTGGGTACCAAAAGATAATATTGTTTATGTTGAAGATCTCTTACACAACAAAGTCCAAACAACAATAATGGTACCTGGACTCTGGATGCTCGCGTCACATGACGGGAAGAAAGAATATATTCCAAGAATTGGAACTTAAAGATGTTGGATTCGTGGGTTTTGGAGGAAGCCAAAAAGGAAAAATCAAGGGATAAGGAACTATTGATAATGGAACTCTTCCCTCTATCTCAAACGTTCTATATGTTTAAGGACTAATGCGTAATTTGTTATCCATAAGTCAATTAAGAGATAACGGCTATGATATAGTCTTTAATAAAAAAAAGGATGTAAAGTTGTTAGTCAAAAAGATGGCTTGGTCCTGTTCTCTAGTAAAAGGAAAAAGCAACATTTACAAAATTAAACATTCTGATTTAAAAAATCAAAATGTTAAATGTCTTATGTCTATTGAAGAAGAGGAATGGGCATGGCACAAACGCTTAGGTCATGTTAGCTTGAGAAAAATCTCTCAGCTCAACAAACTTGAGTTTGTAAGAGGTTTACCAAAGCTGGAGTTTTCTTCAGATGCTCTCTGAATAATTTCAGAAAGGAAAGTTTTCTAAAACTTGTTTAAAATCAAAGAATGTTGTTTCTACCTCAAAACATCTAGAACTTCTGCATATTGACTTATTTGTACCAGTTAAAAATGCATCTGTAAATGGTAAGAAATATGGACTTATCATTGTAGATGACTATAGTCCCTGGACATGGGTTAAATTCCTAAGGCACAAGAATGAGTCTCATTCTATGTTCTCTAGTTTCTGCGCAAAATTACAAAAATTTGACTATAAAATTATTAAAGTTAGAAGCAATCATGGTGGAGTCTTATTAGATGATATAAGAATAATTGTGGTTATTCTTATTTTAAGGGTTAGAAGTAGTAATAGGTGTGGTGTGTAAGTTGATCCCATTAGGAATAATATTATTATTATTAGGATTAGTTATAATAATAAGAAATTAGGTTAATTAGAAAGATTAAGAAAGTCTTGGAGCAGTAACGTAGCAAGTGACAGAGAAGAAGAAAAAGGAAAAGAGGCAAAGTTATGTTCGATCGAAAAATTATAGAGTGACCTTCAATCCGAGGTAAAGGTGGGGTTTTGACTCTATAATGGAAATCATGATGCATATTATGTAAGAATTGAGTTGGTGTAATATTGTTGTACGTATGTGTGATCGGTGGATCTGGAACTGACTGCTTTAAAGCTGGTTCGCGAAATGTCGCGGAAGCAAGAGTCGCCACCGTCTTTTATTTTCTCCAAATGGAAAGGACAAAAGCACAGAAAAATTCCTTTAAAGAGATTGTTCTCGGTTCGGGAGGTAGGTTATAGAAAGGGAAGGTGTTAGCACCCTTTCTATCCATGGTTATCCATGGGCTCTTAGATACTTGCTCAATGTGTTTTCAAAATTGTTTGTTTGCTTTTCAATTGTGGGTTTCAAAATATTCTTTGAAAAGTTTCAAGTCAACTCGTACGTCAGAGTGTTTGAAAAGTTTGTTTTGAAAGTTTTTGAAAGTGTCGGTGTGAAAAGATTTTGATTTGTTTTGTTTTAAAGAGAGCAAGTATCTATGAGAACCTACCTACCCTAAGGAATTTGTCTGTGTAGATGTCCTTTAAAGTAGTGCTATCCCACCATTGAGAGGTAGGTAGCACCACCGTAGGAGGTATTCGGGTCAATTCGAGTTTTAGGGACGTGGTGGTCACCAGAGCAATGGGAAGACACCTTAGAAGCTACCCTCATGCCAGGTTCCCGGATCATGAGGACTTACTAAGACGTTTTCTACTCGACGACCACCTTTCGAAAGGCAACAGTGAGGCGTACCCTAGGGGTGGTGTGTGCGAATTGTGCGTCATGTTTCAGTTATTTGTCTTGTCATGTTTATTTGTGTTCTACGCTTGATTTTATTTTCGGGCATTCATTCTTTCATGCATATTTATTAACAGTTATATTTGCGAGAAAATAAATCTAAACTATTACAACTGGCGCGGGTCCACATCGCCAAAAAAAAACCGAACCCGATTTGACTGAAAATAAATAAAGCGAATGAAATAAAAAATGCAAGAAATAAATCTAAACTTATTACAAGGCTTTGGGGCATATACAGAGGTATTTAAACAATATAAGACAAATGCGCGAAATAAAAAGATTAAACAAAATTTGGGCGTTGGACCCTTTTACAAATAATTAAAATTAGTCAAGGAAATTAAAAATTAAATGAAAAATAATGTTTTTGTGTTTTTTAGATTTGAAAGAAAAAAAGAAAAATTAATTGAAAATTAAAATCCTAGTTCTAATGTTTTTTAAATTTATTATGAAGATATTCACTTTTAATCTAATTTAACTCTAAATTAATTTATGTACATTTTTTAGTTTATGAAAATAAATAAACAATATTATTATTCTGAAAAAAGGGAAAAAATAAAAAAAGAAAATAAAAGTCATTAAACCTAAACTCTATTTTTTTGGATTTTAGTTATTAAAAGAATTAAAATCTAACCTAAAATGCAACCCTAGTTTAATTATGAAAAACACTAATACTATGGCAAAAAACAAGGAAAGTTAAAAGGAAAAAGTCATTAACCTAATTCTATGTTTTTTAAGTTTTTAAGAAAGAGATTTAATTTCTAACCTAATTTAATTCTAAATTAATTTATGTACATTTAATTATAAAATAGAATGAATTAATAATTATATTATGAAAAAAGGAAAAAAATGAACATTGTTAATTAACCTAGTTCTATGTTTTTGTTTTTTTGATTTTTATTAAAAAAAGAATTAAACTTGAAAACCTAATTAAACTAATTAATTACATGTTATTATTTATACAAAAAAAACAATATTTAAAATAAAATACTTATTAAAATTTTTGACTTTTCTGATTTTTTGAATGTTTTTTATGTTTTGTAGAAAGATAAATTAATTAAATTAAGCAAATAAAAGAAATGAAAAGAAAAATTAAAGAAAGAAATAAATAAATAAAAAATGACAAGGCAAACCAGGGGGGTGTGGTCCCCAGAATTGGAGGTGCAGATTTGAAAAAGCCTGGCCCATTTTTGCTTGAATTGGTTGACTTTTCCACTCAGGTGTGCGCCTGCTGACTTGCATCCATCCTATGCCTTTGTTCTGGACCCTTTGATAGACCTCTTGGGACACGTGGATGAGCTGATGTTGAAGTGTATGGTGAGTCTTCAATGTTATGCTGCATGGGAATTCAAATGAAAAAATAATATGGAAATGTGTGAGACCTGGGGTTTGAACCCAGGTCATGAGAGTCCCTAGTGCACGTCCCTGCCAGCTGAGCCACGTTGGTTTCATTTAACATATAATAGTCAATAAAAAATATAAAAGAAAAATGGTCAGTGTTATTTAAAACGCGCGCAAATTCGAATTGCCCAGTCTCCGTGTGACAACTCATCGTCTCTTTCATTTTTTCTGAAACATGAAGGGCAAAGGCAACGTTTTTTGATCGTTGTTTTAGGGGGCCTAATAGAAAATAGCGACTAGCCCCTCGTTGCTCATAAATTGAGCGCGAGGGTGCCATCTTCTTCGTTTCAATCTCCTTAAGCTAATGGCACTGGTTTGGAAGCATGATTTTTCCTTGGTCAGAAAGCCCCAAATTTGAAACCTGCAAAACCTAGAAATTGGACATGGCGAAATCGCGTATGTGGCACAACAATGCAATTAAACATAATGATTAGTTCTAGAAACTCATAAGGAACATGAATCCACAGTTAGAATGGCATGATGATGCTTAGAATGTAAATCACGATTGCCACTTTTTTGCTGTACAGTTTGAGTTGTGGGTACCAGTTCAGGGAGTTTTGGAAGATGTTTTGAATTGGGATATCTTCAGAATTGTCTCAGGAAGCTATTGGTACAAAAATTAAGGCTTGAAAAGATCCCTAGCTTTGAAATCAGATTTGCATTTTATGGTTCATTTTTCAAATGTCCAATGGCTTTTTTCAACGAGCTTTTTGCTATGTTCTAGCTAGGGTTGGACTCAGTGATGATTATGGAATGGAATTGGTTTGTTATTTGACCTTAATCCATGCTTGAGAAAGAATTGGTCTTAGGGTTTCTTCCATTAACCATTTTTCCTATTTTTTAGCCAAAACCTAGACCTAGTGTGCAAATGAACCTTGGCTTGATTTTTGAGTTGGTTCATGATACATAGAACTTGTCCAAATTCATATGACACCATTACATTGATTTTTAAATTTTATTTGAATTTTCAATGAATTAAAATGAATTAAATCATCAAAAATTAAATAAAATAAAAAAGTCAACATTTGGTCTTGAAATCAACCATGGGCCACGTGTGTGGCATGACAAGGATGGACAAAGTGAGAAAAATGGGGCCCTTTTGTCAAAATTGGATTTTCAAGGATAGTTGACTTTTGCCATTTCACAAAATTTTCCCAACTTCCACAAGGCATAACTTGCTCAATTTTTAAGATTTTCTCATGTTCTTGGACATTTTGGAAAGCTCTTTGAGTCCTTTAACCAATGCCTTTGGTCCCATGTCATTTTGATTTACCAATCTCAAGTTATGGCCTTTGACTTAAAGCCCTTTTTTGTTGACTTTTGAAAATGACCTGTAATGTTGAAATTGATAACTTTTTGTGAGAGCATTTCTTGGACTTGGAACATGAAGATGAATTGTAGGAAATGTCTTTCTCTTCAAAATGAGCTTTGGATGGAATTTTTCTGATAATCCATGTGAAAGTTATGCCCTGGTCAATTCCAGTTGACTTTTTCAGCTGTCCAAATATAGCAACTTTTGCATCTTTGATGATTTCTGAGCCAAACTTTGAGAATCATGATCAAGCATTGATCAAATGATGTTTGTGGCTTCAAAATGATATGTTGACCAAAAATTTGAACTTTTGACTGTCAAATGACCATTTTGCCCCTACAGTTGACTGTAGTGCAATTTAGGGTTTTGACTGTGCAATCTTAAACTGAATGCCTTGAAACTTGATATGAGGATGCTTGACCATGTTTGTGAGCATATGAGACTTGATTGAGCCTTTGAAAACTTCATTTTCTTGCCCAGACTCAAAACCCTAATTTGGACTGTTTAGGAGACTGTTGCACTGCACAACCCTTGGGGAATTTTGTGACTTGGCTTGGCAATTTCTTGAAGAATATGGGAGGGCAAATTTTGGGGTACAACAGTTGCCCCTGTTCAATCTTCTTAGACCTGAGGATGGAGATTGGCTGACGTGCCTTTTGTAATCCGAGGGTAGAAGATGATTGGACACTAGAGTGCCCAGAAATTTGCGCTCACATGGTAGCAGTGTGGTGGGGGAATGGGCTTATAGATGCCATTTAGAGATTGATGGGTAGGATGATGGGCTTATAGATGCCATCTGGATGTTGATCGCGTAAGAGATTCCTTAGCGAGAACCTGCATACCTGCAAAAGAAAATGAGTACCTGACACGTCGCAGGAGCTGGTTTTCAGATGCTTGGTATAGATATGTCCTGACTGGTTACAGGAGCTGGGTCTGGATCTTCAAACGGTGATGAAGTTGTCTCTACTGACAGGTTGTTTCCAAGGACGAGTGGTCTTTAACGATGGGTGTCTATAGCGACTAGTGTCTATGACGAATGTCTATAACGACAAGTGTCTACACTGACGAGTGTCTATCACGACGAGCGTCTATCACGACGAGCGTCTATCACGACGAGGGTCTATCACAACGAGTGTCTATCACGACGAGTGTCTATCACGACGAGTGTCTATCACGACGAGTGTCTATCACGACGAATGTCTATCACGACGAGTGTCTATCACGACGAGGGTCTATCACAACGAGTGTCTATCACGACGAGTGTCTATCACGACGAGTGTCTATCACGACGAGTGTCTATCACGACGAGTGTCTATCACGACGAGTGTCTATCACGACGAGTGTCTATCACGACGAGTGTCTATCACGACGAGTGTCTATCACGACGAGTGTCTATCACGACGAGTGTCTATCACGACGAGTGTCTATCACGACGAGTGTCTATCACGACGAGTGTCTATCACGACGAGTGTCTATCACGACGAGTGTCTATCACGACGAGTGTCTATCACGACGAGTGTCTATCACGACGAGTGTCTATCACGACGAGTGTCTATCACGACAAGTGTCTATCACGACGAGTGTCTATCACGACGAGTGTCTATCACGACGAGTGTCTATCACGACGAGTGTCTATCACGACGAGTGTCTATCACGACGAGTGTCTATCACGACGAGTGTCTATCACGACGAGTGTCTATCACGACGAGTGTCTATCACGACGAGTGTCTATCACGACGAGTGTCTATCACGACGAGTGTCTATCACGACGAGTGTCTATCACGACGAGTGTCTATCACGACGAGTGTCTATCACGACGAGTGTCTATCACGACGAGTGTCTATCACGACGAGTGTCTATCACGACGAGTGTCTATCACGACGAGTGTCTATCACGACGAGTGTCTATCACGACGAGTGTCTATCACGACGAGTGTCTATCACGACGAGTGTCTATCACGACGAGTGTCTATCACGACGAGTGTCTATCACGACGAGTATCTATAACGACGAGTGTCTATCACGACGAGTGTCTATCACGACGAGTGTCTATCACGACGAGTGTCTATCACGACGAGTGTCTATCACGACGAGTATCTATAACGACGAGTTGTATCAGAGGAATCTTTAGGCATTGATTTAAACTGGATTTGTATTCTTTGACCGGATTTGTCTCTTATGACGGGATTTGTCTTTTCTGACGGTGTTTTGTCTATTTTGACATAGCTGATCATTCAACTGTATCCTTCCTGAAAGGTAAAGGTCAGTTATATGCAGTACGTGATATGAATCAAGCAACGGCATAAATGCAATTGTATGACATGATGCGTACAGGCATGTGTCATGATGTACGAAAATGTGATGTTTATGAATGTATGCTTTCGTCTAGGAAAATAAATCCTTGACGGGTGCCGGGAAGTCACTCCTGGGCTGATGTTGGAGAATAAGCTTTTGCTTCCGCTGGGGATGATAAGACTTTACTGAGGACGGTCTTTTCCGTGGCTATTGGCTGAGGATAACCCAGTTATATCTTATTAAGGAAATAACTCTTTGAATAAAGCCAGACGACGCGTTCGTGTTCTGCGGGGAGTGAAAATATCTGGGTCGCATTCTTTAGCCGAACCTATGATGGACAGAGCAACCGGATCTTTTAGACAACTCCTTATTGCCCCAGTTTCAGTGGGAGGAGGCACTTGTGGGAGTACTTGACGAGTCTTCTGGTAGACAGGTGCCGAGATGCTGGGACATACTCGTACGCTTTGATCCCTAACTTTTGCCTGGACCGCCTTTTCGGGTTTTCAGTCCACCGGGATACCCATTTTTGCCCAAGCCGCCTTTTCAGGTTTTCGACTTGCCGGGTGTACATGTTTTTCGTTTCATCCCTTCATTTTGCCCGAACCCTTTTAGTTCGCCGGGAAGCCCTTATTTTTGCCTAGGTATGTCAACCTAGCGGGTTTTTGATTATGCGCAGTATTTTTTCGACTATGTCCACGCTCTCAGAATGTAGGGAATTGCCCTGTTGGAAGTATTTTGCCATGCCCCAGAAGATCTTCGTTTGATCGTCCAATGCCCCAGGTGACTTAGACGGAGATTTGCCCCAGGCTGGTGGTGTCGCCATATTGTCAGAAGGTGTCTGATCGTGCAAGATTCGTTGCTGGATTGCCCCAAGTGACTCAGGCAGAGATTTGCCCCAGGCTTTTTGGCCTTTTGAGAGATTCTCTGGATCTTGACTTAACTGCCCCAGATGATGGACAATAGTCATGCCATGCCCCTTGATTGGAGGTACTTCTGTTCATTAGGCATTCGTCGTGCGAATTTCCTTGCTGTTCACACAAAAAGTCATATGCAAACAGAGTTATTTTAAGAATGCAAAAGCTTATGTCTGTCTTGAAGATTTTGAAAATGCATTTTTTTCATAAAACAAGTAAATGTTTGTAAAAACATGATGTCAACTCCGTATTTACCGTAGGCCTTCAGGAGTCAGGATACCTTTCGTAACAATATGCTTTCGAACTAACCCATGCTTTAGCTAGGACTTTTAAGGGTTATAACGTGGCCTGGTTCACGGTTTAAGAAACAAAGGGTAAAGGCTCAAATTATTTGTACCCACCCGTTCTTCGTGATGTTCTCCAAACCTAAACTCAGTTGATCATACGTTAGACCTTGTTTGAGTCTTTGCTCTGATTTTCCGGTGATGGTTCGGATATTGATGATTTATTCTGAATAGGCAGTCATTTTTGTTATTGTTGAGGGTTTGTAGGACCTCTTTCTTGTCTGACTTTTGTTATCCCTTTCTTTTTTTTTTGAATTACAGTCAGCGGGATGCCCCAGTTTTGTAAGTCTCCTTCATAGGTTTTGACTTAATGGGCTTTTATTTTGAGAGATAATGACTGCCTGTCTTTATGATTACTCGGAACCATCACTGTCTTTTGTATTGGAAGGACTCTTTTGATGTTATTCATTGTGCAACTAGATCAACTGAGAGAACTACCCTGCCCCAGGTTATGATTAAGGGTTTAATTTTCGAAAAGAAAAATTCCTACTTCTTTGGCTCAAAGGGGTTGACGAGGGATTATCTGCCTTATAACTCCACTGTTTAGGATTTGAAACAATGCCTGTACCTCATCAGCGGGGTCTGTTCAAAAGCATACTGTGAAGATAGCGGTATCGTTTTCGTCATCCTCCCTCAAGAGGCTTAGAATTATTGATTGAGAGTTGATTATCAGAAAAAATACGAAAATAATTTGCGTATAGTGAATACGAATATATTGATTCAAAATAGACATAAGCGATGCATTAATGAAATAACAATGTTTTAACAATGAGTAAATGTTTGAACAATCAAAAGAAAATTACAATTCGAATGAACAAAAATTTCTAGTCTCAGGGCTTGTCACTTCAAATGGTGAGCCTTGGAGGGATGGTAGAAAAATTCAGCCTGACCATCTTGTGTGAATTCCAGTGCTCCTTCATCAATCAGGTCCTGGATCTTGTTTTTCAAAGCCCAACACTCGTTTGCATTATGTCCTGGACAGGCAGAGTGGTAGGCACACCTTTTATTGGGATCGTAAGCAGGATGTGCTGTGTTGGGGTTCTGGGGATGATCCCTTAATGTGATCAGGTTCAATCTCAACAGGCGTTGTAAAGCTTGAAACGGCGACATATTGAGCGGGGTGAACTGCCTCCTGGGCTTGTCTGTCTGAAGTTGGTGAAGTTGCTGCTGAATTGGTAATACTGGAGCCATATGAGGAGCTTTCTCCTTGCCTCTTTGTCTCAAAGGTGGTGGAACGATGATTGGCTTTTTACCCTTAGATGTTTGCCCCAGTTGGTTGCCCTGAAGCAGTTTGTTGATGAGGACCCCGAGCTCATCTTGTCTTTGAGTTAAACCCTGAATGGCAGTCATCTGCCCCAGCATCTGGGCTTTCAATGCATCCACCTCAGCTTGTAGGTGTTCCAGCCTTTCATCCTCAGCACTGTTCCTGACAAAAGTCTCCATGATAAGTGTCCTTAGCTCTTCCTGCCCCTTGGATAGATTCAGGAGGATTTTCCCGAACCGGGTCTCTTGAGCAAGAGAGTCCTGATTGTCTTGTTGGGAATCCATGGCTGAAATAAACAGCGGGAAAGGTGAGTGACCTGCAAAAGGGATACCTATGATGCAATGATGTGTATGATATGCATGCAATGTTTTCAAGGACCTCGCGGGGTAAACAAGGAAATTTGTTAGCATTTGGAATTTAGAGCTTGATTGAAGGACACCCATGTTATTAAGAACTCTTCTTCAAGAGTCAAAGGCTCACCATATCAAGTGGGTCATAGCCCCTGACTTTAGTCATCATGTCTGGTTTTGATTTCCAAACAACCTTGGTTAGGGAACCTTCTTCAGGAGTCAGAGCTCACCATATCGAGTGGGTCATAGCTCCTGACAACATTGGCTAGAGGAAAATAAATCCTCTTTGCCCCTTGCTAGATGTTTGATTTATATGACCTGCATCACCAGCCCTTGAGATCCTTGAAATGGGTTAGGATGTATGCAATGGTATGATGTCATGATATGCATGGGGTAATATAAGTAACCCTGTTATGAGTCCTAATTAAGGACTGCAAAAACCTGCAAGAAACTTAGGCTACCCTGTTATGAGTCCTAATTAAGGACTGCAAACACAACCTGCAAGAGACAAATGTCAGGTAATGTCAGGTAATAAGCATGCGAGTAGTTCAAGTAGGAAGGCACACAAGTCACACAAGAGAAGCCCTTAAAGTTTAGGCCAGCATGGAGTCTGGGTAGTACCCTCTTGAAGTTGGTGGGTTCAACCTGTCCTATCAAAGTAACCGGGTTCTAAGGTTCCCAATATCACGGGATTGCTTTCATTGTTCATCGTTTCGATTTAGCCACTGAACTGGCGACCGAAATATTCCAGGAAAGCAACCCTCAATTGAGTGTAGTATCGAGTATCAACCAACCTCGGACTGCACCAAAGTCAGTTATCTCACTACCCTAAAGAGGCCAAGATAGTTCAATTAAGGTTCCTAAGGTCTGTTGATGCTTTATGACACCACATGGAGGCCCCGTACTCTCCTTGACTGACTCAAGGGTTACCGGTACACACCAAAGTGCCACATCAACGTAGCAGACTGTTTCAACCATGTCGGTATACCCCGCACAGTTCCCTCACAGCCTTGTTGCTACTTTCTAAGAAGGTATCCCCAGATCCGGGTTAGGATCTATAGAACTCCCAAGACGGTCCCACAATTTTAAAGCATACAAGGAAAGCAATTGAAAACACAATGATCTTAGTCCTAAGGTACACCTCACTTTAAGTTTGTCCCCAGCAGAGTCGCCAGTTCTGTGATCGGTGGATCTGGAACTGACTGCTTTAAAGCTGGTTCGCGAAATGTCGCGGAAGCAAGAGTCGCCACCGTCTTTTATTTTCTCCAAATGGAAAGGACAAAAGCACAGAAAAATTCCTTTAAAGAGATTGTTCTCGGTTCGGGAGGTAGGTTATAGAAAGGGAAGGTGTTAGCACCCTTTCTATCCATGGTTATCCATGGGCTCTTAGATACTTGCTCAATGTGTTTTCAAAATTGTTTGTTTGCTTTTCAATTGTGGGTTTCAAAATATTCTTTGAAAAGTTTCAAGTCAACTCGTACGTCAGAGTGTTTGAAAAGTTTGTTTTGAAAGTTTTTGAAAGTGTCGGTGTGAAAAGATTTTGATTTGTTTTGTTTTAAAGAGAGCAAGTATCTATGAGAACCTACCTACCCTAAGGAATTTGTCTGTGTAGATGTCCTTTAAAGTAGTGCTATCCCACCATTGAGAGGTAGGTAGCACCACCGTAGGAGGTATTCGGGTCAATTCGAGTTTTAGGGACGTGGTGGTCACCAGAGCAATGGGAAGACACCTTAGAAGCTACCCTCATGCCAGGTTCCCGGATCATGAGGACTTACTAAGACGTTTTCTACTCGACGACCACCTTTCGAAAGGCAACAGTGAGGCGTACCCTAGGGGTGGTGTGTGCGAATTGTGCGTCATGTTTCAGTTATTTGTCTTGTCATGTTTATTTGTGTTCTACGCTTGATTTTATTTTCGGGCATTCATTCTTTCATGCATATTTATTAACAGTTATATTTGCGAGAAAATAAATCTAAACTATTACAACTGGCGCGGGTCCACATCGCCAAAAAAAAACCGAACCCGATTTGACTGAAAATAAATAAAGCGAATGAAATAAAAAATGCAAGAAATAAATCTAAACTTATTACAAGGCTTTGGGGCATATACAGAGGTATTTAAACAATATAAGACAAATGCGCGAAATAAAAAGATTAAACAAAATTTGGGCGTTGGACCCTTTTACAAATAATTAAAATTAGTCAAGGAAATTAAAAATTAAATGAAAAATAATGTTTTTGTGTTTTTTAGATTTGAAAGAAAAAAAGAAAAATTAATTGAAAATTAAAATCCTAGTTCTAATGTTTTTTAAATTTATTATGAAGATATTCACTTTTAATCTAATTTAACTCTAAATTAATTTATGTACATTTTTTAGTTTATGAAAATAAATAAACAATATTATTATTCTGAAAAAAGGGAAAAAATAAAAAAAGAAAATAAAAGTCATTAAACCTAAACTCTATTTTTTTGGATTTTAGTTATTAAAAGAATTAAAATCTAACCTAAAATGCAACCCTAGTTTAATTATGAAAAACACTAATACTATGGCAAAAAACAAGGAAAGTTAAAAGGAAAAAGTCATTAACCTAATTCTATGTTTTTTAAGTTTTTAAGAAAGAGATTTAATTTCTAACCTAATTTAATTCTAAATTAATTTATGTACATTTAATTATAAAATAGAATGAATTAATAATTATATTATGAAAAAAGGAAAAAAATGAACATTGTTAATTAACCTAGTTCTATGTTTTTGTTTTTTTGATTTTTATTAAAAAAAGAATTAAACTTGAAAACCTAATTAAACTAATTAATTACATGTTATTATTTATACAAAAAAAACAATATTTAAAATAAAATACTTATTAAAATTTTTGACTTTTCTGATTTTTTGAATGTTTTTTATGTTTTGTAGAAAGATAAATTAATTAAATTAAGCAAATAAAAGAAATGAAAAGAAAAATTAAAGAAAGAAATAAATAAATAAAAAATGACAAGGCAAACCAGGGGGGTGTGGTCCCCAGAATTGGAGGTGCAGATTTGAAAAAGCCTGGCCCATTTTTGCTTGAATTGGTTGACTTTTCCACTCAGGTGTGCGCCTGCTGACTTGCATCCATCCTATGCCTTTGTTCTGGACCCTTTGATAGACCTCTTGGGACACGTGGATGAGCTGATGTTGAAGTGTATGGTGAGTCTTCAATGTTATGCTGCATGGGAATTCAAATGAAAAAATAATATGGAAATGTGTGAGACCTGGGGTTTGAACCCAGGTCATGAGAGTCCCTAGTGCACGTCCCTGCCAGCTGAGCCACGTTGGTTTCATTTAACATATAATAGTCAATAAAAAATATAAAAGAAAAATGGTTAGTGTTATTTAAAACGCGCGCAAATTCGAATTGCCCAGTCTCCGTGTGACAACTCATCGTCTCTTTCATTTTTTCTGAAACATGAAGGGCAAAGGCAACGTTTTTTGATCGTTGTTTTAGGGGGCCTAATAGAAAATAGCGACTAGCCCCTCGTTGCTCATAAATTGAGCGCGAGGGTGCCATCTTCTTCGTTTCAATCTCCTTAAGCTAATGGCACTGGTTTGGAAGCATGATTTTTCCTTGGTCAGAAAGCCCCAAATTTGAAACCTGCAAAACCTAGAAATTGGACATGGCGAAATCGCGTATGTGGCACAACAATGCAATTAAACATAATGATTAGTTCTAGAAACTCATAAGGAACATGAATCCACAGTTAGAATGGCATGATGATGCTTAGAATGTAAATCACGATTGCCACTTTTTTGCTGTACAGTTTGAGTTGTGGGTACCAGTTCAGGGAGTTTTGGAAGATGTTTTGAATTGGGATATCTTCAGAATTGTCTCAGGAAGCTATTGGTACAAAAATTAAGGCTTGAAAAGATCCCTAGCTTTGAAATCAGATTTGCATTTTATGGTTCATTTTTCAAATGTCCAATGGCTTTTTTCAACGAGCTTTTTGCTATGTTCTAGCTAGGGTTGGACTCAGTGATGATTATGGAATGGAATTGGTTTGTTATTTGACCTTAATCCATGCTTGAGAAAGAATTGGTCTTAGGGTTTCTTCCATTAACCATTTTTCCTATTTTTTAGCCAAAACCTAGACCTAGTGTGCAAATGAACCTTGGCTTGATTTTTGAGTTGGTTCATGATACATAGAACTTGTCCAAATTCATATGACACCATTACATTGATTTTTAAATTTTATTTGAATTTTCAATGAATTAAAATGAATTAAATCATCAAAAATTAAATAAAATAAAAAAGTCAACATTTGGTCTTGAAATCAACCATGGGCCACGTGTGTGGCATGACAAGGATGGACAAAGTGAGAAAAATGGGGCCCTTTTGTCAAAATTGGATTTTCAAGGATAGTTGACTTTTGCCATTTCACAAAATTTTCCCAACTTCCACAAGGCATAACTTGCTCAATTTTTAAGATTTTCTCATGTTCTTGGACATTTTGGAAAGCTCTTTGAGTCCTTTAACCAATGCCTTTGGTCCCATGTCATTTTGATTTACCAATCTCAAGTTATGGCCTTTGACTTAAAGCCCTTTTTTGTTGACTTTTGAAAATGACCTGTAATGTTGAAATTGATAACTTTTTGTGAGAGCATTTCTTGGACTTGGAACATGAAGATGAATTGTAGGAAATGTCTTTCTCTTCAAAATGAGCTTTGGATGGAATTTTTCTGATAATCCATGTGAAAGTTATGCCCTGGTCAATTCCAGTTGACTTTTTCAGCTGTCCAAATATAGCAACTTTTGCATCTTTGATGATTTCTGAGCCAAACTTTGAGAATCATGATCAAGCATTGATCAAATGATGTTTGTGGCTTCAAAATGATATGTTGACCAAAAATTTGAACTTTTGACTGTCAAATGACCATTTTGCCCCTACAGTTGACTGTAGTGCAATTTAGGGTTTTGACTGTGCAATCTTAAACTGAATGCCTTGAAACTTGATATGAGGATGCTTGACCATGTTTGTGAGCATATGAGACTTGATTGAGCCTTTGAAAACTTCATTTTCTTGCCCAGACTCAAAACCCTAATTTGGACTGTTTAGGAGACTGTTGCACTGCACAACCCTTGGGGAATTTTGTGACTTGGCTTGGCAATTTCTTGAAGAATATGGGAGGGCAAATTTTGGGGTACAACAGTATGTTTTCGTTGTTGTTTCTGAAATTGGTGTTATCATGTTGTTATCATGTTGTGGATGTTCCTGAATTATTTGCAGAATTAACAATCTGTTATTGGAAATTATAATATTGCAGATATAGTCGTTATATTTCTATGTCGATGTAATATTGCGTTGTATCATGTTGTTGTGAAAATACTGTTAATCGAAGGAAGATTTGGAGAATTTTGTGTTGAATCCATAAATCTGTGAAGAAGCTGCGTGAGAAACACTCTGTGCCGGGGGCACAAGTGTTATGCCAGATGACACAAAGTGAAGCAACGTGCCGAGGGGCACACGAGCATGCCGACCGGCATGGTATGTAAAGGAGCATGATGAGAGGCACAACTCCATGGCGAGCGACATGGTTTGTTTTAGTTTGTGCCGAGGGGCACAGTTGGGTGACGAGGGGCACACCCTAAACATCCGTGTTCTCTTTTCTTTTGTTTTCTCTGTTTCCTGTGTGTTTGTTACCTTATTCTATTAATTGGTTAATAGCAGAGATTAAGTACACAAATTGTAGAATTGGCGTATATAGTAGAGTAATGAAATAGATGGTTGGATTGAATTATATAGTTAGTAAGTGCTTAGCAGGATAACCTTAACAATAGTACTAGGAAAGTAATAATAGAAAAACCTCTATGAATTATAATAGCAGTAGAGGTAAATTAGAGTCAGAAAACAATAGCTTCATTAATTCAACTAAAAATGATCGGTCAGTGGCATATTTTAGTGGAATTAAATTAATAGAACTTGGTCGATAATAGTATTACTATATATATAAGTTGTTGTGATGATGTTGTTGTTAATTGAGAAGTTGTAGGTAGTGATGAACTTTATTATATTGCATGTATTGATTGACTAAAATCGAGTTGTAGGCTATTAACAATAAAACAATAGCAAAGATAATTCATAGTAGTAGGAGATAATTCATAGTAGTAGGATATAATTGCAGGAACCTTATCGGAAAACTATTAACAGTATAAAAGCATAGTACATGTAGCAGGAATAAGTTGATAGTAGGAGTTAATTGTGAAATAGTGACAGAAAGCTATTAGCAATAAAATAATAGTAGAGAATTAATTAGTAACACTAGAAGTAGTAGAAATTGTTGATAGCAGTACTAGCTTATATAATAGTTGCAACATGTTAATATTAGAGGAACCGTCACAAAACGTCTAATAGCCTAATATAGACGTATAGTTGAATAATTATGTAGTGTTATTGCAATGGGTTCGATTGTATTTGTGAAATTTACTATGTCGTTGTAATGTCAATATTGTTGACGATGCGAAGTTGCAGGATATACCGATGTTGTCGAAATGCCTCTAATTCTTGGCAGATAAGTTGTAGGTTTGTGACCAACATTGATTTATATTGAGTTGATGTTAAATTGTTGTTGATGTTGTAGGCTTGTGGCCAACGTTGATTTATGTTGAGTTGATGTTAAGTTGTTGTTGATGTTATAGGCTTATGGCCAATGTTGATTTATGTTGAGTTGTTGTTTGTTTGTTGTTGTTGTTGCTACATTCATATTGTGTAGCATACATCGCATATCAAGTTGGAGCTGATGCTTGTTAAGTTGGCCTAAATTGACAAAATATTAAATTGAAGGCTTATGCCTTGTGGATGCCTCTATTTATTGACAGATTATTAAGTTGGGAGTTTTGATCCGTTGATATCACATGCATGTGCATAAAAATCAAGTCGCATTTTATGTAGCATCCTATTTATATGTCGAAATTTTATAACTTTGATTTTATTAATATTCATCGGATAAAAATATGGTGTTACACAGGTACCCCTTCTTTTCACATTCAACCAGCGTTCGACTTAAATCTCGCGGACCTTGACAATCTCTTTTGATCAAGTCCGATCATATGCATAATAAGAAAAGAAAAAAATAAATAAATAATTTTTTTGATATTTTCAACACTATTTAGCACCAATAAAAGGGAGACACATGGCATCAAGAGAAACAATTAAAAATAATAATAAAATTAAACATATCAGGTAACAAAGAGAGAGAATAACCTACATGTTCTAAATCTCATTCCTTTTTTTCTCTTAATCAAAAACCAAACTATCAATTCCATTTTTTGAAAGAGACAAGAAAAAATACAGCAGCAATTAAAATCATGAATACAAAAAAATTTGTAAAGAAAAACAAACCTCCGACATAGCTTTCGAGACATACAACGATTGTATTGACGGTGGCTGTCCGACGAAAGCACGATAGATTAATAGAAGTGGTGTTAGAAAATTTGTTTTGTTGATAATTGTTAATTTTTGATAGAAATATTGTTGATAGTTTTTTTGGTAAAGACAACAACAGAGTTTCTGTTCAAGACAAAAACCCTGGAATAAACCCAAAAGTAAAAAGAAAACTTGTAAGAGAGAGATAGATAATTATTTATGTCTATTCGTGAAAATTGAAGGGCATTTATAAGTAAAAATTAGGTCAGAAATTTAATGAAATTGCTCTATTTTTGGAAAGATTTATACAAGTTGAGATTTGATTGAAACTTGGAGAACAAAATTATGAACCTAGACACTTTTGTAAATTTTTTCAATATTGTGATTGATTTGGCGATTAGTAAAAATTGATTTAGAAAGATTTCAATTATTTTTAACATCTTGACTATTAAGTGTATAAAATCAATAATTTAAAAATGGCCTCTTTATCTTTTTTATTGAAAAAACACACAAAAGAAAATAAATAACAAAAAATGGTGTAATATGACTTGAACTTAGGACTTTGCACTTGCAAGTATTACTCCCTATCAAATGTGTTATGCATTCTATTTGACATAAAAAGACATATAGAAGCATATGAAGATGAGAAAATATTTTACTATTTTAAAAATACAAATAATTTAAAATAAATTATTATATATTTTAAATAAGTAAAATAAAATACTTTTAAACTAAATGTTATTAATATTAAAAAAAAATTATGAAATCAAATTTAAAATAATTTGAATATTTTAAAAATGAAGCGGATAAATTTAGAGTATGACATCATAGACATAACTGATAATTATAAATGCTTTTTGAAGGCAAGCTCTCGGCTCTTCAGGGATTCCCGATTAATTCTCCAAAAATGGGATGGAAGAACTTCTATCGGTAACCTGGAATTCTCAAAATTCCCGGTGTGGGTTCAGATAAGGGGGTTTCCCATCAATGTTAAAATGGTCTAAATGAGACTCAAACCAGAAGCTAAAATTGGAGACGTGATGGAAGCTGGTATCTTTGATATGTTGGATAGAACAACAATTGTTAAGGTTAGAGTTAATATGAGTACAAATGTCCTATGATACCTGGGTTGTATAGAGGAACTAAGAACAATAGGGTTAAATTTATTGATTTTTTCTATGAGAAATTTCTCTTATTCTGTTTCTATTGCGGGTACATGGGACATAGTAAGGAATATTGCATGAAGCAGGTGGCTCATAGTCCTAGTATCACATAAATTAATTTGTTGGGTTTGTGGATGAAGTTAAATCAAACCGACACACGCACGATTCCTTAGGAAAAAAGATATTCAAACCGACACACTTGAATTACAAGTCATTTTGTGATGAACAAGATTCAAAATTCAAACTTATGCTGCATAACCTCTACTTTGCAGTCCTCAAACTTGTTAGGCACTCCATAATTAATTGCTTGCACAACTGTTAGAGGTTTCAATTCAAGCATTTAATGCAAGGCCATGCTTTATATGCATTTTGGGAAGAAAGTGCACAATGCCATTTTGATAAAGTAACTTTTTGCATAAAACTTGTTATTGAGCCTTGCACTTGTTCTCTTCTGATGATACAAGTCCCATAACTCAAGAGAAGCTTATCTAGACACTTACAATCACTCAGCCCATGCTTGTACTTCCTCTTGAAACTTGTTTTCCCACTTTTCTTGAAAATCAAGTAACATAACAATTAGCTTGTAACTTGTACTTCTGACTCTCTCAAGCACTAAGACCTTTTTCTTATAAATACACAAGTTATTTGCCACAAATCCCACGCATGCTTGAGCCTCTGAAAACACCAAGAACACATAATCAACAAAAACACCTCAAAACTTGCCATTTTTGAGTTTTGAATCCAATCTCCAAATTTGCTCGCGCGTTTCTTGGCCTTTTACTTTCAAAATCTTCTAAATAACATACACAAACAATTTCAACACCTACAACACCACTGTAACACCTCCATCATCATCCACCATTTTCAAAAATAGCACCTTGCATCTTGACTTCTCCAGAACTCCTCAGGCACTTTCAGCTCAAGCTAAGCATCACATTAGCTTCCTGGGAACTTGAGGAAGCTAATCCAATCATTGGAATTCACTAAAAGCTACTTAAACTCCAAACACGATACCCTCTTGCAAGGTGAGTTTTCTAACTTTTGAACTCTTCAAACAAGCATCATTAGTGGTTTATTTGTGAATGAAAAATGTAGATATCATTGCCCTAAAGCTAACCATGTCCATAGTTTTCATTTATGTTGCTTAAGCTTAGAGAATTTTATGATTGAAGTTTATTAAATTTTTAGGGTTCAGATTAGGGCCATTATAATTCATGTTTGTCTTTGATCTATAATTTTATTGCTTTACATTTCTAAAATCGTGAGGAAATTTGCCACAAGTTTCCTGTTTACATTTTTCATTTTTGTTGAGAATTAAATAAAATACAGAGGTTCAGGCTGGGCGTGAGGTTAAAGATGAAGTTGGCCTCAGGAACGTGTTTATCATATATATATTTATGGTTTGATATTAATAAACTGATGTATAGCCACCCCAGTGGTAGAAGCGCGCGCCTGTGACTATAGGGACCTGGGTTCGAGCCCCAGTGGTACCCTTTTGGATTTTTTTTTCATATTTTTCACATATTCTGACGTTTTTGGCAGCGTTGGGCCGCATCCCCTTAGGCCCTATGTTTTTTTCACTTCTGACCCCCCTTGCTGGCTATTCATACCTTGGCTCATTTTATTTTCTTTTTAATTTTTAATTTATTTGTTTTCTTGAATATTTTATCTAATACTAAAAAAAAATCAGAAAAAAATATAAAAGCATTAGATTTATATTTTGATATAGTTTATTTATTTTTACACAAAAAAAATATTTTATTTAATCATAATTTATTTATTTTACTAATTGGTTTGTAAGTTTAATTAAAAACTAGGGTTTTAGTTATTTTCTTAAAATATATTATTTTAAAACAAAAAAAAGGACCAAAAATATTTTATAATACTATAAATTATTTTTAAGACAAAAATACTAAAAAATATTCTTCTTATAAACTTAATTTTTTTTAATTAATAGATTAGGATTTTATTTAAATTCTTTTCCTAGTAAATTTAGGTTTTACTTTTTACTTATTTACTTAATTATTTTTATTTTAGTTAATTAGGTTAAAACAAAACCCCTTTTCCCTAAAAAATCCAAATAAAAGTCCATTTTCTTTCCATTTTACATTCTTGTATATTTATTCATTTTTGTACATTATTTATCCAAATTCAATATGGTTGTAATAGATAATTAGGCTTTATTTTCTTGCAATCCCCATTTGTAATTTTTACACCCCCTCCCACAAGTATTGTAATAGCATAGTAATTTTAAATTCCGCAATTTATCGCTTTATATACAAATGCTAGTAATTAGGATTTGTATGGAAAGACTAAAACCAATCAATTAGAAAACCCTAATCAAGGACAAAACCAAGCATGAAAAACAATACACTTGCACACAAGCACCCCTAGGGTAAATCCACTTGGTTGCCTTACAAATGGCCATGTTACGCATGTGAGATATCTTAGTAAAAACAAGCAAAATATAAGATCATAGTCCCTCGATGACGCTATCTATGTTGCCTTTCAAATGATCTTAGTCCCTAAAGAGAATGCTAAGATATCTTGCAACATTGCTAATCATGGTTATACGATGATCCACGCCCGTCCCGTTTACATCCAAAGATAGGGTTACTTACCAAATCAATGGTAAGATAACAATGTCAAAGGAAAAGGAAATGAACAAGAAAGACTTTTGAGTAGGTAGAATGTTCCTAGTCACTTGCTCAATTTCAAAACAAAACATCCTTGCTATTTTCAAAACAAACACCTACACTTTCAAAACATCTTACAAACTTGAAAATATTTTCAAAAGATCAACATCTCTATGTATTCTTACGAACGAGAATCATTACAAAGTTTGCCTAAACAATGGCCTCTTTACAAAATACTTTCAAAAACCACACAAAGCACAATTTCAAACAAAAGTAAGTGATCTAGCAAGTAACTAAGTGCCCATGGAAAACCATGGATGAAAAGGGTGCTAATACCTTCCCTTTTCATAATTTACCCCCCGAACTCAAGAAATAATCTCAAAGGTCTTTCCTGTGCTTTTTCACCTTTCCTTTTGGATAAAATAAAAGTCAGTGGCGACTCTTTCTAACCGTAACATTTGCGATCAAATGCAAAACACCCAAGTCAGTTCTCCCACCGTACCACACCAGCCTTCTTACTAACAACTCTATAGGAGTCTTGATTAAAGATAATATCATAACCATTGTCACTTAATTGACTTATGGACAATAAATTATGTATTAATCCATCAACAAGTAAAACATTAGTTATACAGGGATGAAAACCATTACCAACTATTCTGGAGCCTATGATATTTCCCTTATGACCACCTCTGAAACCCACGCCGCCTCCAGGCTTAACTCCCAGGCTTTGGACATATTCCTTCTTCTTGTTATGTGTCACGAACAACCATAGTCCAAGTACCATGATTGGTGTTTCAAATGTGCTGATAAGGATATCTGCAACATAGTTTATCTGTTTCTTAGGTACCCATAACTTCTTGGTTCCTCTCTTGCTAGTTCTTCACGAGTTCTTAAAAACTTTGGGTTTAGTAGCTAAATAATCATATTTAAAGGTATTAAAGTGAGAAGGTTTAGCTAAAGGTTTTGCCTTAGGATCATAAGAAAATTTCTCCTTTTCTTTTCCTTTATCTTTAGGAACAAACCCAACAGAGACAAAATGGGAATGAAGAGTATTAGGTTTTTCTTCCTTATCAGAATTAGATTCGTCATAGGAATTAAAACCAACACCATTAGTCTTATTTCTGCTCACGCCATAGATCATAGAAGCCATCATACTTCTTGATATGCTTCTCGCTAGGAACTTCTAAAAATCTTTGTCATATGTCTTGATGACATCATTAGTACTCTCAGAAGCTTTTGGAAGAGTTTTCATCTTTAATAAAAATATTTCTTTATTAATAATGAAGATGTCTTACTTAAGCTTATTGTTTTAAGAAGATCTGGATTCATGGGACTTTTTAAATTCCTTGAATTCAATATTGAGTAACTCATGGCTTTCCATATTTTAAAGTAAAGAAGAATTTATTTTAGAATGAGTAAGGTATTAAAATACCTCTTTAAAGAATACCTCTTTTGTGCCTGAATCAGAGTCGACTTCATCTTCTAGAGGAATCTTTACATCAGAAGTTCTAACATGATCTATCAGTGCCACATTAGCATGTTCTTCTTCTGAATCATCTTCGAAAGAATTAGAATCATCCCAGGTTTCCATCAGGCCTTTCTTCTTACTCTTGATAGCTTTCTTCTTGGGCTTGTCATTATGATGTTTAGGACAATCGTACTTGTAGTGTCCTGGCTCATTGCACTCATAACAAGTGACTTCTTTGTCACTAGATTTCTTTTTACCAGAAGTAAACTCGAAGAAACTACCAATACTTCTAGTACTTTTTAACCTATTGCCTTGATTTCTCTTTCAGAGACAATTAACCCTTTTGGACATCAGTGACACTCATCTTCATCTCCATAAGAATCTTCTTATGAATCCTCAATCTCTTCAGCTAAAAGAGCTTTAGACTTCTCTCGTGACTTCTCAAAGAACTCACCAGTTCTTTTAGAGAAATGTTGTTCATATCCTTTGCAAGCTTAAGTGAAGTTACCATAGGCCTCCATTTGGATGGCAAGCTTTTGATAATCTTCTTCACGTGATCTGATGTTAAATAGCCTTTTGTTTCACCCCAAAATTTTCCCTCTCATGTTTCCTAAGGTTTCTTTTACATGGTTGGTTACAAACGCTTACCTAAAGAAAAATGAAATTTTTGAATGATAGCAAAAGGTCTTTCGATTGGCATGCCAAAAATGCCTTTCAATTGGCATCTGAACAATGTCCTTCGATTAGCACATTAGAGCAGTGTCCTTCGATTAGCACATCAAAGCAGTGTCCTTTGATTGGCATAATGGTAAGCTTCGACTGGGCTCATAAAACCCTTCGATCAAGCATTGTCCCATCAACTTCGATTGCGTGTTGGTTCCCCTTTCTAGCAAGCAATTGTCCGAGTTTCATTTAGGCGAGAATCCCCTACAAATGCCCTTCGATCTACAAACAGTGGCCTCCTGCATGTATATTTTGAGTCACTAGACAATGGCATCTTTTACGCTTGCTTTGACCTGCCTCATGCTAGCGCCCACAAGGCATTGGCTTCCTTTGTGCCAGCTTCGACTGGGCAAGGGTCCCCTTTGAAACAGTTTTTCACACTTTGACACGCATGATAGTCCCTTCGAAGGTATATTCATGTGGTCCCTATGAAGAAACATTCACTGGTTCATTCGAAGGACATATGATTATTAAAGAAAAGTTGTCTTTGTCGTGAGTTTTGGTCCAAGATGCTTGCTGGCCAAAATCTTGCATATGGCCAAGCCCAAGCCCCTATACAGGTGCGTTCCCACCAAAGGTTGATTCGACTAGCCAAAGTAAAGTCTTTCGATTGGGCTAGTTGAGTAAGGTCAGGGCAATCGAAGAAAGCGAGCTTAGGGGTTGATCAAAGAAGCTAGGATGTTTAGGCCTTATACAGTTTGAATCAAGACCTGAGCAATTCGAATTGAGGTGGACAAACTCAATCGAAGGAACTATAAGGGTGAAATCAAAGCTAGTCGAAGGAGGCAACTTGAGGCCAATCGAAGGGAAGGGACTGAAGGTATTCGAAAGCCAAAGGTGTCCACATTCATTCAAATTCAAAAAGAGACAAGAATCCCACATCTTTTGCAACATTTCAAAATGGTATTCATGGCCTTAAAACACCAACTTATTGGTTGTTTGCTCATTTTCCTTCTTGTCCCCTCTATCCCCTCTATATAAGGAGACCACATACATACGCACAGGAGGGAGAGACATAAGCCCAGAGGAACCATACACACATATTGTTTTACATGGATAGACACAGCCTGAAAGAGTCACACGAAACTGCAAACACATTCTTGGAGGTCTCCTGAAGCTTTTCCAATCATCACCAGCCCCTAAGCAAGCAGACGTCCAGAAGTGCCAAATCAAAGAAATCCTTAAATAAAGGCACCCACGCCTGAAGCCACAGATTCATCCATCACCATTGGTAAGAATTGGTAAAAAGATCAAACTTTACATTTGCATGACACATCAAGACTTGTAGTTCATTCGATTTATTATTCAAGATTAAGGACCTGGGTTCGACCCCAGGTCTGCATTTGTTTTGTTTCTAACACTTGTTGCAGATCCAGCCTGAACAGACCAACGCGTGCAGGATTGAAGGACCTGGGTTCGATACCCAGGCCCTGCATCTTTATTTGGCTAATATTTATCTTGCAGATTCAAATCGAAAGGCAGCATCCACCCATGTGTCAAAAGACAATCATCCTTCATTGGATTGAAGGATACTTTTCTTCCTCTGGATCGGAAGCCACCTTCCTCTGGATCGAAGGTCACTTTCTTCCTCTGGATCAAAGCCCCAATCTCTCCCTGGATTGAAGGATGCCCCCCTTTGTATTTTTACTTTTGTTTTCATTTCTTTGTTGACTTATTTTTTATTTTAACTTTAAATCAAAAAAATCACAAAAAAAAAAACATTATATTTGTGTTTATTAATCAAATTAATTTGTAAACAAATTAATTAATTATTTAAACCTTTTCTTGAAATTAAAATTAAATAGACTTAGGTTGTATTTTCTTAAAATAAAACAAAACAAACAAAAAGATTTCTTTTCCTTAGGTTTTGGACGTCCCTATTAATTTGTTTGCGCATTCATGTATTTTCGCATTTGTCATTTTATTGTAACTGCTTCCCGGTTTGTAATAGTAACTAGGACTTTACTTTTCGCATTTCTATAATGTACCTCTCACAAAGCCATGTAATAGCGTAGGATTTACATTCCCACACTTTACATTTATGCACTTTAAGTTCCTGTATTTATTTTAACTGCTAGTAAGTAGGATTGCATGACAAGACTAATAACAAAACGCTAGAAAACCTAACAAAAAAGAAAAAGTAACTGAACATAATACACCATGCACATATACACCTCTAGGGTACCCCACTTCGGTTACCTTCGGAAAACGGTCATAATTCTCGAAACGTGAGAAGTTTTAGTGACTATCCTCTAGTTTGAAAAGATCACGAGTCCCTCGATGACCCTCTCGATGTTGCCTCAGTTAAAAGTGATCTTAGAACTTTAGGACAATTGCTAAAATTTCTTGCCAAGTTGCCTCCGTGACCGTAACGTTCCTTCGAATGTCCCTCATACATCCAACAATGGGGCTTCTTATCAATCAATAGTAAGATAGAAATATCTAAAGGAGGAGGAAAATAATATTATACCTTTTGAGTAGGTAGGATGCTCATATTTGCTCGCTTGCTCACAACAAAAGAAGAAAAAAAACATTTTTCACACCTATATTTTCAAAAGTCAAATCATTTGTAAGCATTCTTATAGAGGCGAGAATCATTATAAAGGAACTTTTCAAAATCACTTTCAAAAACATCTTCCACAAATACTTCTTCAAACTATTTTCAAAACCAATACTTTGTACACATTCTTATAGAAACGAGAACCATTACAAAGACGTTTTCAAAATATTTTCAAACCCACACCACAAGCACATTTTCAAACATAAGCAAAGTGAACTAGCAAGAAACTAAGAGCCCATAGATAACTACGGATGGAAAGGGTGCTAACACCTTCCCTTTCCATAATCTACCCCCTCTACTCAGAAAACTCTCGAAAGGTATTTTTCTGTTCTTTTCACCCTTTCCTTTATTGGATAAAAGAAAAGTCAGTGGCGACTCTTGCTTACCGTAATATTTGCGAACATAAATGAAAAACTAGTATTAAACAGTCGGTTCTGCCACCGTATCACAGAACTGGCGACTCTGCTAGGGATAGTATAAAAAGTGGGGTTACCTTAGAGTCTAGTTCATTTTAAACTACTTTACCTTGTATGCTTTGTCTACTTTACTTTTGAGGATTTGTTTGGGTTGGTACTATAGATCATACACCCGGATCTGGGGAACCTTTTAGGTAAGTAACAACAGATTGTGGGGACTGTGCGGGGTATACCGACACAGTTGAAGCGATAGCTACATTGATGTGACACTTTGGTTGGTACCGATAGCCCTTGAGTAGTCAAGGAGAATACGGGGCCACTGCGTGGTGTCATGAAGCATCAAATGACCTTAGAATATTTAATTGAACAACTTGGCCATTAGGAAGTAGTGAGATAGCCGTCTTTGGTGTAGTCCTAAGTCAGTTGATACTCGATATTACACTCATTGAGATTTGACTTCAGAGTTTTGTTTGGTGGTAAGTCAGTTGTCGATCGGAACGAAACTTGTGGGAACAATCAATGATATTGAGATCCCTTAGAACCCGGTTACTATTACTAGGGCAGGTTAAGACAACTAAACTTCAAGAGGGTACTTACCTACAAACACCATGCAAGCCTATACATAAGGCTGCTTGTGTGACTTGTTTGCTTTCAACTTGAATTACTTGTAGGGTTTTATTATCTAACAATATGATTTCCTTGCAGAATTTATTTACAGTCATTATCCAATAATCTGGTTTATGGCAAGACATATTTGTCTTCATCACCCTGCATTTTTACTTGATGCATAGCATACGCATCATAGCATCATACCATAGCATTTCCTTAACCATTTCAAGGATCTCAAGGCCTATGATGCAGGTTATGATAAAGTAGACGTCTAACAAGGGGCAAGGGGATTTATTTTCCTCTAGCTAATACCTTCAAAATACCAAAACACGACAACTTGAGTCAGGGGCTATGACCCACTCGATATGGTGAGCTTGACTCTTGTAGAAGGACATTTAACGACACGAAGTTCTTTAATCAAAGCTGCAAAATTCAACTTCTGACATTTTCTTGTTTAACCCGCGAGATCCTTGAAAACATTTGCATATCATACATGTCATTGCATAAAAGGTCTTCCAGTACATGCCTCTCATTTTCTCCTTGTATATTTCAGCAAAGAAAATGGCTCTCAAACAAGACAACAGAGATCTCCAAGCTCAAGAGGCTCAGTTCATGGAAATGTTCCTAAACCTATCCAAGGAGCAGGAAGAATTGAAAGAACTCCTCGCTGGGAATCTGACCAAGAAACATCCTGACAACAACAAGGATGACCACGTTTAACAACTGCAAGCTGAGATGAAAAGGATGAGAATCCAGATGATTAATCAAATGGATCTCATCCAAAACTTGGCTCGGGGGCAAGAAGAGTTAAGACTCCTTATCAACAAACTTCCTCAAGACAGATGCAACCATGTGAAATAAATGGTCGAGGCTGGGGATCAAGTCATTAATCAACCCCTGATGAGACAAGAAGTTGTCTTGGTGGAGAAGGGACCTTTCCAAATTGCTTCTACTTCACGAGCCCGACCATAACCTCACCAAGAATGACATGGTAATCGGCGTAAGCGGGATTCATTCACTAGGAAATATACCAAACTCAACATACCAATGTCGCAAGTCTTGCAACACAAGTTGAAGTTGAATTTGGTCACATTGAAGGATCCTCCTCAGAATCATAATACTTCCTCTCTTACTTACAATCCTGATGCTATATGTGCATATCACTTTAACAGTCCGGGGCATGACACTGATAGCTGTTGGATGTTGAGATACAAAATTCAAGACCTGATTGTTAAAGGAGCATCGGAATCCGCACAAGATGGTCAACTAGAATTCTTCTTCCATTCCTCAAAGGCACGCCATCTGAAGTGACAAGCCAAGACAAAGAGGATTTTTGTTCACCTAAAATTTTCAATTTGTAATTTCTTTTGATTGTTCGAACATTTATTCATGTCAAACTTTGTTATTTCATCAATGCATTGCATATGTTTGTCTTGAATTATTTCATTCGTATCCACTATATTCAAACTATGTTTTTACTTCCTTTTCGTGATATTCAACTCTTGATCAAAATCTCTAAGCCTTTAGAGGGAGGATGACGAAAACAATGCCACTGTCTCTACAATATGCTTCTGAACAGACCCCACTGATGATGTACATGGGCTGTTTCAAATCCTATATAGTGGAGTTATAAGGAAGATAATCTGTAGTCACCCCTTTTGAGCCTAAGGAGTAGGAGTTTTTATTTTAACACAATTTAAAACCCTTAATCATAAACTGAGGCATGGTAGTTTTCTCAGTTAAAAATTGCATTCAGTCACAAGCTCTACCTTCATACACAAAAAATAGTGTAGAATATGCTCTCCAAAAGATGGTGATGGTTCCACATAATCGTCAAGACAGACAGTCATTATCTCTCAAAAGAAAAGCCTGATAAGTCAAAACCTATGAAGGAGACTTAAGAGCAAAACTGGGGCATCCCGCTGATTGTAATCACAAAAGAAACAGTTCTGGCAAAGTACAAGGATAACTAAATAAAATAAAAAGAGGTCCTACAAATCCTCGACAAAAAGAAGGTTACAAAATGACTACCTTCTCAAATGAACGTTCAATTCCTGAACCATCACCAAGTATCAGAGTAAAGATCCCAGACTCAATTGGGATCTAAACATACAATTAGGTGAGAATAGGACTGAAGAACATCACGAAGAACAGGTTGGGTACAAATAAAATTTGAGCCTTTATCCATTGTTTCTTGAATTGTGAACCAGGTCACGTTATAACCCTTAATAGTCCTAGCTGAAGCATGGGTTAGTTCGAAAGCATACTGTTACAAAAGGTATCCTGACTCCTGTAAGGTTTGCTATAAATCCTGAGCTGATATCAGATTCTTACAAAATTTGTTTGTTTTACAAAAAAATGAGTTTTCAAACTTCAAGACAGTCATAAGCTTTGCATTCTTAAAATACCATTGTTTGAATATGACTATCTGTTCAACAATAAAGAAATTCACACGACGAATATTCAATAAATGAAAATACTCTCAATGGACAGAATCACCTTAGGTGGAAAGACATTCCAGTAACGGGCCCTTCATAATCAAGGGGCAGGGCATGGTATCCAGCTGATTTGGGGCAGTCAAGTCAAGATTCGAGGGATCTCTCAAAAGTGCCAAATAACCAGGGGAAGATCTCCATCTGAATCACTTGGGGAATTGGACATGAATTCCAATGAAAAATCATGTGCAATCAAGCAAACATATTCTAGCAGTATTGCAACAATTACTGCTATGGACAATGATAATTCTCCGCACCCGGTGAACACAAACATAGTCGGAAAATACTACGCATGAACAAAGACCCGCTAGGTTGACTAGCCTAGGGAAAAATAAGGGCATTCCGGCGAACCAAAGGTTTGGGAAAAAAATTAGGGATATACATATGAAAAAATTTGTACACCCAGCAAGTCAAAAATCTGAAAAGGCGGCTTGGGCAAAAAGGGTATCCCGGTGGAATGAAAACCTTAAAGGGAAGTTAAGGCAAAAGTTACGGATTAAAGAGAACAATTATGTCCCTTCATCTTGTCATTTGTCTATCAGTAAAATATTCCTTGATCAACATCTATTCAAAACCCCAAAAGTTGGGATGACACTTAAACCATCCATAAAATATCCGCAGACACTTTTTTCAACAGGTATAGAGGCAGGGGCATCCAACTAAAAGTCACCGCCATATCCTCAGCTTACAGCCAAGTGATGTCAAGCGTCCTTGTATCCCCGGCAGAGCAAGAATCTCCAATCACTGCTCCGACATCTTAAGGGATTCTCTAGCCTAATTCACATGCTTTTCATGTTCCCCTATAAATTTCTTCTCAAGCAAAACAGTAATTCCCAGCATAAACTTTCTAAATAAAAAAGATTCTCATCTAGAAACGGTTCAGGTACGATCCAAAGAAGGATGTCATCCTGAAACTTACTCCAGATTCTCATCTAGAAACGATTCAGGTACAATCCAGAGATGGATGTCATCCTGACACTTATTCCAGATTCTTCTAGAAGCGGCTCACATGCGAACCAAATACGTATGTCATTCTGATACTTATTCAATATATCTCCAATTACTGCTCCAAAATCCCCCAGTGAAGTCGTCAAGCTTTTCGAATTCCCCAACAGGATTTCAACAAAATCTCCAACCAGTTTATGGAATTCACCTTCTGCAACAGAGTTTTATAAATATCAAGTAGTTTATAAAGACTTATCCCCAATAGAGTTTATTTCTATAGCTACGGAAGTTCATCCCCCAGTGAAGTTTATTTCTCCAAATTGGTGAAATCTTCCAACAGAAATCTTCCCCTCGGTAAAATCATTCTCAAGCAGAAGTTGAATATCCCCGACAGAGAAAAGTAATCGCCAACAAAACTATCTCCATTCATTATCCCTAGTGGAAATTGAAGAATCACTTTTTTCACTCACCAACAGCAGTCCGAGATTCAGCTTCCCGGTACTCTTCAGCAGCAGTCAGGGATTTATTTTCCCAGACAAAGATACTGCACAACAACATTACATGTTCATACATCATGGCATGTGCATACAAATACATATATCACAATCTCATTTATTTTGGGAGCATCATGTAATTCATACATCATGACATCGCATGAATCTGATTTTACCTTTTCAGGCTAAATTAGCAGACATACAAACACTATCAACTTTTACAGCAGGTCAAAGATTAATGCCCGAAACCAGACGGGGAAACTATCTACACGACCAAGTGGTATGAACTCCTGAAACAAGACGGGTTTACCAACAAATACAGTAGGCCATGGATAAATGCCTGAAACCAGACGGGGAAACTATCTATGTGATCAGCAAAACAAGTTCCAGATTAATACCTGTAACAAGCCAGGAGAACTATCCATGGACGAAGGACTGTAGATTAATACCTGTAACAAGCCAGAAAAACTATCTACATAAGGAGATTGAAGATTAATACTTGTAACAATCCAGGAAAACTATATTTCTTTCTAAGGTCAGAGATTAATACCTGAAACCAGACAAGATAACTATCTCAACGACCGACAAAAACAAGTTCCAGATTAATGCCTGTAACAAGACAGGACAACTATCTGTGGATGACTGATTATAGATTAATACCTGAAACCAGACAGGAAAACCATCTACACGAGCAGATTGAAGATTAATACCCGAAACCAGACGGGAGAACTATCTTTCTTTCTCTAAGGTCAGAGATTAATACCTGAAACCAGACAAGACAACTATCTCAACGACTGACAAAAATAAGTTCTAGATTAATACCTGAAACCAGACAGGACAACTATTTGTGGACGACTGATTATAGATTAATACCTGAAACTAGACAGGAAAACTATCTACACGAGCAGATTGAAGATTAATACCTGAAACTAAACCGGAAAACTATCTTTCTTTCTCTAAGGTCAGAGATTAATACCTGAAACCAGACAGGAAAACTATCTTTCTTTCTCTAAGGTCAGAGATTAATACCTGAAACCAGACATGACAACTATCTCAATGACCGACAAAAGCAAGTTCCAGATTAATACCTGAAACCAGACAGGACAACTATTTATGGATGACTGATTGTAGATTAATACCTGAAACTAGACAGGAAAACTATCTACACGAGCAGATTGAATATTAATACCCGAAACCAGACGGGAAAACTATCTTTCTTTCTCTAAGGTCAAATATTTATACCAGAAACCAGATAGGACAACTATCTTAATAACTGACAAAAATAAGTTCCAGATTAATACCTGAAACCAGATAGGACTAGGATCTGTGGATGACTGATTATAGATTAATACCTGAAACCAGACAGGAAAATTATCTACACGAGCATATTGAAGATTAATACCTGAAACCAGACGGGAAAACTATCTTTCTTTCTCTAAGGTCAGAGATTAATACCTGAAACCATACATGATAACTATCTTAATGATCGACAAAAGCAAGTTCCAGATTAATACCTGAAACCAGATAGGACAACTATCTGTGGATGACTGATTGTAGATTAATACTTGAAACCAGACAAGAAAACTATCTACATGAGAAGATTGAAGATTAATACCCGAAACCAGATGGGAAAACTATCTTTCTTTCTCTAAGGTCAGAGATTAATACCTGAAACCAGACAGGACAACTATCTCAACGACTGACAAAAGCAAGTTCCAGATTAATACTTGAAATCAGAAGGACAACTATCTGTGGATGACTGATTGTAGATTAATACCTGAAACCAAACATGAAAACCATCTACACAAGCATATTGAAGATTAATACCCGAAACTAGACGGGAAAATTATCTTTCTTTCTCAGATCAGAGATTAATACCTGTAACAAGCAAGGAGAACTATCTCAAAAACCAACAACTTTCAAGTTCTAGATTAATACCTGAAACCAGATAAGACAACTATCTACAAACAGCTGACTTGTAGATCAATACCTAAAACTAGACAGGAAATCTATCTACATGACCAGGTGAAACAACCCTACACAGGTTTCTTCTAATACATTTCCAGATAGCAGTTAATTCCATTTTCCCTAGCAGGTTACTGTGAAGCCTGAATTTCAACCAGAAAACAAGAAACTTTCATCTCTCCAGAGATAACTCTTCAGCAGAGCCTTGGACAATTGAAGCTCCTAGACTCTATTCCCCACAGAGTTTTCCTCAAGCAGGAGAACAACAGAAACCCATATTCCCCAGCGGATTCCTCCTCAGACAGCAGGAACAGGAACCCCCAAAGGGACCATGTGTGAAATCAATATCTACTTTGGATGGCATCTTTAAGCCCATCTCCGACGACTCTCTATCATCTTCTCCAAATGGCATCAGTAAGCCCATTCCCGACATCATCAACCATCAGTATTACTTCATGCGAGTGCAAATTTATAGGCACTCTAGTGTTCAATCATCTTCCACCTTTAGATCATGAAAGGCAGACAAGCCAATCTAAATCTTCAGGTTTAAGAAGATTAAACAGTGGTAGTTGTTGCACCCCAAAATTTTCCCTCTCGTGTTTCCAAAGGTTTCTTTTACATGGTTGGTTACAAACGCTTACCTAAAGAAAAATGAAATTTTTGAATGATAGCAAAGGGTCTTTCGATTGGCATGCCAATAATTCCTATTGATTGACATCTGAATAATGTCCTTCGATTGGCATATCAGAGTAGTTTCCTTCGATTGGCACATCAGAGCAGTGTGCTTCGATTGGCTTAATGGCAAGCTTTGACTGGGCTCCTAAAAACTTTCGATCAAGCATTGGCCCATCAGCTTCGATTGCGTGTTAGTTCCCCTTTCGAGCAAGCATTGGTCCAAGTTTCATTTAGGCGAGAATCCCCTACAAATGCCTTTCGATCAACAAACAGTGGCCTCCTGCATGTATACTCTAAGTCACTAGGCAATGGCCTCTTTTACGCTTGTTTTTCCTGCCTCATGCTAGCGCCCACAAGGCAATTGCTACCTCTGTTGCAGCTTCGACTGGGCAAGGGTCCCCTTTGAAACAATTTGTCACACTTTGACACGTGTGATACGGTGGAAGAACCGACTATTTAGAAATGTTGGATTGCATTTTGCGTTTTGTGTTTGCAAAATGTCGCGGTAAGCAAGAGTCTCCGCCAACTTTTATTTCATCCAATCGGAAAGGAAAAAAGTACAGAAAAAATTCTTTTTCGAGATTTTGAGTACGGGGGGTAGATTATAGGAAGGGAAGGTGTTAGCACCCTTTCTATCCATGGTTTTCCATGGGCTCTTAGGTACTTGGTCATCTGTTAAAATTGCTTATGTATGTGCTTTGTTTTTGAAAAGAGTTTTAACTTCGTGATAACCCTTGTATCAGTCCTCAAAGGTGTGACGAAGTTTGTTTTGAGAGTTTGTTTTGAAATGTGTAAGTGTGAAAAGTTTTGATTTGAGCAAGTACCTACTAGCATCTACCTACTCGAAAAAAGATCGTTTCTATTCTTATTTCCTTTAGACAACGCTATCCCACTATTGCGAAATAGGTAGCACCGTCGTCGGAGTTGTAAGGGTCAATTCGAAAGGGACGTACGATAACTAAAGCAATGTTAGGACATCTTAGTAATAACCCTAGAGTCTTAAGATCATATTCGAGGAAACATATCCGAGGCAACATTTCCGAGGCAACATCTAAACGGGACATTTGATCTTTTTTAGACAGAAGGGTAACCACTAAGACACCCTATACTTAATGATCGTTTACCGAAGGCAACCGAAGTGAGAGTATACCCTAAGAGTGATATGTGCGAGTGATTAGCTTCAGTTATTTATCTTTGCACATTAGGGTTTTCTAACTATATTAAATTATCATGCAATCTTGTCATACAATCCTATTAACATACATCTAGACAGTTAAATATTTGCGAGAATTAAAATGCGAGAAAGTAAATCTACGCTATTACAAGGCTTCGGGGAGGGGGATTAATTACATAGCCAAAAACCCGGGAAAAAAAGCGATAAATGAAAACCCTAGATTAAGCTGTTACAAACCGTGCACAGTTACAATAATATTGACAAAATAAATAATATGCGCGCGATGAATCGGATACGAGATAATTAGGATTTTGACCCTTGCCTAAACCTAATTGCGATTAGTTACAAAAAATGTTTTTTTGTTTTGTTTGGTTATTTAGGAAAAAAGAGAAATTATTACATTAATTTAAAAAAAGAAGAAAAGCCTAATTCTAATTAATTTTAATTTTCTAAAAAAAAAGACTTAATTTATTCTAAAGCCTATTTTTTGTATTTTTGTTTATTTGAAAAAAAAAAGAATTGAATCAATAAGTTAACCTAATTTGCTAATTAGTTTTAATCATAAAAAAGAAGTTAAAATTACCCTAAATTAAACTAAATTAAATTAAGAAAATTAATTTATTCTAAAAATAAAAGTCTAATTCTAATTTTTGGTTTCTTGATTTTATGATTTTTTATGAAAAAAAAAATTAGTTGTCAATTAAAATAATAATAAAAAAGGTATTAAAAGAATTAAAAGCAAATAAATAAAGAAAGGTGAGATGGGCCCGATGGTTTTTGCTGGAAAAGGGGGTTTAGAACTGAATTTCTGGGCCCAAATGGACAGAGGCCCGTTTGACTCTGCTTGATCCAATGCATGGGTTGACCTGGGGTGTATGGTAGGCTCTCCAATGATGGTATGCTGATCTGGATCGGAGATGTGTTTGATGGCCAGATGTTGAGGGTATGTGGTGGACGTTTGGTCTTATGGGGTACAGAATCCTGCAAGAAAGCCTCAGAAAAATGGAAAATGCAAGAGGCAGGGATCGAACCCCTGCCCTTGCACACGGTAGCGCCTTAAATTCCTTCACTCTTGCCACTGGACCAATCTACTCAATCGTTAATATAATACAGCAAAAATAATATGATAGTGAATCAGGCCTATGCCCAGCTGTCATGCACGCGCCCCAAGTGGGTCCCTGGGAATTTGAATGAACCAATCAGCAAGCTCCCTTCAGCCACGCCATCGTCTCCTTCATTGATCGTTGTTTTTGACCTGATACTTTTACCTATGGCCGTATTCGTCGCTATAGGCTATAGCGACGACATTTGTCTGTAACTACAAACCTGCAAATCTTTAAAACGCAATTCAAGCAAAACAAATTCCAATCAAGGGCATAGATCAATTGTATTTCCTCCCCTGCACATGAAAAGGCCTTTAATTTGGCCCAATTTTGCCTCTAGCTAGGGTTTCCCAATTTGGACCTTACGAACCCTAACTATGGCAAGTGACCATTCCTGCATCGAAACTCAAATCCAGGCTATCAAGAAGATTCTCAGCATGATTATGAACATTTCTATGCAAGCGAATTAGATTTAAAACATGTAAAACTAAAGAAACAAGTTCGAGTTCAGAGGGTGCAAACCTTGAGCTGTAACTGACGATTCTGAAGGTTTTCTTCCTTGATAGGGATTAGAATAGCTTCAATCCACGCCCAAGAATAGATTGCTGGCTTTAAATTGCCTTGAATCATCCTCTAAATCAGAATTCGAAACTCACTTTTTTTTTTGCAAAAAACTCACTTTTGTTTGTTGACTTTCACGGCCTCTAACCTCTCCCTTGTGCATTGTATCTCTTCTTTATATATAGTGAAACACATTAGGTCAATAAAAATGCATTGTATCTTTATCAATTATGGAGATTTGATTTGCTCTTTCAATGCATATGATTCCCTTCCAATTTTGGTACAAATCCAATCTTTTTCAAACAAATTGGCCTTGCACGATTTGATCTTCATTTGACAGCCTATAAGATCTTTTTTCAATGCACTAATCATCCCTAAAATACAATATATAATTTATTAGGATTTATTTGATTTTATTTGAATTTTAAATGAATAAAAATCAAAGTAAATTAAATAAATGAATAAATAAAGCATGGAGGGTCCCATATGTCGTGGAATATGTTAGGAATGAAATGCAAGCATAAAAAGTTGGACCCATTTAGCAAAAAATGCAAATTTGAGCATGTTTGACTTTTGGCAATTTTGCAAAAAGGTCAACTTGGCCAATGCATAACTCTCTCAATTTTGACCCTAGAGAGGTGTTCTTGGACTTAATAGAAATCTTAGGATGTCCTCTAAGCATAACTTTTGGTCACATCTCAATTGAGTCTTCCACGTTCATGTATAAAGCCTTGACCCAAAAGGTGTTTTTGTTGACTTTTCAAAATGACCTATAATGTCCAAATTCATATCTTTTTGTGAGTGCATATTTTGAACTTAGGAGCTGGAGATGAATTGTAGGGAATTTCATCCTCTTCAAAATGAGATTTGGATGGGTCATTTCTGATAAAGTATGAGAAAGTTATGCTTGGTTAAAGTTGAGTTGACTTTTTCTACAAAATCCTAATTTAGCAACTTTTGGGTTTTGATGAATTGTGAGCAATCCTTGATGAATAATGGTCAACCCTTGATCAAATGATGAATTATACTTCAAAATGAGCATGTTGACCAAAAATCTTGAAGTTTGACTGTATGTGGGCCCCAGTTGACTTTTGACCTATCACTGTCGATTTCTAGGTATTTGAGCAATTGACTAAGAAAACTTCCTCTGCAAGGCTTGAACTTGACATGGATGATCTTGAGAACATATTAGGACATTGGTGAGAATTTGGGATCCTTTGGACTCAAGCATCTTGATGTAAAATGAAACCCTAATTTGAGGTAGACTGCCTTAAGAGAGAGTTTGTCTGGTCAACTCTTGGACCTCCTTGAGAAATTTGAGGACCTCACTTAACATGTATTGAGAAATATGGGAGGGAAATTTTGGGGTAAAACATCTGCCCCTGTTCAATCTTCTTAAACCTGAGGATGTTGATTGGCTTGTCTGCCTTTCGTGATCTGAAGGTGGAAGATGATTGAACACTAGAGTGCCCATAAATTTGCACTTGCATGAAGTGATACTTGTCTTGTGATATCAGGAATGGGCTTATAGATGCCATTTGGTAGTTGATGACGGGAAATGGGCTTAAAGATGCCATCCGAAGAGGTGTCGATCGCATAAGAGATTCTTTTGTGAGATCCTGTATACCTGTTGTTGAGGAGGACTTCACTGGGGAATGCTGATCCTTGTCCTGAGAGAAATAGAGTTTTAGGAGCTTCAGTTATCCGTTACTCTTACTGGGGAATAATTCCGGTTTGGGAAGCGGAAGTGATCTTGTGTTTGGTCGGGGTATATGTTGCATCGTGACTTATTGGGGGAAATGTCAAATCAATTGTGTTTGACTGGGTCCCGGTCTTACAGTGTTGTGGACTGTTGTCCAGGGATAAGGGAGGTTGAACCTGGATAGTAAGGTTAGGAGAAGGAACCTGGATATTAAGGTTACTTCGATATGAAAGCCTGGATGGTAGGGCTGTGAGAAGGAATCTGGATAATAGGGTTACTTCGATATGAAAGCCTGGATAGTAGGGCTGTGAGAAGGAACCTGGATAGTAGGGTTACTTCGATATGAAATCCTGGATAGTAGGGTTGTGAGAAGGAACCTGGATAGTAGGGTTACTTCGACATGAAAGCCTGGATGGTAGGGTTGTGAAGGAACCTGGATAGTAGGGTTACTTCGATATGAAAGCCTGGATAGTAGGGCTGTGAGAAGGAACCTGGATAGTAGGGTTACTTAGGTATGAAAAGCCTGGATGGTAGGGCTTGAGAAGGAACCTGGATTGTAGGGTTACTTCGATATGAAAGCCTGGATGGGAGGGCTTGAGAAGGAACCTGGATAGTAGGGTTTCTTCGACATGAAAGCCTGGATGGTAGGGCTGTGAAGGAACTTGGATAGTAGGGTTACTTCGGTTTGAAAGCCTGGATGGTAGGGCTTGAGAAGGAACCTGGATAGTAGGGTTACTTCGACATGAAAGCCTAGATGGTAGGGCTGTGAAGGAACCTGGATAGTAGGGTTACTTCAGCATGAAAAGCCTGGATGGTAGGGCTTGAGAAGGAACCTGGATAATAGGGTTACTTCGATATGAAAGCCTGGATGGTAGGGCTTGGGAAGGAACCTGGATAGTAGGGTTACTTCGACATGAAAGCCTGGATGGTAGGGCTGTGAAGGAACCTTGATAGTAGGTTTACTTCGGTATGAAAGCCTGGATGGTAGGGCTTGAGAAGGAACCTGGATAGTAGGGTTACTTCGGTATGAAAGCCTGAATGGTAGGGCTTGAGAAGGAACCTGGATAGTAGGGTTACTTCAATATGAAAGCCTGGATGGTAGGGCTTGAGAAGGAACCTGGATAGGGTTGCATTTGTTGCCGATGATTACTCTGTTTAGCTTTGAGTGTTGATCATGGACTTGCTGGAAATTGTTGATAATAATGTCTTTCTTGAAAGAAATATAGGGTTAGTTATATGTGATGCATGAGATGCATCGTATAATGATGTTCTCAAAATAAATGAGATTGTGTTATATGTGATGTATGCACATGTCATGATGTATGAACATGAAATGCTGACATAACAATCTGAATCTAGGAAAATAAATCCCTGATTGCTATAAAAACCATAGTTTCTCTACTTCTATCGGGGATGGTGAACAAAGATGACCGTGCTGGGGATTTGCCCCTTGGCTGGTAACTATTCTGCCGGACGAGACTCTGTCTAAAGGTAACTCTGTCGGAGAGGAGATACTCTGTTGATAGATCTGATGGCTTGGAGAAACAACCCAGTTGGGGATAAATTACCGTTACTGGTGATGATGAATTCTGTTTGGGGAAAATTTTTCCGACTCACTCGCGATTGTGAACCTCGGTTGGGGAGAGTTGTGTCCTGTTCGGAAAAGTTAACACCATTGTCTTTGGATGCTTCTTACTCTGTGGGGAGTATATGTACCACTTCTCATGTTCTCCAGTTGGCTCTGTCCCTGTACCTGATGGGCATAGTAACTGTAAGGCTTGGACACTTCTTGTTTGTCCCTATTCCTAGAATTACGAGTAATTGTCTTTTGTTTTTTTTTATGCAACTATTTTATGAGCAGCAATTATTTCCAAATGCATATATAAAAAATGAATCATTGGACGTTCTTGCAAAACAAAACAGAAAAAGAAAAACAATTGAAATTTCTCGTGAAAATGAATTGTATTGATTTTGAAGTTGGCCTGTAATAGGCGTTTTGTACAAAGAGGCTGACGTCCTAGTAAGAGAACACCGCTGAAAGACAGAAATTATACAATTTATGTGAAAGAAAGAAAAACAGCTATGTGAAACAATCCCATTGGGTTTCAACTCTGCTATTTCCTTTATGTCCTCAAACATCTCATCACTTTGCTGCCTGGTCGAAGGTGGATCAGGTTTATTGGCGCCATCTGAGCTTGATAGTCGATACCGATGTCTGGTTGCAAGATGATCCAATGAGACATAGTGTTACGCTTTGATCCCTAATTTTTTCCTAGACCGCCCTTTCGGGTTTTCGGTCCACCGGGATACCCTTTTTTTCCCAAGTCGCCTTTTCAGGTTTTCGACTTGCCAGGTGTACAATTTTTTCATTTTCATCCCTTACTTTTGCCCGAACCCTTTTGGTTCGCCGGGAAGCCCTTATTTTTGCCTAGGCCAGTCAATCTAGCGGGTCTTTTGATTATGCGTAGTATCTTTTCACTATGTCTGCATTGACGGGGTGAGGAAGGTCGTCACTATCCATGGTGGTTAGAATCATAGCTCCTCTTGAGAAAATGTTGTTAACCACAAATGGCCCTTCGTATGTGGGGGTCCATTTGCCCCTGGGGTCACCTTGTGGCAGTATGATGCGTTTGATCACCAGATCCCCAACTTGATATTCTTGACGTCTGACTTTCTTGTTAAAAACCTTGATCATTCGCTTTTGATACGTCTGACCATGACAGACAACAGTAAGTCTCTTTTTATCGATTAGATTCAGCTGATCAAGTCAGGTCTGGATCCAATTGTCTTCGCTCAAACCTGCATCCTTCATAATCCTGAGAGAGGCTATCTGGACTTCGATGGGTAGGACTGCCTCCATGCCATACACCAGAGAGTAGGGTGTTGCCCTTGTCGACGTCCGTGCTGAGGTACAGTACCCATGAAGAGCGAATGGTAACATCTCGTGCCAGTCTTTGTATGTCACCGTCATCTTCTGCACAATCTTCTTGATGTTCTTGTTAGCTGCTTCAACAACCCCATTCATCTTCGGCCGATAGGGAGAAGAGTTATGATGCTGTATCTTGAACTGTTTGCAGAGCTCGGTAATCATTGTATTATTGAGATTTGTACCATTGTCAGTAATGATCCTCTCTGGTACACCATAGCAACAGATCAGATTGTGTCGGATAAACTGTGCCATGACGTTCTTAGTTACTGTAGCAAAGGAAGCTGCCTCAACCCACTTCGTAAAGTAATCAATAGCTACCAGAATGAAACGATGCTTGTTGGACGCAGTAGGTCTGATATCGCCGATCATGTCGATGCCCCACATTGCAAAGGGCCAAGGAGCTGTCAAAAAATTCAAGGGATCCGGAGGTACATGCAACTTATCAGCATAGACTTGGAACTTATGACAGGTTCGAGAATGCTGATAACAATCGGCTTCCATAGTAGACCAGTAATATCCTGCCCGTAGGATTTTCTTTGCCATGGTATGTCCACTGGAATGAGTTCCGAAGATACCTTCATGTAACTCTGCCATGATCCTTTCTGCCTCGCTTTTGTCTACACACCGCAGTAAGGTTGAATCGTGGTTACGCTTATAGAGGACTCCATTACTGATGAAGAACTTCGTAGCGAACCTTCTCAGAAACTTCTTATCATTAACAGATGCCCCCTCGGGGTATTCTTGAGCTTCAAGATACCTCTTTACCTCGTGAAACTAGGGTTTATCCGCTACCTCTTTAGTCTCAATGTCACAGCAATGTGCGGGTTCGTCCAACCTCTCGATGGTAATCTGGGGAGCTTCATTGTCCCACCTAACTTTGAACATTGAAGACATAGTAGCTAGCACGTCCGCTAATTGATTCTCCTCTCTTGGGAAATGCTCAAAGGTTATCTCCTCAAAGTGTGGGAGCAATGTCAGTACATAATCTTTGTAAGGAATAAGATTTGGGTGCTTCGTATCCCACTCGCCTTTGATCTGACTGATCACCAGAGCAGAATCTCTGAATACACTCAAAAACTTAATCCTTAGGTCAATAGCAGCTCGAAGACCCATGATACATGCTTCATACTCCGCCATATTATTGGTGAAGTTAAAACATAATCGAGCAGTAAACAGAGTATGACAACCCTCAAGAGATATAATTACAGCGCCGATGCCGTTACTCAATGCGTTCGAGGCTCCATCAAAATACATAGACCATCGGGATCCCTCCTCAGGTCCTTCATCCTGTCCAGGTTCTTCACAGTCGGTTACCAACATGATATTTTCATCTGGGAACTCGAAATTCATGGAATGGTAGTCATCCACGGCCTGATGTGCCAAATGATCCGCCAATACACTCCCCTTGATTGCTTTTTGGATCGTGTATTAGATGTCGTACTCGGTCAAGATCATCTGCCATCTTGCTATTCTTCCAGACAAGGCGGGCTTCTCGAAAATATACTTGATTGGATCCATCTTTGATATCAATAAGGTAGTGTGAGTCAGCATATACTGTCTTAGCCGGCGATCAGCCCATGCCAAAGTGGAGCAAGTTTTCTCGAGCAATGAGTATCGGGTCTCACAATCAGTAAACTTTTTGCTAAGGTAGTAAATGGCGTGCTCTTTTCGGCCAGACTCGTCATGTTTCCCCAGCACACACCCCATCGAATTATCCATTACTGTCAAGTATAGTATCAAAGGTCTTCCTTCAACTGGAGGCATCAAAATTGGTGGTTCTTGAAGGTATTCCTTGATTCTTTCGAAAGCGGTCTGGCATTCATCATTCCACTTTACCACTTTATCTTTCTTCAGTAACTTGAAGATTGGATCACAAGTAGCAGTCAGATGTGAAATGAATCTGGCAATGTAATTTAGGCGTCCCAAGAAACCTCTAACTTCTTTTTCTGTGCGGGGAACCGGCATCTCTTGTATGGATTTTACCTTTGCAGGGTCCACCTGAATACCTTTGTCGCTGACAACAAAACCCAGAATCTTACCAGACCTGACCCCGAAGGTACACTTGTTCAGATTCAACCTCAGCTTGTACGTCTTCAACCTGTCGAACAGTTTCTGGAGATGATCAAGGTGCTCTTCCTCAGTTTGAGACCTGGCTATCATGTCATCAACATAAACCTCGATCTTGTGGTGAATCATATCGTGGAACAAGGCGACCATGGCGTGCTGATAAGTTGCCCCCGCATTCTTTAACCCGAAAGGCATGACCTTTTAGTAAAAGGTGCCCCATTGTGTAATGAAGGTTGTCTTCTCCATGTCCTCAGGAGCCATCTTGATCTAGTTGTAGCCAGAAAAACCATCCATAAAGGAGAAGATCTTGTGTTGCACGGTGTTGTCGACTAAAACATCAATGTGAGGAAGCAGGAAGTCATCCTTGGGGCTTGCCCTGTTCAGATCTCTGTAGTCCACACACATCCGTACCTTACCGTCCTTCTTAGGCACCGGAACAACATTGGCAACCCACTACGGATAAGAAGTGACAGCTAAGAACCGTGCGTCGAACTATTTCATGACTTCTGCATTGATTTTCTCTGACATTTCAGGGCGCATACGACGGACCTTCTTCTTTACCGGAGGACAGTCTTCTTTGGTCGGCATGCGATGTACCACAATATCAGTGTCCAAACTAGGCATGTCCTCATAGGACCAGACGAAGATCTCAACATAGTCGTGAAGCATCTGTATTAACCGTTGTTTGACACTAGGCTCCAGATTCGCACCTATTTTAACTTCTTTCCTGTCTTTCTCTGTACCCAAATTCACCGACTCAACTGGCTCTTCATGAGGTTGTATGGCCCTCTCTTCTTGCTGCAATAGTCTAGCAAGCTCTTCAGGCACCTCACAATCATCCTCACCTTCATCCTCGGCTTGGTTGATCGGATTTTCAAAGTCATAACTGGCAGTAGCAGAGTTGTTATCAATGGGATCCAGAGTGGATATGGATCTGCATTATGATACGTGAGTGTGTGTAAGAGAATAGCTATTTTAATAAAGTGAGAGACAGAAAATAAAAACAAGGAGCGCAAAATTTGTAATGCAAGAAACGTCCAATGTTTTATTAATGATATATGAAAATGACAAGTAATAAGCCCTCACAAGCAAAGCCGAGGTGCCTCGGGCAAGGCACCGGGCCACAAAGTTTCAAACTGTTTATTATAAATCTTAAAACAAAAGTCAATTATCGAGGAATAAAAGAAACAAGTATGAAGTCATTCGCCGTCCAATTGTTCAGTCCACCATTGGTTGTAGGGTAGACCCTGCTGTCAATGTCTGAATCCTCTTCACCGTCTTCAATTGCATTAACTCCCTGATTGCTGATATGTAGAGGAGGTCTTCCGATCCGTGTGCGCCTAACATCCCTTTGAGCCCCTGTGGTAAAGCCCAAACCAAATTTGTCAATTTTGTGAGTAAAATCAAGGAGCTGACCCCAATTGGTACACCCACCTTCTTCAATTACAGCCCTGGCGTCCTTGAGAGAAGCCATATTCAATGGAGGTTTGCTGGTGGCAACTTCAATTGACGCCAAAGTCTGAGGGACCTCTTCGAAATTTTGACAAGGAGTTTCTATGAATTCTCCGTCCATCTCCACACAACGGAAGGAATTGAGATAGCTCACTATATACTCCTCTTCACCTTGTACCGTGACAATCTTCCACTTCACCAGATACTTCAGCATTTGATGGAGTGTGGAAGTCACTGCCCCAACCTTATGAATCCAGGGACAACCCAACAAGAAAGAAAATGATGGTCTGATATCCATCACGTAGAAGGTGGATGCAAAAGTCTGAGAGCCAACTTTGACAGGGATGTCCACCTCCCCGTGCACCATTCTCTTTGATCCATCAAAAGCCCTTACCACAATGTTACTCGGCTTTAGAATCAAACCTTCAAAATCCAGACGGTCTAATGCTTTCTTTGGCAGAACATTCAATGAGGACCCGATATCTACCAGTACATGGGCCATAGTGGTGCCCCTGCACTCGATCGAGACGTATAGAGCATAATTATGATTCCTTTCTTTCGGGGTCAGATCCTCATCTAAAAAACCTAGCCCATTGTCAGCAGTCAGGCTAGCCACGCAATCTTTGAACTGATCGGCTGAAGTTTCCTGCGGCACATGCGCAGTCTTGAGAAATGCAATCAAAGCCTTCACATGGGCTTCAGAACATAACAACAAGGACATCATGGAGATCTTTGACGGGGTCTGCCTCAGTTGCTCGACCAGATTGTAGTCGCTCTTCTTGATAATCTTCAATATTTCCTCTATCTCTTGTTTAGAGGTTTCTACAGTGATCCTTTTAGGTGCCTCCATCCAGGCAGGCTCACCTATTTCTTTGCCCCGAGTCCCAGATGGCTCGGAGACAGGGGTGATGACTAGAGTGGGAACATGGACAATAGTTGATGTACTAGCAGACGGAATGATAACAGGTTTGTGGACAGTCGGAGGGGCAATCTCAGGAGAAAAGAGTCTTCCACTTCTGGTGACCTTGCTTGTCCCAACAATATTACTGATATCCATATCAGCTTCTTCAGTCCTCAGATCTTGTTTAACACCATGTTAATATACATCAACACCGTAATGCCATGGGATAGCCTTATCTGAGGTATATGGGATGGGACCCGGAGCGGTGATTATTAACGAAGAAATTCTTGGAACATGTGTAACCCTAACAGGTTTTCTCGAGGAAACCTTGGAAGGATTGGCGGAAATGGTTAGGATGGCAACATCTCCAAGCGGAATCATAGTCTTCTCAAACAAAATTTCTTTATTATCCATCAGGAACTGAACACCTGACTTCAATAAGCAACAACCGGAAGGTAGAATGGAACACATGTGGCAACCTTCACCACAGCACATAAATAAACCGGCCAACAACAACTTCTTCTTAACCGTCATTAAAGGAGTAGAGATCTCTTCCACAGAGGTCATAAACGAATCGCTGTCCACAACATTGACTCCATGACCATGTTTGGGCATAGGAGTAGTTATAACGTTTGGCTTTTCTGGAGCATCAAACTCAATCTCTTTAGCCTCCAACAAATCTTGCACTTTATTCCTCAGAGCCCAACAATCGTTTGTATCATGGCCTGGGCTTTCGAATGGTATGCTCACCGTGCGTTGGGATTGTATCTGGGAGAAGTAGTGTTTGGATTCTTGGGAGCCTCTTTCAAGGTTGCCAAGTTGGACTTTAACAGGTGAGGCATAACTTCAGCCAAAGTCATATTGATGCGGGTAAACTGCCGTGGTGGTCTTTCCACCCTTTATTGATTTTTGCGTTGTGGAGAAACTGCGGGTCTTGGTATCACTACAGCATTCACCGTTTGATGGTGTTCAGATCTATTTTGGCCCCTTGGGCCATAGACTGCACTAGCTTTCTTCTTACCAGTGAAAGGCTTCTTTGCTGCACTTGACGAAGCATCCTTCTGTATTTTACCACTTCGAATACCAACTTCTACTCTTTCTCCAGTCAAAATCAACTCAGTAAACCCAGACGACGAGCTGCCGATCAGATGATTAAAAAATGGACCAGATAGCGTCCCTAGAAACATGTCAACCAACTCCCTATCAGACAAAGGGGGTTGGACTCTTCCATCTAAGTCTCTCCACTTTTGAGCATAGTCCTTAAAACCTTCACTTGCACCTATAGACATACACTGGAGCTGAGTACGAGTGGGAGCAAGGTCGGCGTTATACTGATACTTCCTATAAAAAGCAACATCAAGATCTTCCCAGTTTTGGACACTGGCTCCTTCCAACTGATAAAACCATTCAAGCTGAGTCCCTGACAGACTATCTTGAAAGAAGTGTACCCACAAATTTCTATCAGCAGTGTGGGGTTGGATTTTTCTTACGTAAGAGCGGAGATGGAGTTTTGGATAGGATACTCCATCGTATTTGGCAAAAACCAGAGCTTTCAACTTATGAGGGATCACCACTCCTGATACTAGTCCTGGTTCTCTGAAATCCAAACCAGGGATCTTCTGAATCTCCATAGCACTCAGACAGTCTTCTAGCTGCTTGTATCTATCCTCGGCAGAAGGATATTGCTCATTGTCGCAATCCGTATCGTTATCAGAAACTGTTGGACTAGTGTCCTTTGTCCTTTCTTGGTTCTCCCCGTCCTTGGATGAGGAGGTCAGATCAGCTGATTGTCTTATCCTTTCTACGAATCTTCTACCCATGTTCAGAATACCAACCTTCTTCTTCTTCTTCTCTTTTAGAATAAGGGTCTTCAGGTCCTCTTGCCCTTTAGCCAGACTTAAGAACATCTGTTGGAATTGGGCATTCTGTGCCTGAAGATCTTTGATAGCTTGATCGGAAGACATTTCTGCTGAAATAAACAACGAAGAAGACGAGAAACCTGTAATGGTACCTGTAATGGTGTGCGTGATAATGGGATGCATGTAATGATTTCAAAGACTTTGGGAGATTTAAATTTGCAAACCAAAAATAAACAAACTTTATTAGATTAACTTTGAAAGGTTCAACAATGCCTTTAAGGCGTTACAAAGAAGTAAATAAAACACACTCTAAAAACTAGTAAAACAAAATCAAAAGTCCCATGGACGCTTCCTCTTTGTTCTGATATAGTCATTGATCACTCTTTCTTCCTCGAGCTGCCTGGTGAGCTTCAAAATCTTCCTTTCTTGCTCATGGTACTTTTCCCGGTAAGTATCCCGCTCATTCTTCAGCTGAATCCAAGACCTCTGCAACTCCCCAAAATCAGTGGACATGTAAGGATAGAGAACCGTGTAAGGAATGCCCTCTTTATTGGTGGGCTCTACAATCACTGACAATACGGCTTCATAGAGCATCCCAAGCTTCTGGGCACGAGCTCGGATCCATTGGAGGTAAGGCTGCATAGGAAGAGAAGTGTTTGGTCCCAACTCTTGGGGGTCAGATCTGTTCACCATGCCCCAAGCTCGTATAAACCTCCGCCGGTGCTCCTTAACATCCTCCTTGTAGTCAAATACAATTTCCTCAAGAAGTAGCTCATGGGGACCATCTCTTCGAGCATGACCAAATTATCGCAAAGCTAGACAAGGATTATAAGTTATACCCCCTCTGATTCCAAGCAGTGGGACATTATGGTATCCCCCACAACGGTCAATAACAGTAGTGTCTTCCATAGCCCGGGAGCTCCAAAGAATATATGTATGGACAAGTGACATTATCCTGTAGGACCAACCCAAACCTTCTTCGTTCTTCAACACAGACTTAGGGAGGTGCAAAATAAACCACCTCGACAGCAACGACATGCAACACATAAGAGTCCCTCTTCTTTGCATGGTACAAGTATAGAGGGCATGCAAGATATCGCCCAATAGGGTAGGCACAAGATTGTGAGAAAGGAAAATCTTGACAACATTTGCATCTACAAAGGAATCCGGATTCGGGAAGAGAACTAAACCATAGATAAGGAGAGCCAAGACATCTTCAAAAGCCTGAAAATCCAAATTATCCCAGAATAGCTGAGCCTGGTCTATCAGAAATTTGGCTAGAAAACCTTCGACCCCGCTTCGTGTTTCCCAATTGGACACTACATCAGCCCGTTTCAAATGCAAAGTTGAGGCAATGTCTTCTGGTCTAGGAACTTCTTCCATACCTGTGAAGGGTACCTGTTCAAGAATGGATATTCCTAATAGGTGAGAGAACTCTTCTGAGGTGGGAACCAGCTGGTAGTCTTGAAAGGTGAAGCAATGATGCACATAATTGAAGAACTGGAAAAGTAAACTCATCATCTGCTCATCAAGATTTGAAGTGACCAGGATGAGAAGTTGACCGTGTGTCTTAATGAACGTAGAAGTATCAGAAACTCTTGAGGCTAGCTCTTTAACTTGGGCAGGTATTTTCACAAAGTTGATTCAGATGGTATTTCTACGCACAGAAGCCATAATCTGCAAAACAAAACAAAGATAAATTCCCTTGGTCTTTGAAATAGTTAGTGTAATGTAGCATGAATGCCATGTTATGATGCATGATGTCATGATAAACCACAGGTATAACAAACAACAGGTATTGCAAACACAGTCAAATCACACAAAACCCTTAGGTTCAAGGCCTGCATGAGGTCAAAGGTAGTACCCTTTTGAAGTTAAGTTGGTTTCAACCTGTCCTAGAAAAAGTAATCGGGTTCTAGAGGATCTCAATATCACTGACCATCCTCCATTGGTCATGGTTTCAGCTCACGCAATCTTTTCTTGCGGCCGAAACTATCTCGAGAGTATGGTCTCAATGAGTGTAGCATCGAGTAATAACCAGTTCCCAGCTTTACACCGAGGCCGGCTATCTCACTACTTTCTAATGGCCAAGTTGGTCGATTAAAGGTTCTAAGGTCAGTTGATGCTTAACGACACCACGCAACGGCCCCGTATTCTCCTCGTTTCTCCACAAGGGATATCGGTACCAACCAATGTGCCACATCAACGTAACTACTTCTTCAACCATATCGGTCTACGCCGTACAGATCCCTCACAGTTTATTGCTACTTACCTAAAAGGTTTCCCCGGATCCGGTTTAGGATCTATAGTAACTCCCAAACAAAACCCTTAAAAGTAAAACAATCAAAGCAATCAAGAGAAGCAATTATGATGAACTAGATGCTAAGGTATACCCCACTTATTATTCCCTATCAGAGTCACCAATTATGTGATACGGTGGCAGAACCGACTGTTTAGAAATGCTGGTTTGCGTTTTGTGTTTTGTGTTTGCAAAATGTTGCGGTAAGCAAGAGTCGCCACCGACTTTTATTTCATCCAATCGGGGGGTAGATTATAGAAAGGGAAGGTGTTAGCACCCTTTTTATCCATGGTTTTCCATGGGCTCTTAGGTACTTGCTCATCTGTTAAAATTTCTTGTGTATGTGCTTTGTTTTTGAAAAGAATTTTAACTTTGTGATAACCCTTGTATCAGTCCTCAAAGGTGTGACGAAGTTTGTTTTGAGAGTTTGTTTTGAAATGTGTAAGTGTGAAAAGTTTTGATTTGAGCAAGTACCTACTAGCATCTACCTACTCGAAAAAAGATCGTTTATATTCTTATTTCCTTTAGATAGCGCTATCCAACTATTGAGAAATAGGTAGCACCGTCGTTGGAGTTGTAAGGGTCAATTCGAAAGGGACGTACGATCACTAAAGAAATATTAGAACATCTTAGTAATAATCCTAGAGTCTTAAGATCATATTCGAGGCAACATTTCTGAGGCAACATTTCCGAGGCAACACCTGAACGGGACATTTGATCTTTTTTAGACAGAAGGGTAACCACTAAGACACCCTATACTTAATGATCGTTTACCAAAGGCAGCCTAAGTGAGAGTATACCCTAAGAGTGATATGTGCGAGTGATTAGCTTCAATTATTTATCTTTGCACATTAGGGTTTACTAACTGTATTAAATTATCATGCAATCTTGTCATACAAGCCTATTAACATACATCTAGACAGTTAAATATTTGCGAGAATTAAAATGCAAGAAAGTAAATCTACGCTATTACAAGGCTTCGGGGAGGGGGATTAATTACATAGACAAAAACCCGGGAAAATGCGATAAATGAAAACCCTAGATTAAGCTTATACAAACTGTGCACAGTTACAATAATATTGACAAAATAAATAATATGCGCGCGATAAATCGAATACGAGATAATTAGGGTTTTGACCCTTGCCTAAACCTAATTGCGATTAGTTACAAAAAATGTCTTTTTGTTTTGTTTGGTTATTTAAGAAAATAGAGAAATTATTACATTAAATTAAAAAAAGAAGAAAAGCCTAATTCTAATTATTTTTAATTTTCTAAAAAAAATGACTTAATTTATTCTAAAGCCTATTTTTTGTATTTTTGTTTATTTGAAAAAAATAAAAGAATTGAATCAATAACTTAACCTAATTTGCTAATTAGTTTTAATCATAAAAAAAGTTAAAATTGCCCTAAATTAAACTAAATTAAATTAAATTAAGAAAATTAATTTATTCTAAAAATAAAAAGTCTAATTCTAATTTTTGGTTTCTTGATTTTATGATTTTTTATGAAAAAGAATAATTAGTTGTCAATTAAAATAATAAAAAAAGGTATTAAAAGAATTAAAAGTAAATAAATAAAGAAAGGTGAGATGGGCCCGTTGGTTTTTGCTAGAAAAGGGGGGTTTAGAACTGAATTTCTGGGCCCAAATGGGCAGAGGCCCGTTTGACTCCGCTTGATCCAATGCATGGGTTGACCTGGGGTGTATGGTAGGCTCTCCAATGATGGCATGCTGATCTGGATCGGATATGCGTTTGATGGTCAGATGTTGAGGGTATATGGTGGACGTTTGGTCTTATGGGGTACAGAATCCTGCAAGAAAGCCTCAGAAAAATGGAAAATGCAAGAGGCAGGGACCGAACCCCTGCCCTTGCACACGGTAGTGCCTTAACTTCCTTCACTCTTGCCACTGGACCAATCTACTCAATCGTTAATATAATACAACAAAAATAATATGATAGTGAATCAGGCCTATGCCCAGCTGTCACGCGCGCGCCCTAAGTGGGTCCATGGGAATTTGAATGAACCAATCAGCAAGCTCCCTTCAGCCACGCCAGTGTCTCCTTCATTGATCCGTTGTTTTTGACCTGATACTTTTACCTACGGTAGTATTCGTTGCTATAGGCTATAGCGAAGATATTTGTCTGTAGCTACAAACCTGCAAATCTTTAAAATGCAACTCAAGCAAAAAAAAATTCCAATCAAGGGCATAAATCAATTGTATTTCCTCCCCTGCACATGAAAAGGCCTTTAATTTGGCCCAATTTTGCCTCTAGCTAGGGTTCCCCAATTTGGAGCTTACGAACCCTAACTATGGCAAGTGACCATTCCTGCATCGAAACTTAAATCCAGGCTATCAAGAAGATTCTCAGCTTGAATATGGACATGTCTATGCAAGTGAATTAGATTCAAAACATGTAAAACTGAAGAAACAAGTTTGAGTTCAGAGGGTGCAAACCTTGAGGTGTAACTGACGATTCTGAAGGTTTTTTTGCCTTGATAGCGATTAGAATAACTTCAATCCACGCCCATGAATAGATTGCTGGATTTAAATTGCCTTGTATCGTCCTCTAAATCAGAATTCGAAACTCACTTTTTTTTGCAAAAAACTCACTTTTGTTTGTTGACTTTCACGGCCTCTAACCTCTCCCTTGTGCATTGGATCTCTTCTCTATATGTTGTGAAACACTTTAGGTCAATAAAAATGCATTGTATCTTTATCAATTATGGAGATTTAATTTGCTCTTTCTGTAGGTGTTTAGGTATTGGCTTGCATTTTTGGTAAATCCCAAGTGTATGTGTGAATGTCATGACTGATGTCATAACATTCTAGTTCAGTTTGTACTGACTCATTAGGTACCTTTGCAGAAAAATATTGTAATTCAAGTACTGATGTTTATAAGTGTGTATCTGAGCATTTTGCAAAATGATCACATTTTGCTAAATCAGTAGATAGGTTTTCTCAGATGTCATAACAGATGTTATGACATCCTGTTCTGAACTAACAGGTTTGCAGGTTGGATAAGTCTGAGTTTTTTCAGGAAAATAACTCAGTCTTTCCTGAACAGAATCCTGCGTTTTCTGAGGGGTAACCTAGCTCAACCTTAACCTGGCTAATAAAGTCCTGTGACCTGGTCTTTAGGTCAAACGGAATTAACCCTAGGTTTTTGTGGAAACCCTAACTGAAGTTGCAGCTGCTATATATTCAACAGAGCTGATGTTTTTCAAGTCATCCCTTTTATTCATCAGAAGATCATTTGTAATCTGTATAGATTTGATTATTGTACTCCAAGCAATTATCATTGTGATAATTGACTTGGAATAGGTTTCGAATTGTAAGGGCTGTGTAGCACTCAAAGCTTTGAAGCAAGAGTGTTTGAATGTTCCTTGACTAAAGCTGTGAAGCAGAGTCAAGTTAGTTGTGTGCATCACTCAAAGCTGTGAAGCACGAGTGATTGTGTTGCTTGATTAAAAAGCTGTGAAGCTTAATCAAGTGTTTGTTTTTGAAGAGTGTCTTCATCAATTTTTAAGTCAAATTGGTTTATGTATCACTGCTGTGATTGAGGGGGAGTGAGTAGGAACTCAGGTTTAAGTTGTACTTAGATTGGAATTGCATTGGGTAGGTCTTAAGTGGAGGAGATAAACTGGTTGGTTTATTCCTGAATTAACATCTCTTATAGTGGATTTCCTCCCTGGCTTGGTAGCCCCCAGAGTAGGTGTTGTTGCACACTGAACTGGGTAAACAATTGACTGTGTTCTTTATTGCTTTTATATTTACTGTCATATAGTAAGTCAGATACGGTGTCATAACATTGAACGTGACATTGAGTATCTGCAGCCAGAATTTCAATTGGCATCAGAGCAGGCACCCTGCCTGTATTACTGGGTAAGATCTAGGGATATCACTTTCTGGCACTATGGACAAAGAAGGAGTTTTTGGAAATAGACCACCCATTCTGGATGGAACTAATTATGACTACTGGAAACCTCGTATGATTGCCTTCCTAAAATCTCTGGACAAAAAGGCTTGGAGAGCTGCTGACAAAGGATGGATTCATCCCACCATAACTGAGAAAGATGGGACAATCAGTCTGAAGCCTGAAGAAGATTGGAGTAAAGAAGAAGATGAGTTAGCTCTGGGAAATTCAAAAGCTTTAAATGCCTTGTTCAATGGAATTGATAGAAACATTTTCAGACTAGTACATCAATATGAACTGGCCAAGGAAGTTTGGGACACTCTCAAAACTACTCATGAGGGCACTTCCAAAGTAAAAATGTCAAGGCTTCAGATGTTGACCACCAAGTTTGAGAATCTAAAAATGATGGAAGATGAAACCATTCATGAGTTTCACATGAACATCTTGGAGATTGCCAACACCTCAGGAGCACTGGGAGAAAAGATGTCAGAAGAAAAACTGGTAAGGAAGATTCTCAGATCCTTGCTTAAAAGATTTGCAATGAAGGTAACTGCCATAGAGGAAGCCCAGGACATCAACAAGTTGAAAGTGGATGAACTTATTGGGTCTCTTCAGACTTTTGAGATGGGAATCACTGATAATGGTGTCATGAAGAACAAGAGCATAGCACTTATGTCCAACACTGATGTTGAAGAAAACATTTCAGAAGCTGTAGCCATGCTTGGAAGACAGTTCAACAAACTCATCAAAAGAATAGATCCAAAGTCAAGGTCTAATGTTCATAACATTCCCTCTAACATTGACAGTTCCAGCAGAAGACCAAGGTCAGAAGAGAAGGGAATTCAAGGCAGAGTAATTCAATGCCATGGTTGTGAAGGATATGGGCATATTCGAGCTGAATGTCCTACCTTTCTTAAGAAACAAAAAGGAATGACAGTTACTTGGTCTGACTGTGATTCAGAAAGTAATTCTGAAGAAGAGACTGCCAAACGAGTTACTGCTTTAACTGGTGTTTGTACCTCTGAAAGTGACATCAGTGATGAAGAGGTGACTTTTGAAGAACTGGCTGATACTTACAAGGAATTGTGTATCAGAAGTACTGAAGTCTGTGTGCAGAATGAGAAACAATCAAAACTCATCATAAAGCTGGAGGCTGAAAAAAAGGGCAAACCTTGAAACTATAAGTCATCTAGAAGGAGAAGTTCAATTGCTGAACTCACAACTGAATCAAATGACCAAATCTGTCAAGATGTTGACAAATGGAACAGACAAATTGGAAGAGATCCTTCAGGTAGGACAAAATGTGGGAAATAAATCTGGACTAGGATTTATGGAAGCAACGAAATCTGGTTCTGGTAAGCAAATGTCAAAACAGATGTCTCAACACAACTCTCGACATCAGGAACAGAGACATATGAAGAAAAGGTACCAAAGATGGAAATGTCATCATTGTGGGAGATATGGCCACATAAAACCCTTCTGCTTCAGATTACATGGATACCCTAATCAGAACTCAGGTGTCAAACCTAAGTCTAAAAAGGTACCACATGCTCCTCAATGGAAGAAAAAGGCTACTGCACTGATAGCTCACACTTCCCTGAGGGTCTCTGCAAAGGAAGACTGGTACTTTGACAGTGGATGTTCCAGACACATGACTGGAATCAAGAACCTCCTCAATAATGTTAAGCCTCACAGCACCAGTTTTGTGACCTTTGGAGATGGGGCTAAAGGTGAAATCAAAGGAGTTGGTGATTTGGACTGCCCTGGAGTTCCAAGTCTGAATAAAGTACTGCTGGTAAAAGGGTTGACTGCTAATCTCATTAGTATCAGTCAATTATGTGATCTAGGATTCAAGGTCAACTTCTCAAGATCTGAATGTCTAGTAATTAATGAAAAACTAGAAGTTGTAATGAGAGGAATCAGATCCAAAGATAACTGCTACTTATGGCAGCCTGAGAACACTGATATCTCCACTACGTGTCCAATCATCAAAGAAGAAAAAGAGATGAAACTGTGGCAGCATAAGCTTGGTCCCCTTCATCTAAGAAGAATGAAAAGAGCTATTTCTATGGAAGCTGTCAGAAGAACTCCAAAACTACAGGTTGATAATATCTATGATGTGGCAAATAAACTTGAAGAAGGATGTGTTGTCAGAACCTTAAGTCATCTTGACAAGGATGTTGGAAACAACATGTCTAATAAATTATGTTCTCAAAACATCTGGTCAAAACAGATGCTCCCTGAGTACAATGTTACACAAGATGTTGTGACATTGTGTTGTGATAATCTGAAAACAATCAACATTTCCTTGAACCCTATTGACTTTGAAGAGAAGAAGTCATTTAAACTGGAACATAGTTTCTCTAAGCTTCAGCTGACTGATTCTTCTACCAAGGCTCTTGTTGGAAATAAACTTGAAAATTTGAGGGGCAGGTTGGGTATTCACCAACATAAGAAATTATAGCAATTAATTTTGCTTAAAACAAAGGTTGAAGGAATTAATTTTATTAAGTCTATCTTTAGTGGGTTAATCATATACTTTCACAATTCCTTCAAAATCTTTAAGAAGTTGAAGAGACTCCCTTTTACCCCCTACCTCTCTCGTCCTTGCAACTGGTTTCCTCCTCTCAATCAAAGATTTTTCTCAAACTGCTACCATTACTCAAAGTCAATCAAAATGTCTCAGACATCGTCTTCAACCATGGCGACTTCGTCATCCTCATCATCGTCATCATCTGACCAAGATTCTAGGGCAATCACCACATGCATAGAATCTGAAGTTCTTGAGGTCACTCCTCTCAGAGAGATGGCAATTGACCCAGCCAGAGTCAAAAAGCTCAGAACCAGACATGCAGGAAGAGCTCAAGCTACAGCCTCTGGTAATTCTTCTCATCCTTCATCTTCTGTACCTAATAGAGAAGGATCAGTTCAAGTTCACCAAGCTATTGCTAGGATAGTTACTAGTATACTGAGTGGCAACCAATCTGTACCGGGGATTTCTGTCCCTTTAAATCAATCAGAAAGTCCAAATGTGGAAGTTTCTGAAAATGTAGATGTCACTGAGAATGTTGTGACACAAAAAGACAACATTCAGAACCCTTCAGAAAAGGCTGCTGATCCACCTATCATTGATGTGGATGAGGATTACTCAGATAATGATCTGATTGCTAATGTGAACCCTAGCATAGCTAGGAGATTGATGAAAAGAAAGAGTAGTCAGAATGATAAACCTAATGCTGAGAAATCCAAGGCTGAAGGCATGGCTGAGAAAAGTATTCAGACAAAAGGGAAGAAGGCCCAGGTGCATACTGCTAGACAACCAATCTCTAAGAAGAGAAAAGAACCTGAATCTTCTGATTCTGATGAGGAATCAGAATTTGAGATTGATATTGAAGAAACTCCTATCAGAAGGAAGCTCCCCTCCAGCAAAATTGCTAGAGTGCCTGAAGTGCCAACAGACAACATCTCTTTTCATCATCCTGACAATGCAAACAGATGGAAGTATGTTTGCTTAAAGAGAATAGCCTTAGAGAGAGAACTCAACAATGATGCCTTGGAGTGCAAAGACATCATGGACCTGATCAAGAATGCTGGACTAATGAAGACAATGATAAAGTTTAACAAATGTTATGAAAATCTGGTCAAGGAGTTTGTAGTGAACTTGTCTAATGATTGTGCTGATGGAAGGTCAGCTGACTTTGAAAGTGTGTTTGTTAGAGGAAGAAGGGTTAAGTTCTCTCCATCAGAAATCAACAAGTTTCTTGGAAGAACAAATGAGGACTGTCCTAATCTGGAGGCAACTGACAATGAAGTTTGTCAAACCATCACAGCCAGGCAAGTAAAGTGCTGGCCCTTGAAAGGCAAGCTGAATGCTAGTAAACTCAGCATGAAATTTGCCATCTTGCATAAAATAGGTGCAGCAAACTGGGTGCCTACAAATCATAAATCAACTATCTCCACAGGATTGGGGAGATTTATTTATGCTGTGGGAACCAAGACTTCTTTTGACTATGGCAGGTACATCTTTGAACAAACTTTAAAGCATGCTGGCAGTTATGCTGTCAAAGGACCAATTGCCTTTCCCTCCCTCCTTTGTAGAATCATCCTTGCACAATACCCTGATATCCTTGTGGCAAGAGATACAGTCTGCAAAAGAGCTCCTGCCCTTGGCTTGCACTACAAACTGTTTCAGGGATCTCATGCTCCAGACATTGTCATAACATCAGCTGAGACATCGTCTGTGAAGACCCAGTCCAAGACATCAGATGTCATAGCTGTTTTAAAAGAAACTTGCAAAGAGCTGGATGCTAGAAAAAGGACCCTAGAAATTCTAATTGCCAGGCTAGAAAAGGAGGAAGCTGAAGGTCATCTCAACATTGAAGAAACTAGCTCCTCTGAGTCTGATGACAGTGCTTGAAGGTTGGTTGCTGTTTGGTGGTGTTGTTGGTTGGTGCTGATATCTGGTGGAGTTTGGAAGTGTATTCAGTTGTTTTCTGCTGCTGCTCTTATTATTTTGTTTTGGATAACTGTATAATTTTATGAACATGTATCTTTGGCCCATTTGTGGCTAAAGAGGGGGAGAATATTTTGGTACTTACTTAATTAGTACTTGACATTCTATTTTTCTGCTGTCACTTATTTCTGCTGCTATCCATCTCTGATTGCTTAGGGTCTTTAGCCAAAAATCTGCCAAAGGGGGAGTTTGTAGGTGTTTAGGTATTGGCTTGCATTTTTGGTAAATCCCAAGTGTATGTGTGAATGTCATGACTGATGTCATAACATTCTAGTTCAGTTTGTACTGACTCATTAGGTACCTTTGCAGAAAAATATTGTAATTCAAGTACTGATGTTTATAAGTGTGTATCTGAGCATTTTGCAAAATGATCACATTTTGCTAAATCAGTAGACAGGTTTTCTCAGATGTCATAACAGATGTTATGACATCCTGTTCTGAACTAACAGGTTTGCAGGTTGGATAAGTCTGAGTTTTTTCAGGAAAATAACTCAGTCTTTCCTGAACAGAATCCTGCGTTTTCTGAGGGGTAACCTAACTCAACCTTAACCTGGCTAATAAAGTCCTGTGACCTGGTCTTTAGGTCAAACGGAATTAACCCTAGGTTTTTGTGGAAACCCTAACTGAAGTTGCAGCTGCTATATATTCAACAGAGCTGCTGTTTTTCAAGTCATCCCTTTTATTCATCAGAAGATCATTTGTAATCTGTATAGATTTGATTATTGTACTCCAAGCAATTATCATTGTGATAAGTGACTTGGAATAGGTTTCGAATTGTAAGGGCTGTGTAGCACTCAAAGCTTTGAAGCAAGAGTGTTTGAATGTTCCTTGACTAAAGCTGTGAAGCAGAGTCAAGTTAGTTGTGTGCATCACTCAAAGCTGTGAAGCACGAGTGATTGTGTTGCTTGATTAAAAAGCTGTGAAGCTTAATCAAGTGTTTGTTTTTGAAGAGTGTCTTCATCAATTTTTAAGTCAAATTGGTTTATGTATCACTGCTGTGATTGAGGGGGAGTGAGTAGGAACTCAGGTTTAAGTTGTACTTAGATTGGAATTGCATTGGGTAGGTCTTAAGTGAAGGAGATAAACTGGTTGGTTTATTCCTGAATTAACATCTCTTATAGTGGATTTCCTCCCTGGCTTGGTAGCCCCCAGAGTAGGTGTTGTTGCACACTGAACTGGGTAAACAATTGACTGTGTTCTTTATTGCTTTTGTATTTACTGTCATATAGTAAGTCAGATACGGTGTCATAACATTGAACGTGACATTGAGTATCTGCAGCCAGAATTTCACTTTCAATGCATATGATTTGCTCTTTCAATGCATATGAATTTCTACATTATAGGTCCTTTTGAAAAGTCAACAAAAACACCTTTTGGGTAAAAGCTTCTTACTAGAACATGGAGAACCCAATTGAGATAAGACCAAAAGGGTTGTTTAGGGGACATCCTAAGCATTCTAAAAAGTCTAAGAACACCTCTCTAGGGTTAAGATTGGAGGAGATATGCCTTGTCAAATTTGATCATTTTTGCAAAATTGCCAAAAGTCAAATGTGCTTAAAAATACATTTTTTGTCAAATGTGCCTAGTTTTTCAAGATTGAATCTTGCTTGTGACATGGTACACGACCCAAATCAGCATCTACACTTTATTTGCTTCATTATTTATTTTATTTTGATTTTTTATTATTTAAAATTCAAATTAAATCAAATAATTGCAAAAAATACAAAATATTGATTTTTGATCTGATTTTTTGTAGGAATCAAATCCAATCAAGCTAGCATATCATATCCAAGTTGTGCAAGGGTTGATCGAATAAAAAATAGCATGATTTTGGTTGTTTTGGAAAGATATCATACAAAAACAAAATCAAATCTCCTTAATTCACCAAAATACCATACAGTTTTGTTGACCTAATCAATTCCAATACATATATAGGACACAACCAAGCTAGAAAAACGAGGATTAGAGGTAGTGAGAGCAAAAGCAAAACTGGAAAAAATTGTCAAAAAGTAGTGGATCGATTTCAAGCTTAGTGGCCAATTCAAAGCATTCTAAGGCTACCAATAGATTCCTGGACATCTCCAGAACGTGTTTCAATCATTTGCAAGCTTCCACACGGTCATAATCGCAAGCTACAGACCCACAGTTTGCTCATACAATCTTGAATTTAATTTTGCAATTTACGCATGATTAATTACTTTTAAGCATAGTATTATGTTTGTATCACCATTTGGAACGTTTTGGTTCAAACAATTTTGCATTTTGACGCCTGTATACGTAATTGCCACTATTAGGGTTTGTTATTGCATTTTAGGGCTTTGTTCTACAGGTTAAACTGGGCCAAGAAAAGAGCACCATGATGCTCGTGAGATCAAAACAAGTTGATCTATGTATTCACTATTAATCTATCATGCTTGCTTGTGATTTTTGAAAGATGCAGAGCTACAACCATAGCAGACTGTCCGTAGGTATAAGTTACAGACCTAAAACGACGGACAGGGGAAGAAGAAGATATGTGGCTAATCATCGTTGGTCCATTCAAATGCTGGCGCGCGTTTTTTATTTTTCAGTCATCCATTTTGGTTTCATATAATATGCATTATTTTTATTATATTAACAACTAAGCATTACGGCCCAATTGGTGAAGAGTGCGTGGAATGAGTGGGAGGACCTGGGTTCGATCCCAAGTCCCAGCATTTTCTTATTTTATAACTTTGTAACTACATATCCTATGCATACGCGTCCCAGGAGCGTACCATGCGCTTTCATCATCCAGCCAATGGATTCCTTATCAATCCAATCCAACGCCCATGCAATAGAGGACTACAGTGCACAACATGAAGAGGCAGCATGGAATGCAATGCATTGACTGGGCTTAGCCACTAATGGGCCCAAAAGTTCAGATTTACACCCCCTTTTCAGCTTCACAAAAAGGCCCATCTCTAATCTTTTTTTAGTTTTATTTCTTATATTTTATTGTTTATTCAATTTATTTTTTTCGTTACAAAATAACAAAAATAATTTTTCTATAATCAAAATCACAAAAACCTAAAAAATCTTTTTTCATAAAAAATATGTTTTTTTCTTTAATTGATTAGTTTAATTATGTAGGGAAATTTAATTATTTTTCTACATAATTTAAATTAATTAGAAATTAGGGTTTTTTTTAATTTGTACATAACCCAATTAATTTTTTCTCAAAAAATAATAATAACCTAAATATTTTTCAATTAAATTTTTTAGGGTTCTTTAATTCTCGCGTTTAAATTTTTCGCGCACATTTTTTCAATTTCCTTTTATTATTATTGTAACTGTTTCAAGGTTGTAATAGTAATTAGGGTTTATATTCTGCATCTTTATTTTTCAGTCCAAGACGATTATGTACCTGCAAAAGCCCTGTAATAGCGTAGGACCTTTACCTTCTCGCTTTTATATTTTGGATGCTTATATATAATTGCTAGCAACTTAGGCGTTTATGACTAATGAATTAATCTTAGATCACTAAACTGCAAAGATAAATATAACTGAAATCGAACACTTTTACACACTTGCACCCCTAGGGTATTGCCTCACTTGGTTGACTCGGAAATAATGGTCGTGTCCCTCGAACGTAGGGATACCTTAGCAATGACCCGCGATTCAAAGTCGTTATAAAGATCACAGTCCCTACTTGTCCCTCGAGTTACCTACGAATTGATCTTATAACGATAGTCCCTTTGAAATGCTAAGGTATCCTTACTTGTTGCCTTCAGAGACCATTTCGTCCCTTCGAACGTCCCTTTAAAACTACAATTACGGTGCTACCCATTCCTTAATAATAGGATAGCACTGTCTAAAGGAAAACAAACAGTCTTTTTCGAGTAGGTAGATTAGTTCCTAGGTACTTGCTCAAACAAACAAACTTTTTTCACACAAACACTTTTCAAACAAAGTTTTCAAAAACAACTTCGTAATGAGGACATAAACAAGGGTTAAAACGAAGTAAAACAAAACTTTTCAAAACAAGCACACACAAGCAATTTCAAAATGAGAAAGTACCTAAGAGCCCTTGGAAAATAATGGATAGAAAGGGTGCTAACACCTTCCCTTTCTATAATCTACCCCCCGTACTCAGAAACATTCTCGAAAAAGGTTTTTTCTGTTCTTTTTCCTTTTCTTGATTGGATAAAATAAAAGTCAGTGGCGACTCTTGCTTACCGCAACATTTGAAATCAAAAGCAAAACCTTCAAGTCGGTTCTACCACCGTATCACAGAACTGGCAACTCTGATGGGGACTATATAATAAGTGGGGTATACCTTAGGATCTAGGTCATTTTTTAATTGCTTTCTTGTTTGTTTTGTATGCTTTATTCTTAAAGGGTTTTGCTTGGGCATTATTAAAGATCCTACACCCGGATCTGGGGACACTTTTTAGGTAAACAACAATAGATCGTGGAGACTGTACAACATAGACCGATATGGTTTAAGCGATGGTTGTGTTGGTGTGACACTTTGGCTGGTACCGGTATCCTTCGTGGGGAAACGAGGAGAATATGGGGCCTCCGTGTGGTGTTGTGAAGCACTAGCGGACCTTAGAACCTTAGTTGAACAAACATGGCTATTAGAAAGTAGTGAGATAGCCGGCCTCAGTATAAAGCTAAGGATTGGTTGATGCTCAATTCTACACTCATTGAGATCATACTTTAAGGATATTTCGGCCACAAGAAAAGATTGCTTAAGTTGAAACAATGCCCGATAAAGGATGATCAGTGATATTGAGAATCTTTAGAACCCGGTTACTCTTCTAAGACAGGTTTGAAACCAACTAAAATTCAAGAGGGTATGACCTTAAAACTCAAACCGACCTTAAACCTAAGAACTTGGTGTGATTTGTCTGTGTTTGCTATACATGTGATTTATCATGAAATTATGCATCATAACATAACATCCATTCTTATTGCACTAACCATTTCAAGTACCAAGGGAATTTATCTTTGTTCTATTTTGCAGATCATGGCTTCCGCTCGTAGAAACACTATCTGAATCAGCTTTGCGAAAGTACCTTCCCAACTCAAAGAGCTAGTATCAAAGGTCCTTAAAACTTTTGCGTTCAGTAAAAGACATGGTTTACTTCTCAACTTGATTACTTAAAACTTTAATGAAAAGATAATGAGTGTACTCTTTCAGTTCTTTGATCCCAAGCACCACTGCTTAACCTTTCCAGACTATCAGTTGGTGCCTACCATGGAAGAGTTCTCTCAGTTATTGGATATACCCATTCTTGAATAGTTGCCTTTCACAGGTCTGGAAGAAGTTCCTAAGCCAGAAGTCATTGCCTCATCCTTGCGTCTGAAAGGGGTCGACATGGTATCCAATTGGGAAATAAGAAGCGGAGTCCAGCATTTTCTAGCCAAGTTCCTGATGGACAAGGCCCAGCTGTTTTGGGATAATATGGATTTTCAGGCTTTTGAGGAGGTCTTTGCCCTTCTAATCTATGGGTTAGTACTATTCCCTAATCCATACTCATTCATATATGTGAATGCTATCAAGATCTTTCTCTCTAGCAACCCCGTGCCTACCTTGCTCGGAGATATTTTGCACGCTCTTCATACTCGTACCATGAAGAGAAGAGGGGTTCTTATGTGCTGCATGACATTGATGTCGAGGTGGTTTACTTCTCACCTCCCTAAGTCCGTATTGAAGAAAGAAGAAGGTATGGGTTGGTCACAAAGGATAATGTGACTCACTCACACGTATATTCTATGGTGTTCCCAAGCTATGGAAAACACTGCAATTATTGACCACTGCGGGGAGTACCCTAATGTCCTATTACATGGCATCAGAGGGGGTATAACCTACAATCCTTGTTTAGCTCTGTGACAATTTGGTTACTGTGATCGGTGGATCTGGAACTGACTGTTTAACGCTGGTTCACGAAATGTCGCGGAAGCAAGAGTCGCCACCGTCTTTTATTTTCTCCCAATGGAAAGGACAAAAGCACAGAAAACTTCCTTAAAGAGATTGCTCTCGGTTCGGGAGGTAGATTATAGAAAGGGAAGGTGTTAGCACCCTTTCTATCCATGGTTATCCATGGGCTCTTAGATACTTGCTCACTTGTGTTTTCAAAATGTTTGTTTGCTTTTCAATTGTGGGTTAAAAAAACTTTCTTTGAAAATTTCAGTTCGACTCTTGTATCAGTCCTCAAGAGTGTTTGAAAAATTGCTTTCGAAAGCTTTTTGAAAAGGTGTCGGTGTGAAAAGTATTTTTGATTTGTTTTGAAAGTTAGAGCAAGTATCTAGAGTCGTCTACCTACCCTAAGGAATTCGTCTGTGTAAATGTCTTTTAAAGTAGTGCCATCCCACCATTGAGAGGTAGGTAGCACCACCATTGGAGGTGTTCGGGTCAATTCGAGGTTCGGGACATGGTGACCACCAGAGCAATAGGAAGACACCTTAGAAGCTACCCTCATGCCAGGTTCCCGGATCATGAGGACTTACTAAGACATCCTCTACTCGACGATCACCTTTCGAGGCAAGGCAACAGTGAGGCGTACCCTAGGGGTGGTGTGTGATTCGTGTGTCATGTTCATTTATTTTTGTCTTGTCATGTCAAAGTGATCTATGCGTTTGTTTTTATTTTAGGCCATTCATTCTTGCATGCATTTATTTAACAGTTAAAAAATTGCGAGAAATAAAAGTTCTAAACTATTACAAAGGCGCGGGTCCACATCGCCAAAATTAATCCAGGACCCGATTTGACAGAAAATAAAGAAAGTAAAGTAAAGTGCGAGAAATATAAATTTACACGGCTTTGGGAGAAGTACATTAATATTTACAAGAAACAAAATAAAACGCGCGAATTAAATTAAAATTAGAAACGAGGGCGTTGGACCCTTTAATGAAATTAAATTATTATTTACAAATTAATTAAAATTAAAATAAAAGGAGAAATTATTTTTGAGGTTTTCGTATTTATGGTTTTTTAATGAGAATTAAATGAAGTTAAAAGATTAACCCTAATTCTAATTGTTTTTAATTTATTTAAGAAAACATATTAAAATTTAAACCTAAAATTAAATTAATTATTTACATGCAATTTGATTTATAAAAATAAATAATATTTAATTATTGGTGAAAAGAAAAGGAAAAGGATAAAAATTAATTAAAACTCTAATTCTACCAATTTTAAGTTTATTAGAAAAATATTAAGATTTAAACCTAAATTAAAAACTAAAATCAATTAAGGATGTTTATTTACAAAAAAATAATATTAAATAAAAATATTTATTTTTTGTCTCTTTTCTGATTTTATATTGTTTTTTATGTTTTTCATGAAAATATTAAATTAAAGGAATTAATTAAAAAAACAATAATTGAAATAAATAAAAAAATGAAAAAAATATAAAAGATTGCAAACCTAGGGGGGGTCTGTCCCCAAATGGGAGGTGAAGTCCAGTAATCAGGCCCATTAAGCCTTTGGCCTGATTGACTTTTCTGCTAGCATGCATAGGCGTTGACTCCTGCCCAGGGTGTTCTCCCAATCAGCGCCTTTGGATTGGTCTTTCTATACGCGTGGCAAGCTTGAGATCATGGATGTATGGTGTTCCCTGGTACTGAAATTGCACAGAAGCGTGAATGGAAAAATAATATGGAAAGGGGTAGGGACCTGGGGCTCGAACCCAGGTCCTAGAGATTACCAGTAACGTGCCTTGCCAACTGCTCCACTTGACTTCTTTGTATATTAAATAACAAACAATTATTATAAAATAAAACAAAGCGTTAGTGACTTTTTCGCGCGAAATTTTGAATGAACCAATCAGTCTTGGCCACATAATCATCTTTTTCATCGTTTGTTGATTTCCTGAAAATAAGAGATGGTTAGCGGGGGTTTTGAACCCCCCCAAAATATGCTTGTTTTCAAAATAGCGAATAGGCCATATGGCCTCATAAATTAGGCGCGAGGAGTGTTTTGTTCTCGTCCAAGTAAGCTGAGTTTATTCATGGCATTGGCATGTCCTAATTTTACAGCTTTTAGAAACGCCCAATTTGGAACTCAAAGAACCCTAGCCTGTATCAATGGTGGAATCGCGTATAGTACATGAAAACTCAATCAAACCACACAGTTAGCTTTAGAATTAAACAATGAACATAAATCAAACATCAAAAATTACTAAAGATGCATGAATCGTGATGCAAGAATGTAAAAATTTTTCTGTACAGGACACCATCATTCTCACGTTTCTTGGTGTTAGGATGGATGGTTTTGATTTGAAAACCTTCCTTGAAGCCTCGGGAAGGTAATGGAGCAAGTCTTTTTGCTTGAATCTACCTGTAACCTAGTTTTCAGTTTTCAATTTTTTGCAAAAAAACTCAAGTTTGGTTCTTTGTGTATGGCGCAGCCTGGAGCCTGTATGCATTAGGGTTAGCATCAATATATACATGTGAATGATTAGGGTTGAGAAAATTGATCAGAAAATCCATGAATTGATGAAGAGATATTTGATTTTTATGGCATAAGTTTTCAAATCTTTTTCAAGCATATTTGATACAAATCATGGCCAATTGACTTGATTCTTTCTATATTTGGTCATGCACGAAATCTTAAGCTTATTCACTGCATAAAAAGATTTGATTGCATTGGTTTGGTATTTTTCATGTATTTTAATTAATTAAATGAATTATTAATAATTAAAAATCCAAATAAATAAATAAAAATGATAAAAAACTTCCCTTTGGGCCAAATGGTCGTGCACATGCCTTGGATGATGAATTGTGGAAGAAAAAGAGGCCCATTAGCAATTTTAAGACTTTTGAAGCAATGTTGACTTTTCAAAATATCCAAAAATTTCCCAACTTCCACAAGGCATAACTTGCTCAATGTTTAAGCTTTGCTCATGTTCTTGGACATTTTGGAAATGTCTTTGAGTCCTCTAACCAATGCCTTTGGTCCCATGTCATTTTGATTTACCAATCTCAAGTTATGGCCTTTGACTTAAAGTCCCTTTTTGTTGACTTTTGAAAATGACCTATAATGTTGAAATTGATAACTTTTTGTGAGAGCCTTTCTTGGACTTGAAGTATGAAGAGGAGTTGTAGGAAATGTCATTCTCTTCAAAATGAGCTTTGGATGAAATTTTTCTGATGATCCATGTGGAAGTTATGCCCTGGTCAATTTACAGTTGACTTTTTCAACTGTCCAAATATGGAAACTTTTGCATCTTGAGACTTTTTGAGCCAAGCTTTGAGAATCATGATCATGAATTGATCAAATGATGTTTGTGGCTTCAAAATGAGATGTTGACCAAAAATTTGGACTTTTGACTGTCAAATGACCATTTTGCCCCTACAGTTGACTGTAGTGCAATTAGGGTTTTTGACTGTGCAATTTTGTGCTGTAAGTCTTGAAACTTAGTATGAGGATGCTTGACCATGTTTATAGGCATGTGAGACTTGATTGGACCCTTGGAAACTTCATTTCCTTTGTCAGAACCAAAACCCTAATTTTGACTGTTAGGAGGTCCTTGAACTGTGCAACCCTTGGGGAGATTTTGAAGCATGCTCTTTGCCATTCTTGAAGAATATGGGAGGGCAAATTTTGGGGTACAACAGTTGCCCCTGTTCAATCTTCTTAGACCTGAGGATGCAGATTGGCTGACGTGCCTTTCGAAATCCGAAGGTGGAAGATGATTGAACACTAGAGTGCCCAGAAATTTGCGCTCACATAGTAGTGTGATGGGGGGAATGGGCTTATAGATGCCATTTGGAAATTGATGGATAGGATGATGGGCTTATAGATGCCATCTGGATGTTGATCGCGTAAGAGATTCCTTAGCGAGAACTTGCGTACCTGCAAAAGAAAATGATTACCTGACCTGTTACAGGAGCTGGTCTTCAAACTCTTTGTATGGATGTGTCCTGACTGGTTACAGGAGCTGGATCTGGAGCTTCAAACAGTGATGAATGAACCAGGGATGGTTACTACCTCAACAGGAACGCTGAGAGAACCTTGGACGACTTCAACCTTAACAGTAATCATTGAGAGAATCTTGGGACGATTACTACCTCCGCAGTATCGGGGAGAGAACCATAGGCGACTACAACCTCAACAACAATCATTGAGAGAATCTTGGACGACTTCAACTTCAACAGTAACGCTGAGCGAATCTGGGGATGATTACTACCTCCGCAGTATCGGGGAGAGAACCACAGGCGACTACAACCTCAACAACAATCATTGAGAGAATCTTGGATAACTTCTACTGAGTCTTTATTAGAAAAATCTGTTAGGGGTCGATTTAACTGGACTAGAGAAGGCCTTGGGCTGGATAAGAAACAGAAAATCTTAGGGTCGATTAACTGAACCGGTCTAGGTTTTGAAATGTCTTCAACTGGATAAGAAACAGGGAGATCTTAGGGTCGATCTGACTGAACCAGAGAAGGCCTTGGACTGGATAAAAAACAGAAAAAGTCTTAGGGTCGACTTAACTGAACCGGTCTAGGTCTTGAAATATGATTGAGAACTTAACTGAATATTTCCTGAGAGGTAAAGGTCAGTCATATGCTATGCATGATATGGATCAAGCAATGATGTTCTCAACATAAATGAGATTTGTAAGATGTGATGCGTATATGCATGCTATAATGTATGAAAATATGATGTTTATGAATGTATATTTTCGTCTAGGAAAGTAAATACTTGACGGGTGCCGGGAAGTCATATCCTGGGCTGATGTTGGAGAATAGCTTTTGCTTCCGCTGGGGATGATAGTTGCAAGAATACCGGCAGGAGAAGATAACTCCGTTGGGGAATGAACTTGGCAAATGGAATATTCTGCGGGGAGAAAAGTACTCTGACGATCTTGCTGGGAAGCAAATACTCTGTGGGGAGAGAGGTACTTCGTTGAGTTGTTGATAATAACTTGCTGGGGATAAGAAGACTTCGCCGAGAACGATCTTCCCGTGGCTTTTGGCTGAGGATAACCAAGTTATATCCTAGTAAGGAAATAACTCTTGGAATAAAGCCGGGGGACGCGTTCGTGCTCTGCGAGGATAAGCTTCCAGAATCTACTGGGGATAAGCTTACTGCTTGGGGAGATGGATTCCAACTTTCCTGAGGAAACTGGATTGGACTCTTCTGGGGGAAGTTTTGAACTGTACTGGGGAAGTAACTCCACTGAATCTTTGATATACCGCCGGGGAACAAACTTTAGACCAAGACTGCCGGGGATGCTTGTTAAGAGTGCATATATACTGCTGGGGAATATTGAGATCTGCTGGAGGATACTCAACTTCCTTAAGGTTGATAATATAGCTTGGGGAGAGCATACTGCTTGCTGACTCACTCTCTGGGGAATTAAGATATCTGGTTATGTTCTTTAGCTGAACCTACCTTGATACCTTGGAGGATAGAACAATTAGATTGCTTAGACAACTCTTTATTGCCCCTGCTTCTAATGTTACCTGTAATTAATCCTTTGTTTCGTATGCAAATATTTATGAGTTAGCAAATTGTTGTCAATGCATATATCACAAATTGAACCTTGGACGTTCTTCGCAAAACAAAACAGAAAAGGAAAAACAATTGGCAATTTTAACTGAAAAGTGATTTTTGTATTGATTTTGAATTTGCCTGTAAATAGGCGTTTTATGTACAAGAGACTGACGTCCTAGTAAGAGAACTCCTCCGAACAAAAGAGTTTATACAAATTTTGCACAAGAGAAAATAAAACAGCTGTGTGAAATGAATGATCCACTGGGTTTCAACTCTGCTATTGCCGTTATATCTCTGAGCGTCTCATCACTTGATGACCTTGGTTGAAGATGAAGCTGACTGATCAATGCCGTCTGAACTTGATGTAGATACCGGATTCTGGATGCAAAGTGATCCAATGAGACATAGTATTACGCTTTATCCCTAACTTTTGCCTGGACCGCCCTTTCGGGTTTTCAGTCCACCGGGATACCCATTTTTGCCCAAGCCGCCTTTTCAGGTTTTCGACTTGCCGGGTGTACAGATTTTTTTATTTCATCCCTTCATTTTGCCCGAACCCTTTTGGTTCGACGGGAAGCCCTAATTTTTGCCTAGGCATGTCAGCCTAGCGGGTCTTTTTTTCATGCGTAGTATCTTTTTACTATGTCAGCATTGGCGGGGTGAGGAAGGTCGTCGCCATCCATCTTGGTTAGAATCATGGCTCCTCCTGAGAACACATGTTTAACCACAAATGGCCCTTCGTACGTAGGGGTCCATTTGCCCCTTGGATCACTCTGAGGAAGGATGATTCGCTTGATTACCAGATCCCCAACTTGATATTCTTGTGGTCTGACCTTTTTGTTAAATGCCCTGATCATCCGTTTCTGGTACGTCTGACCATGGCAGATAGCAGCAAGTCTCTTTTCATCAATAAGGTTTAGCTGATCAAGTCGTGTCTGGATCCAATCATCTTCGTTCAGATTTACATCCTTCATTATCCGGAGAGAGGGTATTTTCACTTGGATCGGTAGGACTGCCTCCATACCATAAACCAAGGAGAAAGGAGTTGCCCCGGTTGACGTCCTGGCTGAGGTACGGTACCCATGTAGAGCGAACGGTAACATCTCGTGCCAATCTTTATAAGTCACTGTCATCTTCTGCACGATTTTCTTAATGTTCTTATTTGCTGCTTCTACAGCCCCATTCATCTTCGGTCTGTAAGGAGAAGAATTATGGTGCTGTATCTTGAACTGCTCGCAGAGCTCAGTGATCATCTTGTTATTCAGATTGGTACCATTGTCTGTAATAATTCTTTCTGGGACGCCGTACCGACAGATCAGGTTGTGCCGAATGAACCGTGCCACCACAGTCTTGGTTACCGTAGCGTAGGATGCTGCTTCAACCCACTTCGTAAAGTAATCAATCGCTACCAGGATGAAGCGATGCCCGTTGGATGCCGTAGGTCTAATCTCACCAATCATATCTATGCCCCACATTGCAAATGGCCAAGGCGCAGTCAGAACATTTAGAGGAACTGGAGGGACATGCACCTTGTCTGCATATATCTGGCACTTGTGGCATGTCCGAGAGTGCTGGTAACAGTCAGCTTCCATTGTGGACCAGAAATACCCTGCCCGGAGGATCTTCTTTGCCATAGTGTGTCCACTGGAATGTGTACCAAAGGTCCCTTCATGTAGCTCTTCCATGATCCTTTCTGCTTCTGTCTCATCCACACACCGCAGTAAGGTCGAATCATGGTTTCGCTTATACAGGATGCCGTTGCTAAGGAAGAATTTTGCTGCGAACCTCCTCAGAAAATTCTTATCATTGATAGATGCACCTTCAGGGTATTCCTGAGCTTCCAGATATCTCTTCACTTCATGGTACCAAGGCTTCTCAGTCACCAATTCAGTATCGAGATCACAACAGTATGCCGGTTCGTCCAGTTTCCAAATGATGATCCGGGGAGCCTCATTATCCCATTTGACCTTGAACATAGAAGACATTGTAGCTAACGCGTCCGCCAGCTGATTCTCCTCTCTCGGGAAGTGTTCAAAGGTTATCTTCGTGAAGTGGGGGATCAAAGTCAACACACATTCTCTGTAAGGAATAAGATTCGGATGTTTCGTATCTCACTCTCCTTTGATCTGATTGATCACAAGAGCGGAATCTCCGAAGACACTCAGAAACTTGATCCTTAGGTCGATCGCAGCTTGAAGACCCATAATGCATGCCTCATACTCCGCCATGTTGTTGGTACAGTTGAAACACAGCCGGGCAGTGAGTGGAGTATGAGTGCCTTGAGGTGATATGATTATAGCGCCGATGCCGTTGCCCAAAGCATTGGAGGCTCCATCAAAGTGCATAGACCATCGGGATCCTTCCTCAGGTCCTTCATCCGGTCCAGGTACTTCACAATCAGTCACAATCATGATGCTTTCGTCCGGAAACTCGAAGTTCATTGACTGATAATCGTCGACTGCCTGATGTGCCAAGTGGTCTGCTAATACACTTCCCTTGATGGCTTTCTGGGTCGTGTACTGAATGTCGTATTCCGTCAAGATCATTTGCCATCTCGCTATTCTCCCAGACAGAGCAGGCTTTTCGAATATGTACTTTATAGGATCCATCTTTGAGATCAACAAGGTAGTGTGAGTCAGCATATACTGTCTCAGCCGGCGAGCAGCCCATACCAAATCGCAGAAAGTTTTCTCGAGCAGTGAGTATCGGGTCTCACAGTCGGTAAACTTTTTGCTAAGGTAATAAATGGCATGCTCTTTTCGGCCAGACTCGTCATGCTGCCCCAGCACACACCCCATTGAGTTGTCAAGTACTGTCAGGTATAGTATCAGAGGTCTCCCCTCAACCGGTGGCATAAGAATGGGTGGTTCTTGGAGATACTCCTTGATTCTGTCAAAAGCAGCCTGACATTCATCGTTCCAACGTACTACCTGATCTTTCTTCAGCAGCTTGAAGATTGGTTCACAAGTAGCAGTCAGGTGTGAGATGAACCGAGCAATGTAATTCAGGCGTCCTAAAAAGCCTCTGACCTCTTTCTCTGTCTTAGGAACTGGCATCTCTTGAATAGCTTTAACCTTGGCAGGGTCCACTTGAATACCCTTATCACTTACCACGAAGCTTAGCAATTTCCCAGATCTTACCCCGAAGGTGCACTTGTTCGGGTTCAACCTCAGCTTGTACAACTTAAGACGGTCAAACAACTTCTGCAGATGATCTAGGTGTTCCTCCTCAGTCTGGGACCTTGCGATCATGTCGTCAACATACACTTCTATCTCATGATGGATCATGTCATGAAATAAAGCAACCATGGCACGCTGGTAGGTTGCCCCAGCGTTCTTCAGTCCAAAAGGCATGACCTTGTAGCAGAAGGTGCCCCACTGAGTAACAAATGTAGTTTTTTCCATGTCTTCAGGAGCCATCTTGATTTGATTGTAGCCTGAAAAACCATCCATGAAAGAGAACACCTTATGCTGAGCTGTATTGTCAACAAGGACATCAATGTGAGGTAGGGGGAAGTCATCCTTGGGACTGGCCCTGTTCAGATCCCTGTAGTCAACACACATTCTGACCTTTCCATCCTTCTTTGGTACCGGCACTACATTAGCAACCCACTGAGGGTAAGAAGTCACTGCAAGGAACCCAGCATCAAACTGCTTCATAACCTCGGCTTTAATCTTCTCAGACATTTCTGGACGCATACAGCGGACCTTTTGCTTAACCGGAGGGCAGTCTTCCTTAGTAGGCAAATGATGGACCACAATATCAGTATCCAACCCGGGCATGTCTTCATAGGACCAGGCAAAGATCTCTATATAATCATGTAGCATCTTAGTCAACCGTTGCTTCACGCTGAGCTCTAGGTTGGCACCAATCTTTACCTCCTTTCTATCTGCTTCAGTACCCAAGTTTATTGTTTCCACTGGCTCTTCATGTGGTTGAATTTCCCTCTCTTCCTGAAGTAACAGTCTTGCAAGCTCGCCAGGCACTTCGCAATCATCTTCACCTTCGTCTTCGGCTAAGTTGATCTGATTTTCGAAGTCATAACTGGCAGTAGCAGAGTCGTTACCAGTGAGATCCAGAGTGGATTGAAACCTGTATGAGTGAGTGTGTGTAAATACAGCTGCTTTGAAATATATATAAAGGAAGGAAAGACAGAAAAGGAGCATAAGATTTGAAATGCGAGAAAACGTCCAAGATTTTTATTTATGATATATGAAATGACAATTTATATGCCCTCACAAATAAAACCACGGTGCCTCGGGTAAGACATCGGGCCATGGAGTTTAATTTATTGTTTATTACAAATAACAAAACAAAGAAGTTTATTACTGCGTAACAAAAGTAACAGGAGTATGGTCTTTGGCAATCCAATTGGTCAATCCGCCTTCAGTCGTCGGGTAGATCCAGCTATTGAACTCAGCTTCATCCACTTCATTATCCTCCCCAACAGCATTCACTCCTGGATTGGTAATGAGCACAGGAGGTCTTTTGGTCTTCGCCTTCCGCATAGCTTTCTGACCCTCTGCAGTAAAACCCAGTCCAAATTTGTCAGTTTTCTGTGTAAAGTCGGGAAGCCTGCCCCAGTTAGCACATTCACCTTTCTGAACCACAGCCCGGGCATCCTTCAGGGAAGCCATCTTCAAAGGAACATCCTCTTCGACCGCTGTTTTTGCTGCTGCTGAAATTGGAAGTACCTCTTCGAAATGCTGAAAGGGGGTTTCAATAAACTCCCCGTCCATCTCAATATATCTGAAGGAATTCAAATGGCTCACCATATACTCCTCCTCTCCCTGCACAGTGACGATCTTCCCTCTGACAGGGTATTTCAGCTTCTGGTGCAAGGTAGAGGTCACTGCCCCAGCTTTGTGGATCCAAGGTCGACCCAGTAGACAAGAATAAGATGGACGGATATCCATCACATAAAAAGTAGAGTCAAACACCTGAGAGCCCACACGAATAGGAATGTCAACCTCTCCATGAACCATCCTTTTTGAACCGTCAAAGGCTCTGACGATGATATTGCTGGGTTTCAGTTCCAGGCCTTCACAATCTAAACGGTCTAAAGCTTTCTTGGGTAGCACATTCAAGGAAGAACCAGTGTCCACCAACACGTGCGCCAGAGTAGTGCCCCTGCATTCAATAGAGACATGCAGGGCGTTGTTGTGGTCCCTTCCCTTTGCAGTCAGGTCAGCATCTGAGAAACCCAAGCCATTGTCCGCTGTCAGATTTGCTACGCAATCAGTGAACTGGACTGCAGATGTCTCCTGTGGCACATGGGCCGTCTTGAGAAATGAGATCAAGGCCTTAGCATGGGCCTCTGAGCACAGTAGCAAGGAGAGCATGGAGATTTTGGAGGGTGTATGCCCCAGCTGTTCCACAACATTGAAGTCGCTCTTCTTGATTATCTTTAGGATTTCCTCCGTTTCTTGTTGGGAGGCCTCAGCATTTATAGGTATTGGTGCCTCCATCCGGGCAGGCTCATCTTCAATCCCTTTACCCCGAGCATTGGATGACTCGGCAGCAGGGGAAACAACTTGATCAGTAACAGGAACATGTACACTTGTAGGTGTTATAAGGAGGGGTCTTCGAACAACGGGTGGTGCAATGTCAGGCGAGAAGAGCCTGCCACTGCGGGTAACTTTGGCTGGACCAGTGATATCACAAATACTGGCGCCGGTGTTGAACTCTTGTTTGATTCCATTCACATATACGTCTGCCCCATAGTGCCAGGGGACAGCCTTATCAGATTCATAGGGGAGAGGCCTCGGAACAGTAATAACAACAGGTGCGACCGTCATGATTTGAACAGGCTTCCTTGGGAGAGCCTTGATTGGATTATTGAAGATAGTGACCACAGAAACTTCCTCTACCGGAACCAACTGAACAGCAGACTTCTTAAACAGAATCTCCTTGCTATCCATTAGGCTTTGGATGCCCAACTTCAGCAAAGGACAACCAGAGAGAGAAACAGCACAGAACAGGCAACCCTCACTGCAACCCGGAAATAAACCGGCCAGCAGTAGGTTCCTCTTGACAGTCATTAAGGGAGTAGCTAGATCATTCACAGAAACAGCATAAACATCTTCATCAATTGCATTTACTCCATGCTGGGGCATGGGAGCAGTCACCACATTCGGCCTCTCAGGCGCTTCGAACTGTACCTCTTTTGCATCAATAAGGTCTTGCACCTTATTCCTTAATGCCCAACAGTCATCAGTGGAATGCCCCGGGCTATCGGAGTGATAAGCACAGCGGGCATTCGGATTGTATTTGGGGGAGGCAGTGTTCACAACTTTTGGGGCCTCACGGACAGTCACTAGGTTGGTGGACAGCAACTGCGGCAAGATCTGCGATAGGGTCATGCTCAAACGGGTAAACTCTCTCCGGGGTCTTTCATCCCTTTGAGGATTGGTTTGCCGAGGAGCGGCAGCAGGCTTAGCAATCATTACCGCACTGACAGATTGGCGGCGCTCAGATTTCTCTTGTCGTCTAGAGCCATATACAGCACTGGCTTCCATCTTGAAGGGTTTCTTCTCAGAACTAGACGATGCACCCTTCGGAATCTTACCAGACTTCAACCCAGCCTCAATTCTCTCTCCAGTCAGAATAAGATCAGTAAACCCTGCATACGAGTTACCGATAAGATGGTTGAAAAATGGCCCAGATAGGGTCCCCAAGAACATGTCTACCAACTCCCGATCAGTCAACGGAGGCGGCACCCTGCCAGCCAGATCCCTCCACTTCTGAGCGTACTCTTTAAAACCTTCACTTGAACCTAACGACATACCCTGGAGTTGGGTACGCGTAGGGGCAAGGTCGGCATTATATTGATACTGCTTATAGAAAGCAGTAGCCAACTCCTCCCAGTTACGAACCTTGGTCCCATCCAGCTGATAGAACCATTCGAGATGAGTCCCTGAAAGACTCTCCTGGAAGAAGTGGATCCACAAATTTTTGTCCACTGAGTACGGTTGAATCTTCCGCACATACGACCTGAGGTGTAACTTGGGACAAGACGCACCGTCATATTTGGTAAAAGATGGTGCTTTGAACTTACGAGGAATGATCACACCAGTTGACAAACCCAAATCTCGGAAATCCAGCCTAGGTACCTGTTGTATCTCCATAGCATTCAATCTGTCCTCCAGCTGCTTGTATCTATCTTCTGCCGGAGGATATTGTTCCTCATCAAAATCAGTCTCGTTGTCGGAGACTACCAGACTAGGACCTTTTTCCCCTTGAGGAGTACCCTTGCCAATGTAAGAACCAGCCTCTTCATTTTGCAGAGTGTTGCCAAACCTTCGGCCCGTGTTGAAAAGAACAGTTCTTCTCTTCTTCTTCTTTTCCTTCTTCAGGAGCAGAGCCTTCAGCTCTTCTTGGCCCTGAGCCAAACCCATGATTAGTTCCTGAAATTGCGCATTCTGCGCCTGAAGAGCCTTGATGGACATCTCAGTTGATGATGAGTCAGGATTCATGATGCTGAAATAAACAGCGAAGAACGGTAAGCAACCTGAAAAGAGGAAAAACCTGCTATGCACATGATGAATGATATGTGTTTATGCAATGTATTCAGGGGTTCGAAAGTTCAAATTTGTTGTAGACAAAAAGGAACACACGTTATCATTAAGGAAATAATTGTTCAGTACATCAAAGCCTCATGGGCACAAATTACAAAGCAAATCAATCCCAAAAGACACTACGCATCCTCTTTGGAGCTATGTAGGTGTTGAGATTCCTTTCCTCGTGCAATAGGCGAGTGAGCTCCAAGACCTTCTTTTCACTAGCATGTAGACTAGTCTCAAGAGAATTCTGTTCTTCCTTAAGCTGGATCCAGCTCTTCTGCATCTCTTCCCAGGATGTGGGCATATCAGGATGCTGAATGGTGTAGGACACTTCTCCTTCCAAGACTGGCTCTTTGATCACAGGGAGCATATGAGGATAAGGCATTACTAACTTCTGGGAGCGGGCGCGTACCCACTTGAGATAAGGTTCCAACGGGATGGAGTTCCTGTGCCCCAGTGTCTTGCTGTCTATCCTACTATGCATCCTCCAAGCTCTGATAAATCTCTGGCGAAGTCCTTGTGCATCGTCGTCGAAGTCAAAAACTATGTCAGGAATTAACATATCATGAGGACCATCCCTTCGAGCATAACCGAACTGTCTCCAAGCCAGGCATGGGCTGTAGGTGATACCTCCTCTGATTCCAAGTAAAGGAACATTAGGGTATTCCCCGCAACGATCAATGATAGTGACGTCCTCTCTGGACCGAGGGCACCAATGTATATCTGCATGTGTAAGAGTCATCAACCGTTGTGACCATCTCAAACCCCGCTCGTTCTTCAAAACTGATTGTGGAAGGTGCGAAATAAACCACCTTCCCAAGAGAGGAGTGCAACACATAAGGACACCTCTTTTTCTCATGGTTCGAGTGTAACATGAGTGAAGGATGTCCCCCAGCAACGTAGGTATAGGATTCCTGGACATGAAGATCTGGACATCATTGATATCTATAAGCTGATCTGGGTTAGGGAACAACACCAAACCATAGACAAGGAGGGCCACAACTTCTTCAAAAGCTTGTAAGTCAAGGGAATTCCAACATTCATGGGCCTTTTCAAACAGAAACCTGGCTAAGAACCCTTTGATACCACTTCTAACTTCCCAACGTCCCTTGAGGTCAGATGACTGTAGGTGTAAGGCTTTAGCAATCTCTTCAAGCTTAGGTTCCTTTTCTGTACCATTGTAGGGTAGTTGATCAAGGATAGGGATCTTCAGGAGCCGGGAGAACTCCTCCAATGTAGGTACCAGCTGATAATCCAAGAAGGTGAAACAGTGATGCAGAGGGTCAAAGAATTGGAACAGGACCTTTATCATATCTTCCTCAATGTTGGTGTTGACCAAGCTGATGAGTCTTCCATGTCTTTCACTGAATGAAGAGCTCTCGGGGATCCTGGATATTAGTTCCTTAAGCTGAGGAGGGACCCTTACAAGGCTGATTTGAATTGTCTTTCTGCGAACAGTTTCCATGTCCTACAAAACAAAGAACAAAGATGAAGATTCGAACCCCTGAAATGGTTAGTCAATGCATATGATGCTGGATGATGTCATGATGCTATGATTAAACACACCACAGATATTTACAAAGACAAACATGTAAGGAACACAAGGCACACAAGACAAGCCCTTAGGGTTTAAGGCCAGCATGGGGTCTGGGTAGTACCCTCTTGAAGTTGGTGGGTTCAACCTGTCCTATTAGAAGTAACCGGGTTCTAAGGATCCCAATATCACGGGATTGCTTTCATTGTTCATCGTTTCGATTTAGCCACTGAACTGGCGACCGAAATATTCCAGGAAAGCAACCCTCAATTGAGTGTAGTATCGAGTATCAACCAACCTCGGACTGCACCAAAGTCAGTTATCTCACTACCCTAAAGAAGCCAAGATAGTTCAATTAAGGTTCCTAAGGTCTGTTGATGCTTCATGACACCACGCGGAGGCCCCGTACTCTCCTTGACTGAACTCAAGGGTTACCGGTACACACCAAAGTGCCACATCAACGTAGCAGACTGTTTCAACCATGTCGGTATACCCCGCACAGTTCCCTCACAGCCTTGTTGCTACTTTCTAAGAAGGTATCCCCAGATCCGGGTTAGGATCTATAGAACTCCCAAGCAACCCACAATTTAAAGCAAGCAAAGCAATACAATTGAAAACACAGTTATGAACTAGCCCTAAGGTACACCTCACTTTATAAAGAGTCCCCAGCAGAGTCGCCAGTTCTGTGATCGGTGGATCTGGAACTGACTGTTTAACGCTGGTTCGCGAAATGTCGCGGAAGCAAGAGTCGCCACCGTCTTTTATTTTCTCCCAATGGAAAGGACAAAAGCACAGAAAAATTCCTTAAAGAGATTGCTCTCGGTTCGGGAGGTAGATTATAGAAAGGGAAGGTGTTAGCACCCTTTCTATCCATGGTTATCCATGGGCTCTTAGATACTTGCTCACTTGTGTTTTCAAAATGTTTGTTTGCTTTTCAATTGTGGGTTAAAAAAAGTTTCTTTGAAAATTTCAGTTCGACTCTTGTATCAGTCCTCAAGAGTGTTTGAAAAATTGCTTTCGAAAGCTTTTTGAAAAGGCGTCGGTGTGAAAAGTATTTTTGATTTGTTTTGAAAGTTAGAGCAAGTATCTAGAGTCGTCTACCTACCCTAAGGAATTCGTCTGTGTAAATGTCTTTTAAAGTAGTGCCATCCCACCATTGAGAGGTAGGTAGCACCACCATTGGAGGTGTTCGGGTCAATTCGAGGTTCGGGACATGGTGATCACCAGAGCAATAGGAAGACACCTTAGAAGCTACCCTCATGCCAGGTTCCCGGATCATGAGGACTTACTAAGACATCCTCTACTCGACGATCACCTTTCGAGGCAAGGCAACAGTGAGGCGTACCCTAGGGGTGGTGTGTGATTCGTGTGTCATGTTCATTTATTTTTGTCTTGTCATGTCAAAGTGATCTATGCGTTTATTTTTATTTTAGGCCATTCATTCTTGCATGCATTTATTTAACAGTTAAAAAATTGCGAGAAATAAATGTTCTAAACTATTACAAAGGCGCGGGTCCACATCGCCAAAATTAATCCAGGACCCGATTTGACAGAAAATAAAGAAAGTAAAGTAAAGTGCGAGAAATATAAATTTACACGGCTTTGGGAGAAGTACATTAATATTTACAAGAAACAAAATAAAACACGCGAATTAAATTAAAATTAGAAACGAGAACGTTGGACCCTTTAATGAAATTAAATTATTATTTACAAATTAATTAAAATTAAAATAAAAGGAGAAATTATTTTTGAGGTTTTCGTATTTATGGTTTTTTAATGAGAATTAAATGAAGTTAAAAGATTAACCCTAATTCTAATTGTTTTTAATTTATTTAAGAAAACATATTAAAATTTAAACCTAAAATTAAATTAATTATTTACATGCAATTTGATTTATAAAAATAAATAATATTTAATTATTGGTGAAAAGAAAAGGAAAAGGATAAAAATTAATTAAAACCCTAATTCTACCAATTTTAAGTTTATTAGAAAAATATTAAGATTTAAACCTAAATTAAAAACTAAAATCAATTAAGGATGTTTATTTACAAAAAATAACATTAAATAAAAATATTTATTTTTTGTCTCTTTTCTGATTTTATATTGTTTTTTATGTTTTTCATGAAAATATTAAATTAAAGGAATTAATTAAAAAAACAATAATTGAAATAAATAAAAAAATGAAAAAAATATAAAAGATTGCAAACCTAGGGGGGGTCTGTCCCCAAATGGGAGGTGAAGTCCAGTAATCAGGCCCATTAAGCCTTTGGCCTGATTGACTTTTCTGCTAGCATGCATAGGCGTTGACTCCTGCCCAGGGTGTTCTCCCAATCAGCGCCTTTGGATTGGTCTTTCTATACGCGTGGCAAGCTTGAGATCATGGATGTATGGTGTTCCCTGGTACTGAAATTGCATAGAAGCGTGAATGGAAAAATAATATGGAAAGGGGTAGGGACCTGGGGCTCGAACCCAGGTCCTAGAGATTACCAGTAACGTGCCTTGCCAACTGCTCCACTTGACTTCTTTGTATATTAAATAACAAACAATTATTATAAAATAAAACAAAGCGTTAGTGACTTTTTCGCGCGAAATTTTGAATGAACCAATCAGTCTTGGCCACATAATCATCTTCTTCATCGTTTGTTGATTTCCTGAAAATAAGAGATGGTTAGCGGGGGTTTTGAACCCCCCCAAAATATGCTTGTTTTCAAAATAGCGAATAGGCCATATGGCCTCATAAATTAGGCGCGAGGAGTGTTTTGTTCTCGTCCAAGTAAGCTGAGTTCATTCATGGCGTTGGCATGTCCTAATTTTACAGCTTTTAGAAACGCCCAATTTGGAACTCAAAGAACCCTAGACTGTATCAATGGTGGAATCGCGTATAGTACATGAAAACTCAATCAAACCACACAGTTAGCTTTAGAATTAAATAATGAACATAAATCAAACATCAAAAATTACTAAAGATGCATGAATCGTGATGCAAGAATGTAAAAAATTTTCTGTACAGGACACCATCATTCTCACGTTTCTTGGTGTTAGGATGGATGGTTTTGATTTGAAAACCTTCCTTGAAGCCTCAGGAAGGTAATGGAGCAAGTCTTTTTGCTTGAATCGACCTGTAACCTAGTTTTCAGTTTTCAATTTTTTGCAAAAAAACTCAAGTTTGGTTCTTTGTGTATGGCGCAGCCTGGAGCCTGTATGCATTAGGGTTAGCATCAATATATACATGTGAATGATTAGGGTTGAGAAAATTGATCAGAAAATCCATGAATTGATGAAGAGATATTTGATTTTTATGGCATAAGTTTTCAAATCTTTTTCAAGCATATTTGATACAAATCATGGCCAATTGACTTGATTCTTTCTATATTTGGTCATGCACGAAATCTTAAGCTTATTCACTGCATAAAAATATTTGATTGCATTGGTTTGGTATTTTTCATGTATTTTAATTAATTAAATGAATTATTAATAATTAAAAATCCAAATAAATAAATAAAAATGATAAAAAACCTCCCTTTGGGCCAAATGGTCGTGCACATGCCTTGGATGATGAATTGTGGAAGAAAAAGAGGCCCATTAGCAATTTTAAGACTTTTGAAGCAATGTTGACTTTTCAAAATATCCAAAAATTTCCCAACTTCCACAAGGCATAACTTGCTCAATGTTTAAGCTTTGCTCATGTTCTTGGACATTTTGGAAAGGTCTTTGAGTCCTCTAACCAATGCCTTTGATCCCATGTCATTTTGATTTACCAATCTCAAGTTATGGCCTTTGACTTAAAGTCCCTTTTTGTTGACTTTTGAAAATGACCTATAATGTTGAAATTGATAACTTTTTGTGAGAGCCTTTCTTGGACTTGAAGTATGAAGAGGAGTTGTAGTAAATGTCATTCTCTTCAAAATGAGCTTTGGATGGAATTTTTCTGATTATCCATGTGGAAGTTATGCCCTGGTCAATTTACAGTTGACTTTTTCAACTGTCCAAATATGGAAACTTTTGCATCTTGAGACTTTTTGAGCCAAGCTTTGAGAATCATGATCATGAATTGATCAAATGATGTTTGTGGCTTCAAAATGAGATGTTGACCAAAAATTTGGACTTTTGACTGTCAAATGACCATTTTGCCCCTACAGTTGACTGTAGTGCAATTAGGGTTTTTGACTGTGCAATTTTGTGCTGTAAGTCTTGAAACTTAGTATGAGGATGCTTGACCATGTTTATAGGCATGTGAGACTTGATTGGACCCTTGGAAACTTCATTTCCTTTGTCAGAACCAAAACCCTAATTTTGACTGTTAGGAGGTCCTTGAACTGTGCAACCCTTGGGGAGATTTTGAAGCATGCTCTTTGCCATTCTTGAAGAATATGGGAGGGCAAATTTTGGGGTACAACAGTTACGCTCGAAGGGATGGTCCCCATGAGTTACTTATCAAGGGCATTGTATTCAACTGTGAGGATGATGTTCAAGAGTATCGCCGGAGGTTCATACGAGCTTGGGGCATGGTAAACCAATCTGGCGCCAAGGCTTTGTGGCTAAAGGCTTCCATTCCCATGGAACCCTATCTCCAATGGGTACAAGCTCGCGCCAGAACTTTATGATGCCCTATATGGCCGTTCTACCAGTGATTATGGAACCCACTACTGAAGGGGGTATTCCTTACATGATTCTCTATCCTGATATTCCCACCGACCTTGGATAATTACAGAGGTCTTGGATTCAGTTGAAGAAAGAGAGGGATACTTACAGGGATCAGTTCTAAGCCCAGGAGAGGAAGGTTTTAGAGCTCACAAAGCAGCTCCAGGATGAAAGAAGACTTAATGACTATCTCGGCACAAAGAGGAAGCATCCATGGGAATTTTGATTTTTTCTAGTTTTTAGTTTTGTTCTTAATTCTAATGCCTAAAAGGCACTTGAACTTTGAATTCTACTAATAAAAGCTTTGTTTCATTTTGCTTCGCAAAGTTAAATTTCCCAAAGTCTTTGAAAACATTGCATACATATCATACATATCATTTCATAACAGGATTCATAACAGGTTTCTCATCACCTCCGCTGTTTATTTCAGCAATGGCTCTTGAACAAACTGTGAAAGATCTTCAGACTTAGAACACACAGTTCCAACAGATGATTGTGGCTCTGGCCAAAGGACAGGAAGAGCTGGAGGCTTTAATTGTTAAGAAGAACAAGAAGACCAAAAAGACAGCCGGTGTGGCACATATGAGAAGAAGGTTCAGAGGGCCGTCAAGACGGGCTGTTGAGTTAGCTTATTCATCTAAAGAGGGAGAGAACCAAGAGGTTGAATCCAGAGAAGAGGGCCCTAGTCCTAAAGAGTCTGACAATGAAACTGATTACAATGAGGAGCAGTACCCTCCTACTGAAGAAAGGTATAAGCAGTTAGAAGAGCGTCTGAGCGCTATGGAAATCTAGAAGGTTCCTGGGTTATATTTTGAGGAGTTGGGTCTGGTCTCCGGGGTTTTCATCCCCCCAAATTTCAAGGCACCGGTATTTGCTAAGTATGATGGGGTCTCTTGTCCTAAAATGCATCTCCGTTCTTATGTGAGGAAGATACAACCTCATACTGCTGACAAAGACCTGTGGGTTCACTTCTTCCAAGACAATCTGTCTGGAACACAACTGGATTAGTTCTATCAGCTGGAAAGAGACAACGTTCGGAACTGGGAAGACCTTGCTGCTGCATTTTATAAGAAATATCAGTATAATGCAGACCTCGCTCCCACCCATACACAACTCCAAAATCTGTATATGGGTTCAAACGAGGGTTTCAAGGATTATGCTCAGAAGTGGAGAGATTTGGCTGGAAGAGTTCAACTTCCTTTGGCTGACAGGGAGCTCGTGGATATGTTTCTGGGGACTTTGACTGGACCGTTCTTCAACCATCTGATTAGAAGTCCATCGACGGGCTTTACTGAACTGATCTTAACAGGGGAAAGAGTGGAAGCTGGAATCTGAAGTGGAAAATTCAGAAGGATGCCTCTTCTAGTGCTGCGAGGAAGCCGTTTGCAGGTAAAAAGGAAGTCAGTGTTGTCTATAACCAAAATAATCAGAATCGAACCGAGTGTCGTATGGCGGTAGGGGCTGTTATGATTCCCAACCCTGCACCTGCTTAGCAAAGAAATAATCAGCCGAGAGCTGAAAGGCCAGCTAGACAGTTCAATCGAATCAACATGACGCTGTCCCAGATTTTACCTCAGTTGCTGAAGACAAATCTGGTTACTCTGAGGGAAGCTCCAAAGAATCCGAACACCACCTCTCCCTACTATAAACCGAATGCTCATTATGCTTACCATTCGGAAAGTCCAGGCCATGATACCAATGACTGCTGGGGTTTGAAGAACAAAGTACATGATCTAATCGATGCTAAGGAAATTGAATTTGATACTCCGGAGACTCCTAACGTTATCAATGCTCCTATGCCGAAACATGGTCGGGGTGTTAATTTCGTTGAAGAAGATGTGTTTGTGACTTCTGTGGAAGAATTGGTCACCCCACTCATGACTATCAAAGAGAGTTTGTTGAAGGCCAGTTTATTTCCGGGTTGTGGTGAAGGTTGCCACTTTTGTTCATTCCTACCAACTGATTGCCCTTTATTAAAGGCATGTGTTCAGCGCCTGATGGATTACAAAGAGATTCTATTTGAGAAGACTCCCGTTCTGACTATTTCCTGTGAAGACATTGCTATCATAACCATTTCCTCCAATCCTCCCAGGGCCTCCACTAAGAGACCCTTCAGGATTACATCAGTTCCGAAGATGACTTTGTTGATCATAACCATGCCTGAACCAATCCCATATTCCTCAGACAAAGCTGTTCCTTGGAACTATGGGGCCGACGTTTATTACTATGGCATAAAGCAGGATATGCTAGCCATTGAAGACAAGATTGTGAAAATGTTGATTCCGACATTGCCAATATTGCCGGAACCAGTAAAATAACAAGAAGTGGAAGGGTGTTCTCCCATGAAATTTCTCCCTCAAAGAATGCTACCAGACCTGTGATCATTCCTGCTGTGGTTCCACCCGAGACTACTACTGCAATTCCAGTAATCACTCCTATTGACCCTCCCATCACCAGTCGGCCGAGACTCGAGGCAAAGACATACTGATTGAGCCTGTCCTGACGAGGGATAATTCAGTAACCATACCAGAAGCTTCCAAGAAAGAAATGGAAGAAATTTTGAAGATAATAAAGAAGAGCGACTACAATATGGTCGAGCAGCTGGGGCAGACCCCATCCAAAATTTCCATGCTAGCTTTGATGTTGTGTTCTGAGGCCCGTGCAAAGGCTTTGGTTAGGTTTCTGAAGACGGCTCATGTTCCACAAGAGACGTCTGTTGATCAGTTTAAAGATTGTGTGGCTAGTCTGACTGTTGATAACGGTTTGGGTTTTTCTGACGCGGATCTGACACCAAAGGGGAGGAAACATAATGATGCTCTTCATGTTTCCGTTGAATGCAGGGGCATGACTCTGTCCCATGTTTTGGTAGATACTGGCTCCTCGTTAAATGTGCTACCTAAAAATGCTCTAGACAGATTGGACCGTGAAGGCTTAACCTTTAAGCCTAGCAATATAATAGTGAGAGCTTTCGATGGTTTGAAGAGGATGGTGCACGGGGAAGTGGATGTACCTATCAAAGTTGGTTCCCAGACCTTCGAATCCAATTTCAATGTAATGGATATTAAATTATCATATTCTTGCTTGTTGGGACGCCCTTGGATACATGGGGTTGGGGTTGTTACTTCCACCCTCCACCAAATGTTGAAGTACCCAGTAAGAGAAAAGATTGTCACTGTGCATGGTGAATAGGAGTACATGATCAGTCACTTGAACTCCTTCAGGTACGTAGAGATGGATGGTGAGTTCATCGAGACTCCTTTCCAGAACTTTGAAGAGGTACCTCAGATTATAGCTACAGCAGAAACTACCAAAATTCCTCCGAAGGTCACGAAACCTCCCTTGAAGATGACTTCTCTCAAGGATGCACGAGCAGTGGTTGAAGAAGGTGGGTCTACCATTTGGGGTCAACTCCCGGTTATTCATTACAAGTCTGACAAATCTGGTTTGGGCTTTACTACAGGTGCTCAAAGAGCTGTTTGTCGTGCTCGGGATGGAGGACCTCCCCTATGCATCGACAATCCTGGGGTCAATGCACTTGAAGACAGTGATGGTGATTCCGACATTAACAACTGGATCTTCCCGACTACCAACGGTGGACTAAGTAACTGGACTGCCAAGGACTTTGTACCGATTACTTTTGTTCAGGAGTAATTGTCTTTTTGATTTTTTCGGATATGTAATTTAAAAACAATATAAACTTTATAGCCATGTGTCTTACCCGAGGCACAATGGTTCCATTTGTGAGGGTTATCATGTTTCATTTTCATATGACATTAATAAAGCATTGGATGTTTGCATACAAATTTTGTGCTCTTTGTCTTTCTTTTCTTTTATTATGTATATATAGTTATGCTCTTACACATAGTCACGTATCCAAATGCATATCCATATCCACTCTAGATCCCATTGATAATAGTTATGCTACTGCTCATTATGACTTTGAAAATCCGATCAACCAAGCCGAGGACGAAGGTGAGGAAGATTGTGATGTACCCGGAGAACTTGCTAGACTATTACAGCAGGAAGAAAGGGCCATACAGCCTCATGAGGAGCCGGTTGAGATAGTGAACTTGGGCACAGAGGAGGACAGAAAAGAGGTTAAGATAGGTGCAAATCTGGAGCCTAATGTCAAATAGCAGTTGGTGCAGATGTTACATGAGTACGTTGAAATCTTCGCCTGGTCATATGAGGATATGCCAGGACTAGACACGGATATAGTGGTTCATCGTCTGCCGACTAAAGAAGACTGCCATTCGGTAAAGCAAAAGGTCCGTCGTATGCGCCCTGAGATGTCAGAGAAGATTAAAGCAGAGGTTATGAAGTAGTTCAACATCGGGTTCTTAGCTGTCACCTCCTACCCGCAGTGGGTTGCTAATGTGGTTCCAGTACCTAAGAAAGATGGTAAAGTACGAATGTGTGTGGATTACAGAGACTTGAACAGGGCAAGCCCCAAGGATGACTTCCCGCTTCCCCCCATCGATGTTCTGGTTGACAACACCGCACAACACAAAGTCTTTTCCTTCTTGGAAGGTTTCTCTGGCTACAATCAGATCAAGATGGGACCTGAAGACACGGAGAAGACAACCTTTATTACACTGTGGGACACTTTCTTCTACAAGGTGATGCCATTTGGGTTGAAGAATGTTGGGGCAACTTATCAGTGCACCATGGTCGCTTTATTCCATGATATGATTCACCATGAGACCGAAGTTTATGTTGATGACATGATAGCCAGGTCTTAAACTGAGGAAGAGCACCGTGATCATCTATAAAATTTGTTCGACAGGTTGAAGACATACAAGCTGAGGTTAAATCCAAACAAGTGCACCTTCGGGGTAAGGTCTGGTAAGCTTCTGGGATTCATCGTCAGTGACAAAGGTATTCAAGTAGACCCTGCAAAGGTGAAGGCCATACAAGAGATGCCGGCTCCCCGTACTGAGAAGGAAGTTAGAGGTTTCTTGGGACGCCTAAATTACATTGCCCGATTCATTTCACATCTGACTGCTACTTGTGAGCCAATCTTCAAGCTTCTGAAGAAAGATCAAGTGGTAAAGTGGAATGAAGAATTTTGGGTAGCCTTTGACAGAATCAAACAATATCTCCAAGAACCTCCTATTCTGATGCCTTCGACTAAAGGAAGACCTTTGATAATGTACTTAACAATGCTAGATAATTCAATGGGGGTGTGTGCTGGGGCAGCATGACGAGTCCGATCGAAAAGAGCACGCAATATACTACCTTAGCAAAAAGTTTACCGACTGTGAAACACGATACATACTGCTCGAGAAAACTTGCTGTGCTTTGGCATGGGCTGCTCGTCGACTGAGACAGTATATGTTGACCCACACTACTTTGTTGATATCTAAGATGGATCCGATCAAGTACATTTTCGAGAAGCCCGCTCTCTCTAGAAGGATAGCAAGATGGAAAATGATCTTAACCAAGTACGACATCCAATACACAACCCAAAAGGCAATCAAGGGAAGTGTGTTAGCTGATCATTTGGCACATCAGGCCGTGGACGACTAGCAGTCCATGAATTTCGAGTTCCCGGATGAGAACATCATGTTAGTAACCGACTGTGAAGAACCTGCACTAGATGAAGGACCTGAGGAAGGATCCCGATGGTCTATGTTTTTTGATGGAGCCTCAAACGCACTAGGTAACGGAATTGGCGCTGTAATCATATCTCCCGAGGGCTATCATAATCCATTCACTTCCCGATTATGTTTCAACTGTACCAAAAGCATGTCGGAGTATGAAACATGTATCATGGGTCTTAAAGCTGCCATTGACCTAAGGATCAAGTTCTTGAGTGTATTCAGGGATTCCGCTTTGTTGATAAGTCAGATCAAAGGTGAGTGGGATACGAAACACCCGAACCTTATACCTTACAGAGAGTATGTACTGACACTGCTGCCGCATTTTGAAGAGATCACCTTTGAACATTTCCCACGAGAAAAGAATCAGTTAGCGGACGCGCTAGCTACTATGTCATCAATGTTCAAGGTCATGTGGGACAATGAAGCTCCCCTAATCACGATTGAGAGGTTGGATAAACCGGCATACTGCTGTGAGATCGATACTGAGGAGGTAGCTGACAAACCTTGGTTTCATGAGGTGAAAAGGTATCTCGAGGCTCAAGAATACCCCGAGGGAGCATCTGTCAATGACAAGAAATTCCTGAGAAGGTTTGCTGCAAAGTTCTTCCTCAGCAATGGAATCCTCTATAAGCGCAATCATGACTCTACCTTACTGCGGTGTGTAGACAAGAGTGAAGCAGAGATGATCATGGCAGACCTACACAAAGGTACCTTTGGTACTCATTCCAGTGGACATACCATGGCATAGAAAATCCTACGGGAAGGATACTATTGGTCCACTATGGAAGCCGACTGTTATCAGCATTCTCGAACCTGTTACAAGTGCCAAATCTATGCTAATAAGGTGCATGTACCTCCAGTTACCTTGAATGTTTTGACGGCTCCCTGACCCTTCGCAATGTGGGGCATTGACATGATCGAAGAGATCATACCTACCGCGTCCAACGGGCATCGTTTCATCCTAGTGGCCATTGATTACTTCACGAAATGGGTTGAGGCTGCCTCCTTTGCTACAGTTACTAAGAATGTGGTGGCACGGTTCATCAAGCATAACCTAGTTTGTCGTTATGGTATCCCTGAGAGAATCATCATGGACAACGGTACCAATCTCAACAACTCAATGATCACTGAACTCTATAAATAGTTCAAGATTCCACATAACAACTCTTCTCCTTACCGGACGAAGATGAATGGGGCTGTTGAAGCTGCTAACAAGAATATCAAAAATATCATACAGAAGATAACGATAAAATACAAAAACTGGCATGAGATGTTACCGTTTGCTCTTCACGGGTACCGTACTTCAGCGCGTACGTCGGTAGGGGCAACACCCTATTCTCTGGTGTATGGCATGGAGGTTGTCCTACCCATAGAGGTCCAGATCCCTTCTCTACGGATTATGAAGGATGCGGGTTTGAGCGAAGACGACTGGATCCAGACTCGACTTGATCAATTGAACTTAATAAACGAGAAAAGACTTACTACTATCTGCCATGGTCAAATGTATCAAAAACGGATGATCAAGGTCTTCAACAAGAAAGTCAGACAACAAGCATATCAAGTATGGGATCTCGTAATCAAGCGCATTATACTGCCGCAAGGTGATCCCAGGGGAAAATGGACTCCCACATATGAGGAACTGTTGTACCCCAAAATTTTCCCTCTCATGTTTCTCAAAACATTGCAAGAAAAATCTCCAAGTTGCTTGAGTCCAAATTACCTCAAGTGCTCCCCAATGCTCTAATATGTTCTCAATGTCATCCATGTCAAGTTTCAAGCCTTGCAGAGGAAGTTTGCTCAGTCAATTGCTCAAAAAGTCCAAAAATCGACTGTGCTAGGGCAAAAGTCAACCATGACCCAAATACAGTCAAACTTCAAGATTTTTTGTCAACATTCTCATTTTGAAGGATATTTCATCATTTGATCAAGGGTTGATCATGATTCATCAAGGATTGCTCAAAATTCATCAAGACTCAAAAGTTGCTAAATTAGGGTTTTGTAGGAAAAGTCAACTCAACTTTGACCAAGCATAACTTTCTCATACTTTATGATAAATGACCCATCCAAATCTAATTTTGAAGAGGATGAAATTTCCTACAATCCATATTCATACTCCAAGATCAAAAGATGCATTCACAAGAAGTTATAAAGTTGGACATTATAGGTCATTTTTGAAAGTTAACAAAAACACCTTTTTTGCCAAAGATTATAACTTGAGCATGGAATATCAAAATAAGACGATACCAAAAGGGTTGGTTATAGGACATCTCAAGCTTTCTAAAAAGTCCAAGAACACCTCTAGAAGTTCAAAATTGAAGAAGTTATGCATTGATGAAGTTGGACATTTTTGCAAAACTGCCAAAAGTCAACTATCCCCAAAACATCAAATTTTGTCAAATGGGCCCATTCTTTTCCACTTGATTTGAGCTTGCATAGTTGCCCACGTGTTCTAGCTTCAGCCATGAGCTCATATTTCTTTTTATTATTTAATTTTATTTTTTATTAAATTTATTCATTTTAAATCAAATAAAATCATAGAAAATCCAAATAATTAAAAACTCTTCATTTATTGATTGTTTTAGGCTTTATTTACAGCTAGCAACATCATGGAATTCGTATCAGGCCTTATCATGTACAAAAAGATTGCATCAAATCAAATTTGGAAAGGTTAATAATGGAGATCAAATCAAATATGTATGCATTAATTTAGAGAGATTCAGTCCATGATTTTTACCCTAATGCAAAACATGATACATAAGGAAGCAAAGGCAATCGAAACAAGGGTTGGCAATTGCAGAAAGAGGCAGAACAAAGTTTGAAAAAAGTGGCAAAAAGCTTGAAATCAAAATCGTGCTTAGAGGCGTTTTCAAGGGCTGAGACTTGTCCCAATCTCTTCTTGGGTGTTCACTCAATTTACCTAGATCAAAAGCAAGCTTCTTCAAACCCCATAACATGCTGTAAGTCCCACATTACCTAGCTCTGTTCTTGGATTCGATTTGGTCCATTCTGGCATCATTTGAATGAAATACTTGCATATTTATAACCCTCATGTTATTTGCAAACGATTGGCAATAATCAATTTGATTTATAGGCGTTGTAACCCCGAAACACCATAGCTAGGGTTGTGTTCTTGTTTTTAGGGATTCTTATTTCAGGTGAAATTGGACCATGTAATAGGCATGGTTGCATCCGGGAAGATGAGACGAACACAACCATGCCCTTGAAAGTCATTCTTATTGCCTGGAAACGATTTTTGGAATGAGTTGCGTTTTTGGCTGCAGATTCAAATCCGCAGGTAAAATTACAGTAGGGGAAGGACAGGGACACAAAGCTGGCATTCACTCACTGGGCCATTCAAAAATGGTGCACATATTTTGTTTTCTGACCAATTAATTTTGTTTTGGCATATTATCATTGTTGTGTAATATATTAACAAACAAACAAAGCAGTGTAGTGGCAAGGCAGGCGTTCCAATATCCATCAGGACCTGGGTTCGAATCCCAGGTCCCCCACTTTCTCAAAGTTTATTTCTTCAGGTGATCCAATGCATATGCCTAGCTACAACACACCATGCACCCTCGTTTATTCAGTTGCCAGATGGCCATTGGCCAAATCTGGTGGCCAGGAGTTGATGGTCTACCATAGGCAAGGTCCACGCACATCCACCAGATCCCAAAAAGTCAAACAAGGCTAGCTGCAATTGGGCCACAAAATTGCTAGTCATACTCCCATTTCAGGCCCAAACCCCTCTCTCTTTTTATTTTATTTACTTTGCTTTATTATCTTGTTTTATTATTTTTATTTTCTAACTAATCAATTATTTTTCTCATAAAATAAAAATCACAAAAAATATGTTTATTCAATCAAGTTTTTAATTTTTATTAATAAAAAATAATTAATTAATTTAGGTTTTAATTAGAATAACTTTAATATATTTTTTTGTAAATAATTAAAATTAAATTAGACTTGATTAGGTTTTAATTACTAACCTAATTATTTTATTTTCTTTCTTAAAATAACAAAAACCCAAAAATAATTTATTTTTATTAATTAATTAATTTAATTTAATTTAGTAATTAATTTAGATTAATTTCTTTCTTAAAATAAAAAAAAATAACAAAAAGACATTTTCTTTAATCAAAAGGGTCAAAACCCTAAACTCGCACTCGATCTAATTTCTCGCGCGCTTTATTTATTTTTTATCATATTAACGTGCTTGCCTCCGGTTTGTAATAGTTAATAATACTTTTAATTATTTTTATTGCTTTTTTTTTTATTTTCAAAGGGTTTGTCTTTGGTGATGTAAATACCCGACGCCTTGTAATTTAAATTCCACATTTTATTTTTCCGCAAATTATAACTGTTAGATGTTTGATAATAGGGTTTGCATGACAAGACTGAATGTTTTAACCTAAAATCAAATTAGATCACCATTAACATGTACAAAGATAAGCATAACTGAAAACGACACACTCGCATATGCACACTCTTAGGGTACACCCCACTTGGTTGCCTTCGTACACGGTCATTGAGTATAGGTCACTTTAGAGGTCACCCTCTTGTCTAAAAGATCATAGTTGCCTCGAAATGGTTGCCTCGGATATTGTTGCCTCAAACAAATGATCTAAGACATTAGGGTTACCGCTAAGGCATCTTAACATTGCTTTAGTGACCGTATGTCCCTCATTCGAATTGACCCTCAAACTCCAACAATGGTGCTACCTATTCATCAATAGTAGGATATCATTGTCTAAAGGAAATTAGCATATAACGATTCTTTTTTCAAGTAGGTAGATGGTTCTTAGAAGCACCAACTGACCTTAGAACCTTTAAATTGACCAACTTGGCCTTAGAACCTTTAAATTGACCAACTTGGCCATAGAACAATAGCAGTATGCTACACTCATTGAGACTAAACTCTCGCGATGATTCCGGCCGTAAGAAAAGGTTGCTAAACTGGAATTATGACCGATCGAGGGTAGTCAGTGATATTGAGATCCTCTAGAACCCGGTTACTATTTTTAGGACAGGTTTAAACCAATTAAACTGAAAGAGGGTAGTACCTAGACTCCTTGCCAGCCTGAAATCTAAGGGCTATTTGTGTGAGTTGTGTGCCTTTACCATGTTTGCTATTTGTGGATACTTGTGGTGTGCTTTCTATCATGACATCATGACATCATGACATTGCATGCATCTTGCATTGGACTAACCTATTTCAAAGAATGGAGGGATTCATCTTTGTTCTGTTTTGTAGGTCATGGCACCCATGCGTAGAAACACTATCCGGATCAACTTTGTCCAGGTTCCCACTCTGCTTACAGAATTGGTTGCAAAGATGCCAGATACTACCTCCTTCATCAGAAGACATGGGCACCTTCTTGGTTTGGTCACCTCCAAGATGGATGAACAGATGATGAGTGTCTTAGTCCAGTTCTTTGATCCACTGTACAATTGCTTTACTTTTCCGGACTACCAGCTGGTCCCTACCTTGGAAGAGTTCTCTGATCTACTAGGTATCCCCATTCTAGAGCAGACCTCGTTTACAGGTTGGGAGAAGATCCTTAGGCCGGAAGAGATTGCTTCAGCCCTTCATCTAACAAAGGCTGAGGTAATGGCTAATTGGGAGACTAGAAGTGGAGCAAAGGGCTTTTTGACTAAATTTTTGGTTGGTAAGGCTAATCAGTTCTGGGACAGTTTAGACTTTCAGGCGTTCGAGGACATCCTGGATCTTCTTATTTATGGTCTGGTTCTGTTTCCAAACTCATATGCTTTTGTTGACGTTAATGCGGTGAAGATCTTCATTTCCCGTAATCCGGTACCCACTCTCCTGGGTGACATGTTGCACTCTCTTTATGCCCGTACCGCTCAGAAACTGGGAACCCTGATATGATGTGCGCCATTGCTGGCGAGGTGGTTTATTTCTCAGCTCCCCAAATCAGTGTTGAAGAACAAGGAAGGCATGGGCTGGGCCTACAGGATTATGTCTCTCTCTCATAATGACATCATTTGGACTACCAAGGGTATGGAAGATGTGTCTATTATTGATCGATGTGAGGAGTACCCCAATGTTCCACTGATAGGAACCCATGGAGGAATCACTTATAATCCGTGCTTGGACCTACGTCAGTTTGGGAGAGCTAGAAGGGAAGGACCTCATGAGTTGCTAATGCCTAGTATTGTCTTTGATTTCCAAGGAGATAGTGACGAGCAACGCCGCAGATTCAAAAGAGCTTGGGAGAGGGTACACAGGTCTGATCCACACGAGTTGGGTGCGAAAACTTCTCTACCAATGGAACCATATCTCTGATGGGTTCGCATACGTTCCTTAAAGCTGGGAATGCCCTACGAAGCTGTCTTGCCTATAATTATTGAAGTTGCTGATGAAGAAGGGGTTTCTCCTACCATCCTCCATCCATACATGCCTACTAACATTGGGGCATTGAAGAGGTCCTGGATGCAGCTGAGGGAAGAACGGGATACTTATAGAGAAAAGTATCACGAGCAAGAGTAAAAGATTCAGAAGTTGACAAGGAAACTGGAGAACGAGCGGATCCTCAACGACTATGTCAACGCCAAAGGTAAACGACCATGGGAGCGCTGATGTCTTTTGATTATTTCTAGCTTTGATTTACTTTTCAGTTTTTCTTTCTTGTAACGCCTTAAAGGAAACTGTTGAATAATTGAATTCAAAGTTTATCTAATAAAAGTGTGTTTCATTTTGGATTACGAACTTGAATCTCTAAAGTCTTTGAAATCATATCATATGCATTTCATTCCATGCACCTCATAATAGGTACCCTTACAGGTTTTTCTCATCTTCTTCGCTGTTTATTTCAGCATCATGTCTTCTGAAACATCAACTGATCAAGCTATCAAAGCTCTACAGGCTCAAAACGCCCAGTTCCAAGAAGTGTTCATGAATTTGGCTAAGGGTCAGCAAGATCTGAAGACCCTTATCTTGAAAGAGAAAAAGAAGAAGAAAAAGAAGACGGTCCTCTTGAACATGGGACACAGGTTTGGAAACAGGCTGCGAGATGAAGTCAATTTATCCCACTTATCTGGAGGGGGAGATAATCAAGAAGAAAGGAGGGTGCCTAGCCCTGTGGTATCTGATCATGAGACTGACTTTGACGAAGACCAGTATCCTCCTGCTGAGGATAGATATAAACAACTGGAAGACCGGTTGAGCGCGATGGAAGTTCAGAAAGTGCCTGGTCTGGACTTTGGTGATCTAGGTTTGTCATCTGGGGTGGTGATTCCCCACAAGTTCAAAGCACCAGCCTTTGCTAAGTATGACGGGGTTTCTTGTCCAAAGCTGCACCTCCGTTCGTATGTTAGGAAGATTCAGCCATACACCGCCGACAAGAACCTCTGGATCCACTTCTTTCAAGACAGTCTCTCAGTGACTCAGCTTGAATGGTTCTACCAGTTAGAAGGAGCTAGTATCCGTAATTGGGAGGATTTGGCTGCTTCTTTCTACAAGAAGTACCAATACAATGCCGACCTCGCTCCCATGCGTACCCAACTCCAGGGTATGTCTATGGGTGCGGGCGAAGGTTTCAAAGATTACGCTCAGAAGTGGAGGGACCTTGCTGGTAGAGTACAACCTCCCTTCTCTGATAGGGAGCTAGTGGATATGTTTCCGGGGACCTTGTCTGGTCCATATTTCAACCATCTGATTGGAAGTTCATCGTCTGGGTTTACAGAGCTGATTATGACCGGGGAAAGAATTGAGGCTGGTATCAAATCTGGTAAGATATAGAAGGGTGCTTCGTCAAGCACCGCGAAGAAGCATTTTAAGAAGGAGTCCAGTGCTGTTTACAGTTCAAAAAGTCAGAATAGACCTGAACGCCGCCAAGCTGTTAATGCGGTGGTTATATCAAGACCTGTTGGCGCTCCTCAACGCAACAATCAGCCAAGGGCCGAGAGGCCGCGAAGACAATTTACTCAGCTCAACATGACTTTATCCAAAATCTTGCCGCAGTTATTAAATACCAACCTGGTGACTCTGAGGGAGGCCCCAAAGAGTCCCAACACAACATCACCGATGTACGATCCGAATGCCTGCTGTGCTTTTCACTCTGATAGCCCGGGGCATGATACATATAACTGCTGGGTTTTGAAGAATAAAGTGCAGGACTTGATTGATGCTAAGGAAATTCATTTTGAAGCGCTAGGAAAGCCTAATGTCATAACGGCTCCTATGCCAAAACATGACGCAGGAGTGAATGCTATTGGGGATGATGATGATTAAGAGTTTGATATCGATAGCTGGATTTACCCAACTACCGATGGTGGCCTGAGAAATTGGAAAACAAAGGATTCCATATCCCGTTTCTGTTATTACCCAGTAATGAGACTTTTGTTTTGTATTTGCACCAGACAATGTTTTAAACTTTATGGCCCGGTGTCTTACCCGAGGCACCGTGGCTTCATTTGTGAGGGCTTTATATGTGTCATCTATATATATCATTAATAAAAGCATTGGACATTTCTTGCATTTCAAATTTTGCGCTCCTTGTTTTTCTTTTATATATATATATATTGCAAAACAACTATTTTACACACACTCACATATACAGGTCTACATCCACTCTGGATCTCACTGGTAACGACTCTGCTACTGCCAGTTATGACTTTGAAAGTCCGATCAACTTAGCCGAAGACGAAGGTGAAGATGATTGTGAAGTGCCTGGTGAACTTGCTAGACTCTTACTTCAGGAAGAGAGGGCCATACAACCACATGAATAGTCGGTGGAAACAATAAATCTGGGTACAGAGATAAACAAGAAAGAGGTTAAGATCTGGGAAATCTGGAGCTTAGTGTGAAGCAACAGTTGATTCAGATGCTGCGTGACTACGTTGAGATCTTTCCCTGGTCTTATAAAGATATGCCTGGGTTGGATACCGATATTGTGGTTCACCGATTGCCTACCAAGGAAGACTGTCCTCCGATAAAACAGAAGGTCCGCCGAATGCGCCCAGAGATGTCTGAGAAAATCAAGGCTGAAGTGATAAAGCAGTTTGACGCAGGTTTTCTAGCTGTTACTTCTTACCCTCAGTGGGTGGCCAACGTGGTTCCCGTGCCGAAAAAGGATGGTAAGTTTGGATGTGTGTTGACTATAGGGATATGAACAGGGAAAGTCCCAAGGATGATTTCCTTGTGCCTAATATCGATGTTCTGGTTGATAACACCGCAAAACATAAGGTATTCTCCTTTATAGATGGTTTCTCCGGTTATAATAAAATTAAAATGGCTCTCGAAGACATGGAGAAGACAACCTTTATTACTCAATGGGGTACCTTTTGCTACAAGGTCATGACTTTTGGACTAAAGAATGCTGGGGCAACGTATCAGCGTGCCATGGTCGCTTTGTTCCATGACATGATTCATCATGAGATTGAGGTATACGTCGACGACATGATTGCAAGATCCCAGACTGAGGAAGAACATCTGGACCATCTTCAGAAGCTGTTTGACAGGTTGAAGTTGTACAAGCTGAGGTTAAACCCGAACAAGTTCACCTTCAGGGTGAGATCTGGTAAGCTGCTGGGTTTCATCGTAAGTGATAAAGGTATTCAAGTGGATCCTGCAAAGGTGAAGGCTATACAGGAGATGCCAGCTCCTCGAACAGAAAAATAAGTTAGAGGCTTTTTGGGACGTTTAAACTATATTGCCCGATTCATCTCACACCTGACTGCTACTTGTGAGCCAATCTTCAAGCTACTAAAGAAAGATTAAGTGGTAAGATAGAACGATGAATGTCAGGCCGCTTTCGAAAGGATCAAAGAGTATCTCCAAGAGCCACCTATTCTAATGCCGCCAGTTGAAGGGAGACCCCTGATCTTATACTTGATAGTACTCGACAACTCAATAGGGTGTGTGCTGGGTCAGCATGACGAGTCTGGCCGAAAAGAGCATGCTATTTATCACCTTAGCAAAAAGTTTACCGACTGCGAGACCCGATACTCATTGCTTGAGAAAACTTACTGCACTTTGGCATGGGCTGCTCGCCGGCTGAGACAGTATATGCTGACTCACACTACTCTATTGATATCAAACATGGATCCAATCAAGTATATCTTTGAGAAGCCTGCCTTGGCCGGAAGAATAGCAAGATGGCAGATGATCTTGACTGAGTATGACATCCAGTATACGACCCAAAAAGCAATCAAGGGAAGTGTGTTGGAAGATCATTTGGCACATCAGGCAGTGGACGATTACCTGTCTATGAACTTCGAATTCCCGTATGAGAATATCATGTTGGTGACTGACTGTGAGACACCTGGACCGGATAAAGGACCTGAGGAAGGATCCCGATGGTCTATGTACTTTGATGGAGCTTCAAACGCTTTGGGTAATGGCATTGGCGCCGTGATCATATCTCCTAAAGGCTCTCATACTCCGTTTACCGCCCGACTATGTTTCAACTACACCAACAACATGGTGGAGTATGAAGCGTGCATTATGGGTCTTCGAGCAGCTACTGACCTAAGGATTAAGTTCTTGAGTGTCTTCGGAGATTCCGCTCTTGTGATCAGTCAGATCAAAGGCGAGTGGGATACGAAACACCCTAATCTTATTCCTTACAAGGAGTATGTGTTGACATTGCTTCCCCATTTCAAAGAGATAACCTTTGAACACTTCCCCAGAGAGGAGAATCAGTTAGCGGACACGCTGGCTACAATGTCTTCTATGTTCAAAGTCAATTGGGACAATGAGGCTCCCCGGATTATCATTGAAAGGTTGGAAGAACCTTCACATTGCTGTGATATTGAGATTGAAAAAGTAGCAGATAAACCCTGGTTTCATGAGGTGAAGAGGTATCTTGAAGCTCAAGAATACCCCGAGGGTGCATCTGTTAATGACAAGAAGTTTCTGAGGAGATTCGCGGCAAAATTCTTCATCAGTAATGACATTCTTTACAAGCGTAACCATGATTCAACCTTACTGAGATGTGTGGATAAGAACGAAGCAGAAATGATCATGGCATAGTTACATGAAGGTACTTTTGGAACTCATTCCAGTGGACATACCATGGCAAAGAAAATCCTTCGGGCAGGATATTATTGGTCCACAATGGAAGCCGACTGTTATCAACATTCTCGGACCTGTCATAAGTGCCAAGTCTATGCTGATAAGGTGCACATACCTCCAGTACCTCTGAACGTCTTGACAGCTCCGTGGCATTTTGCAATGTGGGGTATTGACATGATCGGCGAGATCATACCTACAGCATCTAACGGGCATCGTTTCATCCTGGTAGCAATTGATTACTTTACGAAGTGGGTTGAAGCAGCTTCTTTTGCTACTGTAACCAAGAACGTCGTGGCACGGTTCATTCGGCACAATCTGATTTGTCGATATGGTGTACCAGAGAGGATCATTACAGACAATGGTACAAATCTCAATAATAATATGATCACCGAACTCTACAAACTGTTCAAGATACATCATCACAACTCTTCTCCTTACCGGCCGAAGATGAATCGGGTTATAGAAGCGGCTAATAAGAACATTAAGAAGATTGTGCAGAAGATGATGGTGAAATACAAAGATTGGCACGAGATGTTACCTTTTTCTCTTCATGGGTACCGTACCTCAGCGCGGACGTCAACAGGGGAAACACCCTATTCCTTAGTATATGGTATGGAGGCCGTATTGCCCATTGAAGTTCAGATACCCTCTCTTCGGATTGTGAAGGATGCAGGTTTAAGCGAAGATGACTGGATTCAGACCCGGCTTGATCAGCTGAACTTAATTGACGAAAAGAGGCTTACTGCTATTTGTCATGGTCAAACGTATCAAAAGCGAATGATTAAGGCATTTAATAAGAAAGTCAGACGACAAGAGTATCAAGTTGGGGACCTGGTTATCAAGCGCGTTATCTTACCTCAAGGTGATCCCAGGGGCAAATGGACCCCTACTTATGAAGGCCCGTTTGTGGTTAAGAACATTTTCTCGGGAGGGGTTATGATTCTAACCACCATGGATGGTGACGACCTTCCTCACCCCGTCAATGCAGACATAGTGAAAAGATACTACGCATAAGTAACGACCCGCTAGGTCGACTGACCTAGGCAAAAATAAGGGCTTCCCGACGAACCAAAAGGGTTCGGGCAAAAATAAGGGATGAAAATGAAAACAATCTGTACACCCGGCAAGTCGAAAACCTGAAAAGGCGGCTTGGGCAAAAAAGGGTATCCCGGTGGATTGAAAACCCGAAAGGGCGGTCCAAACAAAAATTAGGGATCAAAGCGTAACACTATATCTCATTGGATCACCTTGCAACCAGACTTCAGTATCGACTATCAAGCTCGGACGACACTAATCAATCTGATCTACCTTCAACCAAGTTGCAAAGCGATGAGATGCTCGAGGATATAAAGGCAATAGCAGAGTTGGAACCCAGTGGGATTATTCACATAGCTGTTTTGTTTAGTTTTTCACAAATTGTATAAACTCTATTTGTTCAGCGGCGTTCTATTACTAGGACGTCAGCCTCTTGTACAAAAACGCTTATTTACAGGCCAAACTTCAAAATCAATACAAATTCATTTTCAGACAAATTTCAAACTGTTTTTCTTTTTTTCTTTTGTTTTGCAAAGAACGTCCAATGTTCATTTTTGATATATGCATTTGACATTAATTGCTGCTGTTGTACCCCAAATTTTGACCTAAGATACCATCTCCCATCTGCATCATTACATTGCAAGCGTTTTGATCTATTGATTTTAAAATTCATAACTTTTTCAAGTCGAGAGCTGTTTATTTTTGAATGCTAAGTTTATTAATTGATCAGACAATGTTTATTAATTATTTATTATCTTAAATTTAAATAATTGGAATTTATTTTCAGTTATTATATAATTTAAAGATTTATAAATAATAAAGTAAATATTTGAAAAGAGGTATATTAATTGATCAGACAATGTTTATTAATTATTTATTATCTTAAATTTAAATAATTGGATTTTTTTTCCAGTTATTATATAATTTAAAGATTTATAAATAATAAAATAAATATTTGAAAAGAAGGTTATTAATTGATCAAACGATGTTATTTAATTATTTATTGTTCTAGGTTTAAATAATTGAAATTTTATTTTCAGTTATTATAATTTAGAAGAATTATAAATAATGAAATAATTAATTGAAGAGAAGTTAATTGGTCAATGATGTTTGTTTAATTATTTATCATTCTAAATTTAAATAATTGGAATTTGATTTTCAGTTATTATATAATTTAAAGAATTATAAATGATAAAATAAATAATTGGAAAGAAGAAAATAATTAACTGGAAAATAATAGAATTTTATTCATTTTATTCTAATTGTTACAATTGTTGTTTAAATACTGTATTTATTTACAACGTATTTACAACGATAATTTTTACAATGTTTAAAATGAAATAAAAGCTATCCTAATTTTTTCCTAAGTTCTAAATCTTCATCTTCTATCCAATACTTCTTTGATGATCATTTGATTTTTACATGCAAAAGAATTAAAGAAAAAAGTCAGAAATAAATAGATAATTAAAAGCAAAAAAATTAATTTTAGTGTTCATCATTAAAAGCAAACGACTGGAATCAGTTTTACCCTTTTTGCAAATCACGGGATTGCTCCCGGTTCACAAAAAGGGATGAATTTTTATTGACAAATATGAATGCACAAATTTAAATATGCACAAATTCATTTTTTTTGTCAAAAACTGCATTTTTTAAAATAAACTGCATAATTAAAAAACCAATTGTACAAATTCATTTTTCAAAAGTCAACATCATGTGCATTTTCAACACAAGACAAAGGTCCAACGTTAACTGTCCATGCATGTGGGAAGAGGCCAAAAACATAAGGCTCTTCTACTGTACTATGCATTTGACAAAGAGATGTGCAGTTTTAAAATCAAAATATGCAAGCAATGTATTTTCCATTTTTCACTATTTTCCAGTTTGCTTTTTCAGAACAAATAAAGTACATACATCATTTTAATGTCTATTTGTACTTAGAGAGAGAAGAGAGGAAGAGTGTGGTTTACAGGTTTTTGGCTTAGGCAGAAAATGGATACAAAACAAACTGCAGCAGCATACAGTAAGAGAAAAGAGAAAGCATGAAAAAGAATAGAGACAAACTGATGGAGCAGTAAGAAATGAAGAGTATCAAGAAAAATATAGTAAAATACTCATAACCTGTAACGTAAACCTCAGGGAGAGGAAGACCAAAACTGTTATAACACAACAAACCCCCTTAAAAAATTCAGAGAGTCCAACCTGTGAAAAAGCCTTCAAAATTCAAAACTGTAAAACAAATACAAAAACCATTTCTCCAAGTCTCAAAACAAAAAAAAATAGTATAGCCTGCTGCCTCAAGATCAATACCGAAACCATGGCCTAAAAGAATCAAAAACACAAAAACTGTCCAGCCTAATCATAAAACCAGAAAAGCCTCAATCAATATGGCCAAAAACCATAAAACATGTTGCCTATCAAAGGCCAAACCTGCTTAAGTTTTGAACCAGCATAAACCATAAAGGCCATAACCTGCGTAAAACCAGTACAGCCATCACCAAAAATCATAACCATTTCAAAACCTTAAACCGTGTCAAGAACCATGAACCAGTAAAAGCCTCACCAAAACACAACCTTATGGCCTAAACCATAAAACCTGTGAATCTTCTAATAACATAACCTGCATAAACCAGCCATACACGCCCAAAAAAAAGCCAAACACCAGAATACCAAATAACACAACCCATCAACCAATGTCCAAACCCACAAAGGCCTCAGTATTCATCATAGGCCATTAAGAAAGCGACAGTAGCAAGGCCAGAAAGAAGAAGAAGAAAGCTAGTCAAAACAATATTTCAACACTAGCATGTTCAAAGCATCAAACCTCAGAGCTTCATCATAGGCCACATTAAAGCGTACAGAATCACAGAAAGAAGAGGAGGAAAGCTAATCAAAACAAAAATGTCCCAACAGTAGCATGTTCAAGGCAACAGGGTAGAAGAAAAGAGGAAAAGATTCAAATATATCCAAAAGCCTAAGAACGAAATACCAGGATACCAAGCAAAGCTTCATTCACGTCTTCCCTCGCCCTTGGCCTCCTACGCACACCCAACCTCCCTCCTCCGTCTCCAGGTAACATTTCACGCTCTTTTTCTTTCAAAGTACCTCAAACAACCATTAATAACAAGAAGTCGGGAAAATGGACACAAAATCATAACATGCAATTGTATTGAAAACCCTAACGAAATAAAGTGAAATTGTACCGTAAATCCGTCGCCCCCCTAGCGTCTAGTTGAAGGGAAGAAGAAGGTCGAGGTACTGGTGGCCGTGGCAAGGGACTCAGAGGCGAGGAGAAGAAGAAGGCGAAGAAGACGAACGCGTGAACGATGAAGATGAGCGCCGCTGTACCCATTTGGCTTAACCCTAATTCAACTAAACCAAAACATTTGTTTAACCCTAAAAACAAATTATGAAATATGAATGGACTCAACTCGTTTTCCCTGCCTAAGCCCAACGAATTCCACAAAACACCCCCATTTCTGGTTATTTGGTTTGGGCCCCCTTGAAACCCCTTTGGCCCATATAAGTTATTTATCATCTACCCTATCTTTGCTATATACCTTTTTTTCTATTTATTTTCCTTTAGTTTTTGTAGAATTTTATTAGTTTAGATAATTAGTTAAATTTAATCAAAAATAGAAGTAATCTAATTAGATAATTTTAATATTTGACAAATTTTTATTAAATTTAACTTTAGGTTTAATTTAAGTAATTTTTAGTATTATGTTTTAATTAGATTTAAGTTAATAACTTTTAAGTTTTAATTTAGTTTAATTATTTAACAACTCTTAAAAATAAAAACTCTAAAAAACATATAAATAAAAACTTAAAAAAATATTTTATTTCCTTTAATTAATTCCCTCGCTTTAGTTAATATTAATACAAAAAATATATTAAAAAAATAGAATTTAAGAATTAAAACATTTTATCTTTTCTTTAATTAATTCTCTTGCGTTATACATATTAAACAAAAATATAAAAATGCATGCTCACACATTTAGTCTTTTACTTAATTGTTTTATATCACTTATCTATCTAATTTTCTGTTTAATTATTTTGTCTTGTTTATTCTGTTTACGTCTAAATCCAAGGGAAAAATGATTAAACCGGTCGACTTCATGTCCTCGAGTCCAATCACGCGAACATTTGCATTTCATTAAAAACTTAAGACAATTTTTTCTCAAATATTCAATCTTTTCAAAATTTATACCTTTTAAGCCAAAACCTCGACATTAGGTCGTCGCACCTTCAAAAACCCGTCCGTACCCCTTTTCGGCCAAAACAATTTATTTTTAATCAAACAAACATTTTAATAAACAGATATTTCAAAAGGTTCCTATAGAGTACTATAGATACATTGGGTGCTAATACCTTCCCACTGTATAACCAACCCCCGAACCATAGATCTCTTTTCAAAAACGCTTTGTATTTTTATTACTTTTAAAAAGTATTATTTTAAATTGCATATTTAGGGTTTTATTTCGCTCTTTTCCCTTTTCCCTTGGAAATAATAAAGCGCGGTGGCGACTCTTGCTTTTGTGAGACGAATTAATCAATAATTCGATCTCCGATTTACCCCGCTACATTTTTTATCGCTACAGAATTGGCGACTCTGCTGGGGAAAGATTGACCTCTTGCTGGTCCATCCCTAAGTGGGTTAAGCCTAGTTTGTCTTATCTGTTTTATTATTATTTGATTTGTTTGATTATGTGTTTAAATTAGGGTTGTTTGGGTTTTTTTGCGAAGGACGAATCCTATACCCGGATTAAGTTACACTTAAGAATAGGACGGGCGGTATAGTCATGTTAACTTTGAGGGAGTAATCCCGAAGAAGGAGGCATGAGATCCCCCACTCGATGGAAGGCCCTCTTGAACTTAATATTTGTTTACCGAGTAATCGGGAAGACATTATTATTTTCGACCTAGGAGCCAGAGAAATTGAGAACCGTAGAACCCTAACCCATCTTGGCCTTTTTAGGTGTAGCGCGGAGACTATAACGGAGTAATTCGGAAGTAGTTGTTACGCGATGCTACGCTCGGACGAGTTTCTCTTGAGAATATTGCTAATTATTGAGTAATCAAGACGTTGGTAATATCCGAAGGAGGAATGTAGACTCTGGGAACTCTTAGAACCTTGTCTTACAGGTGTGATTAAACCGTTAGTACATACCTTTTGGGTGGGCTTTACCCTCGACTCCATGCTGAAACGTTGAACCTTTGAACCCCATGTTTGTGAACTTGTGTGTAACTGTTGCATTATCATTCATTCATGCATCCATCAACATTTTTGTAAAAAAAAAAAATTGTTTTTCAAGGAACTTAGGAATGATTTTTGCCGACATCTCAGGTATTATTATGGAATTTGGAAGGAGAAACACTCGAAGTTTTAGTTTTAAGGAGCCCGAGATTGAAGAACTGAATAGTTTAATCCCTAAGATCGAGAACCCGACGGATTTTCAGAAAAAGTATGGGTCCATTATACCTCTCATGAAGCGCAAGATGAAAGAAGGCATCCTTAATACGTTGGTCCAATTCTACGATCCTTTGTACCGATGTTTCACCTTTCCGGATTACCAGTTGATGCCCACCTTAGAAGAGTACTCCTACATACTTGGTTTGCCGATCACCGACTGTGTTCCTTTTTCTGGCTTGGAAGAGGAACCCAAATCTCACGAGATAGCGACCATCACCCACTTGAAGAAATCAGAGATAGAGGAGAACATGACTACAAAAGGGGGAATCCGAGGTTTGTCTGTGCAGTTTTTGTTGAAGAAAGCTCGTCATTTCGCTGAGATAAAAGATACTATTGCCTTTGAAGACGTCTTTGCATTACTCGCTTATGGTCTATTCTTGTTCCCTAACGTTGATAAGTTTGTGGATATCAACGCCATTAGAATTTTCTTGATTCGAAATCCGGTTCCTACGCTGCTAGGAGATACCTACTACTCCATCCATCTTCGAAACTCTTATCAAGGAGGGATGATTATTTGTTGTGCACCGTTGCTGTATCAGTGGTATGTTTCTCATCTACCCAGGTCTGATGTTTTCTGGGATCTCGAGAAGGAGCCGCGATGGGCGCCAAAGATTATGGCTCTCACTCATTTCGACATTGACTGGTATAATCGAGTTTACTATGACGTGAAGATCATCGATAGCTGTGGTGCTTTTCCTAACGTGCCTCTTCTTGGTACGAAAGGTGGAATTAACTATAACCCTGTTCTCGCGCGCCGTCAGTTTGGATACCCGATGAGGGACAAGCCAAACAACATCCATGTGAGTGGTTTCTTTCTGCAAGAAGGACAAGATCATCAGGCAGCTAAGAGGGAGATCGAAGGAGCTTGGCGCCACATCCATAGGAAAGGGAGAGATATGTTAGGACATAGAGGTGTCGTTTCTTTGGAACCTTACCTACAATGGGTCCGTGCTAGGGCTTGTGCTCTCAAGATGCCCTATAAACCTGAGAAACCTTTATTCCCTACCGTTGCATCATCATCTGTTGATATCCCTATCGAGAATATGGGAGAATACCAAGGAAATCTGGCTAGGATGAAGTCCGAGAGATATGCCTGGAAGGAAAAGTATAATATGTCTGAATATGAGAATCGGGTCCTGGCTCGACAACTAAAGGAAAAGGAGGATTTGCTATTTATTCAAGACGGCTGGTTCATTGATCATGATGAGAAACTTCGTCAAAAGGATGCTTTACTGAAGAAGTATGCTAGTCAAAGGAAGAGAAAGAAGGAAGGTTTGGTAAGCATTGCTCTTGTTCCCAATCCACAAAAGGAAATCGTTGATCGACTGGTAGCTGAGAAGGAAGAGATGGAAGACTTTTATGAAGAGAATATCAGGAAGCTCCGGTTACAGTTGGAATTTGGTCCTTCATCTGATGATTCTGAGTGATCTTTAGCTTTTAGTTTTATTTTGCTGATGTCATTTTGTAAAAACTCTGTAAAAGGGCTTCATGTTCCGAAGTTGTAATTTACTGCTTTTATTATGGGCTTCATGTTCCAAAGTTGTAATTTACTGCTTTATTATGGGCTTCATGTTCCAAAGTTGTAGTTTACTGCTTTATTTTTGGGTTGTTATCCCAAAGTTGTAATTTATTGTTTTGCTGTTCCAAAATTGTAAGTTGTAATTTACTGCTTTTGATTAATGGATTGAGTTTTTGTTGTTCCAAATTCCTTTACCATTGATGCATGCAAAATTATCGAAGTTCCTTGAAAAACTATTAAGATGAATTATCATTTGCATCACATATCATGCATCATCCAACATTCCACTTCACGTGTTTTCTAGAGTCTTATCCTTGTTTCTTTTTCCACTCCGAAGGATTGTCAAGTTGTCTCATTGATACGATACTCGAGCCAATCGACAGAGAAAGATGGAAGATCTGGAACAGGAAAACCATGAGCTTCGTGAGGAGGTCGCTACCCTTCGTGTCGGTATGTTAAAGTTAACTGCGCTAGTGGAAAGTTTGGTGGCTGCTCAGAATCAGCCATCGACTACAGCTGCTGGGATTTAGACTTCAACTACTGTGGTTTCCGAGTTTGTCACCGTTCCAACATCTGTGACTCAAATCAACTCTTCGCTTCAACATCAGATGCCGAAAGGTTTTCCATGGGGAATTCCTTACAACTTTGTGCCAGAGGGGTATCAGCCTGTCGTACAGCCTTTGTTTCAACCTTCTTTGTCTCTTCCTCAACCAGAGACAACTGCCATGCCACCGGTAATCCCGTCTGTAACACCTTTTCCGCAACCAGTAATGACAACTGTCGCTCCTGTGGTTCACTTCGTGCCATATTTGAATGAACCTACTTATCCCGCCGAGCCTGCTGAAAGTTTGGGTCTTTTTGATAGAATGGAAGAATTTCAAGACCAATTCCAAGAAATGCAGAAGGAGCTCAGAGCGTTAAAGGGGAAGGATTTGTTCGGAAAGAATACTCATGACCTTTGTTTAGTTCCGAATGTCAAGATTCCAGCAAAATTCAAAGTGCCAGACTTTGAGAGATATAAGGGTGATTTGTGTCCTCGGAGTCACTTGACTATGTACGTGAGAAAGATGTCTACGTATTCTGATGATCATGACTTGTTGATTCATTATTTTCAAGACAGTTTAACGGGTGCTGCTCTAAAGTGGTATATGGGTTTAGACAGTATTCGGATCCGCAACTTCAACGATCTTAGCGAAGCTTTTGTCCATCAGTATAAGTATAACATTGACATGGCGCCGGACAGAGATCAACTCCGGGCGATGTCGCAGAGAGACAGAGAATCTTTTAAGGAATACGCCCAGAGGTGGCGTGAAATTGCTGCTCAAATCTATCCACCTCTTGAGGAGAAAGAGATGACGAAGATATTATTGAAGACTTTAGGTTCCTTTTACTATGAAAGAATGATTGCCAGCGCACCCAGTGACTTCACTGAAATGGTAAGCATGGGCATGCGGTTAGAGGAAGGGATTCGTGAAGGACGTTTGGTTAAAGAAGGAAGTCCGTCTAGCAGTACCAAGAAGTTTGGAAGTGTTTTCCCGAAAAGAAAAGAGCAGGATGTCAGCGCATTGTTCCCAGGGAGACCAAGGAGAGGTTACTCACACGTTGCGGCAGTCACTCCGGCTGTCCGCCCAGCTTTGATGACCCCAGCTCATCAAACCCCACCAACTCAACAACGGCCATTTCAGCAGCAGCCTTGACAACAGGCTTATCCATTCAACAACCAGAATCGTTCACCAAGAAAGCCGTAATTCGATGCCATTCCTATGACTTATACTGAATTGTTCCCTGCTCTTATCAGAAAGAACCTCATAACGACGAAGCCTCCTCCTGTCGCACCAAATAGTACCTCTCCGTGGTACAAGGCGGATCAGTTTTGTGAATATCATCAAGGGTCGCCGGGGCACAACCTTGAGAACCGTTTTGCTCTAAAGGCGGACGTGCAGAGGTTGATTAAGAATGGTATCTTGACTTTCAAGGATGTTAATCCAAATGTTAGAGATAATCCTTTGCCTCGACATGGGGCAGCTTCAGTGAATATGGTGGAAGGTTGTCCGAGAAAGTTTCGAGTTTTTCAAGTTGAGCACATAAGAGAGTCGTTAATCAGGTTACATCAGAGTTTAAGAAGACTTGCCTTTGTTAGGCATCAGCATGATTATGATGTTTGTGAATTTTGTTCAAGAGAGGTTGATTGCCCTATTGTGAAGGAGGATATTCAGGAGTTGTTAGACCAGAGAGTTATCACTATCACATATGACAGAGATCCGGAAGATGAAGTGAATGTTATAATACCACAATTCAATTTGCCTGAATCAGTAGAGATCGTTTACGACAGTCAGACTGCACCTGTTACTCCTTTGGTTATTTATCCACCTGGTCATGTGCCTTACAACTCAGATCAAGCTGTACCGTATAAGTATAATGCCACTATGATTGAGAATGGGGTAGAAGTCCCTATACCAACAAGACCGTCTTTTGTTAACATCGCAGATGTGAGTAGAGTTACGAGAAGTGGACGTGTCTTTGCAGCAGTACCTTTGAAGAGACCAGAAGTTCAAGTCAGGAGGCCCATACCGGCAGAAATTCCAGCGAGAAATGTTGAACCAAGGGTTGAGATAGGTCGATCCAATGAACCTATCCCACACCCCGATGATGACGAGATTCTGAAGCTTATCAAGAGAAGTGAATATAAGATTGTGGACAAACTTTTGCAAACTCCTTCCAAGATTTCTTTGCTTGCTTTACTGAGAGATTATGGTGCCCATAGAGAAGCTTTGATGAAGGTCTTGGACCAGGCATTCGTGGATCATGATGTGACGGTTGACCAATTTGATGGAATTGTGGGAAATATTACTTCGTGTAACAATCTGGGTTTCAGTGATGAAGAGCTTCCGGAGGAGGGAAGGAACCATAATATGGCTTTGTATATCTCAATAAGTTGTGGAAATGATACTTTATCAAGTGTGTTGGTAGATACAGGTTCGTCGTTAAATGTAATGCCCAAGACTACTTTGTCTCGACTCTCATATCAAGGTGCTCCCATGAGACCTAGTGGAGTAATTGTCAAAGCGTTTGATGGTTCTAGGAAGACTGTCATTGGTGAAGTGGATCTTCCTATAGTAATTGGTCCTCATACATTTCAGATCACTTTTCAAGTAATGGATATTCGTGCCGCCTACAGTTGCTTATTGGGTCATCCATGAATCCATGATGCAGGGGCAGTCACTTCCACGTTTCATCAGAGATTGAAGTTTGTAAGGCATGGAAAGCTGGTAATGATTGGTGGAGAGCAGGCTATGGTGGTAAGCCATTTGTCATCTTTCTCTTTTATTGATGCTGATGAGGATGTCGGAACCCAATTCCAAGCTCTATCTGTTGCTAAGAATGAAGTGAAGAAGCAAGGGACATCTATTTCTTCTTTTGAGGATGTGCGACGAGTGGTTGAAAGTGGTTCGGCTGAAGGTTGGGGCCAGGTGTTTACTTTGCCCGAGAACAAGTCTGGAGAAGGTCTTGGTTTTCATCCCGTGTCTGCAAGAGTCAAGCAGGAAGTGGTTACTCGTCCGATTCAAGAGGTTTTCCGAAGCGCAGGTTTTATCCATCCGACTCCTCTTGAAGTTGATGCTATAATAGGAGACGATTATGAAGAGGATTTACCCGATTTTGTTACGCATGGAATGGCTTGCCAGAACTGGATTGTTGTTGATGTTCCTGTTGTGATGCACATTTCTGAGTAATGTTTTGTTTTATTTTGAAAAAAACTTTCGCTCTGCCCAAGGCGAAAAGTATTTGTGTCGGGCTATGAGGAAAATAAATCCTTTTGTTCTGCCCAAGGCAAAAGAGAAATGTCTGGGCTCTTTGTTTCAAGTATTTCCCGTCATGAATAAAAATGTTATTGATGTCCACTACTGTTTTATTTTTTCACTTTTTTTGGGAAATAGTAATGAAAATTAATTGGTAGTAATAAGAAAATATAATAATTTTTGTTTCATTCATATTAATCGATTTCTAAAATAAAGCATAATCATATGTGCAGATTAATCCATGACTTAACCATTGAAAACAATGATCCTATGCCCTCTCCCAACTTTGAATTCCCTGTGTTCAGAGCCGAAGAAGAGGATAGTGAAGAGATTCCTGATGAAATTTCCCGTTTGCTTGAGCACGATGAAAAGATTATTCAACCGATTGAAGAACCTGTAGAGTTGATCAATTTGGGTGATGAAGAGGATAAAAAGGAAGTCAAGGTCGGAGCATTGCTTATCCCAGAAGTCAAAGAGAAAATGTTGGAGCTTCTCAAAGAGTATGTTGATGTGTTTGCTTGGTCCTACCAAGATATGCCAGGTTTGGACAACGATATTGTGGAGCATCGTTTACCGTTGAGACCTGAATGTCCGCCGATTAAGCAGAAGTTGAGAAGGACTCATCCCGATATGGCTGACAAGATCAAAGAAGAAGTTCAGAAGAAAATTAATGCAGGTTTCCTTGTTACATCGGTCTATCCTCAGTGGTTAGCCAACATAGTGCCTGTTGCTAAGAAGGATGGCAAAGTTCGGATGTGTGTATACTATAGAGATCTGAATAGAGCTAGCCCAAAGGATGACTTCCCATTACCGCATATTGACGTATTGGTCGACAGTACCGCCAAGTTCAAAGTTTTTTCTTTCATGGATGGTTTCTTTGGTTACAATCAAATCAAGATGGCACCGGAAGATATGGAGAAGACAGCTTTCATTACACCTTGGGGAACATTTTGTTATCGGGTTATGCCGTTTGGTTTGAGGAATGCTGGTGCAACATACCAAAGGGCCATGACTGCTTTGTTCCATGACATGATGCATAAAGAGATAGAAGTGTACGTAGATGACATGATTGCCAAATCACAAACTGAAGAAGATCATTTGGAACATTTATTGAAGCTATTCCAGCGTTTGAGAAAGTATAAACTCCGTCAGAATCCCAACAAGTGCACTTTTGGTGTTCGTTCTGGAAGACTTCTGGGTTTCATTGTCAGTCAGAAAGGTATTGAGGTAGATCCTGATAAAGTCAAAGCTATTCTGGAAATGCCCGCACCCAAGACGGAAAAACAAGGAAGAGGATTCCTTGGGAGATTGAACTATATTTCTAGATTTATATCTCATATGACTGCTACCTGTGGGCCGATTTTCAAGCTTCTCCGAAAGAACCAAGGATGTGTGTGGACAGAGGATTGTCAGAGAGCTTTTGATAGCATCAAAGAATATTTACTAGAACCTCCCATTTTGATTCCTCCGGTGGAAGGAAGACCTTTGATTATGTACCTGACTATATTGGAAGATTCCATGGGATGTGTGCTTGGTCAACAAGATGAGACTGGAAGAAAAGAACATGCTGTATATTATCTGAGTAAGAAATTCACAGACTGTGAGTCTCGATACTCATTGCTTGAGAAAACCTGTTGTGCTTTAGCTTGGGCTGCTCGTCGTCTGCGCCAGTATATGATTAACCACACCACTTGGTTGATCTCCAAAATGGATCCGATCAAGTATATCTTTGAGAAGCCCGCCTTATCTGGAAGAATAGCCCGTTGGCAGATGTTGTTATCTGAATATGACATTGAATATCACACTCAGAAAGCAATCAAAGGGAGTATTTTAGCCGACCATTTGGCTCACCAACCAATTGACGAGTATCAATCCATCAAGTTTGATTTCCCAGATGAAGACGTTATGTACTTGAAAGCTAAAGATTGTGAAGAGCCGTTACCTGAGGAAGGACCGGATCCTGAATCGCATTGGGGTTTGATATTTGACGGAGCTGTGAACTCTTATGGAAATGGAATTGGGGCAATCATCGTCACTCCCCGAGGTACTCATATCCCGTTCACGGTGAGATTGAAGTTTGATTGCACGAACAACATGGCTGAATATGAGGCATGTATTATGGGTCTCGAAGAAGCAGTGGATTTAAGGATTAAGATTCTTGATATTTACGGAGATTCGACATTAGTAATTAATCAAATCAAAGGAGAATGGGAGACTCGTCATCCTGGTTTGATCCCTTACAGAGACTATGCTAGAAGATTGTTAACTTTCTTCAACAAAGTGGAATTACATCATATCCCTAGAGATGAGAACCAAATGGCTGATGCTTTAGCTACTTTGTCTTCAATGTTTCAAGTGAATGGTCGGAACGATGTGCCTACAATCCGGGTTATGCGCCTCGACAGACCTGCTCATGTGTTCTCAGTAGAAGAGGTCACAGACGACAAACCGTGGTTCTATGACATTAAACGTGTTCTTCAAACTCAAGAGTACCCGCCTGGGGAATCCAATAAGGATAGGAAGACATTGAGAAGATTGGAAAGCAGTTTCTTCCTCAATGAAGAAGTTTTGTATAAAAGGAATTACGACATGGTCTTGCTCAGATGTGTAGACAGACGCGAAGCGGACATGCTGATGCAAGAAGTACATGAAGGATCTTTTGGCATTCATGCCAACGGACATGCGATGGCTAGAAAGATGCTGAGAGCTGGTTACTATTGGATGACAATGGAATCTGATTGCTGCAAATATATGAAGAAATGTCATAAATGCCAGATTTATGCGGACAAGATGCACGTGCCACCAACCCTCCTCAACGTTATATCTTCACCTTGGCCTTTCTCTATGTGGGGCATTGATATGATTGGAATGATTGAACCCAAAGCTTCAAATGGTCATCGTTTCATCTTGGTAGCGATCGATTATTTTACTAAATGGGTGGAAGCAGCATCTTATGCTAATGTAACCAGACAGGTGGTAGTCAGATTTATCAAGAATCAGATCATTTGTCGATACGGTATCCCGAGCAAGATCATCACTGATAATGGTTCGAATTTGAATAACAAGATGATGAAAGAACTTTGTGAAGAGTTCAAGATCGAACATCATAATTCTTCTCCTTACAGACCGAAGATGAATGGGGCTGTTGAAGCTGCTAACAAGAATATCAAGAAGATTGTCCAGAAGATGGTGGTAACTTATAAAGATTGGCATGAAATGCTTCCGTTTGCTCTGCATGGATACCACACTTCAGTTCGAAATTCAACAGGCGCAACCCCATTTTCCCTAGTTTATGGTATGGAAGCAGTGCTCCCCGTGGAGGTTGAGATTCCGTCTATGAGAGTATTGATGGAAGCTAAACTTTCTGAGGCTGAATGGTGTCAAAGTAGATATGATCAGTTGAATTTAATCGAAGAGAAGAGATTGAAAACTTTGTGTCACGATCAATTGTATCAGCAGAGAATGAAGAAGGCTTTTGATAAGAAGGTTCGACCACGCGAGTTCAGAGAAGGTGACCTCGTGCTCAAGAAGATATTATCTTTCCAACCTGATTCTAGGGGCAAGTGGGCTCCGAATTATGAAGGACCGTATGTCGTTAAGAAAGTTTTCTCTGGAGGTGCCTTGATTCTTACCAATATGGACGGTGAAGAGCTCCCGCGTCCCTTGAACGCCGATGCAGTCAAGAAGTATTTCGCTTAGGTTTGAGTTGACAGTTTGCTAAGTTGAAAACCCGAAAAGGCGGCTTAGGCAAGCTTGTGGTCAGACCGGTCTTGGCATTTGAGCACATTTTTGGAAATTCGAGGTTGTTAGGGAGAATAATGATCATTTTTTTTGTGTAACCCTTTCTTTCATGTGCTATTCTCCAAACTTTTGTAAACTGTTGGAGTCGCGTTGTTAGCGAACTACCATCTTATTAATGAAATTTGTGCATTTACCTTTTGTGGGCAAATTTTAATTTTTACGAAAATATTTGAAACAAAGTTATTTAAAGTATTCTTATTTTTTTTTAAAAAAAAGTGTAATGAAGGGAATATTAACAGTCGTTCCAAGGATGGTCAAGCCGTGAAATGCAAAACAATACAGTAATTTATCCTTGCATGATGAACATGTTTTATTTCAAAATCGTCATGAGGTGTTGGTTGTGTAAGCTTGCGTTTCTCGTGATACTAAGTTTGGTGACTCCCCAGTTGTTCCGGTTAAGCGTTGTTTGAGCAGATTTCTGAAGTGTGGTACGTTTTGGCTCATGCCAGTAGTCTATTGGTATTAGAAGTTTGGATTTGATACTTTTTCTCCTCAGAAGACTTGGGCCTTGTAGCGTGTTATGCTCCGACGTTGCTTTGTGGTTCCAATTCCAGTTATTTTCCGTCTTTTTTAAGATTGGCCGAGTATCTATTATGTCGTGACATCTTATTGTCTTCAAGATATTCCGTCTGTTCGTTTTGGCAGCATAACATTCATTTATTCATTTACACTTGTATCACGCATGCATATTCACATTTGCCGTTGATTTTGGATTGTACTTTGTTTATTCAAACAGCGTACATGTTTCTTTCCAAGTAGAAGGATAGCTTAAGAAGAAAATGTGCTTCCTTTCTAAATTCCCCAACTGAGCTAATCCTCGTGGATGATTTTTGATCCAGCTTACCTTGTCCATTTCTGGATAGGATGAATTCCCCCAATCGAGTTACTTTCTCATTGGTTGGAGTCTTGTTTGACTGTTTTCCCTCTAGTTTATTCCTGGTTGAAGTTGTTGTATCTTGCATAGGTTATCTCATGATTTTCCCCAGTGAAGTCGCGACCTAGACGAATGGTGCATTTATTTTGCACATTTAAGTGTGTGATCTCCTCTGGAAAGATTGATTCATGGTTCTCTTTGACGAAGATTTCATTCTCTGCCAGTATCATCGATTTCCTTCTGAATTATTTTTGGAAAACGACAAGCGGCGGTCTCTTCATGAGCAACTTGTACGTTATAGACATCGTTGGAAAACGACAAGCGGCAGCTCTTCACGAGCAACTTGTGCGTCATTATTATTTTCGGAAAACGACAAGCGGCAGCTCTTCATGAGCAACTTGTACGTTATTATTTTTTGGAAAACGACAAGCGACAGCTCTTCATGAGCAACTTGTACGTTATTATTTTTTGGAAAACGACAAGCGGCGGTCTCTTCATGAGCAACTTGTGCGTTATTATTATTTTGGAAAACGACAAGCGGCGGTCTCTTCATGAGCAACTTGTACGTCATAGACATCGTTGGAAAACGACAAGCGGAAACTCTTCACGAGCAACTTGTGCGTTATTATTATTTTTTGGAAAACGAAAAGCGGCAACTCTTCATGAGCAACTTTTACGTTATTATTTTTCTGGAATACAGCAAGTGGCAGCTTCTTTATTTGAGCAGCTTGTATGTTATTGGTATATTTTTTGGAAGACAGCAAGTGGCAGCTTCTTTATTTGAGCAGCTTGTATGTCATAATATTTTTTGGAGGGCAGCAAGTGGCAGCTTCTTTATTTGAGGCAACTTGCGTATCTACAATCTTATTATTATCTCAGCATTAATGAGTATATCTCCGGAAATCTTGCAGAGAAGTTTGTTATGAATCTTTACCTTCAGAAGTTGGTAGTCCATCATCAGCAAATTTGATACTTTCTGTCTACCTTTGACCTCGAGTTGTGAACTCACTGTTTTTGGGTCAATAATTTGTTTTATGGCCTATGCAAGATGCCTTGTTTGTTAGGGTCAGAGGTCGTATTCCCTCAATTTTATTCGCTGTCAAGAGTCAGTCATTTGAAATCGATGGCTCGTTTCCCCAGTAGTGTATAATCCATGTCTCTGTGTTTTGTTGGTGTTTGATTTCTCCAGCATTGTCTTGTTTCATACAATATCTTTCTCTGTGAATTCAATCATTGCATTCATATCAAACGTAATGGCGGTATCTTAGGGCAAAAGTTTGCGTATTATGTATTTAAGTACCTTCAATCTCATCGAAATGAAGATTTTAATCTTCATATCTCTGGATAGAAGAAACTTAAATAGGGGCAGCTGTTGTACCCCAAATTTTGACCTAAGATACCATCTCCCATCTACATCATTACATTGCAAGCGTTTTGATCTATTGATTTTAAAATTCATAACTTTTTCAAGTCGAGAGCTGTTTATTTTTGAACGCTAAGTTTATTAATTGATCAGACAATGTTTATTAATTATTTATTATCTTAAATTTAAATAATTGGAATTTATTTTCAGTTATTATATAATTTAAAGATTTATAAATAATAAAATAAATATTTGAAAAGAGGTATATTAATTGATCAGACAATGTTTATTAATTATTTATTATCTTAAATTTAAATAATTGGAATTTTTTTTCCAGTTATTATATAATTTAAATATTTAATAATAATAAAATAAATATTTGAAAAGAAGGTTATTAATTGATCAAACGATGTTATTTAATTATTTATTGTTCTAGGTTTAAATAATTGAAATTTTATTTTCAGTTATTATAATTTAGAAGAATTATAAATAATGAAATAATTAATTGAAGAGAAGTTAATTGGTCAATGATGTTTGTTTAATTATTTATCATTCTAAATTTAAATAATTGGAATTTGATTTTCAGTTATTATATAATTTAAAGAATTATAAATGATAAAATAAATAATTGGAAAGAAGAAAATAATTAACTGGAAAATAATAGAATTTTATTCATTTTATTCTAATTGTTACAATTGTTGTTTAAATACTGTATTTATTTACAACGTATTTACAACGATAATTTTTACAATGTTTTAAATGAAATAAAAGCTATCCTAATTTTTTCCTAAGTTCTAAATCTTCATCTTCTATCCAATACTTCTTTGATGATCATTTGATTTTTACCTGCAAAAGAATTAAAGAAAAAAGTCAGAAATAAATAGATAATTAAAAGCAAAAAAATTAATTTTAGTGTTCATCATTAAAAGCAAATGGCTGAAATCAGTTTTACCCTTTTTGCAAATCACGGGATTGCTCCCGGTTCACAAAAAGGGCTGAATTTTTATTGACAAATATGAATGCACATATTTAAATATGCACAAATTCATTTTTTTGTCAAAAACTGCATTTTTTAAAATAAACTGCATAATTAAAAAACCAATTGCACAAATTCATTTTTCAAAAGTCAACATCATATGCATTTTCAACACAAGACAAAGGTCCAACGTTAACTGTCCATGCATGTGGGAAGAGGACAAAAACATAAGGCTCTTCTACTGTACTATGCATTTGACAAAGAGATGTGCAGTTTTAAAATTAAAATATGCAAGCAATGTATTTTCCATTTTTCATCATTTTCCAGTTTGCTTTTTCAGAACAAATAAAGTACATACATCATTTTAATGTCTATTTGTACTTAGAGAGAGAAGAGAGGAAGAGTGTGGTTTACAGGTTTTTGGCTTAGGCAGAAAATGGATACAAAACAAACTGCAGCAGCATACAATAAGAGAAAAGAGAAAGCATGAAAAAGAATAGAGACAAACTGATGGAGCAGTAAGAAATGTAGAGTATCAAGAAAAATATAGTAAAATACTCATAACCTGTAACGTAAACCTCAGGGAGAGGAAGACCAAAACTGTTATAACACAACAAACCCCCTTCAAAAATTCAGAGAGTCCAACCTGTGAAAAAGCCTTCAAAATTCAAAACTGTAAAACAAATACAAAAACCATTTCTCCAAGTCTCAAAACAAAAAAACAGTATAGCCTGCTGCCTCAAGATCAATACCGAAACCATGGCCTAAAAGAATCAAAAACACAAAAACTGTCCAGCCTAATCATAAAACTAGAAAAGCCTCAATCAATATGGCCAAAAACCATAAAACATGTTGCCTATCAAAGGCCAAACCTGCTTAAGTTTTGAACCAGCATAAACCATAAAGGCCATAACCTGCGTAAAACCAGTACAACCATCACCAAAAATCATAACCATTTCAAAACCTTAAACCGTGTCAAGAACCATGAACCAGTAAAAGCCTCACCAAAACACAACCTTATGGCCTAAACCATAAAACCTGTGAATCTTCTAATACCATAACCTGCATAAACCAGCCATACACGCCCAAAAAATAGCCAAACACCAGAATACCAAATAACACAACCCATCAACCAATGTCCAAACCCACAAAGGCCTCAGTATTCATCATAGGCCATTAAGAAAGCGACAGTAGCAAGGCCAGAAAGAAGAAGAAGAAAGCTAGTCAAAACAATATTTCAACACTAGCATGTTCAAAGCATCAAACCTCAGAGCTTCATCATAGGCCACATTAAAGCGTACAGAATCACAGAAAGAAGAGGAGGAAAGCTAATCAAAACAAAAATGTCCCAACAGTAGCATGTTCAAGGCAACAGGCTAGAAGAAAAGAGGAAAAGATTCAAATATATCCAAAAGCCTAAGAACGAAATACCAGGATACCAAGCAAAGCTTCGTTCACGTCTTCCCTCGCCCTTGGCCTCCTACGCACACCCAACCTCCCTCCTCCGTCTCCAGGTAATATTTCACGCTCTTTTTCTTTAAAAGTACCTCAAACAACCATTAATAATAAGAAGTCAGAAAAATGGACACAAAATCATAATATGCAATTGTATTGAAAACCCTAACGAAATAAAGTGAAATTGTACCTTAAATCCGTCGCCCCCCTAGCGTCTCGTTGAAGGGAAGAAGAAGGTCGAGGTACTGGTGGCCGTGGCAAGGGACTCAGAGGCGAGGAGAAGAAGAAGGCGAAGAAGACGAACGCGTGAACGATGAAGATGAGCGCCGCTGTACCCATTTGGCTTAACCCTAATTCAACTAAACCAAAACATTTGTTTAACCCTAAAAACAAATTATGAAATATGAATGGACTCAACTCGTTTTCCCTGCCTAAGCCCAACGAATTCCACAAAACACCCCCATTTATGGTTATTTGGTTTGGGCCCCCTTGAAACCCCTTTGGCCCATATAAGTTATTTATCATCTACCCTATCTATGCTATATACCTTTTTTTCTATTTATTTTCCTTTAGTTTTTGTAGAATTTTATTAGTTTAGATAATTAGTTAAATTTAATCAAAAATAGAAGTAATCTAATTAGATAATTTTAATATTTGACAAATTTTTATTAAATTTAACTTTAGGTTTAATTTAAGTAATTTTTAGTATTATGTTTTAATTAGATTTAAGTTAATAACTTTTAAGTTTTAATTTAGTTTAATTATTTAACAACTCTTAAAAATAAAAACTCTAAAAAACATATAAATAAAAACTTAAAAAAATATTTTATTTCCTTTAATTAATTCCCTCGCTTTAGTTAATATTAATACAAAAAATATATAAAAAAATAGAATTTAAGAATTAAAACATTTTATCTTTTCTTTAATTAATTCTCTTGTGTTATACATATTAAACAAAAATATAAAAATGCATGCTCACACATTTAGTCTTTTACTTAATTGTTGTATATCACTTATCTATCTAATTTTCTGTTTAATTATTTTGTCTTTACTTGTTTATTCTGTTTACGTCTAAATCCAAGGGAAAAATGATTAAACCGTCGACTTCATGTCCTCGAGTCCAATCACGCGAACATTTGCATTTCATTAAAAACTTAAGACAATTTTTTCTCAAATATTCAATCTTTTCAAAATTTATACCTTTTAAGCCAAAACTTTGACATTAGGTCGTCGCACCTTCAAAAACCCGTCCGTACCCCTTTTCGGCCAAAACAATTTATTTTTAATCAAACAAACATTTTAATAAACAGATATTTCAAAAGGTTCCTATAGAGTACTATAGATACATTGGGTGCTAATACCTTCCCACTGTATAACCAACCCCCGAACCATAGATCTCTTTTCAAAAACGCTTTGTATTTTTATTACTTTTAAAAAGTATTATTTTACATTGCATATTTAGGGTTTTATTTCGCTCTTTTCCCTTTTCCCTTGGAAATAATAAAGCGCGGTGGCGACTCTTGCTTTTGTGAGACGAATTAATCAATAATTCGATCTCTGATTTACCCCGCTACATTTTTTATCGCTACAGTTGCTCATGAATATTTACATACAAAACAAAAGACGATTACTCGTAATATCATAAACAGGGGCAATAAGAATTGTCCAAGCTGTACAGTTGCTCTATCCACCAGATACAAAGGTAAATTCAGCTGAAGAATATGGTTGAGATGCATTCACTCCCCGCAGAGTAAGACAGTAATGATAACTCCCCAGCTGAGACTTGCAACTGTGAATGAATCGGTAATATTCTCCCCAAGCAGAGTTTATTTACCATCAACACTGAAAAGGATTAATATCCCCGGCGGGTCTTAATATTCCTCAAAGGCGTATAAGAATATTCCCCGGCAGAGTACAAGATGTCCCCAGTGGAGTCTGAAATTTTCCCAGCACAGTCTGAAAAAGCCTCCCTAGTGGAATTTGGAGAGTCATCCCCACTAAACTTTGGAAGATTGTCCCCAACAAGTTCAAAGGATTATCCCAATAAGAGTTCAAAGGTTATCCCCAGTGAAGCCGCAAGTGAAAGATCATCCCCAGCGGAATCCTTTCCCTTCACAAACAAGAAGTCAATCCCCAACAGGATTCAGTATCACCAGCAACGGTAATTCGTCCCCAGCGGAATTTATCTGTGGAATCCTCAGCAGAGCATCTCTTCCCCACAGAGTAATCTCCACATCGGTTTATTCCCCAATGGAGTTATCCTCTCCTGTAGGTTTATTCTCGCAATCATTTTTGTTCGCCATCCCCAGTGGAAGCGAAGAATCCAACTCTTTTCTCCAGCAGCTATCCGGGATTTATTTTCCCCAGCTAAAACATTACATTTTCATACATTATGATACATGCATATACGTATCATATAACACAATCTCATTTATTTTGAGAACATCATTGCTTGATATATATCATGCATTGCATACGACTGACCTTTACCTTTCAGGAAAGATGCAGTTAAGTTCTCAGCTCAGTCGAAGTACTGACCGGTTCTTGAATCTCAACTGAATTAGTCTCGGTTGAATTACAGATAAGGTTCTAAATCTCGACAATTTTTCTCCGTCGTAGTGTGGACGAGTTCTTAAATCTCAACAGAATTATCCTCCGTTGAAGTACAGACAGTTCCTAGATCTCGATGAAGATGTTTCCCTCAGTCGAAGTACTGACCGGTTCTTAAATCTCAACTGAATTAGTCTCGGTTGAATTACAAATAAGGTTTTAAATCTCGAAAATTTTCCTCCGTCGAAGTGTGGACGAGTTCTTAAATATCAATAGAATTATCCTCCATTGAAGTACAGACAGTTCCTAGATCTCGATGAAGATGTTTCCGTCAGTCGAAGTACTGACCGGTTCTTAAATCTCAACTGAATTAGTCTCGGTTGAATTACAGATAAGGTTCTAAATCTCGACAATTTTCCTCCGTCGAAGTGTGGACAAGTTCTTAAATCTCAACAGAATTATCCTCCGTTGAAGTACAGACAGTTCCTAGATCTCGATAAAGATGTTTCCCTCAGTCGAAGTACTGACCGGTTCTTAAATCTCAACTGAATTAGTCTCAGTTGAATTACAGATAAGGTTCTAAATCTCGACAATTTTCCTCCGTCGAAGTGTGGACGAGTTCTTAAATCTCAACAGAATTATCCTCCGTTGAAGTACAAACAGTTCCTAGATCTCGATGAAGATATTTCTATCAGTCGAAGTACTGACCGGTTCTTAAATCTCAACTGAATTAGTCTCGGTTGAATTACAGGTAAGGTTCTAAATCTCGACAATTTTCCTCCGTCGAAGTGTGGACGAGTTCTTAAATCTCAATAGCATTATTCTCCGTTGAAGTACAAATAGTTTCTAGATCTCGATGAAGATGTTTCCCTCAGTCGAAGTACTGACCAGTTCTTAAATCTCAACTGAATTAGTCTCGGTTGAATTACATATAAGGTTCTAAATCTTGGCAATCCTCCTCAGTCGAAGTACTGACCGGTTCTTAAATCTCAACTGAATTATCCTCGGTTGAATTACAGATAAGGTTCTAAATCTAGACAGAGTTCTCCCAGTTGAGTTACGGACAAGTTCTTAAAACTCAGCAGAGATGTTCTCTCAGTTGAAGTACAGGCAAGTTCCTAAATCTCAACAAAGATCAAGCTTTCCCAGTGGAATCTTCCACAATAACAGGTATGCGAGCTCTCGCTAAGGAATCTCTTATGCGATTGACACTCCTGCGGATGGCATCATTAAGCCCATTATCCCGTTGAAAATCTCCAAATGGCATCTGTAAGCCCATTCCCGACATCACAAGGCTGATACCACTTCATGCGAGTGCAAATTTCTGGGCACTCTAGTGTTCAATCATCTTCCACCTCCGGATCACGAAAGGCACGAAAGACAATCTACATCCTCAAGTTGAAGAAGATTGAACAGGGGCAGCTGTTGTACCCCAAAATTTTCCCTCTCATGTTTCTCAAAACATTGCAAGAAAAATCTCCAAGTTGCTCAAGGTTGCTCAAGAGTGGGTCAGACAAGTCATCTCCTAAGGCAGTCAACCCCAAATTAGGGTTTGATGTTGCATCAATGTCCTTGAGTCCAAATGACCTCAAGTGCTCCCCAATGCCCTAATATGTTCTCAAGGTCATCCATGTCAAGTTTCAAGCCTTGCAGAGGAAGTTTGCTCAATCAATTGCTCAAAAAGTCCAAAAATCGACTGTGCTAGGGAAAAAGTCAACCATGACCCAAATACAGTCAAACTTCAAGATTTTTTGTCAACATTCACATTTTGAAGGATATTTCATCATTTTATCAAGGGTTGATCATGATTCATCAAGGATTTCTCAAAATTCATCAAGACTCAAAAGTTGCTAAATTAGGGTTTTGTAGGAAAAGTCAACTCAACTTTGACCAAGCATAACTTTCTCATACTTTATGAGTAATGACCAATCCAAAGCTCATTTTGAAGAGTATGCAATTTCCTACAATCCATATTAATACCCCCAAGATAAAAAAATGCACTCACAAGAAGTTATAAATTTGGATATTATAGGTCATTTTTGAAAGTCAACAAAAACACCTTTTTTGCAAAAGCTTAAACTTGAGCATGGAATATCAAAATGAGATGAGACCAAAAGGGTTGGTTATAGGACATCTCAAGATTTCTAAAAAGTCCAAGAGCACCTCCAAAAGTTCAAAATTGAAGAAGTTATGCATTGTTGAAGTTGGACATTTTTGCAAAATTGCCAAAAGTCAACTATCCCCAAAACTTCAAATTTTGTCAAATGGGCCCATTCTTTTCCACTTGATTTGAGCTTGCATAGTTTCCCACGTGTTCTATATTCAGCCATGAGCTCATATTTCTTTTTTATTATTTAATTTGATTTTTTATGGAATTTATTCATTTTAAATCAAATAAAATCATAGAAAATCCAAATAATTAAAAACTCTTCATTTATTGATTGTTTTAGGCTTTGTTTACATCTAGCAACATCATGGAATTCGTATCAGGCCTTATCATGTACAAAAAGATTGCATCAAATCAAATTTGGAAAGGTTAATAATGGAGATCAAATCAAATATGTATGCATTAATTTAGAGAGATTCAATCCATGATTTCTACCCTAATGCAAAGCATGATACATAAGGAAGCAAAGGAAATCGAAACAAGGGTTGGCAATTGCAGAAAGAGGCAGAACAAAGTTTGAAAAAAGTGTCAAAAAGCTTGAAATCGAAATCGTGCTTAGAGGCGTTTTCAAGGGTTGAGACTTGTCCCAATCTCTTCCTGGGTGTTCACTCAATCTACCTGGATCAAAAGCAAGCTTCTTCAAACCCCATAACACGCTGTAAGTCCCACGTTACCTAGTGTTGTACCCCAAAATTTGCCCTCTCATTTTATCAAAATTTCTCATCACAAGGCTCTTGGAACTCAAGACCAAGCTAGGGTTTGCTCTGCTCAAGACACCTCCTTGCATTGTTGACCTAAATTAGGGTTTGAGTTTGCACAGGGATATTTTGACCTACAATACCCAAATTGACTTTCATACTTCATGTTGGACTCATAAGTTTGCCCATACCAAGTTTCAAGTCTTGAATCAAATTTTTGCCCAGTCAATGGGACAGTTGACCTAGAAATCAACTGTATTGGGGAAAAAGTCAATTGTGGCCAATTGACAGTCAAACCTCATTAATTTTGCCCACATAAATATTATGAACTCATATGGACCATTTTATTAAGTTTGGATCACAATTCCACAAGAAATTTGATCAGATCACCAAAAGGGCAAAATGGTCATTTTTAGGGTTTTGATTGTGCAAAGGCAATTTTGACTGTTTGACCTAGCCAATGGAAATTCAAGTTCAACCATGGACTCAAGGACTCAATGACATTATCTTGACCTATTCAACAAGTTCAAAAGATCTCAAATGCATAGGATTGACAGATGAATTTTTCAGTCAACTGATCAAAATTTGACTGTACACTGAAAAGTCAAACTTTGACTTTTTGGTCAAAATCAAGTGCCAAGGGTCATTTTTCATCAATATGTGTCATATTATGAAACTTTTTCATCAAGAAACCCAAAATTGCAAACTAGGGTTTGAAATTGAAAAAATTTCATAACTTAGAATTTTTCTAAGTTATGAAATTTTCTTAATTTTCCCTAACTTTGTACCACATTTTCACCAAGATGCAAGTGGATTCAAACAAAACTTACAACATGAAAGTTGTAGTCCATCACAAAGTCTACAACTTTGATTCACAAAGTTTTCTCAAAATAAGCTTGGATCTCAAGTTATGAATTTTGGAACAAGGGTCCCTAAAACTTTTAACTTAGAGAAATTTTGCCCTAGTTTAGGCAGGATTTTGACCCATCTTCTTGGCCATTTTCACATAGTTCACCTTGGAGTATCAAGTTACATTTCAAAGATGGATTATAATACATGTTGCAAGCTTTCGAAATTGTCCAAGAACTCCTCAAACACATTTGTGGTTAGGGAGCATCGAATGCTTGAAGTTGGCAAAAACTCACTTTGTAACCATGGCCAATACATGTTCATACAACTTGCAAAATCTGACCAAACTAGCTTTGTACTTAATTACAGGCCTCTAAACCAATTTACACTAAAAAATTGAAGGCAAATACATTGGTTAGAGGCATTGTTCTGATCAAGGGAGCATTATACAATGAACAATTCCATTTTGGGCATAAAGACAACACTTCCATTTACATAAAGCATGCTTTATGTCAAGTTTCATTTCTTGAGCCATACACCAAGCCTTTTTCTGCAAACAAGGCTCCCTAATGTCAGGCAAAGCTCAACCACTTTGTGCAGCTAGGTTACAATCCAGTACAGCCTTGCATTGTCAACTCTCACATTTTTGCTTCAAAACCAAGTTATTGTACCAAAAGTCTAGAACACACATATTTGATATATTCAACTTAAGCCAAGGTTTCAAACAAGTTTTTCACATCCTTGTAAGCCAGAAACACGAGCCAATCATCCCTCAAACACCCTTGAACACCAAAACACCAAAAACTTGCAAAACAGGGCAGTTGCTGCAACTTGAGTGCCATAGCTCATTTTGCTCGTGCGTTTTGTTCCTTTCCACTTCAAACACCTTCCATTCAACTCACTCAAGCTATCCCAAACCTCCATTGCCAACTGTAACTCCATTTACAGTGTTCACCATTTCTGTTTCAAGCTTATACAGGTTGACTTCTAGAGGTTGATTCAGGCCATTTCAAAACAAACTAAGCATTGGGAAAGGTTCAAGGAACATCAAGCAAGCTCAAAAGAACCTCAAGCCTCACTGAAAGTTGCTGCATTGTCCAACTCGAATCCAACTGAAACAGGTTTTTGATAAACTTCTATCTCTCTATTTAGGAACATTTAGCCTTAGGTTTGTGAATGAAAGATGTAGTACTCATTGCCCTGAAACCATACATATGCTCAGTTTTCATTTATATTAAACGTGCTAAGAGAATTTCATCCATGAACTTTCTGAAAAAACTAGGTTAGAAATTAGGGCCAGAGAAATTGTCTTTGGTTTTTGAGAGTTAGATTAAGTTTTTTATATGGTTAGAATCGTGGTTTGATGCTCTACAAGTTTCATGTTTTGAGTTTTGTCAAAAGATCACAAATACAGGAGATACGAGTTTGTGTAACAGGCGCGCGTTTTCAAAAGTCTGGAGGAAGAAGATGAAGCTGATGGGCTGGGCTTGGCTCTTTTGCTTCTAACACCTCTTTTTTTTAGTTTCACACCCCCTGGCCCAAGTTCTTATATTTTTATTATTTTTGCATTTTTATTTCATTTCTGACTTTATTATTTTATTTCCAAACATAAAAAATAATTGAAAAATATTTTCATAATTTTTTACATTTATTTGGTATTTATTTTAATTATTTCTAATATAAAAAACATTTTAATACCTTTTTTCTTATTTGTTTAAATATAAAAATAATGTAAATAATACTTTTATTTTCATTTTTTATTTTTTATTCATACTGAAAATATTTTCTTGAATATATTTTGTTTTTGTAAATATTTTATCTTATTTTATATATATTTAATATATTTAATATATATATATATATATATATATATATATATATATATATATATATATATATATATATATATATATATATATATATATATATATATATATATATATATATATATATATATATATATATATATATATATATATATATATATATATATATATATATATATATATATATATATATATATATATATACTTTATTTTACTAAATAATTAGAACAAAAAACACAAAAATATTACATTTTTATTTGTATTATTATTTTATACTAAACAACATTTTTTTTCAATATATTTTTATTTTTGTACATATTAATATATTTTTGTATATAAATAATATATAATATTATTTTCTTAAAAGAATTAGGGTTTACCCTAAAATAAATAAAATTAACTTTTTTTTTTATTTATTTCGTCATATTTCTTTACATTAATAATATTTTTACATACATAAAAACTTCTTTTTGCATAATACATTTTTATTCTAACATTTATTTATTGTGTTTATTTAAATATTGTACATTTAAATTTTATGCATTGTAAATTCCATTTGGTTGTAATAACTTAGGATTTAAATTTCTTGCAAAATAATCCCCTATTCAAAATTGTACCCCCTCCCTATATCATGTTGTAATAGCTTAGAATTTAAATTCTCGCACTTTTACGCTTTCAATTATGCCATGGTTAGAGAATTAGGGTTTGTATGCAAAATCAAAACCAACAAATAGTTTGACCTAATCAAAGACAAAAAATGCATGGAAAATAAACACAATGCACACTTGCACCCCTAGGGTTACAATCCACTTGTTGCCTTCAAAAATGGGCCATGGTATGCATGTTAAGTACTTTGGCAAAACAAAAATAAAACAAAAGATCATAGTCCCTCGATGACGCTATCTGAGTTGCCTAAACAAAATGATCAAGTCCCTCAAGAAAAAATATCAAAAATACTTAACACAATTGCTATCATGGTCTATACGATGACTCGCGCCTGTCCCGTTTAACATCCTAACACAAGGTTGTTCACCAAATACAATGGTGAAACAACACTGCTAAAAGGGTTAAAAACATAAGAAAGATCTTTGAGTAAAATAGGGTAGATAGCTCTTAGTTACTTGATCAAAAGCTTGCAAAAACATCCTTCCTATTTTCAAAACACACTTCACAAACACAATTTCAAAACCCTACTTTCAAACATTGAAAACCTTTCAAAAGACAAAAACACCTTTGTATACATTCAAACAAGAATCATTACAAAGGTTGCCACAACGATGGCTTCTTTTCAAAACATCTTTCAAAATCACACACAAAGCACCATTTCAAACAATTGAAAAGCACCATTTCAAACAATTGAAAAGCAAAGCAAGTGATCTAAACAAGTAACTAAGAGCCCATGGATAACCATGGATGAAAAGGGTGCTTGTACCTTCCCTTTTCATAATCTACTCCCCGAACCCAAGAAAACATCTCAAAGGTTTTTCCTGTGCTTTTTGACCTTTCCTTAGGATAAAATAAAAAGTCGGTGGCGACTCTTGCGAACACAAATGCAAAATCCCAAGTCAGTTCTCCCACCGTATCACAGAACCGGCGACTCTGCCGGGGAATACTTTTAAAAGTGGAGTAACCTTAGGGCTTAGATCACCTTTGCATGCTTATCTTGATTGCTTTGATTGCTTTACATTTGGTTCTCTTGTTTGGGCTTGAAATCCTCTACCCGGATTTGGGAAACATTCATAGGTAAATAGCAATGCATTATGGAAACTGTGCGGGGTATACCGACATGGTTGAAGCAATAGCTATATTAGTGCGACATATTTATGAGTACCGGTAGCCTTTGAGTCAATCAAAGAGAATACGGGGCCGCTGAGTGATGTCATGAAGCACTAATGAACTCTTAGAACCTTTCTTGACCATCTTGGCCTTTTATTAGGGGTAGTGAGATGACCGGCTTTGGTGCAGTCCAAAGTTGGTAGATACTCGATACTACACTCATTGAGGGTTGTTTTCTTGGAATATTTTGGTTGCCAGTTAAGTGGCTAAACCAAAACAATGAACATAGAAAACAATCCAGTGATATTGAGCTCCTTAGAACCCGATTACTATTTATAGGACAGGTTGATCCAACTAACTTCAAGAGGGTACTTATCTATGAAACCTCATGCAAGCCTGAAACTAGGGTTTTGTGTGACTTGCTTGTACATGTGCTTGTGCATACATCATGAACATCATAAAACATCATATGCATCCACTAACCATTTCAAGGGTTTGGATCTTCATCTTTGTTCTTGTTTTATAGGTCATGGAATCTCTTCGCAGGAAAACAATACAAGTCAACCTTGTGAGAATTCCTCCTCAAATCAAGGAGCTTACATCCAGGATTCCCGAGAACTCTCTTTTCAGTGAAAGACATGGTAGACTTCTCAACTTGGTCAACTCCAACATTGAAGAAGACATGGTGAAAGTTCTCTTCCAGTTCTTTGACCCCCTACACCACTGTTTCACATTCCCTGATTATCAACTAGTACCTACTTTGGAGGAATTTTCTCAACTCCTGAGGATTCCTATTCTTCATCAACTACCCTACAACGGTACGAAAAAAGAACCAAAGCCTGAAGATGTTGCTCAAGCATTACACTTGCAACCATCTGATATCAAAGGACATTGGGAAACCAGAAGTGGTGTCAAGGGTTTCTTGGCAAAGTTTCTGTTTGAGAAAGCACAAGACTGTTGGAATTCTCTAGATCTACAAGATTTTGAGGAGATTGTAGCACTCCTCATCTATGGGTTAGTCTTGTTCCCAAACCCTGATCAGCTTATAGATGTGAATGTTGTCAAAATTTTCATATCTCGGAATCCTGTGCCTACATTTCTTGGGGACATCCTACACTCATTTTACACACGAACAATGAGGAAAAGGGGTGTTCTCATGTGTTCTACTCCTCTCCTAGCAAGGTGGTTTATTTCTCACCTTGCACAATCAGTTTTGAAGAATGAGCAGGGTTTAAGGTGGTCACAACAGTTGATGACCCTCACACATTCTGATGTTCATTGGTGTTCTCGGTCCAGAGATAATGTCATCATCATTGATCGTTATGGGGAATTCCCTAATGTCCCACTACTTGGAATTAGGGGAGGCATTACCTACAACCCCTGTTTAGCTCTAAGACAGTTTGGATATGCTAGAAGGGATGGACCTCATGATATGCTGATTCATGGCTTGGTTTTTGACTTCGACAATGATGCGCAAAGACCTAGACAAAGGTTCATCAGAGCTTGGAGGATGCCCAACAAAGTGGATAGTAAGACACTGGGGCACAAGAATTCCATCCCTCTTGAGCCTTACCTCAAGTGGGTACGAACCCGCACCCAGAATCTTATAATGTCATATCCTCACATTCTCCCCGTGATCAAAGAGCCTGTTATGGAAGGAGAGGTTCCATACACCCTCCTACATCCAGACATGCCAACATCATTGGAAGAATTACAAAAGAGTTGGATCCAACTCAAAGAAGAACGGAATACTTTTGAAGCCAACTTATATGCCAGTGAGAAGAAGGTGTTAGAGCTTACCCGCCGACTTCACGAGGAGGAAATTCTCAACACTTACATTGCACCAAAGAGGATGCGCAATGTCTTTTTACATTAAGAATTTTGTAATATTTTGCCCATGGGGCACTTATGTACTAACAAATTTCTTCTTAATATGACGTGTGTTCTTTTTGTTTGCAACAAATTTTAATTTCTGAATCCTTGAATGCATTACATGAATAAACATACCATTCATCATATGCATAAATAGGTCTTCACACCAGGTTTCCTTATCTTTCTGCTATTTATTTCAGCAAGATGGATTTGGAGCAGATGGTTAAGGATCTGCAAGCGCAGAACTCTCAATTCCAGCAACTCCTTATGACCTTAGCAAAGGGTCAAGAGGATCTTAAAGCACTACTGTAGAAAGATAAAGAGAAAAAGAAGAAAAGGCCCGGTGTGGTCATTATGGGAAGAAGGTTTGAAAGAAATGCTAGAAAAGTTCTCGAGTTCCCCTCGACGTCTGATGAAGGGGTTGGTAAAGGAAAAGGAACTGCAATGCCTTCTGAATCTGAAGTTGAAGGAGAAGAAGAGGAAGAGGAAGAGGACGAAGATTACTCCGAATAGAAATATCCCCCTACGGATGTTAAGTTTAAAAATCTTGAGGATCGGTTGGCAGCCATGGAGTTGCAAAGGGTACCTGGCTTAGATTTCCAAGAACTAGGATTGGTCGCTGGGATCGTCATTCCTCCCAAGTTCAAAGTTCCTACAGTTTCCAAGTATGACGGTCTGTCGTGTCCAAAGATGCATCTAAGATCTTACGTCTGAAAGATCAACCACACTCATCTGATAAGGATCTTTGGGTCCATTTTTTCCAAGACAGCTTGTCAGGCACACAATTGGACTGGTTCTATCAACTCGAGAGATCAGAGGTTCAGAACTGGGAAGACTTAGCTGCTGCTTTCTACCGAAAATACCAATACAACACTGATTTAGCGCCCACTCGTACTCAACTACAGAGTATGGGTATGGCTTCTAATGAAGGATTTAAAGAGTATGCCCAGAAGTGGTGTGATCTGGATGGAAGGGTGCAGCCACCATTGTCGGATAGAGAGATGGTTGACATGTTTTTAGGGACCCTGTCTGGCCCTTTCTTCAATCATTTAATTGGGAGTTCCTCCGCGGGATTAACCGAATTAATTTTGACCGGTGAAAGGGTCAAGGCCGACATCAAAAGTGGTAAGATTCAGAAAGATGCCTGTGTCCACTGCTATTAAGAAGACCTTTCCAGCTAAGAAGGAAGCTTCTGCCGTCTATTCGCAGAAAAGCCAAGGAATAACCGAGCGCCGACCAACTGTAGGGGCTGTGATGATCCAAAACTCTTCAAATGATCAACCTCGCAGCAATCAACCAAGATCTAATCAGCAACGAGTAGAAAGGCCACAACGGTAGTTCACCCGAATCAACATGACACCGACTCAAGTACTCCCTCATTTGCTAAAGCTGAATCTTACCAATTTGAAGGAAGTGCCAAAGAACCCTAATACCTCCTCTCCATATTACCACTCCAATGCAAAGTATGCTTACCACTCTGAAAGTGTAGGGCATGATACCAACAACTGTTGGGATCTTAAGAACAAAATCCAAGACCTGATCGACGTCAAGGAAGTAGAATTCGATGCACCCGAAAAGCCAAATGTGATTTCTTCCCCGATGCCCAAGCACGGTCATAATGTTCATGCCGTTATGGAAGACCTTCATGTTACCAATGTTGCTGACCTTTTGACTCTGTTACCAGTGATTAAAGTGAATTTGATGAGAGCCGGGATATTCCTAGGCTGTGGAAAAGACTGTTACTTCTGTTTAAACATACGAGCTGACTGCCCACTGTTGAAATCAGGCATCCAACGCCTGATGGATACCCAAGAGATACTCTTCCAAAAGACTCTTGTTGATACCTTCACACCTGTTACTCCTGCTACTTTTGCTACTTCAACCAATGACATTGCAATAATAACCATCTCCGACAATCCTCCCAAGGCTTGCAAAAGGCCTGTCAAGATTACGCCCGATCCTAAGTTTGTGCCGTTAAAAATCACCATGTCAGGGCCTGTCCCGTATCAATCTAACAAGACGATACCATGGAACTACAGAGGAGAAATCTTCTATCATGGTATCAAACAAATTGAAGCAGTCCAAGAGAATTCTGAAGATGAAACCCCTGATATAGGGAACATTGCGGGAACAAGCAAGATAACTCGCAGCTGACGGATTTTCTCTCCGGAGATTGCTCCCCCCCGAGCAGTTTTCGGACCCTCGAAAGCTTTTGTGCCTGTTAAACCATCTGTGCAAGGCCCGATAATTGAAGAATTGGATACTCCTGAAGTTATACCCTCTGTTGATACTACTGATAGGGGTAAGGGGATACTAGAAGCGCCTGTCATGATGAAGGCTCAGACTGTGGTAATCCCCGAAACCACCCAGAAAGAAATGGAAGAAATCTTAAAGATAATCAAAAAGAGTGACTACGATGTCGTGGAACAACTAGGCAGACCCCTTCCAAAATCTCCATGTTGGCTCTTCTACTCTGCTCTGAGGCCCATGCTAAGTGTTGTACCCCAAAATTTGCCCTTCCATATTCTTCAAAGTTTTGACAAGCATCATCTCAATTTGCTCAAGTCTACTCAAGGGCTACACAGTCAAGCATCCTCCTAAGCCAGTCAAAATTAGGGTTTTGGTTCTTGCAAGGAAGTTGAGGTTTTCAAGGGCTCAATCAAGTCCCATATGCTCATATACATTGTCAAGCACCTACATATCAAGTTTCAAGGCTCACAAGGTCAAGTTGCATAGTCAAAAACCCTAATTGCTTCACAATCAACTGTAGGGGCAAAATAGTCATTTGGCAGTCAAAAGTCAAAAATTTTGGTCAACATCTTATTTTGAAGCCACAATCATCATTTGATCAAATCTTGACCATGATTTCACAAGAATGGCTCAAAAATCATCAAGATGCAAAAGTTTCTATTTTTGGACAGTTGAAAAGTCAACTGTAACTTGACCAAGGCATAACTTTTTCTTGGTTCATCAGAAAATTCCATCCAATGCTCATCTTGAAGGGGAGAACATTTCCTACAACTCATCTTCACATTCCAAGTCCAAGAAATGCTCTCACAAAAAGTTATCAATTTCAACATTATAGGTCATTTTCAAAAGTCAACAAAAAGGCATTTCAAGTCAAAGACCATAACTTGAGATTGGTAAATCAAAATGACATGGGACCAAAGGCATTGGTTAGAGGACTTCAAGACCTTTCCAAAATGTCCAAGAACATGTCCATATGATCAAAATTGAGCAAGATATGCATTGGAGAAGTTGGGAAATTTTTGTGAAATGGCAAAAGTCAACTATCCTTGAAACTTCAATTTTTGACAAAAGGGCCCACTTTTTCCACTTGATTCAGTCTTGTCATGCCACCCACGTGTCCCATGATCAATTTCAAGACCAAATAATTATTTTTCTATTTTTATTTAATTTTTATGGATTTAATTCATTTTAATCCATAATAATTCAAGTAAAAAAAAATTGATTAAATGGTATCTTGTGGTTTGATTAGCCTTCATGAAGCATAATACACCTACCAAATTCGTGTAAGGCCATTTTAAGCATGAAAATTCAAATTTGAACCAAACTTGGAAGGTGCCTTTAATGGTGGTTATGAAGAATCTCAAAACATCATTGCACAAGGTTAAGGCTCTTAATGTTGACTTATTCTCATTGATACATACATATGCAAGTGTTCCATATAGTATACACGACCTAGAGACCCCTAAAACGGCATAACAAAATTCCAAAAACTTGACGAAAAGTTGAAAACTGAAATCCATATTCCAGCACAATTCAAACACTTTTCTTGATTCTAACATGTTGACAGCATTGCCAGGAACCTATTGCAATCATAAACAAGTTCCAATACTCAAAGAATCATCCACAACAAGTCCCACGGTTTGAATATTTTTCCATAATCGCATATCCTTATTCATGCATTTTTGACCTTTTTTTTGGATTGATTTGTGTTAATAGGACCATTCTGAAGATATTGGTATGATTCAATTTGATTATGGTGCTCTGAATTAAAAAACACCATTGAAGCAACTTAGGGTTTTCAAGCTTTTGAATTAGGGATTTTCACATACTGTAAAATCAAACCTCAAAACGCACATGGTTGAAACCGCCTGAGTGAGACGAAAACATTGGACACCTCGCGCCCTTTTTATGTTCACTATATGCCTAATCGTTATTCTTGGCAGTTTTTCATTGTGGGGGTTAAAAACCCCCGCTATCTTGTTTTTATTTTGCTGATAAATGAAGACGATGATGAGGTTTCCACGCATGGCTGGCTGATTCAAATGGCGTGCGCTTTTTCTTTAGTTTCAGCATGTGACTTGTTTTTCATATATTGTATTTGTTTCTTATTATATTAACAAAAGCACTCAAGTGGCTCAGTGGAAGATGGCGTGGCTTGCAACCATTGGGACCTGGGTTCGATTCCCAGGCCCCCCCAAATGTTTATTCATGTTTTTTCTAACATATTCCAATGCAGCATTCCAGCAAAAGTCCACCATACATCTCAAACAATCAGCGTGCCAAGTGGCCTCAGAAGCAGATCCAAAGGCCTGGATTGGACGAGCACCATACTCCTGGTCAACCTACGCCATGGACAATCTCCAAAAGTCAACAAGGCTGGTTATGGGCCAACAATTTCCAGGCTTCACACCTCCATTGGGCCATCAACACCCCCTTTAGTTCTATTTCATTTTCTTTTCTTTATTTTTTTATTTTCTTTTAACCATTATTATTATTTAATTACCTCATAAACTAATATTTTTTATAAAAAAAATTAAAAAAAAAAGAACTAATATTATTATTATTATTATTATTATTAATTTCATGTTATTTTTGTAAATAAGCATTAAATCAAATTAAATAGTTTAATTAGTTTCATTTTCACCTTTTCTATAATAAATAAAAACAATTTAGAATTAGGTTAACTTTTAATTTTAATTCCTTTTATTTTCATTAAAAATATAAAAAACACAAAAAACATTTTTTTAATTAATTAATTAATTAGTTATTAATTTTAATTTCATTTAATCACAAAAAAGGACAAAAATTAAATCTTATTTTAAAAGGGTCAAAACCCTTAGGACGTTCCCGATTTAATTCTTTCGCGCATTATTCTTATTTTGATTATTTATGTAACTGTTTCCGGATATGTAATAGTAATTAGGTTTATCTCTTTATTTGCTATTTCTCGCACTTTATTTCAAAACGGGTTTTTGTTTTTTTGGCGATGTATAGACCCGCGCCTTGTAATAGTTAGATTTATCTTTCCGCAATTTACTTTCCGCACTCCTAACTGTTAATTATGCCTGCAAGAATGTATGAAAAATAAAATCAATTTGTAGCTCACAAATAACATGTAAAGACAATTTAACTAAAAAACAATACACATGCACATGCCACTCTTAGGGTACGCCTCATTGGTTGCCTCGACGTGGTCATCAAGTATAGGGTGTCTTAGAGGTCTCCCTTCTGTCTAAATGATCCAGTCGCCTCGAAACGGTTGCCTCGGATAAAAAAGGATCTAGGACATTAGGGTTACCACTAAGATGTCCTACCATTGCTTTGGTGACCACACATTGTCCCGATAATCGAATTGACCCGAATACCTCCAACGACGGTGCTACCTACCTCTCAATGGTGGGTTAGCACTATCTAAAGGACTCTTACACAGCCTAATTCCTTAGAGTAGGTAGATTCTCATAGGTACTTGCTCTTTTCAAACAAACAAAAATACTTTTCACACTGACACTTTCAAAAAGTTTTCAAACAAATCTTTCATACACTCTTGAGGACAGATACAAGAGTTACTTAGAAATTTTTCAAACGAAACTTTTTTCAAAACCCACACACACTTGAAAAGCAAACAAATTTTGAAAACATAAGAGCAAGTACCTAAGAGCTCGTGGATAACCACAGATAGAAAGGGTGCTAACACCTTCCCTTTCTATAAATCTACCTCCAGAACCGAGAAACATTCTCGAATAAGGAATTTTGCTGTGCTTTTGTCCTTTCCATGTTGGAGAACATAAAAGACGGTGGCGACTCTTGCTTACCGCGACATTTCGCGAAACCAGCTAAAAAACAGTCAGTTCTATTTCCACCGATCACAGAACTGGCGACTCTGCTGGGGACTATAAAAGTGAGGTGTACCTTAGGATTAGATCATAATTATGTTTTCAATTGCTCTACTTTGATTGCTTTATATTTGTGGGCTTTGCATCGGAGTTTCATAGATCCTAACCCGGATCTGGGGATACCCTTTTAGGTAGCATAAGCTGTGAGGGACCTGTCCGGCGTAGACCGACACGGGTGAAGCAGTGGCTGCATTGGTGTGGCACCTTGGTCTGTACCGATATCCCTTGTGTTGCAACGAGGAGAATATGGGTCTTCTGAGGAGTTATTAAGCACCAACCGACCTTAGAACCCTAATGTGACCCAAGTTGGCCATAGAACAGTAGTAGTATGCTACACCCATTGAGGCTAAACTCTCGCGATGGTTCTGGCCGCAAGAAAAGATTGCGACGCTGGAGTTATGACCGATTGAGGGTAGCCAATGATATTGGGATCCTCTAGAACCCGGTTACTTTTGATAGGACAGGTTTGAGCCCACCAACTTCAAGAGGGTAGTACCCCAAACTTCATGCTGGCCTGAACTCTAAGGGCTGTCTTGTGTGACTTGTGTGCCTTCAAACTTGACTACTTGCATGCTTGTTATCTGACACTTGAGTTTCTTGCAGGTCTTGTTTACAGTCCTTAATCTGGACTCATAACAGGGTTTACCTACATTACTCCACGCATAGCATAACATCATGCCATCATACCATTGCATACATCCTACATAAGGACTAATCCATTTCAAGGATCTCAAGGGTCTGTGATGCAGGTCATGATGAATCAAACTGTCTAGCAAGGGGCAAAGGGGATTTATTTTCCTCTAGCCAAGGTTAATGACTTGAGTCAGGGGCTATGACCCACTCGATATGGTGAGCTTTGACTCTTGAAGAAGGACTCTCAACAACATGAAGTTCCTTCAATCAAGCTACCGAATTCAAATTCTAACAAGTTTCTCTGTTTACCCCGCGAGATCCTTGAAAACATTGCATGTATATCATACATATCACTGCATTACAGGTACACTTTTTACAGGTCACTTACCTTCTTCGCTGTTTATTTCAGCGGTCATCATGAATCCTGAATCATCCAATGAACAAGCTATCAAGGCCCTCCAGGCCCAGAACGCCCAGTTCCAGGAGCTGGTCATGAGCTTAGCCCAAGGACAACAGGAATTGAAGACTCTGCTTTTGAAGAAAAAGAAGAAGAGGACTGTTTTGTTCAACCCTAGACGTAGATCTGGGAATACACTGCAGAATGAAGCTGAGTGGACTACTCCATCTGTTGGGGAAGGCAGTCACCAAGAGGGAAGGGTTCCTAGTCCCGTAGTCTCTGACACCGAGACAGACTTCAATGATGAACAGTACCCTCCTGCTGAGGACGGGTACAAACAGCTGGAGAACCGGTTAAATGCTATGGAGATTCAATGTGTGCCTGGGTTGGACTTTGGAGACCTAGGCTTATCTTCTGGGGTGGTGATCCCTCACAAGTTCAAGGCACCTTCCTTTTCAAAGTACGACGGGACTTCCTGTCCTAAGTTGCACCTCCATTCATACGCAAGGAAGATCCAGCCTTACACGGCAGACAAGAATCTATGGATCCATTTCTTCCAGGAAAGTCTCTCAGGGACTCAACTCGAATGGTTCTATCAACTGGATGGAACCAGTATTCGTAACTGGGAGGACTTGGCAACTTCTTTTTATAAACAGTATCAGTATAATGCCGACCTCGCTCCTACGCGTACCCAACTCCAGGGTATGTCACTAGGAACGGGTGAAGGATTCAAGGAATATGCGCAAAAGTGGAGAGACCTTGCTGGAAGGGTGAAACCACCTCTGACTGACCGAGAGCTCGTTGATATGTTCCTGGGGACCCTGTCTGGTCCTTTCTTCAACCATCTGATTGGGAATTCTTCTGTTGGGTTCACAGATCTGATCTTAACTGGTGAGAGGATAGAAGCTGGTATCAAGTCCAGGAAGATACAAAAGGGTGACTCCTCGAACGCTGAGAAGAAACCATTCAAGAAAGAGTCCAATGCTGCGTACAGTCAGAAGGATCGTCGTGACCAACATGTAGGGGCAGTCCTGATCTCTGGTTCTACACCACGCCGACAACAGCAGAAGGGAAATCAGCGAAGGTCGGACGAGCCTAAAAGACAGTTCACCAACATCAATATGCCGTTGTCACAAGCATTACAACACATGTTGAAAATGAATCTAATTGCAGTGATCAACCCTCCTGCAAATCCCAAGACCTCTTCTCCAAACTACAACCCAGATGCGAGGTGTGCTTATCATTCCGAAAGCCCGGGGCACGATACTGAGGATTGTTGGGCGCTGAAATACAAGATTCAGAACATGATTGACGCCAAGGAGATCGAATTCAAGCCTGCTGATACTCCCAATGTGATCACTGCTCCCTTTCCAAAACATGGCTAGGATTGAGAGACTCTTGTTCATTTAAATTCTAATATTGTATTTTTCTATGCTTATTCAAACAATTATCATGTCAAACTCTATTATTTCATTAATGCATTACACGTGTCTGTTTTGAAGTAATCGTGTTCTCTATATTCAAAATTGCTTTTATTTTTTTTATTTTTTTTCTTGATGTTCAACTCTCGATCTAAAATTCTAAGCCTCTTGAGGGAGGATGACGAAAACGATACCACAATCTATAATATGCTTTTGAACAAACCCCGCTGATGAGGTACATGCATTGTTTCAATTCCTAAACACCAGAGTTATAAGGAAGATAATCCCTCGTCAACCCCTTTGAGCCAAAGAAGTAGGAGTTTTTCTTTTCGAAAATTAAAACCCTTAATCATAACCTGGGGCAGGGTAGTTCTCTCAGTCTGATCCAGGTGCACAATGAACGGCACCAAAGAAGTCCTTACAAAACAAAAGACGATGATGGTTCTGAATAATCATAAAGAACAGGCAGTCATTATCTTTCAGAAACTAAAGCCCAATAAGTCAAAACCTACGAAGGAGACTTACAAAACTGGGGCACCCCGCTGACTGCAACCACAAAGAAACAGTTCAGGCAAAATTTAGGGATAACACAACCAAAAAGAAAGAGGTCCTACAAACCCTCAACAAAAAAGAAATAAATGACTGCCTAGTCACAATAAACTGTCAACATCCGAACCATCACTAGAATATCAGAGCAAAGACTCAAACAAGGTCTAACGTACGATCAGCTGAGTTTAGGTTTGAAGAGCATCACAAAGAGCGGGTGGGTACAAATAAAATTTGAGCCTTTAGCCTTTGTTTCTTAAACCGTTGAACCAGGCCACGTTATAACCCTTAAAAGTCCTAGCTGAGGCATGGGTTAGTTCAAAAGCATACTGTTACAAAGGTATCCTGACTCCTTAAGGCTCGCTGTAAAATCCTGAGTTGACATCACATTTTACAAAATTTGCTTGTTTTACTGAAAAATTCATTTTCAAAAAAAACTTCGAAACAGACATAAGCTTTGCATTTTTAAAATAACATTGTTTGCATATGACTATTTGTTTGAACAGCATAGAAGTTCGCACAACGAATGTCTAATGAACAAAAGCTCCTCCAATCAAGGGGCATGGCATGATCATTGTCCATCATCTAGGGCAGTTAAGTCAAGATTATGAGAATCTCTCAAAAGGCCAACCAACTTGGGGTAAATCTCCATCTGGATCACTTGGGGCATTGGACGATCAAACGAAGATCTTCTGGTGGTATGGCAACACAACACTACTGACAGTGACAACTCCTTACATCCTGAAAGCACAGACATAGTAGGAAAAACACTACGCATAAGCAAAGACCCGTTAGATTGACACACCTAGGCAAAAATAAGGGCTTCCCGGCGAACCAAAAGGGTTAGGACAAAAATAAGGGATGAAATGAAAAAAATATGTACACCCGGCAAGTCGAAAACCTGAAAAGGCGGCTTGGGCAAAAATGGGTATCCCGGTGGACTGAAAACCCGAAAGGGCGGTCCAGACAAAAGTTAGGGATCAAAAGCATACGACTATGTTCCGTCATCTCGTCACTTGCCTACCAGAAGAAGAGTTGTCAACCGGCAGTCATCAAGCGCCTCCACATGTATCTTCTCCCACAGAAATAGGGGCAATATGAGTTGTCTAAGCGATCTAGTTGCTTTGTCCACCAAGGTACTAAGGTAGGTTTAGCTGAAGAACGTAACCAAGATACCTTCACTCCCCGCGGAGTAAGATAAGATTCAACAATACTCTCCCCCGAGCAAAGTTGGTCTCCCGTCAGCCCTGACAAGGTACAGTATCTCCAGCAAGTCAACAACGCTCTCCCCAAGCAGAGTTAGTCTACTGTCAGCCTTAAGGAAGTTGGGTATCCCCAAAAAATCTCAATATTCTCCAGGAGTATACAGATGTTCCTAAGCAAGCATCCCCGGCAGTCTTAAGATAAGATTGTTCCCCGGCGGAATACAGACATCCAGTGGAGCCACTTCCCAGTGCAGTCCAAAGTCTCCCCAGGAGAGTTGAATCAATCTCCCCAGTAGATTCTTGAAGCTTATCCCCAGTAGATTCTGGAAGCTTATCACCGACAGAGTATGAACGCTTCTCCTCGGCTTTATTCAAAGTTATTCCCCACCAGAACTTATAACTGGGTTATCCTCAGCTAATTACCACGGAAAGATCATCCTCGGTGAAGCTCTTCCTACCCCAGCGGAGTTCATCAGAATCCTCAACAAAACATATCAACGGAATCCCCAGTGGAGTTGTCATCAAAACCTTAGCGAAGTATCTCTTCCCACAGAGTAGATTCCCCTCAGAGTAATATCTTCACCAGGATTATTCCCCAACGGAGTCATCTTCTCCTACCGGTTTGTTCTTACAATCATCATCCCCAGCGGAAACGAAGAACTCTACTCTTCAACATCAGCCCAGGATTCAACAAACTCCCGGCATTCGTCAAGGATTTATTTTCCCAGACGAGAATACATTCATAAACATCACATCTTCATACATTATAGCATGCATACGCATCATACAACACAAATCTCATTTACTTTTTAGAACATCTTAAAATCATGCAGTTCATGCATCATGACATTGCATACGACTAATACTTTGCTTTTTCAGAAAAAAGTCAATCAAAAGATGGTTACCATCTACCTTTACAGTTCCAGATCAACACCGGTAACAAGCCAGGAAAATTCTGTGGACGACTGATCGTGGGTTAATATTCGAAACCAAAAAGGACAATTATCTACTTGATCATCCTCAGGCAACCCTACACCGGTTCCTTTTCTTTCAGAAGAAGTCTTACACGGGCTCATCAACAGGCAACCCTACACCGGTTCCTTCTCAATTTTCAGACGAAGTCTTACACAGACTTATCATCAAAGTAACCCTACACTGGTTCCTTTTCTTTCAGAAAAAGTCTTACACTGACTTATCTCAAGATGACCTTACCCCGGTTCATCAAGAAGTTTTACACGAACTTATCCTGCAGTAACCTTACCCCAGTTCCTCCAGAAGTCTTACACGGACTTATCTCAAGATGACATTACCCCGGTTCATCAAGAAGTTTTACACGAACTTATCCTACAGTAACCTTACCCCGGTTCCTCCATAAGTCTTACACGGACTTATCTCAAGATGACCTTACCCCGGTTCATCAAGAAGTTTTACACGAACTTATCCTACAGTAACCTTACCCCGGTTCCTCCAGAAGTCTTACACAGACTTATCTCAAGATGACCTTACCTCGGTTCATCCAGAAGTTTTACACGAACTTATCCTGCAGTAACCTTACACCGGTTCCTTTTCTTTCAGAAAAAGTCTTACACGGACTTATCTCAAGATGACCTTACCCCGGTTCATCAAGAAGTTTTACACGAACTTATCCCGCAGTAACCTTACCCCGGTTCCTCCAGAAGTCTTACACGGACTTATCTCAAGATGACCTTACCCCGGTTCATCCAGAAGTTTTACACGAACTTATCCTGCAGTAACCTTACCCCGGTTCCTCCAGAAGTCTTACACGAACTTATCTCAAGATGACCTTACCCCGGTTCATCTTGAAGTTTTACACGAACTTATCCTGCAGTAACCTTACCCCGGTTCCTCCAGAAGTCTTACACGGACTTATCTCAAGATGACCTTACCCCGGTTCATCCAGAAGTTTTACACGAACTTATCCTGCAGTAACCTTACCCCGGTTTCTCCAGAAGTCTTACACGGACTTATCTCAAAATGACCTTACCCCGGTTCCTCCAGAAGTCTTACACGGACTTATCCCGAAGTAACCTTACCCCGGTTCCTCCAGAAGTTTTACACGAACTTATCCCGAAGAAACCCTACACAGGTTCTCTCTCTCCAGACGTAGTTTTACACGGGCTCGTCGTCAAAGAAACCCTGCACAGGTTCTCTCTTCCCAAAGATGCAGTTTTACACGGACTCGTCATCAGAAACCCTACCCAGGTTTTACTTCTTCCAGGATGCAATTTTACACGGGCTCATCATCAAAGTAACCCCACACAGGTTCCCTTCTCAAACTCCCGACGTAATTTTACACGGACTCGTCATCAGTAAACCCTACACAAGTTTCCTTCTCAGCTCTAGATGCGGTTTTACACGGACTCGTCATCAAAATAACCCTACACAGGTTCCTTCTCCATTTCAGATGCAGTTTTACACGAGCTCATCATCAGTCAACCCTACATAGGTGTCCTTCTTTCCAAGATGCAGCTTTACACGAGCTCATCATCAGGCAACCCTACACATGTTCCCTCTTTCAACTTACAAAAATTACAGTTCAACAGACCACCTCCAGATGGCATCTATAAGCCCATCCACCTATCAACAGTCTCCGATGGCATCTATAAGCCCATCCTCCCATCTCCATAACTATCCATTACACTTCCAAATGGCATCTATAAGCCCATTCCCGACAAGGTTCTGTCACACTTCCAGATGGCATCTATAAGCCCATCCTCCTATCCATCATCTCTCCAAATGGCATCTGTAAGCCCATTCCCACCACCACACTGTTGATACTCTACTATGTGAGTGCAAATTTCTGGGCACTCTAGTGTTCAATCATCTTCCACCTTCGGATCACGAAAGGCACACAAGCCAATCTACATCCTCAGGTCCAAGAAGATTGAACAGGGACAACTGTTGTACCCCCAAAATTTTCCCTCCCATATTCTTCAAAGTTTTGACAAGCATTATCTCAATTTGCTCAAGTCTACTCAAGGGCTACACAGTCAAGCATCCTCCTAAGCCAGTCAAAATTAGGGTTTTGGTTCTTGCAAGGAAGTTGAGGTTTTCAAGGGCTCAATCAAGTCCCATATGCTCATATACATTGTCAAGCACCTACATATCAAGTTTCAAGGCTCACAAGGTCAAGTTGCACAGTCAAAAACCCCAATTGCTTCACAATCAACTGTAGGGGAAAAATGGTCATTTGGCAGTCAAAAGTCAAAATTTTTGGTCAACATCTTATTTTGAAGCCACAATCATCATTTGGTCAAATCTTGACCATGATTTCACAAGAATGGCTCAAAAATCATCAAGATGCAAAAGTTTCTATTTTTGGACAGTTGAAAAGTCAACTGTAACTTGACCAAGGCATAAATTTTTCATGGTTCATCATAAAAATCCCATCCAATGCTCATATTGAAGGGGAGAACATTTCCTACAACTCATCTTCACATTCCAAGTCCAAGAAATGCTCTCACAAAAAGTTATCAATTTCAACATTATAGGTCATTTTCAAAAGTCAACAAAAAGGCATTTTAAGTCAAAGACCATAACTTGCGATTGGTAAATCAAAATGACATGGGACTAAAGGCATTGGTTAGAGGACTTCAAGACCTTTCCAAAATGTCCAAGAACATGTCCATATGATCAAAATTGAGCAAGATATGCATTGGAGAAGTTGGGAAATTTTTGTGAAATGGCAAAAGTCAACTATCCTTGAAACCTCAATTTTTGACAAAAGGCCCCACTTTTTCCACTTGATTCAGTCTTGTCATGCCACCCACGTGTCCCATGATCAATTTCAAGACCAAATAATTATTTTTCTATTTTTATTTAATTTTTATGGATTTAATTCATTTTAATCCATAATAATTCAAGTAAAATCAAAAAAATTGATTAAATGGTATCTTGTGGTTTGATTAGCCTTCATGAAGCATAATACACCTACCAAATTCGTGTAAGGCCATTTTAAGCATGAAAATTCAAATATGAACCAAACTTGGAAGGTGCCTTTAATGGTGGTTATGAAGAATCTCAAAACATCATTGCACAAGGTTAAGGCTCTTAATGTTGACTTATTCTCATTGATACATACATATGCAAGTGTTCCATAAAGTATACACGACCTAGAGACCCCTAAAACGACATAACAAAATTCCAAAAACTTGAAGAAAAGTTGAAAACTGAAATCCATATTCCAGCACAATTCAAACACTTTTCTTGATTCTAACACGTTGCCAGCATTGCCAGGAACCTATTGCAATCATAAACAAGTTCCAATACTCAAAGAATCATCCACAACAAGTCCCACGGTTTGAATATTTTTCCATAATCGCATATCCTTATTCATGCATTTTTAACCTTTTTTTTGGATTGATTTGTGTTAATAGGACCATTCTGAAGCTATTGGTATGATTCAATTTGATTATGGTGCTCTGAATTAAAAAACACCATTGAAGCAACTTAGGGTTTTCAAGCTTTTGAATTAGGGATTTTCACATACTGTAAAATCAAACCTCAAAACGCACATGGTTGAAACCGCCTGAGTGAGACGAAAACATTGGACACCTCGCGCCCTTTTTATGTTCACTATATGCCTAATCGCTATTCTTGGCAGTTTTGCATTGTGGGGGTTAAAAACCCCCGCTATCTTGTTTTTATTTTGCAGATAAATGAAGACGATGATGAGGTGTCCACGCATGGCTGGCTGATTCAAATGGCGTGCGCTTTTTCTTTAGTTTCAGCATGTGACTTGTTTTTCATATATTGTATTTGTTTCTTATTATATTAACAAAAGCACTCAAGTGGCTCAGTGGAAGATGGCGTGGCTTGCAACCATTGGGACCTGGGTTCGATTCCCAGGTCCCCCCAAATGTTTATTCATGTTTTTTCTAACTTATTCCAATGCAGCATTCCAGCAAAAGTCCACCATACATCTCAAACAATCAGCGTGCCTAGTGGCCTCAGAAGCAGATCCAAAGGCCTGGATTGGACGAGCACCATACTCCTGGTCAACCTACGCCATGGACAATCTCCAAAAGTCAACAAGGCTGGTTATGGGCCAGCAATTTCCAGGCTTCGCACCTCCATTGGGCCATCAACACCCCCTTTGGTTCTATTTCATTTTCTTTTGTTTTCTTTTCCTTTTCTTTCTTTTTTATTTTTTTTTAACCATTATTATTATTTAATTACCTCATAAACTAATATTTTTTATAAAAAAAATCAAAAAAAAGAACTAATATTATTATTATTATTATTATTAATTTCATGTTATTTTTGTAAATAAGCATTAAATCAAATTAATTAGTTTAATTAGTTTCATTTTCACCTTTTCTATAATAAATAAAAACAATTTAGAATTAGGTTAACTTTTAATTTTAATTCCTTTTATTTTCATTAAAAATATAAAAAACACAAAAAACATGTTTTTAATTAATTAATTAATTAGTTATTAATTTTAATTTCATTTAATCACAAAAAAGGACAAAAATTAAATTCTTATTCAAAAAGGGTCAAAACCCTTAGGACGTTCCCGATTTAATTCTTTCGCGCATTATTCTTATTTTAATTATTTATGTAACTGTTTCCGAATATGTAATAGTAATTAGGTTTATCTCTTTATTTACTATTTCTCGCACTTTATTTCAAAACGGGTTTTTGTTTTTTTGGCGATGTATAGACCCGCGCCTTGTAATAGTTAGATTTATCTTTCCGCAATTTACTTTCCGCACTCCTAACTGTTAATTATGCCTGCAAGAATGTATGAAAAATAAAATCAATCTGTAGCTCACAAATAACATGTAAAGACAATTTAACTGAAAAACAATACACATGCACATGCCACTCTTAGGGTACGCCTCATTGGTTGCCTCGACGTGGTCATCAAGTATAGGGTGTCTTAGAGGTCGCCCTTCTGTCTAAAAGATCCAGTCGCCTCGAAACGGTTGCCTCGAATAAAAAAGGATCTAGGACATTAGGGTTACCACTAAGATGTCCTACCATTCCTTTGGTGACCACACACTGTCCCGATAATCGAATTGACCCGAATACCTCCAACGACGGTGCTACCTACCTCTCAATGGTGGGATAGCACTATCTAAAGGACTCTTACACAGCCTAATTCCTTAGAGTAGGTAGATTCTCATAGGTACTTGCTCTTTTCAAACAAACAAAAATACTTTTCACACTGACACTTTCAAAAAGTTTTCAAACAAATCTTTCATACACTCTTGAGGACAGATATAAGAGTTACTTAGAAATTTTTCAAACGAAACTTTTTTCAAAACCCACACACACTTGAAAAGCAAACAAATTTTGAAAACATAAGAGCAAGTACCTAAGAGCCCGCGGATAACCACAGATAGAAAGGGTGCTAACACCTTCCCTTTCTATAAATCTACCTCCCGAACCGAGAAACATTCTTGAATAAGGAATTTTGCTGTGCTTTTGTCCTTTCCATGTTGGAGAACATAAAAGACGGTGGCGACTCTTGCTTACCGCGACATTTCGCGAAACCAGCTAAAAAACAGTCAGTTCTATTTCCACCGATCACACTAAGGCCTTAATCAAATTTTTAAAGACGGCACACGTGCCTCAAGAAACTTTGGCTGACCAGTTTCAAGAGTGCGTGGCCAGCCTTACTGCTGATAATGGTCTTGGTTTTTCCGATGCTGATTTGACCCCTAAGGGAAGGAACACACAATGACGCGCTGCATATCTCAGTAGAATGCAGGGGAACCACCCTTGCCCATGTCCTAGTTGATACCGCTTCCTCCTTGAATGTGCTACCAAAGAAGGCGTTAGACCATTTGGACTGTGAAGGTTTAGTGTTGAAGCCCAGTAATATCGTGGTTAGGGCTTTTGACGGGTCCAAAATAATGGTTCACGGAGAGGTTGACATTCCTATCAAAGTGGGCACAAAAATTTTCAACTCCACCTTTTATGTGATGGACATCCGTCCTTCATATTCTTGCTTGCTGGGAAGGTCGTGGATCCATTATGCTGGGGCGGTTACCTCCTCTTTACACCAAATGCTAAAGTATCCTGTTCAGGGTAAGATTATAACGGTGCACGGGGAGGAAGAGTACATGATAAGTCACCTCAACTCCTTCCGCTATGTGGAGTTGGATGGCGAATTCATAGAAACGCCTTTCCAACATTTTAAGGAAGTTTCTCCTGAAGTCGCAGTTGCAAAGACAATGGTTGATGTACCTATCGTTTCCAAGCCTGTGTCTAGGATGGCATCTCTCAAGGATGTGAAGGCTGTAATCAAAGAAGGAAGGAGTACAGTGTGGGGGAAACTGCCTGATTTTCCCCATAAGACGGACAAGTTCGGATTAGGTTTTACTGCTGCTGGCCAGAAAGCTATGCGTCGCTCCAAGGCTGGAGGACCACCCGTAAAAATCACTCACCATGGAATTAATGCCTTAGAAGATGATGATGAAGAAGACAACTTTGAATATTGGATCTTTCCAACCGTCGAAGGAGGATTAAGTAACTGGGAAGCAAAGGACATTATTCCCATCACTTTCATCAACCAGTAATTTATCTTTGAATAATTTCCTATTTCGGTCTATAATAACTAAACAATTCGTACACTATTTTCACCTTATGCCTTGCCCGGGGCATATAGGTCCATTTGTAAGGGCTTGATTTTCTTCATTATCATATGCCATGTTTTAATGAATCATTGGACGTTTTCATCTATAAACTGTTGTGTTCATTTTCTTTCCTTTTTGCATCTTGTTTTGTTTAAGGATGGTTATCCCTTACACACACCCACACTCACAAAATGCAGGTACCCATCCACTCCGGATTCCATGGGTGACTATTCTGCTTTAGCCTTCGGTGACTCTGAAGATTTGGTCAATCATGCTGACTACGAAGTTGACAAAGACTGTGAAGTGCCAGGAGAGTTAGACAGACTTTTGCAACAAGAAGAGAGGGCTATTTTGCCTCATGAAGAGCTGCTAGAAACCATCAACTTGGGAACAGAGGAAGACAAGAAAGAGGTTAAGGTGGGTGCCAACCTGGAACCAGGTGTCAAAGCGCGCTTAGTGCAGTTGTTGAACGAATATGTTGAAATCTTCGCCTGGTCCTATGAAGACATGCCAGGATTAGACACAGATATCGTGGTTCACCGTCTCCCTACAAGAGAAGACTGTCCACCGATCAAGCAAAAGGTCTGCCGAATGAGGCCCGACATGTCTGAGAAGATCAAAGCTGAGGTAATGAAGCAATTCAACGCTGGATTTCTGGCTGTTACTTCCTATCCACAATGGGTTGCTAACATTGTGCCCGTACCTAAGAAGGACGGCAAAGTTAGAATGTGTGTGAACTATAGGGATTTAAACAGGGCTAGCCCTAAAGACGATTTTCCACTACCACACATCGACATCTTGGTTAAAAACACAACTCAACATAAGGTATTTTCCTTCATGGATGGATTCTCAGGATACAACCAGATCAAAATGGCCCCCGAAGACATGGAGAAAACTACTTTTGTCACGCAATGGGGTACCTTCTGCTACAAAGTGATGCCATTCGGACTGAAGAATGCCGGGGCAACCTATCAACGCGCCATGGTAGCTTTATTTCATGATATGATACATCATGAGATTGAATTTTACATAGACGACATGATAGCCCGATCATAAACAGAATAAGAACACCTTGATCATCTGCAAAAGTTGTTTGTCAGGTTGAAGGAGTTTAAGCTCAGACTGAACCCAAGCAAGTGCACTTTTGGAGTCAGGTCTGGTAAACTTTTGGGATTTATCGTCAGCAACAAAGGCATTGAGGTTGATCCTGCTAAATTAAAGGCTATACAAGAAATGCCTGCCCCCCGCACTAAAAAGGAGGTTAGAGGATTCTTGGGACACTTAAACTATATTGTGAGGTTCATCTCTCACCTAACATCTACCTGTGAGCCAATCTTCAAACTGTTGAAGAAAGATCAGGTAGTTGAATGGAACAATGATTGTCAAGTTACTTTTGATAAGATCAAGGAGTATATACTGGAACCTCCTATTTTGATGCCGCCCATTGAAGGAAGGCCGTTAATCATGTATCTGACTGTTTTGGATAACTCAATGGGGTGCGTACTACGCCAACATGACAAGTCTGGCCGAAAAGAGCATGCCATTTATTAACTTAGCAAAAAGTTTACCGACTGTGAGACTCGCTACTCACTGCTCGAGAAAACTTGTTGTGCTTTGGTATGGGCTGCTCGCCGGCTAAGGCAGTATATGTTGACTCATACCACTTTGCTGATTTCCAAAATGGATCCGATTAAGTATATCTTCGAGAAGCCTGCTTTATCTGGAAGAATTGTTAGATGGTAAATGATCCTGACTGAGTATGATATCCATTATACTACCCAAAAAGCTATAAAGGGGAGTGTACTAGCTGACCATCTAGCTCATCAAGCCGTCGAAGATTACCAATTTATGAGATTCGACTTCCCTGACGAGGACATCATGACATTAGACAACATTGAAGGTAACGGACCGTATGACGGACCTGAACAAGGATCCCGATGGACCCTGTACTTTGATGGTGCTTCAAATGCACTTGGAAATGGTATCGATGCGATACTCATTTCTCCAGAAGGTTGCCATACACCCTTCACTGCCCGACTTTGCTTCAGCTGTACCAACAACATCGCTGAATATGAAGCTTGCATATTTGGTCTCAAAGCTGCTATAGACTTGGGAATCAAATCTTTTGTCGTATTTTGGGACTCGACTTTGGTTATCAGTCAAGTCGAAGGAGAGTGGGACACTAGACATCCTAATCTTATCCCATACAAGGAACATGTCCTGACATTATTGCCTCATTTTGAGAAAATTACTTTCGAGCACTTCCCGCGAGAAGAAAATAAGCTAGCGGATGCTCTGGCTATGATGTCTTCCATGTTTAAACTCAACTGGGATAACGAGTCTCCACAAATCACCATCGAGCGAATGGACGAACCTGCGCACTGTCATGAGATTAATACCGAAGAAGTAGTGGAACAACCCTGGTTTCATGAAATCAAAAGGTATCTCCAGACTCGAGAATACCCTGAAGGAGCTTCCGTCAATGACAAAAAGTTCTTAAGGAGATTTGTTGTCAAGTTCTTCCTAAGCAATGGCATCCTTTATAAGTGCAGCCATGATTGTGTTATACTTCGTTGTGTGGACAAGGTTGAAGCAGAGTTGATCATGACCGAGATACATAGTGGTACATTTGGCACCAACCTGAGCGGACATACGATGGCTAAGAAGATTCTAAGGGAAGGCTACTACTGGTCTACTATGGAAGCTGATTGTTATCAACATTCCCGTACTTGCCACAAATGCCAAGTCTATGCTGACAAGGTACATATTCCTCCTGTTCCTCTCAACGTTCTGACAGCTCCTTGGCCGTTCGCAATGTGGGGCATTGACATGATTAGAGAGATCAAGCCCACGGCATCCAATGGACATCGCTTCATCCTGGTGGCTATTGATTACTTCACCAAATGGGTCGAAGCAGCTTCCTTTGCCTCCGTTACAAAGAATGTGGTTGCCCGCTTCATCAAGCAGAATCTCATATGCCGGTACGGTATCCTCGACAGGATCATCACGGACAACGGTACAAATTTGAACAACACTATGATCACCGCTCTGTGCGAGCAGTTCAAGATTTATCATCACAATTCATCTCCCTATCGGCCAAAGATGAACGGTGTTGTTGAAGCCGCGAATAAAAATATCAAAAAGATCATTCAAAAAATGACGGTCACCTACAAGGACTGGCATGAGATGTTACTGTTTGCTCTGCATGGATATCGTACCACGACGCGTACTTCTGTAAGTCTCAGAGTGCCTAAGAGGGGGGGGGGGGGTGAATTAGGTCTTATAAAATTTATTCGGTTTTATGAGAATGCTTGGTAGTAATTTTTGGTTAAGTATTTGAAGGTTTTGATTATATCTTTATCTTTTCTCGATTATGGTGATGAAAGCGATAAATGTGGAAAAGTAAAGAACACGGTGATATATCCTGGTTCCCCTCACAATCCGAGAGTACTTCAGTCCCCTTTCCAACACTAAAGAGATTTCACTATAGTTAGAATGATTGTACAGCCTATGCTTACTATATAACCTATAGGGTGATCAAAGGTTCTTAACACCTTTAAGACCAAACAAACACTAATGTGAATGAAGAACAATCCTCTTCAAATCACAACACTTACTTCCAACAATCCTGGATAGTAAGGGAAAACCTTTAAGTAATACAATGATTAATTTTGAAGTATATGGAGAGCTTTATCAATCTTCAATTGATCTTCTTCTTCAAGATAAAAACAATTCTCAACAATGTATATAAATGTTCACAATGTATGTATGAAACTTGAAATGATAATGAAAGTGTATATGGCAAGTTTCACAAAATTATGAACACATGAAAGTTTAAATTCAAATGTGAGTAAAAGAGAAAATTGTTAATGAAGAAGTATATTTGTTAATTTGAAAATTGAAGTATTGAACATTGTTTAAAAATAAGAAAATCTGCATTTTATAAAGTTGTAAGAACCTCTTCATTCATGTCAATTCATATGAAAAGTTGCAATGCATTCATGAAAAGATACCACTTGAAAAATGTTCAAAAAACAAAGTAAAAGCTGCATTGGTTCGCTAGGAACCGGTTCCGACACTGACAGAACCCGGTTCTTAGTGAATGTTATAAGTTGGAATTCAAATTTATCTCGCAGGAATCGGTTCCCCTATTGGTACAACCCGGTTCCTGGTACAAAAACCAGGGACATGTTTTTTGAGAAAAGCTGGAACCCGGTTCCCTGTTAGGGAGGAACCGGTTCCTAAAGGTTTATTTTCAAAAATACATTTTGAAAGATATTTCAAACAAAGTTTTTCTTGATGTTAAAGATATGGAATATGTATATGTTGATGAATGCATATTGTGAACATCTATATTCAAGATTTAAAGAATTATTTATACCATTTTGACATTTGATGATTTCTTCAATAATTCTTCAATAATCTTCAATAATCTTCAAGACTTTTTATTTGATGTTGATAAGCTTTTTGCACATCCTTTGAAACTTGATGTCCATGTTGTCTTCATCAAAACACATGCTTTAAATATGACTTGAGAAGCTTGCAATTACATTCTCCCCCTTTTTGATGATGACAACCAAGTCTTGAAAATGATTTCTTGAAATGTTCATGTTGTTTTGTGTAGCGAACATGTTGAGAAAATGCAAGGCTCCCCCTAAATTGTATGCTCCCCCTAAGTCCATGATTCTTTGAATTTTGGAGAGAGTTTGATATTTATTTGGGCATGCAATTTCTTTGAAACAAAACAACATACATGCATACTCTTCTCCCCCTTTGTTAACATCAAAAAGGATGGGGAAAAAGAGTGAAATAGATACATTTAAAAATTAAGACGAGTATCTTAAGAGAAACATTAGATATCACCTTCATCCAAAATACCAAGTTCTCTTCGGATTTTGAAGAAAGGTTCTCGAGCAAGCGGTTTAGTGAAGATATCCGCGAGTTGGTTATGAGTATCCACAAAAGTGACTTCGACATCTCCTTTAAGTACATGATCACGGAGAAAATGATGTCGAATGTCTATATGTTTGGTTCTTGAATGCATGACCAGATTCTTTGTAATATTGATAGCACTTGTATTGTCGCATCGAAGAGGAATGCATCCGAGATCAAGTCCGTAATCACAGAGTTGTTGCTTGAGCCAAAGAATTTGTGCACAACAACTACCTGCTGCTATGTATTCTGCTTCGGCCGTGCTAAGAGCAACACATGCTTTATTTTTACAAGCCCATGATACTAATGCATTTCCAATAATGTGACAAGTACCACTTGTGCTTTTACGATCAGTTTTACAACCTGCATAATCCGCGTCAGAATAACCAATTAAAGTGCAAGCACTACCTTTTGGGTACCATAGGCCGACATTGATTGTTCCTTTAAGATACTTCATGATCCTTTTAACTTCCATGAGGTGTGATTCCTTTGGATTTGCTTGAAAGCGAGCACAAAGACAAACACTAAACATGATGTCAGGATGGCTTGCCGTCAAGTACAATAGAGAACCAATCATACCTCTGTACTTTGTAATATCAATTGGAGTACCGAATTCATCTTGATCAACATATGTACCGGAGCCCATTGGAGTATTCATTTCTTTACAATTGTCCATATCAAACCTTTTCAATAATTCTTTGCAATACTTAGATTGATTGATGAAGATTCCATCTTCTAGTTTCTTGATTTGTAGTCCAAGAAAGTAGTTCATCTTTCCCATCATAGACATCTCGAATTCTCCTTGCATCATCAATGAGAATTCCTCACACATTTCTTTGTTAGTCGATCCAAAAATGATATCATCAACATAGACTTGAACCAATAAAGTGTTACTTTGGATTCTCTTAATGAACAAGGTTTTATCAACCTTACCCTTTTCGAAACCTTTTTCACACAAAAAATTGCTAAGTCTATCATACCATGCTCTTGGTGCTTGCTTTAAGCCATAAAGAGCCTTTCTCAACTTAAAGACATGTGAAGGATGTTTGAAGTCTTCAAATCCCGGGGGTTGTTTGACATAGACTTCTTCATTGATGTATCCATTCAAGAATGCGCTTTTGACGTCCATTTGAAAAAGCTGAAAATTTAATGAACAAGCATAAGCAAGTAAAAGACGTATAGCTTCTAACCTTGCAACCGGAGCAAATGTTTCTTCAAAGTCGATTCCTTCCTCTTGATTGTAACCTTGGTCAACCAACCTTGCTTTGTTTCGAACAATTAGACCATTCTCATCAAGTTTGTTCTTAAACACCCATCGGGTACCTATGATGTGTTTACCACTTGGTCTAGGAACAAGTTCCCAAACTTGATTTCTCTCGAATTGATTTAATTCTTCTTGCATAGCAATAATCCATTGATCATCTCCTAAGGCTTCATCAACTTTGGTAGGTTCAATTTGAGAAACAAACGCCATGTTTAAGCAAGCATCTTTTAGATTCAATCTTGTTGATACTCCTTGGCTAATGTCACCAATAATTTTGTCAATAGGATGGTCTCTATGAGTTCTCCATTCTTTTGGTAGATCATTGGTGTTTGAATCTTGTTGAACAATGTTTTCTGAATTTTCCGGTGATTTCTTAATTCGATCAATTGAAAGATCTTCCAGGGGTAAATCTATAGGATCATCATCATCACAAACAACTACTTCCTCCTTGGAGGGGTTAGTTTCATCAAAAGATACATGCATAGATTCTTCAATAGTTAAAGTTCTTTTATTATAAATTCTATATGCTTTACTAGAAAGAGAATAACCAAGAAATATACCTTCGTCGGATTTCTCGTCAAACTTACCGAGATTGTCTTTGTCATTGTTAAGAACAAAACACTTGCATCCAAAAATGTGGAAGTGAGCATTATTTGGCTTTCTTCCTTTGAAGAGTTCATATGGAGTCTTCTTTATTATAGGTCTAATGATAACTCGATTTCCAACATAACATGTCGTACTAACCGCATCCGCCCAAAAATATTTAGGAAGATTTGCATCACTAAGCATTGTTCTTGCAAGTTCCACTAGAAACCTATTCTTTCTTTCAACTACTCCATTTTGTTGTGGAGTTCTAGGTGCTGAAAAATTATGAGAGATACCATGTTCTTCACAAAATTCTTCAAATTGTGCATTTTAGAATTCTCCACCATGATCACTTCTTATGGATACAATCTTTAGTGATTTTTCATTTTTGATTTGCTTAGCATACTTCTTAAAGGCTTTAAAAGCATCACTTTTCTGCACAAGAAACAAAGTCCAAGAATATCTAGAAAAATCATCAATAATGACTAAAGCGTATACATTACCTCCGAAGCTTTTTATTCTTGATGGACCAAAGAGATCCATGTGTAACAATTGTAGTGGTCTTGTAGTAGACACCACATTCTTAGATTTGAAAGTTGTTTTGGTCTGTTTGCCCTTTTGGCATGCATTACATAATTTGTCCTTGATGAACTTCATCTTTGGTAGACCAATAACTAAGTCATGCTTAACCAATTTGTTCAAGTGCTCCATGTGAATGTGAGCGATCCTCTTGTGCCATAACCAAGCGTCATTGTTGTTTACCATAAGACATTGTACCTTCAGAGACAAATCATCTAAAGTAATCATAAAAATATTGTTAGTTCTTATACCTTTGAGTTTTACCTCATTGGTTGCCTCATCCATAATGAGACATTCATCTTTGTTGAATTTGATCTTGAACCCTCTATCGCAAAGTTGACTTATGCTAAGAAGATTGTGCTTTAATCCTTCAACATAGAGAACATCCTCAATTTGAATGGATGGAAGTGTGCCAACTATTCCAACGCCAAGAATCTTTCCTTTGGTGTTGTCTCCATAGGTGACATACCCTTTGGCTTTATGTACTAGATATGAAAATTGGTGTACATCTCCTGTCATATGCTTTGAACATCCACTATCAAGATACCAAACATTTGATGTGGATTTCAAGCATACCTACACAAACAAATTATTCTTTGTTAGGTACCCAAGTTGCCTTGGGTCCTTCGTAGTTAGTTCCCTTTTTCACCCACGCATAATGCCCACTTGCTATACTAAAGTTTCTAACATAGCAAGCATTAGTTGTATGTCCTTTAATACCACAATAAAAACAAGTAGGGTCAAAGTTACTTCTATATCTAGAAGGATAAGATTTATTCTTAGGAAATGTTTTCTTTTTCGATACATTAGCCTTTTTCTTTTGATGATTATGAACAACTTGCTTCTTTTCTACTTTCTTGGGATTGGAACTATTACTAGCCTTTACAAAAACAGTGGGATTGTTACTTGGTTTCTTAGAATTCACATAACCAAGACCCCTTTTATCATTTGGATAACGTTGTTGGCTTAGTAATCCTTCCAATCCTATTTGTCCTTTTTCATATTGTTCAATGACTCTTTTTAATTGAACAATTTGAAAGACACTTGGAGCATGCAAAGTTTTCTTTTTCTTTAATAAAATTCTGTTTTTGAAGATCAAAATCTTTAGTCATGGTGTCAATTTTTTCTAAACAACTTAGAAGTTCTTTTTCTTGACTTGACACCTTTTTGTATAAACTTTTTCATTCTCTCAAGAGTTCATCAATAGCATCTTGAACATCATCATCAAAAAGATTAAATTCATTACTAACCTCTTCTTCATTGTCGGAGTGATGTGAAGCCATTAATGCTAGATTTTCACATTCCTCGCTTTCCGAATCGGATGAAGAACTTATCTCATTATCTTCCCATGCAACATAAGCCTTTTTGTTCTTGAACTCCTTTTTGCCTTTGAATCCATTTTTCTTGGAGAGTTTTGGACAATCCGGCTTTATGTGACCTTGCTTTCCACATTCATAACATGTGACATCTTGTGTTGATGTGGAGGCTTCATTATCTTTATGATTATAAAATTTCTTCCTCTTGACAAAGTTAGCATTATGAAGATTATTTTTATGACCAAAATATTTTCCTAACCTTTTTACAAGAAGCAAGAAGTTTTCATCTTCCTCCGATGCATCTTTATCTTGACTTTCCTTTGAATCAACTTTTAAGGCAATGCCTTTGGATTTCTTCTCTAAATTTTCATGTTTTTCAAGTCTACCGAGTTCCGTTTCATATTCTTGAAGTTTGCCAAATAATGTAGCGGAAGTCATTGCAGAGAGACTCTTCTTTTCCGAGATTGCCGTTACCTTTGGTTGCCATTCCCTAGTCAATGATCTAAGGATTTTCAAGTTGAGTTCATCATTTGTCAAAGTTTTACCAAGAGCATTTAAGTGATTTGTCAAATGCACAAATCTCTTTTGTAAGTCAAGAATGGATTCTCCGGGCTGCATTCGAAAAAGTTCATATTCTTGACTCAAGGTATTTAGCCTTGATCTTTTTACTTCAGTCGTTCCTTCATGAGTTTGAACAAGGGTATCCCATATTTCTTTTGCTGTCTTGCAGTTCGAGACACGGAAAAATTCGTCCATACTGAGTGCACCTTGAAGAAGGTTTATTTCCTTTTTGTCATAGAGAACTTTCTTTTTATCATCGTCGTCCCATGCAGTTTTGAGTTTTACAGAACCAATGCCATTGATTACTGATATTGGGATAAATGGACCATTTTCAACAGCATCCCATACTTCCTCTCCTTGTGCTTCTAAATGCGCCTTCATGCGTATTTTCCAGAAGTCAAAATATTCACCACAGAATAGAGGAGGCTTGTTGTTACTACCACCATCTCTGAAGACTGGTTGATGATTTGCGGAAGCCATTCTGGATCTTTAGGAACAAGTTACCTATAACTTGCTCTGATGCCAATTGTAAGTCTCAGAGTGCCTAAGAGGGGGGGGGGGTGAATTAGGTCTTATAAAATTTATTCAGTTTTATGAGAATGCTTGGTAGTAATTTTTGGTTAAGTATTTGAAGGTTTTGATTATATCTTTATCTTTTCTCGATTATGGTGATGAAAGCAATAAATGCGGAAAAGTAAAGAACACGGTGATATATCCTGGTTCCCCTCACAATCCGAGAGTACTCCAGTCTCCTTTCCAACACGAAAGAGATTTCACTATAGTTAGAATGATTGTACAGCCTATGCTTACTATATAACCTATAGGGTGATCAAAGGTTCTTAACACCTTTAAGACCAAACAAACACTAATGTGAATGAAGAACAATCCTCTTCAAATCACAACACTTACTTCCAACAATCCTGGATAGTAAGGGAAAACCTTTAAGTAATACAATGATTAATTTTGAAGTATATGGAGAGCTTTATCAATCTTCAATTGATCTTCTTCTTCAAGATAAAAACAATTCTCAACAATGTATATAAATGTTCACAATGTATGTATGAAACTTGAAATGATAATGAAAGTGTATATGGCAAGTTTCACAAAATTATGAACACATGAAAGTTTAAATTCAAATGTGAGTAAAAGAGAAAATTGTTAATGAAGAAGTATATTTGTTAATTTGAAAATTGAAGTATTGAACATTGTTTGAAAATAAGAAAATCTGCATTTTATAAAGTTGTAAGAACCTCTTCATTCATGTCAATTCATATGAAAAGTTGCAATGCATTCATGAAAAGATACCACTTGAAAAATGTTCAAAAAACAAAGTAAAAGCTGCATTGGTTCGCTAGGAACCGGTTCCGACACTGACAGAACCCGGTTCTTAGTGAATGTTATAAGTTGGAATTCAAATTTATCACGCAGGAACCGGTTCCCCTATTGGTACAACCTGGTTCCTGGTACAAAAACCAGGGACATGTTTTTTGAGAAAAGATGGAACCCGGTTCCCTGTTAGGGAGGAACCGGTTCCTAAAGGTTTATTTTCAAAAATACATTTTGAAAGATATTTCAAACAAAGTTTTTCTTGATGTTAAAGATATGGAATATGTATATGTTGATGAATGCATATTGTGAACATCTATATTCAAGATTTAAAGAATTATTTATACCATTTTGACATTTGATGATTTCTTCAATAATTCTTCAATAATCTTCAATAATCTTCAATAATCTTCAAGACTTTTTATTTGATGTTGATAAGCTTTTTGCACATCCTTTGAAACTTGATGTCCATGTTGTCTTCATCAAAACACATGCTTTAATATATGACTTGAGAAGCTTGCAATTACAACTTCGACAGTGGCAACCCCCTTTTCTTTGGTATATAGCATGGAAGCTGTTTTACCTATGGAAGTTCAGATTCCTTCCTTAAGGATTATGAAGGATGCTGGTTTGAGTGAAGACGATTGGATTCAGACTCGACTTGATCAACTTAATTTGATCGACGAGAAACGACTTACTGCTGTTTTTCATGGTCAGACGTATCAAAAATGGATGATCAAGGCTTTCAACAAGAAAGTCAGGCGTCCGGTATATCAAGCTGGAGATCTTGTAATCAAGCGCATCATCTTGCCACAAAGTGATCCCAGGGGCAAATGGATTCCTACTTATGAAGGACCATTTGTAATCAAGAACATCTTTTCCGGTGGGGCAATGATCCTGACCACCATGGACGGTGACGACTTTCCGCACCCTGCGAACGTAGATATAGTCAAAATATACTACGCATAAAACGACCCGACAAGTTGAAAACCTGAAAGGGCAACTTGGGCAAAAATGGGCATCCCGGTGAATCGAAAACCCTAAAGGGCGGTTCAGGAAAAAATTAGGGATAAACTAAAAAATCTGTACACCCGGCAAGTTGAAAACCAGAAAGGGCGACTTGGGCAAAAAAGGGTTTCCCGGTGGATCGAAAACCCGAAAGGGCGGTCCAGGTAAAAGTTAGGGAATTAAAGCGTATGACTATGTCTCGTCGGATCACTTTAAGAACAATATCTTCACGACCAAGCTCCAAGCTTCTGATCAATCAAATCATCGGCGGACGAAGCAGCGAATGGACAAGATACTCAGAGTTGTGAAGGCTATAGCAGAATGGGAACCCCATGGAATTGTTACACATAGCCATCTTTCTTTTGTATAAATTTTTCTCAATTTTTATGACAACATTCTATTACTAGGATGTCTGTTTCCTTGGTACAAAGATACTTACAAAAGTCAATACAAAGATACTTCAAAAGTGCAGAAATTTGCTTGCCTTTCCTTCCTTTTCACACTTGTGTTTTATTTGAAAATGTCCAAAGTTTTGTTAAAAAGGCATATGCATTTGAATATAATCACTGCTTACAAATAAAACGGAATTTAGAAAGGATAATTACTGATTGGTTGATATCCTTGTGCTATTCCAGAAGAAATCCCCTACAGTACACCATTCAGATCCTCAACAAAGCTAAAACCTTGGAATACGTACCCCCAACGGAGTTAAATTTCAAGATCCTCAACTGAGCCAGTGTTTTCTAAACTTTATCCCCCAATGGAGTTAAGTTTCAGAGCTCCCATCAAAGTTCAAACTCCAGATCCCCAGTGGAGCCCTAAAATCCTGAAATACATATCCCTAGCAGAGCTAGAATGTTCTAAACCTTCTTCCCCAGCGAAGTCAAATTTCTAACTATCAATCCCCAGTGAGAATCATTCAGTGTTCCTCAACTTCCCCAGTAGATTGGCGTACAACCCAAGCTCCTGATTTCACCGGCCGAGTAAACATTCTCCCCACAGAATTATTTCCCAACAGATCGAAGATTCTTGGTCTCATTTCTCCAGCAGAAGCCTCCTAGCTTTTAACCCCCCAGTAGAGATTTTCAGAGTTTTCCTTATTTCCCAGGAAAGTCATGAAGGATTCTCATTCCCCACAGAAGTTTGTCAAAGCCCATGGTAATCCCACAAGTCACCAAGGATTTTCAATCCCCAGCAGTGGTCCCAGGATTTCCCATTCTCAACAATCAAAGATCTTTAATCCCCAAGCAGTCAGTAAGGATTTCTCATCTTCAACAATCCAAGATTTTTAAATCCTCAGCATCAGTCAAGAATTTACTTTCTCCATCAGCAGTCTAAGATTTCATTATATCCAGTTATCAAGGATTTATTTTCCTCAGAAAAACAACTACTCAGCTCACATGCATATCCATTACATTCATATATCATAAACATTGATGAAACACAGTTCATTACATCATACATATCATGCAACATAACTTTGCGTTTTAGCTAACATTTTACCCTTTTTAGGATAAGATTAAAAGGCTATCATTAACAATTATTCAGATACTGTAGGGATACACCCCAGACACGGCGGTCATTCTATTACTCATTCAGACTTCAGCAATCCGATACAGACTAGATACGCTCCATACATGGCATCCATTCTATCTCTCATTAAGATTCAATTATCAACTTCAAGTTCATATACGCTCCAAACACGGATGCCATTCTGGCCCTTACACCAGAAGTTTGATTCTCCCTAGTTCAGTCGCCACGAAAGTCATTCTGTCACTTATTCAGATCCCCGTTACAGTTTCAGATACACTCCAGACACGGAAGTCATTTTGCTACTCATACAGATCTCAATTTCATATACAGTCCAGATACGCTCCAGACATGGTTGCCATTCTGCCACTCATTCAAAACTTATCCCCAGCACATATTTGCTCCATATACATATGTTTCTCTGTTACCCATTCAGAATACATATACACTCCAGACACGGCAGTCATTCTGATATTCATTTAAAGATCAAATACAGTTACAACTCGGATACGCTCTAGTTCAACAAACAATCTTAGATGGCATCTTTAAGCCCATCTCCAGCAAGATTCTACCATCTCCAAATGGCATCTTTAAGCCCATTCCCTCAACATTATTTTGACGAGTGCAAATTTACGGGCACTCTAGTGTCCAATCCTCTTTTACCTTCGAGTCACGAAAGGCAAACTTGCCAATCTAACTCTTCAGGTTCAAGAAGATTGAACAGGGGCAACTGTTGTACCTTAAAATTTTCCCTCTCATTTTATCAATATTTCTCATCACAAGGCTCTTGGAACTCAAGACCAAGCTAGGGTTTGCTCTGCTCAAGACACCTCCTGACACTGTTGACCTAAATTAGGGTTTGAGTTTGCATAGGGATATTTTGACCTACAATACCCAAATTGACTTTCATACTTCATGTTGGACTCATAAGTTTTCCCATACCAAGTTTCAAGTCTTGAATCAAATTTTTGCCCAGTCAATGGGACAGTTGACCTAGAAATCAGTTGTATTGGGGAAAAAGTGAACTGTGGCCAATTCACAGTCAAACCTCATGAATTTTGACCCACATCAACATTATGAACTCATATGGACCATTTGATTAAGTTTGGATCACAATTCCACATGAAATTTGATCAGATCACCAAAAGGGCAAAATGGTCATTTTTAGGGTTTTGATTGTGCAAAGGCAATTTTGACTGTTTGACCTAGCCAATGACAAATCAAGTTCAACCATGTACTCAAGGACTCAATTAAATTATCTTGACCTATTCAACAAGTTCAAAAGATCTCAAATGCATCGGATTGACAGATGAATTTTTCAGCCAACTGATCAAAATTTGACTGTACAGTGAAAAGTCAAACTTTGACTTTTTGGTCAAAAACAAGTGCCAAGGGTCATTTTTCATAAAGATGTGTCAAATTGTGAAACTTGTTCATCAAGAAACCCAAAATTGCAAACTAGGGTTTGAAATTGAAAAAATTTCATAACTTAGAATTTTTCTAAGTTATGGAATTTTCTTAATTTTCCCTAACTTTGTCCCACATTTTCACCAAGATGCAAGTGGATTCAAACAAAACTTACAACATGAAAGTTGTATTACATCACAAATTCTACAACTTTTATTCACAAAGTTTTCTCAAAAGAAGCTTGGATCTCAAGTTATGATTTTTGGAACAAGGGTCCCTAAAACTTTTAACTTAGAGAAATTTTGCCCTAGTTTAGGCAGGATTTTGACCCATCTTCTTGGCCATTTTTCACATAGTTCCACTTGGAGTATCAAGTTACATTTCAAAGATGGATTATATTACATGTTGCAAGCTTTCCAAATTGTCCAAGAACTCCTCAAACACATTTGTGGTTAGGGAGAATCGAATGCTTGAAGTTGGCAAAAACTCACTTTGTAACCATGGCCAATACATGTTCATACAACTTGCAAAATCTAACCAAACTAGCTTTGTACTTAATTACAGGCCTCTAAACCAATTTACACTAAAATTTTTAAGGCAAATACATTGGTTAGAGGCATTGTTCTGATCAAGGGAGCATTATACAATGAACAATTCCATTTTGGGCATAAAGATAACACTTCCATTTACATAAAGCATGCTTTATGTCAAGTATCATTTCTTGAGCCATACACCAAGCCTTTTGCTGCAAACAAGGCTCCCTAATGTCAGGCAAAGCTCAACCACTTTGTGCAGCTCGGTTACAAGCCAGTACAACCTTGCATTGTCAACTCTCACATTTTTGCTTCAAAACCAAGTTATTGTACCAAAAGTTTAGAACACACATATCTGATATATTCAACTTAAGCCAAGGTTTCAAACAAGTTTTTCACATCCTTGTAAGCCAAAAACACGAGCCAATCATCCCTCAAACACCCTTGAACACCAAAACACCAAAAACTTGCAAAACAGGGTAGTTGCTGCAACTTGAGTGCCATAGCTCATTTTGCTCGTGCGTTTTGTTCCTTTCCACTTCAAACACCTTCCATTCAACTCACTCAAGCTATCCCAAACCTTCATTGCCAACTGTAACTCCATTTACAATGTTCACCATTTTTGTTTCAAGCTTATGCAGGTTGACTTCTAGAGGTTGATTCAGGCCATTTCAAAACAAACTAAGCATTGGGAAAGGTTCAAGGAACATCAAGCAAGCTCAAAAGAACCTCATGCCTCACTGAAAGTTGCTGCATTGTCCAACTCGAATCCAACTGAAACAAGTTTTTCATGAATTTCTATCTCTCTATTTAGGAACATTTAGCCTTAGGTTTGTGAATGAAAGATGTAGTACTCATTGCCCTGAAACCATACATATGCTTAGTTTTCATTTATATTAAACGTACTAAGAGAATTTCATCCATGAACTTTCTGAAAAAACTAGGTTAGAAATTAGGGCCAGAGAAATTCTCTCTGGTCTTTGAGAGTTAGATTAAGTTTTTTATATGGTTAGAATCGTGGTTTGATTCTCTACAAGTTTCATGTTTTGAGTTTTGTCAAAAGATCACAAATACAGGAGATACGAGTTTGTGTAACAGGCGCGCGTTTTCAAAAGTCTGAAGGAAGAAGATGAAGCTGATGGGCTGGGCTTGGCTCTTTTGCTTCTAACACCTTTTTTTTAGTTTCACACCCCCTGGCCCAAGTTCTTATATTTTTATTATTTTTGCATTTGTATTTCATTTCTGACTTTATTATTTTATTTCCAAACATAAAAAATACTTGAAAAATATTTTCATAATTTTTTACATTTATTTGGTATTTATTTTAATTATTTCTAATATAAAAAACATTTTAATACCTTTTTTCTTATTTGTTTAAATATAAAAATAATGTAAATAATACTTTTATTTTCATTTTTTATTTTTTATTTTTTATTCATACTGAAAATATTTTCTTGAATATATTTTATTTTTGTAAATAATTAGAACAAAAAACACAAAAATATTACATTTTTATTTGTATTATTATTTTATACTAAAAAACATTTTTTTTCAATATATTTTTATTTTTGTACATATTAATATATTTTTGTATATAAATAATATATAATATTATTTTCTTAAAAGAATTAGGGTTTACCCTAAAATAAATAAAATTAACTTTTTTTGTTTATTTATTTCTTCATATTTCTTTACATTAAAAATATTTTTACATACATAAAAACTTCTTTTTGCATAATACATTTTTATTCTAACATTTATTTATTGTGTTTATTTAAATATTGTACATTTAAATATTATGCATTGTAAATTCAATTTGGTTGTAATAACTTAGGATTTAAATTTCTTGCAAAATAATCCCCTATTCAAAATTGTACCCCCCTCCCTATATCATGTTGTAATAGCTTAGGCTTTAAATTCTCACACTTTTACGCTTTCAATTATGCCATGGTTAAAGAATTAGGGTTTGTATGCAAAATCAAAACCAACAAATAGTTTGACCTAATCAAAGACAAAAATGCATGAAAAATAAACACAATGCACACTTGCACCCCTAGGGTTACAATCCACTTGTTGCCTTCAAAAATGGGCCATGGTATGCATGTTAAGTACTTTGGCAAAATAAAAACAAAACAAAAGATCATAGTCCCTCGATGACGCTATCTGAGTTGCCTAAACAAAATGATCAAGTCCCTCAAGAAAAATTGCCAAAAATACTTAACACAATTTCTATCATGGTCTATACGATGACCCGCGCCTGTCCCGTTTAACATCCTAACACAAGGTTGTTCACCAAATACAATGGTGAAACAACACTTCTAAAAGGGTTAAAAACATAAGAAAGATCTTTGAGTAAAATAGGGTAGATAACTCTTAGTTACTTGATCAAAAGCTTGCAAATACATACTTGCTATTTTCAAAACACACTTCACAAACACAATTTCAAAACCCTACTTTCAAACATTGAAAACCTTTAAAAAGACAAAAACACCTTTGTATACATTCAAACAAGAATCATTACAAAGGTTGCCACAACGATGGCTTCTTTTCAAAACATCTTTCAAAATCACACACAAAGCACCATTTCAAACAATTGAAAAGCACCATTTTAAACAATTGAAAAGCAAAGCAAGTGATCTAAACAAGTAACTAAGAGCCCAAGGATAACCATGGATGAAAAGGGTGCTTGTACCTTCCCTTTTCATAATCTACTCCCAGAACCCAAGAAAACATCTCAAAGGTCTTTCCTGTGCTTTTTGACCTTTCCTTAGGATCAAATAAAAAGTCGATGGCGACTCTTGCTAAACCGAAACATTTGCAAACACAAATGCAAAATCCCAAGTCAGTTCTCCCACCGTATCACACCTAGCTCTGTTCTTGGATTCGATTTGGTCCATTCTGGCATCATTTGAATGAAATACTTGCATATTCATAACCCTCATGTTATTTGCAAACGATTGGCAATAATCAATTTGATTTATAGGCGTTGTAACCCCGAAACACCATAGCTAGGGTTGTGTTCTTGTTTTTAGGGATTCTTATTTCAGGTGAAATTGGACCATGTAATGGGCATGGTTGCATCCGGGAAGATGAGACGAACACAACCATGCCCTTGAAAGTCATTCTTATTGCCTGGAAACGATTTTTGGAATGAGTTGCATTTTTAGCTGTGGATTCAAATCCGCAGGTAAAATTATAGTAGGGGAAGGACAGGGACAAAGAGCTGGCATTCACTCATTGGGCCATTCAAAAATGGCGCGCATATTTTGTTTTCTGACCAATTAGTTTTGTTTTGGCATATTATCATTGTTGTGTAATATATTAACAAACAAAACAAAGCAGCATAATGGCAAGGAAGGCGTTCCAATATCCATCAGGACCTGTGTTTGAATCTCAGGTCCCCCACTTTCTCAATGTTTTATTTCTTCGAGTGATTCAGTGCATATGCCTAGCTACAACACACCATGCGCCCTCGTTTATTCAGTTGCCAGATGGCCATTGGCTAGATCTGGTGGCCAGGATCTGATCGTCTACCATAGACAAGGTCCACGCACATCCACTAGATCCCAAAAAGTCAAACAAGGCTAGCTGCAATTAGGCCACAGAATTGCTAGTCATACTCCCATTTCAGGCCCAAACCCCTCTCTCTTTTTATTTTATTTACTTTGCTTTATTATCTTGTTTTATTATTTTTATTTTCTAACCAATCAATTCTTTTTAACATAAAATAAAAATCACAAAAAATATGTTTATTCAATCAAGTTTTTAATTTTTATTAATAAACACTAATTAATTAATTTAGGTTTTAATTAGAATAACTTTAATCTATTTTTTTGTAAATAATTAAAATTAAATTAGACTTGATTAGGTTTTAATTACTAACCTAATTATTTTATTTTCTTTCTTAAAATAACAAAAACCCAAAAATAATTTATTTTTATTAATTAATTAATTTAATTTAATTTAGTAATTAATTTAGATTAATTTCTTTCTTAAAATAAAAAAAAATAACAAAAAGACATTTTCTTTAATCAAAAGGGTCAAAACCCTAAACTCGCACTCGATCTAATTTCTCGCGCGCTTTGTTAATTTTTTATCATATTAATGTGCTTGCCTCCGGTTTGTAATAGTTAATAAGACTTTTAATTATTTTTATTGCTTTATTTATTTTCAAAGGGTTTGTCTTTGGCGATGTAAATACCCGACGCCTTGTAATTTAAATTCCGCATTTTATTTTTCCGCCAATTATAACTGTTAGATGTTTGATAATAGGGTTCGCATGACAAGACTGAATGTTTTAACCTAAAATCAAATTAGATCACCATTAACATGTACAAAGATAAGCATAACTGAAAACGACACACTCGCACATGCACACTCTTAGGGTACACCCCACTTGGTTGCCTTCGTACACGGTCATTGAGTATATGTCACTTTAGAGGTCGCTCTCTTGTCTAAAAGATCATAGTCGCCTCGAAATGGTTGCCTCGGATATTGTTGCCTCAAACAAATGATCTAAGACATTAGGGTTACCGCTAAGGCGTCTTAACATTGCTTTAGTGACCGTATGTCCCTCATTCGAATTGACCCTCAAACTCAAATGGCGATGCTACCTACTCATCAATAGTAGGATAGCATTGTCTAAAGGAAATTAGCATAGAACAATTCTTTTTTCAAGTAGGTAGATGGTTCTTAGATACTTGCTCTTTCAAAAACAAAAACTTTTCACACTTACACTTTTCGAACAAAGTTTTCAAAAACACTTCATACACTCTTGAGGACAGAAACAAGAGTTAAATCGAAGTTTTCAAAACAAAAACTTTTTCAAACCCACAAGCACAAAGAAAGCAATATTTTGAAAACAATATGAGCAAGTACCTAAGAGCCCGTGGATAACCACGGATAGAAAGGGTGATAACACCTTCCCTTTCTATAATCTACCCCCCGAACCCGAGAAATATCTCGAAAAAGGAATTTTTATGTGCTTTTCTCCTTTCCTTGTTGGATAAAATAAAAGTCGGTGGCGACTCTTGCTTACCGCGATATTTTGCGAAACAAAACGCAAAACACAAACCAGCATTCCAAAAACAGTCAGTTCTTCCCACCGTATCACAGGGACCATTTGTAGTCAAAAACATATTTCCCGGTGGGGCCATGATTATGACTACCATGGATGGTGATGACCTTCCACACCCTGTCAATGCGGACGTAGTGAAAAGATACAACGCATAATAAAGACCCGCTAGGTTGATATACTTAGGCAAAAATAAGGGCATCCCGGTGAACCAAAAGTGTTCGGGCAAAAATTAGGGATAAAAAATGAAAAAATCTGTACACCCGACAAGTCAAAAACCCGAAAGGGCGGCTTGGGAAAAAAAGGGTATCCTGGTGGACTAAAAACCCGAAAGGGAGGTCCAGGAAAAATTTAGGGATTAAAGCGTATCACTATGTCCCATTGGATTACCTTGCGATCAGACTTCAGTAATCGGATATCAAGCTCAAACGGTACCGATCAATCCAGTCAGCTTTGGACAAGAAGCAAAGTGATGAGATGCTCGAAGACCTATGGGCAATAGCTGAATTGAAACCCAATGGGATCACTACACATAGCCGTTTTCTTTTGTACACAATTTCTGTAATAATTTCCATTTTTACAGCGGCGTTCTCTTACTAGAGCGTCAGCCTCCTTGTAAAAAATGACTGTCATAGGCAAATTTCAAATCAATACAAAGTGTCTTTTAAGTACAAAACTCTATGTTTGTTTTTCCGTTTTCTGTTTTATTTCTCAAAAACGTCCAATGTTTTATTCTTTACATATGCATTTGAATGTGATTACTGTTCACAAATATCTGCATATAAAAACAGAAAGACGATTACTAAGAACTCAAAGAAACTGGTACAAAACCTAAATATCGATAGTTACCCCGTCCATCATGGTACAAGGGGCATAGACAGTTGGAAGTGAAGTCACTATCACATACAAGCCAGTGATACCTATACTCCCCACAGAGCTGAGACAACCAAGGTCCGACCTCCGTATCCCCAAACAGGAATTCCTTCCCCAGCGGATTCATTCAGAAAACTGATATATGCATTCCTTAGCCGAGTTGTATAATCACAAACAGTTTATAAAGCCGTCTCCCGAGCAAAGTTTATTTCTCTGACAGCGGAAGCTAAACTTCCAACATAGCTCTTCTCTCCGGCAATGGAAGTTCATCCCCAGCTGAGTTTATTTCTCCAAATCAGCCGATCTTCCAACAGAGTATCTCTCTTCCCCCCAAAAAGTCATTCCCCCGCAGGATTATTCTCAGACATAGTTTCTCCCGACAGAATATTCTCGAGCAGAATGGATGCAAATCTCCAACTAATCATCTTCGTTCACTCTCCCCAGCGGAAACGAAGAACTCAACTCCTTATACTCTCCGGCAGCAGTCAGGATCTATTTCCCCCAGCTAGAGAATATCATAATGGCATTACACATCCATACATCATGACATGTGCATACATATTATACATCACAATCTCATTTATTTTGAGGACATCATTACTCAATGCATTTCATACATCATGACATTGCATACGACTAACTCTTTACCTTTCAGGGAAAGATGCAATAAAGTTCTCACGAGTTCTCTCTGGTTCAGTCAAACCGACACCAAGGTTTCTATTCCAGTTGTAGATATTCCAAATTTTCTCTGGTTCAGTCAAACCGACACTAAGGTTTCTATTCTAGTTGCTATTCTAGTTGAAGATGTGTTAAGACTTTCGTCTAGGTCAGCCGAATCGCCGCTAAGATTCCCCAGATTTCTATGCTAGTCAAAGTTAATTCGAGACCTCTCCTGGGATCAGTCAAATTGATACTAAGATTTCTCTCCCAGTTGAAGTTATCACAAGTTTTCCCTAGTTCAGTCAAATCGATACTAAGATTTCCATTCCAGTTCAAGCTATGAAGCCTGGAAATCGATCGGATAATATCTTGATTTCTTCAAGATACTATGAATATTGGAATCGACCAGATAGTGGTATATCTTAAATTCAAGCTATGAAGCCCAAAAATTGACCGAAAAACAGCTTAATCCCTAACAAGTTACTGTGAAGCCTGGAAATCGACCGGACAACAGTACAATATACTATGAAGCTTGGAATCGACCAGATAGTGGTATATCTCAAGATTCAAGCTATATAGACCAGAAATCGACCATATAATATCTTGATTTCTCCAAAATACTATGAAGCCTAGAATTGACCAGATAGTGCTATAAGACGATGTGAAGACTAGAGCACGACCAAATAGCGGCAAGAGACACTGTGAAACCCGGAGCACGACCAGATAACAGTATGAGGTACTGTGAAGCTTGGAATTCGACCAAATAGCAGTTTACTTAGCCAATTACTATGAAGCCCGGAAATCGACCGAATATTAGTATGCCTTAAATTCAAGTTGAAACCCAGATGTGACCGAATAAAAACTTCTGAAGCCTGGAACACGACCAAATAAGAATTGAGAAATTGCAAAGCCTGGAGCACGACCAGATAGCAAGTGTAATCTCATCTCCCCAATAAGTCACTGTGAAACCTGGAGCACGACCAGATAACAATTAATCTTATTATCCTCAGCAAATCACTGTAAAGCCTGGAGCACGACCAGATAGCATTTCACTTTCACTTCCTCGACTAAGAGATGATTCCCCAGTAGAGTAACGGACAACTGAAGCTCCTAAAATTCTACTTCTCCCAAGACAGAGACCGACATTCCTCAGCAGATCCCTCCTTAATGATAAGAACAAGAATTCTCATCGAAGGAATATCTCATAAAATCAACATTATTCTGGATGGCATCTTTAAGCCCATATACGACGACTCTCTGTCATCATCCTGGATGGCATCTTTAAGCCCATCTCCGACGATCTTCCATCATCTTTTCCAAATGGCGTCTATAATCCCATTCCCGATACTACCCGCACCATCCCAGACGAGTGCAAATTTCTGGGCACTCAGTGTTCAATCATATTCCACCTTCAGATTACGAAAGGCAGACAACCAATCTACATCCTCGGGTTTAAGAAGATTGAACAGGGCAGCTGTTGTACCCCAAAATTTTCCATCTCATTTTACTCAACACATGCCCATTAAGGCCCCCAACTTGCTCAAGGATGCCCAAGAGTTAACCAGACAGGCTCTCTCCTAAGGCAATGTACCTCAAATTAGGGTTTCCATTTTCATCAGGGTGTGGGAGCCCCAAAGGTCCCAAATTCTTTAAATGGTCCTAATATGTTCTCAAGATCATCCATGTCAAGTTTCATGCCTTACACAAGAATTTTTCTCAGTCAATTGCCCAGATGCCTGAAAATCAATTATACTAGGTCAAAAGTCAACTATGGCCCACATACAGTCAAACTTCAAGATTTTTGGTCAACATCAATATTTTGAAGTGATATTAATCATTTGATCAAAGGTTGATCATGATTCCCCAAGGAATGCCCCAAATTCATCAAAACCCAACAGTTGTTAAATTAGGATTTCTTAGGAAAAGTCAACCAAACTTTGACCAAGCATAACTTCTTCATACTTTATCATAAAGTTTCCATCCAAATATCATTTTAAAGAGGATGCAATTACCTACAACTCATATTCATCCCTCAAGTTCAAAATATGCACTCATAAAAAGATATGAATTTCTACATTATAGGTCCTTTTGAAAAGTCAACAAAAACACCTTTTGGGTCAAAGCTTCTTACATGAACATGGAGAACCCAATTGAGATGATACCAAAAGGGTTGTTTACGGGACATCCTAAGATTTCTAAAAGGTAAAAGAACACCTCTCTAGGGTTAAGATTGGAGGAGATATGCCTTGTCAAATTTGACCATTTTTGCAAAATTGCCAAAAGTCAAATGTGCTTAAAAATACATTTTTTGTCAAATGGGCCTAGTTTTTCATGATTGAATCTTGCTTGTGACATGGTCCACGACCCAAATCAGCATGTACACTTTATTTGCTTCATTATTTATTTTATTTTGATTTTTTTATTATTTAAAATTCAAATTAAATCAAATAATTGCAAAAAAATACAAAAGATTGATTTTTGATCTGATTTTTTGTAGGAATCAAATCGAATCAATCTAGCATATCATATCCAAGTCATGCAAGGGTTGATTGAATCAAAAATAGCATGATTTTGGTTGTTTTGGAAAGATATCATACAAAAACAAAATCAAATTATATCTCCTTAATTCACCAAAATACCATACAGTTTTGTTAAACTAATCAATTCCAATACATATATAGGACACAACCAAGCCAGAAAAACAAGGATTAGAGGTGGTGAGAGCAAAAGCAAAACTGAAAAAAATTGTCAAAAAGTGGTGGATAGATTTCAAGCTTAGAGGCCAATTCAAAGCATTCTAAGGCTACCAATAGATTTCTGGACATCTCCATAACGTGTTTCGATCATTTGCAAGCTTCCACACGGTCATAATCGCAAGCTACATACCCACAGTTTGCTCATACAATCTTGAATTTGATTTTGCAATTTACGCATGATTAATTACTTTTAAGCATAACATTATGTTTGTATCACCATTTGGAACATTTTGGTTCAAACAATTTTGCATTTTGATGCCTGTATACGTAATTTCCATTATTAGGGTTTGTTCTTGCGTTTTAGGGCTTTGTTCTATAGGTTAAATTGGGCCAAGAAAAGAGCACCATGATGCTCGTGAGATCAAAACGAGTTGATCTATGTATTCACTAGTAATTTATCATGCTTGCTTGTGATTTTTGAAAGATGCAGGGCTACAGCCATGGCAAACTGTCCATAAGTATACGTTACAGACCTAAAACGACAGACAGGGGAAGAAGAAGATACATGGCTAATCATCGTTGGTCCATTCAAATGCTGGCGCGCGTTTTTTATTTTTCAGTCATCCACTTTGTTTTCGTATAATATGCATTGTTTGTATTATATTAACAGCTAAGCATTACAACCCAGTTGGTGAAGAGCGCGTGGAATGAGTGGGAGGACCTGGGTTCGATCCCAGGTCCCAGCATTTTCTTATTTTCTAACTTTGTAACTACAGATCCTATGCATACGCATCCCATGAGCATACCATGCGCTTTCATCATCCAACCAATGGATTCCTTATCAATCCAATCCAACGCCCATGCAAGAGAGGATCATAGTGCACCAGCAGGAAGAGGCAGCATGGAATCCAATGCGTTGACTGGGCTTATCAACTAATGGGCCAAAAAGTTTAGATTTACACCCCCTTTTCAGCTTCACAAAAAGGCCCATCTCTAATATTTTTTTATTTCTTATATTTTATTGTTTATTTAATTTATTTATTTTTCTTTACAAAAATAACAAAAATAATTTTTTTATAATCAAAATCACAAAATCCTAAAAAATCTTTTTTCATAAAAAATATGTTTTTTTCTTTAATTAATTAGTTTAATTATTTAGGGAAATTTAATTATTTTTCTACATAATTTAAAATAATTAGAAATTAGGGTTTTTTTTTAATTTTACATAACCCAATTAATTTTTTATCAAAAAATAATAATAACCTAAATATTTTTCAATTAAATTTTTTAGGGTTCTTTAATTCTCGCATTTAAATTTGTCGCACGCATTTTTTTAATTTCCTTTTATTATTATTGTAACTGTTTCGAGGTTGTAATAGTAATTAGGGTTTATATTCCGCATCTTTATTTTCAGTTCAAGACGGTTATTGTATCTGCAAAAGCCCTGTAATAGCGTAGGACCTTTACCTTCTTGCTTTTATATTTTGGATGTTTATATATAATTGCTAGCAACTTAAGCGTGTATGACTAATGAATCAATATTAGACCACTAAACTGCAAAGATAAATATAACTGAAATCGAACACTTTTACACACTTACACCCCTAGGGTATTGCCTCACTTGGTTGCCTCAGAAATAATGATCGTGTCCCTCAAACGTAGGGATACATTAGCAATGACCCGCGATTCAAAGTCGTCATAAAGATCACAATCCCTACTTGTCCCTCGAGTTTCCTACCAATTGATCTTATGACGATAGTCCCTTCGAAATGCTAAGGTATCCTTACTTGTTGTATTTAGAGACCATTTTGTCCCTTCGAACGTCCCTTTAAAACTCCAATGACGGTGCTACCTATTCCTTAATAATAGGATAGCGTTGTCTAAAGGAAAACGAACAGTCTTTTTTGAGTAGGTAGATTAGTTCCTAGGTACTTGCTCAAACAAACGAACTTTTTTCACACAAACACTTTTCAAATAAATTTTTCAAAAACAACTTCGTAACACTCTTGAGGACAGAAACAAGGGTTAAAACGAAGTAAAAAAAACTTTTCAAAACAAGCACACACAAGCAATTTCAAAATGAGCAAGTACCTAAGAGCCCATGGAAAACCATGGATAGAAAGGGTGCTAACACCTTACCTTTCTATAATCTATCCCCGTGCTCAAACATTCTCGAAAAAGGTTTTTTCTGTTCTTTTTCCTTTTCCTGATTGGATAAAATAAAAGTCGGTGGCGACTCTTGCTTACCGCGACATTTGCGATCAAACGCAAAACCTTCAAGTCAGTTCTTCCACCGTATCACATGATGCGAGCTATTATACTTCTACGATATGTAGTAAAGTGAGATATTCTCCACTTGGATGTTGAGTGAGGCTTTATTGATTTTAAAATCCAAGCTATATCCTCCACTTTGAGATGACATAAATTCTCCTTTCTCATAATCATAGTTAGTAAGTATTTCTTCCACTCGGATATGACAATGATGCATTATCTCTTACAATTAACCAACACACTTGTGTTTTAAAATTTATAAAGGTGAACTACGAGTACCCTGGTCCCCTATTTCAAGGAAGGTGGTACATAGGCACTAAAGGTTCACAACCGCGGCGGGTGAAAAAATTGTAAAAAATACTTCTTTTCTCATCTTCACTATCTATTTTTGTATACAACATTTATAGCCAAAATACACAAATTTTCTAAGAGGTTCCTGTGGAGTACCATAGATGTTTAGGGCGTAATACCTTCCCTTTGCATAAATAATCCCCGTACCTAGATTCTTTCCCCAATTTTTTGGGTTATTCTCTCTTTTCTCATTCCTCTGGAAACAATAAAGCGTGGTGGTGATTTTTATTTGATCTGTGTGAGTTAAGTCAATCCAATGGCTTAGTCTTAACATTTCTACTGCTATAGGAAAAATGGCGACTTCACTGGGGAAAGATCGACCAATTTTTGGTCCATCATTATGTGAGTTGAGCCTATCTTTGTTTATGTTTATGTATATTTTATTATTTGTTGTATATTATATGTTTTATACATGTTTTTCTGGATTTTCCTGGTTTTCAAGGTGCTTGGTGATTTCTCATAAGTCCTCTATCCAGACTTGGGAAAACTTAAGATATGACGGGCAGTATAGTCATGTCAACTTTGAGGGAGGAATCCAACAAAAAAGGATATGAGATCCCCCACTCAGTGGAGGCCCCTTTGACTTTAGTATTCATTTACCGAGTAATCGGGAAGACGTGCTGCTTTCGACCTGAGAGCCTACTAAAGCTGAGAATTATAGAACCCTTAACCCATCTTTGCCTCGTAGGTGTAGTGCAAAAACTATGATGGAGTAATCCGGAAATGGTTGTCATGTGATACTACATTCATACGAGTTTTTCCTGAGAATAATACTAATTACCGAGTTAGTCGGGATGTTGGTAATATCCGAAGGAAGGATGTAGAATCCCAGAACCTTTTAGAACCTTGTTCGGTAGGTGATAAACTATTAATCCATACCTTATAGGTAGTACCTTTGACTTCATGCTCGCAATGTCGAACCTATGAAACCCCCATGTTTGTGAACTTGTGTGTGATTGTTGCATCATGCATTCATGCAACCATGAGCATTCTTTAAAACAATTGTTTCAAGGAACTTAAGGTTGACTTTTACAAATACCTTAGGTAACTTTTGACCATGTATTCTGGAAAAAGAAAGACTCGGAAGTACAATTTAAAAGATCCTAAGATAGAGGAATTGATGAGTTTGATTCCCGAGATCGAGAGCTCTACAGATTGTAGGAAAAAGTATGGGTCTATCATGTCTATTATGAAGCTCAAGATGAAGGAGGGTACTCTTTATACATTGGTCCAGTTCTATGATCCGTTGTGTCGGTGTTTTACTTTCCCTGATTATCAGCTGATACCCATATTGGAGGAGTATTCTTACTTACTTGGTTTCCCTATTATTGACCATGTTCCTTTCACCAGCTTAGAGGGGGAGCCCAAGTCTCATAAGATTGCTTCTATGACTCATTTAATGAAGTATGAGGTTGGGGCTAACATAACAACAAAATAAGGAATAAGAGGTTTACCTTCTCAGTTTTTATTGGAGAAAGCTTTCTACTTTGCTAAGATGAAGAGTACAATTGCTTTTGAGGCTATCTTTGCTTTGCTTGCTTATGGGTTGTTCTTATTTCCTAACATCGACAAATTTGTGGATGTCAATGCCATTAGGATCTTTCTGATTAGGAATCCAGTCCATACACTATTAGGAGAAACTTATTATTCCATTCATCTTTGGGATTTTTATCATGGAGGGATGACTGTTTGTTGCACAACGGTTGTTATATCAGTGGTTTATTTCTCACTTACCTTGGTATGTTGCTTTCTGAGATATCAAGAAGGAACCTCGTTAGGCCCTGAAGATTATGGATCTCACTCATTCTGACATTGTTTGGTATCATCGGGCTTATTATGATGTGGAGATTATTGATAGTTGTGGTAGTTTCCCCAATGTGCATCTTTTTGGTACAAAGGGAGGAATTAATTATAATCCTGTTCTCGCGCATCGTCAACTTGGATATCTAATGAGAGACAAGCCAAATAGTATTCATCTGAGTGGTTTCTTTCTCAAAGAAGGAAATGATCATAAGAAAGCTAAGGAAGAGACTTCAAAGGCTTGGTGCCATATTCATGGAAAGAGTAGAAAAGATTTTGGACTAAGAGGAGTTATTTCTTTGGAGCCTCATCTACGTTGGGCACAAGCAAGGGAAATTCAGTTAAAGATGCCATATTCCCGTGAAGAACATATGCCTGATATGCTTGTGAGTACTACTCCTCCACTTTTAGATGATGTGGAAGAATTTCAGCTTGCCCTAGTTAGGATGCAGCAAGAGAAAAAAGTATGGAAGAACAAGTGTCAGACTTTAGAGAGGTCCTACCAAACAAAATTGAAAGAGAATCATGACTTGATTAAGATTCTAGAGAGTCATGTTATGGAGATGATGAAGCAAGAGGATTTATTTTCTTCTAAGGCTCAGCTAGGACCTAATTGCTCATTCTCTGACCCTGGTGGTTAGAAAGAAGTCGTTGACATGTATGCAGAAGAGAACAAGCAGTTGAAGGCTCAGATTGCAAGACTCATGGGAAATCGTCAGTGTGTGGAGAGATATTTATCAATTTTGGTTCCTTAGGATTTTAAATTCTATATTTATTCTCTTATACCTAGGATCATTGGAACTTGTAGTAAAAGTTGTAATCCATTCCAAAGTTATTATAATAAAATTTTCAATATTTCAAAATGTGTTAGTACTTTAATATTTGCAATTGCCTATAATTCTTTAAGTTCCTTGAAATAATAAAAATGAAAATAAATAAATCATATGCATTGTATATCATGCATCATTTTGTGCATATTTGTGCATTTTTGTTCATACCTAGGTGTCTTATTGTGTTTCTCTACTTTGTTCAGTCAGCAAACTGTCTCATCGATACAATACTCGGGAAAATTCCAGGAAGAAAATGGAGATTCTTGAACAAGAGAATCGCGAGCTACGCGAAGAAGTTACTGCTTTGAGGGCCAATATGGCCAATATGACTGCTTTGGTGGAATACCTGGTGGCTTCTCAAAATCATCCACCACCTTCTCCTCCATCTCTTTGTGCTACTCAACCACAATAGATAATTGTTGCTTCCGAGGTTTCATTGGTTCCCTTTTTTGTTACTACAGTTGCCGCTTCTTAACACCGTATGCCTCAAGGTTACTCGTGGGGAATGCCTAATAATTTCATGCCAGAAGGTTACAACCCTGATGCTCAAGTTGCTCCATTTGCGCAAATTATTGTTGTTTCTGCACCTCCTGTGGTGCATGCTACTCATGTTGCTAATAAAGAGGTTCATCATGTTGCGCCTCCTACAATGAATTCTATGCCTGTTATCAATGATGAAATTTATCATCTTACTCCTCCACCAAGAGAAAGTTTGGGCTTCTATGACCGAATGGATAATTTTCAGGATTAGTTCAATGAAATGCAGAAAGAAACGAAGGCTCTTCGAGGAAAATAATTATTCGAACAGAACATCAATGAACTCTGCTTAGTTCCTAACATAAAAGTGTCAACAAAGTTTAAGGTTCCAGAATTTGAGAGGTACAAGGGAAACTCTTGTTCCCGTGACTACCTGATAATGTACATCAGAAAGATGTCCACCCATACTAATGACCAACACTTGCTTATTCTTTTCTTCCAAGATAGTTTAACCGGTGCTGCTTTGAATTGGTATACGGGTTTGGACAATAGCAATATCCGCACTTTCAATGATTTAGGTGAAGCTTTTATCAAGAAGTATAAATACAATATGTTTATGGCACTCGACCGTGACTAACTGGATTTCTTTCCACTCATTTTAGCTTTTTCCTTTTATTATTCATGCTTGCTCCACTAGCCTCAAACTCCATTGCCATTTTGAATCGACCCGTTAGATTAGAGAAGGCTTTTCTGCTTAGCAGAACCCGATTCTCCGCTTAAAACATCTGATCTTCTGACTAAAACTACTGATTCCATTACTATCCCTTTTTTTCTATGATCAATTCAATAAAGACTTCCTTCTCAACTAACAACCCATGGCTTGTTCATAAGCAATATTCTTTGTAGGGCTTTCGGCTCGGTTGCCTTCTTTTATTTTTGGGCTAAGGCTAGCTTTCCTAAGTCAGTTCCAGAGTGCATGAGTGAATCTTGATTTGTATTCAAGGTATGCCTTTTCCAGATCTATTATAATATTGACTTCGGTTAAGTTGAGGTTAGCGAATTAAATCCTTTGTTTGGGTCCTTGGAGGTCAGAGATAAGAGCGTTGTGTTTAAGTCATCTGGATGTAAGAAAGACTTTATCTGTAAGAGTAAGAGCTTGAGAAGAAGGGAAAGAGGAAGAAGTATTCAAATAATGAACTCCTTTCCCTTTAGGAAAGCTTTAATTTATTCTTTCTTTATATACTTACCTTACTATATAAGATAATACTCTAAAAGACTTGGACGATAAAAGTAAGATTGAGAACTATTAATAGTAGGAATAGTCTAAAGCAATGGTTAACTAGAAGAAGAGTCAAAGACTTTTTCCTAGCCACTGATGGAGACAATGTGGGACCTCGTGCTCAGCCATTTTCTCTTTTAGATATAAAAAATTCCGGAACATTGCCTCGGTAGAAGCAAACGCAACTAATACGCAAGCCCATCTCCCGATACAATCAAATTAAAGCAAAAGTGCCTTGCGACTGTCACGCCTTTCTCTTTGTCTATGTACCTTGTGTTTGTCCTTGTTGTTGAAGATTACTAGGGTTATTTATATTCCTTCCTTCGATCACATACTGCACATACTTTATTTGATCAAATTCCCCCTTTTTTCGGGGTGTTCGGTTTTCTAGGTGTTTTTCCTTTATTTACTTGTTTTTGTACGCCCAACTTCACGTTGACTAGAGACATCCGAAGCTTTTCCTGGTGCGTCGTACGTCCTCCGAGTCCTCTCTCTCCCTCTATGGTTACCTTATTTATTTTTATTTATTAATATAACTCCTCCCACTCGCCCCTTCAGTACAAGGTGAATCGGACTCAACCATCTCAAGATCAACATGATTAGAAAAGCTCATAGGAGAAGGCGATTAAGATTATTAGCCAGAGCCATCACAATATGGATGGAAGGGATCGCTCCTTTATGCTTTATCCGATAGAGAGCTAGGAGGTAAAGCATGAAGGAGCTGTTACATAATAATGTATTACATAATCCGCTGTAAAAACGGATTCTCTGCATGCCATGTCTGTACTTTACTTCCTGACTTTACTCTAAAAACCTCTTTTTTTGCAAGTGGAAAGAAGGCTATAGCTATGGTTCTATGGTTAATGACTTCATGCTTGAAAAAATGGTATTCAGGTTTAGCATGAAGTACACATGGTTAATTCCTTAATTCAGTGAGCATGGTATAAGAAGAGTATCCACCACTTATTTTTATGCAAATCACTCTATGAATGTAGAAGAATCAGTGGTTGTTGTTTAATAGATAGAGCAAGAAAGCTAGGAGAAACAAGGGTAGTGATTGGCGAATCTATAGTTTCCGGTTCCTCTCTTTCTCTAAAGGTTTTGAAAATGCAATCCTACATGTACTGTTTCAGCAAGTAAGATTTTGATCCCCAACGACAAGCGAATGGGCATTTTCGGGGACTAGCTCGCTTCCCATTACTCAAGCAAGAGGGAAATTCCGAGCACATAAATAATGGAGCCATGGAAAGGTGGCTGAAACACCAGAAAAAGAGACTACCCGAGCTAATGATAGAGGCAAGAAGACTTTCCGGCCAAGTCCCATTAATTGATCATAACAATATTGTGGAAATGATGCACGGACCCATATATATATATAGAAACAGAAACAGAATCACCTTGATACTAAACTAGATCGAGCCCGGGATCCTCTTTAAAATGGGAAGATCTAGGATAGGCGGCCAACCTCCTAGATAGAGCAATGTGCATGGACCAGGTGAGTAGGGATGCAGCTCCGTGGACCGCTCGTCGGGCCTGATAGGTGGTGGTCTCACACCCTTCTCAAAGGAACCGTACGTGAGACTCTCGTGTCATACGACTCTGTCCCGGAAGAAGGACCCCCCTTTCCTTTGACCAACGGGTCCTCGAACCAACCTTCCCATTTTCTTGCTCGTTAGCGCTTTAGTTTTAAATAAGTTTAGGCTTGACTAATAGAATATATAGGACTTTTCTCGCTTTTTTATTATTTCTTTGGCTTCGTCGTCCGTATCTTGCTGGCGCGAAAGCTGCTGCAACTAAAAAAATGAATGAAGGAAGAAGGTATTAGCATTAAAAAGACTACAAAGGCATTCTGGGCCGACTACAATACAAGTCATGAGCGATAGTGAAGCCGAATAGGCTTTTTTATTTATGTTAAAAGCCCCAAAACTAGCTATCTTATAGCAGACAACTCATGCAAGCCTACTCAATGAATCTCATAAGTAAACATTTGTTTGCATCGCAACTAATAGAAAAAAAAGACTAGACTAGTAGTGGAGTTCTCCTTGTTGTTCGGATCTTGACCGGGTCCGAGCTTCCCAAGCTCTATGCTATTGGGGAACTCTGCAAGGGTCTTACCACCTTCTTGATTTACTATCTTTGAGTCTTTGGAGTACTTGGGGATTATATTTCGCACCGAGAAATTGCGCTTGTGGGTTAGGGTGAATATTAAAGACCAGTGGATCTGGTGGTCGAAAATCGTTCGAACTTGGTAAAGGTTGTCGCAACACATGTAGTAGGACAAAGGACTTAACGCGATGCCCGCAGGCCAATTTACGATGTCTCTGTCGCTGACGTTCGTCAAGCAGGCCACGTGGATTGGCCAAGGTCTTCTTCGGCTAATGATACCTCGATCTCGAAGCCTTCGAAGTATCTTTTTTATAGGCGCCTCTATCTGTATGGGGAATTCGTTGTTGATAGATCATGCCATGTGTCCTCCTCCTTCCTCCTCCACCTTCCGACCCGCGGGAGTATTCGATGACAACTTCCGGACACTCATGCCCGATTGTGAGACTGCCTCTTGAACGTATGATGGCGCATTGCTATGACCTGAGCTATGCAACAACGAGATCCCCCTCGATCCTTTCCAGATGTGTTGGATGGTCCCCCATAATACGCTTACTTGGGGACTTCTGACTCCAGTTGTCACAAGAGTCTCTACTAGTGGAACCCTGTCCAGTAGAATCCCTCTTTCGCTCATCCTCTTCGTCAACTGTTTTATCGGGATACTATTACCTAGGTTCCTAAACTTGGAATGGATGGCGGAGCGTAGGTGGAAAACAATTATATGGATACAATGCTTTAACCATAGACGCTTCTCCAACTCTTGCAATAATTGTATGGGAGTCGTCCTCGGAGGGACTTCCCGAATGAACATACCAGGGAATTCAACCGTACTCTATGCAGCTATTGTTGTTGATCCTGTAGAGCCTACCCAAAGGTTCAGGCCGGATTGTAGGAAGTGGGTGATACATTTTTGTATTTCTATGATAAACTCTACGGCACCCACGATTCCCAGTAGTAAGTCGTCGGCATATCGCACGTAACAAATCCTTATGAAATAATGGGTTTTTATTTTGAAGGGGGGCAGTTTACGGGCCAGACCTCTCTCTGACCTGATAACTAGTCTCGCCTCCCCCCCAGCTCTATCAGCATGCCCTTTCTTTTGCAATACTTAATAAGGTCTCTCATGGCTAAATTATTATTAAAGCATCACTCTCTACCATAGAATTTGGTCTTCGGGGTCAACCCGGCCCCGACGGCTTCTATAAAGAAGATGACGCAAAGGAGGCTCGAAAGCTTGTTAAGGAAGGCGGCTAGGGCCGACGAAGGGGGAAAATGAAAGGCGTTTTCTGGTCCCCCCTTCATCGAGGGGTGCTTGTAGGGGGGGGGGGGCACAATGTAACAAGGGAATGAAAGGCCGCTTTGCATTGAATTCTCTTGACCCTACCCACAATGATGGCTCTGTTGTCTTGGGGAGCATTTAAGCTTGCTTCTTCTCCAGAGTTTTCTTGGTCATAAATACGACTTGTCCTTAATAGAACCGATCTTATTCTCGGAATTTCGTACTTTTGTCGGATCCTTCCTATCTCCTGATCAAGCTTGTGTAGGTAGATGTTGCCTGGTAGGGCTGATAGTAGTACACTGTATGGGACGGAGTAAGGGCCCTTCTCACCTCCTACGAGTCGTCCGACAGAAAAGACTTTATGAATGGAGTAAAATAATTTGGGATCGTCGATCTCTTCCTTAAAGATTGGGATGAGTTGATATCGGTTGATGGTGTGAAAACACTTCCTGATGTCGAATTCAAAAAACCAGCGAGAGGTTCCCCACTCTTCTTTGATCCATCTTAGGGCTGAGTAGTGGCCTCAACCCGAGTGGAAGTGCGATGTGTCTGGAAACTCGGGATCATAAGTGGATTAGAGTACCATTATGATCGCCTCTTTAATGATCTTTTCTATAGGTAGAACTACTGTAAGCGGTCTATACTTCGACCCTTATTTATTTCTTCATATTGTAAAGGGGAACAAAGCCCATTTTTTGCTCCCTCTATTGATAGATCAAGGCCCCCCTGCCGTCGTTTTAGTGACTCATAAGGCTTCCTTCATCTTAGTTCTTGATAATGGTCACCACATCTCCCAAGACCGGAATGATTATCCCCGCCCGATGGGTCTACATCAATCCCTAAATATCGTCAGGAACTATTAACTTCCCCGTCATTCTTGTAATTGTTACCTATAATCCGCATAGGTGTGTCCGCACCCCCCTGAGTGGACGAGAAAGAAAGGATTTATCGGAGATTTCATTCCAGACATGGAAGTCGACTTTCCCGTATGAGCATTCGGTACATGTATCAGTCCGTGGAAGAGTGAAAGCCTCACCACTACTGAGGATCTCCCCCCTAATCTTAGAAAGGTCATCTGAGGGTTCGTAGCGATTCATTGTTGTGCTTACACACTAGGCTACCCTTCTCCAAAAGCTCCGTGGGACCACCTACCACTAGTCTTCAGCCAGAGGGGTTTATTGCACAAAAACGTCGGGACACAGGCTCCCGAAGAGGGAAGCCCAACAAATGTCAGATGCAAAGCCCCGCACCTCATTAAGATCCTATTGGAATACTCTCCCAAAAAAAAGAGCAGACCCTATTGAAGACGAGAGTGAGGTACAACAAGGCCATTTTTGCCCACTTCCCTTCTCACGGATCCGTACGTGGACGTTACCGCTCATACAGCTACCAGTCGGCTAGTAGTCAGCCTCCCTCAAAAATGGAAGTATGGTGAATCGACATCAAATAGAGGTATTAGGTTTTTTTTTAAATAACATGGAGCCGAGATTTTTTCACAAAAACATAAGGGTCCCCCCTATCCACGTTACGCGCCCTTGACATTTATGAGGACTCACTGGCTCCTTTTCCCATGTACATAACCCCTTATGAGAATTCGATAAGGCCATCAAGAGGCAGGCTGATTACCGATGTCCAAATAGGCCTGAAAAATGCCAAACCTTTTGGTCCACCTTCCATTTCATAGATATCCTCACTTCATTCAACTTACTACTTGGAAAGCCTTGGTTGCGTGAGGCCAGATCCTCCACATACCATCAATGTTTAAATTTTCCATTATGAGGTTCTATTCTTAAGGTCTCTGCCGAAGTTCAACCGGCATTGATCGTAGATTGCGAGAATGTGAGCTTCATGCCTTCTATAGAATTTTGAGGTCTGTTCGTGCTACTAGAGAGTATGGAGATGGCTCATTCCACCCGGTCCTAGACATCAATACTCCTGGGTCTCTCCCTTTTGGTCATACCGTTATCATCCGAAGAAAAGAATACCCGAAGGCTCTTGCCTTTTGTATAAAGCTTATAAGGATATAACTTTTGGAGGAAAAGAGAAAGAGAGAGAAACCCCACCCCTCTCTTTCCAAAGGACTCGCGGCATGTCAAGCTGGTTCTTCGCTTTGGCTAAGATTATTCTGCCAAGCGAGTTTTGGCAAGTACATTGACCCCACACAAATCATGTTCAAGAAACAAAAACTACTTGCTATATTTATATATGCAATTCATTTCTCCTCACTCCACTATATATCTAGCCAAAGGTAAATACTGGCATTCTTTTACTCTGAGAAAGATCCGATTATCTTCTGGTTAGGATTCTTCTTTATCTTTTATCTTCGTTACTTTACTTTTAGTTGAATAAGAATAAGGAAGGGGGGAGTCCAATTTTCGGGATATGCAGGATATCTTGGTTGGAGAAAACTGGTTAAAAAGATGAATGCTCCTCCATCTGTGGTTATTGCTTTGGGATCCTATAATTACTAACTATTCTAGTTAGCATGGGCTAACAAGACCGTGTCAAGCCTTGGATTCGACTTTGGGAAATGCCACTTCGAATGAAATGAAATCAGAGAGATCTTTGAACAGCAGAAAAGACGGATCTGAGAATATAGCCATAGTTACGGTTTCAGGGCTTAGAGAGACTGGACGCGTACCGAACGAAGATCATGTCTATTTACGCTAAAACAATCCATATAGGTAGAAAGCTGGAAGCTTCAATAGTTCCCCGCTAAACCTTAGAGTCCTATTGTGATACGGTGGGAGAACTGACTATAGTTTTGCGTTTGTTTTCGCAAATGTTTCGGTTGAGCAAGAGTCGCCACCGACTTTTTATTTTATCCTAAGGAAAGGTTTAAAAAGCACAGCAAAAACCTTTGAAATTTTTCTTGGGTTCGGGGAGTAGATTATAGAAAGGGAAGGTATTAGCACCCTTTCTATCCATGGTTATCCATGGGCTCTTAGGTACTTGCTTAGATCAACTTGCCTTGGTTTTCAATTGTTTGAAATGGTGTTTGGTGTGTGGTTTTTGAAAATGTTTTGAAAAGATGCCTTGTATAGGCTACCCTTGTAACAATTCTTTACTCGAATGTTTTACAAAAGGTGTTTTGTCTTTTGAAAAGATGTTTCAAGGTTTTTTGAAAGTTTGTTTTGAAAATGTTTGTGAAGTGTGGTTTGAAAATAGGCAAGAGTTTTCTTTGCAAATTGACAAGTACTTAAGAGTTATCTACCCTAAAGTTTTCTCAAAGATTTTTATTATGTTTTAAACCTTTTGACAATTTTGTTCCACCATTGCATTTGATGGACAATCTTGTATTAGGAGGTGAAGGGGACGGGCGTGGGTCATCGTTTAGACCATAATTGCAATAGTGTCAAGTATCTTTGGACAATTTTCTTTAAGGGACTTGATCATTTGTTTAGGCAACATTTTGAGGGACTATGATCAACTGATTTGTTTGTTTTGCCCAAAGAAAACTAACATGCAATATGGCCCCAATTATTTGAAGGCAACAAAGTGGAATACCCTAGGGGTGCAAGTGTGATATGTGTTGTTCATTTTCATGCTTTTTTTGTCTTGTATTAGGTCAAAAACTACTTTTGTTCTTTTTGTTCGCATACAAACCCTAATTCTAGCATGGCATATTTAGAAAGCATTAAAGTGCGAAAAGTAAAATTCCTACACTATTACAACACAAAAATATGGGGAGGGGGTACAAATGTTCAAATGGGGGTTATTTAGACAAGAAATTAAACCTAGCTATTACATCATTTTCTTTGAATATTTACAAGACAAATAATTGCATAATTAAATGGAAATGAAATAAATATGCAAAATGTAAAAAGAATTTTTATGTGCATGAAAAAAAGTATTTTTTATGTAAAATAAAAAGAGAAATAAAAAGGCATTATTTTTTGGAGTATTTTCATATTTAGGGCAAAACCCTAATTTAAATCAAAAGGGTATTAATTGTATAATATATATAATATTTACTATTTACATACAAAAATAAAATAAAATATAGTATATTTATAAAAATGTATTTTTAGTGTTAAAGATTAATAAAAATTAAAATATGTATATTTTTTGTATTTTACCCTAAGTGTATATATATATATATATATATATATATATATATATATATATATATATATATATATATATATATATATATATATATTATTTGCAAAATATATTAAATATGCACAAAATAATAATATTTAATTTTATAAAAAAAAAGTATTTTTTATACAAAATGTTTCAAAAGGGAAAAATGAAATAAAAATCAGAAATACAATATGTTTACATTATTAATAATATTTCTAAATAATAGTATATATATATTTATGTATGATAGTATATATAAACAAATAAATACTTAAAAAACGCAAAAATGGTGTAAAAATGATTTTTCAGGTTTTAAACATTATTAGAAAAAATAAATGAGTCAAAATGAAAAAAGAAAAATAAAAAAAACATTAAATCAAACAAATGGGCTCAGGGGGTATGAATCAAAAAGTATGGTGTAAGAAGCAAAACAAAAGCTGGCCCAGCCCATGAGGCACCTTCTTCAACCTCTGAACAACATTATTTAAAAAAACGCGCGCCCTGTTCTTCCATCCAAATATCCTGATTCCTGGCTTATTAATGAAAACTCATAACATAAAAAATGTTCAGCATCAAGAGACGAATCCAACCATATGCAGAACTTGATCTAACTCTCTAAGATGAGAGAGAATTTCTTCTCCCCCAAATCCTGACCTAGATTTTCTGCCATTTTCAAACCTTAAATTCTCACAGCTCAGGCAAAAGAAATGAAAAGTAAAAGCATGTACAGGTTCAGTGGCATGAGTAGAACATTGCTTATTCACAAACTTAGAGCTAATGATGCCTAATAAGAGAGATAGAAGTTCACCAAAATACCTGTTCAGTTGAAGTTCTATCTGGCAATGGGGAAGTTTTCAGTGCAAGATAATGGTTGGTATAGCTTCCTTGAGGTGTGGTGATGTTGTTCCAATATTTACTTTGCCTTGAGACACCTTGAATCGAGCTGTAGAACTTCAACTGCAAAATGAAAAAGTGAAAATGGTGGAACTTGTTAGAGGAATTACAGGTCGTGTTTCAAGTCATGGTTAGCTTGCATAGATGCTAGGGAATGTGTGTGAACTGGTTTAGGCAAGAAAGCTTGAGAGAAATGGAAGATGGCACTCAAACTGCAGGCATTGCCCTGTTCTTGCAGTTTGAAGTTGATTCTAGGATTGGGAGTGTATGAGGGTTGTTAGGGTCGTGTACTAGCTTGGTTGGGATGTCCTGGATGTGTTTTCAAAGTTTGCTTAAGTGTTTGTAAGCTGATATGAGAGTTCTCTTACAAAATGCCAAGTTACTTACACTTTAAGCAACAAATGCCCAAGTTGTGTTCTAGGTCAGTAGAGGCCCCCTAATGTGCTGCATAATCTCTCCTTGATCAGAGTGTTTTGCTCATAATCTTGTGCCAATTAGATTTCATTTGTACTTGTGGATTTGCATCATGACATAAAGTGAAACTTTTGCAAAAATGGATATAATGCTTTATCTATAAATGGATTAATCTTCTAGGCAATGCTTGAACACACAAAACATGGTCTTGGCACAAAGGTTTGGCATTAAATTTATGAGTGTAATTGAGATAAAAGGCCTGTAATCAAGTGGCATGCTGAGTTTTGAAAATGCATAATGTTATGAACATGTAACTTGGCCTAATCAAAAGTGAGTTTTTGCTATATTGTGAAATTCGATTCTCTCTAACCATGAGGTTGTTTGAGAAGTTCCTGGACATTTTGGAAAGCTGGGAATGTGTACTACAATCCATCTTTGTAATGCAAATTGAAATTCCAAGTGGAAGTGTATGGAAAATGGCCTTGAAGTTGGGTAGAAAACCTTGTCAAAATAGGTTAAAATTTCACTAAGTTAAGAATGGTTTAGTGCCCTTATTCAAAAATTTGTAACTTGAGATACAAACCTCATTTGGGAAAACTTTGTGAATCAAAGTTGTATATTATGCAACAAGCTACAACTTTCATGTTTTGACTTTTGTTTGAATCCCAATGAATCTCGGTGAGAAAGTGGGGCAAAGTTGGGAAAAATTAGGGTTTTTCATAACTTAGAAAAATTCTAATTTATGAAAAATTCTCATTTCTAACCCTAATTTGCATTTTTTGATTTCTTGGTGAACAAGTTTCATGATTTGGCATGTTTTGATGAAAAATGAATCTTGACTCTTGATTTTGACCAAAAAGTCAAAGTTTGACTTTTCAGTATACAGTCAAAATTGATCAATTGACTGGGAAATTCAACTGTCAATTTTGTGCATTTGGGATCTTTTGAACTTGTTGAGCATGTCAAGATAAATCCATGGGGTCCTTGAGTCCATAAGTGAACTTGGTTTGCCATTGGCTAGGTCAAACAATCAAAAATTGCCTTTGTGCAGTCAAAACCCTAAAAATGACCATTTTGCCCTTTTGGTGATCTGATCAAATTTCTTGTGGAATTGTGATCCAAACTTGATCAAATGGTTCATAGGAGTTCATAATGTTGATGTGGGTCAATTTTCATGAGGTTTGACTGTCAATGGGCCACAGTTGACTTTTTCCCCAATATAGCTGATTTCTAGGTCAACTGTCCAATTGACTGGGCAAAACTTGGAATCAAGACTTGAAACTTGACATGGATAAACTTGGGAGTCCAAAATGAAGCAAGAAGGTCATCTTAGGCATTTTAGGTCAAAACATCTTTGTGCAAGCACAAACCCTAATTTGGGTCAACAGTGCAAGGAGAAGTCTTGAGCAGATGAAACCCTAACTAGATCTTGAGCTCCAAGGGCTTTGTGATGAGAAATCAATGAGAAATGGGAGGGAAAATTTTGGGGTACAACAGTTGCCCCTGTTCAATCTTCTTGAATCTGAAGAGTTAGATTGGCAAGTTTGCCTTTCGTGACTTGAGGGTAAAAGGAGATTGGACACTAGAGTGCCCGGAAATTTGCACTCGTCAAAACAATGGATGCGGGAATGGGCTTAGAGATGCCATTTGGAGATGGACTTAACGATGCCATCTGGAGGGATGACAGAAGCTTGTCGGGGATGGGCTTAACGATGCCATCTGGAATGAGTATCAGGGAGATGTCCATGCCTGGGGCCACCTCTGAACTGGGGGTCTGAATAAACAATAGATTGAAGTCCCTTGTTGGGAGGAATCCGTGAGCTGTTTTCAAAGGTTGCATCTGAACAAATGATAGATTAACATCCGTTGTTGGGAAGAATCCATAAACTGTTTTCAGAAGTCTGGAGAAGAGCCTGAATAAGCGATAGGTTAACATCCGTTACTTGGAGAACCCGTGAACTGTTTTCAGAAATCTTGAAGTTGAATAAGCAATAGAGCAGCATCCGTTGTTGGGAAGCGTCCGTAAACTGTTTTCAAAAAATTGCATCTGAACAAGTTGATAGATTAACATCCGTTGTTGGGAAGAATCCAAAAACTGTTTTCAGAAGTCTGGAGAAGAGCCTGAACAAGCGATAGGTTAACATCCGTTACTTGGAGAACCCGTAAATTGTTTTCAGAAATCTTGAAGTTGAATAAGCAATAGAGCATCATCCGTTGTTGGGAAGCGTCCGTAAACTGTTTTCAGAAATCTTGAATTTGAATAGGAACCAGTATAGGGTTGCTTGATGATGAGTCCGTGTAAAACTGCATCTGAAACTGTTAAGGATAGCTTTTTATTCTTATCCTGAAAAGGACAAAATGTTAGCTAGACACAAAATTATGTTGCATGAAATGTATGATGCAATATATGTTATATCAATGTTTATGATATGAATGTAATGAATGCGCATGTAAGCTGATGAGCTGTCTTGCTGGGGATAGATGAATCCTGGATGGCTAAAGATAAAAGTATCCTGACTGCTGCCGGGAAGAATAATTCCTTGGCTGTGACTGGGGGAATAAGGAGCTTGGGTTGTATACCAAACCTCTGGGGAATTCCTGATGACTTCTACTGGGGAGTACCAATCTAGTAGGCTCATGCTGGGGATGTAAGACTGAGAATCTTCAGTTTGGCGGGAACATCTCTGGCAACTTCACTGGGGAACTCAAGATTTGCTCTCCTAAAACTCTGTAGGGAGAAGGTTCATTAGCCTGGCTTCGCTGGGGATAGGAAGAATTTTGGCGAGTGCGATCTTCCGTGATCGTTAGCTGAGGATAACCCAGTTATAAGCCCTTGTGAGGAATAACTTTGAATAAAACTCGGGAGAGACGTCCGTACTCTGCAGGGGATAAGCTTCCAGAATCTACTGGGGATAAGCTTCAAGACTTGCTGGAGGAAATGGATCCTAAATCTCCTTGGGGTTTCCTTTGAAAGGGCATCAAGATATCCAACTGCACCTTTGACTTATCAGTAATCCTCTTTCTTGGTTCGTAAGGAAATGATTATGTTCAAATGCATATGCCTATTTAACAAAACATTGGACGTTTCTCAAAATAAAACAAACAGTGCAAGAGAAAAGAAGAGGAAATGACACAAATTTCTGGGAAAAGTATTTGTATTGATTTTCTATGAGTATATTTGTACAAAGGAGACAATCATCCTAGTAAGAGGATTTTGTCGTAAATATTGAAAGATTTATACAAAATAAAGATGGCTATGTGAAATAATTCCATGGGATTCCATTCCGCTATAGCTTTCACAACTCTGAATATCTGTACATTCAATGCTTCGTTGGCCGATGATTGGATTGATTAGAAGCCTGGAACTGGTTGATGAAGAGATTGTCTTTGAAGTGATCCGACGAGACATAGTTATACGCTTTAATTCCCTAACTTTTGCCTGAATCGCCCTTTCGGGTTTTCGATCCACCGGGAAACCCCTTTTTGCCCAAGCCGCCCTTTCGGGTTTTCAACTTGTCGGGTGTACAGATTTTTTTTTGTTCTTTATCCCTAATTTTTTCCTGAACCGCCCTTTCGGGTTTTCGGTTCACCGGGATGCCCATTTTTGCCCAAGCCGCCCTTTCGGGTTTTCGACTTGTCGGGTTATTTTATGCGTAGTATCTTTTGACTATGTCTGCGTTCGCAGGGTGCGGCAAATCGTCGCCGTCCATGGTGGTCAGAATCATTGCACCACCAGAAAATATGCTTTTGATCACAAATGGTCCTTCATATGTAGGAGTCTATTTGCCCCTGGGATCACTTTGCGGCAAGATAATCCGCTTGATTACGAGATCTCCGACTTGATACACTTGACGTATGACTTTCTTATTGAAGGCCTTGATCATCCGCTTTTGATACATCTGACCGTGGCATATAGCAGCAAGTCGCTTTTCGTTGATCAGATTGAGTTGATCAAGTCGGGTCTGCATCCAATCATCTTCATTCAAACCTGCATCCTTCATAATCCTTAGAGAAGGGATCTGGACTTCCATAGGCAAAACAACTTCCATGCCATAAACCAAAGAAAACGGGGTTGCCCCAGTTGAAGTACGTGTCGTCGTACGGTATCCATGTAGAGCAAACGGTAACATCTCATGCCAGTCTTTGTAAGTGACTGTCATTTTCTGAATGATCTTCTTAATGTTTTTGTTTGCAGCTTCAACAGCACTGTTCATCTTCGGCCGATAGGGAGATGAATTGTGATGATAAATCTTGAACTGTTCGCACAATGCAGTGATCATCGTGTTATTCAGATTTGTACCGTTGTCTGTGATGATCCTGTCTGGAACACCATACCGACATATGAGATTTTGCTTGATAAAGCGGGCAACCACATTTTTAGTAACAGAGGCGAAGGAAGCTGCTTCGACCCATTTGGTGAAATAGTCAATGGCAACCAGGATGAAGCGATGTCCATTGGAAGCCGTGGGCTTGATCTCTCCAATCATATCAATGCCCCACATTGCAAAGGGCCACGGAGCAGTCAGGACGTTGAGAGGGACCGGAGGGATATGAACTTTGTCAGCGTAAACTTGGCATTTGTGGCAAGTACGGGAATGTTGATGGCAGTCAGCTTCCATGGTAGACCAATAATAGCCTGCCCTTAGGATCTTCTTAGCCATTGTATGCCCGCTTAAGTGAGTGCCAAATGTGCCGCTGTGTATATCAGTCATGATCAACTCTGCTTCAGCTTTGTCTACGCATCAGAGTAATACACAATCATGGCTTCGTTTGTAAAGGATGCCGTTGCTCAGGAAGAACTTAGCAGCGAATTTCCTTAAGAACTTCTTGTCATTTACGGAAGCTCCTTCAGGATAATCTCTAGTCTCGAGATACCTTTTGATTTCATGGAACCAGGGTTGTTCCACTACTTCCTCGGTATTAATCTCGTGACAATGCGTAGGTTCATCCATTCGCTCGATGGTGATTTGGGGAGCCTCGTTATCCCAGTTGAGTTTAAACATGGAGGACATTGTGGCTAGAGCATCTGCTAGCTGATTCTCTTCTCGCGGGAAATGCTCGAAGGTAATTTGCTCGAAATGAGGCAACAATGTCAGGACATGTTCTTTGTATGGGATAAGATTAAGGTGCTTGGTATCCCACTCTCCTTTGATTTTACTGATAACCAAAGCCGAGTCCCCGAATACAATCAAAGATTTGATCCCCAAGTCTATAGCAGCCTTGAGACCAAAGATGCAAGCTTCATACTCAGCCATATTGTTTGTGCAGCTGAAGCAAAGTCGGGCCGTGAAAGGTGTGTGACAACCTTCCGGAGAAATGAGTACCGCGCCGATACCGTTTCCAAGTGAATTTGAAGCAGCATCAAAGTACAGGGTCCATCGGGATCCCTTTCCGGGTCCGTCATACGGTCCATTACCTTCAATGTTGTCCAAATTCATGATGTCCTCGTCTGGGAAATCAAATCTAATGGGTTGATAATCTTCGATAGCCTGATGAGCCAGATGGTCAGCTAGTACACTCCCTTTTATAGCTTTTTGGGTGGTGTACTGGATGTCATACTCAGTTAAGATCATTTGCCATCTAGCTATCCTTCCAGATAAAGCGGGCTTTTCGAAAATATACTTGATAGGGTCCATTTTGGAAATCAACAAGGTAGTATGAGTCAACATATACTGTCTTAGTCGGCGAGCAGCCCATACCAAAGCGCAACAAGTTTTCTCGAGCAGTGAGTAGCGAGTCTCACAGTCGGTAAACTTTTTGCTAAGGTAATAAATAGCATGATCTTTTCGACCAGACTCGTCATGCTGGCCCAAAACACACCCCATTGAGTTATCCAAGACGGTCAAATACATGATCAATGGTCTTCCTTCGACGGGTGGCATCAGAATAGGAGGTTCTAGCAAATACTCCTTGATTTTATCAAAAGCAGCTTGGCAATCGTCGTTCCATTCGACTACCTGATCTTTCTTCAAGAGTTTGAAAATTGGCTCACAGGTAGGAGTCAGATGAGAGATGAATCTGGCAATATAGTTTAAGCGCCCCAAGAACCCTCTAACCTCCTTTTCAGTACGGGGAGCAGGCATCTCTTGTATTGCTTTCACTTTTGCTAGATCGACTTCAATGCCTTTGTTGCTTACGATGAATCCTAGAAGTTTACCAGACCTAACTCCAAAAGTGCACTTACTTGGATTCAGCCTGAGTTTGTATTCTTTCAATCTGGCAAACAGCTTTTCTAGATGTTCAAGGTGCTCCTCCTCTGTTTGTGACCGAGCTATCATATCGTCTATGTAAACTTCAATCTCATGATGTATCATATCATGAAACAAAGCTACCATGGCGCGTTGATAAGTTGCCCCTGCGTTCTTCAGCCCGAACGACATCACCTTGTAACAGAAAGTGCCCCATTGTGTGACAAAAGTTGTTTTCTCCATATCCTCGAGGGCCATTTTGATTTGATTGTAGCCCGAGAATCCATCCATGAAGGAAAACACTTTGTGCTGAGCTGTATTGTCGATTAAAATGTCAATGTAAGGTAGCGGGAAATCATCTTTGGGTCTGGCCCTATTCAAATCCCGGTAGTCCATACACATCCTGACTTTGCCATCTTTCTTGGGTACTGGCACAATGTTAGCGACCCATTGAGGATAGGACGTAACAGCCAGAAATCCAGCATCGAATTGCTTCATTACTTCTGCTTTGATCTTTTCGGACATGTCAGGCCTCATTCGGCGAACTTTTTGCTTGATCGGTGGACAGTCTTCTCTTGTGGGGAGACGGTGAACCACGATGTCTGTGTCTAGACCTGGCATGTCTTCATAAGACCAAGCGAAGATTTCAACATACTCATTCAACAGCTGTATCAGGCTTTCCTTGACGTTCGATTTCAAATTGGCACCCACTTGCACCTCTTTCCGGTCTTCCTTGGTCCCCAGGTTGACAGTTTCTAATGGCTCTTCATGCGGTAGGATGGCCCTTTCCTCCTGTTGCAGAAGTCTGGCTAGTTCCCCGGGTACTTCACAACCTTCGTCATCTTCATACTCGGCTAGATTGACCAGATCTTCAGAGTTATTGAAAGATATAGCAGAATAGTCACCCATGGAATCCGGAGTGGATGGGTACCTGCATTGGTGAGTGTGGGTGTGTGTAAGGGATAGCCATCCTTAAACAAAAAATGCGAAAGGAAAGAAAATGAACACAAGCAGTTTATCAAATGAAAAGCGTCCAATGAATCATTAAACATGGCATATGGATATGAAAAATAATCAAAACCCTTACAAGTGGACCTACATGCCCCGGGCAAGGCAGGAGGTGAAAAGATAGTGTACGGATTGTTTGAAAGTAAATATTACAGACCAAATAAGAAATGTTTAACAGATAAATTACTGATGAATAAAAGTGATGGGGACAAAGTCTTTTGCCTCCCAGTTGCTCAATCCTCCTTTGATAGTTGGATAAATCCACTCTTCAATGTTGCTCTCCTTGTCCTCATCCTCCAAAGCGTTGATTCCGTAGGGAGAAATCTTGACTGGCGCCCTTTCAATCTTCGCACGGCGCATAGCTTTCTGGCCAGCGGCTGTGAACCCTAATCCAAATTTGTCTGTCTTATGTGGAATGTCAGGTAACTGCCCCCATGCTGAATTCTTCCCTTCTTTTATTGCGGCTCTTGCGTCCTCCAGAGATGCCATCCTGGCCATCTGTCTCGGTGTCTCAGCTGCCAACTTTGCTACTGATATTTCAGGAAGGACTTCTTCGAAATGTTGAAACGGTGTCTCAATGAACTCTCCTTCAACCTCCACATACCGGAAAGAATTTAAGTGGCTAATCATGTACTCTTCTTCGCCATGGACAGTGATGATCTTTCCCTTGACAGGATACTTCAACATCTGATGTAAGGAGAAGGTGACTGCCCCAGCATGGTGTATCCAAGGTCTACCCAGCAGGCAAGAGTACGATGGACGGATGTCCATCACATAGAAAGTGGATTTAAACACCTCAGTACCTATTTTGATGGGAATTTCAACCTCTCCATGGACCATTCTCTTCGAACCATCGAAAGCTCTGACAACGATATCACTTGGCTTCAATTCCAAACCTTCACAGTCTAGTCGGTCCAAGGCCTTCTTAGGTAGTACATTCAGCGACGAACCAGTGTCGACCAAGACATGTGCGAGAGTAGTTCCGCGACACTCGACTGAAATGTGCAAAGCATCATTGTGGTTTCTACCTTTAGGAGTTAGGTCGGCATCAGAAAAACCTAATCCATTGTCCGCAGTCAGGCTAGCCACGCAATTTTGAAATTGATCTGCAGAGGTTTCCTGGGGCACATGGGCTGCCTTCAGGAATTTTATCAGAGCCTTAGTGTGCGCTTCCGAGCAAAGTAGTAGTGCCAGCATGGAAATCTTGGAGGGTGTTTGCCCCAACTGTTCTACCACATCGTAATCACTCCTTTTGATTATCCTCAAGATCTCATCCATTTCCTTCTTGGAGGTTTCAGGGGTGGCCAAGGGTTGAGCCCTCGTCCTGACGAGCTCATCTTGGATTCCCTTACCTTTGTCAGCAGCGGCAGGAGAGACAGTACTAGGAACAACGACGTCTTCAATCAGAGGAGTTCTAGCAGAGAGTTTTATTGGTGCAGGGATGACCTTGTTAGCTGATGAGGGTCTAAAGACTGCTCTTGGAGGGGCAATCTCTGGAGAAAATATTCTCCCGCTCCTGGTGATTTTGCTAGTGCCCGCAATGCTACTAATGCTGGCTTCATCATCATCCGAACTTTTTTCAATTACTTCGATTTGCTTGATACCATGGTAGTAGACGTCACCGCCATAGTTCCAAGGTATCGACTTCTCAGAAACATAGGGAACAGGCCCTGGCATCGTTATCTTCAAAGGAACAGATTTCGTAGCTGGTGTAATCTTAATAGGCTTTTTGACGGCCTTGGAAAGATTGGCGTGAATGGTTATGATTGAGACATTTTCAGTATGAACTGGAACAGCAGAAACTTTTTCAAACAAAATTTGTCGACTATCCATAAGGCCTTGGATGCCTTTCTTCAGTAGCGGACAATCAAACGGCAGAGAGTAACAACAATAGCAATCTTCTTTACATCCCGGGAAGATCCCGACCCTTAACAAATTCAACTTAATGGTTAGCAGTGGAGTAGTCAGATCACTGACATCAGCAACATACAAATCTTCTTCAATGGCGTTGACATTTCGGCCGTGTTTCGGCATGGGTTCATATATCACATTAGGCTTCTCTGGAGCGTCAAACTCTACCTCCTTAGCCTCTATCAGGTCTTGGATTTTATGCTTGAGTGCCCAACAATCATTGGTGTCGTGTCCAACACTGTCTGAATGGTAGGCGCATTTAGCATTGGCATGATAATGTGGAGAGGACGTATTCACATTCTTTGGTGCCTCCTTGATGGTGGCGAGATTCAACTTCAATAGATGGGGAAGCACTTGCGCTGGAGTCATATTAATACGGGTGAATTGCCGTTGTGGCCGCTCCACTCGTTGCTGATTTGGTCTGGACTGGTTATAGCGAGGCTGCTCACTTGGAGTGTTTTGAATCATTACGGCCCCCACAGTTGGCCGACGCTCCGTCTTCCCTGCTCTTCTCTGAGAATATACCACAGTTGTTTCCTTCTTAAAAGGCTTCTTCTCAACACTTGCAGCCATACCCTTCTGAATCTTTCCTGACTTGATGCCAGCTTCTATTCTTTCGCCTGTTAAGATCAAATCGGTAAACCCCGCGGAAGAGTTACCAATTAGATGATTGAAAAATGGCCCTGATAGGGTCCCAAGAAACATATCAACGAGTTCACGGTCGGTTAAAGGAGGTTGCACCCTGCCAGCCAAATCCCTCCATTTTTGTGCGTATTCTTTGAACCCTTCGCTTGTTCCTAGCGACATACCCTGAAGTTGGGTACGAGTAGGAGCAAGATCAGAATTATATTGGTACTGTTTGTAGAACGCGGTGGCCAAATCTTCCCAACTTCTGACACTGGTTCCTTCTAGCTGATAAAACCACTCCAACTGAGCTCCCGAAAGGCTGTCTTGAAAGAAATGAATCCAGAGGTTTTTGTCTGCCGTATAGGGTTGAATCTTTCTCACGTAGGACCTGAGATGCATTTTTGGACAGGACAGTCCATCATACCTCACAAACACTGGCACTTTGAATTTTGGGGGAATCACAATCCCGGCAACCAAACCCAAGTCTTCAAAATCCAAACTCGGTACTCTTTGTAATTCCATGGCGGCCAATCTGTCTTCTAAACCCTTGTATTTATCATCAGCTGGAGGGTATTGCTGGTCAGAATAATCTTCATCCTCTTCTACCTCTTCTTCTTCCGCATCAGACTCGGAAGGCACCGCAACTCCATCTCTTTTACTGGTCCCTTCATCAGAAGTAGGAGGAAATTCAAGCACTCTCCGAGCTTCTCCGTCAAATCTTCTCCCCAAAGTAGCCACCCCAATCCTTTTTTTCTTCTTTTTCACTGGGTCCTTATTCCCCAATTGAGTCTTGATATCCTCCTGACCCTTAGCCAAGGTCATCAGGAGTTGCTGGAACTGTGCATTCTGAGCTTGTAGGTCTTTGACTGTTTGCTCGAGATCCATCCTACTGAAATAAACAGCAGACAGATAAGGAAACCTGGAGTGAGACCTGCTTATGCACATGATGAATGGTATGCTTATGTATGCAATGCATTCAAGGATTTAGAACATTCAAAATTGTTTCAGACAAAGAAGAACGCACGTCATATTAATAAGAAGAGATTTGTTAGTACATAAATGCCCCATGGGCCAAATATTACAAAATAACTTCTTAAGGCAGAAAGACATTGCGCATCCTCTTTGGTGCGATGTAGGTGTTGAGGGCCTCTTGCTCATGGAGTCGGCGGGTAAGCTCTAGAACCTTCTTCTCACTGGGGTATAAGCTAGCTTCAAAAGTATTCCGTTCCTCCTTGAGCTGAATCCAACTTTTCTGCATTTCCTCCCACGATGTAGGCATGTCTGGATGTAGGATGGTGTAGGGAACCTCTCCTTCATTGACGGGCTCTTTAATCACTGGGAGTACATGAGGATAAGACATCATTAGACTTTGGGCTCGGGCTCGTACCCACTTGAGATAAGGCTCAAGAGGGATGGAGTTCTTGTGTCCCAGAGTCTTGCTATCAACTTTGTTGAGTTTTCCCCAAGCTCTGATGAATCTTTGGCGAAGTCCTTGCGCATCGTTGTCGAAGTCAAAAACTAGGTCAGGAATCAACATGTCATGAGGGCCATCCCTCCGTGCATATCCAAATTGCCTCAAAGCTAGGCAAGGGTTGTAGGTGATACCTCCCCTAATTCCAAGTAAAGGAACATTAGGAAACTCTCCGCAACGATCGATGATGATGACATTTTCTCTGGACCGAGAACACCAATGTACATCAGAGTGAGTAAGAGTCATCAACCGTTGGGACCACCTTGAGCCTTGGTCATTCTTCAAGACAGATTATGGAAGGTGCGAAATAAACCACCTTGCAAGGAGAGGAGTACAACACATGAGAACACCCCTCCTTCTCATTGTTCGTGTGTAAAATGAGTGAAGGATGTCCCCAAGCAATGTTGGTATGGGATTTCTGGACAAGAAGATTTTGACGGCGTTGACATCTACCAACTGGTCAGGATTTGGGAACAAGACCAACCCATAGATAAGGAGTGCCACAATCTCTTCAAAGGCTTGTAGGTCCAATGAGTTCCAACATTCTTGTGCCTTCTCAAACAAGAATTTTGCTAAGAATCCTTTGACGCCGCTTCTGGTTTCCCAATGCCCCTTGATGTCGGATGGTTGTAGATGTAATGCTCGAGCAACATCTTCCGGCTTCGGTTCCTTTTCCGTACCGTTGAATGGTAGTTGATTAAGGATAGGGATTCTCAGGAGTTGAGAAAACTCCTCCAAAGTGGGTACCAACTGATAATCAGGGAAAGTGAAACAGTGGTGAAGAGGGTCAAAGAACTGGAATAGCACTTTCATCATGTCTTCTTCAATGTTGGTGTTGACTAGGCTGAGCAGTCTACCATGTCTTTCACTGAAGGATGAGTTTTCCGGGATTCTTGAAGTGATCTCCTTGAGTTGAGGAGAGATTCACACAAGGTTGACTTGAATGGTGTTTCTGTGAGGAATTTCCATGTCCTTCAAAACAAGAACAAAGATGAAGATCCAAAACCCTTGAAATGGTTAGTGAATGCATATGATGTTTTATGATGTTTATGATGTATGAACAAAACATATGTACAAGCAAATCACACCAAACCCTAGTTTCAGGCTTGCATGGGGTTTCATAGGTAAGTACCCTCTTGAGTGTAGTTGGCTTAAAAACCTGTCCTATAAATAGTAACCGGGTTCTAAGGAGCTCAATATCACTGAATCGTTTTCATTGTTCATTGTTTTGGTTTAGCCACTTAACTAGCGACCAAAATATTCCAAGAAAACAACCCTCAATGAGTGTAGTATCGAGTATCTACCAACTTCGGACTGCACCAAAGCCGGTCATCTCACTACCCCTAATAAAAGGCCAAGATGGTCAAGTAAGGTTCTAGGTCATTAGTGCTTAGTGACATCACTCAGCGGCCCCGTACTCTCCTTGATTGAACTCAAGGGTTACCGGTACTCACAAATATGTCGCACTAATATAGCTATTGCTTCGACCGTGTCGGTATACCCCGCACAGTTTCCACAACGTATTGCTATCTATGAATGTTTCCCAAAATCCGGGTGTAGGATTGTAAACCCAAACAATAGAGCCAAGATATAAAGCAAACAATTTGCCATGCAAGAGGGTGATCTAAGCCCTAAGGTTACTCCACTTTTCAAAGTCCCCAGCAGAGTCGCCAGTTCTGTGATACGGTGGGAGAACTGACTATAGTTTTGCGTTTGTTTTCGCAAATGTTTCGGTTGAGCAAGAGTCGCCACCGACTTTTTATTTTATCCTAAGGAAAGGTTTAAAAAGCACAGCAAAAACCTTTGAGATTTTTCTTGGGTTCGGGGAGTAGATTATAGAAAGGGAAGGTATTAGCACCCTTTTTATCCATGGTTATCCATGGGCTCTTAGGTACTTGCTTAGATCAACTTGCCTTGGTTTTCAATTGTTTGAAATGGTGCTTGGTGTGTGGTTTTTGAAAATGTTTTGAAAAGATGCCTTGTATAGGCTACCCTTGTAACAATTCTTTACTCGAATGTTTTACAAAAGGTGTTTTGTCTTTTGAAAAGATGTTTCAAGGTTTTTTGAAAGTTTGTTTTGAAAATGTTTGTGAAGTGTGGTTTGAAAATAGGCAAGAGTTTTCTTTGCAAATTGACAAGTACTTAAGAGTTATCTACCCTAAAGTTTTCTCAAAGATTTTTATTATGTTTTAAACCTTTTGACAATTTTGTTCCACCATTGCATTTGGTGGACAATCTTGTATTAGGAGGTGAAGGGGACGGGCGTGGGTCATCGTTTAGACCATAATTGCAATAGTGTCAAGTATCTTTGGACAATTTTCTTTAAGGGACTTGATCATTTGTTTAGGCAACATTTTGAGGGACTATGATCAACTGATTTGTTTGTTTTGCCCAAAGAAAACTAACATGCAATATGGCCCCAATTATTTGAAGGCAACAAAGTGGAATACCCTAGGGGTGCAAGTGTGATATGTGTTGTTCATTTTCATGCTTTTTTTGTCTTGTATTAGGTCAAAAACTACTTTTGTTCTTTTTGTTCGCATACAAACCCTAATTCTAGCATGGCATATTTAGAAAGCATTAAAGTGCGAAAAGTAAAATTCCTACACTATTACAACACAATAATATGGGGAGGGGGGTACAAATGTTCAAATGGGGGTTATTTAGACAAGAAATTAAACCTAGCTATTACATCATTTTCTTTGAATATTTACAAGACAAATAATTGCATAATTAAATGGAAATGAAATAAATATGCAAAATGTAAAAAGAATTTTTATGTGCATGAAAAAAAGTATTATTTATGTAAAATAAAAAGAGAAATAAAAAGGCATTATTTTTTGGAGTATTTTCATATTTAGGGCAAAACCCTAATTTAAATCAAAAGGGTATTAATTGTATAATATATATAATATTTACTATTTACATACAAAAATAAAATAAAATATAGTATATTTATAAAAATGTATTTTTAGTGTTAAAGATTAATAAAAATAAAAATATGTATATTTTTGGTATTTTACCCTAAGTGTATTAATATATATATATATATATATATATATATATATATATATATATATATATATATATATATATATATATATATATATATATATATATATATATATATATATATATATATATATATATATATATATATATATATATATATATATATATATATATATATATATATATATATATATATATATATATATATATATATATATATATATATATATATTATTTGCAAAATATATTAAATATGCACAAAATAATAATATTTAATTTTATAAAAAAAAGTATTTTTTATACAAAATGTTTCAAAAGGGAAAAATGAAATAAAAATCAGAAATACAATATGTTTACATTATTAATAATATTTCTAAATAATAGTATATATATATTTATGTATAATAGTATATATAAACAAATAAATACTTAAAAAACGCAAAAATGGTGTAAAAATGATTTTTCAGGTTTTAAACATTATTAGAAAAAATAAATGAGTCAAAATGAAAAAAGAAAAATAAAAAAAAACATTAAATCAAACAAATGGGCTCAGGGGGTATGAATCAAAAAGTATGGTGTAAGAAGCAAAACAAAAGCTGGCCCAGCCTATGAGGAACCTTCTTCAACCTCTGAACAACATTATTTAAAAAAACGCGCGCCCTGTTCTTCCATCCAAACATCCTGATTCCTGGCTTATTAATGAAAACTCATAACATAAAAAATGTTCAGCATCAAGAGACGAATCCAACCATATGCAGAACTTTATCTAACTCTCTAAGATGAGAGAGAATTTCTTCTCCCCCAAATCCTGACCTAGATTTTCTACCATTTTCAAACCTTAAATTCTCACAGCTCAGGCAAAAGAAATGAAAAGTAAAAGCATGTACAGGTTCAGTGGCATGAGTAGAACATTGCTTATTCACAAACTTAGAGCTAATGATGCCTAATAAGAGAGATCGAAGTTCACCAAAATACCTGTTCAGTTGAAGTTCTATCTGGCAATGGGGAAGTTTTCAGTGCAAGATAATTGTTGGTATAGCTTCCTTGAGGTGTGGTGATGCTGTTCCAATATTTACTTTGCCTTGAGACACCTTGAATCAAGCTGTAGAACTTCAACTGCAAAATGAAAAAGTGAAAATGGTGGAACTTGTTAGAGGAATTACAGGTCGTGTTTCAAGTCATGGTTAGCTTGCATAGATGCTAGGGAATGTGTGTGAACTGGTTTAGGCAAGAAAGCTTGAGAGAAATGGGAGATGGCACTCAAACTGCAGGCCTTGCCCTGTTCTTGCAGTTTGAAGTTGATTTTGGGATTGGGAGTGTATGAGGGTTGTTAGGGTCGTGTACTAGCTTGGTTGGGATGTCCTGGATGTGTTTTCAAAGTTTGCTTAAGTGTTTGTAAGCTGATATGAGAGTTCTCTTACAAAATGCCAAGTTACTTACACTTTAAGCAACAAATGCCCAAGTTGTGTTCTAGGTCAGTAGAGGCCCCCTAATGTGCTGCATAATATCTCCTTGATCAGAGTGTTTTGCTCATAATCTTGTGCCAATTAGATTTCATTTGTACTTGTGGATTTGCATCATGACATAAAGTGAAACTTTTGCAAAAATGGATATAATGCTTTATCTATAAATGGATTAATCTTCTAGGCAATGCTTGAACACACAAAACATGGTCTTGGCACAAAGGTTTGGCATTAAATTTATGAGTGTAATTGAGATAAAAGGCCTGTAATCAAGTGGCATGCTGAGTTTTGAAAATGCATAATGTTATGAACATGTAACTTGGCCTAATCAAAAGTGAGTTTTTGCTATATTGTGAAATTCGATTCTCTCTAACCATGAGGTTGTTTGAGAAGTTCCTGGACATTTTGGAAAGCTGGGAATGTGTACTACAATCCATCTTTGGAATGCAAATTGAAATTCCAAGTGGAAGTGTATGGAAAATGGCCTTGAAGTTGGGTAGAAAACCTTGTCAAAATAGGTTAAAATTTCACTAAGTTAAGAATGGTTTAGTGCCCTTATTCAAAAATTTGTAACTTGAGATACAAGCCTCATTTGGGAAAACTTTGTGAATCAAAGTTGTATATTATGCAACAAGCTACAACTTTCATGTTTTGACTTTTGTTTGAATCCCAATGAATCTCGGTGAGAAAGTGGGGCAAAGTTGGGAAAAATTAGGGTTTTTCATAACTTAGAAAAATTCTAATTTATGAAAAATTCTCATTTCTAACCCTAATTTGCATTTTTTGATTTCTTGGTGAACAAGTTTCATGATTTGGCATGTTTTGATGAAAAATGAATCTTGACTCTTGATTTTGACCAAAAAGTCAAAGTTTGACTTTTCAGTATACAGTCAAAATTGATCAATTGACTGGGAAATTCAACTGTCAATTTTGTGCATTTGGGATCTTTTGAACTTGTTGAGCATGTCAAGATAAATCCATGGGGTCCTTGAGTCCATAAGTGAACTTGGTTTGCCATTGGCTAGGTCAAACAATCAAAAATTGCCTTTGTGCAGTCAAAACCCTAAAAATGATCATTTTGCCCTTTGGGTGATCTGATCAAATTTCTTGTGGAATTGTGATCCAAACTTGATCAAATGGTTCATAGGAGTTCATAATGTTGATGTGGGACAATTTTCATGAGGTTTGACTGTCAATGGGCCACAATTGACTTTTTCCCCAATACAGCTGATTTCTAGGTCAACTGTCCAATTGACTGGGCAAAACTTGGAATCAAGACTTGAAACTTGACATGGATAAACTTGGGAGTCCAAAATGAAGCAAGAAGGCCATCTTAGGCATTTTAGGTCAAAACATCTTTGTGCAAGCACAAACCCTAATTTGGGTCAACAGTGCAAGGAGAAGTCTTGAGCAGATGAAACCCTAACTAGATCTTGAGCTCCAAGGGCTTTGTGATGAGAAATCAATGAGAAATGGGAGGGAAAATTTTGGGGTACAACACCTATGATGGGGTATTTCAGTTCGTCCCTAAAAAATGAAATCTGACTTAGGTTCCGCCACGGATAGGGCATCAAGGTTGAAATCCTTCGAAGAGAGCCCAATTAACCACTCTTATCATTGGATTGGCTTTCCGCATCCTCAAGGGGCCACTCAGACTTTTAACCTGAAAATCTATAATCTAGTATGGAATTAGAGCTCGAGTGGGGCCATCAACCACAACACAGGTTGGATAATACTAATGAGACATACCTTCGAATCCGCTTAAAGATGCTTCTGAAGCTTGATTTCCAGGCAAGAGAAAGATCTGGATAAATGGCAAAAAATTATGTTGGCACAGTTCGTAGCATGTCCTAGGTTCTCCATGAATCCAATGATACATTCTCCATTCTAATTTCTAATGAGTCCCCTATTGCAGGTCCTGGATTATTCTTGGCGCAACCATCAACATTGACTTTAACAAAAGGATGGGAGGGAGCTTCCCATTTGATAAACTCTACCTCTCGATGATTAAGATCAAGAGCTTTCACTAAACACTTATGGATTTCCTTGGCTTTAGCAATGATGAGATCACTAGGATTATGAGGAAAATGAAAAGAATCATTATGTTGCACCTTCTTGTGCCATGCCCAGAGTTGGTGAATTGCTACATCAAAAATGAAATGAGAGGCCATTCAAGCTCCGACACTGTATGCATACCAACACCTTGGATATTTTAATAAATCTATTGAGGAAGAAGGATAGTCTAATTTAGTTGGTGACTTTGGGTGCCTACCATCGAGAAAGCGTCAGAAAGCTGGGTGGTCAGATAAACTCCCTAACTAGTTAGATAAACCTTTCTCTACAATGTAAGTCATCTGTTAAGGATGGTAAATAATATTAATAAAATATGTACCCGAGGCTAGGAAGATAGCTACCATCATCATCATATATTTCATTCCATAATAAGCGGCTTCCTTCCAAGCCAAAGGAAAGTACTTTAGGAAGCGGGGGGAGGAACACAGCGGAAGGAAAGAGGCCCTGGAGCTTACCATCGCAAGCTCAGTAGGCGAAAGCTGTGGGGAGTACTTTAAGTGTCGAAATTCACCCGTGTAGGGAACTGCCCTAGCCAATTGCAAATGTCTTCTTCTAATTCTATGTCTTAAGCATAGTGCACGAAAGAAGAGTATGGCATTTCTACTTTAGGCTTCATAGTTCTAGTAGGTAAGCTAGTCAGCAAGCATATTCATTCCATGCAAGCAAGAGGGACAAATAGTAGTAGGCTTTAAAAGAATCCCCTTCCCTGCTTGTTGTCTGTCCTTTCTTTCCCTTCTTAGCGCGTAGTGGGAAGAGATGGTGCTATTGTATACTTTATCATGCATTCTTCTATTTTAGGATTTTATCTTTAATTCCCTCTAACTATCAATTTTATAATCGAAGACAAATGGTAGCGTAGGCGATAGGGCCTGATTGAGTACTTTGCAATCACTGAACTGATTTTGTGAACCTTCAAGCTTTAAGGTGTAAAGGAAATCATACAATCTTTATAGCCTTTTTGTACTGCTCTTACAGAATTCGAATTAACCATTGCAAGGATGAATCTGCGTTTATCCCATCCCATTGTGAGGGAAGGTTGGATTCATAGATGCACTAATAACACTGATGCCAACTATTCTTTTATATAAAAAAACTCCCCCAGAGAATGCAAGCTCCTATTGAATAGGAAAGAAGGAAGGGGAGGCACTTGCGAGAGCTTAGATACGTATGAGAAAAAATAAGTTGTGATAGAAAGAATTGTGAAATAAAAAGCTACAAGAGTAAGCGCTCCTCTTGGAATTGAAGTTGTTCCCGAATCAGCTCTTAGTACCACTAGGCTTCTTTGTGCAATTGAATTAATAGTTAACCCATGCACAAAATAGTCATCTTGAGAAGAAGCTCTAAGCCTTGACGCTCTGAGAATTATCCTTTCCAGTGTGATTGAATCACTAAACGCTGCGAGAGTCAGCTTATTAAATCCTTTGAAACTTAGGAAAGTAAAGTGATAGTCGAGACCCAAAGATCTTCTATTTTGATACTTAAAGAGAGGCAGGGGGCCTAGCGAGCAGTCTAGCTAGATTCGAGCTACTCATATGCTATTTGAGTTCCCGCTCTTGGTGCAATAAAAGTTGTTCGGGCTCTTTCACTCCTAAATTAAAGTAGTGAGCTTTCTTTTCCAAATAATATGTATTGAGCGGTTGCTCCGATTAAACCACAGGGAAAGGAAGGTGCGAAGCCTAATTGACCTAATAAAGATTTCCATATTGCCAAAGTTGGAGAATCCAACCAGCTGCTGTGGGAATAGTGCCTCACGTTCCACTGAACATTAGGGAAGGAAGTGACATAGTTTTTTTACGAGTAGTAGGGGTATGCTTTATCTATCTTATTGGCTTAAGCATCCTATTATTCTTGATTTTTATCCAATTATAATTATATTTTCAACATTAGCACAAGAGTAGATAGGATGGAGACGAGTCTCAATAAGCAGGGCATGAGAGATTACCTGCTCCGATAACAACTTAAACTTTTCCTATTCGTGCAGCCAGGAGGAATGCAAAGATGCCCCGTTCACTTGAATAGGAACTGGAAAGACTTAAGATACGAATTAAAATAAGTAGTACTTTTTATCCTTCGGACCCTTACTTTGGGTGGGGGATATCACTGCCCAAGAAGATCATCTGCAATGAAATTTGAATAATCTAAGGGAAACTACTGGCTCTAAGCCTATCTCTCGTTAAATAACCAACCTATTCCATTCTTTTCTATTATAGTAATAGTTGTTGAGAAATTAAAAGCTCTGGTCATATCCGATACTGGTGGTGAAGTCAGTGAATCAATCCCCAAGCTTTCTTTCTTAAAAGAATAAATTTTGTCATTACGAACTAAGACCGAAGGCAGGTGCAGTTAATAGAGAAATATGCAGGTTGGACTTTTTCAAGGATTGCAAGCTCCAAGCATAGCTATAATATGAGAATAGGGCCTTTGTTGCCACGCCAACATATGCTAGGCAGGATTAGATTGAGCAGTATAAAGGTTACTTTCTTGGCACCAGGGATTTCCATTTACATTTTACTCCTTTTGGTAAGGCAAGGAAACCCTTTATTAGATTAGGACCGCTTCTCCGATGAGATGATAGATGCCTTTGGCCGATTCCCTTGTCATCTCGCCCTCCCTGCTCAAACTCAAAGTCTGTCTTAAAATAGAGGGAGAGGGAGCTCCAAAGCTCTTCTCTTTGGGACACGTGAACTTCACTCTTGGCAACTTCCCTCTGTTGTAGAAAAAGTACCTTAAACATAAGAAATAAGGTCGGGCCAAGACCGCCATTCCGAATGTTGAAGAATGAGACTATACTTAGTCATTACCGTAAAAAATCCATATGGAAGATTTTTATACCTAAGAAGCGAAAGTTATAAAAAATGTGAAAGATGAATCTCTGGTTCCTAGATAACAGATATGCGCGTAGTAAATAGGTGCGTTAACTCAGTCTAAGAAGCATGATGACGGTCGATCGCTCTCTCCAAGACCAACAACAGGCCTCCCCGAAGGACTGAAGGACATATGTCGGTTAGAGAGGCATAGGTTTTCATAGTCCAGGTAGGCTATATGAAAGAAGGGGATCAATTTCTATAAATTTAATACAGTAATATCCCTTCACACTGCTGCCGCGAAAGCAAACCAATTATACGAGGACTTGTGCCCTATATAAATCAGTACTTCTCTCTCCGACTTCCTGCACCTACCCAGACCCTGCAAAAATTAGACTGAAGTTCTGTACGGCTTAGGGTAAGGCTAAGCCAAGCTACCACCTACCCCTCGCTTGAGGTATCTTGCGATAGGTAGTTGCCCTTCTTGGCCGAGAGCATACATAAATGATACGGTCCTCGGATGTTTTACGAATACTTATTATATAGGAGATTTATCTTTTGTATTATGATGAGTAAGTAAACTATAGAGATCGAGGTTCAGATCAAAACAGACTCTTTGACTAAGGCTTGTCGCTTCGACCTAGTAAGCCAGTCTCTCTACCTCTTCCACATGCTGGTATGTCTTCCCGTCTGTAAGACCCAGCTAAAGCAAATATCATCTTCATGAAGTTTTATGGGGACTCTATCTTTACTTGTAGTTAGTCACTTGTTGGCAAGGGCAAGGGCTTCAGTGTAAGAACCACTTTGAACTCTAACTTAGAATCATACCTTATCTATCTCTCAATAATTGGAAGTTTAATCCAATCAACCACAAATGACCAAAAAATGTTCCAACCATGTATAAGTGTGAAGGATTTAATCCTGTAACAGATTTTATATAGAAGAGTCTTAGAAAAGGGCACCGGTTCACGCATTTCAGGTTGATTCCTCTTACCTCTAGAAAGATAAAGAAATGTAAAGGGGTTACTTCACCGAATGGAGCGATAGGTCAAGTATGTTACATTCAGTAAATAATCCCTTAGCTCAAGTCCTCAGAGATACCCAATAGGGAGCGGAGAAGGCTGAGGCGGAGACAGAGCCGCTTTGGAATGGAAGCATCAACGCAAGAAAAAGAAAAGCCAAAAATATGAAGTAGAGGGATCCCATCCTTATGGATGACTCACTGCCTCCCCCGGTTAACTACCACTACCCGGTCTGACCTTTTATTTGATAGCTTCCACCGGAGCACTTGCCTTCGTGATGAACCCCTTGAGCTTTTACTATCTTTTTTCTTCTTCTTGCTAGCCTTCGATTGTATGGTTTCCTGTATTGATCTTGTCAAGCTCCAGCCCAATCCTTGTGATCTCATCTCGTACTTGGCCTTCCCCCTCTCTTTCCCTTTGTCCCGGGATAGAGCTTCTCACTAAAGGGAAGGTTCCCGAGCTTGGCCAAAACAAATCCTGGAAGTAGCACAACATTGGCGAAAAAAAGGCAAGACATATCTGAGTAGCGCTTCCTGAAAAAAGTGTGGGTGTAAAACATCAAGTGGAGGCGCCGAATCCTTGCAAGAGGGGGGAAGACCGGTCAAAGCCAAGTCCAGACGAGCTGTCCAAAACGCATAGGGCCAAAGCTGGGCTGGCTGACTCATCTCACTTATTGTGTGCTTTATTGGAATAGAGTAACATCAAGGGAAAGTGCACTTTATCTCGATTCCTCTCTTTCTACAACTCTTTTTTTCTAACCTACAGCTCAGCCCCTTAGGCATAAAGGTCGGAAACCCCAAGGGTCGGGCCTCAACCGATCTACTAATAAGGTAAGGGGAAAGACAACTTAATAAATAGGTATATCCTATAAAGACGTGCTAGAGTAAACGCCAAGTGCTGGCCCATTAGTGGGTTCAATTCCTGCTTGCCTTTCATTTTGAATTGAAAGAGTTGTCTCGATCCTATTGAACATAAGCTATATCATAGGGAGTAAGTAGATCATGATCGGAGGGAGGCATCTACCTCAGGGAGGCATCTACATCATCCCGATCACAAGGAGAGGTTCACCATGATGGGGTACTTTTCTTCCCTTCCGGAATTAATTAAATGCATAGGGGACCATCCTTTTGTTGTGTTATGGCATGCTCCTAATATTTACGGATTAGAAGGGGGCCTCAGGCCCTACTTAGTTGACTGACAATGACAAAGGCTTGCGAAAATCAGTAGGTCCTTTTGCATTGAATCTTAAGTAGTCTATCAGCGGTGCAAAGCGGCTTTGTTCCCCTTTTCAGTAGGGGAGCGAAAGGTTAGACCTTAGAAAGTCAGCGAACAACGGTTCTTCTATGTAGGTATGTTCTTCCCCCTTGACTCTCCTAACGTCGAGCTAAGTGACTCCATAACCTTTGCGTAGCATAATAGAATGAAGGTTACACACTGACGCTCTCTTATCTATTAGCCTAAGCGTCTTCGCTAACTCACTCGCCTACTAAACCCTATTATACAATACATTAGTAGGCTAACCCATAGGTCCTTAGTAGCATTGACAAAGAAGAACAGACGGTTAAAAGACAGTGAATCCTTAGAAAAATATTTTTCTAAAAGATTCTATAATAATGAATAATATATTTTATATAGGTCAGCTTGACAAGCTACCCTTCTTCTTCATCTTAGGTGCGAAGAGACATATCTCTTTTTTATGACTTCCACTTATCTATCGATCCCGGAACGGAAAAGTGACTGACCAGGGCCCTCTTTTTGAATGAAAGAAAGGCTTTATGATCCCTAGCCCTGTAACTCCACACCTGTGTAGAGTAGATCGCTCAACACCTGCGGCACAAACCCATTTTTGACCTATTGGTCCTAGTATCATAGGCGACCGAACGGCCGCCCCGTAATTACTAGACCAACCTGCTGTAATAATTCCATAAACACCTAACGAAGATATGGCAAACAAATAAAGTAGCCCTATGTTTGAATCTGACAATACCATGCCATAATCAAAAGGTACAACAGTCCGAGCAACCAGACTTAACATAAATGTAGCCACTAGAGCCGTTCTAAAAAGGGAGAAATTAGCACTACTTGGTGAAATAGGTTCTTTTATAATCAATTTCAAACCATCTCGTTCATTCATTCACTTGCTCATACTCACAGCTTCACCAGAAGCGACTAGGGGGAGCTGTTGTAAAAGCTTTTTCCTTTGTACAGAGATTGTTATGAACTGACTAAATGACTAGTGGAACACTAGCTAAGCTAAAAAATAGTATTAGTTCCCAAAATAAGCTTTATTTCGTGTTTTTCCCCTCCTTCTTATAATCGAGGCCTCGGCCCGGGAAGGGGAGAGTGGCCAAGTGGTCAAAAGCGACAAACTGTAAATCTGTTGAAGCTTTTCTACGTAGGTTCGAATCCTGTCTCTCCCACTTGTTTGTTGTAGACTTCAGAGAAGAGAAAGGAGGCATTCGTCAGCGCAGGAAGGCCCACCGAGCGAAGCTCTTTCTTTTTTTCCGTGCCGTGAAGTTAAATTGTATCGTATGTTACTTAGAGAGGTTGGCAAACTACTATAATCTATAGATTCCTGAGATATAAAAAATCCCAACGAGAATAGAAGCGACTCTCTTCTGTTGTAGTCATCGTAGTCTTTTAGCATAGTGGTCGGCCTTCCTACACGCACGCGTCTTCCAGAATGCCTCCTTGGTTCTGGACGAAGCCAAGCCGATACATACGATAGGCGAAGGAAAGACCCCCATTTCATAGCGCCTGGGGAACGCTAGTTTGGTCGAGGATTGGAGAGGAGAGGTGGAAGAAAAGGCCCGGGATGGATTTAGGAGTCTTTGTGCAAGCCGTATACGGTGAGAGTCGCACGTACGTAACGAGGGGGGTTTGCAACTATACGTGTAGTGTGGTGGTTGGGCCTACCCACCATATTTGTTCAATAATCTATGGGTCTACTAGAGCTACCCACTTTGATCAATTAGCCAAGATTTTGACCGGATACGAAATAACTGGTGTTCGATCTAGTCGTATTTTTATGGGGATTCTATCTATCGCTGTAGGATCCCTATTCAAGATTAATGCAGTTCCTTTTTGGGCGGCTGTAGAATGGACGACCGCCTATAGGTGGTAAGGTAGAGTGGGTGGTACCACTCAGATTGCGGCCAATCTTCCTAACCGCGCGCGGCGTGTGCCAGGCTTAGAGCGCGTGAAACTCATCACTATCTCGTAAGGGCATTGAGACCATAGCATGTTAAATGAAAGCGCCGCTTTCTGTAGTGTTGTCACACAGCTGCCCGCCTAAAAGAGCCACTCACTCTGTAGTGTTGTCACACAAGATAAGCACGTCGCCCGCCAGCTGGCCGGGTGAATCAAAGTTATCTTCCGGTCAACTGTCCACCCAGTCAAGTGCAAAAAACCCATTTGAATCACGCAACGCACGCTGCTGGTGTGCTTCCTGCCCGCGAGGAAAGAAGAGCAATAAGGTTTAGTTCAGATTTGATTGTTTGCAGCATGAGAGCGGATTACCCCAAAAATCCAAGGGAACAATTTAAAAAAAGATATCTTGGTAATGAAAATAATAGGGGGCTATATTGGCAAGATCCAACGGTGAACAACTGTCCAAAAGAAACACTGCCTAGAATTCTGAGGACCTTTAGTACCATAACCTACCCCTGAACCAGCAGCCTTTGCACCAAGCAAGACCGCCCTTGTCCTTCTCCATTCCTCCTCCTTCTTTTTTTTTGTTCCAATATAGTATAAGGAAAAGAAAAAGTGGGTTCGTATGCCTACTTTACCTACTTAACAAAAGGGAACGAACTTAGTTTCATTTTCGGGTTTATAGATTGGATTCAGTCAGCATCACGACATAATCAAACAAAAGGAAGGAGTGACGCTTTGGTTACCGGAAAATGCTTCCAAAGGAGACCCTCTCGAGTTTCCTAGATTGAAGTAGCCTTTCTTTTGTCGCCCTACCAAACAAAAGAAGTAACTATCAAAAATCTCTCCCTACTGAAGTACCAAAGGTACGCTCTGCCCGGTGACTTAAAAAGAAATGGGTTTGCGCTTTGAAGTGATGAGGTCGCAAAGAGGGAAGTAGGGATCTTACTGACTAAAGGTTGGTTCTTAGTTTTCCTTTAGAATGAAAGTAGCTATGAAGCCCCTACTACTTATACTGACTTTGTTTGATTAAAAAGGCGAACCCCAACTAGTCGTATAGGATGGGGTGCTTGTTGTAAGTTGCCTTGGATATGAGTTTGAGGAATTCCTAAAGGCAACATCCGGTATTTGACGAAGATCTTTCTATCAATAGATATGATTTAGTGTTCGATATAGGGGATACAATCTATCTTCTCTCTCTCTTACTTATTTATGTTTCTTTTTTTTCCAGTGTAACACAGGAAAGCACCCTCGTTTTGTCATCCCTGCAGCTTTCCAGATTATGTATTGAATGTACGGCGTAGCTAGGATCTGAAAATAATGTCTGAGCCTAGCCTATCCTATGTTCAAACCAACCAAACCCACCCCCATTTGAATAAGGCTGGAAAGAATGCCCGCCAAGTTCAGATAAGGGAATGCCCCCCCTCAACCATTAAAGGAAAGGCTCGAAGAAGGGAGGGATATGCGGCAGGGGAAGGAAAACGCTTTCGGAGATCTAGATTTTTATTTTTATTTTTCATCGAAAATGAAGAAGGCCGAGGATGTCCTACGATGCATGTTATCTGAAGGGAACACACTTTTTCGACTGCAGTGGTATGATTTGATTACCGGACCCTCTCCTCGTTCTGCCTGCAGGCCTATTGGGATAGAAGCCTTCGTTTCCTGCCCTTTAGATATCGGCCCAGAAAAGCGCTGGAAACAATAGAAAGGAAGGGGTCCATGTAGTGTGTCCGCCCCCTTCTTAGTCAATGGGGAAGCAGGTTCTGCATCTACTAAAAAGAGATAATCCACTTGAGATAACCACGCCTCTGCTAGGCAGCGTGTGGAATGGACAAGAGCAGACCTTTTTGGATATATAATCCATGTGGAGATTGGAGTTACGGGAACAACCGTCTGATGGAAAACTCCTATAATATTCAGTTCAAAGAGCACTTTATTTTTCGTGCATAATTCTTTGTTCCCTTTCGCGTTAATTCCTCAGCGGCGAATTCAACACTTTTTGGGCCCTATCTATACCATCTCTCAAGCCCCATAGAAAAACCCCCTCCCCTTCGGACTCCATATCGCTTTTGACTCTATATATGTGGGCACCTGATATTTATGAGGGTTCACCCACCCCGGTTACAACATTCCTTTCTATTACGCCTAAAATTTCTATTTTTGCTAATATTTCACGTGTTTCTATTTATGGTTCCTATGGATCTACATTGCAACAAATCTTCTATTTCTGCAGCATGGCTTCTATGATTTTAGGAGCGCTGGCCGCCATGGCCCAAACGAAAGTAAAAAGACCTCTAGCTCATAGTTCAATTGGACATGTATGTTATATTCGTACTGGGTTCTCATGTGGAACCATAAAAGTAATTCAATCACTACTAATTGGTATCTTTGTTTATGCATTAATGACGATAGATGCATTCACCATAGTTTTAGAATTACGGAAAACCCGTGTCAAATATATAGCAAATTTGGGCGCTCTAGCCAAAACAAATCCTATTTCGGCAATAACCTTCTCCATTACTATGTTCTCATACATAGGAATACCCTTGTTAGCCAGCTTTTGTAGCCAATTTTATTTGTTCTTCGCGGCTTTGGGTTGTGGGGCTTACTTCCTAGCCCCAGTGGGGGTAGTGACTAGCGTTATAGGTTGTTGGGCAGCCAGAAGGTTGCCACGAGTCAGTAAGTTTGAGGGACCGAAGCAAATTCTCCGTGCACCAGACACGTAGCTTACTGAATCAGTTGCGACACCGACGGGAATGCATGCTACGAAAGATAGGGTCGAGTCTGAAACATCAATCGTCTACTCAATATCCTTGTACTAGTCCACAATCACTACACGAGATGAACCTTGGTTTGGTGAATTGAAGTTTGCCTTAGGTGTAAAAAAAAAGGACTCCCAGTTACTGCGCGCGATCGTATACTGAGGTGCTCCCCACTAGTTGTTGGAACGACGTGATTCGGGCCTCCATTCAGAAAGATGAAGGGTCCAAACAAAATTAAAAATAGGGGGTTACAAATTCCCCATCTTATTAGGGGCGGAAAACAAATCGACATCTCGATGTGATACAACCTTTTCTATTTTTGTTGGGAAAGAACGGAGAAGTCCATCTGAACTGTCCAATATGGAATAAGAGGAGAGGAAAGCGTTAATGGTGTGCGAAGCGCATGCGAAAGGGGCACGGAGATAAAAAATAAGTGTGGCGGATAAGAAGCCGAACTCATTCCCTTCGCTTCCTGGGCCCAAAGCATTGTAGTCTTTCCTGGCCAAATCAAGGATTGGGGGTTTCTTGCTACTCTACTTAAATAAATCCATTTATTTAGTCATATATATATATTTTTATTTTTATTTTTAGTTCTATCCATCTATCATATCCTATTTTTATTTTTATATCTAAAAAATAATCGATTTCATTAAACGTTTGATTTAAAGAACTGCGCTTAGCCCACCTCCCCCCCCCCTCCGCTCATGAAACGGCTCTACTGCAATGGATGGAAGAGGGTCCGTAGTACCCAAAGAACTGGAGTGGTTCAGTAGCCGAGAAGGGGCCCAGAAGTGCCAACTACTACACCATACTACATTCGGATCTACACATTTACAGAGCTAAACCCTGTCCAGTCCCTAGCAGCGTTAAGGGGGCTTCCATCCTTATTCCCTATCCCCTTGCCCAGGATAACAAGGCCTTACTTATTCAGGGGGGGAGTGGATCCTCGAGAAGAACTGTTGAGAGGAAGATCCCTGGCCCCTCCTCATTCTCTACAGGGTTCCAAACCTTTCTTCAACATAGGTGACAACGATCGGGGTAGAGATGGAAGAGATCGAACACGAGAATAAGAAGCAAGATCGCCTTCCTTTTTTATCATTTTGATAGAAAGGGATGGAGAAAATGGACAAAACACACTCGCATTTTCCAGTCGAAAAGATGGGTTCCTTTTTCGTCTTTCATTTCTCATCGCGGAAAAATAATAATATTAAAAATGTTCCCAACCCACCAACCCTTTCCTTCGTAGAGCCGTGTATTGTAATCCAAACCTGCCCGGAGCGAGTCTCCCATAGAGGCAAGTGAAGTTGGTGAGCCGTATGATGGGAAACTATCTCCTGCGGTTTGGAGATGACTCAACTGTTAGTTAGTAGCCCCTTTCGGGGTGGACCTTTCACTTTATCTTATTATATACGCTTAACGAAAAGAATGTTTTTTGATACACCTAGGACATGGATTTTATATGAACCAATGGATCGTGACAAGTCGTTACTACTAGCAATGACTTCGTCTTTCATTACTTTATCCTTTCCATATCCTTATCCCTTGTTCTCAGTTACTTATCAAATGGAACTCAGTTCATATCTTTAAGTTCGATCATTGACAAGGTTCAAGAAAGGGTGGGCCATAGTGTCTATATGGGAACCGTCCGTAAACTCCTTTTCTGGTGTAGATCCCCTCCCTTATGAATAAGTTCCCCGGGTACAAGGAATGAGTGCTCCTAATGTCTTTTTGGTGTATATCGTCTCTTTGAGACCTTTTCAAGTCTCTTCAGTATGGATACGGTGCAGGGATTCCTGCTTGTGCTCTTTCTTTGTGGCATTATCAGGCTTAAAGACCAGGCACTTTGTTTGTGTTTTGGTATTGATATGAGCACTCGTGTAACTACTAATAAAGCTCGAGGGACCTTTCTTTTAGCTACCGGTTTTACTTATCTTGGTCAGGTCTAGGGGTAAGCCCTTTTCTTATTCTTCAACTCCCTTCATGTGATTTGGTCCTATTTGAGACTACTAAGGCACAAGTGAAGCTTCTGGAATGTCTTTCTTTCTCGTCAAATCGGTAGGAAGCATTTCATTCTGTCGAAAGATCGTCTTTTTGGATCCTTGTTATATCGATCATGCAAAGTTGGTATATCTCAATGCAGTTAAACTTCATCTTTGGTCTTCTAGTCGCTTTATTAAAGGCCACCGCCCCTTTGTCGTAGTTCTCCAGTAACTTCGGTAGTGGTAGTGAGTCAACTCCTTCTTCTTCCTCTCATAAGGTCCAAGGGCCTCTTTCTTTCCTATGTCTCTTTTTAAGAAGATCAGACCTCCCTAGCGGGAAGCCTTAATTGACTAACTGGGAAGGTCTCTCGAGGGCCTCTTCTTACCGGCTCATAACCCCTGGGATTCTCGTATAGTGAAGTAGTCTTCGTCTCAGCTATCTCGATATTTATTTCGTGTACTAAGGCTTCTCCTAATGCTTTTTTAGTAGACTAAGGGTCTTATCAGTCATTTTCGTTATCGAATCTTAGCTCTTTGGATCCTCTAAACTGCCATCTTCTACTAAGAATAATGGCCACCCCCTTTCCTAGCTGACCTCTGAAAAAGGAGTCAATTAGGCTCATCTGCAGAAGGTGGAACATGCTTTCCTAAATCTCTAAAGTGTAAGGAATCGCTCAAGCGGGCTAGCTTGATGACAGCTAATTAAGAAGTCTGTCTGTATCGATGCCAGCAGGTTTTCGTTCTTTCACCCTGCACACATCTACCAGTCTGGAAGTCGCATTTCAATTAACGAATTGCAGCTTAACATACTAAGCAGTCGCTACTCCCTGCTATGAGAACTAGGTTGATTCTGACCCTACTGTCAAAGATTCCAGGGACTTAGCCTTCGCCAGGAATGGAATCACCGACTGATGTTATGATGACCGGAACAAATTCTACTAAAACTAAGTGGATCGTAAGACCGAAATAAAGAGGAAGCTTACTTACATCTTAGAATAACCAGATATAAAGTAAACTAAAGCATATGTCATATGTTGTAATCGAATCCATAAAATATCTTTCATAAGATAGTTTCTCACATAAATGAGTCCTCTCCTTTCTGCACTTGCTGCCTAGCCTTTGGGAATGAAAGTCAGTACCTCTAGTTTATAAGGAGTTGCTTCCTAACCGCTTTCCAACATCATCTTTCCAAAGAAAAGGTAAACGACTAACTAAGCAAAGCACTAGGTACGGTCAGCCTTAGACAAGCCAATCATTCAGACCTTTATCTATATTAACTATTTATTTAGTCCTATTGAAAAAGGGAAGGGGTCGGTAGGCTCTCTATCTCAATCCGAGGAACTTAACTAGAGCTCAGGAGGAAGCCATCCGCTTAAGAGAACTTCACTCCTCTCCTTAAAATCGAGATCTTCAAACCTCTCCTTTAGTAGAGCCCTCTCTCACTGCTACTGAGCTAGATGCCTCATTCTCTTCCTGTTGAGGTGGGAAACTCCTTGTTTGCCAATCAGCTTAGTTTGAAACCCCCGGTCAAGCTTCTTCTGTGGATTCCCGCTTGATTCTCTGGTATTTGGTCTTGCAGCATCTCTTGATGCTTTTCTCTTTTCCACTCAGAAGCTGGTATGAAATTAGGGAAACAAAGAAGAAGAAGAAGAAGAAGGTAGGACTCTAACCTTGCTTTCTGTAATGGTCAGATTGGCAATGTGCCCCTTCCTTGTTGGGTTACACCCTTCCTTTGTCAACACACCTCTAAAATATGATAGGGAAGGAATTCACCTTTGGGAGAGTTATCCTACAAGACTATGATGAAAGAGGGAAACGACTGCTTATTCGAGTATCTTCGCACCTCTGCTTGAAGAAGATGCCCTTGCTACTTCATCTACTAAAATTGACATCTTACAAAAACTTGCATCTCTAACTATGAACTCCTACTCTAGCTACTACTTTATGCCCGCTTATCTTACTTAACACAATTTAAATAGTTAAGAAAGGGAGTTCTTCACTCAGAAGAATCAGACTCAAACTGAGCTTCATTGCCTATCCATTTAGTCGGTCTCGTACCCAAGTGTATATCCCTTCTTTGATTGCGTAACACTCTTGATCTTGAAACCAAAGAATAAGCTAACCCCTTGCTCAAGTCAGTACCCAGATAAATCCCTATAGCCTTTATAAGAGGAGATTTGAGATTCCTATCTGCTCTCTTCTATTAAGATACCCGTAACCGCTAATGCTATAGCTCCCCTCACTAGGAGCTATGGATGAGCGATAACATGTTTGCCAACCTCAACTCAATCTTTCACAGCTTCCTCAGTGTGGAATAGAGCAAGCCAAGCCTTGATCCGGGAGGATAGTAGTACTTCATGCGGGGATACCTCTGCTGGATTATGGAACGGAGATTGGCTTTCAAACTATGTTCTAGTTCATATCGTGTAAAAGAATAGGACTTTCCTCATTTCTCTTTCTGGAATTTCCCATTCTGGCTTCTAGATGGGGTGAAGATGGAAGAGATAGGTAGGAGGGTGGCGAAGCTGGAAATCATACCAAATAAGAGAGACCTCATCCGAGGGGAAATGATTCAACTAAAGATCCCTTTATTAGATCAAGTCACTATTGAGATGGCTATCAGGTATAGGATTTCATCCAGTTGGCACAAACCCGGAGACATAGGAAGGTTTAACGACTTGCCCTTTTAAAGTCTTCTTTCAATTAGGCTCTATATGGCCTTCTAATGCGTCTTCTTGTCCTCATGTGTAGAATCCTTCTGAAAGGTTATTTTTATCGCTGGGAATCTGCGTCTCGTGTAAGGTACGAAGTTAGTCGAGTTAAAGGATAGAGGGAACGACTTAGCGAATTAAATGGAAAGTTAGAGTAGAGGGGGAGTGAGAAGGTCAGTCGTAAGATCAAGATAGGCATCTTTTTCGGTTGAAGGCCTTTCTCTTCTCCTCCTGGGATTCTCTTAAGGGAGTTCAGCCGAGGGATAAGCTGTTCTCGCGTCAGCCTTTAGCTCGACATTAGAATTAGCTTAGCCGTGGGAAGAGTCTATTCTATAGAGAAGCCTTAGGCCAAGAAAACTACCATGCCAATCTCCAATACTTTAATTTGAAGTTCCTCTTCTCGTTGAGCTTTTAAAGGATGTCAGAAGGGTGCTTGCAAGCCTTGCAAACACATAAGACTAATGGAGGACCGCCCATCCCATCGACTATCTCTCCTCCACTCCTAGAGTCTACCTCCGCTACAAAGACGCCTTCTTCCTTTTCCTATCATTCATTGATATCGTATGCGGGTTATCAGAATCAGAAAGATCATATATTCAATGACTTGATCCATGAACGAAACCTTTGGCTTACCCGGAATGGACCATTATTCAATGCATATTGATTGAGAATATGTGTAGGATCGCTAAACTTCTCTTATGTGGGACACAAATATGGAAGAATGGTAGGCCAGTCTTGACACAAATGGGCCTTCAGACTTAGCCAAGGAATGCCATGACAGATAAGCAGGGACATCGAACATGAGAAAGACTGATTAAGGAAGGGACATACCTCGTTAACGGAGTTTGATAATGAGCTTTCTTTCAGAAGGGGGGGAATTTCTTTAAGGTAGATGAGTCAGACCCAGACAAAAACTAGAATTAGTGTCTGAGGGTCTCTACAGAGTCTAATATTCTAACATAGCATTGTTACAGTTTTGGTTAATTTCTTTACTTGAAGTAAAGTCCAAGAGTGAAAGTTAACTAAAATCTAAAGGGAAAGCAGGAACAATTAAGTAGATTGTAATTGCGTGGAGTACTTACCCGAAACAGTCTAATCTTTTGATTAGGACTCATCTTTCATATTTACTAGACTTTGCACCAAAGTTAAAATATTCTTAATTAAAAGTTAGTATCACGTCTTTAGCGTATCCCATACCCATAGTCGTTTGCCTTCTTTTGGTACAGTGTAAGAGTCTCGAGATGAATTGTCTTGTTGGTTGAGTTATGTTATCTCCTTCTTAAGGATCGAGAAGTCTTTGACTAAGTTCCTCCATATATAACACATTCGTCTAGTCGTATTCATCCTTGTGTAATAGGCTCTTACCCCAAAGTGAATCACTCCTCCTTTCGGTTTTTACGTTCCATCTGTCGGCTAAAGGTCCATTGCATTCCTAAAGTGAATATTTGAATCTTCCTTCATCTTTGATGTAAAATAGCTTAGTCATATCATGGGAAATCTTCTATTAAATTACCTTTGCCAATAGGGGTATGGAAAAAGATCTGTAAATTCCCCCGCTTTCAGAGATTCCAACTCCTAAAGGAAGAAGTCCCCTTTCTCAATATCAAAACAAGGGAGTAACACAAAAATTGTTCTTCACTATACGAAAAAAGGGGATTGGACTTCTTAAGACTGGAAGGCTAGAAAAGGAAATGGCCCTTCTTCAAGGTTAAGCTACCATACCTTAGCCGGCTAAGCAAGTGATACGGGTAGACCACTCTATAAGATAGACGCGCTCAACGAAGAAAGATCAAATAAGTCCTTGATGCTACTTCAGCTTCATTCTAAAAAAAAAGCAAATCCAACTTCGACGACTTAGATAAAGGGGGTCCACCAGCAGATTATCCATGTAAAAATCGAAATGCGGTCCGATTCGAGCATATCCTCTTTCATATCTGTATCTTACAAATCCTGATTCTTCGATTACATACTGTTGTACCCCAAAATTTGCCCTCTTATTGCTTCAACATTTTCTCACCACAAGACCCTTGGAGCTCAAGATCAAGTTAGGGTTCACTCTGCTCAAGGCCCCTCCTTGCACTGTTGACCCAAATTAGGGTTTGAATTTGCACAAATATGTTTTGACCTAAAAGGCCAAAAATGAGTTTCATGCTTCATGTTGGACTCACAAGTTTATCCATACCAAGTTTCAAGCCTTGATTCCAATCTTTGTCTAGTCAATTGGACAGTTGACCTAGAAATCAGCTGTATTGGGGAAAAAGTCAACTGTGGTCAATTGACAGTCAAACCTCATGATTTTTGACCCACATCAACATAATGAACTCATATGAACCATTTGGTCAAGTTTGGATCACAATTCCACAAGAAATTAGATCAAATCACCAAAAGGGCAAAATGGTCATTTTTAGGGTTTTGACTGCACAAAGGCAATTTTTGACTGTTTGACCTAACCAATGGCAAACCAAGATCACATATGGACTCAAGGACTCAATGGCATGGTCTTGACACATTCAATAAGTTCAAAAGATCCCAAATGCACAAGATTGACAGATGAATTTTCCAGTCAACTGATCCAAATTTGACTGTATACTGAAAAGTCAAACTTTGACTTTTTGGTCAAAATCAAGTGCCAAGATTCATTTTTCATCAAGACATGTCAAATTATGAAACTTATTCATCAAGAAACAAAAAATTACAAATTAGGGTGTGAAATGAAGAAATTTCATAACTTAGAAATTTTCTAAGTTATGAAATTTCCTAATTTTTTCCTAACTTTGTCCCATTTTTTCATCAAGATGTATTTGGATTCAAACAAAACTCAAAACATGAAAGTTGTAGTCCATTGCAAAATCTACAACTTGGATTCACAAAGTTTTCTCAAAAGAAGCTTGTAGCTCAAGTTATGATTTTTGGAATAGGGGTGCAAAACATTCTTAACTTAGAAATTTTTTGACCTATTTTAGGCAGGATTTTTTCCCAACTTCATGGCCACTTTTCACATGCTTCCAATTGGAATTTCAACTTGCATTACAAAGATGGATTGTAGTACACATTCCAAGCTTTCGAAATTGTCCAAGAACTTCTCAAACACCCTCGTGGTTAGGGAGAATCAAATTTGTAAAGATGGGCAAAAGTCACTTTATTCATGGCCAAATACATGTTCATAACACTTTGCATTTTCAAGTCAGCTTGCACAAGCTAGGTTACAGGCCTTTTATCTCATCCATACTCAATAATTTAATGCCAATCCTTTGTGTTCAAGCCTTATTTTATGTGTTTAACCATTACTTGCAAGATTAAGCCATATTTGGAAAAAAGCATTTTAGCCATTTTTGAAAAGATCAACTTTATGTCAAAGTCCATATCTTTGAAGTACAAGGAAATATTTGAGGCACAAGTTCATGAACAAATTTCACTGATCAAGGAAAGAAAGTGAAGCATGCTTGAGGGGCCTGTATGAGCCTATAACTCAACTTGACAACTTATGCTTAAGGGGGAAGAAACATTGCAAAAGAGATCCAACATGGAGTTCCTGTCAAGACAAGCCTAAACAAACTTCATGAGCACTTCCCAAACATCAAACCTAGTTTGAAACACGACCAAATCATCTCTCAAACCTCCATATACAGAAAATCACCATTTTTCTGCAAGAAACAGGGCATTCTGCATTTTGACTTGGCCAACATTATTCCATCGTGCGTTTTCATCCAAACCAGTTCAAATACATTCCCTACCATCCATTGAAGTTGTCCCAAGCCTTAGATACAAGCTGTAACAGCCATAGCCAAATGTGCCATTTTCATTTTTCATCTGTGCAGGTTGACTTCTATAGCTCGATTCAGTAAGATTCAAAGCAAGCCAAGCATAGAGGAAGCATCCTTGGACCTCAAGCAAGCTGTACAAGTCCTCAAACTTCATTAAAAGTGCCTCCATTGTTGTACACAACTCAAGCTGAACAGGTAAAAGTTTGAACTTCCATCTCTCTATCCAAGCATATTTAGGCTTAAGTTTGTGAAGAAAGTATGTCCTACTCATGGCCCTGAAGCTACACATATCCTTACTTCTCATTTATATTGTGTGTGCTGCACGAATTTTGGACATGAACATTTGAAAAAAAGCTAGGTCAAGAATTGGGGGAGGAGAAATTATCTCTCATTTCTGAGAGTTAGAACAACTTCTTTATATATTTTGAATCGTGACAAGATGCTCTACACTTTTGATGTTGTAAGTTTTTGATAAAAATCAAGGAATCAGAAGTTAACAGGTTGGGAAGGAAACGCTTGTTTGAATGTTGCTGGAGGTTGAAGACAACTCCCTTTGGGCTGGGCCTGGGTTATTTTTCTGTTTGCACCACTATTTTCCACTTACACCCCCTTGGCCCATTGTGTGTTTTTTAATTATTTTTGACTTTTTATTTTTTCTTCTGACTTATTATTTTTTGTCAAAACATAAAAAATATTAAAAATATTTTTTCAACCAATTTTGCATTTTATTTGGATTTTATTTGTTTTATTTTGAACTTGTACATATAAATAAACATAATACTTTTTTATTTAAAATACTAAAAAATAATACAAAACACATTTATTTTCTTTTATTATTTTATCTTACCTTTTTGAAAACATTTTCTTAAAATATACTTTTTTTTGATAAATAATAAATATTTTATTTTGTATATATTTAGTATAGTTAATACATAATATAAATACTTATATACTTATTAGAATATTTAGGGTAAAATATAAAAATAATACATTTTTGTTTTTTTTTAATACTTGGCCTCAAAAATTACTTTTTACAATATACTTCTTCTTTTTTTTTTTGTACATAATTAATAAATATTGTATATGATATAAATGATAAATACTATTTATTTACAAAATCAGGGTTTTGCCCTAAACCATGAAAAAATACAAAAAAGAATAAATACTTAATTATTGCATTAAGTTAACATTTCGCACTTGTAAATAAATTATACACTTACACAAATACATTGATACAATACACATTTGCTTATCTTTTATTCTTGTACATTTGATACATTTTACATTGCGATCGATTTGGTTGTAAATTATTTGGACATTACTCTCCTATTAAAGTCTCATCCCCATTTGTAAATATTTGTACCCCCACTCCCGGACACTTATTTGTAATAGCGTAGACTTTAAATTCTCGCAATTTATCGCTTTCAAATATACCATGGTTATACCTAGGGTTTGTATGTACATAAAATCAAACGCTAGATAACCTAATACAAGACAAATACATGAAATCAATACACAATTCACACTTGCACTCCTAGGGTAATCCCGCTTGTTGCCTTCCAAAATGATCCATGCTTGCACGTTGAGTATCTTTGGCAAAACAAAAACGAATCAAATGATCATAGTCCCTCGATGACGCTTTCGAAAGTTGCCTAATCAAAATGATCATAGTCCCTTCAAGCAAAATTGCCAAAGATACTTGGCACCATTGCATTCATGGTCCATACGATGACCCGCGCCTATCCCGTTAACATCCTAACGCAAGATTGTCCACCAAATACAATGGTGGAACAAAATTGTTAAAAGGGTTAAAACATAGGAAAAATCTTTGAGTAAATTTAGGGGTAGACAACTCTTAGTTACTTGATCAACTTGCAAAACACACTTGCCTACTTTTCAAAATACACTCCACAAACACTTTCAAAACAACTTTCAAAACATTTGAAACATCTTTTCAAAAAGATGCACACCTTTGTAAAACATTCGAGTAAAGAATTGTTACAACGATTGCCTAGACAATGCCTCTTTTTTCAAAACATTTTCAAAACACACACACACACAACCATTTCAAGCAATTGAAAATCAAAGGAAAGTGATCTAAACCAAGTAACTAAGAGCCCATGGATAACCATGGATGAAAAGGGTGCTAATACCTTCCCTTTTCATAATCTACCCCCCGAAACCACGAAACATCTCAAAAGGTTTTTCCTGTGCTTTTTAACCTTTCCTTTAGGATAAAATAAAATGTCGGTGGCAACTCTTGCTAAACCGAACAAGTGCAAATACAAAACGCAAAACCTCAAGTCAGTTCTCCCACCGTATCACAGAACTGGCGACTCTGCTAGGGAACCATTCAAAAGTGGGGTTACCTTAGGGTTTAGATCACCTTTACATACTTGCTTTGATTGCTTGATTGCTTTACTTTTTAGGTCCTTGTTTGGGTTTGTTGTAAATCCTACACCCGGATTTGGGGCACCTTTTTAGGTAAATAGCAATAAAACTGTGAGGGAACTGTGCGGGGTATACCGACATGGTTGAAGCAGTAAGCTATGTTAGTGTGACATATTTGTGAGTACCGGTAACCCTTGAGTTCAATCAAGGAGAGTACGGGGCCGCTGAGTGATGTCATGAAGCACTAACGAACTCTTAGAACCTTAATTGACCATCCTAGCCTTTTTAGGGGTAGTGAGATGACCGACTTTGGTGCAGTCCGAAGTTGGTAGATACTCGATACTACACTCATTGAGGGTTGTTTTCTTGGAATATTTTGGTCGCCAGTTAAGTGGCTAAACCAAAACAATGAACACAGAAAACAATCCTATGATATTGAGCTCCTTAGAACCCGGTTTCTATTTTAGGACAGGATGAGCCAACTAACTTCAAGAGGGTACTTACCTATGAACCCCATGCAAGCCTAAACCTAAGGACTTGTTTGCTTTGTGTGAATATGTTTGCCTGTATATACACTTACTTGCTTTTGCATGCATGTACATAACATCATACCATCATACCATTGCATACATCCTGCATAAGGACTAATCCATTTCAAGGATCTCAAGGGTTTGTGATGCAGTCATGATGAATCAAATGTCTAGCAAGGGGCAAAGGGGATTTATTTTCCTCTAGCCAAGGTTAATGACTTGAGTCAGGGGCTATGACCCACTCGATATGGTGAGCTTTGACTCTTAAAGAAGGACTCTCGGCGACATGAAGTTCCTTCAATCAAGCTACCGGATCCCGATTCTAACAATTTTCTTGTTTACCCCGCGAGATCCTTGAAAACATTGCATGCATACATACATATCATTGCATTACAGGTACCCTTTCTACAGGTCACTTACCTTCTTCATTGTTTATTTCAGCAATCATCATGAATCCTGAACCATCCACTGAACAAGCTATCCAGGCCCTCCAGGCCCAGAATGCCCAGTTCCAGGAGTTGGTAATGAGCCTAGCCCAGGGTCAACAAGACTTGCAAACTCTGATTCTGAAAGAGAAGAAGAAGAAGAAGAAGAAGAAGAGGACTGTTTTGTTCAACACTAGATGCATATCTGGGAATGGATTACCGAATGAGGCTGAGCTGACTACCTCATCTTTAGGCAAGGACAATCCCCAAGAGAGAAGGGTTCCTAGTCCCGTGGTCTCCGACAACGAGACGAATTTCAATGATGAACAGTATCCTCCTGCCGAAGACAGGTACAAACAGCTCGAAGACTGGTTAAGTGCTATGGAGATACAGAAGGTGTCCGGCCTGGACTTCGAAGATCTAGGTCTATCCTATGGGGTGGTGATCCCACACAAATTCAAGGCACCTTCCTTTGCGAAGTACAACGGGGCTTCCTGCCCTAAGCTGCATCTCAGATCATATGTAAGGAAGATCCAACCTTACACTGCAGACAAGAATCTATGGATCCATTTCTTCCAGGATAGTCTTTCAGGGGCTCAACTCGAATGGTTCTGTCAGCTGGATGGAACCAGTATTCGTAACTGGGAGGACTTGGCTACTGCATTTTATAAGCAGTATCAGTATAATTCCGACCTCGCTTCCACGCTTACCCAACTCTAGGGTATGTCACTTGGGACGGGTGAAGGTTTTAAGGAGTATGCGCAAAAGTGGAGAGACCTGGCTGGAAGGGTGCAGCCACCTTTGACTGACCATGAGCTCGTGGACATGTTCTTGGGGACCCTGGCTGGTCCATTCTTCAATCATCTAATTGGGAATTCTTCTGTTGGGTTTATAGACCTCATTCTTACTGGTGAAAGGATAGAAGCCGGTATCAAGTCTGGGAAGATACAAAAGGGTGACTCCTTTAACACTGAGAAGAAACCATTCAAGAAAGAATCTAGTGTTGTCTTTGGTTCAAAAGGGTAGAATAGGTCCGAGCACCTCCAAGTTATTTCAAAACCGGCCAGTGCTCCTCAACATCGCAACCAACAAAGGGAAGAGAGACCTAGAAGGTAATTCACTCCCCTCAGCATGACCTTGTCCCAGATATTGCCACAATTGCTGGAGACCAATCTGGTAGCTTTAAGGGACCCTCCTAAGAATCCCAACAGGACACCTTCAAGGTATAACCCCAATGCCCGCTGCGCTTATCATTCTGACAGCTCGGAGCATGCTACAGATGATTGTTGGACTCTGAGGAATAAGGTTCAGGATCTAATTGACGCAAAGGAGGTCGAGCTCGAAGCGCCCGAGACTCCCAATGTGATCACTGCTCCCTTGCCAAAACATGGCTAGGATTGAAAAAACTTTTGTTCATTCGAATGTTCAAGTTGTATTTTTTTTCTTTGATTGTTCAAACATTTACTCATGTCAAACTTTATTACCTTATCAATGCATTGCATATGTCTGTTTTGAATCAATATATTCACATTCGCTATATTCAAACTGCTTTCATTTTTTGTGATGTTCAAACTCTCAATTAATAATTCTAAGCCTCTTGAGGGAGGATGATGAAAACGATACCACAATCTGCAGTATGCTTTTGAACAGACCCCGTTAATGAGGTACTGGCATAGTTTCAATTCCTAAACACTGGAGTTATAAGGAAGATAATCCCTCGTCAACCCCTCTGAGCCAAAGAAGTTGGAGTTTTTCTTTTCGAAAATTAAAACCCTTAATCATAACCTGGGGCAGGGTAGTTCTCTCAGTTGATCCAAATGCACAATGAACAGCATCAAAGGAGTCCTTCCAAAACAAGACACATTGATGGTTTTGAATAATCATAAAGACAGGAGGTCATTATCTTTCAAAATAAAAGCCTAATAAGTCAAAACCTACGAAGGAGACTTACAAAACTAGGGCATCCCGCTGACTGTAAACACAAAAGAAACAGTTCAGGAAAAAAACAGGGATAACAAGATCAAAAAAGAAAGAGGTCCTACAAACCCTCAACAAAAAGAAATGACTGCCAATTCAAAATAAATTGTCAACATCCGAACCATCACTGGAATATCAAAGCAAAGACTCAAACAAGGTCTAACGCACGATTAGCTGAGTTTAGGTTTGAAGAACATCACGAAGAGCGGGTGGGTACAAATAAAATTTGAGCCTTTACCCTTTATTTCTTAAACCGTGAACCAGGCCACGTTATAACCCTTAAAAGTCCTAGCTGAAGTGTGGGTTAGTTCGAAAGCATATTGTTACAAAGGTATCCTGACTCCTTAAGGCTCGCTGTAAAATTTTGAGTTGACATCACATTTTACAAAATTTGCTTATTTCACTAAAAAATACATTTTCAAAAACTTCAAGACAGACGTAAGCTTTGCATTTTTAACATAACTTTGTGTGCATATGACTTTTTGTTCGAACAACAAAGAAATCCGCACGAAGAATATCTAGTGAACAAAAGCACTTCCAACCAAGGGGCATACGTGATCATTGTCCGTCATCTGGGGCAGTTAAGTCAAGATTCAGAGAATCTCTCAAATGCCAAACAGCCAGGGGCAAATCTCCGCCCGGATCACTTGGGGCATTGGACGATCAAACGAAGATCTTCTGGTGGTATGGTAACACTGCACTACTGACAGTGACAACTCCTTACATCCTGAGAGCATGGACATAGTCGGAAAAAGACGACGCATAATCAAAGACCCGCTAGGTTGACACACCTAGGCAAAAATAAGGGCTTCCCGGCGAACCAAAAGGGTTCGGGCAAAAATAAGGGATGAAAATGAAAAATATGTACACCCGGCAAGTCGAAAACCTGAAAAGGCGGCTTGGGCAAAAAATGGGTATCCCGGTGGACTGAAAACCCGAAAGGGCGGTCCAGGCAAAAGTTAGGGATCAAAGCGTACGACTATGTCCCGTCGTCTCGTCACTTGCCTACCAGAAGAAGATTTGTCAATCGGCAGTTGTCAAACACCTCCACAGGTACCTTCTCCCACAGAAGCTGGGGCAATAAGAATTGTCCGAATTGTACAAGATGCTCTGTCCTCCAGGTACCAAGGTATATTCAGCTGAAGAACGACCAAGACACCTTCGCTCCCCGGGAGTAAGATAAGAATCAACAATACTCTCCCCGAGCAGAGTTCGTCTACTGTCAGCCTTAAGGAAGTTGGGTATCCCCCAGAAGATCCCAATACTCCCCAGCAGAGTTATCATAAAAACCTCAGCGAAGCATCTATTCCCCGCAAAGTAATCTCTCCAACAAGTTTATTCCCCAACGGAGTCATCTTCTCCTACCGGTTTATTCTTGCATTCATCATCCCCAGCGGAAATGAAGAACTCTACTCTTCAGCATCAGCCCAGGATTCAACGAACTTCCCGGCATTCGTCAAGGATTTATTTTCCCAAACGAAGATACAACACATTGTCATACATCATGATACATGCATATACGCATCATATCATACAATCTCATTTATGTTGAGAACATCATTGCTTGATCCATATCATGTATTGCATATGACTGACCTTTACCTTTCAGGAAGGATACAGCTAAATGATCAATCCAGTCAAAGAAGACAAATCCAATCAAAGAAGACAAGTCTAGTTCCTAAAGATTTTTCTGATGCACACCCGTCGTCATAGACACCCGTCATTATAGACACCCGTCGTTATAGACACCCGTCGTCATAGACACCCGTCGTCATAGACACCCGTCGTTATAGACACCCGTCGTTATAGACACCCGTCATTATAGACACCGGTTGTTATAGACACCCGTCGTCATAGACACCCGTCGTTATAGACACCCGTCATTATAGACACCCGTCGTTATAGACACCCGTCGTCATAGACACCCGTCGTCATAGACACCCGTCGTTATAGACACCCGTCATTATAGCAACCCGTCATTATAGACACCCGTCGTCATAGACACCCGTCGTCATAGACACCCGTCATTATAGACACCCGTCGTTATAGACACCCGTCGTTATAGACACCCGTCGTTATAGACACCCGTCATTATAGACACCCGTCGTTTATACACACCCGTCATCATAGACACCCGTCATTATAGACACCCGTCGTTATAGACACCCGTCATCATAGACACCCGTCATTATAGACACCCGTCGTTATAGACACCCGTCGTCATAGACACCCGTCATTATAGACACCCGTCGTTATAGACACTCGTCGTCATAGACACCCGTCATCCAGAGATAGTTCAGACATGACCCAGACATGGCGACACTTTGATACTTATTCCAGATTCATCCAGATGCAGTTTTTCACGGAATCATCATCAGGAAACCCTACAACGGTTCCTCCTCCACTTCAAGACTTCTGAAAACAGTTCACGGGTTCTCCAGTAACGGATGTCAACCTATCGCTTATTCAGATTCTTCTCAACTTTTGAAAACAGTTTACGAACGCTTCCCAACATGGATGCTGCTCTATTGCTTATTCAACTTTCAAGACCTCTGAAAACAGTTCACGGGTTCTCCAGTAACGGATGTCAACCTATCGCTTATTCAGATTCTTCTCAACTTTTGAAAACAGTTTACGGACGCTTCCCCATCAACGGATGCTGCTCTATTGCTTATTCAACTTCAACTTCTGAAAATAGTTTACGGATTCTCCAAACATGGATGTCAATCTATCGCTTGTTCAGACCCCCAGTTCAGAGACGTTCCAAAACACGGATACCTTTCTGATACTCATCAAGGACATACAGTTCAACAAACATTTTCAGATGGCATCTATAAGCCCATCCTCCTCAACAAACATTTCCAGATGACATCTTTAATCCCATTTCCAGATGGCATCTCTAAGCCCATCCTCCTACCAGCAACTTCCAAATGGCATCTTTAAGCCCATTTCCAGATGGCATCTCTAAGCCCATCCTCCTACCAACAATCTCCAAATGGCATCTTTAAGCTCATTTCCAGATGGCATCTCTAAGCCCATCCCCCGATAAGATTCTGTCACATTTCCAGATGGCATCTTTAAGCCCATCACCAAATGGCATCTTTAAGCCCATTCCCTCTACCACCACATCACCAGGTGCAAATTTCTTGGGCACTCTAGTGTCCAATCTCCTTTTACCTTCGAGTCGCGAACGGCAAACTTGCCAATCTAACTCTTCAGGTTCAAGAAGATTGAACAGGGGCAACTGTTGTACCCCAAAATTTTCTCTCTTATTTCTTCAACATTTTCTCACCACAAGACCCTTGGAGCTCAAGATCAAGTTAGGGTTCACTCTGCACAAGGCCCCTCCTTGCACTGTTGACCCAAATTAGGGTTTGAGTTTGCACAAAGATGTTTTGACCTAAAAGGCCCAAAATGACTTTCATGCTTCATGTTGGACTCACAAGTTTATCCATACCAAGTTTCAAGCCTTGATTCCAATCTTTGCCCAGTCAATTGGACAATTGACCTAGAAATCAGCTGTATTGGGGAAAAAGTCAACTGTGGTTAATTGACAGTCAAACCTCATGATTTTTGACCCACATCAACATAATGAACTCATATGAACCATTTGGTCAAGTTTGGATCACAATTCCACAAGAAATTTGATCAAATCACCAAAAGGGCAAAATGGTCATTTTTAGGGTTTTGACTGCACAAAGGCAATTTTTGACTGTTTGACCTAACCAATGGCAAACCAAGCTCACATATGGACTCAAGGACTCAATGGCATGGTCTTTACACATTCAATAAGTTCAAAAGATCCCAAATGCACAAGATTGACAGATGAATTTTCCAGTCAACTGATTCAAATTTGACTGTATACTGAAAAGTCAAACTTTGACTTTTTGGTCAAAATCAAGTGCCAAGATTAATTTTTCATCAAGACATGTCAAATTATGAAACTTATTCATCAAGAAACAAAAAATTACAAATTAGGGTTTGAAATGAAGAAATTTCATAACTTAGAAATTTTCTAAGTTATGAAATTTCATAATTTTTTCCTAACTTTGTCCCATTTTTTCATCAAGATGTATTTGGATTCAAACAAAACTCAAAACATGAAAGTTGTAGTCCATTGCAAAATCTACAACTTTGATTCACAAAGTTTTCTGAAAAGAAGCTTGTAGCTCAAGTTATGATTTTTGGAATAGGGGTGCAAAACATTCTTAACTTAGAAATTTTTTGACCTATTTTAGGCAGGATTTTTGCCCAACTTCATGGCCACTTTTCACATGCTTCCAATTGGAATTTCAACTTGCATTACAAAGATGGATTGTAGTACACATTCCAAGTTTTCCAAATTGTCCAATAACTTCTCAAACACCCTTGTGGTTAGGGAGAATCGAATTTGTAAAGATGGGCAAAAGTCACTTTGTTCATGGCCAAATACATGTTCATAACACTTTGCATTTTCAAGTCAGCTTGCACAAGCTAGGTTACAGGCCTTTTATCTCATCCACACTCAATAATTTAATGCCAATCCTTTGTGTTCAAGCCTTATTTTGTGTGTTTAACCATTACTTGCAAGATTAAGCCATATTTGGAAAAAAGCATTTTAGCCATTTTTGAAAAGATCAACTTTATGTCAAAGTCCATATCTTTAAAGTACAAGGAAATATTTGAGGCACAAGTTCATGAACAAATTCCACTGATCAAGGAGAGAAAGTACAACATGCTTGAGGGACTTGTATGAGCCTATAACTCAACTTGACAACTTTTGCTTAAGGGGGAAGAAACATTGCAAAAGAGATCCAACATGGAGTTCCTGTCAAGACAAGCCTAAACAAACTTCATGAGCACTTCCCAAACATCAAACCTAGTTTGAAACACGACCAAATCATCTCTCAAACCTCCATATACAGAAAATCACCATTTTTCTGCAAGAAACAGGGCATTCTGCATTTTGACTTGGCCAGCATTATTCCATCGTGCGTTTTCATCCAAACCAGTTCAAATACATTCCCTACCATCCATTGAAGCTGTCCCAAGCCTTAGATACAAGCTGTAACAGCCATAGCCAAATGTGCCATTTTCATTTTTCATCTGTGCAGGTTGACTTCTATAGCTCGATTCAGTAAGATTCAAAGCAAGCCAAGCATAGAGGAAGCATCCTTGGACCTCAAGCAAGCTGTACAAGTCCTCAAACTTCATTAAAAGTGCCTCCATTGTTGTACACAACTCAAGCTGAACAGGTAAAAGTTTGAACTTCCATCTCTCTATCCAAGCATATTTAGGCTTAAGTTTGTGAAGAAAGTATGTCCTACTCATGGCCCTGAAGCTACCCATATCCTTACTTCTCATTTATATTGTGTGTGCTGCACGAATTTTGGACATGAACATTTGAAAAAAGCTAGGTCAAGAATTGGGGGAGGAGAAATATCTCTCATTTCTGAGAGTTAGAACAACTTCTTTATATATTTTGAATTGTGACAAGATGCTCTACACTTTTGATGTTGTAAGTTTTTGATAAAAATCAAGGAATCAGAAGTTAACAGGTTGGAAAGGAAACGCTTGTTTGAATGTTGCTGGAGGTTGAAGACAACTCCCTTTGGGCTGGGCCTGGGTTATTTTTCTGTTTGCACCACTATTTTCCACTTACACCCCCTTGGCCCATTGTGTGTTTTTTAATTATTTTTGACTTTTTATTTTTTCTTCTGACTTATTATTTTTTGTTAAAACATAAAAAATATTTTTTTCAACCAATTTTGCATTTTATTTGGATTTTATTTGTTTTATTTTGAACTTGTACATATAAATAAACATAATACTTTTTTATTTAAAATACTAAAAAATAATACAAAACACATTTATTTTCTGTTATTATTTTATCTTACCTTTTTGAAAATATTTTCTTAAAATATACTTTTTTTTTTATAAATAATAAATATTTTATTTTGTATATATTTAGTATAGTTAATACATAATATAAATACTTATATACTTATTAGAATATTTAGGGTAAAATATAAAAATAATACATTTTTTTTTTAATACTTGGCCTCAAAAATTACTTTTTACAATATACTTCTTTTTTTTTATTTATTTTTGTACATAATTAATAAATATTGTATATGATATAAATGATAAATACTATTTATTTACAAAATCAGGGTTTTGCCCTAAACCATGAAAAAATACAAAAAAGAATAAATACTTAATTATTGCATTAAGTTAACATTTCGCACTTGTAAATAAATCATACACTTACACAAATACATTGATACAATACACATTTGCTTATCTTTTATTCTTGTATATTTGATACATTTTACATTGCGATCGATTCGATTTGGTTGTAAATTATTTGGACACTACTCTCCTATTAAAGTCTCATCCCTATTTGTAAATATTTGTACCCTCACTCCCGGACACTTATTTGTAATAGCGTAGACTTTAAATTCTCGCAATTTATCGCTTTCAAATATACCATGGTTAGACCTAGGGTTTGTATGTATATAAAATCAAACGCTAGATAACCTAATACAAGACAAATACATGAAATCAATACACAATTCACACTTGCACCCCTAGGGTAATCCCGCTTGTTGCCTTCCAAAATGGGCCATGCTTGCACGTTGAGTATCTTTGGCAAAACAAAAACGAATCAAATGATCATAGTCCCTCGATGACGCTTTCGAAAGTTGCCTAATCAAAATGATCATAGTCCCTTCAAGCAAAATTGCCAAAGATACTTGGCACCATTGCATTCATGGTCCATACGATGACCCGCGCCTGTCCCGTTAACATCCTAACACAAGATTGTCCACCAAATACAATGGTGGAACAAAATTGTTAAAAGGGTTAAAACATAGGAAAAATCTTTGAGTAAATTTAGGGGTAGACAACTCTTAGTTACTTGATCAACTTGCAAAACACACTTGCCTACTTTTCAAAATACACTCCACAAACACTTTCAAAACAACTTTCAAAACATTTGAAACATCTTTTTGAAAAGATACACACCTTTGTAAAACATTCGAGTAAAGAATTGTTACAACGGTTGCCTAGACAAGGCATCTTTTTTCAAAACATTTTCGAAACACACACACACACACACACAACCATTTCAAGCAATTGAAAATCAAAGGCAAGTGATCTAAACCAAGTAACTAAGAGCCCATGGATAACCATGGATGAAAAGGGTGCTAATACCTTCCCTTTTCATAATCTACCCCCCGAACCCACGAAACGTCTCAAAAGGTTTTTCCTGTGCTTTTTAACCTTTCCTTTAGGATAAAATAAAAAGTCGGTGACGACTCTTACTAAACCGAACAAGTGCGAATACAAAACGCAAAACCTCAAGTCAGTTCTCCCACCGTATCATACATACCTATCAGCAGTAGCAGATCCTATTCCCACTCGAGAGCTTGTAGTTGTGGATCCTCCAGATCTCTAAGATAAAGTTGATCCCAAAAACGTAGATCCAATTCACTAAGAAAATGACCCAGTTAAAGAACCTCCCTATAATTTGAAACACTTTATCCAGTCGATGAAGATACCAAAACAGTGTCCCTATTTCACAAGCCTATTCCATAGCTAGCCCGGGTTAAACCAGAAGCACACGTCCTGGCATACGGGTCAGTCTCGAGCCACCAGGATAACCCTCCACATGTCCAGTTCCTCCCTTGAGCGGTAACTCTTTGCTAACCCGAGCAGCCTGAACCATACAAAGACTTGAGGCTACTAGCCTTAGCTAACAGCAGAGGTATTCTCTTTGCACTTGCTCCATACTATCTTGCTTGGATCACTTTGGTGAGGGGGTTATGCCAGAGGGGCAACAATCAATTCACCGGGTCAAAAAAGTACCTTTACACCTACCCAATAGATTGTATAACTATACCCAAAACTTGTTGTCTACCTAGGGATATGCCATTTACGGGGAATAAGAAAGGAGCTAGTCAGAGATTTTGACTTCTTATGCCAATCCTAGTACTGGTCTTACTTATTACTACTATAAATAAAATATTCTAGCGGGTAGAATAATTAGCTCTTAAACTTGTTCAAACTCTGTGACAGGGTAGGACTACTATTGTTATAAATGATATGACTTTCACTTCTTTGCTTGGTAGCTTAGTCTTTTATAATATGCTATAGATTATCAATACATCTTTCTTTTGCACTGAAAGCTGGCTAGCCTCAAATTTCTACTTGAACTACTGAAATGGGATCTAGCCTTTGGGCTTAGTTCTGAGTTATGCCTTCTAGTTCTTTTCTTGATGACCCTTGTTCATGCCTGTGGTGAGCAGTGGTGTCAAGGCTGTTTATGGCCACCTAGAACACGGTTCGCCTTCGGAATAATAAAAAAAACAAACCTTCACACCAGAAGACCTAGATTGGTTTGAGAGGTGTATAGGTCTTGTCTTACCATCTAGCTACTAGGTATTCAACTGGTAACTGGTCACCTAGGTTTCTCCCTTGAGGGTGCTGGCAAGCGCCGAATTTTTTCTATTTCCAACTACATGAATCAGCGATTGCTTAAGCCCGTCCACCAAGGGTTTACGGAGGTTTGACGCTGCCTTCCAATGGATGGTACGTTTAACCAAACAAAACCTCTGTTTCTTTCGTCTAATTCTTCCTAGTTTCGACAGTTTCAACTTTGACCTTAAGTCGGCCACATAAATAACAAAATAAAGCCAAGGTTGAAAGGAAAAACCATTTGGGGATGAAGTTGCTTGCACATTGCCCCCAAACTCACACAGCTATGTTTCGAGAGGGCTCTATCGATCTTCGAAACAGGGGAAGAAAGGGGGGAAGGAATTTGATTCTTTACAGCCCTTTCTAGACCTTATATTTTTTCCTTCGGTTGGTTTTGCTTTTTGGTAGGAAAGGCAGTAGTGTAGTTGCTAGAGGTCCTTCGTGTAATTCTACTCTTATTTTTCCAGGAAGGGACGCCCATAGTCCCCTGCTCTAACTCATCAGATTTCCCTTTACTTTCTTTATTACTTATCGCATGTGCCCGGTGTCAACGTCACTTCCCAAACCTAAACCGCCTTTCCCAGATCTATGAGAGGTGAAACGTTGAAGGTCCACAACAGGTAACATAAATGAACAAGTTTATTTTATATTCGAGTTGTTGAGGGCTGGAGCTCGTATGGATACATTACTTCATTATTCTATAAGGCGTTGCACTAAGTCCATACTCGGATAGGGTCGCGAAGTGCAAAGATCCGGTATTTGACAACTGTCGCATTAGTTTCAATTAGTTACTATTATGAAGAGAGTAAGCTCTACTTCAGAGATTGGACTCTCTTACTGTGATTAGCCCCCACTAGTAAGAAGTTGTTCTCGAGCCAGGTTCCTTAGATCCACGTGTTCCTAGTCAGTCCTAAATGGATGAATGAAGAAGGGGGAGGGCAGTGCTATAAAGAAAGAAGCCCGACCACACACACCTCTTTTTAGCCGACTAAAGCGGGATCCACTACACGACTAGAATCAGAGAAAGATTGAGAAAGAAATTTAGAAACCTAAACCTACTCTACTTTGATTCAAAAGGTTTGGAACCCATAAGGATCAAATCTAACTAAAGGGATTCGTGTTACCATTACCCCGTTGGGACATACAATGCCAATGGTTACAGATACAGCCAGAAAGAAATTAAGTAAGTCAAAATATGCTTTAGTACCATAAGAAAGCCTGCAAGCGGTCTAACCAGTGCTCAAGTAAAGAAGGACTTAATTTCTCTACTGAACTTTCAGAAGGTATCTAAGAACCTTTTTCTTTTCCCAGAGTCCCATCCATGAGCTGCTGTTAGGAACAGTCTTCTAGTAAAGGAAAAAGCATGAACTCGCTACAAACGAATTGAGAGCGAGAACACAATAAGAGATATAGAGGAGGAAATTAAGGAAGCAGAGAAATTACCCTTTTCTGACTAAGATAACTATTTTTAGTGTGTAGACGTTGCTCTCAACTACACACAAAAACCTTACTACTTATCGGTTTACGAACGAAAGTGTGGTGGACACACTGATGACCACTTATACGCAGTCTTATGATCACTCTTGTCTTACTAGCGAGCGGATTCTGGAACTCATACGCCCTTGGGCTCCCTTGTCCTGCATCTGAGACTTCTATTACTTATGCTTGAAGCTTCTGATAAAGTAAAGAAAGTGTTGGGACTGAGGACCATCTTGGATTGGGCATGCTTTCTTATGCTACTACTACATATCCTATGACTCTTCCTTCCTTTTGAAAAGCTCAGTCCTCGAGGGAGGATCAGAGAATCAACTCTTTACGTTAGGTTTAGAAGTCTCTCTTTCTGTATCAGATTTACCTATCAAATGGGCTTCCTCTTGAGTAGACGTCTCGAGGGGCGGAAAACCCGTTTTTTAGTAATAACTCATGCTTCTTTGAGGAGCTCCCCACCACTTTATCTCTGTAGGTAGCTTCCTTCATCTGTTGCTCTGGTAGATCCATTTCTTGTTCTTCACTCCAACTCATGAGAGTTTGTTCCTTGTTGTTTTTAGTCATGTCCATTTCTTGTCCTTCCTGGTTTCTCTCTATGCCTTGCATCTGATTCTCTTCAGAGCTCATCTCTCGCCTCCAGACAAGGTATGGTAGATAACTCTCTTTTCGGTCATCAAACTACTAGGTCACATATGTTGGTAATCCTTTTTTTTATTGCTTCAATGAGTTCTCACTATTAATGCTGCCATGTGTGCATACAACATTGAATTTTTAATCTTTCGCTTTCCTTTAGCAATCTTTTACTTCTTTCCTAGGGAGCAAGAAAAGGGAAGCCATTAGCTTAGCTCATTTGTAGCTTGACCCCAATTAGTAAGTGAGCCTTCGGTTACCGTGGTTCTTTTCTTCTCCATAGTATCAGTTCAATGTCAATGACGGTGAAGGAAAGCAAGAAAGTAGAGTCTACTGACTTGGGGGATGAATCTATAGAAATTCCTTATTTTAAGGAGACGGGATCTGCTACTTATTTAGTTACGAGACCACCAGCTGAATCCAAGACACCTGTAGCTGGAACAACTTCTTCTTCCCCCGTTCGTGCCAAAGAAAGCAGCCTATCTCTTCAAACTTCTAATAAGATAACGAGACCATTCACAGCTTCATAAGAGCTAGCGACAAGAGCTATAAGCTTAACCACACTGGGACCTGGAGGTTATATAAACTCTAGATAATGCTAAGCTAATGTGATTCACATGAAAGAAGATAAAATCATTGTAGCTTTCTTACCAAAGGCCTTAAAGAGCTTACTCGTAGGTCAATACATACGAGACTTTTTAGCACAACCTTTTAATTTATTCTAAGGACTAATACCATATGTTGATATGGGTCTTTAACTTCTTTATATAAAAATATCATTCGATGAAGTGAAAGGGAATGTTCTTAGATACTGATTCCATACCAGTTGATTCAATGGTGGGTTTTATTTATGGATATAGTCTCTGGGGATTCCTATTCTATTCTATTTCCATTGACTCTTCGTACGCATTAGTGAAGGGAAATGCTAGTTTCTGTATTTCCAGGTTCACCCGTGAAGGTAGAAATATTCTCGTTGCTTTCCCCTTTCTTGATAGGCCAGGACCGCCCCTTTCTGAAGACTTTCAAGTGACATCCATCCCATTCCCCTAGCAGTGGATTCTCCAACTTTTACAAGAGTAAGATTGGAACCACAAGTCGAAGGGTATGCACAGCATTGGCGCGAGATTGCTGCCCAGGTGGTAACCTAGATGGGAGAGCAAGAAATGACCATGGTCTTCCTAAAAAACCTTGGATCATTTTATTATGAAAGGATGGTTTCCATTGAGCCAAGTGATTTCACTGAGATGGTAAGTATGGGTGTTCGTCTAGAAGAAGCTGTCAGGGAATGACACTTGACAAAAAACGAAGGAACGAAGAAATAATCATATGGGTTTTCTAGAAAAAAAGAAAGAAAAACAAATGTTGTTGTTGAGGAAATAAAGTTTAGACCTCTGAGAAGGCTCCATCAGTACTAACAACAAGTTGCTTCTGTGAATGTAGTCGTCAATATAGCTCCGACTGCTGTTTCCTATCAGAGATCACCTCCTCAAAGAAATCAAGGGCAAAGTCAGAGGAGAGAAGCTTTTGACCCTATTCTAATGAGTTATGCAAAGTATTTTTCGACTTTAATTCAAAATAAATTGGTGTAGACTAGGCCTCCCCTTGCTATACCTTCGCCTTTACCATGGTATTATAAGGTGGTTTTTACTTGTGCCTTTCATCAGGGAGCCCCTGGGCATAGTATCGAACATTGTTATCCATTAAAAGCTAAAGTCCAGAAATTGGTCAGAAGTGGTATCTTGTCATTTAAGGATATTTTTGTTGAAGTTAAAGTCAATTCTTTGCTGAAGAATAAACATGATTGAAGGATACCCTGGAGTTTAAGGATGATTAGCCTTCTCAATTTATTAGCATTTTTACTGTGTTCCCATTTGTAATTTTTCTTGTTTATCTTTGCATTGTTTGTATGTAAGAACTTATTTGCATTTGAATGATTATCTTAATACAATGAATATGTTTGTCTTGAAGAAACCCATTCATTTCACTCGTATTTGTTTTCAATTTTAAATTGCTTTTTGCATTATGATACCAACTTGTTACACATTCTCTTTCCTAGGCAGAGATTGGAGGGAAGATGGTGATATTAAAACATGAAATTTTTGGTCGTATGCTTTTGGATAAAACTCTATTGACGATGTACATGCATTGTTTTAAATGCCCAAACACCGGAGATATAAGGGAGTGAAACCCTCGTTAAACCCTTTGAGCCTTGAAGTAGGAGTTTCTTTTCTGTTCAGAAAAAACCCTCATTTTTAACCCGGGGCAGGGTAGTGTTCAGTCAATCTGACTACATATTCAAATCTTATCAAGAGTGCGCATCTAAGGATACGACAATGGTTATCCTACAAGAGATTGAGGAAACCCAAAACCGCAATGGGTAACTTCCACTTATCAAGAGTGTGCATCAATTAACGATACCACAATGGTTATCTCTCACACATCAGGAGGTTAACAGATGACGATACAATAATGGTTATCCCTCATCTACCAAGAAATAAGGAAGACACAATTCTTTCAACAAGTCAAAAATGACTCGAAGTCACGCGACATGTTCAAAAGGAAAGAAAAGGTAATATGAATAAAAAATGAAAAAATAAAGAGACAAAAAGCCTCGCTAAGTAGAAACTTGAAAAACAAACCGCTTAGGAAGAAGTCAGGGTTTCCCGCTGGACTTCAGAGTCAAATTCAAAAGGAATTTGTCCAGGAAAAAGTTAGAGAAAGCAGAGAAGGAAAGAAAAGCCTGAAAGGCGAAAAAGGATTACAGTATAAAATCGTCAGCAAATAACATAGTCATGTAACAAGAAACCTAAAAGAAGCAAAAATGAGTGGTTGTATTGTCCAAAGAGTATCAGTGGTTCCCCAACCATCAACTAAATCCTCTCGGGAGATGAATCCTCATTTTGTTTTAACTGAACATAGGAATGGAGAACATCATGAAGCAGGTGGGCACCAAATATTTTGAGCCTTTAATCTTTTTTTCAAAAACCGGGAACCAAGCCACGTTACAACCCTCAAAAGTCCTAATTGAAACAAGGTTTATTTCGAAAGCATACTCCAACGAGATAGTGTTTCCCGACTCCCATGAGTTTTGCTAAATTATTGTGTTGGTATCAAATTCTTTTGTTATCTTTTATACAAAAATCAATATCGCTTCCTGACTAGTGATTCACTCACAAGGTTTTGTGACATCTTTTCAATTAAAATCGACTTAATTAATTGTTGCATTAGAATTTTCATTCTTAGAATAAACATTTTATGCTTGTAAAACAACTGCTTGATATCATGGAAGCTTACATTTGAGTATCTGCAAAGGGCATGTCGCCGAGAAGAGTTTGTTGAGAAAGTAGTGTGCAACATTCAGCCAATCAAGGGAAATCACGTCGAGATTCGAAAAATCTCTAGAAGCTTTTTGGTCAGGCAGATTATCTTAAAAGCATATAGCCAAGGGAAAGTTGTGAAAGTTATCTTGACCAGCATGGTAAATGAGGGAAACCAAAAGTTGTTTCCAAGGGCATCTCCAGATTCTATCATAATAGTTACTCTGTTTCCCCAAGTCGAGAATCTTCCTCAAGCTGGACTGTTTCTCATAATCTCCCTTGTAGATGTGTGCACAGTTTCCTCTACATTTGGTGATTATTTAAGGGTTTCCTATTGGCTATGGTGTAGTGTGGTGTTGGGTTTGTAATACCATATCCCCCATCTATGTGTTTATTCAGGTTTCCCTAGCTGAGTGTGATTCTGTCCCCAACCAGGTGGTGATAAAGCAGAGATTGAAAAAGCTATGAAGCCTTTGCTCATTTGATGGAGTTCTTTCTCCCTTTGTGTGTTGATAATTATTGTGGAATCTCTTGCAGAGCATTGTTCGCTCCATTCACAGTATTGCTGTTGTTGTGTGCCCCCCTAAGTAGCTAGACACGGGCAGTATATTTCCTAAGAAGTATTGGAACTACTGTCAACTTTTTGGGTTTTCTCTCTCCAAGTGTCGAGTTTGATTTAAAATCCCCATAATTTTGACTTCTTGTTGTGATGTTAACTTCATGATTCCCCAAAAGATATATCGGGGTTACTCTTACTGATATACGAATGATCCCCTTTGTGTTTATTTCCTCGGATAGTTGGAGTTTATAACAATTAATATATGGAATGATGTTGGACATGTAATCCCATTTTCCCCAGTTAAGTATTTGTTCAGTTTTTTTCTCCTAGTTGATTATTTGGTTTGGGTGGTTTGATACCTCTATCCCATATTCCCCAATCAGAGCTTGACACGGATTTTTCCCATCTGAGTAGCCAGACAAGGGAATTATATTTTCTAATAAGTGTTGATACATGTTGTATCCCAAAATTTTCCCTCCCATATTTCTCAAGACATTACAAGAATAATCCCCAAATGGCTCAAGGTTGCTCAAGAATTGGACAGTCAAATCATCTCCTAATGCAGTCAAATCTCAAATTAGGGTTTTGTGTTGCATCAAGGTCATTACATACAAATGACCTCAAGTGCTCCCAAATTCCTTAATATGTTATCAACTCCATCCATGTCAAATTTCAAGCCTTGCAGAGGAAGTTTGGTCAGTCAATTGCTCAAGAGGCCCAAAAATCGACTGTGCTAGGGCAAAAGTCAACTGTGACCTACAAATAGTCAAACCTCAAGATTTTTTGTTAACATTCTCATTTTTAAGGATAATTCATCATTTTATCAAGGGTTGATCATTATTCATCAAGGATTGCTCAAGATTCATCAAGATTCAAAAGTTGCTAAATTAGGGTTTTGTAGGAAAAGTCAACTCAACTTTGACCAAGCATAACTTTCTCATACTTTATGAGAAATGACCCATACAAAGCTCATTTTTAATAGGATGAAATTTCCTACAATCCATCTTCACACCCCAAGATCAATAAATGCACTCACAAGAAGTTACAAATTTGGACATTATAGGTCATTTTTGAAAGTCAACAAAAACACATTTTTTTCAAAAGCTTATACCTTGAGAATGGGATATAAAAATGAGATGAGACCAAAAGGGTTGGTTATAGGACATCTCAAGGTTTCTAAAAAGTCCAATAAAACCTCCAAAAGTTCAAAATTGAAGAAGTTATGTATTTTTGAAGTTGGGCATTTTTCCAAAATTGCCAAAAGTCAACTATCCCCAAAACTTAAAATTTTGTCAAATGGGCCCACTCTTTTCCACTTGATTTGATCTTGTCACCCTACACACGTGTCTTAGCTTCAGCCTTGTGTCCATTTATTAATTTTTCTATTTTATTTAATTTTTTATTGAATTAATTCATTTTAAATCAATTTAAATCAAATAAAATCCAAATATTGATTACTTAGGATCTTTTTGGTTGTTATAGGTCTTAATTATCATCATGGTCACCATCAAATTCTTATCAAGCCTAATCATGTGCAAAAAGATTGAATCAAATCAAATTTGGAAGGTTTAATAATGGAGAATCATCAAATATGGCATTTTTTTCAAATCTTGATCATGGTCTTAAAACACAACATTATGAGGGAGATTCTTTCCATGCTTTCTTGTCTCCTCATTCTCCTCTATAAATAGAGAGCCGCACAAGCTTGAAATACACGAAAATCCTCTCTAAAAAGCTCTCAAAAAGCTCTTCAAAAAGCTCTCTAAAAGCTCTTCAAAAAGCGCTCTAGAAATCAAAGAATTGGTGCAAGTCATATCTCGAGGTTCCGGCCTCTCGCAATTGACATCAAGCCTCAAACCATCCTCTTAAAGTCCTCATGAGTCTTACAAGTCCCAAGAGCAATCCATCACACGCTTAGCACGTCCACCGGTTTGGTAAAATTTTAAATTTCGAATCTCTAATTTTAATCACATTTTATGGTATGCTAACGTTTATTTGAGTTTATATAGAACAATTATGGATGGTTGAATCATAGGTACCACACAAGAATAAAAAAAACACCATAGTTAGAGCATGAAGCTTTTGAAGATCCGGGCTCAGGAATGCTCTTCACACCTTCCAAAAGTGTTGTTTCAGGCCCATTTCTCACTCTTTATTTTTTTTTTATATTTTCAATTTATTTATTTCTTATTTATTTTACTAACCAAATAATTAATCTTCTATTCATCAAAAAATCACAAAAATATTTTATGTCCAATTAAATTTCAGAATTTTATTTTTTATTAATAAATATTAATTAATTTAATTAGGATATTAATATTAGATAACTTTAAATGATTTTTACAAATATTTAAAATTAATTAGAAATCAATAGGTTTTTAACACTAATTTAATCATTTTATTTTCTTTCCTAAATTAACAAAACTCCAAAAATATGTCATTTAATATTTTTCATTAATTAATTTATTTAATAATTAATTTAGCATTTAAATTTTAGGACTTAATTTCTTTTCTTAAAAAATATAAATAAAAACAACAAAAACATTTTCTTTATCAAATTAATTTCATGACTTTATTTTTGTAAATAAATTAATTTAATTAACTTAGTTTTAATTAGGTATAATTTTAACATCTTTTGCAAATCATTAAAATTAATGTAGAAAATTAGGTTTTTACTAACTTTAAATCAAATTTATTTTATTTCCTTAAATGTTCAAAAATCCAAAAATATTTTCAATAATTAATTAATTAGCTCATTTAATTTAATTAACTTAGATCTAATTCCTTTTAATTCAAAAATAAACAAAAAATGTTTTCTTTCATAAAAGGGTCAAAACCCTAAAAAACTCGCATTCGCTTTAATTTTCTTGCACGCGATCCATTTATGATATTGATGTAATTGTTTCCCGGGATGTAATAGCTTTAAATAGGACTTTATTTTATTGCTTTATTTTACTTTCCGCATTTTAATTCCAAGAGTTTGTCTTTGGCGATGTAAATACCCGACGCCTTGTAATAGTTTAGATTTAATTTCCGCAATTTAAATTCCGCAACTATACACTGTTAGATGTTTGATAATAGGGAATGCATGACAAGATCAAATGTATGAACTTAAAATCAACATAGCTCACCCATGACATGTACAAAGATAAAAATAACTGAAATAACACACTCGCACATACGCACTCTTAGGGTACACCTCACTTGGTTGCCTTCGAACGTGGTCATTGAGTATAGGAAGTTTTAGAGGTCGCCCTCATGTCTAAAAGATCATAGTCGCCTCGAAACGGTTGCCTCGGATATTGTTGCCTCAAAACAAATGATCTAAGACATTAGGGTTACCGCTAAGGCGTCCTAACATTGCTTTAGTGATCGTAAGCCCCTAAATTCGAATTGATCCTTAAACTCCAACGACGGTGCTACCTACTCATCAATAGTGGGATAGCATTGTCTAAAGGAAGATAGCATAGAACAATTCCTTTTTCGAGTAGGTAGATGGTTCTCAGGTACTTGCTCTTTCCAAAACAAAATCTTTTTCACACTTACACTCTTTTTCAAACAAAGACTTTTTCAAACCCACAATCACAAAGAAAGCAAAATTTTGAAAAGAATATGAGCAAGTACCTAAGAGCCCGTGGATAACCACGGATAGAAAGGGTGCTAACACCTTACCTTTCTATAATCTACCCCCCGGACCCGAGAAACATCTCGAAAAAAGGAATTTTTTTGTGCTTTTTTCCTTTCCTTGTTGGATAAAATAAAAGACGGTGGTGACTCTTGCTTAACGCGATATTTTGCAAACACAAACGCAAAACGCGAACCAGTATTCCAAAAACAGTCAGTTCTCTTCCTACCGTATCACAATACAGTTGTCAACTGTTTGAGTTTTCTCTCGCCAAATGTTGAGTTTGATTTAAAATATCCATAATTTTTACTTCTTGCTGAATTGTTAAACTTCTTAGATCCCCGAACGAAGTTGAGATGATACTTTTCTTTGAAAGTTGTTATCCCGATGAAACTTTATAATTTTTCCTAGATAAGTTTGCACAACCATTACTTTTGATATCAAAGAATGTATTTGGGATCCCCTCGTTGATGTGGTGTTGTACTCCCAAATTTAGTCGACACAAGATCCCCATTTGAAGTCTCGACGATGTGGTGTTCAGCTTCCCTAGTGAAGTCAGTATTATAATCTTCAGTGGAAATCTAAACAATGAGACATTGTCTTCCCTATTGAAGTTTGTATGTTATTCCCCAATGAAGTCTGTAGAAGGGTAATATATCCCTGCATCTGCATTGGTTTATTGTTATCATATTATGATGTGATCATTTTCAAGCCTTGTTTCTTCCCAATGGAGTTAGGCTGTGAAGAAGGAATTTCTTTCCTTATTTAGTGCTTACTTTCTTATGAAATATTAATCCTGGATGTGATCTAGCCGAGTGTTGAGTTAACCCAAGTTGGTTTTGTATGGTTATTCCCAGTATTGTATGTCTATTATGTCAACATATACATGATAACATTCATACATTCATACATACATCATGCATAACTGAATTCATTGCTCATTTGCATTAATTATTATTTTTGTTGGCATATTACCCTATTCGCAGAGTTATGTTACCCTCCCTCCAATAGATTGTCAACCTTAAGTAGAAAATGTATATCCTTTCAATTTCCCTACTGAGTTATCCCTCGTCGAAGAATTTTGTTTTATCCTTCCAATTCAACTCATTATCTGGATGGAATGTGATCCCCATTTGAGCTAATTCCTCATTGGGTGATGTCTTGGTTAATTGTTTCACTCTGGTTTATTTCTGGTTTGAATCTGTGGTCCCCGATAACATTACTATTATGTTTTTTGCAGGCTTTGAGCCCCGGATTGAGAGAGTGCATTTATTTTGCACGAGAAGACTTTATTTCCTCAGTAGGAATGTATTGGCATTTCCCCAGAGAAGTAATATTTCTTTTCCCAACAGGCTTCTTATAATAGCAAGTGATATGTCTCTTTATTTGAGAAACCTGTACTTCCCCAGTAAGTCTGTTAGTTCCCAGAGAAGATTAATTTTTGTTACTCCGATGAATGGTAGTCTTGTCATTATGGGAGATAGTTCGTTGTTGAGATTTGTTTCTCCGGTGAATGGTACTCTCGTTATTAAGGGAGATAGTTCATTGTTGAGATGTTACTCCGATGAATGGTAGTCTCGTTATTATAGGAGATAGTTTGTTGTTGAGATTTGTTACTCCAATGAATGGTAGTCTCGTCATTATGGGAGATAGTTCGTTGTTGAGATGTTACTCCGATGAATGGTAGTCTCATCATTATGGGAGGTAGTTCTTTGTTGAGATGTTACTCCGATGAATGGTAGTCTCGTCATTATGGGAGGTAGTTCGTTGTTGATATTTGTTACTCCGATGAATGGTAGTCTCGTCATTATAAGAGATAGTTCGTTGTTGAGATGTTTACTTTGATGAATGGTAGTCTCGTCATTATGGGAGATAGTTCATTGTTGAGATTTGTTACTCCGGTGAATGTTAGTCTCGACATTATGGGAGATAGTTTGTTGTTGAGATCTTTTATTCCGATGGATGGTAGTATTGTCATTATGGGAGATAGTTCGTTGTTGAGATTCCCTTTTCTCTAAAAGAGTTCATATGTTTCCAATCATAAGTACTGATGCCAATATTTTGTTACCACCCCTAATATTAGTGTTTATAAGTATTATCTTACTATTTCTATTGCCTGTGAGTCGAAGTTACTTTTTTGCTATCTTCTCTGTGCGTAGATAGTTCGCAGTTATCTATCGATCATTATCATCCATTACTCTTTCCTAGTTATTTGAGTTGATGATGCCTTATCTCCTCCTTGGGCATTACCTCAGTTGAGTTGAGTCTTCTGTTCAACTATAATTTATTTTCTCATTGTCGAACTTTCTTTTGATCCTTTATTTTATTTCCCGCATCCCTAGTGGTGTCATGTGTCACATTTGGATTCGTTTATTTGCATGCATAATCATAATAATTTCATGGAATCTTTGGGCCAAAAATAGGGTTTGTTTTATATTTAAGTATCTTCAATCGCGTCGAAACAAAGAGTTTAACCTTCACATCTCCAGATAGAAGACACTTAAATAAGGGAAGTTGTTATACCCCAATTTCCCCCCCTAAGATTTCTCATCGTCTCACTTTTATCAATACAACAAGATCACACATTAGGTTTGGTTCTCCCTATCTTCATCTTATCCTTAAATTTGCTCCTAAGAGATTACCAAACACCTTGAAGTGTATATATTGTACATGTTTTCTTTAAACTAACATCAAAATATGTATATGTGTTTCTTTAAATGTTCATATTGTAGGGGGTGATACAATTGCACTCATCTCACCATCTAACCTAGGGTTGATGGTTGGTTCTCAATCAAATGACCCTTCAATGGATTGCAAGATCTCATGTTTCAAGGCTTTGTCCATGATGTCAAATATTTGTGGCTAAAAGAATTCTCTCGCCTTATTTAGGTCAAACTTTCCTCAAGGTTGGTGTTGAAATTCACTAAAGAGATAGGTTCATGTGTTTATTTCCATGCCTTCTTCAACAAGATTCATTGGAAATTAAGCTCCATTTTATGAGTGTGATTCAATAAAATATCATTTCAAGACCTATTATGATTAATCATGCTTTTTTTTTTGTCAAGAAAGATCAAAATATTCAAAGTTTGGATCAACAAATTTGACCTAATTTTGCAAATGCTTAATCTAGTGATCACAAGTGCATAACTCTCTCAATTTTCAACATTTTTAGTTTGTTCTTTTTTCTATGTATTCTTATTATCATCAACAACAACCTCTCTTCATATGACAAGATCCAATTGTGCAAGAAAAATTATCAAAAGTTGAAAGGGGTTTCAAGTCATTTTTGGCACTCTCTGAGCTAAGGTTTGTTAACTTCTAAGGACCATATCTTACTCAACTTTTGAGATTTTTGAGTGAATCCAAAGCCATCATTCTCTTTAAAGGGTCTTTAATAAGCTCTCTTCTTAAATTTAAGGCTAATTTTGAATGGAAGATTATTAATGCTTGAGAAAGATTACAAGTCTCCTAGAAAGGCCTTTGAATTTTAGGGTTTCACTTCAAATGATCATAATTTGGTCAATTTTTATCTCATTAAGACCATTATTTTTCCATAATGATATTAAGATTATGAACTTCAAATCCTATTTCATGTACAAAGCTTGAAAATGTTTAGAAGATGCCTTAAGAGTTCAAAAGATCATAGGTCACTTCATGGATTTCCATCAACTTCACAAGGTAATAACTCTCTCAATTTTTTGGAGTTTTTGGATGATCCAAGTTTCACAATGCTCTTTAAGAAGTCTATTGCATGTCATATTTATTGACCAAAACATAATTTTGAGTGGAAGGCCATGTTTGAAGGCAAGAGATTATAAGTCACTTTTGAACTCAAAACATGGAAAAAAAAATTCTAAGTCCACAATTCAGTGTGTTTTTCATGATTTCAATTGATCATAACTTTTTATTCAAACATCCAAATTCTACCTTTCTTGGAACATTATGAAATTTGTGGTGAAATATTTCCATTGTAAAAAGAATGAGATCATAAAGCCCCTTGAGTTGTGTGTACCATGGATTCAAAGTTGGCACCTTTAAATTGATTTTGTCAAAACAGTCCGATTGCAAATTGACTAATATGGCCTCTAATCACCAAATTGTTGTGCGTTTTTACCTCTAATCATGTTTAACAATCTTGCAGAAGTGATTAGCACCTTGAAATGCAAGTTTTGACTGAGTTTTGAGCAAATATGAGTCACACTTCTCATGCTTGCAACTTCACATGATTTCTCACAAAATCTCATCATTCCACACGCTTGAGCATCCCTTTTGCTTCCCTATAAATAGAGGATTATATCGCACTCATTTGGACAAGCTTGGACAGCCAAAATCACCCTGTCAAACTCTCTCTATAATTCATAATTCTGTAACTTTAAATTTGGTTCTACAACTTTTGTCAATCCATTTTCTTTGTCAATTATTCAACCTTGAACTTCACTGAAGCTAACAGAAGAAGAACCAAGCTTTGAAGTGTCCTAAATCGTGCTAGCCAAGTCAAATTTCAAAGCTCTGAATTTTAACTTCAACAGATAGATTCCTTCATCAATTCTCTTAGAATTTATTACTATAATGAAGCTCTCGTCACTCTATACTCATCGCATCATTTGTTTTTAACTGGAAGTGAGTTTTGATCATGAATTTTTCAAATCCATATTCACCTTTTTTCTTCTAGATTTCTTCAAATTGATTGAGCTACAGTTTATATAAAATTTTCGCTAGGGTACCATTGAAATCGTCTTGAAGAGACAAAGTGAATGACACCGGTCTGAGCTCCAGATTTTACAGTTTGTGAGACCTGAAACTCGCGTGGTTATAGGTTGAAGATGACCAACGTGTCATCTCTCAACCAATGTCAAGACACCACTTGTTTTTTCAAATTTGTTTTTTAATTAATGATTCAGTGGCTTATTCACTAATGTCCATGATATGCACATCGCGCCAGATCTCTTAGATTTGATTACTAACGCGTTTTGACATTGATCCAATGGTCTATATCATGTTGGTTTTATTTTTATTTTATGATTTTATATTTTAATTGTTTTAAACTTTAAAAATTCATAAAAAATTCATTTCATCTTTTAAAATTTTGAAAAATTCTTAAAAATATTTTGGATTTTTCTCTTTCTGATTTTTATTTTTTCACAATTTTATTTTTTGATTTGATATTTTTTATAATTTTTCACTTTATTTAACTTGTTTTAATTGATTAAAAATACTTTCTTTAATTTTTAAAATCTGAAAAAAATTATGGAAGGATCCAATGACCTCTTGACAAATATTGGCGACTTCATTTTATTTTTATTTCTAATTTTAATATTTTTTATAACTTTTAATTTATTTTGAATGTTTCTTTAAATTTTTAAAAAATAGTTCCTGATTTTAAAAAATTCCAAAAAATTTGTCAACACTTATTAACTCATGTTTGTCTTCTGACTTTTTTTTTTGAGATTTTTATTTAGTGTTTTAATATACTTTGTGTATTTTACAAATTATTTCCCTTTTATTAACCATTTAAATATTATTTTTATTAAAAATTTATTTTTTATTTATTTGGTCTTGACTTAGATTTTATTTTGAGACAAATTCCTCAACTCATTGTATTTTGAGTGTTAAATAGTCTTAACATAGTTGATAATGTTGTAAAATTTTAACATCACAGATACAACGACTCTTCCATATCACTTTGCAAAGTATTTACCACATTAGTTTTCTTGAAAGCATCTACTCCAATATCATAATCATGTCTTTTAGATTATCATTCATAAATCCATCATCTTTAAATGTATGTGACATAGATTTTTTTTTTCACTTCACCATGTTATACCTATTTCGTGTAATTTTGAATAATTACATCACAACCTAAATGATTTAATATATTTTTTTTGGATGTTTTTGCATATTTCAGCAATTTTACAAGGACACCAAAATATACCCTTATTGTTAGGAAGACTTTTTTCCCGTGAAATCAAGAAATTGTAACACTCCATTCTCATACTCTTTACTTAATCTATTTGCTTTCATCCAACTACGATCCATAATTATATAAGCCTTATGAAAATAAAATAAAAATAGTACACAACCTACAAAAAAATGAACATTCCACCTAAATGAAACAACAACAAAACAAACAACAACAACTAAAACTACCTAAAAAACAACATTACATTATATCCTAAGTCTCAAAAACCATAATAATAACAACAACAACGACGACAACAACAACATCAACGACGAAAACAACAACAACAACAACAACAACAAATAACAACAACAGTAATGGAGAACTTGTACATACTAGAAATGTGTTGAGAGACTAAAAGAAAAGTGTTGCTTCCTTCCTTCTTGGTAAGAGAATAATGGTGTTCTTTCGCTCGCTTGAAAACAATGGTGTTCTTTCATTCGTTATGGCTCAAAAAGTGAAATGAGACTTAACATTAACTCTAAAGAAATATAAAATTTAGATAGTTTTTATATCAGTTTTCTTGAAAATCGAGGGAAAGTATCCGACATAAATTCTATAAAAAATAAATACGCATTTTTATTACTAAATGAATAAAAGAATTTAGAGAGTTATTATCTTGGTTTTCTAAAAATGAGGCATCATATCTGACCTAAAATTTATAAAAAATAAATATTTATTTTTTATTCTAAATAAAACATAAAATTGTAGGAAATGAGAATCGAAACTCAAACCCGGAATAGTTTTTTATGTTGGTTGAGGCAAAAATCGAAGGAAAATATTAAGATTTGTCATGAAATGACACGTTCCCTATTATTTGACCTCGTTTAGCTGACATGAAAATTTTGTCATAAAATATATTATTTATAATAGTGATAATTGGACGACACATTTACTTAACCATTTCAAGACCAGAAGAATTAACATACTTTGTGCATATTTTGAGTCAATTTATGCAAATACTTCTTCAAGACCATTGAAATGTAGCTATGTAGCCATGAGAATGTTAAGATATCTTACATCTTCACATGGACAAGGAATTGATTTACGTCTGAAAGCAACAATCTTAAGTTGGTTGGTTTTTGTGACTCAGACTAAACTTCATGACAAGAAAATTAGCAATGCTCCAATATCAAGAAAACAAATAAACATTTAACCACTTCAAGATCATGACAAGAAAATTAGCAATGCTCCAATATCAGGAAATCAAATAAACAAGGTAACCACTTCTAGATCTTCTAGTGGTGTAGAATATAGAGTTATGATACATGCTACTGTTAAAAATCATTTGACTAAGAAGTTTACTATCTAGTCTTCAAGTTCAATGTCTAGGATCAACAACTTTATATTATAACAATCAAGTAATTTTTCATTTGGAAGTAAATCACTTTTTCCATGAGAGGACTAAACTTATTGAGGTAGATTGTCTTGCCACACGAGACCACATACAATATGGGCTATACAAACAACTTACTTGCCAACCAAGCAACAACAAATTGACATCCTTATAAAGTCATTATGAACAAAGGCTTTCCATGATCTTATGTCTAAGTTGGACTCATAATCTTCACCCTCCAACTTGAACGGAGTAGTAGAGAGTAGTTAGTACAGTTAGCTACAAGTAAATTAGATTTTTTTGGTCCCATAAAATAAATATCCGATGAAATATATAGAGATTTCAACCCAAATATAAATACTACTAGCAACTATATATAGACTATAGTCAAGCATTTGGAGATTTGTTATAGCAACACTATAGTGTCTTTATTTATAACCTCCGATACATAAGCATACAACCATAATCCATTGAACCTATATATACCTTCAACTTTATTATTACTTAGATATAGCATATTTATAATCACAGATACATGTAACTATTTGGTAAAGTTCGTTGTGGATGCGTCAGAGTTACCCTCAGTATACCCTCCATTGCCATTACCAATGAAATGACCACTGTTATTTACAGTGCGGCCACCAACATTGTTGGTGGTGCGGTATTTCTTTCGGTCCCCGGAATTTGCACCGCTGTTGATTCTGGCACCAGAGAAATTTTGGTTCCCGCCACCATGATTGTTAAATGCATCAGCAGTACCATGGTTGTTGCTGTATTTCGATGCTTCGGCTTCTTCAGCCTCAAGCATTGCGAGGAGGTTTTTCATCACACGAGATGACATTCTTAACTTGAAAATTGCTATGTAACCTTAGTGTTTTTTGAGTTTGGATGGCCTTGATGTTGCAACCAAAACCTTATTATATAGATGTCAGGAAAGGAATATGATGCTTTTGCTTGCTGTTCACGCTAAGTTATCTAGAATATTGCATCTTATGGAAAAGTTGTTAAGAAAAATTTACGGAGAAATTACAAATATTTTTAATTATAATTTTTTCAAGGATAATTTCAAAATCTCCACAACTCTAATTTTTCATAGAAAAATTGCAAAATTGACTCGATTGTAATTTGTGTACGAATATATTATAAATTCTCTGAATTGTAATCTTTATACAGTAAAAGTTGCAAACACTATCTTCACACACAACAAAGTGCCTCCAACTTATTTAGAGTTCTAAAGCAAACTTGACAGTTTCTTTAAAAAAAAAAAATTAGAAACTAGGTCAATAGGAAAGGAGGATGGATTAAGGTTTCCTACAACAACAAAAGGAGGAATCTTAGGGCATAGAACACTGCATCAACGAGACTAAGAAAGGGAGGGGGCAAACTCTCTACGTTCTTCATTAGAGTTTGTTGAAAACATGAGGGCCAAGGATTTGTACTAGTTTCTTAAGGATTTAGGGGACATTGACGAAGTGATCATTTATGCAAAAAGAGACATAAGAGGTAAAAGATACGGCTTCAGCCGGTTCTTTGATGTCAACGACAATATATTGTTGGCAACGAAACTGGACAATACATTTTTGAAAGGTGTAATAACTAATTTTAAAATAAGAGTCGCCACCATTAATTTTTATCCTAGGGAAGAGAATATAACGGTTAATCCTAATTTAATCATAGGTTTTAAGTTTTTGACTCGTTTTAGACGAAGGAAAGGTGTTAGGCACCCCTCATCTACATTGTTCACAACAATACTAGGGTTTAGATTTACAATTCAGGAAATAGGATTTTTATTTTAATTAGGGGAACTCGCCACGATTTTTTAAGTCGTATGCCTACGTATATTTTTATGAGGAATCATAGTCTCAATTTGTAGTTCGTAGTTGTTGGTTGGTGTTTTTTATGGATTACGGAAATATCTCATATTCTCCTTGAACCAAGTCTGAGTTTGTAAATTGCAGAGTTGTTAGACGAAGTTCGCAGTTAATAAAAAATATATCTATAATCCTTTTTAAAAATATATATAATGTTTGAATTAGGTTAGTGGAAAATTGTTAGTAATTTGATTGGTTAGATATTTTCAAATATATTAATATATGGAAAAAATCTTTTTAATACATGAGAAAAAATAATTTTAATGCAATTAAAATATTTGAATGAGTTAATACTAAAAAGAAATTTGAATTAATAAAATAAATTTAGAATTTATTATGAATATATTAAATATTTAAATATTAAGTATAATAAAGCAAATGAAATAGAAAATATAAATAAATAAAATTAGTTTTAATTGAAAATGCATGGGGTGTGAATTTGAACTGCGTAGCAAAACTAGGGATGCACGAAACAATGGCTCAAGTCCTGATATTAAACTTGGCCCAATAATGCAAAAGGGGTGTTGTTCTACGTTGGGAAGCAATTATGGGGTGTTAAAAGAACGGGCTTGGCCCAAAACAATTTTGTTTGATCCGTTGGACATAGTGTGGGCGAGTACTGCAAGTTATGATGGACACGTGTTTTAGGAACGTTGGATAAAGATCGCATGGTGGAAGTTGAAGGCGCATGATAAGAGCGTTGCACTGGATATGGGGATTGTTTATAAAAGCAAATTCTTGAGCTCATGGCTCATTTTTTTGCTCACATTCTCTCTCTTCTCACAAAATCAAACAACGTTCGTTGGAGGTTAGAGAGAGAAGCTCCAGCTTCTCTCTATATTTTCGTCACTAGAAATCACCTATGCCTTGGGCTCCACCGGCCGTAAATCACTTTCGGCGGCGACTGCTCCAAGGCACTACCACATTCAAACCAAACCACTGTCTGGGTTCATATGAACCCTCAGAATCCTAAGGGTTCGTGAAGAACCCTAACCTAACCCAAAATCCAGAAACCAAAACTCGTTAGAATCCTAACCTAACCGTGATGAACCTTAACCCTTTACAAGAATCCTAATGAACCCTAACCCTTAGAAATCCAGAAATTCAAAATCAAACACAAATCATAGATTCAACAATTACAACCCTAAGCTAAGTGAATCGACTTACCTTCCCTACTGTGATTCTTCTTGTATTAGTCCTTTTCTAGTTTTCTGATTCTTCCTTTTAATCTCTTCTTATTTCTTTGGTTCACATGTACACGGTGCAGCGACGAGGATGCGGCGGCGCATGATCGAAACACGGATATAGGGTTTCAGAAATTGAAACCCAGATCTCAAGCAAGAAGGTTGACTCGCGGCTTCTTCATCTTCTTTTGTTTCCCTGTTATAATTTCTTCCTCATTTTCTTCTTAATTCTTAGGGTTTATATAGTCTAGAAATAGTGATAGATTAGGAAATATTGTATGATTAGTCGTTACAGGTTAGCGACTGATTCAATTAGAATCAATCTTAGGATTTGATTTGATCTCTTTGTATTTTAGTTTAGAATTTTGTAATCTGTTAATGTATCAGGACGTTTATCCTATGTAAATCCAAAATAAAAATGTTTTTCAATCTAAGATTTGATTTTGTTTGTAATTAATGATTTGGTTTTGATTAATCAATGTAAGATTTGGTTCACTTTCATTTGATCTGTACATCATTTGTTCTTGGGCCTGAGTTACTTAGCGTAGATAGAAGAGGGGAACACGGGTGCAAATTAGGATTTCGTTCCTACTTGGTTGACTTGGTCAACGATTCGATAATAACAAAAAATAATAATTTTTTATGAAAATGATATTAATAATGATAATAATAATGCTGATAATAATTTATAGTAATATTTTTTACACATAACATCAATTATTTTATTAATAACAATAATTAGTATAATTTGAATAATCAGAAGTCATAAATTGACTTCTAATTACACAAACAAATACTGGCCCACAAAATCTTCTTTTATGGGCAAAAAACACACCAACTTAAAAATGGTCCTGATAAAACCGCACCCCCTCCATTTTATCATGAATGGACTAAAAAAATTAAACGGGCATTTTTGGCTTAGAAAGCCCACAAACCCTTAATTTAATCGCACCCCTTCTCATTATTTAAAACAAATGATAAACCTTAATGGATCGTCCCAAAAAAATGCACACCCTTTTATTTACATCATTCCCCTATTTCTATTGGACCGCACAAGATGAAATAGATTGGGCTTAGTTATTTTGGAAAGTTAAACCCAGTGACTCAATATATACACTCCCTTTACTATCTAAAGTGGGCTCTTGAACCCACACTTTTATGGGCCGACCTTCTTTAAAAATGAAGAAATAAACCCTTATGACAAAAATACACCCTCTTTATTATTTGGACCCCAATGTATCTAGAAGCAACAAATAATACTAATTAGTATTTTTAAAACCAAAGAATATAATAATACTAAGGTTAAAATAACGAATTAGTTAGTAATATCAGTAGGCCAATTTTGGAGTATGACAGTTGCCCCTATTTAATTACCTTCCAATTGAATGGTGCGAGAATACGTAGGTCTCACACATTCAAATCGGAGGGTTATTAAATAATGGAAGACTCCAAAATTTGACCCAAATATTATAAGGATACGTTGCACAGCTTTTCTATAAGTACTGAGAAAGTAGACACGGATGATGATGTATCATCTTAGAGTTTAAACAAAGAGTTTTGAATCGAATTAGATACAACGACGCGGATAACTCGTCAATACCCAAAAGAGATTGTAGATTTTTCACATATTTACTGTAACGTAGGAGGTAAATAATAAAAATTTGAAAATTTACTCAGTAATGCTTCGAGACTAACATAGTGAGCTTTTAGATTTTGTCTATTCATCACAACCTAGGGGATGAATAAAATAGAGCTTGATAATACATTGTCGCATGGAGACTAACACAATGAATTATATCGCAGATTTTGTTATGTTTACTACAACCTAGAGAGTAAACAATACGAGGATGAACCTGTGCATTTATCACGATCTAGAGGATAAATGACACGAGTATAGGATTATGTATTCATCACGACCTAGAGGATGAATAATATAACCTTGAAAATCTGCATACATATCACAATCTAGAGGATAGATAATTGAAAAGTTTATGCGTTTATCACGACCTAGAGGATGAACGACACAAGGGTAGTCTTACGTACTTATCATGACCTAGAGGATAAATAACATAATTCTAAAAATTTGCATACCTACCACAACCTAGAGGATAGATATTTGAAGAGTTTGTGTGTTTATCATGACCTAGAGGATACACGACACGAAGATAAACTTATGTATTCATTACGACCCAGGGAATGAATAACATAAAATGTGATGCACACCTACGATAATCTATGGGATAGATGATTGAGATGTGTTTTGGTAATCAAATCTTAGATAAATAGACCAAAGATAAGATCAGAGTCTACCGGTTGTGTCTGTTCTCAACCAAGGTATTTGTTTGTTTTGTGGACCAGATAATCCAATGACGAGCACTAAGAAAGTTTGTGGTTTAACCAAAACTGTATTTGGAAAATACCATGTACGATGTATATGCATAATGTCTTAGACTGATATGGAACCCCAAGTGTATATACGCTGAACTTTTTCTGTATATGCCCCAAATATATATGCACCAAGTATTTGTATATGCCCCAAATGTTTGTATATACCCCAAATGTTTGTATATACCCCAATGTTTGTTGTAAATGTTTTAGTATCCTCTCCTTTTAAACCATGGGTTTTGTGTCACCAACTATCCCATGTTTTATGTTGCATTGTCGTGGTATTTTGAATTGATTTGAACAAGAAGAATGGTATCAGCGGGATTTTGATTTTTGTACCACAGGCGCAAGCATGGATATAGTTGCAGACGTAGGCGTGTATATAGATATGATGCAGGCATGGACGTAGACGTGGATATTCTTTCGATGTCTTTCTAACCAGAATGTTTTTTGATGTTATATAAAATGCTTGTATTGGTCAAATCCCCAAAATGATTTCAACGCAGTATTCACAAGAAATAATCATAATATTTGCGAACATGTACGAAAAAGAAAAAACATTATTGAAAGATTGAAAAAGAAAATGTTTTATTGATAAATGTGCTTCCGAATATGCGAGAGTACAAGATGCAATTCCTTGAAAGAGATATTACAGAAAGTTTTAAAAATGAAAAATGGCAATGAAAATAATAATTACTACTGTTGTTTCTCCAATGTCCTTTTGATATCTCCAATCTCCTTTTCTTCTGAGTCAAATGATTTGGATCAATCTCTCTCCTTCGTGGTCGTAGTCGTGATTCTTAGATCGCATTCTTTTTGTTCTTTATTTTTTTGAATAAGATCCCTAACTGTTTCCTGGACCGCCCTTTCGGGTTTTCAATCCACCAGGATAATTTTTTGTTTATGTCCCTAATTTTTTTCCTGGATTTCCCTTTAGGGTTTTCAATCCACCAGGGAGCTCTTTTTTTTTCCTAATTCGCCAGTTTAGGGTTCGAACTCAGCGAGCTTTTAATGCATAGTATTTTCTTATTGCATCAAAGTTTGTTGGATGAGGCAGTTCCTCCCCGTCCATTGTTGTGAGGATAAGACTACTACCCAAGAATATTGTTTTTACCACGTACGAACCTTCTTAGTTAGGTGTCCATTTACCATATGAATCAAGGCGAGGTAATAGAATCTTCTTGAGCACCAAGTCTCTTTCTTTGAACAATCGAGGACGAACTTTCTTGTAAAATGGTTTCTTCATTTACTTTTGGTATAATTGACTGTGGCACAAAGTTGTTAAGTGTTTTTCTTCTATGAGGTTAAGATGATCAAGTCGCGTTTGGAACCACTCTGATTCTTCAAGCTTTGTGTCCATTAGAACACGTAGATATGGAATATCTACTTCAATAGGGAGTACTGCCTCCATGCCATATACGAGAGAGAAATAAGTTGCACGTGTTGATGTACGTATAGAAGTAGGATAGCCATGTAGAGCAAAGGGAAGCATTTCATGTCAATCTTTGCATGTCTTCACCATTTTCTGAATGATTTTCTTGATATTCTTATTGGCAGCTTCAACGGCCCCGTTCATCTTGGGTCGAGATGGTGAGGAATTATGGTTCTCAATTTTGAAGTCATCACATAACTCCTTCATCATTTTGTTGTTCAAATTGGATTTGTTGTATGTAATGATTCTGCTAGGAACCCCATATTTGCATATAAGATTCTACTTGATGAACCAAGTAACCACTTGTCTTGTCACATTTGCGTAGGATACAGCTTCCACCTACTTGGTGAAGTAATTGATGGCAACTAGTATGAACCGATGTTTGTTAGAGGCTTTTGGTTCAATCATTCCTATCATATCAATTCCCCACATTGAAAATGGCCAAGGAAAACTTAGTACATTCAAATATGTTGTTGGCACATGCATTTTGTCTGCATAAATTTGGAATTTGTGAAATGTCTTTGCATAATGGTAGCAATCAGCTTCCATCGTCAACCAATAATAACCTACTCACAAGATCTTTATAGCCATGGAATGTCCATTTCTATGAGTTCCAAAGGTGCCTTCATGGATTTCCCTCATAAGTGTATTTGCTTCATGTTTCTCCACGCACCTGAGCAACACCATATTGTAGTTTCTTTTATATAACACATCACCATTCAGAAAGAACGTTGAAGCTAGCTTCCACAGAGTCCGTTTGTCAATCACATAGGCATTTTCTGGATATTCTTGTTTCTCGAAATACTTTTTGATGTCATAGAATCAAGGCTTGTTATCCGGTCCTTCTTCAATGGCAAGTGTTGTACCCCAAAATTTTCCCTCCCATTTCCTCAACATTTTCTCACCACAAGACCCTTGGAGCTCAAGATCCAGTTAGGGTTTCCTCTGCTCAAGACTCCTCCTTGCACTGTTGACCCAAATTAGGGTTTGTGTTTGCACAAAGATGTTTTGACATAAAATGTCTAAGATGACTTCCATGCTTCATTTTGGACTCACAAGTTTATCCATACCAAGTTTCAAGTCTTGATTCCAAACTTTGCCCAGTCAATTGGACAGTTGACCTAGAAATCAACTGTATTGGGGAAAAAGTCAACTGTGGTCAATTGACAGTCAAACCTCATGATATTTGACCCACATCAACATATTGAACTCATATAAACCATTTGGTCAAGTTTGGATCACAATTCCACAAGAAATTTGATCAGATCACCAAAAGGGCAAAATGGTCATTTTTAGGGTTTTGACTGCACAAAGGCAATTTTTGACTGTTTGACCTAACCAATGGCAAACCAAGCTCATATATGGACTCAAGGACCCCATGGAATTGTCTTGACATATTCAACCAATTCAAAAGATCCCAAATGCACAAGATTGACAGATGAATTTCCCAGTCAATTGATCAATTTTTGACTGTATACTGAAAAGTCAAACTTTGACTTTTTGGTCAAAATCAAGTGTCAAGATTCATTTTTCATCAAAACATGCCAAATTATGAAACTTGTTCATCAAGAAATCAAAATTTTCAAATTAGGGTTTAAAATGAAGAATTTTCATAACTTAGAATTTTTCAAAGTTATGAAAATCCCTAATTTTTTCCTAACTTTGTCCCACTTTTTCATCAAGATGCATTTGGATTCAAGGAAAACTCAAAACATGAAAGTTATAGTCCATTGCAAAATCTACAACTTTGATTCATAAAGTTTCCTCAAAAGAATCTTGTAGCTCAAGTTATGATTTCTGGAACAAGGGTGCAAAACATTCTTAACTTAGAGAAGTTTTGACCTATTCTAGGCAGGATTTTTGCCTAACTTCATGACCACTTTGCACATGCTTCCACTTGGAATTTCAATTTTCATTACAAAGATGGATTGTATTACACATTCCAAGCTTTCCAAAATGTCCAAGAACTCATCAAACAACTTCATGGTTAGGGAGAATCGGATTTGGCAATATGGGCAAAACTCACTTTGTTCATGGCCAATTTACATGTTCATAACCTTGCACTTTTGAACTCAGCATGTCCTAAGATGGATTACAGGTTCTTTATCTCATTCACACTCATAAATTTAATGCAAACCCCTTGTGTTCAAGCCTTATATTATGTGTCTAAGCATTGCATACAAGATTAAGCTACAATTAGAAAAAGCAATATATCCATTTTTGAAAAGTGGAACTTTATGTCAAGTTTGAAAATCAAGAAGTACAAGGCCATATCTTTGGGCACAAGTTCATAAGCATGTCACACTGATCAAGGGGGATGTTTGCAGCATATTAGAGGGGCCTGTACAAGTCTAGAGAACCAAGTTGATTTTTCTTGCTTAAGTGTGAAGAAACTTGCATATTACAGACCAACTCTCATTTCAGCCAAAAGAAGCTTAAGCAAAGTGGTTGTACACCTTCAAAATAACATAACTGAGCTGAAACACGAGCCTATCACCTTCAATATCTCCCCATTCACAGAAACACCATAAAACTGCAAAAACAGGGCATAAGCTACAGTTTGAATCCTATAGGTCAATCCACTCGTGCATTTTCATCCAAACCAGTTCAAACACATTCCCTACCATCCATACAAACTGTCCCAAGCCTTGGAAGCAGACTGTAACACCTCTAACCAACTTCACCATTTTCACATTTTTTGTCTTGCAGGTGGATTGCTATAGCTTGATTCACTTGGTTTCAAAGCAAACTAAAGGTTGGAATAGCATCTCTGAACTTCAAGCAAGTTGTACCAATCCTCATTTTGCCTTGAAGGTGCCTCCATTGTCAGACACGATCCAAGCTGAACAGGTAAGTTCATAGACCTCTATCTCTCAATATAGGAAGAGTTAGCTCTAAGTTTGTGAATGAAAAATGTTCTATTCATGCCCCTGAAGCTATACATATCTTTACTTTCCATTTATGTTGCATGTGCTGAGAGAATTTGAGACTTGGACATTGACAAAAACTTAGGTTAAGAATTAGGGATGGAGAAATTCTCTCTCATTTCTGAGAGTTAGGTTAAGTTTTTTATATGTATGGAATCGTGGCTTGTTGCTTAACATTTTTCATGTTGTGAGTTTGTGCTAAAAGTCCAAGAATCTGGAGATAGCAGAAGCGCGTGTTTTGTACAAAGAAGCTGGAGGTTGAAGAAGACAGAGTCTTGGGCTGGGCCTGAGATTTGTTTTTCCTTTTCACATCCCTGCATTTCACATGCACCCCCTGGCCCATTTTGAGTTTTACTTGTCATTTTCTATTTTTTCCTTTTGATTTTGTTTCCATATTTTTATTTAAGTATGAAAAAATATTAAAATCATTTTTCCCATATTTTTTGCATTTATTTTGATATTTATTAGGCCTTATTTAGTCTTGTATAAAATTAAGCCTAAATATACTATTATTTTAAAATACAAAAAAACAATACAAACATGTTTTATTTCTGATTTTTATTTTATATTATCTCTTGAAAACATTTTACATAAAATATACTTTTTTTTTTAATAATATTAAATATTTTATTTTTGTACATATAATATATATTTAATAAATAATGTAAATACATGTATATTTATTAATATATTTAGGGAAAATACAAAGAATTAATATATTTTATTTTTATTAGTATTTTGACCTCAAAAGTATTTTTTTTACAATATACCTTCTTTTATTTATTTTTTTCACATAATTAATAAATATTGCATATATTATATAATAAATACCTTTTATTCATAAAATTAGGGTTTTGCCCTAAATGCATAAAAATACCAAAAAATAATTAATTTTATTTTTGTTTATTTGACACATAAAAAATACTTTTTTTTCATACATATAAAAAACCATTTTTTGCATCTTGCACATTTATTATATTTTCATTTTTATTTAATTGTTGTATATTAAATAGTTTGTATAATTCAATTTGGATGTAATAGTTTAGGTTTAATTTCTTGCTAAAAAATCCCCATTTGAACATTTGTACCCCCCATCCCATATATTGTGTTGTAATAACTTAGGACCTTTTACTTTTCGCATTTAAAAGCTTTCTAATTATGCCATGTTAGAATTAGGGTTTTGTATGCAAAATTAATCAAAAATAGTTTGACCTAATTTCAAGATAAACAAGCATGAAAATGGACAACACTAATCACACTTGCACCCCTAGGGTACTCTACTTGTTGCCTTCAAGAATGGGCCATATTGCATGTTAGGTATATTTGGCAAAAACAAAACAATCAAATGATCATAGTCCCTCGATGACGCTTTCGAAAGTTGCCTAAAAAATGATCAAGTCCCTAAAGGAAAAATTGCCCAAAGATATTTGGCACCATTGCAATCATGGTCTAAACGATGACCCGCGCCCGTCCCGTTAACATCCTAACACAAGATTGTCCACCAAACACAATGGTGGAACAAAATTGTTAAAAGGGTTAAGACATAGGAAAGATCTTTGAGAAATTTAGGGTAGATAGCTCTTGGTTACTTGCCAACTTGCAAAACAAAAACACTTGCCTATTTTTCAAAACCACACATCACAACACACTTTCAAAACAACTTTCAAACCTTAAAAACTTTTCAAAAGATATTCACCTTTGTATACATTCAAACATGGATCATTACAAAGGTTGCCACAACAAATGGCCTCTTTTCAAAACATTTTCAAACCCACATACAAAGCACCATTTCAAACAATTGAAAGCACCATTTCAAACAATTGAAAATGCAAGGCAAGTGATCTAAGCAAGTAACTAAGAGCCCATGGATAACCATGGATAGAAAGGGTGCTAATACCTTCCCTTTCTATAATCTACTCCCCGAACCCAAGAAAACATCTCAAAGGTTTTTGCTGTGCTTTTTAAACCTTTCCTTAGGATAAAATAAAAATTCGGTGGCGACCCTTGCTCAACCGAAACATTTTCGAAAACAAACGCAAAACCCAAGTCCGTTCTCCCACCGTATCACAGAACTGGCGAATCTGCTGGGGAATTAATATTAAAAGTGGAGTAACCTTAGGGCTTATGTCACCCTCTTGCATGACTAATTGTTTGTTTTGATTGCTTTACATCTTGGCTCTCTTGTTTGGGTTTGCAATCCTACACCTGGATTTGGGGAAACATTCATAGATAGCAATACGTTGTGGAAACTGTGCGGGGTATACCGACACGGTTGAAGCAATAGCTATATTAGTGCGACATATTTGTGAGTACCGGTAACCCTTGAGTTCAATCAAGGAGAGTACGGGGCCGCTGAGTGATGTCACTAAGCACTAATGAACTAGAACCTTACTTGACCATCTTGGCCTTTCATTAGGGGTAGTGAGATGATCGGCTTTGGTGCAGTCCGAAGTTGGTAGATACTCGATACTACACTCATTGAGGGTTGTTTTCTTGGAATATTTTGGTCGCTAGTTAAGTGGCTAAACCAAAACAATGAACAATGAAAGCAATCTCGTGATATTGAGCTCCTTAGAACCTGGTTACTATTTATAGGACAGGTTTTTAAGCCAACTACACTCAAGAGGGTACTTACCTATGAAACCTCATGCAAGCCTGAAACTAGGGTTTGGTGTGAAATTGCTTGTACATATGTTTGTGCATACATCATAAACATCATAAAGCATCATATGCATATACTAACCATTTCAAGGGTTTAGATCTTCATCTTTGTTCTTGTTTTGTAGGTCATGGAAATTCCTTGCAGGAAAACCATCCAAGTCAACCTTGTGAGAATCCTTCCTCAACTCAAGGAGCTCACATCAAGAATTCCAGAAAGCTCTCCCTTCAGTGAAAGACATGGCAGACTGCTCAGCCTAGTCAACACCAACATTGAAGAAGACATGATGAAGGTGTTGTTCCAGTTCTTTGACCCCCTTCACCACTGTTTCACATTCCCCGACTATCAATTGGTGCCCACTTTGGAGGAATTTTCTCAACTCTTGAGAATTCCTATCCTTAATCAACTACCTTTCAACGGTACGGAAAAGGAACCAATGCCTGAAGATGTTGCTCAAGCCCTACACTTGCAACCATCTGACATCAAGGGGCATTGGGAAACTAGAAGCGGTGTCAAAGGCTTCTTAGAAAAATTCTTGTTTGAGAAGGCCCAAGAATGTTGGAATTCATTGGACCTACAAGCCTTTGAAGAAATTGTGGCCCTCCTTATCTATGGGTTGGTCTTGTTCCCAAATCCTGACCAGCTTGTAGATGTCAACACCGTCAAAATCTTCTTATCCAGAAATCTAGTACCAACATTGCTTGGGGACATTCTTCACTCATTTTACACTCGAACAATGAGAAAGAGGGGTGTTCTCATGTGCTGTACTCCTCTCCTTACAAGGTGGTTTATTTCGCACCTTCCATAATCTGTCTTGAAGAATGACTAAGGCCTAAGGTGGTCACAACGGTTGATGACCCTTACTCACTCTGATGTACATTGGTGTTCTCGGTCCAGAGAAAATGTCATCATCGTCGATCGTTGTGGAGAGTTCCCTAATGTTCCATTGCTTGGCATTAGAGGAGGCATTACCTACAATCCTTGTCTAGCCTTGAGACAATTTGGATATGCACGGAGGGATGGCCCTCATGACATGTTGATTCCTGACCTAGTTTTTTACTTCGACAATAATGCGCAAGGACTTCGCCAAAGATTCATCAGAGCTTGGAGGATGCCTAATAAGGTTGACAGCAAGACACTGGGGCACAAGAACTCCATCCCTCTTGAGCCTTATTTCAAGTGGGTACGAACCCGGGCCCAGAGTCTAATGATGCCTTATCCTCATGTTCTCCCTGTGATTAAAGAGCCCGTTACGGAAGGAGAGGTTCCCTATACCATCCTATATCCTGACATGCTTACATCGTGGGAGGAGATGCAGAAGAGTTGGATCCAACTCAAGGAGGAGCGGAACACTTTCGAAGCCAGCTTCTACGCTAGTGAGAAGAAGGTTTTAGAGCTCACCCTCCGACTCCATGAGGAAGAGACCCTCAACACCTACATCGCACCAAAGAGGATGCGCAACGTCTTTTTACCTTGAGAAGTTTTTGTAATATTTGGCCCATGGGGCATTTATGTACTGACAAATTTCTTCTTATTAATATGACGTGCGTTCCTTTTGTTTGCAACAATTTTGAACTTTCTAAATCCTTGAATGCATTGCATACATAAGCATACCATTCATCATGTGCATAAGCAGGTCGCACACCAGGTTTCCTTATCTTTCTGCTGTTTATTTCAGTAAGATGGATCTCGAACAGACGGTCAAGGACTTACAGTCTCAGAACGCACAGTTTTAACAACTCCTGATGACCTTGGCTAAGGGTCAGGAAGATCTGAAGACCCTGCTTGGGAACAAAGACCAAGTGAAGAAGAATAAGAAGAGAGTCGGGGTGGCTACCCTGGGTAGAAGGTTTGAGGGTGAGGCCAGAAGGGTTCTTGAATTTCCTTCCGCATCTGAAGAAGAAAACAGTAAAGGAAAAGGGGCTGCGGTACCTTCCGAATCTGAAGCTGAAGAAGAAGAGGCTGAAGAAGACAGAGACTACTCAGAATAACAATACGCGCCGGCTGATGACAAGTACAAGAGTTTGGAGGACAGGTTGGCAGCTATGGAGCTGCAGAGCGTTCCAGGCTTGGATTTCTAAGATTTGGGATTGATTGTTGGAATTGTGATCCCCCCGAAGTTAAAAGTGCCTATTTTTGCAAGATATGACGGGTTGTCCTGCCCAAAAATGCACCTAAGGTCATATGTCCGAAGAATCCAACCTCACACATCTGACAGAAACCTTTGGGTACATTTCTTTCAAGATAGCATGTCTGGAACTCAGCTAGATTGGTTTTACAAGCTGGAACGGTCGGAGATACGTAGTTGGGAGGATTTGGCAGCTGTTTTTTATCGCCAATATCAGTATAACTCTGACCTGGCACCAACCCGCACTCAGCTGCAGAGTATGGGAATGGCCTCAGGTGAGGGATTTAAGGAATACGCCCAGAAATGGCGCGATCTGGCTAGAAGGGTGCAGCCGCCTCTTTCCAATAGAGAACTTGTTGACATGTTCCTTGGGACCCTGTCTGGTCCATTCTTTAATCATCTGATCGGTAGCTCTTCCTCGGGGTTTACTGAATTAATTCTGACTGGCGAGCGGGTAGAAGCCGGTATCAAGAATGGGAAGATTCAGAAGGACGCCTCCACATCTACAATTGCTAAGAAACCATTTCCAGCAAAGAAAGAAACAGTTGTTGTGTATTCTCAAAGGGGAGCAGGAAGAAGTGAGCGCAGGCCGACTGTGGGGGGCGTAATGATCCAAAATCCACCAAATGATCAGCCTCGCAATAACCCGTCCAGACCTAAACAGCAATGGGGAGAACGGCCACCACGGCAGTTCACCCGCATTAATATGACGCCCGCGCAAGTTCTTCCACACTTGTTAAAGCTGAATCTCACAAATATCAAAGAAGCACCGAAAAATGTGAATACAACCTCACCAGCCTACAATTCCAATGCCAAATGCGCCTACCATTCTGATAACGTCGGACATGACACAAATAATTGTTGGGCGTTGTGATACGGTGGGAGAACTGACTATGTGTTTTGCGTTCGTATTCGCACTTGTGCGGTTGAGCAAGAGTCGCCACCGACTTTTTATTTTATCCTAAGGAAAGGTTTAAAAAGCACAGCAAAAACCTTTGAGATTTTTCTTGGGTTCGGGGAGTAGATTATAGAAAGGGAAGGTATTAGCATCCTTTCTATCCATGGTTATCCATGGGCTCTTAGGTACTTGCTTAGATCAACTTGCCTTGGTTTTCAATTGTTTGAAATGGTGCCTTATGTGTGGTTTTTGAAAAGGTTTTGAAAAAGATGCCTTGTATAGGCTACCCTTGTAACAATTCTTTACTCGAATGTTTTACAAAAGGTGTTTGTCTTTTTGAAAAGATGTTTCAAGGTTTTTGAAAGTTTGTTTTGAAAGTGTTTGTGAAGTGTGGTTTGAAAAATAAGAAAGTGTTTTTGTTTTGCAAGTGGACAAGTACTTAAGAGCGATCTACCCTAAAGTTCTCAAAGATTTTTATTATGCTTTAACCCTTTTAACAATTTTGTTCCACCATTGTATTTGGTGGACAATCTTGTGTTAGGATGTGAAAGGGACGGGCGTGGGTCATCGTTTAGACCATAATTACAATAGTGTTAAGTATCCTTGGGCAATTTTTCCTTTGAAAGGGACTTTGATCATTTTAGGCAACTTTCGAAAGCGTCATCGAGGGACTATGATCATTTGATTTTTTGCTTTTCCCAAAGAGACCTAACATGCAATATGGCCTAATTTTGAAAGGCAACAAGTGGATGTAACCCTAGGGGTGTTAGTGTGCAAGTGTGTTTTATTGCATACAAGAGTTTTTTTCCTTTGAATTAGGTTTTTCTATTTCATTGATTTTATCTTGCCATACATGTCCTAATTACTAGCAATAAGAAGCGGAAATATAAAATCCTACGCTATTACAATAATTAGGGGAGGGGGATACACATTTGTACATAGGGGGTTCAACGAGAAAAATAGACAAAAAAGAAAATAGAAAAAAACAAGATATAGAGAGAGAGAGGGAGCCCGCGCGCTGCTGGGAGGTCATCAGAAGTTCTGACTCAGATCCGCTGCCAGATGATCAACCTCTTGGTTAAACTGTATGAGTCAGAACTTCTTACTCTGGCACCTGCAAAACAGAACCTTGTTAGTGGGGAAATCAGAAGTTCTGATTCCCCTGCGCTGCAAGACAGAAGTTTGTTAGTGGAGAAACCAGAAGTTCTGATTCTGCTGAAAAGGCAATAACTCTCAGAGGTTCTGATATCATTGACAGCAAAACAGGCTTCAGATGTGCTAACGTCAAAGTCAGCACTTGGCTTTTCCCTGTACTAACCAGAACATCTGCAATCCTGTTGTTACTCCACAAAACAGGAAACATATTTGGAACAGATCCAGCAAAATACAAAAATGTTTCAGAGGTCAGAACCACCAAGGTCCCAGGCAAGTCCTATACTGGCTCAGAACATTCTGAGGTATGAAAATCCTCAGAACATAAACAGCAACAACGTGATATTTACATTATGTTTATTTGAGTATGCACAGCTGATGATGCTTAACAGCGTGATGAGGGTCAGCAGGTGCTTACCTGACTGTTGGAAAAGTTGGTGGGTGAAAGTTAGCTTTTGGCTCTGGTAGTGTTCTGGACAGATTTTCTTTGAAAGGGCTGGTAAAGGCGTATACGTATGTAGGGTCAGAAGTTTGGAAAGGGTGTTTTTTGGTTCACAGAGAAAACTGGATATTTGATGAAGTTTGAAGGTGAGAAACTCAAAGTTATGAAGCAAAACTGGAGATTTTGACAGAGCTTCAGAACGCTATGTTGCTAAGAGTTCTGTTTCTCACTTAGCAATTTCTGTTTCTTTTTCTTGAACGCCTTTTGCAGTGGTGAAGACTCTCTATTTATAGGCAAAGTTCTTGTGGATGCCTTGAACATTAAAGCGCCAACAGAGTTTGAATTTGTTCTTTGACAGAAATTCCTGGGAAGTTGTGATAACAGATAGCTTTCAGCCTAGGCTGCAGCAGCAGGCGTAGATTGAAGAGAAGTGACCTCTGAAGTGGGCGGTGGCGCGGAGACCCATGCCAGAATCTGCACAAAAGCGTTTTCCAAGCCACACGTGAATGTTCAGGAGTGGTTGGAAGCATTAATGGGCATTAAATGGTGATAAGACCTATCAACATCAATATTCTGGTAATGGAAACCAACGTTGCATCAGCAGCGTAGACCATGCTTTGGCCTTGGCTACCTGTTGTCTTAGTAAGCTCTGGAGATTCTCCTGGTTTTCTGGTACGTTCCTTGGATTTACTTCTGGACCTCCTGGGCTTAGAGATTCTGTATCAGTGTAACACCCATTCTTCTGACCTTTTCATCTTCTGAATTCGGCATGTTCTGAAGGAGCCATCAGATTTCCCTGCTTCTCTTGCATTCCTTTAGCAAATTCTGACTGAGCTTGTGTAACTGCTGAAGGGGCATGTTCTGTTTGAGGCTTACATTCTGAACCACGTTTACAACTTCTGATTGAACTGATGTAGCTGCTGAAAAGCCAACTTATGACCACGCTTAGGCTTGCAACTTCTGACCGTTTTTATCTGGAATGGGTCCAGAAGTTCTGAAGCGCTGATTTTTCTTAAACACTCATTTTAGAGAAACGTTCTAAGTATTTAGAATTTGATTTTTCTTAAGATAAAAGCGTCGTTTTTTTTGGAGTTCGTGAGATCATCTTGCTCTTGTAAGTGGCTTGCTTGGGCAAAAGGATAACTCAGGACTTGGATTTGTTTCAGAGGGACCTTGAAAATCCAAGATGGTTTCCTGAAGAAAGGGAGGGCAAATTTTGGGGTACAACAGGCGCTGAAAAATAAAATTCAAGACTTGATAGATGCAAAAGAGGTGGAGTTCGATGCTCCAGAGAAACCAAACGTGATATCTTCTCTGATGCCGAAGCACGGTCGAAATGTCCATGCTATTGAGGAGGATTTGTATGTTTCTGATGTCAATGACCTGATAACTCCGTTGTTAACCATCAAGTTAAATCTGTTAAAGGCCGGGATTTTCCCGGGTTGCAAAGAAGACTGCTACTGTTGTTACTCTCTGCCAATTGACTGCCCGTTACTGAAGAAAGGCATCCAAGGCCTGATGGACAGTCAACAAATTCTGTTTGAAAAAGTTTCTGCTATTCCAACCCCTACTGAAGATGTTTCAATTATCACCATTCACGCCAATCTTTCCAAGGCCGTCAGAAAGCCTGTTAAGATTACATCGGCTACAAAGTCTGTTCCTTTGAGGATAACTCTGCCAGGGCCTGTCCCCTACAGTTCTGAAAAGTCAATACCATGGAATTACGGTGGAGAAATCTACTATCATGGTATTAAACAAGTTGAAATAACCGAAGGAAGCTCTGATGAAGAAGATGCCAGCATTGAGAACATTGCCGGCACAAGCAAGATCACTCGAAGTGGGAGAATATTTTCTCCAGAGATTGCTCCCCCAAAGGCAATCTTTGGACCCTCATCTGCCGCCGAAGTTATTCCTGTACCAATAAAACTTTCCGCTAGAGCCCCATTGTTGCTGTTCCTGTTGTTGTCCCTCCTACCTCTGCTGATAAGGGTAAAGGGATCCAAGATGAGCTCGTCCGGACGAGGGCTCAACCTTTGGTCATCCCGGAAACCTCTAAGAAAGAGATAGAGGAGATCTTGAAGATAATTAAGAAGAGTGATTATGACGTGGTAGAACAACTGGGGCAAACCCCCTCGAAAATCTCCATGTTAGCATTGCTACTCTGTTCAGAGGAACACGCCAAAGCATTGATAAAATTCCTGAAGACAGCCCATGTACCCCAGGAAACCTCTGCCGACCAATTCCAAAACTGTGTAGCCATTCTTACAGCAGACAACGGGTTAGGTTTCTCTGATGCTGATCTAACCTCAAAAGGAAGAAAACACAACAACGCGTTACATGTGTCAGTAGAATGCCAAGGGACTACTCTGGCCCATGTTCTAGTCGATACTGGTTCTTCTCTGAACGTACTTCCTAAGAAGGCCCTCGACCGTTTAGACTGTGAAGGTTTAGAATTAAGGCCAAGTAATATCATTGTAAGGGCGTTTGACGGGTCAAAGAGAATGGTACATGGGGAGGTAGACATTCCCATTAAGGTTGGCACATAGGTTTTCCCCTCAACTTTCTATGTGATGGACATCCGTCCGTCATACTCTTGCTTATTGGGGAGACCATGGATACACAATGTTGGGGCAGTCACCTCTTCCCTACATCAAATGCTGAAGTACCCTATCAAGGGAAAGATCGTAACCGTCCACGGTGAAGAGGAATATATGATTAGCCACCTGAACTCTTTCCGATATGTAGAGGTAGATGGTGAATTCATTGAGACGCCATTCCAGCACTTCGAGGAAGTCTCTCCTGAGGTGGAAGTAGAAAAAGTGGTAGCTGAGGTACCAAAGCAGGTGGCCAGGATGGCATCTCTAAAAGACGTGAAGGCCGCAATGAAGGAAGGGAAGAGCTCAACATGGGGGAAGTTGCCGGACATTCCTCACAAAACATACAAGTATGGTTTAGGATTCACTGCTGCGGGGCAGAAAGCTATGCGCCGCTCAAAGGTTGAAAGAGCACCCATCAAGATCTCTCCTTATGGGATCAATGCTTTGGAAGGTGAAGACGAGGAGGTCAACATTGAAGATTGGATCTACCCAACCATCGAGGGGGGGACTACGCAACTGGGAGGCAAAGGACTTTGTCCCCATTACTTTTATTAATCAGTAATTATCTGTCAAACATTTCCTTTGGTCTGTAATAATTACTTTTGAACAATCCGTATGCTACTTTTTCACCTCATGCCTTGCCCGGGGCATGTGGGTCCATTTGTAAGGGTTTTGATTATCTTTATATCTATATGCCATGTTTAATGATTCATTGGACGTTTTTCATCGATAAACTGCTGTGTTCATTTTCTTTCCTTTTGCATTTTGGTTTAAAATGGCTATCCCTTACACACACCCACACTCACAAATGCAGGTACCCATCCACTCTGGATTCTATGGGTGACTATTCTGCTATGTCCTTCAATAACTCTGAAGATCTGGTCAATCAGGCTGAGTATGAAGATGACGAAGGTTGTGAAGTACCAGGAGAGCTAGCCAGACTTTTACAGCAAGAGGAAAGGGCCATCTTACCTCACGAAGAGTCGTTGGAGACTGTTAATTTAGGAACAGAGGAAGACCGGAAGGAAGTGCAAGTGGGTGCCAATCTGGAACCAAGTGTCAAGGAGCGCCTGATACAGCTATTAAATGAGTACGTTGAAATCTTCTCCTGGTCTTACAAAGACATGCCGGGTTTAGACACAGACATTGTGGTTCACCGTCTCCCTACAAGAGATGATTGTCCACCGATCAAGCAAAAGGTCCGCCGAATGAGGCCCGATATGTCTGAGAAGATTAAAGCAGAAGTGATGAAACAATTCAACGCTGGCTTTCTGGCTGTTACATCCTATCCACAATGGGTTGCTATCATCGTGCCAGTTCCTAAAAAAGATGGCAAGGTCAGGATGTGTGTAGACTACCGAGATTTGAATAGGGCCATCCCCAAGGATGATTTTCCGCTACCGCACATTGACATTCTGATTGACAACACAGCTCAGCACAAAGTGTTTTCCTTCATGGATGGATTCTCGGGCTACAATCAAATTAAAATGGCCCCCGAGGACATGGAGAAAACAACCTTTGTTACACAATGGGGTACTTTCTGTTACAAGGTGATGCCGTTTGGATTGAAGAACGCAGGGGCAACTTATCAACGCGTCATGGTAGCTTTATTTCATGATATGATACATCATGAGATCGAAGTTTACGTAGACAATATGATAGCTCGGTCACAAACAGAGGAGGAACACCTTGAGCATCTAGAAAAGCTGTTTTCCAGGTTGAAAGAGTACAAACTCAGACTGAATCCAAGTAAGTGTACTTTTGGAGTTAGGTCTGGTAAACTTCTAGGGTTTATTATCAGCAACAAAGGCATTGAGGTTGATCTAGCAAAAGTAAAATCAATACAAGAGATGCCTGCTCCCCGTACTGAAAAGGAGGTTAGAGGGTTCTTGGGGCGCTTGAACTATATTGCCAGATTCATCTCTCATCTGACTTCTACCTGTGAGCCAATTTTAAAATTATTAAAGAAGAATCAGGTAGTCGAATGGAACGACGATTGCCAAGCTGCTTTTGATAAGATCAAGGAGTATTTGCTAGAACCTCCTATTCTGATGCCTCCCGTCGAAGGAAGACCATTGATCATGTACCTGACCGTCTTGGATAACTCAATGGGGTGTGTTTTGGGCCAGCATGACGAGTTTGGTCGAAAAGAGCATGCTATTTATTACCTTAGCAAAAAGTTTACTGACTGTGAGACTCGCTACTCACTGCTCGAGAAAACTTGTTGTGCTTTGGTATGGGCTGCTCGCCGACAAAGGCAGTATATGCTGACTCATACCACCTTGCTGATTTCCAAAATGGATCCTATCAAGTATATCTTCGAGAACCCTGCTTTATCTGGAAGAATAGCTATATGGCAAATGATCCTAACGGAGTATGACATCCAGTACACCACTCAAAAAGTTATAAAAGGGAGTGTACTGGCTGATCATCTAGCTTATCAAGCTATCGAAGATTATCAATCCATGAGGTTTGACTTCCCAGACGAGGACATCATGAATTTGGACAACATTGAAGGTAACGGACCGTATGACGGACCCGAAAAGGGATCCCGATGGACCCTGTACTTTGATGGTGCTTCAAATGCACTTGGAAACGGTATCGGGGCGGTACTCATTTCCTCGGAAGGTTGTCACACTCCTTTCACGGCTCGACTCTGCTTCAGCTGCACGAACAACATGGCGGAATATGAAGCTTGCATCTTTGGTCTCAAGGCCGCTATAGACTTGGGGATCAAATCTTTGATTGTATTTGGGGACTCGGCTTTGGTTATCAGTCAAATCAAAGGAGAGTGGGATACCAAACATCCTAATCTTATCCCATACAGAGAACATGTCCTGACATTGTTGCCTCATTTCGAGCAAATTACCTTCGAGCATTTCCCGCAAGAAGAGAATCAGCTAGCGGATGCTCTGGCCACAATGTCTTCTATGTTTAAACTCAACTAGGATAACGAGGCTCCCCAAATCACCATTGAGCGAATGGATGAACCTGCGCATTGTCATGAGATTAATACTGAAGAAGTAGTGGAACAACCCTGGTTTCAAGAAATCAAAAGGTATCTGCAGACTAGAGAATATCCCGAAGGAGCTTCCGTAAATGACAAGAAGTTCCTAAGGAAATTTGCTGCCAAGTTCTTCCTGAGCAATGGCATCCTCTATAAGCACAACCATGATTGTGTTTTACTCTGATGTGTTGACAAAGCTGAAGCGGAGTTAATCATGACAGAGATGCACAGCGGTACATTTGGCACCCATTTGAGCGGGCATACTATGGCTAAAAAGATCCTAAGGGCAGGCTATTACTGGTCTACCATGGAAGCAGATTGCCATCAGCATTCTCGTACCTGCCACAAATGTCAAGTCTACGCTGACAAGATTCATATTCCTCCGGTTCCTCTCAACGTGCTGACAGCTCCTTGGCCATTCGCAATGTGGGGCATTGACATGATTGGAGAGATCAAGCCCACGGCTTCCAACGGACATCGCTTCATCCTAGTTGCCATTGACTACTTCACCAAATGGGTCGAAGCAACTTCGTTCGCCTCTATTACTAAAAATGTGGTTGCCCGCTTCATCAAACAAAACCTCATATGCCGGTATGATGTTCCAGACAGGATCATCACGGACAACGGTACAAATCTGAATAATACTATGATCACCGCATTGTGCGAACAGTTCAAGATTTATCATCACAATTCATCTCCCTATCGGCCGAAGATGAACGGTGTTGTTGAAGCTGCGAACAAAAACATTAAGAAGATCATTCAGAAAATGACAGTCACTTACAAGGACTGGCATGAGATGTTACCGTTTGCTCTACATGGATACAGTACGACGACACGTACTTCAACCAGGGCAACCCCATTTTCTTTGGTATATGGCATGGAAGTTGTCCTGCCCATGGAAGTTCAGATTCCCTCTTTAAGGATTATGAAGGACTCAGGTTTAAGTGAAGATGATTGGATTCAGACCCGACTTGATCAACTCAATTTGATCGACGAGAAGCGACTCGCTGCTGTGTGCCATGGTCTGACGTATCAAAAGCGGATGATCAAGGCCTTCAATAAGAAAGTCAGACGTCAGGTATATCAAGTCGGAGATCTCGTAATCAAGCGGATCATCCTTCCGCAAAGTGATCCCAGGGGAAAATGGACTCCTACATACGAAGGACCATTTGTGATCAAAAGCATATTTTCTGGTGGTGCGATGATTTTGACCACCATGGACGGCGACGATTTGCCGCACCCTGCTGTGATCGGTGGATCTGGAACTGACTGTTTAACGCTGGTTCGCGAAATTTCGCAGAAGCAAGAGTCGCCACCGTCTTTTATTTTCTCCAAATGGAAAGGACAAAAGCACAGAAAAATTCCTTATAGAGATTGCTCTCGGTTCGGGAGGTAGATTTATACAAAAAGGGAAGGTGTTAGCACCCTTTCTATCCATGGTTATCCATGGGCTCTTAGATACTTGCTCATTTGTGTTTTCAAAATTGTTTGTTTTCTTTTCAACTGTGGTTTTTTTTTAAAAAAGGTTTCGTTTAAAATTTCAGTTCGACTCTTGTATCAGTCCTCAAGAGTGTTTGAAAAGTTGTTTTTTGAAAGCTTTTTGAAAAGTGTCGGTGTGAAAAGAAGTTTTTGATTTGTTTTGAATTAGAGCAAGTATCTACGAGTCATCTACCTACCCTAAGGAATTCGTCTGTGTAAATATCCTTAAGATAGTGCCATCCCACCATTGAGAGGTAGGTAGCACCACCGTTGGAGGTGTTCGGGTCAATTCGAGGGTTCGGGACATGGTGATCACCGGAGCAATAGGAAGACACCTTAGAAGCTACCCTCATGCCATGTTCATGGACATGAGGACTTACTAAAACATCCTCTACTCGACGACCACCTTTCGAGGGGCAAGGCAACAGTGAGGCGTACCCTAGGGGTGGTGTGTGATTTGTGTGTCATTTTCAGTTATATTTGTCTCGTTCCTGCATTGGTGATCTACGCTTTGTTTTTATTTTTGGCATTCATTCTTTCATGCAAATTATTAACAGTTAAAAGATGCGAAAAGGTAAAAGTCCTACGCTATTACAAAGGCGCGGGTCTACATCGCCAAATTAATCCAAGACCCGATTTGAAAAATAAAATGCGGAAAGATAAATGTCCTAATTAATCTATTACAAGGCTTTGGAGTAATTACATGAAATTTATAAGAAAAGAAATTAAATAAGCGCGCGAAACAAAATTGCAATCGAAAGCGAGGGCGTTGGACCCTTTTAAAGAAATTAACTTGAAATTATTAAATTAATTAAATTAAATGAGAAAAGGAAATTATTATTTGATTTTTTGTATTTATGGAATTTAGTAAGAAAATTAAATGAAATTAAAACCCTAATTTCTAAACTATTTTTAATTTGTTAAAAAAAATGTTTAAATTTGACCTAGTTTTAATTAATTATTTACATGGCAATTTATTTACAAAAATAATTAATATTTAATAATGGTAAAAGAAAAGAAAAAAGAATAAAGTATTTAAAACCCTAATTCTACATTTTTTAGTTTGTTAAAGAAATATTAAAATTAAACCTAGAATTACACTAATTGGTTATTAAATTTATTTACAAAAACATTTAAATAAAATATATTTTTATTTTTGTCTTTCTGATTTTTGTGTGTTTTTATATTATAAAAAAAAATTTAATTTGGAATTAAACAAAACAAATAATATAATTTAAAATAAATAATAGAAAAGAAAAAAATAGAGAAAAGAAAGGCAAACATGGGGGGGGGGGGGGGGTGGTTGTCCCAATTTAGAGGTGGATTTGCAGCAATTTTGGCCCATTGAAGCTTGGCCTGGTGGACTTTTGATGGTCACGTGTGCATGGTTGACTGAGATGTATGATGGAGATCTTGTGTTGGCCCTTGGATTCATCTCCTAAGACATGTGGCGTGCCCAGAAATAGCGTTGTATGGTGGTCCCTGAAAGGTATGCTGCACAGAAATATGGAAAGAAAAATAATATTGAGAAGGGAGGGGACCTGGGAATCGAACCCAGGTCCCAGTGCTTACCAAACCATATGCCTACCAACTGAACCATTAGCGCGTTTGGAATATAATATGGAAAATAAATAACATAATGTAAAACAATGATTAGTGGTGTCCATCGCGCGAAAATTCAAACGCGCCTATGATCAGTGGACACGTCCTCCATCTTCTTCATGCTGCCTGTAAATAAAAAAGAGATAGCGGGGGTTTTAAACCCCCACTAAATAGTATATGTGAAAATAGCGAATAGGACACCGTTGCTCATAAATTGAGCGCGACATGTGGACTGAGTTCGTGTGAAGCTTCTGGTTCTAATGGCATAAGTCTCGTTGGCCAATTTTTTCCCAAGCGTAAAGCCCCAATTCATGGTTCCTGAAACCCTAAAAAACAGCCATGGCAATTCTCTATACAAGCAATGTTAATTCAATTCAATGATACCATGAGTTTCGTTGAGTTCATGTTAGTATAAAACAAGCATTAGAATGTATGAATATGGCCTGGAAAGGCAAATACGATTATGCAAGATATCAAGAACAGGGCGGCTTCGTTCTACCCGTTCTTTGTGTATGGAGATGTGATTTTGATCCAGAAAGTTTCCTTGGTGCCTTGGCAAGCTATTGGAATGCTTATTTCTCTTTGAGTCCATAAACCTTTGCATTGATGAATCAAATATTTGATTTCCATGGAATCTTTTCCAATCTTTTCCTCATGAAGAACATGCCAATTTGCACAAAATCTTTCCTTTTTTGATGTGCACGAGATCTTGAGTGAATAATGAGGGCATATGCTGCATAAAAGGATTCAAAAACATTTGTTTAGTATTTTTGTCATATTTTATTTAATTAAATGAATTAATGGTGATAAAAATTCAAATAAATAATAAAAAATGATGAAATAAATCCCCTTTGGGTCAAATGGTCGTGCATAGCCTTTGGATAATGATTCTTGGAAGAAAATGTGGCCCATTAGCAATTTTGAGGCATTTGAAGCAAAGTTGACTTTTCAAAATTCCCAAAAATTTCCCAACTTCCACAAGGCATATCTTGCTCAATTTTTAAGATTTGATCATGTTCTTGGACATTTTGGAAAGGTCTTGAAATCCTATAACCAATGCCTTTGGTCCCATGTCATTTTGATTTACCAATCTCAATTTATGGTCTTTGACTTAAAGTGCCTTTTTGTTGACTTTTGAAAATGACCTATAATGTTGAGATTGATAACTTTTTGTGAGAGCATTTCTTGGACTTGAAGTGTGAAGAGGAGTTGTAGGAAATGTCTTTCTCTTCAAAATGATCTTTGGATGGAATTTTTATGATAAACCATGTGGAAGTTATGCCCTGGTCAAGTTACAGTTGACTTTTTCTACTGTCCAAATATGGAAACTTTTGCATCTTGAGACTTTTTGAGCCATGCTTTGAGAATCATGATCAAGAATTGATCAAATGATGTTTGTGGCTTCAAAATAATATGTTGACCAAAAATTTTGACTTTTGACTGTCAAATGACCATTTTGCCCCTGCAGTTGACTGTTGAGCAATTAGGGCATTTGACTGTGCAATTTTGTGCTGTGAGTCTTGAAACTTGACATATGGATGCTTGACAATGTTTATAGGCATGTGGGACTTGATTGGACACTTGGAAACTTCAATTTCTTTGTCAGAACCAAAACCCTAGTTTTTGACTGTTAGGAGGCCCTTGAACTATGCAACCCTTGAGGAGATTGTGAAGCATGCTCTTTGCAAATCTTGAAGAATATGGGAGGGCAAATTTTGGGGTACAACAGTTGCCCCTGTTCAATCTTCTTAGATCTGAGGATGTAGATTGGCTGACGTGCCTTTCGTAATCCGAAGGTGGAAGATGATTGAACACTAGAGTGCCCAGAAATTTACGCTCACATAGTAGTGTGATGATGGGAATGGGCTTATAGATGCCATTTGGAGATTGATGGATAAGGAGATGGGCTTATAGATGCCATGTTGAGAGGTGATGGGTAAGTGGATGGGCTTATAGATGCCATCTGGATGTCGATCGCATAAGAGATTCCTTAGCGAGAACTTGCGTACCTGAAAAAGAAAACGATTACCTGACCTGTTACAGGAGTTGGTCTTCAAGCTCTTATGTAGATGTGCCCTGACTGGTTACAGGAATTGGGTCTGGAGCTTCAAAAGGTGATGAATGAACCAGGGATGGTTGCTACCTCAACGGGACGGTGAGAGAACCTTGGACGATCACTACCTCAACAGGAACGCTGAGAGAATCTTGGATGATTACTACCTCAACAGGAACGCTGAGAGAATCTGGGGACGATTACTACCTCAACAGGAACGCTGAGAGAACCTTGGGCGATTACTACCTCAACAGGAACGCTGAGAGAATCTTGGATGATTACTACCTCAACAGGAACGCTGAGAGAATTTGGGGACGATTACTACCTCAACAGGAACACTGAGAGAATCTTGGATGTCTTCTACTAGGATAAGAATCAGGGAGATCTTAGGGTCGATCTGACTGAACCGGAGAAGGCCTTTGACCGGATAAGAATCAGGAAAATCTTAGGGTCGATTTAACTGACCTGGGCAAGGTCTTGGAATATCTTCAACTGGATAAGAATCAGGGAGATCTTAGGGTCAATCTGACTGAACCAGAGAAGGCCTTTGACTGGATAAGAATCAGGAAAATCTTAGGGTCGATTTAACTGAACCGGACAAGGTCTTGGAATCTTCAACTGGATAAGAATCAGGGAGATCTTAGGGTCGATCTGACTGAACCAGAGAAGGCCTTTGACTGGATAAGGATCAGGAAAATCTTAGGGTCGATTTAACTGAACCGGACAAGGTCTTGGAATCTTCAACTGGATAAGAATCAGGGAGATCTTAGGGTCGATCTGACTGAACCAGAGAAGGCCTTTGACTGGATAAGAATCAAGAAAATCTTAGGGTCAATTTAACTGAACCAGACAAGGTCTTGGAATCTTCAACTGGATAAGAATCAGGGAGATCTTATGGTTGATCTGACTGAACCAGAGAAGGCCTTTGACTGGATAAGAATCAGGAAAATCTTAGGGTCGATTTAACTGAACCGGGCAAGGTCTTGGAAATATAGCTGAGAACTTAACTGGATCTTTCCTGAAAGGTAGAAGTCAGTCATATGCAATGCATGATATGGATCAAACAATGAGATTGTGAGATATGATGCGTATATGCATGTTATAATGTATGGAAATGCGATGTTTATGAATGTATGTTTTTCGTCTAGGAAAGTAAATCCTTGACGGGTGCCGGGAAGTCACATCCTTGGCTGATGTTTAAAGAGAGTTCTTCGTTTCCGCTGGGGACGATAGTTGCAAGAATGAACCGGTAGGGGAAGATAACTCCGTTGGGGAATAAACTTGGCGAATAGATTACTCTGTGGGGAGAAAATTACTCTAGCGATCTTGCTGGGAAGCAATACTCTGTGGGAAGAGAGATACTTTGCTGGGATGTTGATGGTAACTTCGCTGGGGATACCATTGTTGTGTTGGAAGTGTTAATAGACTTTGCTGGGGATAAGAAGACTTCGTCGAGGACGATCTTTCCGTGGCTTTTGGCTGAGGATAACCCAGTTATATCCTGGTAGGGAAATAACCTTTGAATAAAGCTGGGAGACGCGTTCGTGCTCTGCGGGGGAGAAGCTTCCAGAATCTACTGGGGATAAGCTTACTGTTTGGGGAAATGGATTCCACCTTTCCTGGGGAAATCTTGATTGGATTCTCCTGGGGATATTTTGAGATGTATTAGGGGAGTGATTCCATTGAATATCTGGTATACCGCCGGGGAACAATCTTAGATCAAGATTGCCGGGGATGCTTGTTTAAGAATGTTCGTATATCGTGCTGGGGAATGTTGAGATCTGCTAGAGGATACCCAACTTCCTTAAGGCTGATTGCATAGCTTTGCTTGGGGAGAGTGTATTGACTTGCTGACGCACTCTCTGGGGAATTAAGATATGCTGGTTATGTTCTTCAGCCGAACTCACCTTGGTACCTTGGAGGAAAGAACAATTAGATTGCTTAGACAATTCTTTATTGCCCCTATTTCTAATCTTACCTGTAATTAATCCTTTGTTTTGTATGCAAATATTTATGAGTTAGCAATTAGTGTCAATGCATATATCACAAATTGAACCTTGGACGTTCTTCGCAAAACAAAACAGAAAAGAAAAACAATTGGCAATTTTAACTGAAAAGTGATTTTTGTATTGATTTTTTGAATTGCCTGTAAATAGGCATTTATATACAAGAGGCTGACGCCCTAGTAGGAGAACGCCGCCGAACAAAAGAGTTTATACAAATTTGTACAAAGGAAAATAAAACAGCTGTGTGAAATGAATGATCCCACTGGGTTCCAACTCTGCTATCGCCTTTATATCTTCGAGCGTCTCATCACTTGATGACCTAGCTGAAGATGAAGTTGATTGATCGATGCCGTCTGAACTTGATGCTGATACCGGATTCTGGATGCGAAGTGATCCAATGAGACATAGTATTACGCTTTATCCCTAACTTTTGCCTGGACCGCCCTTTCGGGTTTTCAGTCCACCGGGATATCCATTTTTGCCCAAGCCGCCTTTTCAGGTTTTCGACTTGCCGGGTGTACAGATTTTTATTTATTTCATCCCTTCATTTTGCCCGAACCCTTTTGGTTCGCCGGGAAGCCCTAATTTTTGCCTAGGTATGTCAACCTAGCGGGTCTTTTTTTTCATGCGTAGTATTTTTTTACTATGTCTGCATTGGCGGGGTGAGGAAGGTCGTCACCATCCATGTTGGTTAGAATCATGGCTCCTCCTGAGAACACATGTTTAACCACAAATGGTCCTTCGTACGTAGGGGTCCATTTGCCCCTTGGATCACTCTGAGGAAGGATGATACGTTTGATTACCAGATCCCCAACTTGATATTCTTGTGGTCTGACCTTTTTGTTAAATGCCCTGATCATCCGTTTCTGATACGTCTGACCATGACAGATAGCAACAAGTCTTTTTTCGTCAGTTAAGTTTAGCTGATCAAGTCGTGTCTGGATCCAATCATTTTCGTTCAGATCTGCATCCTTCATTATCCGGAGAGAGGGTATATGTACTTCGATCGGTAAGACTACCTCCATACCGTAGACCAAGGAGAAAGGAGTTGCCCCGGTTGACGTCCTGGCTGAGGTACGGTACCCATGTAGAGCAAACGGTAACATCTCGTGCCAATCTTTATAAGTCACTGTCATCTTCTGCACGATTTTCTTAATGTTCTTATTTGCCGCTTCTACAGCCCCATTCATCTTCGGTTTGTAAGGAGAAGAGTTGTGGTGCTGTATCTTAAACTGCTCGCAGAGCTCAGTGATCATCTTGTTATTAATATTGGTACAGTTTTCAGTAATGATTCTTTCTGGGACGCCGTATCGACAGATCAGGTTGTGCCGAATGAACCATGCTACAACATTCTTGGTTACTGTGGCATAGGAAGCTGCTTCAACCCACTTCGTGAAGTAATCAATCGCTACCAGGATGAAGCGATGCCCGTTGGATGCCGTAGGTTTAATCTCGCCGATCATATCTATGCCCCACATTGCAAAAGGCCAAGGTGCAGTTAGGACAATTAGAGGAACTGGAGGAACATGCACCTTGTCTGCATATATCTGGCATTTATGGCATGTCCGAGAGTGTTGGTAGCAGTCGGCTTCCATTGTGGACCAGAAATACCCTGCCCGAAGGATTTTCTTTTCCATAGTGTGTCCACTGGAATGTGTTCCAAAGGTCCCTTCATGTAGCTCTTCCATGATCCTTTCTGCTTCAGTTTTATCCACACAACGCAGTAAGGTCGAATCATGGTTTCACTTATACAGGATGCCGTTGCTAAGGAAGAACTTCGCTGCGAACCTTCTCAGAAACTTCTTATCGTTGACAGATGCACCTTCAGGGTATTCCTGAGCTTCCAAGTATCTCTTCACCTCATGGTACCAAGGCTTCTCAGTTACCAATTCAGTCTCAAGATCACAACAGTATGCCGGTTCGTCCAGTTTATAGATAATGATCTGGGGAGCCTCATTGTCCCATTTGACCTTGAACATAGAAGACATCGTAGCTAACGCGTCCGCTAACTGATTCTCCTCTCTCGGAAAGTGTTCAAAGGTTATCTCTGTGAAGTGGGGGATCAATGTCAACACACATTCTCTGTAAGGGATAAGATTCGGATGTTTCGTATCCCACTCTCCTTTGATCTGATTGATCACGAGAGCAGAATCTCCGAAGACACTCAGATACTTGATCCTTAGGTCGATCGCAGCTTGAAGACCCATGATGCATGCCTCATACTCCGCCATATTGTTGGTGCAGTTGAAACATAGGCGGGCAGTAAGTGGAGTATGAGTTCCTTGAGGGGATATGATCACAGTGCCGATACCGTTACCCAAAGCGTTGGAGGCTCCGTCAAAGTGCATAGACCATCGGGATCCTTCCTCAGGTCCTTCATCCGGTCCAGGTACTTCACAATCAGTCACTATCATGATGCTCTCGTCTGGAAACTCGAAGTTCATTGACTGATAGTCGTCTACTGCCTGATGTGCCAAGTGGTCTGCCAATACACTTCCTTTGATGGCTTTCTGGGTCGTGTACTGGATGTCGTATTCTGTCAAGATCATTTGCCATCTTGCTATTCTCCCAGACAGAGCAGGCTTTTCAAATATGTACTTTATGGGATCCATCTTTGAGATCAACAAGGTAGTGTGAGTCAGCATATACTGTCTCAGCCGGCGAGCAGCCCATACCAAAGCGCAGCAAGTTTTCTCAAGCAGTGAGTATCGGGTCTCACAGTCGGTAAACTTTTTGCTAAGGTAATAAATGGCATGCTCTTTTCGACCAGACTCGTCATGCTACCCCAGCACACACCCCATTGAGTTGTCGAGTACTGTCAGGTATAATATCAGAGGTCTCCCTTCAACCGGTGGCATAAGGATGGGTGGTTCTTGGAGATACTCTTTGATTCTGTCAAAAGCAGCCTGACATTCATCATTCCAACGTACTACCTGATCTTTCTTCAGCAGCTTGAAGATTGGTTCACAGGTGGCAGTTAGATGCGAGATGAATCGAGCAATGTAATTCAGGCACCCTAAAAAGCCTCTGACCTCTTTCTCTGTCTTAGGAACTGGCATCTCTTGAATGGCCTTAACCTTGGCAGGGTCCACTTGAATACCCTTATCACTTACAACGAAGCCTAACAAGTTTCCAGATCTAACCCCGAAGGTGCACTTGTTCGGGTTCAACCTCAGCTTGTACAACTTCAGACGGTCAAACAATTTCTGCAGATGATCTAGGTGTTCTTCCTCAGTCTGGGACCTTGCGATCATGTCGTCAACATACACTTCTATCTCATGATGGATCATGTCATGAAATAAAGCAACCATGGCACGTTGGTAGGTTGCCCCAGCATTCTTCAGTCCAAAAGGCATGACCTTGTAACAGAAGGTGCCCCACTGAGTAATAAAGGTAGTCTTTTCCATGTCTTCAGGAGCCATCTTGATCTGATTATACCCTGAGAAACCGTCCATGAAAGAAAACACCTTATGCTGAGCAGTATTGTCAACAAGGACATCAATGTGAGGTAGGGGAAGTCATCCTTGGGGCTGGCCCTATTCAGATCCCTGTAGTCAACACACATTCTGACCTTACCGTCTTTCTTCGGTACTGGCACCACATTAGTAACCCACTGAGGATAAGAAGTCACTGCAAGGAAACCGGCATCAAACTGTTTCATAACCTCGGCTTTGATCTTCTCAGACATCTCTGGACGCATACGGCGGACCTTTTGCTTAACCGGAGGGCAGTCTTCCTTGGTAGGCAGATGATGGACCACAATGTCGGTATCCAACCCAGGCATGTCTTCGTAGGACCAGGCAAAGATTTCCATGTAATCATGTAGCATCTGAGTCAACCGTTGCTTCACGCTGAGCTCTAGGTTGGCACCAATCTTAACCTCCTTCCTGTCCGTCTCGGTACCCAGATTTATTGTTTCCACTGGCTCTTCATGTGGTTGAATTGCCCTCTCTTCCTGGAGTAACAGTCTTGCAAGCTCGCCAGGCACTTCGCAATCATCTTCACCTTCGTCTTCGGCTAAGTTGATCGGATTTTCGAAGTCATAACTGGCAGTAGCAGAGTCGTTACCAGTGAGATCCAGAGTGGATTGAAACTTGTATGAGTGAGTGTGTGTAAATACAGCTGTTTTGCAATATATAAAGAAAGGAAAGAAAGAAAAGGAGCATAAGATTTGAAATGCGAGAAAACGTCCAAGGTCTTTATTCATGATATATGAAATGACAATTAATATGCCCTCAGAAATGAAGCCACGGTGCCCCGGGTAGGACACCGGACCATAGAGTTTTAATTCATTGTTTATTACAAATAACAAAATCAAAGGAATTCATTACTCCGTAACAAAAGTAACAGGAAGGTCGTCTTTTACAATCCAATTGGTCAATCCACCGTCAGTCGTCGGGTAGATCCAGCTTTCAAACTCTGACTCTTCCACCTCATCTTCATCCCCAATAGCATTCACTCCTGGGTTGGTAATGAGCACAAGAGGTCTTCTGGTCTTTGCCTTGCGCACAGCCTTCTGACCCTCTGCAGTAAAACCCAGCCCAAACTTGTCAGTTTTAGGTGTAAAATCAGGGAGCCTGCCCCAGTTAGCACATTCACCTTTCTTGATTACAGCCCGGGCATCCTTCAAGGAAGCCATCTTCAATGGAAAGTCCTCTTCAACCACTGTTTCTGCTGCTGCCAATGTTGGAGGTACCTCTTCAAAATGCTGAATGGGGGTTTCAATAAACTCCCCATCCATCTCAATATACCTGAAGGAATTCAAATGACTAACCATATACTCCTCCTCTCCCTGCACAGTGACAATCTTCCCTCTGACAGGGTACTTGAGCTTCTGGTGTAGGGTAGAGGTCACTGCCCCAGCTTTGTGGATCCAAGGTCGACCCAGTAGACAAGAATACGATGGACGGATATCCATCATATAGAAAGTAGAGTCGAATACTTGAGAACCCACAAGAATAGGAATGTCTACCTCTCCATGAACCATCCTCTTAGAACCGTCAAAGGCTCTGACGATGATGTTGCTAGGTTTCAGCTCCAGACCCTCACAATCCAAACGGTCTAAGGCCTTCTTGGGTAGCACATTCAGGGAAGAACCAGTGTCCACCAACACGTGCGCAAGAGTCACTACAAGAAAATTGGCAGATTGCGACAGGTATTTTTGTAGATTACGACGGTTAAAACCGTCGCAATTTGCTTTCCACGACGGTTGCTTTACCGTCGCAGAAGTGTGTGTCCCCAACCTATTTCGCGACGGTTACAAAAACTGTCGTTCAAGTTTACGACGGGTTGATACCGTCGTGACTATCTTTTGAGTTTCTTTTAATTATTGATGGCGACGGTTCGATACTGTCGTGAATATCTTTTGAAATTGATTAAATTGTTTATGGCGACGGTTCGATACCGTCATGACTTTTTTTGATTATTTTTAATTGTTGATTACGACGGTTCGGTACTGTCGCCATGACTTTTGTTTATGTCTTGATTTTTTTTTTATTTTTCTATTATATATATTTTTTATTTAAATTATTATCTATGTAAAAAATTTAAATATAGTTTTTTTTTTGTGTTATTTTTTTCTTTAAATTATTTCTTCTTTAATATATTTATTTATAGTATTATTTTTTGTTTTATTTTCTATCACTTTGTAATATAGTAAAAATAATTTCAATAAAAAATATTTAACATCAAATAAGCATTATAATATCCAAAAAAATGTGTGTTCCATAATCATGTAAAATGCGAGTTCCATAATCATTACGTTGCTATCCACCATTCTTCATGAATTTTTGAAGTCAAACGGAAGCATTACGTTGCAAGCTTTGGATCTCGTTCCACGTGAGATCGAAGGAGAAAATTCCACTATTTGGTTGAATTTCTGGAACATTGGAAGTCCGCGACATGAATTTAGTCATAGCAGTTGTATCTGCCATTAGGTCTGCTGTATTTGAGCAGAATGAAATTCCATCTTTTGTCATTTGAACCGAGCAATCTATAATGTCAGCTCCATCGTCTATTGCTTGTTGATAAGCAAGATTGGTAGAACCTGGATAAACGCCACTTGCTCCGTTATTGCTAATGATCAAAGGTTGTCCTGCAAAAAACAAACGCATTAGCATCTTTTTGCATCTTGTTTATAAGGTTCTATGACTGTTGTGAGAAGTTCAAGAATAATACTATTACCTTTTTTCGGCATTGTATTGTTGAGTGAAAAGCATGCTGAAAAAACAAGAAATTCAGTTCCATATAGCCCAGTTATCTTCTTTTGAACTAGTCTTCCAATGATTCCATGCCACCTAGTAAAGCTGACATGTTCAGTTTTTTGGAAACATTTGTAAACTACATGTGCAATACATGTTATGTTGATAATGATCAATGTAAATTCAAATACCTGTTCTAAATAAAAGTCACAGGAAAAGAGCTCTATTTTACCTGTGGAAGATAAAATCTTACATAGTCTTGATAACTACAATACAACTTTTATCAATTCTACATCTATCAATACAACTTGCAAGTTTACCCAGATCAACCCATGCAATGAGTGTCAAGGTATAAATTAATATGAAATTCAGTCAAACAACAAAAAATAATGTAAACTTGGTGTCATTGAGATGAAAATGACACAATAGATGATTGGTTGCACAAGTCAACATGAATTAGAAATACAATCATTAGAGAATAAAGGAAATATTAACAAAAGAAACAAAGAGTCAACAGATGTTACAAAATCCCTACATCTTTAATGACAAAAATGACTTGAGGTCGATTTGAGTCAATACCAACTTTTTTCATAACAGGGCAGCATGAGCTTACTAATAAAATGTCTATAATTTCCTAAATTCGTATTGACTCAATAATATTTGTCTAGGTATCACAGCATGTAGAATGAAAGTAATTATTAATCGCAACATGTTGAACAAATTTCAACAGCTAACAAATTCACCTACAACATAGAAAATACAAATAACAGAAAGAATGCCAATGAATTGTTGGTTCTGACACTTACTATTTTAGTCACAATTTTTGGTAGACATTGATGGATGCAACAGTGCTTCTCTGAACCGTGCAAGTCCTCTTTATTCGAAGAAGAATCAAATTCATGAATTTGCAACTGAATTTTCCTCACAACCTACGATAAGATTCGTCAAATAACCGAATAAATGAACAATTAAGCAACTATAGAAGATTAAACAACATTTTAAGATGAGAACCTGAAAAGAAGCGATTAGAATTTCCTTCTCGTTCCCTTTTCTCTTTGAAAAGAACATGTTTGGTTCCTGAGGTACATGTAAAGCAGGTTTGGTTTAACGGATCAGTTAAGAAAGGAAATACTATAGTTGACTGTGAGAATAGCGAACAAAATGTGTAGGGGCTGAGAGACTCGTTGACACAGCGATAGTGGAAATTAGAATAAGTAATGCGAAAGAAAAGAAAAACATTATACTGGGTGGAAATTACTTCCAATATCACTGGGATCTTGGAAATCAAGTCTTCAGAGGATATAATCTCTGGAACACGACAAAGGGTAGCAAGAACTGCAATCGACATATTCAAATATGCATCCCGGTTGTTGTCCCCGCTACTGGATATGGCTCCTTTTCCCATACCTTTATGTAGAAGATAAAGATAATGTCAATAATATATTACAAACTAAATATGGCAGGAATATTATTGAATACTTGAGTTCAGACTGAGAAAACTACTTAATGGCATATCAATCTGCTCTCCAAGAATTAGTTGCTGCTCCTCAAAATAGAAGCATTGTATTTTATTAAAGTAAACCCTGGCATGTACAAGAAAACTCTCAAATTGTCATGGTAGAAAATGATACTGATTCAAAATTGGATAAAGAAGACAAATGAACACAAAATATAATGATATGCAACTTTAGGTACTTGAACATTTCCATGTGGATCTCTTTCAAGAAGCAAATGTCTTGAATTGCTTGAGGTAAATAATCTAAAAGCTCCAATGACTGATCAATGAGTTTGTTTTTCCATAAACCAGCCTTATCTACAGTATCATTAGTCATAATTTCACTGACTTCTGCAATCAGATGCTGAACCTGCAAATAGAATAATAATATGTAAATAGAATAATAGCATGTACATAAATCCGAAATCGACGTCGAGTTACTCCAAACGTAGAGCCTGATGCAAATAAATGAAATATAAGATGATGTAATATACATTAAAAAATATTGTAAGCACAAGAAAGATTCATATGGTCATTGAACTATTATAATAAAACGAAACCCAACTGCTAATAATAGGAGCCAATAGCAGCAGTACCAATCCAACAACAAGACTAATGAGACGTCATTGCGAAAATCTGTATAATTTGTTTTAGAACAAATAAATTAACATTGGAAGTTTAAAAACTCACAGCAATAGAAAACAATAGAATAATATTCTGCATATTCTGATATGAAAGAAACAAACATTCTTTAAGGGCAACTGTAACTGAATCCAATATTTCTCGATCAATCTTGATATCAAGTAGGGCAGCAGAAGTTTTTGTTTTGAAATGCATCTTTACATTTTGATAAAGAAAAGAGGTGTAGTTGATAGTTTGAAAACATAAGACATGTCATGTTGAAAACATAAGACGTGGCGTGTTGTGGAGCAATTAGGGCAATTTTGGCAGAATTATGGAGCAAGGAGTCCAACATACCACATGCTATGTTGCACATGCCATCAACCAATGAACTGACCTGCATCATAAATTATTTATAACAGTCAGGCATCATGTTTCAAAGCAATTGACATGACAAGTTGCAGTGTAAATATTGTGAATCAAATAGAGATTATGAAGAATCACTTATCTTTTAATATTCACGACGACACAGTGATTCAGAAGAAGGTGCAATGCATAAGTGGTAATGTAACTGGGGAAGATGAAAAAAATGCACAAGCAGGATTGTTGTCCGAGTTCAATGAGGCTCAAGCATTTCAGGGAAGTCATTTGCGAACCAATTTCTCCCATGGAGTCGCCATTTCTACCAAGGTAATCCAAGTAATATTGGTTGTTAGATGCTTAATACAACCATGCAGCAGGACATAGAAATTCATCATGTGCATTCAATTATAATTCGAATATTCATTTCAAATTTCAAATGTATAGTTTTTTTTATATTGATCCAGAATTGCATTGAACCAAAAAATCTTACATTATAGCCACTGATAGATATGTAGTACTTTTGTGCAACTATGATGTTGCTGTCATGTTTTCCTCTATATTTATCTGTAAAATCAAACTACTGCATTTCATCAAAACCAAATACAAATCAATTTAGTGATTCCATATGGAAATATAATAGTCCATTATCCACTGTAAGTTACCATCATCAGATAGAAGATTTCTCCTAACTTATAACTATTTTTATCAAAAAGAGTGTAATTACTGATATTGGTACTTAGGGTATTAGATGTGCTCATTTGTTAGGTGTCAACTAAAATACCTATAAACTGACGAAACCAGAGTCAGATCTAGAACAACAGTAAAATAGAATTTCAGAACCATCTTAGAAATTTTGTTCTTAATAACTCAACCTAGATTCTGAAATTGAATAGTAGAAGAAGTGATAAGATGAAAGAAAAGATGGAAAGTGATGCACTAATGAACATATGTATATGGGTAGAATAAGCATACCTCTTTGTTATGTCAAAGGATGTCATTCATTAGAGGAGTTTCACCAGCTCTATCAACATCATTTACATCCGCTCCTTCTTCAATTAAATATTCACATAACTAAGAATTTCTGGTGCTAGATGGCCAATGCAACAGAGTTCCACCAACCTGGGTATAAACTTAATTTTTTTGGAGTTACACCACTAACTCTTCTACCAACATACACTTGAAATAAGTGTAATGGCCTGATTCACTGCAACATAGGATAAGAACATCTAAAACGCGAAGAAGGAGATACCAGCGTTGTCGTTGAAGACGAAAAGAGAAAGAGCAATTAGGATTTAAACATCTAAAACCCTAATTGCTAATCACCGTAGCTTCGCCGCCGCTATTCCATTCGAACTCGCCAGAATCTACAAAGCAAGAGAGAAAGAAGATCAGAACAAATCGGACAGAAAGTCATAAAGCAATCGCGAAAGGGGTAAGATCTTTAGCTTTTTGTTTGTTTTTGGTGGTTGGGTTTTGATTGAGGGAGAACTGGGTACACCGTCGTCGCGAAGAGGATATGACGCTAGGGTTTGAAGGTTGGGGGGTGAGAGGCTGCGCGGGAGAGAGATGAAGGGTTCCCTGTAAAAATAAAATTGTAACAAGAATAATGAAATGAATAAGAGCTTTTTAAGAGCTTTTTAACTTTTTTACGGCGACGGGTGTTTTACCGTCGTGCCCATGAGAATTTTTAAAGGTTTTGGGTGCGACGGTTGTTTTACCATCGTGAAATGAATTTTAGGACGGATAATTTTACCGTCGTGAAAGGTTTAAGGGTGCGACGGGTGCTTTACCGTCGTGATATGCCTTTTAGGACGGTTAATTTTACCGTCGTGACTAGTTGTTGGTGAAAAATCAATGTTAAAAGTGTTAAATGGGGGCCGACGGTTGTTTTACCGTCATAATAATAATATTATGATGGTTAAATATACCGTCGCAAAATAAATATTAGGGACGGTTGGTGTCAACTGTCGTAAACACTGTCTCTATATGTCAATTACGACAGTTATCACATAACTGTCGCAATTTTTGTGTCGTTAAACACTAATTTTCTTGTAGTGAGTAGTGCCCCTGCATTCAATAGAGACATGCAGGGCGTCATTGTGGTCCTTTCCCTTAGCAGTAAGGTCAGCATCCGAGAAACCCAAACCATTGTCCGTTGTCAGATTGGCTACGCAATCAGTAAACTGGACTGCAGATGTCTCCTGTGGCACATGGGCCGTCTTGAGAAATGAAATCAGGGCCTTAGCATGGGCCTCTGAGCACAGTAGTAAGGAGAGCATAGAGATTTTGGAGGGTGTATGCCTCAGCTGCTCGACAACATTAAAGTCACTCTTCTTGATTATTTTCAGAATTTCCTCCATCTCTTGTTGGGAGGCCTCAGCATTCACAGATTTTGGCGCCTCCATCCGGGCAGGCTCGTCTTCAATCCCTTTGCCCCGAGCATTAGATGACTCGGCAGCAGGGGAAGCAACTTGATCCGAAACGGGAACAGGTACACTTACAGGTGTTATAGTGAGAGGTCTTTGAATAGTAGGTGGCGCAATGTCAGGCGAGAAGAGCCTGCCACTGCGGGTAACTTTGGCTGGACCAGTGATATTGTTGATGCTGGTGCCAGTGTTGAACTCTTGCTTTATTCCATGGACATATACATCTGCCCCATAGTGCCATGGGACAGCCTTATCAGATTCATAGGGGAGAGGCCCCAGAACAGTAATCACAATGGGTGCGACAGTCATGATTTTAACCGGCTTCCTTGGGAGAGCCTTGATCGGATTATTAAAGATCGTAACAACAGAAACTTCTTCCACCGGAACAAACTGAACAACAATCTTCTTGAACAGAATCTCTTTGCTGTCCATCAGGCTTTGGATGCCCAACTTCAGCAAAGGACAACCAGAAAGGGAAACAGCACAGAAAAGGCAACCTTCGCTACAACCCGGAAATAAACCGGCCAGCAGTAGGTTCCTCTTAACAGTCACCAAGGGAGTAGCTACATCATTCACAGAGACGGCATACACGTCTTTATCAACGGAATTCACTCCATGCTGGGGCATAGGAGCAGTCACCACATTTGGCCTTTCAGGCGCTTCAAATTGTATCTCCTTTGCGTCAATAAGGTCTTGCACCTTATTCCTTAAAGCCCAACAGTCATCAGTGGAATGCCCCGGGCTATCGGAGTGATAAGCACAGCGGGCATTTGGATTGTATTTGGGGGAGGCAGTATTCACAACCTTCGGGGCCTCTCTGACAGTCACCAAATTGGCTGATAGCAACTGCGGCAAGATTTGCGATAGGGTCATACTCAGCCGGGTAAACTCTCTTCTGGGTCTTTCAGCCCTTTGCGGATTGGTTTGCCGAGGAGCGGCAGCAGGTTTAGCAATCATCACCGCGTTGAAAGCTTGGCGGCGCTCTGGTTTCTCTTGCCTTCTAGGCCCATATACGGCACTGGCCTCCTTTTTAAAAGGTTTTTTCTCAGAACTTGCAGATGCACCCTTCTGAATTTTACCAGACTTCATTCCAGCCTCTATTCTCTCTCCAGTCAGAATAAGGTCAGTGAACCCTACATATGAGTTACCGATAAGATGATTGAAAAATGGCCCAGATAGGGTCCCCAAGAACATATCTACCAACTCCCGGTCAGTCAACGGAGGCTGCACCCTGCCAGCCAGATCCCTCCACTTCTGTGCATACTCTTTAAAACCTTCGCTTGATCCTAACGACATACCCTAGAGTTGGGTACGCGTAGGAGCAAGGTCGGAATTATATTGATACTGCTTGTAAAAAGCAATAGCCAACTCCTCCCAGTTACGAACCTTGGTCCCATCCAACTGATAGAACCATTCGAGATGAGTCCTTGAAAGACTCTCCTGGAAGAAGTGGATCCACAAGTTCTTGTCCACTGAGTACGGTTGAATCTTCCGCACGTAAGATCTGAGGTGTAGCTTGGGACAAGACGCCCCGTCATATTTGGTGAAAGATGGTGCCTTAAACTTGTGAGGAACAATCACACCAGTAGACAAACCCAAGTCTCCGAAATCCAGCCCAGGCACTTGTTGGATCTCCATTGCATTCAGTCTGTCTTCCAACTGCTTGTATCTGTCTTCAGCCGGAGGATACTGTTCCTCATTAAAGTCAGTCTCGTTGTCAGAGACTACCGGACTAGGACCTTTTCCCCCTTGGGGACTGCTCTTGCCTATAGAAGAACCAACTTCCTCATTCTACAGAGTATTGCCAAACCTTCGGCCCGAGTTGAAAAGAACAGTTCTCTTCTTCTTCTTCTTCTCCTTCTTCGGGAGTAAAGCCTTCAGCTCTTCTTGGCCTTGAGCCAAACCCATGATCAGCTCCTGAAATTGCGCATTCTGCGCCTGAAGGGCCTTGATGGACATCTCGGTTGATGATGAGTCAGGGTTCATGATGCTGAAATAAACAACGAAGAACAGTAAGCAACTTGAAAAGAAGAATACATGCTATGCACATGATGAATGGAATGTGTATGATTTATGTTTTCAAAGACAATCGGGAATCAACTTTGTAAACAAAAAGGAACACACTTCATTAGATTCAACTTTGAAACTTAAATTGTTCAACAGGTTGCCCTTAGGCGTTACATAAAATGGAAATACTAAAAAGGGAAATAAAACTGTAAAAGAACATCCAGAGCTCCTCATTGATCCCAGGGTCTCCTCTTCTCAGTACGGATGTAGTCATTCAGAGCTCGCTCATTCTCCAACTGCTTTGTCAGTTTCTGAATCTTTAACTCTTGCTCGTTGAACTTTTCTCGATAAGAATCCTGTTCTTCTCGCAGTTGCGACCAAGACCTCTTTAATGTCTCATAATCAGTAGGTATCTGAGGAGGGAGGACAGTTGGAGGAGCCCCATCTTTGTCAGGATACTCAAGAACGACGGGTCTGACAGCTTCGTATGGCATACCTAATTTCTAAGCACGGATGCGAACCCATTTGTAGTAGGCTTCCATAGGTAGAGAGGTCTTTGGCCCCAACTCTTGTGGGTCAGCTTTATGAACTCTGTCCCAAGCCTTGATGAACCTGCGACGCAGCTCGTCACTATCCACCTGAAACTCAAAACTGATGTGAGGCACCAACATCTCATGAGGCCCTGCTCTTCTGGCTCTTCCAAACTGACGGAGTGCTAGACATGGATTGTAAGAGATCCCTCCTTGAGTACCAATCAAAGGAACATTAGGATATTCCCCGCAACAATCAATAACAACTATCTCATCCAAACCTCTGAAAGTCCAAATGATGTCCTTATCAGTGAGAGACATTAACCTATGAGCCCAACCTCTTCCTTCTTGGTTCTTTAGCACGAACTTAGGGAGGTGCGAAATAAGCCACCTCACTAACAAAGGGATACAACACCATAGAGTTCCTCGTCTTCGGGCAGTACGAGCATAGAGTTGTTGCAGGATGTCACCCAAGAGAGTAGGCACAGGGTTCTGAGACATAAAGATCCTTATGGCAGTGACATTGATGAAGTTGTCAGGATTAGGAAATAAGACTAGCCCATAGATTAAGAGAGCCAAGATGTCTTCATATGCCCTAAAGTCCAAGTCATTCCAGAAACTGTTAGCTTTACCAATCAGAAACTTGGCCAAGAAACCCTTAACTCCGCTTCTAGTCACCCAATTGTCCATTACTTCTTGATATGTCAGGGGAAGAGCTGTAGCAACCTCCTCAAGCCTGAGGGTCTTTTCCCAACCAGTGAAGGGAGTCTTATCCAAGATAGGGATACCAAGTAAATCAGAGAACTCTTCCAGGGTAGGGACCAGCTGGAAGTCTTGAAAGGTGAAGCATTGGTACAGAGGGTCATAGAACTGGGTCAGGACACTCATCAACTGTTGACCCCGCTTTGCAGTGACTAAACTGAGAAGAGAACCATGCCTCTGGATGAAGGAAGTGGTATTTGGAATTCTGCTAACCAACTCTTCAAGAAACTCAGGTGGATGAACAAAGTTGAACCGGATAGTATTCCTTCGCATAGGCATCATGATGTCCTACAAAACAGAGCAAAGGTGAAACCCTCTTGTCTTTGAAATGGTCAGTCCTTATGCAGGATGCATGCAATGCTCATGATGTTATGATGTTATGATAAAGCACACCACAAATATTTACAAAGAGCAAACATGGTAAGGCACACAAGTCACACAAGGCAAGCCCTTAAAGGTTAGGCCAGCATGAGGTCTAGGTATTACCCTCTTTCAGTTTGTTGGTTCATACCTGTCCTATCAAAATTAACCGGGTTCTTAGAGGATCCCAATATCATTGACTACCCTCAATCGGTCATAACTCCAGCATCGCAATCTTTTCTTGCGGCCAGAACCATCACGAGAGTTTAGCCTCAATGGGCGTAGCATACTGCTACTGTTCTAATGGCCAAGTTGTGTCATTTAAGGTTCTAAGGTCTGTTGGTGCTTAATGACTCCTCAGAAGACCCATATTCTCCTTGTTGCAACACAAGGGATATCGGTACAGACCAAGGTGCCACACCAACGTAGCCACTGCTTCACCCATGTCGGTCTATGCCGGACAGGTCCCTCACAGCTTATGCTACCTAAACAGGGTATCCCCAGATCCGGGTTAGGATCTATGTAACTCCCATGCAACCCACAATTTTAAAGCAAACAAGTCAATACAATTGAAAACACAGTTATGAACTATCTTAAGGTACACCCCACTTTATAAAGCATCCCCAGCAGAGTCGCCAGTTCTGTGATCAGTGGATCTGGAACTGACTGTTTAACGCTGGTTCGCGAAATGTCGCGGAAGCAAGAGTCGCCACCGTCTTTTATTTTCTCCAAATGGAAAGGAAAAAAGCACAGAAAAATTCCATATAGAGATTGCTCTCGGTTCGGGAGGTAGATTTATAGAAAGGGAAGGTGTTAGCACCCTTTCTATCCATGGTTATCCATGGGCTCTTAGATACTTGCTCATTTGTGTTTTCAAAATTGTTTGTTTGCTTTTCAGCTGTGGTTTTTTTTTAAAAAAGGTTTCGTTTAAAATTTCAGTTCGACTCTTGTATCAGTCCTCAAGAGTGTTTGAAAAGTTGTTTTTTGAAAGCTTTTTGAAAAGTGTCGGTGTGAAAAGAAGTTTTTGATTTGTTTTAAATTAGAGCAAGTATCTACGAGTCATCTACCTACCCTAAGGAATTCGTCTGTGTAAATGTCCTTAAGATAGTGCCATCCCACCATTGAGAGGTAGGTAGCACCACCATTGGAGGTGTTCGGGTCAATTCGAGGGTTCGGGACATGGTGATCACCGGAGCAATAGGAAGACACCTTAGAAGCTACCCTCATGCCATGTTCATGGACATGAGGACCTACTAAAACATCCTCTACTCGACGACCACCTTTCGAGGGGCAAGGCAACAGTGAGGCGTACCCTAGGGGTGGTGTGTGATTTGTGTGTCATTTTCAGTTATATTTGTCTCGTTCGTGCATTGGTGATCTACGCTTTGTTTTTATTTTTGGCATTCATTCTTTCATGCAAATTATTAACAGTTAAAAGATGCGAAAAGGTAAAAGTCTTACGCTATTACAAAGGCGCGGGTCTACATCGCCATATTAATCCAAGACCCGATTTGAAAAATAAAATGCGAAAAGATAAATGTCCTAATTAATCTATTACAAGGCTTTGGAGTAATTACATGAAATTTATAAGAAAAGAAATTAAATAAGCGCGCGAAACGAAATTGCAATAGAAAGCGAGGGCGTTGGACCCTTTTAAAGAAATTAACTTGAAATTATGAAATTAATTAAATTAAATGAGAAAAGGAAATTATTATTTGAGTTTTTGTATTTATGGAATTTAGTAAGAAAATTAAATGAAATTAAAACCCTAATTTCTAAACTATTTTTAATTTGTTAAAAAAAATGTTTAAATTTGACCTAGTTTTAATTAATTATTTACATGGCAATTTATTTACAAAAATAATTAATATTTAATAATGGTAAAAGAAAAGAAAAAAGAATAAAGTATTTAAAACCCTAATTCTACATTTTTTAGTTTGTTAAAGAAATATTAAAATTAAACCTAGAATTACACTAATTGGTTATTAAATTTATTTACAAAAACATTTAAATAAAATATATTTTTATTTTTGTCTTTCTGATTTTTGTGTGTTTTTATATTATAAAAAAAAATTAATTTGGAATTAAACAAAACAAATAATATAATTTAAAATAAATAATAGAAAAGAAAAAAATAGAGAAAAGAAAGGCAAACATGGGGGGGTGGTTGTCCCAATTTAGAGGTGGATTTGCAGCAATTTTGGCTCATTGAAGCTTGGCCTGGTTGACTTTTGATGGTCACGTGTGCATGGTTGACTGAGATGTATGATGGAGATCTTGTGTTGGCCCTTGGATTCATCTCCTAAGACATGTGGCGTGCCCAGAAATAGCGTTGTATGGTGGTCCCTGAAAGGTATGCTGCACAGAAATATGGAAAGAAAAATAATATTGAGAAGGGAGGGGACCTGGGAATCGAACCCAGGTCCCAGTGCTTACCAAACCATATGCCTACCAACTAAACCATTAGCGCGTTTGGAATATAATATGGAAAATAAATAACATAATGTAAAACAATGATTAGTGGTGTCCATCGCGCGAAAATTCAAACGCGCCTATGATCAGTGGACACGTCCTCCATCTTCTTCATGCTGCCTGTAAATAAAAAAGAGATAGCGGGGGTTTTAAACCCCCACTAAATAGTATATGTGAAAATAGCGAATAGGACACCGTTGCTCATAAATTGAGCGTGACATGTGGACTGAGTTCATGTGAAGCTTTTGGTTCTAATGGCATAAGTCTCGTTGGCCAATTTTTTCCCAAGCGTAAAGCCCCAATTCATGGTTCCTGAAACCCTAAAAAACAGCCATGGCAATTCTCTATACAAGCAATGTTAATTCAATTCAATGATACCATGAGTTTCGTTGAGTTCATGTTAGTATAAAACAAGCATTAGAATGTATGAATATGGCCTGGAAAGGCAAATACGATTATGCAAGATATCAAGAACAGGGCGGCTTCGTTCTACCCGTTCTTTGTGTATGGAGATGTGATTTTGATCCAGAAAGTTTCCTTGATGCCTTGGCAAGCTATTGGAATGCTTATTTCGCTTTGAATTGCGCTGAAATTGTGTTTTCAGTTTTGAAGTTTTTTCACAAAAATGCAAAGTGTGTATTCAGGTTTGGGCGCAGCTTGAAGGTCCTTAGCATTAGGGTTGTGTTTGAGTATGTATATGGAACGAATTAGGGTAAGAATTTGAGTCCATAAACCTTTGCATTGATGAATCAAATATTTGATTTCCATGGAATCTTTTCCAATCTTTTCCTCATGAAGAACATGTCAATTTGCACAAAATCTTTCCTTTTTTGATGTGCACGAGATCTTGAGTGAATAATGAGGGCATATGCTGCATAAAAGGATTCAAAAACATTTGTTTAGTATTTTTGTCATATTTTATTTAATTAAATGAATTAATGGTGATAAAAATTCAAATAAATAATAAAAAATGATGAAATAAATCCCCTTTGGGTCAAATGGTCGTGCATAGCCTTTGGATAATGATTCTTGGAAGAAAATGTGGCCCATTAGCAATTTTGAGGCATTTGAAGCAAAGTTGACTTTTCAAAATTCCCAAAAATTTCCCAACTTCCACAAGGCATATCTTGCTCAATTTTTAAGCTTTAATCATGTTCTTGGACATTTTGGAAAGGTCTTGAAATCCTATAACCAATGCCTTTGGTCCCATTTCATTTTGATTTACCAATCTCAATTTATGGTCTTTGACTTAAAGTGCCTTTTTGTTGACTTTTGAAAATGACCTATAATGTTGAGATTGATAACTTTTTGTGAGAGCATTTCTTGGACTTGAAGTGTGAAGAGGAGTTGTAGGAAATGTCTTTCTCTTAAAAATGATCTTTGGATGGAATTTTTATGATAAACCATGTGGAAGTTATGCCCTGGTCAAGTTACAGTTGACTTTTTCAACTGTCCAAATATGGAAACTTTTGCATCTTGAGACTTTTTGAGCCATGCTTTGAGAATCATGATCAAGAATTGATCAAATGATGTTTGTGGCTTCAAAATAATATGTTGACCAAAAATTTTGACTTTTGACTGTCAAATGACCATTTTGCCCCTGCAGTTGACTGTTGAGCAATTAGGGCATTTGACTGTGCAATTTTGTGTTGTGAGTCTTGAAACTTGACATATGGATGCTTGACAATGTTTATAGGCATGTGGGACTTGATTGGACCCTTGGAAACTTCAATTTCTTTGTCAGAACCAAAACCCTAGTTTTTGACTGTTAGGAGGCCCTTGAACTGTGCAACCCTTGAGGAGATTGTGAAGCATGCTCTTTGCAAATCTTGAAGAATATGGGAGGGCAAATTTTGGGGTACAACACCTGCAAACACAGACATAGTCAAAAAATACTACGCATAAAATAACCCGACAAGTCGAAAACCCGAAAGGGCGGCTTGGGCAAAAATGGGCATCCCGGTGGACCGAAAACCCGAAAGGGCGGTTCAGGAAAAAGTTAGGGATAAAACAAAAAAATATGTACACCCGGCAAGTTGAAAACCCGAAAGGGAGGCTTGGGCAAAAAGGGGTTTCCCGGTGGATCGAAAACCCGAAAGGGAGATTCAAGCAAAAGTTGGGGAATTAATGCGTATGACTATGTCTCGTCGGATCACTTTAAGGACAATCTCTTCATCAACCAGCCCCAAGCTTCTAATCAATCCAGTCATCGGCAGACGAAGCATTGAACGGACAGATGTTCAGAGTTGTGAAGGCTATAGCAGAATGGAATCCCATGGAACTGTTTCACATAGCCATCTTTCTTTTGTATAAATTTTTCAATTTTTACGACGCCATCCTCTTACTAGGATGACTGTCTCCTCTGTACAAATATACTTATAGAAAGTTAATACAAATACTTTTCCAAATACAGAAATTTGCGTTGTCTTCCTTTTCTCTTTTCTTTTGCACTTATGTTTTATCTGAGAAACGTCCAATGTTTTGTTAAATAGGCATATGCATTTGAACATAATCATTTCCTTATGAATCAAGAAAGATGATTACTGATAGGTTAAAGGTACAAATAGTTATCTTGATGCCCTTTCAGAAGGAATCCTCAGCAGAGTTAAACTCCAAATTCCCCAGCCAGAGGGCCTTCCAAAACTCGATTCCCCTCAGAGTTAAGTTTCAGAATCCCCAGTGGAGCCGTAAAAATCTGAAAATCTAATCCCCAGCGGAGCTAAGATTTCCTGCCATCAATCCCCAGCTGAACCAGGCTAGTGAAACTTCTCCCCACAGAGATATCTACCACCGAACTGAAAATTCTCAATCATACCTCTCCAACATGAGTCTATCAGATTCTGAACTTCCCCAGTAGAGATCTTCAGGAATTCTCATTCCCCGCAAGTCACCAAGGAATGCCAGTTCTCCAGCAGTGGCCCTAAGATCCCTCAACGATTGAAGATCTTGTATTCCCCAAACAGAATGAAGGTTCATTCTTAGTGCCTCACAGGATAATCAGATGGTTCTCCAGTGAAGATCTCCTCAAGACAGGAATCCCCAGAAGATTGGTATACAACCCAAGCTCCTATTTCTCCAGCAGTAGTCGGCAAGGATGTCTCATCCTCAGTAATCAAGATTTTTGTCTTCCCCTGCAGCAGTCAAGGATTCACTTTCCCTAGCAGCAGTCAAGATTCTTTATCTCCATGATTCATCTATCCTCAGCAAGATAGCTCTTCGGCTTACATACGCATTCATCTACATTCATATCATAAACATTGATATAACATATTTTGCATCATACATATCATGCAACATAACTTTGTGTTTTAGCTAACATTTCACCCTTTTCAAGTTAAAATTAAAAGGCTATCATTAACGATTATTCAGATACAGTATGGATACACCCCAGATACGGCGGTCATTCTATTACTCATTTAGAATCTCAAGTCAGATACAGTATGGATACACCTCAGACCCGACGGTTATTCTACTACTCATTCGGACTACAACAATCAGATACGGACTAGATACGCTCCAGACGCGGCATCCATTCTATCTCTCATTCAGATTCATTTATCCACCTCAAGGTTCAATGCATTCCAAACACGGATACCATTCTGACCCTTACAACCGTAGCTTGATTCTCTCCAGTGCGTTCGCCACGGAAGTCATTCTGTCATTTATCTAGATCCCAGTTACAGTTTCAGATACACTTGAAACACAGAAGTCATTCTATTACTCATACAGATCTCAATCCTAGTTACAGTTTCAGATACACTCCAGACACGGAAGTCATTCTGCTACTCATATAACTTTCAACTTCAGATACAGTCCGGATACGCTCCAAACATGGTTTCCATTCTGTCACTCATTCAGAATTTGTCCCCAGCACGCAGTTGCTCCGTACAGAGGTTTCTCTGTTACCCAGATACGATACATATACACTCCAGACACGGCAGTCATTCTGATATTCGTTCTACACTTCAAACACAGTTACAACTCATATACGCCCCGGACACGGAAGCCATTCTTCTGCTCATACAAACTCAGTCCTTAGATGCAGTTCAAGTACATTCCTGACACGGATACCATTTTGATCCTCATTCTTCTGACCCGTCACACTACAGTTCAACAAACCTCCCAGATGGCATCTTTAAGCCCATCCCCGACGAGATTCTGTCACCCTTCAGATGGCATCTTTAAGCCCATCTCCAAATGGCATCTCTAAGCCCATTCTCATATCCATTGTTCTGATAAGTGCAAATTTAAGGGCACTCTAGTGTCCAATCTCCTTTTACCTTCGAGACGCGAAAGGCAAACCTGCCAATCTAACTCTTCAGGTGCAAGAAGATTGAACAGGGGCAATTTTTGTACCCCAAAATTTTCCCTCCCATTTCCTCAACATTTTCTCACCACAAGACCCTTGGAGCTCAAGATCCAGTTAGGGTTTCCTCTGCTCAAGACTCCTCATTGCATTGTTGACCCAAATTAGGGTTTGTGTTTGCACAAAGATGTTTTGACCTAAAATTTCTAAGATGACTTCCATGCTTCATTTTGGACTCACAAGTTTATCCATACCAAGTTTCAAGTCTTGATTCCAAACTTTGCCCAGTCAATTGGACAGTTGACCTAGAAATCAACTGTATTGGGGAAAAAGTCAATTGTGGTCAATTGACAGTCAAACCTCATGATTTTTGACCCACATCAACATATTGAACTCATATAAACCATTTGGTCAAGTTTGGATCACAATTCCATAAGAAATTTGATCAGATCACCAAAAGGGCAAAATGGTCATTTTTAGGGTTTTGACTGCACAAAGGCAATTTTTGATTGTTTGACCTAACCAATGGCAAACCAAGCTCATATATGGACTCAAGGACCCCATGGAATTTTCTTGACATATTCAACCAATTCAAAAGATCCCAAATGCACAAGATTGACAGATGAATTTCCCAATCAATTGATCAATTTTTGACTGTATACTGAAAAGTCAAACTTTGACTTTTTGGTCAAAATCAAGTGTCAAGATTCAATTTTCATCAAAACATGCCAAATTATGAAACTTGTTCATCAAGAAATCAAAAATTTCAAATTAGGCTTTAAAATGAAGAATTTTCATAACTTAGAATTTTTCTAAGTTATGAAAATCCGTAATTTTTTCCTAACTTTGTCCCACTTTTTCATCAAGATGCATTTGGATTCAAGGAAAAGTCAAAACATGGAAGTTATAGTCCATTGCAAAATCTACAACTTTGATTCACAAAGTTTCCTCAAAATAAGCGTGTAGCTCAAGTTATGATTTTTGGAACAAGGGTGCAAAACATTCTTAACTTAGAGAAGTTTTGACCTATTCTAGGCAGGATTTTTGCCTAACTTCATGACCACTTTTCACATGCTTCCACTTGGAATTTCAATTTTCATTACAATGATGGATTGTAGTACATATTCCAAGCTTTCCAAAATGTCCAAGAACTCGTCAAACAACCTCATGGTTAGGGAGAATCGAATTTGGCAATATGGGCAAAACTCACTTTGTTCATGGCCAATTTACATGTTCATAACCTTGCACTTTTGAACTCAGCATGTCCTAAGATGGATTACAGGTCCTTTATCTCATTCACACTCATAAATTTAATGCAAACCCCTTGTGTTCAAGCCTTATATTATGTGTCTAAGCATCACATACAAGATTAAGCTACAATTAGAAAAAGCAATATATCCATTTTTGAAAAGTGGAACTTTATGTCAAGTTTGAAAATCAAGAAGTACAAGGCCATATCTTTTGGCACAAGTTCAGAAGCATGTCACACTGATCAAGGGGGATGTTTGCAGCACATTAGAGGGGCCTGTACAAGTCTAGAGAACCAAGTTGATTTTTCTTGCTTAAGTGTGAAGAAACTTGCATATTACAGACCAACTCTCATTTCAGCCAAAAGAAGCTTAAGCAAAGTGGTTGTACACCTTCAAAATAACATAACTGAGCTGAAACACGAGCCTATCACCTTCAATATCTCCCCATTCACAGAAACACCATAAAACTGCAAAAATAGGGCATAAGCTGCAGTTTGAATCCTATAGCATAATCCACTCGTGCATTTTCATCCAAACCAGTTCAAACACATTCCCTACCATCCATACAAACTGTCCCAAGCCTTGGAAGCAGACTGTAACACCTCTAACCAACTTCACCATTTTCACATTTTTTGTTTTGCAGGTGGATTGCTATAGCTTGATTCACTTGGTTTCAAAGCAAACTAAAGGTTGGAATAGCATCTCTGAACTTCAAGCAAGTTGTACCAATCCTCATTTTGCCTTGAAGGTGCCTCCATTGTCAGACACGATCCAAGCTGAACAGATAAGTTCATGGACCTCTATCTCTCAATATAGGAAGAGTTAGCTCTAAGTTTGTGAATGAAAAATGTTCTATTCATGCCCCTGAAGCTATACATATCTTTACTTTCCATTTATGTTGCATGTGCTGAGAGAATTTGAGACCTGAACATTGACAAAAACTTAGGTTAAGAATTAGGGATGGAGAAATTCTCTCTCATTTCTGAGAGTTAGGTTAAGTTTTTTATATGAATGGAATCGTGGCTTGTTGCTTAACATTTTTCATGTTGTGAGTTTGTGCTAAAAGTCCAAGAATCTGGAGATAGCAGAGGCGCGTGTTTTGTACAAAGAAGCTGGAGGTTGAAGAAGATAGAGTCTTGGGCTGGGCCTGAGATTTGTTTTTCCTTTTCACATCCCTGCATTTCACATGCACCCCCCTGGCCCATTTTGAGTTTTACTTGTCATTTTCTATTTTTTCCTTTTGATTTTGTTTCCATATTTTTATTTAAGTATGAAAAAATATTAAAATCATTTTTCCTACATTTTTTGCATTTATTTTGATATTTATTAGGCCTTATTTAGTCTTGTATAAAATTAAACCTAAATATACTATTATTTTAAAATACAAAAAAACAATACAAACATGTTTTATTTCTGATTTTTATTTTATATTATCTCTTGAAAACATTTTACATAAAATATACTTTGATTTACCAGCATGCCCCATTCATCCCAATCATTCCTTGCATAAAAATCTTGGCCAAAACATGCCCCATTCATCCCAATCATTCCTTGCATAAAAATCTTGATTTACCAGCTGATTATAGACATATAATGTGCTCATAAAATCCCATCTTTGATTTTTTTTATTAATCCATTATTTAAATTGATATATTTTGATTTAAATGAATAAAAAATCAAAACAAATAATAAAAATAATAAAATAATAAGTGAATAAGCTCAGGGGTCGTGGGTCCTCTTAGGAACAAGTTTCAAACAATAAAACATGGGCCCCTTTGTAAAAAAAATCAATTTTGATCAATGTTGACTTTATGCATATTTCCAAAATTTGGTCAACTTTAGCAATGCATATCTCTCTCATTGTTTAACCTAAGAAGGTGTTCCTGGACTTTTTAGAAACATTAGGATGTCCTCTAAACAACCCTTTTTTGTTTCATCTCAATTGGATCTTCCATATTCATGTAAGGAGCTTTGACTCAAAAGGTGTTTTTGTTGACTTTTTGAAATGACCTATAATGTTTGAATTTATCTATTTTCATGAGTGCATTTTTTGAACTTGAGGGATGAATATGAGTTGTAGGGAATTGGATTCTCTTCAAAATGAGCCTTGGATGAGAAATTTCTGATAAAGTATGAGAAAGTTATGCATGGTAAAAGTTTGGTTGACTTTTCCTATAGAAACCCTAATTTAGTAACTTTTGAGTTTTGATGAATTGGGAGCATTCCTAGAGGAATCATGATCAACCCTTGATCAAATGATGGATATTAATTCAAAATGTTTATGTTGACAAAAAATCTTGAAGTTTTACTGTATGTGGGCCACAGTTGCCTTTTGACCTAGTATAGTTGATTTTCAGGCATTTGAGCAGTTGACTGAGCAAAATTCTTGTGCAAGGCATGAAACTTGGAATAGATGACATTGAGGACGTATTAGGGCAATTGAAACCATTTAGGACATTTTGAACTCAAACATCTTGATGAGGAGTGAAACCCTAGTTTGAGGCTCATTGTATAAGGAGGAGGATTTGTCTGGTCAATCCTTAGTGAACTTGAGCAATTGAGGACCTCTAGGAGTATGTTTTTTGCGTAAAATGAGAGGGCAAATTTTGGGGTACAACAACTGCCCCGTTCAATCTTCTTAAACCTGAGGATGTAGATTGGCTGGTTTGCCTTTCGTGATTTGAAGGTGGAAGATGATTGAACACTAGAGTGCCCAGAAATTTGCACTCGTATGAAGTAATACTGATCGATAATATCGGGAATAGGCTTGCAGATGCCATTTGGATGGTGAAGGAGAACTATCGGATATGGGCTTAAAGATGCCATCCAGAAAAGATATCGGTTGGATAAGAGATTCCTTTGCGAGAATTCCTGTACCTGTCGTTAGGGAGGACTCCGCTGGGGAATTTTGATTTATGTCCTGGGAAATAGAGTCTAGGAGCTTCGGTTGTCCATTACTCTACTGGGGAATATGAAATTGACCGTATCTGATCGGGTCCAGGTTTTATGGTGTTGTAAATTGTTGTCTGGAGATACAAGAGAAGGAACTTGGATAATAGGGTTACTTCAAAATGAAAGCCTGGATAGTAGGGCTGCGAGAAGGAACCTGGGTAGTAGGGTTACTTCGAAATGAAAGCCTGGATAGTAGGGTTGTGAGAAGGAACCTGGATAGTAGGGTTACTTTGAAATGAAAGCTTGGATAGTAGGCCTATGAGAAGGAACCTGGATAGCAGGGTTACGTCGAAATGAAAGCCTGGATAGTAGGGCTATAAGAAGGAACCTGGATAGTAGGGTTACTTCGAAATGAAATTCTTGATAGTAGGGCTGTGAAAAGGAAACTGGATAGTAGGGTTACTTCGAAATGAAAGCCTGGATAGTAGGGCTGCAAGAAGCAACCTGGATAGTAGGGTTACTTCAAAATGAAAGCATGGATGGTATGGCTGTGAGAAGGAACCTGGATAGTAGGGTTACTTCGAAATGAAATCCTGGATATTAGGGTTGTGAGAAGGAAACTGGATAGTAGGGTTACTTCGAAATGAAAGCCTGGATAGTAGGGTTGTAGGAAGGAACCTGGATAGTAGGGTTATTTCGAAATGAAAGCCTGGATGGTAGGACTGTGAGAAGGAACCTGGGTAGTAGGGTTACTTCGAAATAAAAGCTTGGATAGTAGGGCTATGAGAAGGAACCTGGATAGTAGGGTTACTTCGAAATGAAAGCCTGGGTAGTAGGGCTATGAGAAGGAACGCGGATAGTAGGGTTACTTCGAAATGAAAGCCTGGATAGTAGGGCTATGAGAAGGAACCTGGATAGTAGGGTTACTTTGAAATAAAAGCCTGGGTAGTAGGGCTATGAGAAGAAACCTGGATAGTAGGGTTACTTTGAAATGAAAGCCTGGATAGCAGGGCTATGAGAAGGAACCTGGATAGTAGGGTTACTTTAAAATGAAAGCCTGGATAGTAGGGCTATAAGAAGGAACCTGGATAGTAGGGTTACTTCGAAATGAAAGCTTGTATAGCAGGGCTATAAGAAGGAACCTGGATAGTAGGGTTACTTCGAAATGAAAGCCTGGGTAGTAGGGCTACTTCGAAATGAAAGCCTGGATAGTAGGGATATGAGAAGGAACCTGCGTTGTAGGGTTACTTAGAAATGAAAGCTTGGATAGTAGGGCTATAAGAAGGAACCTGGGTAGTAGGGTTACTTTGAAATAAAAGCCTCGATAGCAGGGCTATGAGAAGAAACTTGGATAGTAGGGTTACTTCGAAATAAAGCCTGGGTAGTAGGGCTGCCTCATTTGATCACGTAGATTAGTTGACCCGTTTGGTTTTGGGAACTGATTTTCCATTAGTTTTCTACATATATGACATGTATAACTTCATGGATTTAATCTTGAACTGTTGGAATTGTTGATGATAACCGTCTTTCATGAAAAGGTACATGATTAATTATATGTGATGCATGAAATGCATTGTGTGATGATGTTCTCAAAATAAATGAGATTATGTTGTATGCAATATGTATGCGCATGTCATGATGTATGAACATGAAATGCTATTGTGACATATCCGAGTCTGGGGAAATAAATCCCTAACTGCTGCTGGAGAGTACTGGAAATTGAATTCTTGATTGTTGTAGAAAAAGTGGTTCTTCTACTTCCGCTGGGGATGGTGAACGGAGATGACTATGCCATTGATTTACTCCTTTCTATTTGTGAATATTTTGTCGGGGAGAGACTCTGCTTGAGAATAACTATGTGGGGGAATAACTCTGTTTGAGAGACGAGATGCCTTGCAGGAAGATTTTTCTGATTCAGAGAAATAAACTCCGTTGGGGGATGAACTTCCGTAGCTGGAGGAATAAACTCTGTTGGGGATTGAGCTTTTGTATTCAGAGAAACAAACTCTGCTCGGGAGAAAACTTTATGAACCGCTTGTGATGATAAAATTTGGCTAGGGAATATAGATATCGGCTCTTTGAAGGGATTTTTCTGGGGAAAGTAACTCCTGTTTGGGGAAGCAAAGATCAAAACTTTGGTTACCTCTACTCTGTGGAGGACATAGACGTCACTGGGACGTATGCTGAGGATGTAGCGGTGACTTCACATCAAGACGTTTTTGCCCCTGTACCTGTTGGAGAAAGTACCCGCGGAGGCTTGGTGGATGCTGATCAGGATGATAAGTCTTCTACTGATAAACAAATGACAAGATGACAGGACATAGTCGTACGCTTCAAATCCCTAACTTTTGCTTGGACCGCCCTTTCGAGTTTTCAGTCCACCGGGATACCCTATTTTGCTCAAGCTGCCTTTTCAGGTTTTTGACTTGTCGGGTGTACATTTTTTTTGTTTTTATCCCTAATTTTTGCCCGACCCCTTTTGGTTCGCCGGGATGCCCTTATTTTTTCCTAGGCCCGTCAACCTAGCGGGTCTTTGTTCATGCATAGTATTTTCTGACTATGTCCACGTTTATCGGGTGCGAAGAATTGTCACTGTCCATAGTAGTAAGTGTTGCCACACTGCCAAAATATGTTTATTTGATTTTACAGGATTCATTGTCAGAATTCATGTCAAATGCCCCAAGTGATTCAGATGGAGATCTGTCCCTGGCTATTTGGCATCTTTAAGAGATTCCTTGAATCTTGACTTGACTGCCCCTGATGATGGACAATGGTCATGCCGTGCCCCTTGGTTGGAAGTGTTTTTCCACTTGAGGTGACCCTTTTCATTGAGAAGGTTCTTGTTCACTAGATATTCGTCATGTGTATTTCTCTGCTGTTAAACAAATAATCATATGCAAACAATGGTATTTTAAGAATGCAAAGCTTATGTCTGTCTTGAAAAAAAAAATTGAAAATGCAATTTTTTAGTAAAACAAACAAATTTTTTAAAAGTGTGATATCAACTCGGGATTTATAGTGAACCCTACAGGAGTCAGGATACCTTTTGTAATAGTATTCTATCGAACTAACCCATGCTTCATCTAGGACTTTTAAGGGTTATAACGTAGCCTAGTTCACGTTTTAAGAAACAAAGGATAAAGGCTCAAATTTTATTTGTACCACCCGCTCTTCGTGATGTTCTTCAGTCCTATGCTCAGCTAATTGTGCGTTTTGAATCCCAGTTGAGTTTTGGAGTGTCCTTGATATTCCGGTGATGGTTTAGAGATTGAATGTTTATTTGGAAAAGGCAGTCATTTTGTAATCTTTTTTTGTCGAGGATTTGTAGTAACCTCTCTTTTTTTTGGTTTTCGTTATCCCTTATTTTTCCTGAACTGTTTCTTTTTGTGATTACAGTCAGTGGGATGCCCCAGTTTTTTCCTTAAGTCTCCTTCATAGGTTCTGAATTAATGGGCTTTTATTTTGAGAGGTAATCACTTCCTGTCTTGACGATTATGCAGAACCATCACCGTCTTTTGATTTGGAAGGACGTCTTCGATGTCATTCATTATGTACGAAGCGAAAGATTGCGACTGAATGCACACCTGAATTAATTGAGAAAACTACCATGCCCCAGGTTATGATTAAAGGGATTTAATTTGTGTGTATTAGATAAATGAGAGGTATTAGACATCATTTATCTCCCTTGTATTCAAGGGGGCCCTCTTTAATTTTAGGACTTTAACAAGAAATTTTCTATTTAAACATATTATAATAAAACAAGGGGAAAAGGTGTTTTTTAGTTAGTGGACTCACCTTGTTTTTTGAACCATGTGCCTATGTATCTCTTTAGGGAGTCCTTCTTATTTTAAAGATTTGGTTAGTGTTTTTATAGGATGGGGTAAAATTGCTTTCGAATAAGAAAAACTCCTACTTATTTGGCTCAAAGGGGTTGACTAGGGATGATCTTCCTTATAACTCCACTGTTTGGGATTTGAAACAACGCATGTACATTGTCAGCAAGGTCTGTTCAAAAGCACATTGTATGGATTGTGGTATGGTGTTCGTCCTCCTTCCTCTAAAGGCTCAGAGGTTTTGATCGAGAGTTGAATATCACAAAAAGGGAAGCAGTTTAAATCTAGTGGATACAAATGAATTAATTCAAAATAGAAATATGCAATGCATTGACAAAGTAACAAAGTTTGACATGAATAAATGTTCGAACAATCAAAAGAAAATTATAAATTGAAAATTTTAATGAAAGAAAAGCCTTCTTGTCAGAACTTGTCACTTCAAATGGAGGGCCTTGGAGGAATGACAGAAAAATTCTAGTTAACCATCTGGTGTGACCTCCAATGCTCCTTCGTCAATCAGGTCTTGACTTTTGTATTTTAACATCCAATAGCTATCAGTGTCATGCCCCGGACTGTTGGAGTGATATGCACATATTGCACCAGGATTGTAAGTAGGAGCGAAAGTATTAGGATTCCGAGGAGGATCCTTAAATGTGACCAAATTCAACTTCAACATGTGTGTGATCGGTGGAAATAGAACTGACTGTTTTGGACTGTTGGTTCGCGTTTGCGTTTCGTAAAATGTCGCGGTAAGCAAGAGTCGCCACCGTCTTTTATTTTATCCAACAAGGAAAGGACAAAAGCACAGCAAAATTCCTTTTCGAGATGTTTCTCGGGTTCGGGAGGTAGATTATAGAAAGGGAAGGTGTTAGCACCCTTTCTATCCGTGGTTATCCACGGGCTCTTAGGTACTTGCTCACTGTGTTTTCAAAAAATTTGTTTTTCTTGTGTTCGTGGGTTTTGAAAAAAAGTTTTGTTTGAAAACTTCGATTTAACTCTTGTTTTTGTCCTCAAGAGTGTATGAAGTGTCTTTGAAAACTTTGTTTGAAAGGTGTAAGTGCGAAAAATTTGTTTTGTTTTGAAAGAGCAAGTACCTGAGAACCTGTACCTACTCAAAAGGAATTAAGCTGTGTAAATGTCCTTTAGACAGTGCTATCCCACTATTGAGGAGTAGGTAGCACCGTCGTTGGAATTTTCGGGTCAATTCGATTAAGGGACATGTGGTCACTAAAGCAACGTTAGGACGCCTTAGCGGTAACCCTAATGTCGTAGATCATTTTTTATCGAGGCAACCGTTTCGAGGCAACTTTGATCTTTAGACAGGAGGACGACCTCTAAAACTTCCTATACTCAATGACCACGTCGAGGCAACCAAGTGAGGCGTACCCTAGGAGTGGCATGTGCAAATGTGTTAATTTCAGTTATGTTATCTTTGTACATGTTATGGTGAGCTACGGTTGTTTTTAAGTTAAGATAGATCTTGTCATGCATAGACTATTATTTGTACATCTAGCAGTTAATAGTTGCGGAAAATAAAACTAAGCTATTGTAAGGCGTCGGGTATTTTCATCGCCAAAAACAAACCCTTGAAAATTAAATGCGGAAGAAATAAATAAAAGCAATAAATAATCCTAATTAAAACTATTACATCCTCGGAGCAAATACAATTATATGGATCAAAAAGTAATACGCGCGAGACAAATTGAATCGGAGAGTTTTTAGGGTTTTGACCCTTTTTTGCCAAATAAAACATATTTTTGTTATTTTTGAATTTAAGAATTAAGTCTAAATTAAAAAATGGAATTAATTAATTAAAAGAAATTTTTTTTGAGTTTTTTATCTTTTAGGAAATAAATTAAAAATGGTTAAAAGTTATTAAAAACCCTAATTCTACATTAATTTTATTTTGTTGCAAAAAATGTTAAAATTATGCCTAATAATAAAAAAACTAAGTCAATTAAATTATTTACTTACAAAAATAGTGAAATTAATAAAAATAATATATTTTTTATGTTTTTCTGATTTTTATTAGGAAAAATAATTTATTTGGTTAATTAAATAATAATAATAATAATAATAATAATAAACAATTAAATAAAAATATAAAAGAGAAGAAGAAATAAACCCAGGGGGTGCTGGGCCTGATTTGGGAGTGGAAAGAGCAATTTCCCAGACCCATTTAAGTCTAGGCCTTGTTGACTTCTCCACTTCCATGCGTGTGCGTTGACTGTAGAGTATGGTGGATACTCAGCTTTGGCCGATAGATTTGATTTGCTGGCCACCTGGAGCGAGATCAAGCAATGATGTATGGTGTACCACGCATGGGGTGCTGCACATGAACATATGAAGAAAAATTGTAACAAATATTTGGGGGACCTGGGATTCGAACCCAGGTCCCAATGGCTTTTTCATCCACCTGCTTGCCAACTCAACTAGCGCGTGTCTTTGTTGTTAGGATAAGTAATGGATAATATATGTGAAAACAACTAATATGTTGTAAACAAAAAAATAAAGCGTGCATTTTTCAAACCCACGAACCAGATGACCACACGTCATCATCTTCAACCTTTGTCCTGCATAATTAGAATCAGATAGCGGGGGTTTTTAACCTCCACTACCTTCCTGCACGAAAAATAGCGAATAGACACAGAGCAAAAAGAAATATTTCGTGAGGTGTGTGTTGGAATCGTCTTGGCCTCACGAATTCAACCATGTATCCTATTGGTTCCAATTTTTCCTGGATTGGAAAGCCCTATTTGAAAGCTTGAAAACCCTAGAAATTCAATCATGGCATCTCTCGGTTTAGGGCATTATGGTTCAATTCAATCATTCCATTAGCTTTGTATAATCTCTAGCAATGCAAATCAATCACAAAAACATGTCAAATGCATATGAATTAAGAGATACAGTTTTGAATGGGAAGTGCAAACCGTGAGATGGTATCTCGTGATTCCTTGAGCTTTAGTGCTTCAATTTGATTGCAAATCACTCCTGGTACTTCCTGCAATGTGTTTGGATGGACAAGGCACCTTGAATTGGCCTAAATTGCAAGAACAGGTTTTGAGTTTTCTTGAAAATTCTTGAAATTGGTATGGCCGTTCTGCAGTCTTTCAGTCGTCTCCTAGGTTATGCTTGGCTTGCTTGCATATAAGAGAATCAATTTAGGTCAAAATTTGGACCCATACCCATGTGCATTGAAGATTGAATCTTTGATTGATAAATCAAATATTCTTGATTTTTCATGATTGAACAAGTTGCCAAAATTGGATTTTTTGTATCTTTTAGCTTGTGCACGAATTGGTCAGCATATTTGGATCATATTTGGTTCACAAATAGATTTAAAAATCAAATCTTCTATTTTCTTATAATTTAAATTAATTAAATGAATTAATATGTATTAAAAATCCATTTAATCAATAAATTTAAGAAAATAAATCCCATTTAACTTGGTGGGTCGTGCATAGGTCATGGGTGAAGTTTCAAAAAGAGATTTGAGGCCCATTAGCAAAAAGAAGGTGTTTTGAGCAAAGTTGACTTTTGCAAATTCATGAAAATTGCCCAACTTCTCCAATGCATAATTTGCTCAAATTTGATCATATGACCATGTTCTTGGACATTTTGGAAAGCCCTTGAAGTTCTCTAACCAATGCTTTTGGTCCCATGTCATTTGGATTTAACAATCTCAAGTTATGGCCTTTGACTCAAAGTGTACTTTTGTTGACTTTTGAAATTGAGCTATAATGTAAAAATTGTAACTTTTTGTGAGAGCATTTCTTGATCTTGGAGTGTGAAGATGGATTGTAGGAAATTGCATCCTCTCCAAAATGAGCTTTGGATGGAATTTTTCTGATAAACCATGAAAGAGTTATGCCCTGGTCAAAGTACAGTTGACTTTTCTACTGTCCAAAAATAGTAACTTTTGCATCTTGATGATTTTTGAGCTATTCTTGTGGGATCATGATCAAGACTTGATCAAATGATGATTGTGAACTCAAAATAAGATGTTGACCAAGAATTCTGACTTTTGACTGCAAAATGACCATTTTGCCCTTGTAGTTGACTGTAGATCAAATGGAGCTTTTGACTGTACAAACTGACACTGTGAGTCTTGAAACTTGGCATGTAGGTGCTAGAGAATGTATATAGGCCTTTGAGACTTGATTGAACCATTGAGAAACCCCAAATTCCTTGAATGAACCAAAACCCTAATTTTGAATTGACTTCCTTAGGAGGTGATTTGACTGTACAACCCTTGAGCAATCTTGAGCAATTTGAAGATCATTTTTGACAAATCTTGAGGAATATGGGAGGGCAAATTTTGGGGTACAACAGTTGCCCCTGTTCAATCTTCTTAAACCTAAGGATGTAGATTGGCTTGCGTGCCTTTCGTGATCCGAAGGTGGAAGATTGTTGAACACTAAAGTGCCCAGAAATTTGCACTCGCATGATGTAGTATCAGCATTGTGATGTCAGGAATGGGCTTACAGATGCCATTTAGAGATTGTTGGTAGGAGGATGGGCTTATAGATGCCATCTGGAGATTGTTTGTTGAATTGTAATTTTGTAAGTTGAAAGAAGGATCATGTGTAGGGTTGCCTAATGATGAGTCTGTGTGAAACTGCATCTGAAAGAGAAGGAACCGGTGTAGGGTTGCCTGATGATGAGTTTGTGTAAAACTGCATCTGAAAGAGAGAAGGAACCTGTGTAGGGTTGCTTCATGATGGTCAAGTAGATAATTGTCCTGTCTGGTTTCAGGTATTAACCTACAATCAGTCGTCCACAGAATTTTCCTGGCTTGTTACAGGTATTAATCTGGAACTTGAAAAAGGTGGCCGGTGAGATAGTTGTCCTGGATGGTTACAGGTATTGATCTCTGACCTGAGAAATAAAATTAGTTTTCTTGGCTTGTTACAGGTATTAACTTTCAATCTCTTCGTGCAGGTGGTTTTCCTGGCTTGTTACAGGTATTAACCTACAATCAGTCGTCCACAGAATTTTCCTGGCTTGCTACAGGTATTCATCTGGAACTTAAGAAAGGTTGGTCGAGGAGATAGTTGTCCTGGCTGGTTTCAGGTATTAATCTCTGACCTGAGAAGCGAAGATCTTCCTAGCTTGTTACAGGTGTTAATCCTCAATCTCTTTGTGTAGATGGTTTTCCTGGCTTGTTACAGATATTAATCTGGAATCAGTCGTCCACAGATGTTTTCCTGGCTAGTTACAGGTATTAATCTGGGACTTAAGAAGGTCGATGGTAGCCATCTTTTGATTGACCTTTTCCTGAAAAGGGTAAAACGTTAGCTGTATGCAATGTCATGATGTATGAAATGCATGATGTCATGATGTTCTCAAGAATAAATGAGATTGTGTCGTATGCACTTTATCATGTATGTAAATAGGAGGTGTGAAATGTGAAATGTTTATGAATGTATTTTCGTATGAGAAAATAAATCCTTGACAAATGCTGAGGAGTTTGTTAAATCCTGGGTTGGTGTTTGAAGAGTCTGGTTGAATTCTTCGTTTCCACTGGGGATGATGCACGAAGATGGTTGCAAGAATAAACCTGTAGGAGAAAATGACTCCGTTGGGGAATAAACCTGGCGAAGAGATTACTCTGCGGGGAATTACTCTGGGAATAGACGCTTCGTTGAGATTTTAACGATAACTCCGCTGGGGATTCCGTCGATAAGCTCTGTTGGGGATTTTGATGATGAACTCCGCTGGGGATAGAAAGAACTTTGTTGGGGATGATCTTTCTGTTGCAACTTACTGAGGATAACCCAGTTAGACTCTTGTGAGGATAACCTCTGAATTTGGCTGAGGAGATGCATTTGTACTCTGCAGGGGACAAGCTTCCAGAATTTACTGGGGAAGATGATTCAACTCTGGCGGGGAAGCTTTTTTAGACTGCGCTGGGAAATGGCTCCACTGGGGGTATCTTGTATTCCACCGGGGAACATTCTTATATTTCGTTGAGGAATATTAAGACTGTCGGGGATGCTCTCTATGCTTGCTGGGGAATATCTTTATACTCCGCTGGGGAATATTAAGACCTTCTGGGAATACCGAGCTTTTTCGGGACTGACGGTAGACTAACTCTGCTTGGGGGAGAGTAGTTGTTGAATCCTTCGTAGTTGCAAGTCTCAGTGGGGGGAGCTACCATTACTGTCTTACTCTACGGGGAGTGAAGGTATCTTAGTCATATTCTTCAGCTGAACCTACCTTGGTACCTTGGTGGACAGAGCAACTAGACCTCTTAGACAATTCTTATTGCCCCTACTTCTGATATCACCCGTAATTAGTCCTTTGTTTCGCATGCAAATATTTATGAGCAGCAATTAATGTCAAATGCATATATCAAAAATGAACATTGGACGTTCTTTGCAAAACAAAACAGATAAAGGAAAAAAAACAATTTGCAATTTGTCTGAAAAATGAGCTTGTATTGATTTTTTGAAGTTTGCCTGAAAATAGGCGTTTTTGTACAAGAGGCTGACGTCCTAGTAAGAGAACGCCGCCGAGCAAATAGAATTTATACAATTTGTGAAAAGAAAACAAAACAGCTATGTGAATAGTCCCACTGGGTTCCAACTCTGCTATCGCCTTTATATCTTCAAGCATCTCATCACTTTGCTGCTTAGTTGGAGATGAATCTGATTGATTGGTGCCGTTCGAGCCTGATAGTCGATACTGATGTCCGGATGCGAGGTGATCCAATGAGACATAGTATTACGGTTTAATCCCTAACTTTTTCCTGGATCGCCCTTTTGGGTTTTCAGTCCACCGGGATACCCATTTTTGCCCAAGCCGCCTTTTCAGGTTTTCGACTTGCCGAGTGTACAGTTTTTTTATATTTTATTTTCATCCCTTATTTTTGCCCGAACCCTTTTGGTTCGCCGGGAAGCCCTTATTTTTGCCTAGGCCAGTCAACCTAGCGGGTCTTTTATTATGCGTAGTATCTTTTTACTATGTCTGCATTGACGGGGTGAGGAAGGTCGTCACCATCCACGGTGGTTAGAATCATCGCTCCTCCTGAGAAGATGTTCTTAACCACGAATGGCCCTTCGTACGTAGGGGTCCATTTGCCCCTGGGATCACCTTGAGGTAGAATGATGCGTTTGATTACCAGGTCTCCGACTCGATACTCTTGTCATCTGACTTTCTTGTTAAATGCCTTGATCATCCATTTTTGGTACGTCTGACCATGACAAATAGCAGTGAGTCTCTTTTCGTTGATTAGGTTTAGTTGATCAAGCCGGGTCTGGATCCAGTCGTCTTCACTTAAACCCGCATCCTTCATGATCCGGAGAGAGGGTATCTAAACTTCAATGGGCAGGACTGCCTCCATGCCATATACCAAGGAATAGGGTGTTGCCCCTGTTGACGTTCGTGTTGAGGTACGGTACCCATGAAGAGTAAATGGTAACATCTCGTGCCAGTCTTTGTAGGTCACTGTCATCTTCTGCACAATCTTCTTAATGTTCTTATTAGCTGCTTCTACAGCCCCATTCATCTTCGGCCGGTAGGGAGAAGAATTATGATGTTGTATCTTGAATTGCTCGCAGAGCTCAGTGATCATCTTGTTGTTAAGATTGATACCATTATCCGTAATGATCCTCTCTGGTACACCGTATCGACAGATCAGGTTGTGCCAAATGAACCGTGCCACGACGTTCTTGGTTATGGTGGTAAAGGAAGCTGCTTCAACCCACTTCATAAAGTAATCAATCGCTACCAGGATGAACTGATGCCCGTTGGATGCCGTAGGTCTGATCTCGCCGATCATATCAATGCCCCACATTGCAAAAGGCCAAGGTGCTGTCAAGACGTCTAAAGGAACCAGAGGAATGTGCACTTTATCAGCATAGACCTGGCACTTGTGACACGTCCGAGAATGCTGATAACAGTCGGCTTCCATTGTTGACCAGTAATATCCTGCCCGAATGATTTTCTTTGCCATGGTATGTCCGCTGGAATGAGTTCCGAAGGTACCTTCATGCAGCTCTGCCATAATCTTTTCTGCTTCAATTTTATCCATGCAACGCGGTAAGGTTGAATCATGGTTACGTTTGTAAAGAATGCCATTGCTGATGAAGAACTTTGTCGTGAACCTTCTCAGAAACTTCTTGTCATTAACAGACGCGCCCTCGGGGTATTCTTGAGCTTCAAGGTACCTCTTTACTTCATGATACCAAGGTTTTTCTGTTACCTCTTCGGTCTCAAGATCACAACAATATGCAGGTTCATCCAATTTCCAAATAATGATCCAGGGAGCCTCTTTGTCCCATTTGACTTTGAACATAGAAGACATCGTAGCTAGCGCGTCCGCCAACTGATTTTCCTCTCTTGGGAAGTGTTCAAAGGTTATCTTCTCGAAATGGGGAAGCAACGTCAATACATACTCCTTGTAGGGAATAAGATTTGGGTGTTTCGTATCCCATTCTCCTTTGATCTGACTGATCACGAGAGCAGAATCTCCGAAGACACTCAGAAATTTGATCCTTAAGTCGATTGCAACTTGAAGACCCATGATGCATGCTTCGTACTCCGCCATGTTGTTGGTGCAGTTAAAACACAATCGGGCGGTGAGCGGAGTATGAGAGCCCTTAGGAGATATGATCACAGCGCCAATGCCATTACCCAAAGCGTTTGAGGCTCCATCAAAGTGCATAGACCATCGGGATCCTTCCTCAGGTCCTTCATCCGGTCCAGGTATCTCGCAATCAGTTACTACCATGATATTCTCGTCTGGAAATTCAAGGTTCATAGACTGGTAGTCATCCACTGCCTGATGTGCCAAATGGTATGCCAACACACTTCCCTTGATTGCTTTTTGAGTTGTGTACTGGATGTCATACTCAGTCAAGATCATCTGCCATCTTGCTATTCTTCCGGACAAGGCAGGCTTCTCGAAGATATACTTGATTGGATCCATCTTTGAAATCAACAGGGTAGTGTGAGTCAACATATATTGTCTTAGCCGGCGAGCAGCCCATACCAAAGCGCAACAAGTTTTCTCGAGCAGTGAGTATCGGGTCTCACAGTCGGTAAACTTTTTGCTAAGGTAATAAATAGCATGCTCTTTTCGGCCAGACTCGTCATGCTGACCCAGCACACACCCCATTGAGTTGTCAAGTACTGTCAAGTATAAGATTAGAGGTCTCCCTTCAACCGGTGGCATAAGAATGGGTGGATCTTGGAGATACTCTTTGATTCTTTCGAAAGCGGCCTGACATTCATCGTTCCAACGTACTACTTGATCTTTCTTCAGTAGCTTGAAGATTGGTTCACAAGTGGCAGTCAGGTGCGAGATGAATCGGGCAATGTAGTTCAACCGTCCTAGAAAGCCTCTGACTTCTTTCTCTGTCTTGGGAGCTAGCATCTCTTGTATGGCTTTCACTTTGGCAGGGTCCACTTGAATACCTTTGTCGCTTACGACGAAACCTAGTAGTTTTCCAGATCTCACCCCGAAGGTGCACTTGTTCGGGTTTAATCTCAGCTTGTACAACTTCAGCCGGTCAAACAGCTTCTGTAGATGGTCAAGGTGTTCCTCCTCAGTTTGGGACCTTGCAATCATATCGTCGACGTATACTTCAATCTCATGATGGATCATATCATGAAACAGAGCAACCATGGCACGCTGATACGTTGCCCCAACATTTTTCAACCCAAAAGGCATGACCTTATAGCAAAAGGTACCCCACTGAGTAACAAAAGTGATCTTTTCCATGTCTTCGGGATCCATCTTTATTTGATTATAACCGGAGAAACCGTCCATAAAGGAGAATACCTTATGGTGAGCAGTGTTGTCAACCAGAACGTCGATGTGAGCCAGAGGGAAGTCATCCTTAGGGCTCGCCCTGTTCAAATCCCTGTAGTCAACACACATTCGGACCTTACCATCTTTCTTCGGTACCGGAACCACATTGGCAACCCACTGAGGGTAAGAAGTCACTGCTAGAAAACCGGCATCAAACTATTTCATAACTTCGGTCTTGATTTTCTCAGACATCTCTGGACGCATACGGCGGACCTTCTGTTTTACCGGAGGGCAATCTTCCTTTGTAGGCAGGCGATGAACCACGATGTCAGTATCCAACCCAGGCATATCTTCGTAAGACCAGGCAAAGATTTCCACATAGTCACGCAGCATCTGAATCAACCGTTGTTTCACACTAAGCTCCAGATTTGCATCGATCTTGACTTCCTTTTTGTCTGTCCTAGTACCCAGATTCATTGTTTCCACTAGCTCTTCATGTGGCTGAATGGCCCTCTCTTCCTGGAGTAACAGTCTTGCAAGTTCTCCAGGCACTTCGCAATCATCTTCACCTTCGTCTTCGGCTAAGTTGATCGGATTTTCGAAGTCATAACTGGCAGTAGCAGAGTCGTTATCAGTGAGATCCAGAGTGGATTGAGACCTGTATATGTGAGTGTGTGTAAATAGCTGTTTTGCAATATATAATAAAGAAAGACAAGGAGCGCAAAATTTGAAATGCAAGAACGTCCAATGCTTTTATTAATGATATATGAAAATGGCACACAAAAGCCCTTGCAAATGAAGCCACGGTGCCCCGGGTAAGACACCGGGCCATAAAGTTTCACAATATTGTCTGTTACAAATTCAAAACAAGGAGTTCATTACTGGGTAACAAAAGTAATAGGGATGAAGTCTTTTGCTGTCCAGTTGCTTGGTCCATCGTCGGTCGTAGGGTAGATCCAGCTGTCGAAATCAGATTCCTCCATGTCATCTTTGATGGCATTTACTCCTGAGTTGCTGATGAACACAGGAGGTCTTCCAATCCTTGCACTACGAACATCCCTTTGAGCTTCTGCAGTGAAACCCAAACCAAACTTGTTAGTCTTCTGAGTGAAATCAGGAAGTCGGTCCCAGTTTGCATACTCACCCTTCTCAATAACAGCCCGGGCATCCTTTAAGGAAGCCATCTTCAAAGGAGAATCTTCAACCACAGTCTCAGCTGATGCCAGTGTCTGAGGAACCTCTTCAAAATGTTGAAATGGGGTCTCAATGAACTCCCCATCCATCTCTATGTACCGGAACGAGTTGAGGTGGCTGACCATGTACTCTTCCTCCCCCTGTACTGTCACAATCTTTCCTTTGACTGGGTACTTCAGCTTTTGATGGAGTGTGGAGGTCACAGCTCCAGCCTTATGGATCCATGGACGACCCAGCAAACAAGAATAGGATGGCCGAATGTCCATCACGTAGAATGTAGAATCGAAGACCTGAGAGCCAACTCTTATTGGAATATCGACTTCACCATGCACCATCCTTTTGGACCCATCAAAGGCCCGGACAACAATGTTACTTGGCTTTAGCTCCAACCCTTCGCAATCCAACCTGTCTAGAGCTTTCTTAGGTAATACGTTTAATGAGGAACCAGTGTCAACCAGCACATGTGCAAGAGTAGTTCCCCTGCATTCAATGGAGACATGCAGGGCATCGTTATGGTTCTTCCCTTTAGTAGTCAGATTAGCGTCAGAGAAACCCAAACCATTATCAGCAGTTAAATTGGCCACACAATTGGTAAACTGATCAGTTGATGTCTCTTGTGGCACGTGGGCCATCTTCAGGAAAGTAATCAGGGCTTTGGCATGGGCCTCTGAACACAACACAGTGATAACATAGAAATCCTGGATGGGGTTTGCCCCAGTTGCTCAACTACATTATAATCACTCTTCTTAATAATCTTCAGAATCTCTTCCATCTCCTATTTAGAAGCTTCAACATTGATGGTCTTCGGTGCCTCCGTCTGGGCAGGCATATCAGTGGCGATCCCTTTGCCCCGAGCGTTAGATGACTCGGCGGCAGGGGTAGGAATAGGAACTTGATCAGGAAGGGAAGTGGGTACATTTGCAGGTGAAATGACAACAGGTCTTCGGACAGTTGGTGGCGCAATATCAGGTGAGAGGTGAAGCAATGGTATAGCGGATCATAAAACTGGACCAGGACACTCATCAGTTATTGGTCCCACTTTGAGGTGACTAAACCAAGAAGAGAACCATGCCTCCTGATGAAGGAAGTAGTGTTTGGAATCCTGTCAACCAATTCTTTAAGCAAAGTAGGTGGTTGAACAAAGTTGAGCCGGATAGTATTTCTACGCATGGGCATCATGATGTCCTGCAAAACAGAGCAAAGATGAAACCTTCTTGTCTTTGAAATGGGTTAGTCGTTATGTAAGATGTATGCAATGTTATGATGTTATGATGTCATGGTAAAGGCACACCACAAGTATTCACAAAAGGCAAACATGGTAAAGGCACACAAGTCACACAAAAGAGCCCTTAGATTTCAGGCTGGCATGAAGTTTAGGTACTACCCTCTTTCAGTTTCAGTTGGTTAAGACCTGTCCTAAAAATAGTAACCGGGTTCTAGAGGATCTCAATATCACTGACTACCCTCAATCGGTCATAATTCCAGTTTGGCAACCTTTTCTTGCGGCCAGAACCATCGCGAGAGTTTAGTCTCAATGAGTGTAGCATACTGCTACTGTTCTATGGCCAAGTTGGTCAATTTAAGGTTCTAAGGTCAGTTGGTGCTTAATGACTCCTCAGAAGACCCATATTCTCCTCGTTCCAACACAAGGGATATCGGTACAGACCAAGGTGTCACACCAACGTAGCTACTGCTTCATCTGTGTCGGTCTATGCCGGACAGATCCCTCACAGTTTATTGCTACTTACCTAAAAAAGGGTACCCCCAAATCCGGGTTAGGATCTATAAAACTCTGATACAAGCCCACAAAGTTTAAAGCATACAAAGCATACAATTGAAAACACAAATGATCTAATCCTAAGGTACACCTCACCTATAAAAGTCCCCAGCAGAGTCGCCAGTTCTGTGATCGGTGGAAATAGAACTGACTGTTTTGGAATGCTGGTCTGCGTTTGCGTTTCGCAAAATGTCGCGGTAAGCAAGAGTCGCCACCGTATTTTATTTTATCCAACAAGGAAAGGACAAAAGCACAGCAAAATTCCTTTTCGAGATGTTTCTCGGGTTCGGGAGGTAGATTATAGAAAGGGAATGTGTTAGCACCCTTTCTATCCGTGGTTATCCACGGGCTCTTAGGTACTTGCTCACTGTGTTTTCAAAAAGTTTGCTTTTCTTGTGTTCGTGGGTTTTGAAAAAAAAGTTTTGTTTGAAAACTTCGATTTAACTCTTGTTTCTGTCCTCAAGAGTGTATGAAGTGTCTTTGAAAACTTTGTTTGAAAGGTGTAAGTGCGAAAAATGTGTTTTGTTTTGAAAGAGCAAGTACCTGAGAACCTCTACCTACTCAAAAGGAATTAAGCTGTGTAAATGTCCTTTAGACAGTGCTATCCCACTATTGAGGAGTAGGTAGCACCGTTGTTGGAGTTTTCGAGTCAATTCGATTAAGGGACATGTGGTCACTAAAGCAACATTAGGACGCCTTAGCGGTAACCCTAATGTCTTAGATCATTTTTTATCGAGGCAACTTTGATCTTTAGACAGGAGGACGACCTCTAAAACTTGCTATACTCAATGACCACGTCGAGGCAACCAAGTGAGGCGTACCCTAGGAGTGGCGTGTGCAAATGTGTCAATTTCAGTTATGTTATCTTTGTACATGTTATGGTGAGCTACGGTTGTTTTTAAGTTAAGATAGATCTTGTCATGCATAGCCTATTATTCATACATCTAGCAGTTAATAGTTGCGGAAAATAAAACTAAGCTATTACAAGGCGTCGGGTATTTACATCGCCAAAAACAAACCCTTGAAAATTAAATGCGGAAGAAATAAATAAAAGCGATAAATAATCCTAATTAAAACTATTACATCCTCGGAGCAAATACAATTATATGGATCAAAAAGTAATACGCGCGAGACAAATTGAATTGGAGAGTTTTTAGGGTTTTGACCCTTTTTTGCCAAATAAAACATATTTTTGTTATTTTTGATTTTAAGAATTAAGTCTAAATTAAAAAATGGAATTAATTAATTAAAAGAAATTTTTTTTGAGTTTTTTATCTTTTAGGAAATCAATTAAAAATGGTTAAAAGTTATTAAAAACCCTAATTCTACATTAATTTTATTTTGTTGCAAAAAATGTTAAAGTTATGCCTAATAATAAAAAAACTAAGTCAATTAAATTATTTACTTACAAAAATAGTGAAATTAATAAAAATAATATATTTTTTATGTTTTTCTGATTTTTATTAGGAAAAATAAATTATTTGGTTAATTAAATAATAATAATAATAATAATAAAAAAAACAATTAAATAAAAATATAAAAGAGAAGAAGAAATAAACCCAGGGGGTGCTGGGCCTGATTTGGGAGTGAAAAGAGCAATTTCCCAGGCCCATTTAAGTCCAGGCCTTGTTGACTTCTCCACTTTCATGCGTGTGCATTGACTGTAGAGTGTGGTGGATACTCAGCTTTGGCCATTAGATTTGATTTGCTGGCCACCTGGAGCGAGATCAAGCAACGATGTATGGTGTACCACGCATGGGGTGCTGCACATGAACATATGAAGAAAAATTGTAACAAATATTTGGGGGACCTGGGATTCGAACCCAGGTCCCAATGGCTTTTTCATCCACCTGCTTGCCAACTCAACTAGCGCGTGTCTTTGTTGTTAGGATAAGTAATGGATAATATATGTGAAAACAACTAATATGCTGTAAACAAAAAAATAAAGCGCGCGTTTTTCAAATCCATGAACCATATGACCACACGTCATCATCTTCAACCTTTGTCCTGCATAATTAGAATCAGATAGCTGGGGTTTTTAACCTCCACTACCTTCCTGCACGAAAAATAGTGAATAGACACATAGCAAAAAGAAATATTTCGCGAGGTGTGTGTTGGAATCGTCTTGGCCTCACGAATTCAACCATGTATCCCATTGGTTCCAATTTTTCCTGGATTGGAAAGCCCTATTTGAAAGCTTGAAAACCCTAGAAATTCAATCATAGCATCTCTCGGTTTAGGGCATTATGGTTCAATTCAATCATGTCATTAGCTTTGTATAATCTCTAGCAATGCAAATCAATCACAAAAACATGTCAAATGCATATGAATTAAGAGATACAGTTTTGAATGGGAAGTGCAAACCGTGAGATGGTATCTCGTGATTCCTTGAGCTTTAGTGCTTGAATTTGATTGCAAATCACTCCTGGTACTTCCTGCAATGTGTTTGGATGGACAAGGCACCTTGAATTGGCCTAAATTGCAAGAACAGGTTTTGAGTTTTCTTGAAAATTCTTGAAATTGGTATGGCCGTTCTGCAGTCTTTCAGTCGTCTCCTAGGTTATGCTTGGCTTGCTTGCATATAAGAGAATCAATTTAGGTCAAAATTTGGACCCATACCCATGTGCATTGAAGATTGAATCTTTGATTGATAAATCAAATATTCTTGATTTTTCATGATTGAACAAGTTGCCAAAATTGGATTTTTTGTATCTTTTAGCTTGTGCACGAATTGGTCAGCATATTTGGATCATATTTGGTTCACAAATAGATTTAAAAATCAAATCTTCTATTTTCTTATAATTTAAATTAATTAAATGAATTAATATGTATTAAAAATCCATTTAATCAATAAATTTAAGAAAATAAATCCCATTTAACTTGGTGGGTCGTGCATAGGTCATGGGTGAAGTTTCAAAAAGAGATTTGAGGCCCATTAGCAAAAAGAAGGTGTTTTGAGCAAAGTTGACTTTTGCAAATTCATGAAAATTGCCCAACTTCTCCAATGCATAATTTGCTCAATTTTGATCATATGACCATGTTCTTGGACATTTTGGAAAGCCCTTGAAGTCCTCTAACCAATTCTTTTGGTCCCATGTCATTTGGATTTAAAAATCTCAAGTTATGGCCTTTGACTCAAAGTGTACTTTTGTTGACTTTTGAAATTGACCTATAATGTAAAAACTTGTAACTTTTTGTGAGAGCATTTCTTGATCTTGGAGTCTGAAGATGGATTGTAGGAAATTGCATCCTCTCCAAAATGAGCTTTGGATGGAATTTTTCTGATAAACCATGAAAGAGTTATTCCCTGGTCAAAGTACAGTTGACTTTTCTACTGTCCAAAAATAGTAACTTTTGCATCTTGATGATTTTTGAGCTATTCTTGTGGGATCATGATCAAGACTTGATCAAATGATGATTGTGAACTCAAAATAAGATGTTGACCAAGAATTCTGACTTTTGACTGCAAAATGACCATTTTGCCCTTGCAGTTGACTGTAGATCAAATGGAGCTTTTGACTGTACAAACTGGCACTGTGAGTCTTGAAACTTGGCATGTAGGTGCTAGAGAATGTATATAGGCCTTTGAGACTTGATTGAACCATTGAGAAACCCCAAATTCCTTGAAATAACCAAAACCCTAATTTTGAATTGACTGCCTTAGGAGGTGATTTGACTGTACAACCCTTGAGCAATCTTGAGCAATTTGAAGATCATTTTTGACAAATCTTGAGGAATATGGGAGGAAAAATTTTGGGGTACAACAATGTGTTACAAGACTTGCGACATTGGTATGTTGAGTTTGGTATATTGCCTAGTAAGTGAATCCCGCTTACGCCTATTACCCTATCGTTATTGGCGAGGTTGTTGTTGGACCCGTGATATAGTAATCAATTTGTAAAGGTCCACTATTCACCAAACCAACCACTTTTCTTCTCGGAGGTCGATCAATGACTCGGTCCTCATCCTCGACTGTTTGCTTCATACGGTTGTATATGTCCCAATGAAGTTTGTTGATAATTGCCCTCAACTCTTCTTGTCCCCGAGATAGACCTTGGATAAGAGTCATATGTTCCAGAATTTGGGTTCTCATTACTTCTACCTCAGCTTGCAGTTGTTCCAACCGTTCGTCCTTATTGTCCTTACAACTTTTCTTGGCCAGGTCCCCAGCAAAGAGTGCTTTCAACTCTTCCTGCCCCTTGGATAGGTTTAGGAACATTTCCATAAACTGAGCCTCTTGAATTTGGAGATCTTTGTTATCTTGTTAGAGAGCCATTTTCCTTGCTGAAATAAACAACAAGAAAATGAGAGACTTGTACTGGAAGACCTGTTATGCAAATGACATGCGTGCAATGTTTTCAAGGATCTCGCGGGGTAAATAAGAAAATGTCAGAAGTTGAAATTTGCAGCTTTGATTGAGAACTTCATATAGTTGAAAGTCCTTCTACGAGAGTCAAGCTCACCATATCAAGTGGGTCATATCCCCTGACTCAAGTTATCGTGTTTTGGTCTTTTGACGACATTGGCCAGAGGAAAATAAATCCCCTTGTCCCTTGCTAGACGTATGGTTCATCATAACCTGCATCACAGGCCCTTGAGATCCTTGAAATGGTTAGTATGATATGTTATGTTATGATGCTATGATGTCTATGTTATGTATTAAGCAAAAATGCAGGGTAAGAAACCAATTTGTTGGATTTATACAAACAAGGTCCTGTAAGGAATACAAACAAAGCCCTGCAATGAGTTCAAATTGTTAGGCAAAGAAAGCAAACAAGTCACACAAGTAGCCTTAGGTTTAGGCTTGCATGGATTCCATAGGTAAGCACCCTCTTAAAGTTTAGTTGGTTTCAAACCTGTCTTAGAAAAGTAACCGCATTCTAAGGATTCTCAATATCATTTATCATCCTTTATCGGACATTGTTTAAGCTCAGGCGATCTTTTCTTGCGACCGAAATATCCCGAAAGTCTGATCTCAATGAGTGTAGCATCGAGTATCAACCAATATTTCAGCTTTATACCGAGGTCGGCTATCTCACTACTTTCTAATGGCCAAGTTTGTTCAACTAAGGTTCTAAGGTCCGTTATTGCTTCATGACACCACGCGGCGGCCCCGTATTCTCCTCGTTTCAACACGAAGGATATCGGTACCAACCAAAGTGTCACACCAACACAGCCATCACTTAAACCATATCGGTCTACACCGTACAGTCTCCATGATCTATTAGTGTTTACCTAAAAAGTGTCCCCAAATCCGGGTGTAGGATCTTCAACAATACCCAAGCAAAAACCCTTAAAGATAAAGCAGGCAAAACAAACAAGAAAGCAATTTAAAAGTGACCTAGATCCTAAGGTAAACCCCACTTTATTAATTTTCCCCAGCAGAGTCTCCAGTTCTGTGATACGGTGGCAGAACCGACTGTTTTTAGTTACTACTGGTTTTGCATTTTTTGTTTGCAAATGTACGATAAGCAAGAGTCAACACCGAATTTTATTTTATCCAACAAAGGAAAAGGGAAAAAGAACAGGAAAAAACCTTTTTCGAGATGTTTCTGAGTACGGGGGGTAGATTATAGAAAGGGAAGGTGTTAGAACCCTTTCTATTTGTGGTTTTCCACAAGCTCTTAGGTACTTGCTCATTCTTAAATTTCTTTTGTGTGTTTGTGTGCTTGAAAAAGTTTTGAAATTTCCTTAGTGCGGCGTTTTACTTTATGGTAACCCTTGTATCAGTCCTTAAGGGTGTGATAAAATGTTTTTGAAAACTTTGTTTGAAAAGCTTGTTTGAAAGTGTATGTGTAAAAATTTGTTATTTTGAGCAAGTACTTAAGAGTTTCTACCTACTCGAAAAAGGTTGTTCGTTTTCTTATTTCCTTTAGACAACGCTATCCTTATATTAAGGAGTAGGTAGCTCCATCGTTGGAGTTTGAGGGACAATCGAAAGGGACGAAAGGGACGATTACGATCACTAAATAAATGGTTAGGAAACCTTAGTAGTTACCCTAGAGTCCTAAAGATCTTTCCGAGGCAACATTCGAATGGGTCATTTTTTATCTTTTGGGACTAGAGGGCAACCACTAAAACTCCCTATACTTCATGACCGTTTACCTAAGGCAACCGACGTGAGTTAAACCCTAGGAGTAAGCATGTGCAAGTGTTTGTTTTTCAGTTATTATCTTTGCATATTTAGGGTTTTCTATTGTTTTAAACGTTGATCTTTTGCATACAATCCTATTATCAATCATCTAACAGTTTATAATGACGGAAAGTAAAAGTGCGAGAAGTTTAAACCTAGCTATTACAAGGCTTTGGGGAGGGGGATTACATAATCAAAAACCAGGGGACAACAGTAAATAAAAATAATAATAAACTTAATTAACTATTACAAACTCGGAAAAATTACATTAATTGGAAAAATAAATAAATAAATAAATGCGCGCTAGAATAAATTAAACGAGGAATTAAAATTAAATTCAAATATATTTAATTAGTGAATAAAGAAAAAATACTTTTTGAATTTTTTTTTAGAAAAGTAATTAATTTTTGAAATTAACCTAATTTCTAATTAATTTTGATTATGAAAAAAGGAATTTCAATTATCCTAATTAACCTAATTAATTAATGAAATTAAATATTTTATGGAAAAAACCTAACTCTAGTTTTTGTGTTTTTATGATTTTGAGATTTAATTGAAAAAAGATTTTTAAAGCAATTAAGAATAAATAAAACAATAAAAAGAAGTTAAAGAAATTAAAACAAAAAAAAAAAGACGGGTCTGATGCTGGAAGTAATTTGGGGGTGCAAAATTGAGTTTTCCTGGCCCAATCCTGTTGGCCTATCTGCCTGCGTCTGGTCCAGTGGGAAGCTTTCCAAGAGAGTCCATCATACGCCTGCATGCTTGAGGCGTGGGATCTGGATACAGATTGATCCAATGATGAGATGTTGAGCGCGCTTGGCCTGGTACAACTGAACCTGGAGTTAAGCGTTAAGAAAAATATTATGTAGGAGGCAGGGATCGAACCCCTGACCTCCTACATATGCGCGCCCTGAAACCTTTCATGCTTGCCACTGGGCCAATTGGCCTTTTGTTAATAACAATGAACAAAATATAATATATTTAATAATTGGCAGTAATTATAAAAAAATGTGCGCGCTATTCAAACTAGCCAACCAGTTCTTGCCACGCAGTCGTCTTCCCCAATGGTTGTCGTTTTAGGCAGAACTTCTACCTACGAACAAAATATGTCGCTAAAAGACCTTCAAATCTCCAAAATTCATAACAAGCAATATAAATTCAATTTAAATCCATGGATCAATTGGGTTTGATCCCCTGAGCATGATGGTATACATCGTTAGGTCTAATTTACCCTGCATCTCGAAACCCTAAAAGGAAGGTTAAAACCCTAACAATGGTAGTTTGGCATATATGTATCAAAACTGGAAATTAGGTATTCAAATACATTCCAAATGCTCATACAAAAAATAATGCATAATCAAAACCTATTTATAATGTGTGTATGATCAAAATCGAATTCAAAATATGAAGGGTAAACCGTGATGATATAGATGGCGATTATGGATGTTGTGATGCTTGGGAATAATGTTGTTAGCTTCAGAATGCCCCCAGGAGCGGATTGAAAATGTCAAAATTCCTTGAATCCTTCTGCAAATATCTAATTGATTTCCACTTTTTTGTGAAAAATTAAAACTTGCAGTCAGTGTTCTATGCGGCAAAACCCCCCTCTTTTGATCAGGCAAGGTTATGAATATATACTAGAGTGCATTAGGTCAATAAAATTGGATGCAATCTTGAAGATTTGGAGGAAGAAGATTTGATTTACAATTGATGCTTTAAATTTCTAAATTTGGCCAAAACATGCCCTATTCATCCCAATCATTCGTTGCACGAAAATCTTGATTTGTCAGCTGATTATAGACCTATAATATGCTCATAAAATCCAATCTTTGATTTTATTTTATTATTCTATCATTTAATTTGATTTATTTTGATTTAAATGAATTAAAAATCAAAACAAATAATAAAAATAATAAAATCAAGAAAACATGGGCCCCTTTGGAAAAAAATCAATTTTGATCAATGTTGACTTTAAGCATATTTCCAAAATTTGGTCAACTTTAGCAATGCATATCCATCTCATTTTTTACCCTAAGAAGGTGTTCTTGGAATTTTTAGAAATCTTAGGATGTCCTATAAACAACCCTTTTGGTTTCATATCAATTGTATCCTTCATGTTCATGTAAGTAGCTTTGACCCAAAAGGTGTTTTTGTTGACTTTTTAAAATGACCTATAATGTCTGAATTTATATCTTTTAATGAGTGCATTTTTTGAACTTGAGGGCTGAAGATGAGTTGTAGGGAACTAGATTCTCTTCAAAATGAGCCTTGGATGGGAAATTTCTGATAAAGTATGAGAAAGTTATGCCTAGTCAAAGTTTGGTTGACTTTTCCTATAGAAACCCTAATTTAGAAACTTTTGATTTTTGATGAATTAGGAGCATTCCTCGAGGAATCATGATCAACCCTTGATCAAATGATGGATATTACTTCAAAATGTTGATGTTTACCAAAAATCTTGAAGTTTGACTGTATGTGGGCCACAGTTGACTTTTGACCTAGTATAGTTGATTTTCAGGCATTTGAGTAGTTGACTAAGCAAACTTCTTGTGCAAGGCATGAAACTTGGCATAGATGATATTGAGGATATATTAGGGCAATGGAAACCATTTAGGACCTTTGGAACTCAAACATCTTGATGAGGAGTGAAACCCTAGTTTGAGGCTCATTGTCTTAGGAGGAGGATTTGTCTGGTCAATCCTTAGTCAACTTGAGCAATTGAGGACCTCTAGGAGTTTTTTTTTTGAGTAAAATGAGAGGGCAAATTTTGGGGTACAACACCTGGGTTATTGGTTGGAAGTACGATCTCAAGGATCCGAGCGCGTAATTTTAACCTAATTGTGTTTTTCAATTCATTTCCTGAGATCAGTGGATAAATAATAAAAATAATAAAATCAATAAAACATGGGCCCCTTTGGAAAAAAATCAATTTTGATCAATGTTGACTTTATGCACATTTCAAAAATTTGGTCAACTTTAGCAATGCATATCTCTCTCATTTTTTACCCTAAGAAGGTGTTCTTCGACTTTTTAGGAAGATTAGGATGTCCTATAAACAAACCTTTTAGTTTCATCTCAATTGTATCTTCCATGTTCATGTAAGGAGCTTTGACCCAAAAGGTGTTTTTGTTGACTTTTTGAAATGACCTATAATGTCTGAATTTATATCTTTTCATGAGTGTATTTTTTGAACTTGAGGGCTGAAGTTGAGTTGTAGGGAATTGGATTCTCTTCAAAATGATCCATGGATGAGAAATTTCTGATAAAGTATGAGAAAGTTATGCCTGGTCAAAGTTTGGTTGACTTTTCCTATAAAAACCCTAATTTAGAAACTTTTGAGTTTTGATGAATTAGGAGCATTCCTCGAGGAATCATGATCAACCCTTGATCAAATGATAGATATTACTTCAAAATGTTGATGTTGACCAAAAATCTTGAAGTTTGACTGTATGTGGGGCACAGTTGACTTTTGACCTAGTATAGTTAATTTTCAGGCATTTGAGCAGTTGATTGAGCAAACTTCTTGAGCAAGGCATGAAACATGGCATAGATAATATTGAGGACATATTAGGGAAATGGAAACCATTTAGGACCTTTGGAACTCAAACATCTTGATGAGGAGTGAAACCCTAGTTTAAGGGTCATTGTCTTAGGAGGAGGATTTGTCTGGTCATTCCTTAGTCAACTTGAGCAATTGAGGACCTCTAGGAGTATGTTTTTTGAGTAAAATGAGAGGGAAAATTTAGGGGCACAACACCTGGGTTATTGGTTGGAAGTATGATCTCAAGGATTCGAGCGCGTCATTTTGACCTAATTGTGTTTTTCAATTCATCTCTTGAGATCAGTGGATTGATAGACAAAATTCGGTCAACTGGTTGGAAAAGTCAACTGTACACTAAAAAGTCAAACTTTGACCTTTTGACCAAAGTTGAGTCCCAAAAATCATATTTCATCAAGATATCCAAAATATGAAATTTGATCTTCAAAAATCAAGAAAGTCAAAAATCCAGCTTTTGCAAGACTTGGAAATTTTTTGAAGTTAAGTTCATTGCTTCATGACATCTTGTCACTACAATTAAAAATAGTTCAAGATGTTACAAATAATTCAATTTATTACAAGGTGGCATTTTTGAAAGTTTACAAATCCTAAACTTTATATTGCTTGGAATTTTTCCTTTGACTCAAAACCTTTCCACAATGCTATGTCTTTAATACAATGTGCATAAATTGCTCCACAAACCAAACTTGTTTCATGCTGCAAACTATACTGTCCAAGTTATTGCTGAACAAAAAATATGCTATTTCTATACATTGCCACAACACTTCAAAACATTTCTCAATTTCTGTCCTACAAAACATTGTGTTATGCTGCACCACAAACCTGTCACAAAACCTGTGTATGTTGTCCTATACAGTCCAAAATCTGTCCAGAAAACCAGTCCAAAACTGCTATATGCAATCTGCTCCAACCTGCATCATAACAGCCACAAAATTGCACCAAAATGGCAAAAGAAAATTGTGTGGAAAAAGTATCAAAGCAGTAGGAAAAAACAGTTCAAAATAACTTATTTTGTTTCCCTTCTAAACTTCAGTCAAGGGACTACAAAAGGGGTTGTTTCATAAGACATAGGGGGGGTTTTTTGAAAAGGGAGGAGAGAAGAGAAAAATAGAATTTTTGTTAAACTCTGCTCATTCATAAAATCCAGCTCATTCATAAAACCCAGTTCATCCATAAATTCTCTGTTCATCTTCAACTCTGTTTTGCCTCACCAAAAATAGAAAAGATCCACAACCCACTTCATATCACAAAGATATTGCTCAAGCTCAAGAACAGTTTATGTAGTGCTCATATTCTCAACTTCTAAACAAAAGGAAGTACTACATAAACTTGACTGTTTGGAGTTGGTTCAGCAACCTTCAACATAAAGGGAAGTCTAGCAGCTTCCTGGAGTTTCATTAAGGTCCACACAGCATCTTGAAGGGTTTCAGACTCAAAACCTAAAGTGCGGTTGCAAGGTAAGTCATATTAACCTTGCATTTTCTATACATCATTTTTGGTTTATTTCTGAAGATAAGATGAAGTAATCACTACTCTTAAAGTTAATCATTTCCTTACTATTCATTTTTTATCATTTATATGTTGAAAACTGACTGATACATGCAAAAGAATGGTGATAGAGGCAAAAATGTGTAACATGGGTCGACACATACCCCCATGGGTCGACTCATTCTAAGTGAAAAAAGTAGGGTATGAGTTGACACATGGCCGTATGCATCGACTCATATTGCTATCCAGGGCCTAAAACAGAAAGATGGAAGATGCACGAGTCGATACAAAACGTGTATGTGTCGACACAAGTAGGAAATGAGTCGACACATCCCATTATGTGTCGACTCATACTGAGTTAATTTAGTTTGGTAGGGCCAAAGAAAATTATGTGTCGATGCATAACAGCATGTGTCGATACATAATAGTTTAAAATGTTGTTTTTCCTTCTTTTTACACTGTTTCTGTATTATATATATATATATATATATATATATATATATATATATATATATATATATATATATATATATATATATATATATATATATATACACTCCATCACTGCCCATTTATTTGATATGGTTGTAATAATTAGACACCTATTTCATCCTCATTTGCAAACTATATCCCCATCCCCCTAATGATGTAATAGTGTAGGATTTTAATTTCCGCAAGTTTACCGCTTTTCATATAATTGCTAGTAAGATAGGGTATGTATGGAAATATAAAAACAATAAATAGATAACCCCTAATCAAAGACTGAATGCATGCAAATCAAACACATTATCCACACAAGCACATTTAGGGTAATTCCACTTGTTGCCTCGGAAAACCAGTCATGTCCCTCGAACATGGGACGCTTTAGCAAAGACCCTTCGATAAAAAAGATCGTAGTCCCTCGATGTCCCTCGATTTTGCCTTCGATAAAACGATATATTCCCTTACGAAAATTACTAAAGTGTCTTACAAGTTACCTTTGATGACTGTACGATTGACCCACACCCGTCCTTTCACATCCAATGATGGGGCTTCTTACCAAATCAATGGCAAGATAGCAACACCTAAAAGAGAAGGAAAAGAAGGTTTAAGACCTTTTGAGTAGGTAGGATGCTCTTAGTTGCTCGCTTTCTCACAAACATTTTATACACCAACTCTTCACTTTGGAACATTTCTCAAAAGACAAAACACTTTGTACGCGTTCTTATAGAGATAAGAACCATTACAAAAACATTCATTTTCAAGATACTTTTAAAACCCACATCACAAACACACTTTCAAACAAAAATCAAGTGATCTAGCAAGAAACTAAGAACCCGTAGATAACTACGGATGAAAAGCGTGCTAACACCTTCCCTTTTCATAACCTACCTCCCGAACTCAAGAAAATGTCTCGAAAGGTCTTTCCTGTTCTTTTCAACCTTTCCTTATTGGATAAAAGAAAAGTCGGTGACGTCTCTTGCTATCCGCAACAATTATGATCAAACGCAAAACACCCCAAGTCAGTTCTCCCACCACGTTACACCAGTCATGGCATGTCTCTCTAAGACCAAGAAAATATATCCATATATTCATGTAACAACTTGACCAATCTTTCTTTGACCCTTCTCTCCAACGTTACCCCTAGCTTGATCTCTTTTGGATCTTCCTTTGTGCCAAGGTTAATGGTCTCAATAGATTCTTGGTATGATTATATATTATCAGCTTTTTACTCTATTTCCCTTTCCAATTCTTTAGAGAGTTCAAGATCTTCATCATATTCCTCTTCCACTTGGTTGACGTGTGCATCAAAATTATATCGGATAACAGCAGTAACATTATTGGTGATTTTAGGCATGGATCTGCACATTTATCATGTTTTGGTGTAATTTTAGTATGTGAATTTGAAAATGCATATGAAGAAAAGTATTTCCGTTTTTAAATATACAAGATAAATACAAGAGAAAGACATGGATCTTAATTAAATGTGAAATATAACTCTTATTAATTGATATTATTGTTTGAAACAAATCGGGGGACCGTTATAAGCTACACATATGCCTCGGGCTTAACATAGGTTCTTTTAAAAACAAAAAAAATTACTTTGGAAAGAAAATGATCTGTAGAATCTCCACAGCTGTCCAATCATTGATCTCTTCACTGTGAGCATATTCATGGATGAAGTCAGATGCTCTCTTGGTGTTTCTCTTGTTAGATATCATCGCCACTTGTCCTCCAAGATCTATTCCTTTGTTGATGAAGGTTTCCTGAATTGGAGGAAACTGCGCCTTTCCTCTTAGGGTAGCCATTGATGATTCATAGCCCAAACCAAAATGGTTCTTCATTTTAAGGTATCTCCACAAGTTTACCCCAACCTTTTGAGGTGCCATCCTTCACAGCCATTTGCGAGTCTCTCTATAAAGTCACAATAGGTTTCTTGATTTTCTCCACTGGTAGGGTTACCATTGAAGTAACCTCTAACACTTGAAATGATGTTGCTATGCAGTCTTCAGCCGCACTGATATATCTGTAGGAGTCTATGTGACTTACAAATATTTCCTCTTCACCGTCGATTATAACCAATCTTCCTTCAATGAAGAACTTCAATTTTTGGTGTAGAGTTGAAGTAACAACCCCTGTTGCATGAATCCAAGGTCGTCTGAGCAAGCATGTATACGCTGGTTCTATATCCATACTTGAAAAGTGATATAAAACATATGCAAGCCGATCTTGACAGGAAGATCCACTTCCACAAACACTATACTTTGAGAATCATCAAAAGCTTTGACTATCGTAAAACTTGGCCTTATTATGACACCATCAATATTAACTTCCTCAAGATGGATTTTGGTAACACATTGAGAGCAGAACCAATATCGATGAGTACCCTGGACATGCTTGTAGTACCTATATGAATATAAATATGCAACGCCTTGTTGTGTGCTCTGCCTTGTGGAGGCAACTCACTATCATTAAAGCCTAGGTATGATCCATATGTCAGATTTTCTATAACATTATCAAGCTAATTCATTGTAATCTCTTCTCTAACATGAGCAGAACTTAGAACCTTCATTAGAGAGTCTTGATGCGCTTCTGAGTTGAGGAGAAACGAGTATTGAAATCTTGACAGGGGTTTGGTGTAGCTGATCCACCACCATATAATCACTCCTCTTGATTATTTTCAGGAATTCTTCTGCCTCTTGGTCAAAAAAATTCTTGCTCAAAGGCTATTGTTCTTGGCTTGCCTCCACCACAACTTTTCCCTTATCTTTAATCACAAAATCATCCATCTTTTTTGGGACCATAGATTCGACCACTGCGAGTCATGCCCCATGTTCCTGCTATATTTGTGATTGTAGGTCCTTGACTCATTGATGGCTCACATTCTAGCTTTAAACCATTGACATAGATAGTAGAATCATAACTCCACGGTACCACTTTGTTGCTTTTGTAAGGGGTAGGAGATGGCCCCTAATCACCATATTAGTCTTTATAAATATTGGAATTCTATGAGTCTGGCATGGTATCATCACTGGTGCTTCATTTGAAATTCCCCATGGAAACACATGAGTCTTCTTGTTAGGGTTTGGCCCTTGGCAAGGAATTACCAATGGCTTCTTTGCACTTCCATCGATTGTAGCTACATATTCTTCTTTAGGGTATTTCCCTAATGGGACTATCCCCTGATCCATAAATTTTTGTAATGTTTTCTCAAAAGATTCATTATGTTCCAAGAGGAACCCACACTCCAACAGATATTCACTCAACCGTGCTAATCGCGTCGACAATCTCTCAGATCGACACAACCAACACAAAGGCATTAATCATATACACCCTAAGTGAATGTCAGCTCTAAATCTATCTCTAGAATCCAGAAAATAATAGATAATCATCCTAGATAAGAATCTGAGCAATATATGTTATAGCAACTCAAATCCCCAACATAGAGCAAAAATCAAGGATAACAATCGACAAATATTTGTAAAGTAAGTTTTATACAATGCCATGGGTGAAAAATATACATGAGTTCAAAGTAAAAATACATACAAAACCCAACAAAATATAAATACATAGAGAGGAGAAGAGATAATTCAAAAAATTTATGGTTTATCCGTGCTGGTCGACGAGAAATCCACCTCCAATCATCTATAAGCAAAGTCCTAGTGTTATTTTCTAAGCTAATCTATCAAAATTTAGGTTGGTGGAATTTGGGAACAAAAACACCCCAAAAACTATAACTAAGAATGAATTGAAAATGAAGTTATAAAACAAATCTCAACAGACCGAGCTTAACAGATTGGCCGCGCTAAGCGGGCTGCGTAATGTTTACACACTTAACAGCCTAAACCACGCTAAGAATGCTCTATCCGCGCTAAATAAGCTCAAAAATAAAGCTTCTGCTAAATTTTTCAAAATTGTGCATAGCCCTCTAGAGGATGCGCTTAGCACGGTGTCCTGAGCATAAATTCTCAAAACTAAGTCTTTTATTCTTAAAACGCGCATCCGGAATCGTGCCTTCGACACCTTATTCCTTGATGCTCCAAATGCAATAAATACCTATAAAATGACATTAAAACTATCAATTGATACAGTATGTATACAAAAACACAAACTAAACATATTTACACAAAAGTAAGGATTATTCAATGATTATTACTATGATCGGTGGGAATGAGAACTGACTGTTTTTTTCGAATGCTGGTTTGCGTTTTGCGTTTGTATTCGCAAAATGTCGCAGTAAGAAAGAGTCACCACCGTCTTTTATTTTATCCAACAAGGAAAGGACAAAAGCACGGAAAAATTCCTTTTTCGAGATGTTTCTCGGGTTCGGGAGGTAGATTATAGAAAGGGAAGGTGTTAGCACCCTTTCTATACATGGTTATCCATGGGCTCTTAGGTACTTGCTCAGAGTGTTTTCAAAAATTTGCTTTTCTTTGTGTTTGTGGGTTTAAAAAGAGTTTCTTGTTTGAAAGGTGTGAGTGCGAAAAGTTTTTTTTTTGTTTTTAAAAGGAGCAAGTACTTAAGAACCATCTACCTACTCGAAAAAAGGAATTAATCTGTACAAATGTCATTTAGACAATGCTATCCCACTATGAATGAGTAGGTAGCACCGTCGTTGGAGTTTAAGGGTCAATTCGATTAAGGGACGTGTGGTCACTAAAGCAATGTTAGGACGCCTTAGCAGTAACCCTAATGTCTTAGATCATTTTTCTGAGGCAACCGTTTCGAGGCAACTATGATCTTTGGACAAGAGGGCGACCTCTAAAACTTCCTATACTCAATGACCACGTTCGAAGGCAACCAAGTGAGGTGTACCCTAAGAGTGCGCATGTGCGAGTGTGTTATTTCGGTTATATTATCTTTGTATATGTCATGGGTAGCTATGTTTATTTTAAGTTCATACATTTGATCTTGTCATGCATTCCCTATTACCAAACATCTAGCAGTGTATAGTTTGCAGGATTTAAATTGCGGAAATTAAATCTAAACTATTACAAGGCGTCGGGTATTTACATCGCCAAAAACAAACCCTTTATTTTAAATTGCGGAAAGTAAAATAGAGCGATAAATAATTAAAGTCCTAATTAAAATCTATTACATACCGGAAGCAATTATAATATTGGAATCAAATGTATCACGTACGAGAAAATTAAATCGGCGCATTTTTTAGGGTTTTGACCCTTTTTTGAAAGAAAGCATGTTTTTTTTGTTATTTTTTCATTAAATGGAATTAAACCTAAGTTAATAATTAAATTAAATGAGCTAATTAATTTATTAATAAAAATAATATTTTTTTGGATTTTTTATATTTAAGGAAATAAAATAAATCTGGTCAAAATTAATAAAAACCTAATTCTACATTAATTTTAATTATTTTGCAAAAGATATTAAAATTTAAATCTAATTAAAGCTAAATCAATTAAATTAATTTATTTACAAACATAAAAGTGAATTTAATTTTAATAAATAAAAATAATATTTTTTGTGTTTTTCTGATTTTATGAGGAAAAATTATTAATTGGTTAATTTAAACAATAAAAATAATAATTAAAACCAAATAAATAATAAGAAATATAAAAGAAAAGAAATAACCCAATGGGGGTGTTGGGCCTGGAAAGGGGTGAAATCTGCAATTCTGAGGCCCAATTCAAGCCAGCCTGTTTTGACTTTCTCCATTCCACGCGTATGCATTGACCGGAGACCATGGTGGATATTCAATTTTGGCCATTGGATTTGATCTGAAGCCATCTGGCGCCTGGAAATTTGAGGTGTATGATAGACCACAAGGCATGAGAGACGCTGGATCATCTGCAAGAAAATAATAGCAAATATGTTGGGGACCTGGGATTCGAACCCAGGTCCCATAGGACTTTCCACTAACGCCTCCACCAACTGAGCTATGATGTTTTATTGTTAATTAAATAAACACTGATCATTATATGTGAAAAACAAGTAATATGCTGGAAAAATAAAAAAATATGGCGCGCTATTTGAACGGGCCAATGGGAAGAAGACACATGGTCATATTCTTCGTTGAAACTCTGGTTTTCTTACCTGCGGATTTTTATCCGCAGCAAGATCCGTGGCTTCGTCCTAGAACGAGCTCTAGGCCACAAAAATGCAAACCAAAACCATCATTATGCTCGTTTCTTCCTCCTAAACTCATCCATGTCCATGGTTTGTTCTAATTTTCCCTGAAATCAAAACGCCTAAAAAACAAGAACAAAAACCCTAGCTTCGGGTACAGGGTTACAGGCTACAAAAATGAAATCAAATATTGCAGAAACGTTCTAAATAGGCCGATTAACATGATTATGCAAAGATTTTGACAAAAGGATGCAAGAATAAGAGGTTGTAATTTCGTGTACAAGGCTATGTTCAGGATGACTTACAGTGGGTTTGGTGACGTTTCAAGGCTTGGTTTTGATTCCAATAGCTTCAGTGGACTCCTGGCAATCAAACCACGTTGAGATTTTGGATTGAATTGGCCTCCAATATCGATTTCAGATTAAAGCTTTTCAAGCTTTTTTTCAAGTTTAGTTTTGTGATTTGGGCAGCTTTTAGACCGTGTTCTTGTGTGCTCTATGTTGTATATGTAACAAGGATTGTATTAGGTTAAATCTTGGGCTTGGAATCCTTGTGTATTGATGATTCAAGATTTGATATGATTCCTCCATTAAAGGCTTCCAATTTCTTTCCAAATCCAAGATTTTGTGCATGATATGGTTTGGCACGAATTTGATTGTGTTCATGATGTTAATTGAAAGTTGTATCAATCAAAAAGATCACAAGTTATTAATATTGAGATTTTATTTTGATTTAAATTGATTAAAAATGAATTAAATCAATAAAAATCAAATAAAATAGAAAAATTAATAATTAGTCACGAAATTGAAGATAGGACACGTGTGTGGTGTGACAAGATCAAATCAAGTAGAAAAAAGTGGGCCCATTTGACAAAATTTGAAGTTTTGGGGATAGTTGACTTTTGGGAATTTTGGAAAAATGCCCAACTTCAACAACGCATAACTTCTTCAATTTTGAAATTTTGGAAGTGTTCTTGGACTTTTTATAAACCTTTAGATGTCCTATAACCAAACCTTTCGGTCTCATCTCAATTTGACATTCCATGCTCAAGTTATAAGCTTTAGAAAAAAAAGGTGTTTTTTGTTGACTTTCAAAAATGACCTATAATGTCCAAATTTGTAACTTTTTGTGAGCGCATTTCTTGATCTTGGGGTGTGAAGATGGATTGTAGTAAATTTCATCCTATTCAAAATGAGCTTCGGATGGGTCATTTCTCATAAAGTATGAGAAAGTTATGCTTGGTCAAAGTTGAGTTGACTTTTCCTACAAAACCCTAATTTTGCAACTTTTGAATCTTGATGAAACTTGAGCAATACTTGATGAATCATGATCAACCCTTGATCAAATGATAAATTATCCTTAAAAATGATAATGTTTACAAAAAATCTTGAGGTTTGACTATTTGTAGGCCACAGTTGACTTTTGCCCTAGCAAAGTCGATTCTTGGGCTTCTTGAGCAATTGACCGACCAAACTTTCTCTGCAAGGCTTGAAATTTTACATGGATGAACTTGAGGGCATATTAGGACATTAGGGACCACTTTAGGCCATTTGGATGCAAGGACCTTGATGCAACACAAAACCCTAATTTGAGGTTGACTGCCTTAGGAGGTGATTTGACTGTCCAACTCTTGAGCTATCTTAAGCAACTTGGAAGTTATTCTTGAAATGTCTTGGGAAATATGGGAGGGAAAATTTTGGGTTACAATAGTTTCCCCTGTTCAATTTTCTTAAACCTGAGGATATAGATTGGCTTTTGAGCCTTTCGTGATCCGAAGGTGGAAGATAATTGAACACTAGAGTGCCCAGAAATTTGCACTCGCATGGTGTAGTATCAGTATTGTGATGTCGGGAATGGGCTTACAGATGCCAGTTGGAGATTGTTGGTAGGAGGATGGGCTTATAGATGCCATCTGCAGGAGTGTCGATCGCATAAGAGATTCCTTAGCGAGAACTTGCATACTTATTGTTTGTAGAAGATTCTGCTGGGGAAGTCTAACTTTTGTTAAGATTTAGGAACTTACCTGTACTTGAACTGAGAGAATGCCTCGGCTGAGTCTTAAGAACCTGTCCATAATTCAATTGGGGGGAAATATCTTCATCGAGATCTAGGAACTGTCTAGTCTTCAACGTAGTATACCGTTGAGATTATAGAACTCGTCCACACTTTGACGGAGGAAAACATCAAGATCTAGGAACTGACTAGTATTAAACGTAGTATACTGTTGAGGTTATAGTACTCATCCACACTATGACGTAGGGAAACATCTTCATCGAGATCTAGGAACTGTCTGGTCTTAAACGTAGTATACTGTTGAAATTAGAGAACTCATCCACACTATGACAGAGGAAAACATCAAGATCTAGGAACTTACTAGTGTTCAACGTAGTATACCGTTGAGGTTATAGCACTTGTCCACACTATGACATAGGGAAACATCTTCATCAAGATCTAGGAACTGTCTGGTCTTCAACGTAGTATACCATTGAGATTGTAGAACTCGCCACACTTTGACAGAGGAAAACATCAAGATTTAGGAACTGACTAGTGTTCAACGTAGTATACCGTTGAGGTTATAGTACTCGTCCACACTATGACGTAGGGAAACATCTTCATCAAGATCTAGGAACTGTCTGGTCTTCAACGTAGTATACTGTTGAAATTAGAGAACTCGTCCACACTATGACGGAGGAAAACATCAAGATCTAGGAACTGACTAGTGTTCAACGTAGTATACCGTTGAGGTTATAGCACTTGTCCACACTATGAAGTAGGGAAACATCTTCATCAAGATCTAGGAAATGTCTGGTCTTCAACGTAGTATACCGTTGAGATTGTAGAACTCATCCACACTTTGACGGAGGAAAACATCAAGATCTAGGAACTGACTAGTGCTCAACGTAGTATACCGTTGAGGTTATAGCACTCGTCCACACTATGACGTAGGGAAATTGTCGAGATTGAGGACCTTATCTGAAATTCAATCGAGGATAATTCAATTGAGATTTAAGAACTGGTCAGGTCTTCGACGTAGCTGAGAACTTTAACTGTATCTTTCCTGAAAGGTAAAGGTCAGTCGTATGCAATGCATGATAAAAATCAAGCAATGATGTTCTCAAAATAAATGAGATTGTTTTGTATGATGCGTATATGCATGTATCATTATGTATGGAAATCTAATGTTTTAGTTGGGGAATAGAGTTGGATTCTTCGTTTCCGCTGGGGATGATGAACGAAGATGATAAACTTGCAGGAGAGTATAACTCCGTTGGGGAATAAACTGATAAGAAGATTACTCCAAGGGGAATTACTATGTGGGAAAGAGATGTTCTACTGAGGATTTTAACGATAAACTATGTTGGGGATTCCGCTGATAAGCTCCGCTGGGGATTTCAATGATAAACTCCGCTGGGGATGGATTACCGTTGTTGGTGATATTAAATCTGTTGAGGATTGATCTCCTGTTTATGAAAGGAAAGAACTTCGCTGGGGATGATCTTTCAGTTGCGACTTGCTAGGGATAACCCTGTTAGACTCTTGTGGGGATAATCCTCGGAATTTGGCTGGGAATGATCCTTTGAACTTGGCTGGGGAGATTTATTCTTGTACTCCGCTGGGGATAAACTTCCAGAGTCTAGTGGGGATGATGCTTCAACTCCGTTGGGATAGCTTTTTCAGACTGTGCTGGGGAAATATTGACTCCACTGGGGGTATCTTGTATGCTGTCGGGGAACATTATTATACTCCGTGGAGGAATTTTAAGACTGTCGGGGATACTCTTATACTTGCTGGAGAATATTCTTATACTTCGCTGGGGAATATTAAGACCTTCTGGGGATACTAAGCCTTTATAGTGTTGATGGTAGATCAACTCTTCTTGGGGAGAGCATTGCTGATTCGTTCATAGTTGCAAGGCTCAGTTGGGGGAGCTACCGTTACTGTCTTACTCTGCGGGGAGTGAAAGTACTTTGGTCATATTCTTCAAATGAATTTACCTTGTACCTGGTGGACAAAGTAACTATACAGTTCGGACAATTCTTATTGCCTCTGTTTCTGCAGGGGAAGGTGTCTGTGGATCGAGTATCATCCCCCCCTATGAGGTGCTTGGTATCTTTCGGTCAAAATGAACAAGTCTTCTCCTGGTAGGCCAATGACGAGATGACGAGACATAGTCGTACGCTTTGATCCCTAATTTTTGCCTAGACTGCCCTTTCGGGTTTTCAGTCCACCGGGATACCCTTTTTTTCCCAAGCCACCTTTTTAGGTTTTCGACTTGCCGGGTGTACAATTTTTCATTCCCATCCCTAATTTTTGCCCAAACCCTTTTGGTTCGCCGGGAAGCCCTTATTTTTGCCTAGGCCAGTCAACCTAGCGGGTCTTTGATTATGCGTAGTACTTTTTTGACTATGTCCACTCTCTCAGGATGTAGGGAGGTGTCACTGTCGGTAGTGTTGTGTTGCCATACTACCAGAAGATCTTCGTTTGATCATGCAAGATTTGTTGCTGGAATTCATGTCCAATGCCACAATTGATTTAGATGGAGATTTGCCCCTGGCTATTTGGCATTTTGAGAGATTCCTTGAATCTTGACTTGGCTTCCCCAGATGATGGACAATGATAATGTCGTGCCCCTTGATTAGAAGTGTTTTTCCACTTGAGGTGATCCTTTTTATTGAGAAGGTTTTTATTCACTAGATATTCTTCGTGCGAACTTCTCTGCTGTTTGAACAAATAGTCATATGCAAACAATGCTATTTTAAGAATGCAAAGCTTATGTATGTCTTGAAGTTTTTGAAAATGCATTTTTTCAGTAAGATAGGAAAATTTTGTAAAATGTGACGTCAACTCAAGATTTACAGCAAGCCCTACAGGAGTCAGGATACCTTTTGTAACAGTATACCTTCGAATTAACCCATGCTTTAGCTAGGACTTTTAAGGGTTATATCGTGGCCTGGTTCATGGTTTAAGAAACAAAAGATAAAGGCTCAAATTTTATTTGTACCCACCTGTTCTTTGTGATGTTCTTCGATCCTAAACTCAGCTAATCATGCATTAGATCTTGTTTGAGTCTTTGCTCTGATATACCAGTGATGGTTCGGATACTGACAATTTATTTTGGACAGACAGTCATTTTGCTGAGAGTTTGCAGGATCTCTTTCTTTTTGGTTTTTATTATCTCGGTTTTTTTCCTGAACTGTTTCTTTTTGTGATTACAGTCAGTGGGATGCCCTAGTTTTTCTTAAGTCTCCTTCACAGGTTTTGACTTAATGGGCTTTTATATCTGAGAGATAACAACTGCCTGTCCTGACGATTATAAGGAACCATCACCATCTCTTGTTTTGGAAGGACGTCTTCGATGCCATTCATTGTGCATCTGAATTAACTGAGAAAACTACCCTGCCCCGGGTTGTGATTAAGGGTTTTAATTTGTGAAAAGAAAAACTCCAACTTCTTTGGCTCAAAGGGGTTGATTAGGGATTATCGTCCTTATAACTCCATTGTTTAGGATTTGAAACAATGCATGTACCTCGTCATCGGGATCCGTTCAAAAGCATATTGTAGAGATTTTGATATCATTTTCGTCATCCTCCCTCTAAAGGCTTAGAATTTTTTTTAATCGAGAGTTGATCATCACAAAAAAATGAAAGCAATTTGAATATAGTGAAATACGAATGGATTGATTCAAAACAGACATATGCAATGCATTGGTAAAGTAATAAAGTTTGACATGAATAAATGTTCGAACAGTCAAAAGAAAATTACAGCTTGAAAATTCTAATGAGCAAAAGCCTCTTAGTTCGAACTAGTCATTTCAGGTGGAGAACCCTTAGCGGAAGATTTTCATCTCGCCATTCGGCATGAATTCCAACACTCTTCTGTCAATCAAGTCTTGGATCTTGTTTTTCAAAGCCCAACAGTCGTCGGTGTCATGTCCAGGACTATAGGAGTGGTATACACAAAATGCATCGGGGTGATAGCCAGGAGCAGAGGTATTGGGATTCCGGAGAGGATCCTTTAAAGGAATCAGATTGACCTCCAACAAGCGTTTCAGTATTAGAGATGATGGTATATCAGTCTCAGAGAAATGTCTTCCAGATGTATTTTGCTTACGCTGATTACCCCGTTGATGCTGGCGAGGTTGTTGTTGGGCTTGTGACCCTGAAGCAAGCTGGGGAGCTTTTCCCTTGTCTTCTTGTCTCAAAGGAGGTTGAATGATGACTTGATCTTCAACCCTAATTGTTCGCCCCACTTGGTTATTTTGAAGTAGTTTGTTGACGAGGACCCTGAGCTCTTCTTGTCTTTGAGCCAGGTCTTGAATGAGAGCCATCTGGCCCACCAGCTGTCCCATCATATGGATCTTCATTGTTGCCAACTCAATTTGTAGCCCTTCCAACTGATCATTCCTGATGCCGCCTGGATTCCCTAGGACTAAGCCCCTTGTGAGGAGAGCTTTTATTTCTTCCTGCCCCTGGGATAGGTTCAAGAACATTTCTTGAAGTTGAGCGTTTTGAGCCTGGATATCTTCGACAGTTCTCTCTAGGGCCATCTCTACTGAAATAAACAGTTGGAGAATAAGGAAACCTGAAAGGGAAAACCTGTCATGATGTGGATGCATGTTATGTGGATGCATGTTTTCAAGAATCTCTCGGGGTAAACAAGAAACTTGTTAGAATTTGAATTTTGCAACTTTGATTGAAGAAACTTCATTTTATTAAGAGTCCTTCTTCAAGAGTCAAGCTCACCATATTGAGTGGGTCATAGCCCCTGACTCAAGTCATCGTGTTTTGATTCATAGACGACATTGGCTAGAGGAAAATAAACCCTCTTTTCCCCTTGCTTGACGTCTGATTTACCATAACCTGCATCACAGACCCTTGAGATCCTTGAAATGGTTAAGGAAATGTTAAGGCATGATGTTATGATGTATATGATGCGTTTAAGCAAAAGTGTAAAGTGATGTAAGTAAACCCTGTAATAAATCCAAATTATTGGATAAGACTGTAAACAAAACCTGCAAGGAACTCATGTTGTCAGATAACAAGAATGTGCAAGTAGTTCAAGTTTGAAGGCACACAAGTCACACAAAAAGCCTTAAGTTTAGGCTGGCATGGAGTTTAGGTACTACCCTCATTCAGTTCAGTTGGTTTAAACCTGTCCTAAAAATAGTAACCGGGTTCTAGAGGATCTCAATATCACTGACTTCCCTCAATCGGTCATAATTCCAGTTTAGCAACCTTTTCTTGCAGCCGGAATCATCGCGAGAGTTTAGTCTCAATGAGTGTAGCATACTACTACTGTTCTATGGCCAAGTTGGTCAATTTAAAGGTTCTAAGGTCAGTTGGTGCTTAATGACTCCTTAGATGACCCATATTCTCCTTGTTCCAACACAAGGGATATCGGTACAATCTAAAGTGCCACACCAACGTAGCTACTGCTTCAACCGTATCGGTCTATGCCGTACAGTTCCCTCACAGTTTATTGCTACTTACCTAAAGGGTATCCCCAGATCCGGGTTAGGATATATAGTACTCCGATACAAACCCACAAATGTAAATCATACAAAGCATACAATTGAAAACACAATGATCAAATCCTAAGGTACACCTCACTTATAGCTTCCCCATCAGAGTCGCCAGTTCTGTGATCGGTGGGAATGAGAACTGACTGTTTTTTTGGAATGCTGGTTTGTGTTTTGCGTTTGTATTTGCAAAATGTCGCGGTAAGCAAGAGTCGCCACCATCTTTTATTTTATCCAACAAGGAAAGGACAAAAGCACAGAAAAATTCCTTTTTCGAGATGTTTCTCGGGTTCGGGAGGTAGATTATAGAAAGGGAAGGTGTTAGCACCCTTTCTATCCATGGTTATCCATGGGCTCTTAGGTACTTGCTCAGAGTGTTTTCAAAAATTTGCTTTTCTTTGTGTTTGTGGGTTTAAAAAGAGTTTCTTATTTGAAAGGTGTGAGTGCGAAAAGTTTTGTTTTGTTTTTAAAAGGAGCAAGTACTTAAGAATCATCTACCTACTCGAAAAAAGGAATTAATCTGTACAAATTTCCTTTAGACAATGCTATCCCACTATGAATGAGTAGGTAGCACCGTCGTTGGAGTTTAAGGGTCAATTCGATTAAGGGACGTGTGGTCACTAAAGCAATGTTAGGACGCCTTAGCGGTAACCCTAATGTCTTAGATCATTTTTCCGAGGCAACCGTTTCGAGGCAACTATGATCTTTGGACAAGAGGGCGACCTCTAAAACTTCCTATACTCAATGACCATGTTCGAAGGCAACCAAGTGAGGTGTACCCTAAGAGTGCGCAGGTGCGAGTGTGTTATTTCGGTTATATTATCTTTGTACATGTCATGGGTGAGCTATGTTGATTTTAAATTCATACATTTGATCTTGTCATGCATTCCCTATTACCAAACATCTAGCAGTGTATAGTTTGCAGGAATTAAATTGCGGAAATTAAATCTAAACTATTACAAGGCGTCGGGTATTTACATCGCCAAAAACAAACTCTTTAATTTAAATTGCGGAAAGTAAAATAGAGCGATAAATAATTAAAGTCCTAATTAAAAGCTATTACATACCGGAAGCAATTACAATATTGGAATCAAATGTATCGCGTACGAGAAAATTAAATCGGCGCATTTTTTAGGGTTTTGACCCTTTTTTGAAAGAAAGCATGTTTTTTTTGTTATTTTTGCATTAAATGGAATTAAACCTAAGTTAATAACTAAATTAAATGAGCTAATTAATTGATTAATAAAAATAATATTTTTTTGGATTTTTTATATTTAAGGAAATAAAATAAATCTGGTCAAAATTAATAAAAACCTAATTCTACATTAATTTTAATTATTTTGCAAAAGATATTAAAATTTAAATCTAATTAAAGCTAAATCAATTAAATTAATTTATTTACAAACATAAAAGTGAATTTAATTTTAATAAATAAAAATAATATTTTTTGTGTTTTTCTGATTTTATGAGGAAAAATTATTAATTGGTTAATTTAAACAATAAAAATAATAATTAAAACCAAATAAATAATAAGAAATATAAAGAAAAGAAATAACCCAATGGGGGTGTTGGGCCTGGAAAGGGGTGAAATCTTCAGTTCAGGATGACTTACAGTGAGTTTGGTGACGTTTCAAGGCTTGGTTTTGATTCCAATAGCTTCAGTGGACTCTTGGCAATCGAACCACGTTGAGATTTTGGATTGAATTGGCCTCCAATACCGATTTCAGATTAAAGCTTTTCAAGCTTTTTTTCAAGTTTGGTTTTGTGATTTGGGCAGCTTTCAGACCGTGTTCTTGTGTGCTCTATGTTGTATATGTAACAAGGATTGTATTAGGTTAAATCTTGGGCTTGGAATCCTTGTGTATTGATGATTCAAGATTTGATATGATTCCTCCATTAAAGGCTTCCAATTTCTTTCCAAATCCAATATTTTGTGCATGATATGGCTTGGCACGAATTTGATTGTGTTCATGATGTTAATTGAAAGTTGTATCAATCAAAAAGATCACAAGTTATTAATATTGAGATTTTATTTTGATTTAAATTGATTAAAAATGAATTAAATCAATAAAAATCAAATAAAATAGAAAAATTAATAATTGGTCATGAAATTTAAGATAGGAGACGTGTGTGGTGTGACAAGATCAAATCAAGTGGAAAAAAGTGGGCCCATTTGACAAAATTTGAAGTTTTGGGGATAGTTGACTTTTGGCAATTTTGGAAAAATGCCCAACTTCAACAATGCATAACTTCTTCAATTTTGAACTTTTGGAAGTGTTCTTGGACTTTTTAGAAACCTTGAGATGTCCTATAACCAAACCTTTCGGTCTCATCTCAATTTGACATTCCATGCTCAAGTTATAAGCTTTGGAAAAAAGGTGTTTTTTGTTGACTTTCAAAAATGACCTATAATGTCCAAATTTGTAACATTTTGTGAGAGCATTTCTTGATCTTGGGGTGTGAAGATGGATTGTAGTAAATTGCATCCTCTTAAAAATGAGATTTGTATGGGTCATTTCTCATAAAGTATGAGAATGTTATGCTTGGTCAAAGTTGAGTTGACTTTTCCGGCAAAACCCTAATTTTGCAACTTTTGAATCTTGATGAAACTTGAGCAATCCTTGATGAATCATGATCAACCCTTGATCAAATGATGAATTATCCTTAAAAATGAGAATGTTTACAAAAAATCTTGAGGTTTGACTATTTGTAGGCCACAGTTGACTTTTGCCCTAGCACAGTCGATTCTTGGGCTTCTTGAGCAATTGACTGACCAAACTTTCTCTGCAAGGCTTGAAATTTTACATGGATGAACTTGAGAGCATATTATGACATTCTGGAGAACTTTAGGCCATTTGGATTCAAGGACCTTGATGCAACACAAAACCCTAATTTGAGGTTGACTTCCTTAGGAGGTGATTTGACTGTCCAACTCTTGAGCTATCTTGAGCAACTTGGGAGTTATTCTTGAAATGTCTTGGGAAATATGGGAGGGAAAATTTTGGGGTACAACAATTACCAACAAAGATTCAATAAGTGCAATAAAAAGTATATACAAAATAACTACAATTTACACTTATCAAGTACTACTATAATGCGTTACTTGATCGTGACGATATAAAAGCAACTTGACATATTTCTTATTTATTTCTTGTTTATTATTTATGAATTACATTACTTTTATTGTAATATTGTTTTCCGGTTATTTAAAATTTCACATCATTACATATATATGGGAATATGTAATTATTTCTCTTCTATGCAATATAGCCTGAGTGATATATATATATATATATATATATATATATATATATATATATATATATATATATATATATATATATATATATATATATATATATATATATATATATATATATATATATATATATATATATATATATATATATAGAACTATGATACTTTTCACAGTTTTCTATCTTTCTTTTTGATATTGTCATATAGGGAGAAGCATATTTGAGACGGAGTTTGGAAGAACAAAGTCAAGGGCAGCCTTCAATAAATACAAGAAATGCATCGTCACTAGTTTTTCCATCATCAAAAAGGGGGGGGTATGTGAGTACAACTAAGTTATTAGATGTTTTGCATGATGTCAAAACTAGGAAAGCTAACACTTATGTACATTGGACGGATCTCTATGTCGTGTGACACTCCTCTGGATTAGAGGTCTTAAGAATTATTAAAAAGCATTTTGAAATTGATTCAAGTCATTAAAAATAAGTTTTTGCATAATTTTTTATTGCACGTGTCGACACATCTGTTTTCAGGTCGACGCATGCAACTCAATTTTGAAGCCTGTGGTCTTTGGAAGACTCAGGTCGAGACACATATTGCATTGGTCAACACATACTGAAGCATTACTAAAATTGCAGAAATTCTTATTTTATGTGTCGACACATATGATTTATAGGTCGACACATTTGTTGTTGTTTTAAAGCCTGTAGCATTGACTTGTATCGGTCGACACATACCTTCTTTAGGTCGACACATGCAGCTTAAACTTATGTATGTTTCGACACATACAATACATATGTCGACATATACTGATTGTTTTAGTCAATTTTGTAGATCTTTTTAATTCCGAATAAGTCATTTTTGCCTTAAATTTACAAAACTATAAATAAATCCTTCATGTATCATTTATAACTTGATGATACCATAAAATTAGCCTACATTTACTCGTCATCTTCAACCTCCAATCTATTCATACACACTAACATTCCATTGTAACGATATTTTATTAGGGTGCCATCTAGACGAGGTTTGATAACCTCCAATTAGGTTCTTGTGTAGCTGAATATATTGGTTAAGATTTGTAGGGGTCTTCATCCAGAAAAACCGTAGTTTTGTCCTCCAAGATCATTGATTGATTTGGGGGATTTCGTGCAAAACAATCAAGACGTAATTTCAGCCAAGTGAAGTCCTTTGGAGATCAAGAATGCAAGAGATCCTTTGGAGATAAATAACACAAAGGAATTAGTGAGAGTACAACAGATTACAATTGAGATCTTGTATTGCAATAGTTGAAATTGAAGGTGCGTGAAAGCTTTGGAGGTAAAGTACTCAAAGGAGTAGCAAGATCCAGATAGTCAATTTGCATCTATTGTATCTTGATCTTTCTAAAGATCAAAAGAGGAGAAGGGGTTGAATCAACAACAAGCATTGGGTTTGTGGAGTTGGTCTTGAGCACTTATCTTGTTTCAACTTTTTTGCATAGTAAGAATTATTCTAGTTCCAATTAGGTGCGGACGTACCCACACGCAAGGACGAAAATAGGGAACTGTGAAAACAAATCCTTGTGTCTCTTTTCTTATTACTCTTACTTTCTTTAATATTCATCAATCAATTTGTCAAATAGCATTGCGTTATCAATTGAATTGTAAGGAATTTTCCGGACTATTTTTTATTTTCATCAAGTAGTGATATTGCTTATAATCACTTTTTATTATAAGTGCTTTCGTGTATCAACAAAACTTAAAGGAAAATTTTGAAAATTCACTTGCACACCAAGTGTTTGACAAATTTATTTTATTTGTTATATTGAATATTGATCGTATGATTGTACTTATGTATCCAATGATTCGGACTGCAAGTGCACATTCTTATCGTGTAGTTTTAAAAGATATCGAACCACAGAGACTGATGAATCGATCTACCGTCTTCTATCGTTACTTTGCAAATCTAAAGCTAATGAATATTTGATTGGGTTGTAGGGAGAACTAAATACTAAATTAAGTTGGATTTTTAATAATCAATGAGCTTAATTACCTATGCAATAGTCGTACCTCGGGAACTAGCGACCTGTTGGACGTCTTTATATTTTCAAAACAGCTTTCAGTAAAACTTATTTAGTTTAAAAACCCTCGTCTCACACTGTCGTTTTGTTGGTCTAAGCTATGCAGTTAAGTCCTAACCTACGCTTCCACCATCCCGCAGGAGTTAAAAACACTTTTTGAAAACTAAATAAAATCTTAATTAACTTTAAAGTGGTTCCGCTGTATTTTAAGCCAATGCCTAATTACTACTGTCCAGTTAAAAGATCTCAAACTTCCGCTTTGTTGACCCTAACCTCTATCAGTTTTTTACTTCCGTAACAAAACAATTTAATGATTGAAAAATAGTAACTTAGGCCAGAAAAGAAAGTTTCGTAGTAAAAATAATCCCGACTAAGTTACTCGTTCCCTCGGTTGAGTGACTTTACATACCGGTATAGGATTTCTAGCCTAACATAATATTAAACCAAATCGCAGAATAATTTAAAGGACAAACAAAAATAAACATAATTATATCGATTAAAAAGCAATAAGAATTTGTAAACATAAACCTGGTAATAACTCTGAAGACAGAAGCACTCCTGCACAAATTGTAGGCTTTGCTTCGATCGGAGAATATATTTAACCGTACAGAAGAAAATAATGCTGGAAAGGAATATAGCAATAGCTGGGAAATATAAATAATACTGAAAAGAATATTAGCTCAATAAAATCTCTAAAGTTTCTTGCCAAAAAGAAGAACCTGTTTTGTTGTGGTCTAAGGCTCTATTTATAAGTCTTGCGTGATCAGTTGCTCTCGAAAATGTAGGAACAGTTTACTTCCTTCTTTGAGAAAAAATAGGGCCATTAATTTGTCACGTTCCTTGGTACTTTGACTGAGTGGGTGAGAAAATGTAGGTAGTCGCTGGATTAACCCTTGAACGCGTTTATGTCCGTTGGATGAGAAGAAAGTGGAGTAAGTGGCTTGTGACGTTCGTCACAATCAAGTGACGATAGTCACTTGGTCTTTCTTGGTGCGTGACGTTCGTCACATCTCCTTAACGGTCGTCAAGGTCTTCTTCATTGTGGGCCACGTGCTCACATGTATAATGGGCTTTAGCTCATTTATTCTCCTTTGGCCTTTTTTCTAGTTTTGCACCTCTTTTTTCTTCATTTCTTCCAAAGTGTTCAGCTTAATGCATATCTGCAAAAATAGAAAAATACCTACATAATACTTATAAAATGATTTAATTTAAACTAAAGTATGAGAAATATTTGGTGTATATCAAGCCAGAAATATCACATATTTGTGTGACATCAAACTCCCCCATACTTAAACTTTGCTTGTCCTCAAGCAAATGCTAAGTACGATGTTTTTCTAAACATGGTTATGACTCAGATCAACTAATATATAGTTGCGTTGTGTTTTTGTCAGAAAATCGATGGCTTGATTCATGCTCCATTACTACGTCAATAACACTAGACAGTCCTATTTTACGTAAACTAGTTACAGGTCCTATCATAGCCTACCTCGAGTATTTGTCTTGTTTTGCCCTTTTCATTCTAGCGCAATCACATTAAGCCTTTTATCTTTACACGCACATAGCAGAACAGTCGGTTAGTGGTTATGATCCTTTTAAACTTTAGAGGTTTCTGGCACAGTAATGTGGCAACCTTTTTTTAATTCAATGGTTGGATGCGGGGGATCAAACCGTAATCTGCCCTACCGAGTTCAGTACCAGATGCTCCTGAACCATCCACCAAATGAATTTTCATGTTACTTTGTAAGGTTTACATCCTTTGGATTAGGCGATCGGGTAAGGATCGTCCAATTTAATTGGTGTAATTCCTTGCAACATTTTGCTGAAATATTATATCATCCACTTATATTCATCGAATTCCTGCGTAGTTTGTGTTTAAGATGGTGTTGACTGCTAATATAAACTACTCAGGGTTACTATAAAGACTAAACTCAGGGTGTTGGAATAACAGGTACTTGAACTGATCTATCATACTCTGGGGTTGTAGAGTGTCTAGACGGTAGAAATTTCGCTTAATCTTTCCCCAATTCCTGACGATTAGAGATCTTGTAGTCTATGTACTTTGTCGAGTGAGTCGGAAAAAAAAATTTATGGGCTCAAAAAGAAAGGGGAGTCTTAAAGAACACAAATTGCTTTAATAGATAACTTGATAAAAAAATTTTACTGAAATAAAGATAACGGAAGGGAAATTACAAAGAAAAAATAAAAATTACTAGGAAAAGGGAAATACTTCCTCCCCCATACTTGAATCATACATTATCCTCAATGTATTGATAGAAGAGGGAAAGGGGAAATGGAAACTGGATAATCATTCTTCCTCCTCTTGTCTTTGGTATCGGCCACGTGTCCTCGCTCTTCGACGTGCTTGCCCACCATGTCTGGAAGATTCGCCTCCATCTCTCTGGGATATGATATTATGCAAGTCATCAACATGAAGTGTTAAGGCTCGCATACTTCCGTTATTCCTGTGGTGAATTCCATCATACTTTGATCATGCCTGCGAGTGTAGTCGTTTTGGTCTCTCTGCCTTTGTTGCATGAGAGTCATCATCTCGATTTGGCGCGTCTCGAGGCTCTGGTGGCGTTGAGTGGACAACTAGTTTTGCTGCATTATTGCGGCATATATTGCGTCGATGGTGGCGAGATTGTTGGCTTGTTGTGGTTGGGGCTCTTGCTGCTCTAATTCTTCTTCGATTTCGTCAGTGGCAGCGTTGTTGGCCTCACCTTGATTTCCTTGAACATTTTCTCCGGGTTCTGGGGCGTTCAGGTTGTAAAGCCAGTTATCCGGATTACCCAAGTAAGTACGATTGTGATTTGGCATGATCACGCTACGAACTCTTGCATTCTTAACCATTAGATAGTACCCTCCAGCTTCTCGTACTTTGATCAGGCGGCCAGCTCTACAGGTATCAATATCCATATAAACTGCTGGCAGCGGAGGTAGGCGTTGAATCCTTTCCCCCCTAGTTCAGGTGAACTGTGATGGTGGTGACGATGCCTCCGATACAAAAAGGTGTGATCCCGTCTCTTGTAACGAGGTTTTGAATGTGGGCCATCATTAAAGTAACGGGATTAAGACGGAGGTTTTGTGAAAAGATACAGTGAAGAGCATACAATTCTTTAGTGTTTACCTTGTTGTTGTTTGCCCTTCCAAATATTGTGTTTGCCATAACACGGTGTAAGAAGTGAATGTTCGGGTTATGGATGTGAGAGGCGTACCGTGCTTCGGGTGTGACATTTGGTTCGCCGGTTATTCTCTCCCATAGTGCATATGCACTTCCATTCTAATCCAATTCTGGGGGAATGCGATATTGTACATTATTCCCACGGGAAAATGAAATATGTCACTCAAAATTTCATGGTTGAGGGTGTACTCTCGGTTGAACATCCGAAATTGAGCGGCTCCCGTTAGGTGTGCGTCTGCATCATCTCAAGTGTGATAGGCGTAGGAACTCAAGAATTCCAACGTGAGAGCTTCGTAAGTTGGTGTGTTCATCGTGCTAACAAAGCTTAGGCCAGCTTTATTCAGCAAGCCTTGCATAGGAGGTTGCAAGCCTAATTCTTGCAAGCAATTGTTGTCGACGAACCGCGTGGATGTTAGCCCTCGACGATGGAATTTTATGTACCTCTCTTTTTTAAGTTCACCTGCTTCTCCTTGTCGGAGCACGAGATGTCGTATGTCGGGTTCGGGTTGGTTGGCCATGATTTTTGAACTTGATAGAAAAAATGTATTTGTGGTAAAGAGATGGAAAGTGGGTGGTAGTGATGAAACTAAGGATGGAAGAGAGGTTTATATAGATGGTTTTGTTGAGTAATAAATTTAATGGGGTTTATGGGAGAATTTTGAATATGAGAGGTTATGGAAGTTATGGGTGAATGGAGTAAATGGGGTGGTGGGGTTTTAAAGCAAATTTCCGTGCATCAATGTTGTTCAACGGTCACGGGAAGTGAAAGCGTGGGGGACAAGCCCTGCCGCTCGTCACGCGCTCTCTGACACTTGTTAGAGTCAAAGAGACAATCCCTGACGTTCGTCACATGCATCCTGACGTTCGTCAGGGTGAAGTGATGCGTGCGTCTTTCTTTGACCTCTTTGACCGCGTGCTCCACTAAATTAATTAATTCATTAATCTTGAGAAGTATATTGCAAGGGGTATAGTAGCAGATAGTAGTTGGAAGAATGATATGGTAAATAAGAAGCAAATGAAAATAGTAACAGAAATAAGAAACAAATGAAAATAATAATAGAAATTAGAAACAAATGAAAACAATAATAGAAATTGCATAGTATAAAAATAAATACATACTCTGAATGAAAATAAATAAATACTTTAAAATAAAAAAGATGGATATGAAATGAATAGATGAATAAATAATCGAAATTTTAGAACCGAAAAGTAACAAATTATTCAAAAATAATAAAACCATAATGAGTTTTGAGAATAATAATGAAAAAACCCCCCATACTAAGAACAAACAGTGTCCTCACTGGGGCGGCACAGAAACAAAAACTATCAAGCATGAGGGCCTCCTGGAGGTGGTGCAGAAGCGTGCAGATGTTGATAAATATGATCAAACTGCTTCGTGACGACGTCCATGAAATGAAAGAAGTCACGCCGAAGTGTGCTGACATTATCTTTAACAGTGGCGAGCTCGCCTCAGAGTGTGGTAACATCTGTCTGCAGTGTTTTGATCGCATGTGCATGATCTGGCATAAGGACGTCAACAGCTGTGGTAACAAGGGGTAGTGTAGGGTAATCCAATGGTGTATAATCATGGTAACCGGTGGGTGTGGATGGGTCGCTCTCCTCCCTCTCAGGGTCGTGTTCGTCTGTCTTCTCTAGGTGATATAGCCAATTTGTCTTGGTATAGACACTGGTATTCTTGGGGCTAGGCAATTTGAAGTAATAGACAGGGTCATTTTGGACAAGCAGCTGAAAGTGAGGTGGGTTGAGGTTACCAATCAAAGATATGTTAAAACAAAAAGGGATTTCCATGGTATAGTATCTGGCGTACGGCGTAAGGCGTGACAGAGATGACCGTAGGGATAGGGCCTCGGTTATCATAGTGACTAGCCCGCCGACACAGATGGGGCCATGGGTACACTGAGCTATAGCTGACATGTTGGCGATCATAAATGATGCACCAATGACTGGTCTGGACTGAAAAGCACAGTAAATGATGAATAACTCATCCCTAGAAACTGAGAGTCTATTAATAGGTTTTCCAAAAAAGGTGAAAGCTAAAATGTGATGGAAATACCTAATCGCAGGGTTATGAATCTCAGTAGCATCAAGGTGGTCTGGGTCCTCAGGATATTGGCCCGCTATGTCCCTCCAAAAGTGATTAAGTTCAAAGTTGAGGTAGTCATCCGCCTGGGTTTCCATGTGGGCGTCTAAAGAACTATGGAATCCTAGCAGCTCAGCTAGACTGCAAACTGTAAACTGGTGGGTGAAACCGAACAATCTAAAGGACATCTGACCCTTACTACGCCCTAAGCCTTGTGTGGGTTTATAGATGAGGGAGCTTAAGAACTCCAAGGTGAGGCATTGGTGTGTAGGGTGTTTATGGGCTAGGAACCCCTCCCATCCTATCTGGTTAAACATGAAGTATACACTTTCCCTGATTCCTAAAGCTGTCAAGGTGGGATCATGCACATACGTAGTCATACTCATCTGGCGCTGAGCCAGAATCTCATATCGCCTCTGCTGGGCCTCCGAGGCAAAAATGATAGTATCCATGAATTTTAGCTTGTAGGTTCCTGTGAGTTGGTACTAAAATTTGTAAAAGAAAAATGCAAATAAGTAAAATATGTAGTGGGAGAAAGAAAGAAAAAGGAAAAAAAAATCGGAAAGTAAAAATCAAATTGCAGAAAGAAAAATAAAAGATAAAGAGATTTGAAAGAAAATAAATAATAATAAAAACTTGTGGGTTGCCTCCCACACAGCGCTTGTTTAATGTTGTTAGCTTGACAATGTTGTTAGACGTGAATTATTTCCTAATTCGGGTGGTAGCTCTAATAGCGTTAAGCTCGCGATGTAATCCTTATTTTCAATGTTGTAATAATGTTTTAGGCGTTGGCCATTTACTAAGAATGGATTCATGGATTTTCCTTTAATCTCTATGGCACCACTGGGGAAAACTTTGGTTACTTCGAATGGTCCAGACCATCGTGAACGGGGTTTCCCAGGGAAAAGTTTTAGACGAGAGTTTAATAGGAGAACTACATCTCCTTCATTGAATTCCTTCCTTCAGATTCGTTTGTCATGCCATTTTTTCGTCCTTTCCTTGTAGATCCTCGCATTTTCATATGCATCTAATCTTAGTTCTTCTAATTCATTTATGTCGAGGATCCTTTTCTCTCCTGCCGCAGTGTAGCTTAGGTTTAAAGTTTTAATTGCCCAGTAAGCTTTGTGTTCAATTTCCACTGGCAGGTGGTATGATTTTCCATAGATGAGTTTAAAGGGTGTTGTACCTATTGGCGTCTTGAACGCCGTCCTGTAGGCCCATAATGCGTCAGGTAAATTAGCCGACCAATCCTTTCTTGACGTGGAAATAGTTTTTTCCAATATTTGTTTTATTTCTCGATTTGAGACTTCCACCTGTCCGCTTGTTTGGGGGTGGTATGGTGTTGCGACGCGGTGCTTCACCCCATATTTGGTTAGGAGTTTATCAAAGATTCTTTATATGAAGTGGGAGCCACCGTCGCTTATAACTTGTTTGGGTACACTAAACCTTGGGAATATAATGGTTTTGAAGAGTTTAATCACGACTCTAGTGTCGTTTGTTGGAGAAGCTATTGCTTCAATCCATTTTGAAACGTAATCTACAGCCACGAGTATATATTTGTTGCCGAATGAGGATGGAAATGGTCCCATGAAGTCTATTCCCCATACATCAAAGACTTCGACTTGTAGAATGCCAGTCTGAGGCATCTCATCGCATCTGGATATATTTCCGGTGCGTTGGCATCGGTCGCAGTTTAGGATGGATATGTGCACATCTTTCCACAAATTTGGCCAGTAGAATCCAGACTGCAAAATTTTGGCACATGTCTTTGATGTGTTTGCATGGCCTCCGTAAGGGGCATCATGACAATGAGAAATAATGCTTTCAATTTTTTTTTCCGGGATGCATCTTCGGAAAATACCGTCGGCACTTCTCTTGAATAGTAAAGGTTCATTCTAAAAGTAATGTTTCAAATCGTGAAAGAATTTTTTCTTCTGTTGATAAGTCATATCAGGGGGTAGGATTTTGGCAGCCAAGTAATTTGCTATGTCCGCATACCATGGTATGGTTTGGTTAGTTCAGACAGAGACCACAGTTTCTTTTATATCATTATTTATTTCGTCTTGGCTTTCTTGTGAATCACCGTTAGCAGCTTGTGTGTCAAGTCCTAAAAGCAGTTGATTTGGATTCGATTCAGGCAGTTTTTTGCTGGCATCTCCTAAGTCCATTTGAGCTAACATACGTTCATACGGGAAGTCATCATTAATAGGTACTTCTTCTGGTGTCAGCTGTTCCATTCGAGATAAATGGTCGGCTACTACGTTCTTGGTACCTTTTTTGTCTTTAATTTCTAAATCGAACTCTTGTAGAAGCAGAATCCATCTCAAAAGTCTCGGATTTGAATTTGGTTAAGAGATATCTAATAGCTGCATGGTCTGTATAGATGATTATTTTTGCGCCTACTAGGTAGGAGCGAAATTTGTCTAGTGCAAAGACTACGGCTAAAAGTTCTTTTTCCGTTGTTGCGTAATTCATCTGTGCAGGGTCCAAGGTTCTACTAGCATAGTATATCGCATGCAGCTTCTTATCTCTTCGTTGTCCCGGGACTGTACCTACGGCGTAGTCACTTGCGTCGCACATGATTTCAAATGGAAGTCTCCAATCAGGTGGCTGCATGATTGGTGCGGATACAAGAGTTGTTTTTAATTGGTTAAATGCTTTTAGGAATTTGTCATCGAAATCAAATTCAACGTCTTTCATAAGGAGGGTGGTTAGAGGTTTTGATATTTGCGAGAAACCCTTTATGAATCGTCGGTAGAAACCGGCGTGTCCTAAGAAACTGCGTATTTCTCTTACTGTTTTAGGGGGTTGCAAGTTTTCTATGACTTCGATCTTAGCTTTATCGACTTCAATCCCCTTTTCAGACACAACGTGTGCTAGTACGATTCCTTGTTTGACCATAAAGTGGCACTTTTCCCAATTCAGAACGAGGTTAACTTTTACGCATCTCTCCAAAACTTTCTCCAAATTCATCAGACAATCTTCAAAACTCTCTCCACATACAGAGAAGTCGTCCATAAAGACCTCCATGATGTTGTCTATGAAATCAGCAAAGATTGCCATCATGCACCTCTGAAACGTGGCGGGAGCATTGCATAATCCAAACGGAATTCGTCGGTAGGCGAAAGTTCCATAAGGACATGTGAATGTTGTTTTCTCTTGGTTATCAGGGTGAATAGGGATTTAAAAGAATCCTGAGTAACCGTCTAGATAACAGTAATGAGAGTGCTTAGCTAATCGTTCAAGCATTTGATCAATGAATGGTAGAGGGAAATGGTCCTTGCGAGTGGCCTTATTTAGCTTCCTATAGTCAATACACATTCTAGCTCCGCTTATAGTTCGTTTCGCTACAGCTTCGCCTGCTTTGTTTGTTGTTACTGTTATACCACCTTTCTTTGGTACACAGTGGACTGGGCTTACCCATTGACTATCGGAGATTGGGTATATGATTCCTGCGTTAAGAAGTTTTTTAACTTCATCTTTAACTACGGTGCTCCATATTGGGTTAATTCTTCGTTGATGTTCTCTAGAAGATTTGCAGTCATTTTCCAGCATAATACGATGCATGCAAATGGAAGGACTTATTCCTTTGAGATCTGTAATGTTGTATCCTAAGGCGGATGGATATTTTCTTAAGACTTGTAATAATTTGTCTGTTTCATGTTGTCCTAAGTCCGCGTTGACAATTACAGGTCGTTTTAACTCGGTGTCAAGGAATTCATATCTGAGGGTCTTAGGTAATGGCTTAAGATCCAATGTTGGTTTTCTTGGACAAGGCATGTGATCGGGTGTCAGAGCTAAGCATTCACTCAGATTTTCGTCTCGGTATTCAGGACACCATTCATTATCTTCGAATATAAGAGGTGTGGGAATCTTCATGGTTTCGGAACAAGGTATTGGTTCCCATTCAATTTCTCTTACGCATTCATCCACGATGTCCACCAGATAACATGTGTCATCTATGGCAGGCACTTGTAAGAATTGTGTCAGAATAAATTCGACTTTCTCTTCACCTACTTCAAAGGTTAGTTTGCCCTTTTTTACATCTATGATAGCTCCAACGGTGGATAAGAATGGTCTTCCTAAGATGATAGGTGTGCTTTCGTCTTCTATAATGTCCATGATTATGAAATCTGTAGGGATGTAGAATTTGCCTATCCGTACAAGAACGTTTTCTAAGATTCCTATTGGGTATTTGACAGAGCGATCCGCTAATTGAACGGACATCTTTGTTGGTCTTAGTTCACCCATTTCCAGTTTGTTGCATATGGATAAAGGCATAACGCTAATACTAGCTCCTAAATCACATAGGGCTTTGTCTATGACAAACTTACCTATATGGCATGGTATAGAGAAACTTCTGGGGTCTTTCAGCTTAGGAGGCATCTTGTTTTGGATAATTGCGCTACATTCTGCTGTAAGCGTAACTGTTTCGTCATCTTCTAGCTTTTTCTTGTTAGATAAGATTTCCTTGAGGAACTTGGCATAGGAGGGCATTTGAGTTATAGCTTCTGTGAAAGGAATTGTTATATTAAGTTGTTTCAGAAGTTCTACGAATTTTTAAATTACCCTACATTCTTAGGTTTGGCTAATCTACCAGGAAATGGGATATGGGGTTTATAAGGCGGTGGAGGCACATAAGGTTTTTCTTTTTCTTTTTCTTTGGCCTCTCCTTCTTTATCTTCTTCGTCTACCTCTGGTTTCTCTGGTTGATTCTCCTTCTCAGTTGATGTTTCAGCCCTTTGATACATACTTTGATTTGACAGTCTGGGGTCGGGAGGTCCATCTAATTCGGTTCCACTCCTTAATATGATGGCATGAGCATGCCCCTTCGGGTTAGGTTATGGTTTACCGGGAAATGTATCAGTCGGTGCAGCTGTAGGTGCTTGTTGTTGAGCCACTTGAGAGATTTGGGTTTCTAACATTTTATTGTGGGTGGCCAAAGCATCTATTTTGTTTGCTAATTGTTTTATCTGCTCATTAGTGTGTATGCTCTGATTTTGGACGTCTTTTTTTGTTTGCGCTTGGGTAACTATGAAGTTCTCCATCATCAGTTCTAAGTTTGATTTTCTAGGTGCACTAGGAGCATTTGCAGGAGCTTTCTGATATCCAGGTGGTACGGCAGGTGCTTGGTTTGGAGCATACAACGCATTGGGGGTTTTATATGAGAGATTTGGGTGATTTTTCCATCCAGGGTTGTACGTGTTTGAGTAAGGGTTTCCTTGGGAATAATTCACTTGGTCAGCTGGAATTCCTGTCAAGATCTTACATTCAGTAACTAGATGTCCAGGTACTCCGCATATTTCGCAATTGGGAGTTATAGCAGCCACAGTGGCTGGAGGTATTGCGGTTAAATTATCTATCTTTAGGGTGAGGGAATCTACCTTAGCATGGACACTGTCTAGGTCGCTTATCTCATACATGCCTCCTTTTGTCGGTGCTTTCTATGTAGTACCTTTATCTGTGTGTCCTCTTTCACTTCCCCAATGATAGTGGTTTTGGGCCATACTTTCTATTAGAGCATAGGCAGCGGTGTAGGATTTGTCCATAAGTGCACCACCTGCAGAAGCGTCTATTGTTAATCTTGTATTGTAAAGGAGACCATTATAGAAGGTGTGGATAATCAACCATTCTTCCAAGCCATGATGTAGGCATAGTCTCATCAGATCTTTGTATCTTTCCCAAGCATCGAAAAGGGATTCGTTCTCCTTTTGTCTAAAATCGCTTATCTGAGATCTTAGCATAGCTGTTTTTCTTGGTGGAAAATACCTTGCAAGAAAGACTTTCTTCAGCTCGTCCCATGTAGTGACTGAGTTTGCGGGTAGAGATTGGATCCAAGCTCTTACTCTGTCTCTTAGAGAGAAAGGGAAGAGACGAAGTCTTATTGCCTCTTGACTGACCCCATTGTTCTTGATTGTATCTGCGTACTGTAGAAATATTGATAGATGAAGATTAGGGTCTTCCATCGAACCACCAGAGAACTGGTTCTGTTGCACAGCAGATAACAAAGAGGGTTTCAGTTCAAAGTTGTTAGCCTCGATTGGAGGGGCAGCAATGCTATTGTGTGGTTCATCTTGTGAGGGAATGGCATAGGATTTGAGTGGGCGCGTAGCAGGATTGGCAGCCATTTCTTCGGTTGGTCGAGAAATAGGAGGTTCGAGTGATTGACGAGGTTGAGTGTTATCCAAGAGATGCTACTCTTGAATGCGGCGTCTAAGTCTGAGATAACGCTCGATATCGTTGATTTGTATGTATAACGGCTCGCCTTGCAAACGAGTGTTTGGCATACAAATAAGAAAAGAAAAGAAAAGAAATAGAGAAGAAAAAGAGAAGTTTTTGCTCTAGTCTCTACTGCGTAACAAAAGAGTAGCGATATCGACTTAAATCAGTCCCCGGCAATGGTGCCAAAAACTTGATCGGGATTTTTGTATTTATGTTTCCAATGATTCGGACTGCAAGTGCACAGTCTTATTGTGTGGTTTTAAAAGATATCGAACCACAGAGACTGATGAATCGATCTACCGTCTTCTATCGTTACTTCGCAAATCTAAAGCTAATGAATATTTGATTGGGTTGTAGGGAGAACTAAATACTAAATTAAGTTGGATTTTTAATAATCAATGAGCTTAATTACCAGTATGCAATAGTCGTACCTCGGGAACTAGCGACCTGTTGGGCGTCTTTATATTTTCAAAACAGCTTTCAGTAAAACTTATTTAGTTTAAAAACCCTCGTCTCACACTGTCGTTTTGTTGATCTAGGCTATGCAGTTAAGTCCTAATGTACGTTTCCGCCATCCCGCAGGAGTTAAAAACACTTTTTGAAAACTAAATAAAATCTTAATTAACTTTAAAGTGGTTCCGCTGTATTTTAAGCCAATGCCTAATTACTACTGTCCAGTTAAAAGATCTCAAACTTTCGCTTTGTTGACCCTAACCTCTATCTGTTTTTTACTTCCGTAACAAAACAATTTAATGATTGAAAAATAGTAACTTAGGCCAGAAAAGAAAGTTTCATAGTAAAAATAATCCCGACTAAGTTACTCGTTCCCTCGGTTGAGTGACTTTACATACCGGTATAGGAGTAAAGTCTGAAGACAGAAGCACTCCTGCACAAATTGTAGGCTTTGCTTCGATCGGAGAATATATTTAACCGTACAGAAGAAAATAATGCTGGAAAGGAATATAGCAATAGCTGGGAAATATAAATAATACTGAAAAGAATATTCGCTCAATAAAATCTCTAAAGTTTCTTGCCAAAAAGAAGAACCCGTTTTGTTGTGGTCTAAGGCTCTATTTATAAGTCTTGCGTGATCAGTTGTTCTCGAAAATGTAGGAACAGTTTACTTCCTTCTTTGAGAAATAATAGGGCCATTAATCTGTCACGTTCCTTGGTACTTTGACTGAGTGGGTGAGAAAATGTAGGTAGTCGCTGGATTAACCCTTGAACGCGTTTCTGTCCGTTGGATGAGAAGAAAGTGGAGTAAGTGGCTTGTGACGTTCGTCACAATCAAGTGACGATAGTCACTTGGTCATTCTTGGCGCGTGACGTTCGTCACATCTCCTTGATGGTCGTCAAGGTCTTCTTCATTGTGGGCCACGTGCTCACATGTATAATGGGCTTTATCTCATTTCTTCTCCTTTGGCCTTTTTGCTAGTTTTGCACCTCTTTTTTCCTGATTTCTTCCAAAGTGTTCAGCTTAATGCATATCTGCAAAAATAGAAAAATACCTGCATAATACTTATAAAATGACTTAATTTAAACTAAAGTATGAGAAATATTTGGTGTATATCAAGCCAGAAATATTACATATTTGTGTGTCATCAAATATTGTCATTGAAAATAGCTTTCTAGTAACTTGTTATAAACATTAAATAAGCTATAAAGTAATTCAAGCGTATTAATTCAACTGTCATTCTTATTCCATACTCTACATGTTACTAAATTTACATATCTGAGTTTCCAATAACGTTCGTAAAGATGACTTATTTTGAAAACAACTTCTGCTCAAACTCTTAGAAAACTAATCTTTCAAAACCAAAATTTTCTAGAATTTTATTTAGGTATTTATTCACCCTCCCTCTAGACGTTGTCCTCGTCTAACACATAATATATCTACTTTCATCCAACTACGGTCCATAATAAAATTTTAAATTTATATCAAAATCTTGTAGTATCATTTAACAATACAATAACACAATAAGAATGAAACAATCTTAATATCACTCAATCACAACAATACATACCTTTCTTAACAACATAAAAACAATCTCAATATCACTCACATACATATATACACCAACACTCTCACATATTCTTGCAACTGCCTACATTCCTTAACATACTAGAGGTTTAGACGCACACTACATACTAATATGGTTTGCTATCAATTTTCATTCACAACAATATAACTTTTCACAACACCAAAACCTAAAACTCAAGATGAATGATGATAAAGGTGATGAAATACAGAACATACCACAAATTTAATAAGAGGAAGAGACCTAGAAGAAGAACACCAAAACAAATTCTTGAATTTAGACGGTCCAAGAAATGAATGAGAGGTGATGAAGATTGGACATTTCAAGAAATGATAAAGATGATGCAGTTTGGACTCAATTTGGTTTGTTTCACTATCGCTATCGCTTTCGTATGTTCTTCGCTAGGGAACTTGTGCTATGAAGGAAATAAACAAAACTTGATATGTTTTAATTTTAAAGAAACACATTTCACCACAGTTATAAAGACTAGTCATAGTGAAACATATTAATTTTAGGGATTATATAACCATGGTTGATAATAATAATCGTGGTGAAATGTTTATCAATTTTTATATAACTAGGAAAATTAAGGGACGCACCCTTTTTTGTATAAAAAATGGAAAAATGTTGGTCTGAGATTTAAAACATGTATGCTTTATCATATCACGGTGATTATTAGTGTGGACCGTAGGATATGTCTTTTAAAAAAAAATTAAAAAAAATCCAAGCGCCTAAATAACAACTATTACTTTGGTTAATTGAATATCCAAGGTAATAATATATACATTAGGTATATTTTATAGTAATTGCTTATAGTTCTTCAATCATCACTTCTTTCTTTACTAGTTCATTATGTAAAGCATCAGATTTGTTGCGAAATTCTCATCATCATCATCATCAACAACAACATGATGATGGTGATGATGATGATGAATTTCTCAACAATTTTGATGTTTTGTAGAATGAACTAGTAGAGAATGAAGTGTTGATTGAAGAACTAGAAGTACTGAACCAAATTTTAACTGTTAAAGAATGAGAGATAAAAGCGAGTCACAAAAAGCTCGAAAAACAATGGTTAGTGAAAGTTGTTCTTCAAATAAAACTTAATTTTTCATATTCTTATTTTCTAAATCAATTTGAAGGGTATTATGTTTAGTGAGTTGTTATAGTAAAACACATAATCCACATACAATATGATAAACTCAAGTACTCTTAAACTAAATCAAAGTTGCACATGGAATTAATTATGGAAATTTAGTTTAGAACAACACAAAAATAAAAACAAGCAACAACAACAAAAACAACAACATATAACACTCAAAATATTGCTAAGTCTCAACAACAACAACTACAACAACATCATCAACACAACAACAACAATATATATATATATATATATATATATATATATATATATATATATATATATATATATATATATATATATATATATATATATATATATATATATATATATATATATAACAGTCACCAACAATAATAACATATATAACAGTCTCAACTATAATATATAACATTAAAAACAACAACAACAACAACAACAACGACAAAAACAATAACGACAAAAACAATAACAACAAAAACAATAACAACAAAAACAAGATATAACATGCAAAACATTGCTAAGTCGTAACAACAACTACAACCACAACAACAACAATATATAACATTCAAAACGTTGGTAAGGAATAACAACAATAACAACAACATATAACATTAAAAAATTTGCCAAGTCATATTATATAAACAACAACATATAACATTCTAAACAACATAAAAACTCAAAAACAATCTCAAACTCAATTTCTTTCTTAATCACAACAACATATAGATCAAAGCAATATTTTCAAGATTCCTAAAGATCAAAGCAACTTTTTCAAGATTCCTCTCACTAATCATGGCCAATCGTGATGATCTTCATCTGCCCGAAAAGACTGTTCTTTCCCCTGCTCACAAAACTGACAGAAGTCAGGAACATCCTCACCTCAAGGACAACCTTGGCTTCTGAGATGGACATAATGTGTCTCCAGATTCAACTGACGCCCGACACAGTGACAATCAATTCTTGGATAAGGGACGTCCCAAGAATTCCACCAAGGAACTTCCAGAAGTCATGCAACCAGTTCCCATCCCTCTCAACACCGACCCGGCCATGGCAGTATTACTCACTGCTATCAATCAGACCAACACCCTCATCCTACAAAAGAATCAAAGGATAGGGTCCTGGGAGAAAGGCGATCAAGATCTCCTCCTCGGAGAACCCGACGACGAAACTCCCCTAGTATATCACCACCCAGGCGTGGCCTACCACCAAGAAAGGAGAGGCGAGATGTTTCGTTCTTCAAGAAACGCAACCGCACACCTCCTACGAGAGATAAAGACTCCCCTTCATTCAAGAACAAGAATGACAATTGGAAAATAGACCGCGCTCGATTGTCTTTTCCAGAACCAAAGCAAAAATGGATGAGCCCCTCCCTCTGACGAGACCGTGATGATCAACAGGGAAGAAACTATCACTCCCCTTCTCCATCTCCCATAGATAGTGAGGATGACGATCCACGTGACCCGCTATCGAGGGATATTATGGAGGCCCCACTTCCTGTCGTCCTGGAGAAGCCACCTCCATTAGGAACCTACGATGGAACAACAGACCCTGACGAGCACATCGAGAACATTGACGCCCTCTTCGACTACCATGGGGTCAGAGGGGCCATCAAATGAAGACTCTTCCCAACCACTCTTAGAAAAAAGGCAATGTCATGGTATAAGAGCCTCCCCGACAAATCCATCACCTCATGGAAGTAACTCGGGAGGATATTTTCGAGGAATTTCACCGCCTCCCATTGACACCTGAAATTGGAGGCTTCACTCGAAGCAATTGTCCAGGGAAGGGAAAAGTCTCTACGGGTGTATATTGAAAGCTTCAACAAGGAATTAGTCCAGGTCTCAACGACCAACAAGACAAAGAAGTATCTCCTCGAGCGCGGGCTTCGTCCCCGCAGTAACTTTACCAAAGCTGTGAGTATTGAGACGTCGGCCACGCTTGACTCCCTCCTCCTCAAGGCCTGGGCATACATATAGTACAAGGAGAAGGAAGCGTCCAACAATTCCAGGGAATCAAGGCACAGAGAGAGTGCCAATTCCTAGAAGAACAATGAGCCCTCGACATCCTGTCGAGGAGATAAGAAATAGGAAGACAAGTCTCGCGATTCCAAGGACTACAAGGGGCCAGCTGGTCATTTCCACGACTATACCCCACTGACAACCTTAAGGGAGCATATTCTTTCTGAATGCGCCAATTTTGAATTTAAGCAAGTCGGGTTGCGCTTCCCCCAATAAACATCGTCCAAACCAGGAACCCACAAGAGCAAATATTGTAGGTTCCACAAAAGTCACGGGCATAACACAGAGGATTGCATTCATCTCAAGGATGCAATCGAAATACTTATCAAAGACGGGCACCTCAAGCAGTATAAAAAGAAGGAGGGTGTCCGTGATGAAGCACCTGAAACCAAAAACGTCGAGGAAGGGAAGAAGTCCCCCGATCTCAATGCCATCCGGTCGCCATGAGCATCTCACGGCCGAAATATTTCTATTATCCGGACATGGAGAACGTCCCCCTTTAATTCTCCTCCCACAGTCCTTGGGAATCTTTCCTCGCAACCATGGTCATCTCTGGTGGAGGATTCAACAGGCACACAGTTGGGTCGATGAAGAGGAGATTTTACCAACTCATCAAAGCCAACTCAGATATGGACACTACGCTCGATAAATTTCGAGGAGGCTCTCATCCCCCCGCCTTCTAAAGGGAAGAATTATTGGGCAGGGCCCCAAATTCGACCACCCCACTACTCGTGAGAGCTCGCATGGAGAATTTCGACATGCGCCGCATACTGGTCAACCAAGGCAGCTCAATGGACATCATATACACCCAATTGTTCACCACTTTGCAGCTGAATGAGAGCCATCTGACCCCTTACATGGGATCAGATCCCCAGGGCTTCAATGGAGCCAGCACAAAATCCTAGGGATATGTCGAGCTGATCATCACCTTCAAGAGAGGGGTAACGGCCAGAGCCATCAAGACCCAATTTGTGGTGGTAGATTACCCGCCTCTCTACCAGTGCATCTTCAGGAGACCCACTCTCACCGAACTCATCGCAGTTCCCTCTACCGTCGATCTCAAAATGAAGGCTTCGTCGCCACCCTCCACGGGGACATCCAAGCAGCAAGAAGGTGTTTCGAAGATTAAGCCAAGGGCCTCAGTTCCATCAACGTTCAACCTCGAATGACCACCAGAAACATACTACCCTCCAGTTCTGAAGAAGTCAAGCCTCTGTTGAGGGTTGACACCATTAACCTCAACGGTCACTTCTCCAAGGGGAGCGTGTCGAGCAAAGAACGAAGGGAAAAGAGCTTATGGTCGAAGACAAAAGTTTGACCCCCTTTGATGTTCGCGATGAACTCTCGAGTCACGTGAGGCCTATCCCAAACGGAGACTTCGAGCTAGTTCCCCTTGGAGAAGACTCCACGAGAGGAGTGAAGATTGGAGCAGACCTCCCTGACCTGGAAAAAAGGCAACTCAAAGTTTGCCTGAGAGAGAATGTTGATCTGTTCGCCTAGAGTGCAGTCGAGATGCCCGGTTTAGATCCAAAAGTCGCATGGCATCACTTGACTATAGATCCTGCCTTCAAGGTGGTCATGCAGTGTAGAAGAAAGCAGTCGTCCGAGAAAGTGAAGGCTGCAGAATTAGTTGTAAAGGACCTCCTAGAGGCACGTTTTATTTCGGAAGCCCAGTACACAACCTGGCTCTCAAATGTAGTTCTTGTGAAAAAAATCTAATGGAAAATGGCGCATGTGTATTGATTATACTGATCTCAATCAGGCTTTCCTGAAAGATGCTTATCCCATCCCCAATATTAATAAACTGGTTGACAACATGGCAGGTTTCAAATTGCTATCATTCATGGATGCATACTCTGGTTATAACCAGACCCCAATGGCGAAAACAAACAAAAAATACACCACTTTCATGATCAAGTCGCGAAACTATTACTATAATGTAATGTAATGTCCTTCTGCCTAAAAAACGTAGGCGCTACATATCAACGCATGATGAACAGAGTTTTTTGCAATGAGATAGGCGACATGCTCAAAGTCTATATGGATGACATGATCGTCAAGTCCACCGAGGAGCTCAACCATGCCTCCCACTTAAAGAAAGTGTTCAAGCAAGCTCGAAAGTGCCGGATGCGATTTAACTTGGAAAAATGTACCTTCGGTGTATGGGTAGGAAAGTTCCTTGAATTCTACCTAACAGAACGAGGAATTGAGGCAAACCCCAACAAATGTCGGGTATTTTCCGAATTTCTTACGCCCACCTCGAAAAAGTCCATCCAGATCTTGAACGACAAGCTCACTTCCCTCTCTCAATTCGTGGCAAAATCTTCCCAGCATGCACTTCCCTTATTCAAACTCTTGCGCAAGGAAGTCGCCTTCGAGTGGACACCCAAATGCAAACAAGCCCCCGTTCATTTAAAACGAGTGTTGTCACAGCCACCCATCCTTTCTCGGTCCGAGAAAGACGAGGTCCTCTACCTCTATCTGGCCCTCACCTCCGAGGCAATAAGCGTGACACTAATTAGAGAGACTCTAGAGGGACAATGGCTAATTTACTTCATGAGCAAGGCCCTGCAAGGTCCAAAGGCAAGATATCAAAATATCGAAAAAGTTACTCTAGCCCTCGTTAACGCAGCGAGGAGACTCAAATACTACTTCCTTGCCCACACCATAGTGGTTCAGACAAATCAACCAATAAAACAACTTCTCGAAAGACCAGACATGGCCGGAAGAATGTTGAAATGGTCCTTGGAGCTTTCTGAATTCGACATCCAATATGAGAGCAGGAAAGCCCTTAAGGCTTAGGCCTTGGCCGACTTCGTAGCTGAAATGTTCTCGCTCACAGATTAAGAGGGATCATGTCGTTGGACAATCTTCGTCGATGGCGCCTCCATTTCGACTGGAAGCGGTGCAACATCATACTGGAAAACAACGAAGGGACCCTAATCGAGGTCTCCCTCGACCTATCTTTTCCAACCTCTAACAATCAGGGCGAATATGAGGTGTTACTTGCAGGTTTACGACTAGCCGAAAATTTGGGGGCCAAGGAAGTAAAAATCCTTACTGACTCTCAGTTGGTCCCCTATCAAGTCCGAGGCAAATATCAGGTAAAAAATGACTAACTCGCTGAATATTGGTCCCTGGTTCAGGAGATGAAAGAGAAATTTAAATCTGTGGATGTACAATATGTTCCCCACGAACATAACGCCCATGAAGATGTCCGATCTAAACTGGAGAGCACGAAGAGAAAAGGAGGGAATAAGTCAGTTATACGGGAAATAATTCCTCGATCGAGCACCTAAAAGCCATACTCTTCCTTAGAAGTGTTCGCCATCGAGGACAGCGATTGCTGGATGACCTTTGTACACGATTACCTCATTAAGAGAAGAATCCTCGACGATCCCAAAGAAGCAGCGATTGAATGACAGAGATCTTTCTCGTATGTTTTAGTCGAAGGCAAACATTACAAAAGGGAGTTTTCCATTCCCATTCTTAAAGTCATCAATCAAAGCATGGACGAACGTGTATTGCTCGAAATCTACGAGGGCATCAGCGGCTAACATCTGGGTGGGAGATCTCTCGCGAGAAAAGCTCTGCGAGCAGGATATTATTAGCCAGCATGCAGCACGATGCGAAAGAGCACCTGAAAAAATGCGATAAATTCCAACGGCATAGAGACATGCAATTAGCTCCACCTAATGAGCTTAAATCCCTATCCCCCCCTGGCCTTTCGCCTAGTGCGGATTAGACCTCCTCGGTTCATTCGTAGTCGGAACCAACCAGAACAAATATCTGATGGTAGCGGTCGACTGCTTCACCAAATTGATAGAATTCGAAGCTTTAGCCAAAATCACCGCCCAAAACATCCTTCACTTCTATAAAATAAATATCCTCACTCAGTTTGGCATCCCACAAGCGATAGTTACCGATAACGGGACTCATTTCATAGACCACACCTTTCAGGAATTTGTCACCAAACTGGGCACCACCAAACACTTCGCCTCTGTCGAGAATCCCTAGACAAACGGCCAATTCGAATCTGCAAACAGAGTAATACTCAAGGGCCTCGAGCGAAGATTGGACGAGACCAAGAAAAGGTGGGTCAAGGAATTACACAGTGTACTCTGGGGATACCGAACAATTTCAAATTCGTCAACCAGGGAGACCCCTTTCCAACTAGCTTATGAGATGGAGGCCATCCTTCCCATAGAGACCGAGGAACCTTCCAGGAAAACCGAGGCACCTCTCGACAAGGAGATGAACGATGCTGCCCTTCAAGAAGAACTGGATCTGGTGTAAGAAATCAGAATAGGAGAGGCCCTACTAGAGGCCACGCTCAAACAAAAAATAGCCACGCGCTACAACACCAAGGTCATATGACAAGAGTTCGAGGTCGGCAGCCTTGTCTTAAAGAGAAATCGTAAAGAATCTCGCGAGGGAAAGCTCGCAGCAAACTGGGAAGGTCTTTATCGCGTCTACGCAAAAACGGGGACCAGAGTGTATTACTTGGAAAAGTTACAAAGGGAACAGCTCGTTCGATCATGGAACGCTGAAAAGCTAAAACAATATTACAATTAAAGACACTGAGAAATCGGCGAGCTTGGTCGATAAGACAAACTCACCCAGGCACGTCAACGTGTGCATGCCTAGGCATAAGCATAGCATCCAAAATATTCAGAAGGGGTGAAGCTCCGCTCTTATAACGAGCGCACCTTCAGCATGACATGGGTAACTCAATCGAGCTCCATAGTCCTTGTGCCATGACTGTAGAACGCCCGACTCACGACGGGAGGTTCACGCTGCCAAACTCAGGTCCCTCAAAACGAGACCTGGGTTCATGCCCACGCCCGGTATTAACCATGGTCATTTGATCATTTTAATCACACTGAAGAACATACCAAATGAGCAAATCCCCGCTAGAAACTTTTAGCAAACTAAAAAACGTCCTAAACGAGATAGTTTTCAACAAACATGTAAACAAAGCAAGTTAAATATTCAAAGCAAACGACCATTGGCTGGAAATTAAATAAAACGACCACTTGGGCCGCTAATGTACAAATATTACAACAAATAGGCTTTTAATTCCCCATCCAAAAAGAATAAATTTGTGTCCAGAGACCACGCTTGTTCAGAACTTACATAAACAGGCAAAAGCCCGAAGAAACAAAAATACAACAAATATGACATGTAGGCCAGAATAAACAACAAACAATCATCCTTCGGCTTCCTCTTCGGAGACGGGCGACAATTGGGTAGGACCCCTGGTCGGCTGAGCGACGAACTCCTTGAGATAATCAGGGACCAAAATCTTACCGGCAGCCACGTAATAATTAACCCCCATTCCTGAGGTGTTGAACTCAACACCGAGGTTTAACACGTGCATCTGCTTTACAGAATTCTCGAAGCTCCCCTTGAAAGCAACCTGAGTGTCGTCCATAGCCAATTGAAAACGAGCAACGAGCTCGGCCCGAGTCTTCAGATATTTAGTATCCTATGGCTTATCTTCAGCAGGCGTAATCTCAGCAGTCATGGCCGCCACCTTTTCCTCAAGTTCCTTTATCTTGAGCAAGAGGACCCTATGTTCCTATGAGAGCCTTCCCGATTCCTCATCAGATATCTTCCAAGATTTTTCTTCCTCACCCCAGGCCTTCTCGCTCGCAGCCAGCTTGGCCCAAAGATTCTCCAGCTTCGTCTCCTGAGAAGAAGTTCCCTCGGTGTAGGCTACCGCTATCTCTAGAATCCGCATCAAACCGCCAGCATCTTGAGCCAGCATCGCCCTCTTCTCCGGACGGTTCATTCCCTCGAGAAAAAGGGATTCGTCCCAAGGAAGACGGAGAGCTTCACCCTCAAAGAAAGACTTCTCCAGCCAGCAGGAGCAATTCGTACGTCCCCTTCCCTTTTTCCCCAGTCAGGTCGACGCTCCCCTCGTGACGCGGTCTCTTCGCATTCTAGGAAACAACGACAGGAGAAAGAGCGACTGTAGCTAGGGCCGAGGATGAGTCACCTGACCCGGAGGCAGAAGCGGGCCCTGAGCCAATATATGCATCCCTTTGAGCTCTCCTCGCTCTGGCAGCAAGAGTCTTGGCCAAACACTCCTGAGCTGGATTCATGCTATCTGCAAAATAAATAACAAAGAAACATAGTCAGTAAACTAGGAGTCAGATAAACGACGACCACTTACTACTTCTAGAAGCATATATATATATATATATATATATATATATATATATATATATATATATATATATATATATATATATATATATATATATATATATATATATATATATATATATATATATATATATATATATATATATATATATATATATATATATACCCAAATATTTAGCGGGGTCCTCGCTTCCAAGGAGCTCCTTGAAGTTTATGAGGTCTGACTTGTATACTGGCTCCCTGTTCTTATCAATCACAGACCTGCCTCCTCGGTTGACTCGTTGGACGCGAGGGATTCGAGCCACGATCATGGTCAGGAAAACGAAGCTCTCCAAGTCCTCGTCTCTGAGCTCCCCCTCCCTCCAGACATAAGAGCCCAATTCACTATCAAAATGCTTCCTCGTCCATTTGAACAGGAACTTGTAAACTAGTTTTACAATGGTCTCTCCTAGCTCATTCAGACGGGGAGTGTCATCCTCGTTTTTCACCGGAACAGTACTAAAGACGTTCAACATCACCTTGCTCGGAGAAGGCTGCACCAAAATGTATTTATCTTTGAAGTGACGGACAGGCTCAAAATAAGATTTAAACAACTTCCCATTGCCTTGCTTCAGGGAAACCCATCCCCGTTTTCTGTCGACCATGCTCCTCTAAAGGTGGAAGCAGCAGAAGAACAAGGGAATAGTGGCCCCTATCTTTAAGTGGTCGCAAACTATTTCGAACGCTCGCATGAATGCAATTCCGTTCAGATGTAGTTGGGAGGGAGCTACGCGCAAGTTCCTGAATACAGCCACCTTAAAATCAGAGAAGGGGAGGCGAAGACCCATCTCACGAAATACGATGTCATACATAGGAATTTGTCCTTGTCGTATTTCGGCCAGATTCTGCTCTCTTTCCCAGGGATGTATAGCAACCATTCTCCTTGGTTCCCCTCTACGTGAGTGTAGACATCTGTAAAAACATCCTCCCGGTGCTCATAGAAGTACGAAGGCCAGTACCGGGGGTCATTCATGACCCAATCCCGAGGATCCTCCTCATCCTCAGGAGGAAAAAGGAAACCTTGATCGGAAGATGTCATCTCCATACCACCTTCCCTCATTTGTTAATCCAACTGATTATGCACGTCTCTAGAGATCTCCAGGATGCTCGACGAGCTACTCGTCACGTCTGAGGAACTTCTCGAGGATTGTGTAGACTCACTCGAGAGATAGATCTGGGAATTGTCATCCATAGAAATTGAAAAGCAGAGGAAAAAGATGAGCTCGACATCAATTCCAGAACCATCCTTCCACCGTTAATCAAGCAAAAGGACGTTGGGAGACGAGGATCGTGTCCCCGATCAGAACCCTAAGTCCTAAGAGGTCATCTATGACACACCACGAAGTGCCCACGAAGTACCTACGACGACTCTGGTGATTCTAAACTATAGAAACACCGCCTACCGCCAACACTCCCCAGCGTCGTCCTCACAAACGGAATCTTAAGCCCTAACTGCATGCATCTTTAAAAAGTAAATAGCCAAAATACAAACTAAAGAAAGCGAACAACAATGGAAAACTGAAAACTTACCAGTTAATAGAAGAAGAAAGGCTGGAAATAGTAGCTGCGAGCGACAAAACTCAATGAATGATGATGGTCGATGGTCGAGTTAATACGAGCAGTTAAGAGAGAAGACGAAAAACATAAACACCCTGCTCCTCTTGTATTTATAGCTGAAACCATCAGTACGTCCGAGACACGCGCCTGGGAAACCCTAGGGTCGTCATCATTACACCCTAGCCCCTAGGTCATTATTGCACCATTTCGCTGGCACACTTCCGAAAACACGCTACCTCTCTAAATTCAAGGGTCCTAACGACCAACTCCTCATCTTCTCGCGGGAAAGGTGCAACGTGCAACGCTCGCTTCCCCGTAAGACACTCCCCCGTTCCACAAGCAGGTATTAAAGTCGTCACTCATGTACCCAGAAGCAAAGACTTAGGGGGCTACTGTTCTTGACTGGCCCGACAACTTGAATGGGCCCAGCCTGGAACTTTCCTTTGGTGCGGCCCGCACGTCCATGACTCGAACCGCCCTCTATTCGTCAGGAAATATCGACCATTTTCCCTCCCAATCCAGCACCATCCTAGGATGATCGACGAGCATCCTCTCAGCCTGCCCGACATCAACGTCGTGTAGGCCACCTGGAATCGACCAGAGAGACGCCCATAATTGGCCCCCTCCTCGGAACCAACGGCTAGTTACGGGCACACCTTCCTGGTTTGACCAAGTATTGGCAGTTACCTGATTTCACAGACCCATATATCTAGGCGTGAAATCAGGAACCAATGGCCATGATGCATCAGTGGCGTTATATAATCCCTCACACATGTCAGGGCCATGTATCGCACGATTCACCACCTAATACTTTGCTTGTATCTCCAGTTAATCCCTTTTGAATCCAATTTTATTTGTAAGGAAAATGACTTAAAATGAATTGAGTTGTAATCTTTTAAAGGACTATAAACGCGAGAAATTTTCAAACGGCAATTCAGTAGCACTAATTCTTGTGGAGACGATATGATAAAACTAAATAAATACTTACTTTTGTTTTCTGCTTTACCGCTTCAACATCTTTCTAATGAGACCATATTAGAGTATATTTATATTCATATATATACAATAGATAATTATAATTGATTGTATTTAATGTTGGAGAAATTTCTAAAATGTTGAATTAATTAACAATAATGATTAAATCCATTTGATGAAATTTTGGATCACAAAAATGTTGTGTTAGTGTAGTGGTTTTGACTTTGAATAAATAATCAAAATATGGTGGGTTTCAATACTTGATTTCATTATTTTGAATATTATTTTTTAATTTAAACAAATAAGTAGTTGAAAATAAAATCAAAAAACATGTGCCTAGCCAGATTCAAACTGGAAACGCTTTGATGGCATGCACTAGAACACGAATGAATGCCACTCAACCAATGTGTTATTTGATATAATATCTGTAGGGATATGTACATAACATCTCTAAGTGACCAGTAACTGAAAAGAGACCTCCTTCCATCAAATGATACAAATTTCTCTATAAATAGAGATATTGTGCAAACTCAAATTGGATACGAAAATTGTATATTTCAAGAATAAATAAAGGAACTTTATTCAGTAAAATATCGTTGATCGATATGCTTAATATGAATGTATGATTCATGTTAAAGTTTCTAAAGTATCCTGAAGGGGATTCGCCGGTTAACTCATTTGCATTCAATTTATCTAAATTAGTAGAGGCGAAGAAAACCTAAAGCTTAGTGTAATCACACACTTTGAAATTTATTTTGTGCAACTTTCATCGTACTGTTTTCATCTTCTTCTCTTTCACATTTTGTAGCAGACCCCCAACACAAGATCTAACAATCTTTAGGTTCGATTTTCAATTTTCAAATTTAATTCCTACTTTATTTATTATTAATATTAAAGTATGCAACTGTAAAGAAGAAGATAACAACTTTCGACAATGGTGAAAGGTACACAATTAATTTATAATTTTAAATTTATGAAATTTCGATTTATGGTTTTTTGTGATTAATTTTTTGTTGGAACTTTGATGGAGAGATTAACATACATATTTATTTGTTCATAACTATGGTGAAAGGTACATAATTATTTTAAATAAATATATGTTATATGATGTTTTAAATCTATGTAAAATATGTTGAAAATAATATTTATTTATGTTAAGTTTAATATGTGTAATAAATTTATATATGCATGATCTATAAATTATTCAAGTATGTGAATTGGACTAATAAAGAATATATTTGGTTTATGGTGTATACTTGAATGTTAAGTACATGTTAAATATTATTCTTTGATGCAAGTAATTTATCTTAATTAATAATATATTATTTTTAGATGAAATAATTTGATGAAAAACAAAATCATGAATTTGAATATATGATACATGTATTGATAACATAAAATGATATAAATGAAAATTTCAAAATATCAAGGACATATTTCAATTGTATTTTAGTATGTGTAAGAATTTATTAAATTCAAAATGATTTATCTCATATTATATGTGTATCATAATATGAAAATATTATTTCTTGTTTATCTTGATATTAGAAGTAATTTTATATATTTTAGATTATTGTAAGTTGAGAAATATTTATAGAGAAATTAAAGTTATAGAAAATATTAATGATGTGAATTCATTGTTTATTTTGTATTGTGACTTTTACTTAGATATATCATAGAACATTGTTAAATATGAAACATGAATTAACAATGCATGTTCTCTATTTATGATGACCACCTTTCCTTCATGCACGAACTTTAACTTATGGTGCAAAGTCAAAGTGACAGCCCCTGCCTCGTGGATCCACGATCGTCCTAGTAAATAGCTGTAAGCGGGCACAATATCCATAACCTGGAAAGTAATCTAAAATAAATGCGGACCTATATGAATAGGCAAATCTACTTCCCCAATTACAGACTTCCTAGATCCGTCGAAAGCTTTCACAGTTATGCCACTTGGGCCCTTGGGAGCTACTTGATACTTCAGCTTCACAAGTGTGCTCCTTGGTATGACATTTCAAGCGGATCCATTGTCAATCAACACATTTGAAAATGAGTCATTATTACAGTTCATGGAGATATGGAGAGCCAAATTATGACTCCTTCCTTCATTGGGCAATTTGTCATCACAAAAACTCAGGTTATTATAGGATGTAATATTCCCTATCAAACGGTTGAATTGGTCCAAAGGCATATCACTTTCCACGAAGTCTTGATCCAACACTCTCATCAAAGATTCCCTGTGGGTAAAAGAGTTCATCAACAAGGCTAGATTAGATATCTTTGAAGGTGTCTGCAACAACTGATCTACGATCCCGTAGTTGCTCATCTTGATAATTTTCAATATATCGTCCACGTTCTTTTCCATAGTAGTACCACTAGATTCCCCCACTATTTTCTTAGGTTCAACACTTTCAACAATCTTCTTATAAGCATTAACATTCCCTCGAATGATAGGTGCGAAAACACGACCACTACGGGTCACTCGGCTGGCCTCAGCAATATTCTTGACATCAGACAACGGTTGGATGAGAACTTCCACACCATCCTCTAGAATTGTAGCATTGTATTTGTAGGGCACGACTGTGTCTGATTCGTAAGGAACAGGTCCCGGCAAGCAAATCACTACTGGAGCAAAAGCTGGTTTGCTATGATACTCAAATTCTATAGGGGAAGGAACACTGAAACAAGGCACAATAACATTCACCCCCTCTTCAAAATACTTAGGCAACACCAAATCATTACTGGAGAACATATCTTCATCTGAGGAAAATAATTCATCTGCAAAAGCATACTCATCATCTGACACAGTCTCACCCAAGCAATCTTCAATCACATTAATCTCATTGTAATCATCTCTATTGCTTGAAACTTTGATAGTACCATTGTCTAACAACAATTGAATACCCTTTCTCACAATGGAACAACTACACTAATCTCTACAGCAAACAATGCAAGACCCATAACAGTGTTCTACTTGACCATCCATGTGACAGAAAGTAGCGTGCAACGACACCAAATCATCATTCATATGATTCACATCAAAGATCCGGAATTCTCTGGGACATACCAAAACCATATTCACATCCTCTTCGTACTCTTCCCTAGGCTTGATTATATGAATGAGGCCTTCGTCCATCATTTTCTGAAGATCAGCTTTTATCTTATCGCACCCCTGTATATCTGTACTGCAAATACCACAACCAGCATGATCATGTGTATAGTAACTAAACTCATAGAGATCATCATGAATTCTTACCAAATCTCCTATAATCAGGTTAATATCCAAAATACAAAAGTCCCCTGGATAACCAGCAACCATGTTCACAGTATTGGCTCCTCCATGCTTTGGCAAAGTATTATCTTTTACATTAGGGCAAACATATTTAAAGGATAAAAGGCCATATCTCACCATCTTTTGTACTTCGGATTTCAAAGGATAATAACTCTCAACATTGTGCCCTGGCGCTCCCTGATGAAAAGCACATGTCTGGTATGCCTTATAATACCACGACAAAGGTGATGGTATAACAGGGGGTGGTCTGGTCTGAACCAACTTATTCTAAATTAATTTCGGGAGTAACTCCGCATAGCTCATGGGAATAGAGTCAAAAGCATCTCTCTTATGATTCCGCCCCTGATTTCCATAAGGAGATGGTATTTTATAAGCAACTGTGGTCGGAGCTACATTGACAACTGGAGTTCCTGAAGCTACCTGTTGGTGGCGCTGATGATTTCTTCTAGGAGGATTAACCATTTTCTCTTGAATGACATCATTTGTATCTCCTTCTTTCTTCTTAGAAAACTCGTATGAAGGCTTCTTGGTACTACAAGAATTTTCGCCTCTTGTCAAACGACCCTCTCTTACGGCTTCTTCCAAACGAACGCCCATACTCACCATTTCGATAAAATCACTAGGTGCACTCGCCACCATTCTTTCATAGTAGAATGAACATAGCGTCTTCAGGAAAATCTTTGTCATCTCTTTCTCTTCCATTGGAGGGATCACCTGGGTGGCTACTTCATGCCATCTTTGTGCATCTTATTTAAATGATTCCTTGTCTTTCTGGACCATTTCCCTGAGTTGATCAGGTCAGGTTCTATGTCCACATTATACTTATACTGTCTAATAAATGCTTCACCCAAGTCATTGAAAGTATGAATGTTGACATTGTCCAAACTCATGTACCACTTCAATGCAGCACCAGTCAAACTGTCTTGAAAAAAGTGAATTAACAAGCATTGATCATTAGTGTAAGTAGACATCCTTCTCACATACATCATAAGGTGAGCACGGGGGCAGGTATTGCCCTTGTATTTCTCGAATTATGGTACTTTGAACTTTGCATGTATCTTCACATTTGGAACTAAACACAGATCGTTCACATTCTGCCCAAACAGTTATTTTCCTCTGAGGGCCTTCGTCTCTTTCTGCATCTTATCAAACTGATCCTGAAAATCGTCCATTCAATCATAGAAGCCTAAGATTTCAACCGGTGGAGGAATAGGATGATACATTTCGTCATTAACAAACGGCACAACATTCACCGAAGGAGGTGCAAAATAGTGGGTCTCATTTCTAGCAATAGGAGTAATATGCACAGTAGGAGGTGCAGGAGTAGAAGCATCTTGGACAATTGGAGCAGCTTGAGTGTCAAGATTAAAACCTTCTTGCATGAAGTTCTCTGGCATTCCCTATGGACAACCCTGAGGTATACGATTCTGAGCAACAGTAACTTGGGAAACATAAACGGGAACTGATAGAACTTCAAAAGCAAATGTTGTTTGTTGAGGCTCAGTAAGTGTTGGCTGATTCTGAGTAGACACCAATGATTCTATCAAAGCAGTTAAATTAGTCATACCGGCCTTTAGAGCAGTAACCTCGTTGTGCAACTCGCGATTTTCCTGTTTAAGATTCTCCATTTTCTTCTTGGAATTAGCCCGACTATTGTATTGGTGAGACGACTTGCTGAACAAAGTAGAGAAATTCAGTAAGACACCTGGGTATAAAAAGAAATACAAGAAATATGTATAGGATGATGCATGATATGCAATGCATAATATTTATTTTATTATTAATAATTCAAGGAACTCAAAGACTTATGAACAATTTGCGAATATTAAAGTACTACACATTTGAAATAATGAAAAATTTCATTATAATAACTTCAAAATGGATTACATATTTTTAGTACAAGTTTCAAGAATCTCAAGTACAAAAATAATATAGAATCTAAAACCCTAATAAAGTAAAGCTGATGAAGATCACTCCACACTCTGACGCTTTCATGTGAATCTTGTGATCTGAACCTTCAATTTCTTGTTTTCTTCTGCATACCTGTTAGAAACCACTTTCCAATCACTAGAGTCGGGAAGTGAATGACTAAGTCCTGACAGAGCGCTAGAGGAAAATAAATCCTCTTGCTTCTCTATCATCTCTACAGCACAACTCTCGAGAATTTCAATCAAATCATCTTTCTCCTTCAAGTCTTCTCGGTAGGATATCTCTAAAGTATGACACTTATTCTTCGAAGCTTCTTTATCCTACTGCATCCTGACTATGGCCAACTGAAGTTCTTCCATATTATCCAAAAGGGGAGGAGTGATCTTCACAAACATATCTGGCATATGTGCTTCTCGGGAATATGGAATCTTTAACTGGATGGCTCTTGCTTTTACCCACTGAAGATAAGGCTCCAAAGAAACAGATCCTCTAGGTTACAAGTCCTTCCTACTCTTCCTGTGAATATGACGCCAAGACTTTGCAATCTCCTCTTTAGCTTCCTTATGATTCTCTCCCTCTCTAAGAAAGAAACCACTCATATGAATACTATTACGCTTATCCCTCATCGGATATCCAAGTTGTCTTCGTGCAAGAATGGGATTATAGTTAATTCCTCCCTTTGTAACAAGAAGAGGTATATTGGGGAAACTATCACAACTATCGACGATCTTTACGTCATGGTAAACCTGATGGTACCAAACAATATCTGAATGAGTGAGGGCCATAATCTTTGGAGCCTAATGAGGTTCCTTCCTGATATCCCAGAAAGCATCAGAGTGAGGCAAGTGAGAAATAAACCACTAATACAACAAAGGCGTACAACATATGATCATCCCTCCATGATAAGAATCCCGAAGATGAATGGAGTAATAAGAATCACCTAATAATGTAGGGACTGGATTCCCTATCAAAAAGATCTTGATGGTATTGACATCCATGAAGTTGTCGATGTTCAGAAATAAGAACAACCCATAGGCAAGTAGATCAAAGATGGCTTTAACAGCAACCGTACTCTACATCCTAGCAAAGTAGCAAGCTTTGTCTAATAAAAATTGAGAGAGTAATACTCTAATCCATCCTTTGGTATTCATGTGGGCTTCAACCTCATACTTCTCCAAATGAATCAAAGTAGCGATCTCATGAGATTTTGGCTCCCCCTCCAAACCAGTGAAAGGAACACAATCAGTAACAGGTAAACCCAGTAGATAATAATATTCCTCTAATGTTGGCATCAACTGATAATCAGGGAAAGTGAAACATCGATACATTGGATCATAGAACTGGACCAAAGTCGAGAGAAAACCCTCCTTCATCCTAAGCTTCATAAGAGACACGATAGATCTATACTTCTACCGAAAATCCGCAGAACTCTCAATCTCGAGAATTAGACTCAGCAAATCATCTATCTTGGGATTCTTAAAATTATACTTCTGAGTCTTTCTTTTTCCAGAATCCATGGTTAAAAGTACCTGAGATATTCACAAAGAGTCAACTTTATGTCCATTAAACCAAAATGTCTTAAAAGATGCTCATGGGTGCATGAATGCATGATGCAACAATCACACACAAGATTAAAAACATGGGGCGTCATAAGTTTGACGTCACGAGCAATGAAGTCAAAGGTACTACCCATAAGGTATGGTCTAATAGTTTATCACCTGCCGAACAAGGTTCTAAGACATTCCTAGAGTCTACATCCTTCCTTAGGATATTACCAACGTCTCGATTGACTCTATAATTAACAATATTCTCAAGAAAAACTCATCCGAGCATAGTATCACATGACAACCATTTTCGATTACTTCGTCATAGCTTCCGCACTACACGTAAAAGGCCAAGATGGGTTAAAGGTACTACGGTCCTCAGTTTCAGCAGACTCACAGGTCAAAAGCAGTACGTCTTCCCGATTACTCGGTAAACGACACTACAATTAAAGGGGCCTCCACTGAGTGGGGGATCTCATGTCTCATTTTTTGGGATTACTCCCTCAAAGTTAACATGACTATACCGCCTGCCCTATCTTAAGTTTTCCCAAGTCCGGGTATAGAACTTATGAGAAATCACCAAGCACCCTGAAAACCAGGAAAATCAAGACAAACATATATACAACATATAATATACAACAAAAAACAGCATATACACAAATAAACAAAGATAGGCTCAACCCACTTAGGGATGGACCAGCAATAGGTCGATCTATCCCCAGTGAAGTTGTTATTTTTTCTGTAGCGGTAGAAATATTTAGACTAAGCCATTGAATTGACTTGACTCACACAAATCAAAATAAAAATCGCCACTGTGCTTTATTATTTCCAAAGAAATGTGAAATGAGCGAATAACCCAAAAGAGGGGGATAGAATCTAAGTTCGGGGTTGGTTATGTAAAGGGAAGGTATTAACATCCTAAACATCTACGGTACTCCGCATGAACCTCTTTATAAATTTGTGTATTTTGGCTAGAAAATATTGTATAGAAAAATAGATTATGGGGATGAGAAAAGAAGTATTTTTTACAATTTTTTCATCCGCAGCAGTTGTGAACCATTAGTGCCTACGTACCACCTTCCGTGCAATAGGGGATCATGGTACTCGTAGTTCACCTTTAAAAATTTTAAAAATACAAGTGTGTTGGTTAATTTTAAGAGACAAGACATCATCGTCTTATCCGAGTGGAAGAACATACTTACTACCCACGATCATGAGAAAGGAGAATTTGTGTTATCTCAAAGTGGAGGATATAGCTTGGATTTTAAAATCAACCAAGCCTCGCTCAACACTCAGGTGGAAAATATCTCACTTCAATACATATCGTAGAAGTATAGTAGCTCGCATCACTACAAGGATTGACAAGAGTTTAATCTTTTGAGGAAATTTTTAAAATAAAAATCCAAAGTGGAAAAAATCCAAAGTGAAATTTTTAAAATAAAAATCCAACCTACAGGCCTTTAAAGACACGGTAACTTACCTATGTTGTTCTATTGAACTAATGGTGACCTTGGAAGAAGGGACAAACACCATAACAAATGACCTATAATTACTAGTAAATCTCTGCAGGAGCGTCTACAACTGCATCTTAGGGATACCTTTTGCGATTAAATTGGGCATTGTGGCCTCTTTAGTTCACTTTAGATTAAAGTACTACAATGTTCATAACAAGCCAATAATGATTTTTGTCAATCATTAGAGCACAAAGGATACCCAAAGCATCATAGTGTGACTATAAGAAGAAAGACAAAGAGAAGACAATGGAAATCAATGTGGCCTCCCTCACCAAGAAATTAGAATAAACAAGAATCAGACCCCTAAAAGAAAGGATTAGGGGTCCCGCCAAGTATGAAGCAAATGATTATCACTTGACAGATGCATGGGACAACTCTGAATAAAAATCAAGACCAATTAGGAAATATCATATCATTACATCTGGAGGAGAATAAGCACTGATCACACTACTTGGTTAACTTTTCCTCTAATATAAGTGCATATAACAATCCTTTTTCAAAATGAAAGAATAAAGTTTCAATAATCTCTATTCTTTATGATCATGAATCATATAAAAAAATAAGAGGTATTGTCACAAATGTAACGTGCATATAACTAAAGTAATCAAGCCCCACACGGAAAATTCATGGGTAATATCGCACACTCCATTGGATTACGACCAAATTAATCAAAACTCCACAGCAAAATTCACATGGATAAGAACAACATACAACAAAGTAGGAATTATGGCTCATCCCCTTTTGGTAGGAAGCCACTCCATAGACAGAGGTGCGTCCCTACCACGTTAACTTCGAACCAAGTTAAAACTTGGGTGTAGGAAAGGGGTTCTGACCCTTATCTGTATGCAAAAAAATACCCGAGCATCTAAACGCTCAAAATAGACACAAAGTCGCCACTGAATTTTATTTATTCCTAATAAAATGGGAAATAACAATAAAACCTTAAGACAGAAGGATAAGGTGGTCATCGCAACCAAATACGATTTTGTGTGTTGGTTATGCGAGGGGAAGGTACTAAGCACTCCACGTATCGTTGTACTCAACAGGAACCGTTTAGTTAACTAGGGTTGAATGTGTGCCTAAATGTTTGAGTTTCTACTTATGTTTGATTTTATTTTATTTACATGACATGAGTTAGGGAAAAACTTAGTTTTTTATTAGTGTGCTCGCTAGAGTTTCAAAATTCTATGCCTATGTATTCCCAGGTGCAATGGAAACTTCAGAGAATCGTAGTTTGGTGAAAAACGAGTGTTTGTTGGTTGTTAATTTATGAAAATGGTTTTACGCACAGGGACGGAAAAAGATTGCATTGAAAAAGTTTTGATGCACGAGGGGGAAAAGATTGTTTGAATGTGTTGGGTTAATTTTAAGGTGTTTTGATTTGAATGACCAAATGATACATCATACACCGATCACATGGTGATTTAAGGAAAGTGTGGATGTACATCTACTCCATAGAATTATTTGCAAAATTTGTTTAGTTAACTTGATTGTAAAAATTATTTTAAACATTTGAATGATTTCTACATAATGAGGTTTGAAATATGTACAAGGTTATATACATGAATGGGTGAATAAGGGCAAAGGTGATACGTTTATTTATAAGTTATGCAAATATTTTAATTTAACTGGTATAAACCTAATGTATGTACAAGTTAAAAGTGTGGCTCGGTGGTGGCGTACTCGGAACTTTAGAGAAGTCGGGGCGGTTGGAGGTGTGGAGTTAACAAGAGGCATGTGCGGTTGGGTTTACGGAGATGGCACAACTAATTTGCTCTTCTTCTTTGTTTGTCTTTCTTCTTCTTTTAATTTGTTAAGATTTTGTACATATTGTGTTGAAGTTGTGTTATGATCTTGTGTTAAAATGTTGATGATAGTGTAATGGATGTTTGAATTGAAGGTTGTGTGATGCCTTGAATTGGTTATGGTTTTGGTGTAATGAATTTGTGGTGGAATGATATTGAAGGTTAGAAAGTGTGTATAAAGGTTGAATTTCCAGGTTAACAATGGTGGTGTTGTATGAAATTTGAATGGAGGTGTTATGTTGTAGTAGTTAAGAGAGGTTAGAGGTGATATGTGGATGTACGTGAGAAGAGAGTGAGGGGGAAAGAATTTGACCTTTTGACCAAATTGGAACAACTTCTTATTTTATAAAAATAGGGTTTTATAATGGTGAATTTTTAGTTGAAAAGTGGTAAAGATTTTTGTTAGAAATTGGGTCTAAAAAGTGTAATGAAAATACAAGAGTTTTATAAAGTAAGAATTGGTATAACGAGGGAAAAGTTTCCTAGGGAAAGAGTGGGTAATTTCTGTGTAGTCAACGTGTGAACTTGTTACCTATTTATAGTGTAAAAATTAGGTCACATAAAAGGAAAGAATCAACTGTGCCAGAGGACGGCCAATCAGAAATGAGGGATGACGAAATCCAACCAAGCAAAGGCGAGTATGACACATTGTGACAAGTTAGGAAAGTCTTTTTTTTTTATACTATTTTTGAATATTTTGGATTAAAAATTAAATAAAAATAAATAAAAAATAATAATTTTAAATAAAAAATGCCTTAGTTAAAAAATGAAAATAAATATTAAAATATTCCCCAGAAGTCCATATTTGACTTTTTGTTGATTTTTGACCTTTTAATAAAAATGACAACTGAATACCTTATGCTTCACATCCCTGCCTAAATACCAACTAAATTGATTTACACTTTTGATTTTTAAATACTCTTAAAAATAAATGGGGTACGACAAAAATGGGGTACGACAATCCTTGGCTGGGCACGGTCCCTTTAGACATCCAAAAAAAAAATGGGTGCAACCTTAGACGTCAGCAAATTCCTAAAGAAACGAACTTGTAGAACTAAAGCAACACCATAACAAATAAAAATAATGCTAAGTAAAAAATGATAAAATTCAAAGAATCATTAACAATGGAAATCATTTATGGCGAATATTTCACAAGTTAGACTCTTTCCAAATAATGAAAAAATGAAACTACGAGGTCTGCTTGTCCTCAATGAAGACTAGTTTTTTGTCCATGATCTCTATGTTAGGACGGGCTTGCTCTCGAGAAATTCATATGTTGGGATGAATATATTCCACTTGTAGCATATAATTTTTAAAGGAAACATGTAGAATGAAGAAATTTTCTTCCATTAACTCCACATACTCTTTAAATAACTCAAGGTTTTCATGACACGTCTCTCAAAGAACGTCCTCAGCTTTCTTTTAACCTTCCCGAGCTTCGTTCAGAAACAACTTTAAATCCAGATATAGTATTCTTAGAAGTAGAAAATATATTTTTTAATAAACTTGAATCTAAATATAACATTTTACATATTCTAAATAATTCATCATAACTTAGTTTAGAGGTTAGATTATTTAACTCAATTTCTTTGCGGTTAGTTTCTTCCACTTTTTAGATTCATCGGAGGAGTTCCCAACATTGTGGTCTCGGGCAATGTAAGCTATTTTGTAGTCTTTTGTTGTGTCTTGTATCTTCTAATCTTACTTTTATTCTGCAGACATTTCGGCTTTATGTGACTTTTCTTTCTACACTGGAAACAATTTGTAATGACTATTGATCTTTCTTTAGTTTTGCTTTAAAATTTTGAAGTTTTTTGTGTGTCTTATGAAATCCTTAAATATGAGATTCATGTCTTCATCATTTGTACTTTGGTAATCTTCATCTTTTGACTTCATGTCTTTGACATATGTAACTTTTTGGGCATGACTTTTCTTTTTTTTGTTGCCTTTTTCATCCTTAGCTAGTCTTTTAGTTCCATTTCATGTTCCTTCAACTTTTCAAATAAGGTAGCCTAGTCAATAGAAGACAAGCTTTTAAATTCATAAATCATAGTGTCTTTAGTTAGCTAGTTGCGGTTTAAGTATGTAAGGACTTTGATAACCAAATAATCATTGTGAAATACTTTACCCAAAGTTATCATGTGATTCACAATGTGAATAAATTTTTTTCCATGTCTTGAATTTTTTTCCTTAGGCTTCTTTCTAAAGAAATTGTACTCATGGGTAGATGTGTTCATTCTATCCCTTTTATCTCAGTATTACTTTCATGGATAATTTGAAGGGTGTCACACATTTCCTTACAACTATCACATTGAGAAATGCCTAAAACACAACAGTTCATAATGCAACGATAATGACATATTTTGATTTTGAATTCCATTTCACTTTTCCTTTTCTTCTTTGGTCCAAATTTCCTGAATAATTGTTTTCTACAACACCATTAACTTGATGCGTTTGAACAAAGAGACAATTTTTTACAACTTTCCAAATATTATAATCCATCCCCTACATGCCAATTCTCATTTTATCTTTCTATAAAGCACACCCTTCTTCATTAAAGGATTATGAATGTTTAATGAACCGTTTAAAGTCATTCCTACCGCTGAGGACGATTATTCTTATAATAAGAGTTAGGATCTTATGTCACTTGTTCACCAAGTGACTTCAAACACGAGAGGTGGGTGATTTATGATATTTAAAATTCATGATTAATTTATAAAGAAGTTTATTGTTGAAAACCTTATATTAGTTTCGATAAACACAAAGAGAGATGGTAGTGGAAAGACATAAAAAAGATGGTGGTGAAGAGAGATACGCGCACAAATAAAAAGAAATAATAACGAAAAAATAAATAGAGAATATATAGATAGAGTGAACTATAGAATCATAAAGGTTATACCTAACCGCATTTCCTACTCACATACCCAACATTTTCTTCTTAAGATTTTCACTAAAACTAGACTTGAGCTTTCACAGGATCAGTCCACGAACCTTCAACAACAAACAAACATAGCTTTTACAAATGCTTAGATCAAGAACCTTGACCCAAATATTTCTCAGGTTTAACTTGAAATCTTTAAATACTTTATAAAGATAGTTCACAAGAGAATCGCACTCTTGAATAAAGCAGATTAAGCACAACACTTGTTACAATGCAACACTCATAAGGGCTTTCCAGTCTTTCAACACTATAGTAATTCTTGTGAAAAATAAATTTTAAAAACCAATAAAGTAGAAGAATGATAGGGAGGTTTCTATTCATAAATATGGTGTAAAATGAAATAAATAAAACCTCCTTTTTATAGAAAAAACATTTGGCTCAAAAAGGAAATAATTCATAGGCTAAACTAAATGAATTATAGATTAACACATATTTTAATCGATTAAAACTCAAAAGGAAGAAAATTTAAGTTAGAAAAATAGACCTAAAATATCTATATCAATTAATCAATTAACCGATTTTTCTAATTGATTAATAGGTCTTCATCTTTATGTTAACCAATTAGTCCTTAATCAATTAGACAGTGAGTTAACTTCTCTAATTCATTAAAAACACTTCTTAATCAATTTTATACATGCCTTTATAGATTTTTAGAATATTTAATAAAAACAAAGAGGGTTTGAATTTTTTTTTGCATGTGTGTGTGTACGCGTGTGTGCTATTTCCTTATTACTTCAAGACTTACTCATGAGTTTTTACAATTTAAACTAATTACTCTAAGACTCTAAGCATAGAAAGAGGAAAGCTTTCACATTTTCTATCTTTCATACTTCAAGATCCTCTACTTGTTTCCATAATTGATTAGCACTTCAACTGGATCTTTGAATTGCCTGACTGATAAGGCTTGAGATGTATTCTTGACTATATTCCATCATCAAGATATTACTGGGAAATTAATATCTACTGATCCTTTTTTATTTGTCACAAAGAACTCTTAACATCCAAACTTTGGTTGACTTATGGAGTTGTCGTCTTTAAAGGCTGCATCACAAATGTCATTTGTTGTCATCATCAAACCAACTAACAATTATATCTGTAAGCACATAGATAAAAAACACGATTACTTCCCAAAGATTACACTCAATTGGAAGGAGTGGATTATTTTGATACATTCTTCCCAAGTTCCAAAGTACAACAGTTAGAGTCCTTCTTGCTTTAGCCTATGTTAAAAATGGCATATTTAATAGTTAGATATCAACAATGCATTTCTCCATGGTGACTTAAATTAAGAGATATTTATCTCATTTCCATGATGTTATCATGCTTCCAATCTCAAATCTTCTAAGGTTTAAAAATTTCTTAAATCCATTTATGGTATCAATCAAGCAAGCATACATACTCTAAATTATTCTTAGTCTTAAAAAATTTGTGTAATATTAGGATGACCATTACCACTATATCAATTTAGATGATACAAATTCACATCCATATCAGTGTATGTTAGTGATGTTTTACTGGCTTGAAACTTTATGATAAGAGATCCATAATGTTAAAATCTTCCTTGATCAATAGTTATGCATCAAAGATCTTTAAAATTACTATATTTTTCTTTGGTCTAAAAGCTGCCAAATCAGAAGAAGTTGTTATAATCAATCAAAGAATGTATACTCTTGAACTCCTTTGGGATACATGCTACTTGAGTTCCAAGGCATCTACCATTTTTCTCAATCATACAACCAAACTTTCTTTCAATAATGGCAATCTTCTAGAAGACCCTATTTCTTATAGAAGACTCATTGGAAAAAAATTGTACCTCACCAACACTCAACCTGGTATTTCTTTTTTCTATACAATTCTTAAGCCAAATTATATCTAAATCTATTTTCACTCATTTCATTGCCGCCACCAATATCTTGAGGTACCTCAAATCTTCACCAGGAACATGCATTTTTTCTCCAACAATTCTCACCTAAAGTTACATGGTTTTGCTGATTATGACAAGGCACAATGTCCACACACCAAAAAATACATCATCGGTTATTATTTCTTCCTTAGTTCATCTCTAATCTCTTGATAATATAAGAAACATAATAATATTTCAAGGTCTTCTATACAAACTGAATACTGAGCACTAGCCTCGCTTACATGAGAAATTCAATGGTTGTATCACCTACTCAAGTATTTTAGAATCAAACTCCTTAAAACTTATTTCATTTAATATGGAAGAAAATTTTTCTATCTACCTTAAACAAAATCCTACCTTTTTTGAGAGGAGAAAATAAATAGAGATTGTTTTAAGTTTCATTCGAGAGAAAATCCAAAGCAAATAGGATTACATCCTTCATGTCAACAACTCTAATCAACTTGATAATTCCTTTACCAAACCTATACATCAACCTTAATTCTTTGCCAATTTGTCAAAGGTTAGTCTATGTGATCTCCATAGTCCAACTTGAGGGTAAATCTCAAGTGTATCAATAGTTACTTTCTATGCAAGGAACTATTTCACAAATGCGATTAACTAACTTTTTTATTAGATTTTTTAGTTAAAAATAAGTTTTTTTGTTTGTTTCTAGTTAGTTGTTGAGGTATGTTAGGTTTGGTAACTAACTCCATCCTAATCTCTTGATCTCTCCATATATAGAATATCACCCTTATATTGATGTTTGAGCTTTTCAATTCTTTTATTCACTTTAAATGAATAAAGATATGAGTTTCTTAATCATCAAGCTACCACTTTAACAATTCTCTCATTGAATTTCTCTAATTGTGTTAATAGTTTCCTAATTCAAGAGATTAAAATTCAAAGATGTATTAAGCAAGGAGAACTCTAAGCCTAAGCCATGTTCCTTTTCTTTTTTGGTGATGGAGGGACTATATTTTATAAAGTGTTGGATATGGGTCTTTTCGATGTTTAAGGAAACATAAGAAATGGGGGATTAATTGGATTTTTAGAACGAAAATATTTTGCTACCTAAAACAAGAAGGAGAGAAATTAGAATAAAAATAATTAACACAAATAGTTTTATCTTGGTTCGCTATTAACAAAGCTACCTTCAATTCACCCGTCAAGGTGATTTCGCCTTATCACAAGGACTTAATTCACTATAATCAAACTTGATTACAACCACAAATATTTATTGTCAATGAATTCTTGAGAAATTATGACTATATCTTAGTCTCTCAAATAAAATACAACTCAAAAGTTGAGATACAAGGTGAATTACAAGAGTGCATATATAAAAGAAAATTACACAAATGAATTACAAATATTTACACAAAAATATTTGTATGCTTTTCTTTTCTCACATTATTGCAATGTTCACGTCAAAGTTCATATTTTTCAATCTTCCAAGACTCCTTTATATAGGAAATGAAAAGATCTATTGGAGGGTGAAGATGAAATTCCACAAATGTATAGTTGTATCCTTGCATAATGGGTTGTGAAAATGAGAGACAAAATGGTACAATAGTAGTGTCCCTTTACCACGAAATTAGTGTAGTGGAAGGAATATTTGATGTTGTACTGTGTACTATACTTTCTCACATAAAACCTTTTGATTTTATCTTCTAATCTTCAGTGGCTTCAGAAATAAAGTTGATGAAACATACTTTAGAATAATCAAAGTCTATATGAGAGAGTTTTCAAAACTTGGTATCCAGAGTCTTGATCCAGAATCTAGTAACATTGTTCATCATAGTTCCAGAGCTTGATAACATTAGAAGCTTCTCTATCAGAGTAGAAAACCAAAGCGGTCTAGATGAGCGTTGTTCAGAAGCGTTGATTAGCATAATCTAGAGCTTGATTTTCTTTGTCAAAACACAACTTGTTATCTTCATGAGTCAAGATTGTGTTAGGTTTAGAGTCTTATGATGTCACAGGTCACTTTCCTAGGGTCAGAACTTCTTGCTTACAACTACACACTTAAAAAAATCATTAAATACAAAATTATTCTTTATGAAACTGTGTATTGTTATCATCAAAACTAATCTCTAGATATAGAATCAAATCTTATTCATACACTTTTTCGGGTTTAAACAGTGGTCCTCTAATCAGATGATTTTCCATCTAAATTATGCAAACAATACATTAATCTTAACAGTGGCTTCACTTGAGAATACATGGATCATTAAATCTGTAATTTGTGTTTTCAAGCTTGCCTCTGGGCTTAGTGTTATTTTTTCTAAGAGTATGCTAAATGAATTTAATGTTGGGTCATATTTTTTGGATTTATACGAACATTTTCAACATAACCAACGAGAATTTTTTTTATCTCATGTACTTGAAAGTTGGTGTCAATCCTCGCTTTGATGGTACTTGAAATCTACTGATCAAGAGCTTTCTCTCTTGGACCCATCACAATGTTTGTTGGGGGATCTTTCCATCACTATGTTAGCTTAGAATTTTTTTGATAAATTCATATTCTCATCTTGGAATTAGTATCTTTACAAGTCTTATTTTTTCCTTTGCATCAGTGGATTAAGGAAGAGGACTGCAATTCAAAAAATTTCCACATGACTATGACATTAAGGTTAAGAAGAAATGATATTATGGGTTTAACTACTAGTAGAGGAAGAATTAAGGATGTAGTTGAAGTTAAATAGAATATCAAAAACCATTTTCAAGATAGGTTTGAGGAGCCATATTTCAATAGGCCTACTTTGGATGAAGTGGACTTCAAGCAGTTGTCAATAGAAGAGAGGAACTTCCTAAATGCTTCTTTCTCGATGGAAGAAATCAAGGAAGTCATTTGGGTTGATGATAAAGACAAGAGTCCTGGAGGATGTATACAACCTTGGATTTTTCAAAGTTTGTTGGGATATTTTTAAGGAGGATGTCATTTGATTTATCAACGAATTTTAGTTGAGTGTTAAGCTCCCTAAAGTAATAACAAATGATTTCCTAGAACTAATAACTAAATGTCAAAATCCTCGAACCCTGGAGGAGTATCTCCCCATTTTCTTGATAGGTAGTATGTATCAGATTGTTGTGAATATTTTGGCAGGAAGAATCAAGAATGTCGAGACTAATTTAATATCCAAACATCAAACGATTTTCTGATAGGAATGAAAATGTTGGATGGAATTTTTATTGTTAACAAATTGATGTATTTTGCAATGAGGAACAAAAAGGAATTTCTATTTCTAAAGGTTGACTTTGCCAAGGTGTACGACAATGAATATTAGGGTTATCTCAGGAATATCAAGGAAAGAATGAGATTTGGGCATAGATGGATCTCTTGGATGAATGTAATGGTTTTTAATAATTTGGTGTTTGTTCTTATTAATGATAACCCTAGTGTCAACTTCAAATCTTAGAGAGGACTGCACCAAGGGGGTCCTCTGTCCCCTTTCTTGTTTCTTACAACAGCTGAAGGTCTAGGGGGCTGGTTCATAACACCAGTCCTTTGGGAAAGCTAAATGCGTTCAAGGTTAATGACAATTTATATTATGAGTAGCTGCAATTTAAGGATGATACGGTGATGGTATTTGATTGTACTTGGGACAATCTTTGGATTTTAAAAGCTATTTTAAGGGGATTCTAAATGGCTTTAGGTCTTCTAGTTAATCTCAATAAAAGTCATATATTCAGCATAAAGTTGAAATCTAATTTTGTCCAAGCGGATTAATTGGGACAATGCCTGCAAGTCAAAGAAATCGGGAGGTCTTGGCATTAAAAACATTGAGAAGTTTAATTACTTATTGCTTAGAAAGTGGCACTATCACATTTTAAACAAAGAGAGAAATCTTTAGGCTGATTTTTGACTAGCAGCTTATCAATAATTCAACTATTCCTTGCATATTCGAGCATTCCTTGTGGTGGTCTGATCTTTGCTTCATTGATACCTCTGCAATAGCAAACCAGAATTAGATAAATCAGTCAGGTTCAGTCAAGTTTGGTACCAGTTTAAAGATAAATTTCTGAAACCATTTGTTGGATTGATCATAACCCATTGGCAGTGACTTTTCCAAAGTTGTTTTCGATTGCAGCAGGTCAAAATTTGAAGGTTGCAAAGTTGTGAGATTGGGCCGATAATATGTGGATGTGAAATTTGTTGGAAATAATTTATATTTTAGGAATGTCTTGTTGACTAAATCTGTTAGAGGGTACTTTAGTATTTTATTATACCCTAATATTGTGTATAAATAGCCTAGTAGTAGGTAGGTCAATGTATTCATTACTCCTTATTTTGTAGCTGACATTTACTTTATTCCTTTTGTCTTTCATCTCTCCTTTATGTACACGCAATTGGTATCTAGAGCTTCGATTCAAAATCCCCAGGGAAACACGGGAAACACGAGTGAACAATGAGGTGTTGTGTGATTGAGAATCACATTTTTTATGATTCTGTGGGATTTGGGAAACACTGTGTGTTAGTGAGTTTTGAGTAAACTGCACAATGTTGAAGATGAACGGAAACAACGATATCAGTTCCAAGCTTCCAGTTTTTTATGGCAAAAACTAGAATTGTTGGAAGATCCAGATGTGTGTGTTGTTTTGTTATCAAGATGTGTTAGATCTTGTCACCGATGGCTATGCTTCATTAGCAACAGACACAACAGAGGCGCAGCAGACGCGACGGAGACACAGAAGACAACACAGAAGGTGATAAGGAAGAAAGATCAGAAAGCATTGTTCTACATCCATCAGTGTGTGGATGAAAATGTGTTTGAGAAGATTGCTTACTCGGAAACAACAAAAGTTGCATGCGACACACTGGTTAGATGTTACGATGGTGATGCATCAGTGAAAAAGGTGAAGCTTCATTCCCTAAGAAAGAAATATGAGAATCTCAACAAAAAGAAAAACGAGAAGGTTTTTTAGTACATCTCTAGAGTGATTATGATCACTAATAAGATGAAAGCTTGTGGAGAAACCATTTTTGAACAAGTAATCATAGAGAAGGTATTAAGATCTTTAACTTCTCAGTTTGATTACATTGTGGTAGCAATTGAACATTCTAAAGATCTGGACACCATGAGAATAGAAGAGCTACAAAGCAGTCTAGAGGCACAAGAGTTGCGTCTGACTGAAAGAACTTCTGAGAGGGAAGTTGAGCAGACTCTGAAGGCTTCTTTTTTCAAGAAAGACCAGAAGAAGAAGAGACATGGTGGTAGTTCCTAGAAGTTAGAAGTCTTCTATTCTGATGAAAAGAAACATCAGAAGTAGGCATGGCAAATAAACTCGCCCCCGCCCCGAAATTAGCAGGGAAAACCTGGTTTAACCGGGGCGGGTGCGGGTGTGGGGAAAACTCAGTTTTTATTTATGGGTGCGGGTGATGCTAGTACCCGCCCTGAACCCGCACCCACCAACTAAATTTTATTTATTTTATTTATTTTTAATATTTTTATTACTCATTTACACTTTTTAATGTTATAATATCATGTTTATTAGAATTATTATTTATTTATTTTTGAAAATACAATTTAAATAAAAATATCAAACATAAAAACGTTGTTAAAGTAATTAATTATTTAATTTAATTATTGATTTTTATTGGGGGTGGGGGCGGGGGAACAAATATTAGCCCCGACTGAGTTTGGGGCGGGGCGGGTCTGGGTCTGGATGGCAGGTGCGAGTCTGGGTGTGCTTAAACCCGCCGTTGACCCGCCCAGTTGCCATCCCTAATTAGAAGGGAAAGGAGAAGTATGACATGAGAATGGTTCGGTGTTACTGTTGTAATAGGTTTGGCCACTTTGCTAAAGATTGTTGGTCAAACAAAGAAGAAGCAAAAATAGCCAGAGGAGATTCAGATGATAAACTTGTGCTATTAGTGGTTGTGAGATTGTCATTTTCTGATTCTGAAGGGGAAGAAGATGATTCTGAATATTCTGACTCTGAAGGAGTGTTTGAATCTAAGTCAAAATCAGAAGATGACACTGAAGATTATGAAGATGAGTCAGAATCTGAGGTTTCTAAAGATGACTCAGAGTTAGAAGATGACTCTGAAGCAAAAGAGAAGTCAGAATTCGATGGTGATTTTGAGTCTGAAGAAGAATCAGAAGATGAGTCCAAATCTGAAGGAGATTCTACTTCTGATGATGAGTCAGAACTTGAAAGTTCTGAAGGTGAGTCAGTCAGAGGATGAAGAACCATCTGGAGAATCTAAAGATGAGTTAGATGGTGAATCTGATTTTGATCCAGATTTTAAATTGTGTGGTTGTCATGCTTCTAGAAGGGAAAACTCTGAAGATGTAGGTTCTGGAGGACAAGCTTCTGAAGATGACCATGTTTCTGGTGGAAATCATGTCTCTGAAGGTGGACCTTCTAAAGGAGAAGCTTCTAAAGGTAATCCAGCCTTTGACAGTAATCATGATTTTAAAAGTGGAACTTCTGAAGGCAGAGCTTATAAAGGTGATCTAACTTTTGAAGATGGTATTTCTGAAGGTAGTGGTTTTGAACACGGTCCAGAAGCTAACAAAGGTGGAGCTTCTGGTGGTAGTAAAACTTATGAAGAAAGTTCAGAAGGAGATATTGTTCCAAAATCAAAAGGAGATTCTAAACAAGTTCAGAGGCCACATAGAGTCAGAAATATACCAAGGAGATTTACAGAGTTTGACAAGCTGCAAGATACTGAAGGGACTGAGGTATGAAATGTTATTCCCTTCCAATGTTATATCATATGCAGAGCTAATATGTTATCCAGACTCTGATTGGTATGAAGACAGAATTGACAAAAGAAGTACTTCTGGGTACTTATTCAAATTTCTGGGAGGTCCTATTTCTTGGTGTTCCCAGAAGCAACCTATTGTTGTGCTGTCAACTCGTGAAACTGAATATATTGCAGGCGCTCTAACTGCATGCCAAGCTGTGTGGATTCTGAACTTGCTGTAGGATCTGATGATTGAGGTAAACAAGCCTCTGAAGTTGATGATTGATAACAAGTCTGCAATCAATCTTGCCAAGAACCCAGTGCTACATGGGAGAAGAAAGCATATTGAGACCAAGTATCACTTTCTGAGGGATCAGGTTCAGAGTGGAATATTAGAAGTTGTGCATTGTAGCACCCATAAGCAGTTGGCGGATGTTCTAACGAAGGCTATCAAGACTGGTCAATTTCTTTGTTTCAGGGATAGAATTGGTGTTGTCAGTTTTGTGTAAATATAAATTAAGTGATGGTGTTTAAAATGATTTTTATTTTAGGAATGTCTTGTTGACTATGTCTGTTAGAGGGTATTTTAATATTTTATTATACCCTAATATTGTGTATAAATAGCCTAGTAGTAGGTAGGTCAATGTATTCATTACTCCTTATTTTGTATCCATCATTTAATATATTCCTTTTCTCTTTTATCTCTCCTTTGTGCACCAACAGAATTTCGTGTTTGAATCGAACCTACTAACTGTTATTGTGTAGGATCAATTGCACCAGATGCATTAAATTCTTTGAAACATTGAGCCTAAATATAATGTGGATGATACTTTTGTCTGGCGTAGTAATTTGGGTTTTTCGGTGGCAAACAGCTATGAGAGGTTTCTAAAGGTAAACAAAATAGATTTAGAGCTCCAACAAATTAGCTTCTATTTATAAATCCAAAGTCCCAAGAAAGGTTCAGTTATTTGGTTGGAGATCCATTCGAAACATATTTCCTACTAGAGATAATTTTAATACAAGAGGTATTATTCAGGGTGATCACGATCTGGTCTTCCCCTTGTCTTTTGCTAAAGAGGAAAAAATTTCCCAATTTTTTTCTATCGTGCGTGGTTGTGAAACAAGTGTGGAAGAAGGTTACAAATTGGTTGGCATGGGATGAAGTGAGGGAATATAACTCTCCACTCTATAATGGTAAAATTACCAGGATAGGTTGTTGTATAAAGATGATCTTAAGAGTTTTTCTGGGTTGTTATTTGTTTAAGATTTTAAGGTGCAAGGAACAATATTCTGTTCGAAGATGGAAGTTTAGCAGATTTAGACATTCTGGGTCAAATTCAGTGCCAAACTAGGGAGTGGTTATTAGCCAGAATCAATAATTGAGTAGAGGTTTTATGGTTCAATTGGATTGTCAATCCATTTGTTGCTTTAATTTGATGTAGAGTATATGTGGTTTTTTTGGTTGTATGAGCTTTGGCCTTTGTTACATTGGGTTGAGTACCTCTTGTGCTATTTAATTCAATCTTCTCTTGTAAAAAAAGGTCGGTACCACTAGTACCTCGTAATTACTTTGTATTTGAATTCCATATTTCTTTTAGATGTATATTAATTCCATCTTTCTTTGTATTTAACTAACATTTTATCACAGTTTTTGTTAACAGTCGTGGTGATAAGTTTTACTTATATGTAAGTGAAATTATCAAGCTTTAGTATAGAATAGTCATCACTCTCAAAACATAACCCTAACATATGTCTCTCTTCTACATGCAACAAACTCGTTCTCATAAGCTTCTTCATACTAACAGATAATTAATTTCATATGTTTTATCTTGGTTCTTCTGCTTTATAAGTTTTCTTCCATGTTATTCATACTTCCATTTTTCTTTGTTTTTCAGACACTTTCTTATTTATCATTCCATTTGGTATTTCAAAGGAATTTCACTTAGTATGATATTCATGTTTTTTTGGGTTATCTCTATTGGGATCTCTATTTTTGAAATGAATCTCAGTCACCATATCTCTTCAATGTATGACACTAATTCTTCATAAAAAAAGGTTTACATTTGGCATGATTTTGTTTTGTTATCTGTACTTGGATCTCTGTTTTTGAAATGAATCTAAGTTACCATATATGTTTCATGTAGTATTAGAAATGATTTTTGTGTGATGTCTATACTTGGGTTTTGAGGATAATACATACATCACTTTATTAGATGACTATATAGTCTATGTGTTTATGTTAACTTGGTCTCTAATTGTATTAACTAACTACACTATGTAGAAACATAATCTATGTGTTTATATTTTCAAATTTGTTTACGTTTGACATGTTATTTTTTGACTTGTAGGGAAAGTTAATGAAAAAAATTAATTAAAGAAATTTCATACAATAGGTGTAGTTCACAAATGGTTTGTGTTGCTATGGAGAAACAATACAAGAAGTATGAAACTATCATCGAAGTTTCATCCTCCTTCTATTTTTTATTCATAACAACACAAAGTAGATAAATTTCAATTCATTATGAGACAAGTCGATCATTTGTTCTTCTTAATTTTCTATGAATCTTTTAAATGAAAGGTACGTTCGTGAAACATTTTATGAGTTGATATATTGTTGTTTTGTTGATAAATTTTCATAAATATTGTTGTTGTTAATAATTGTTTCTTAGAACAAGAAAAAAACATTGTCAATTCACAAGAAAAAACCTTCTTGTGACTTAGAAATGTTTTGTTTTTCTGAATCTTGCAACATTAATTTCTTATGTAGATTGACAGAAGATCTAACTGAGTTTATTATATCGTATGTAGTTGGTTCCGCTAATCCTTCATTGAATATACATTCATTTAAATTGATTTAGAAAATAATAATATAAAGATTAAGTTATATTTGAAAATCAACTTTGATCAATCAATGTTTTTTAATTACATACATCTTGTAATTCATCTCTCGCTCTTTAACATATAGAATTTGGTTCAATGACCTAAGTTCTTTATAGCAATGATTCCTTCTCTTCTAGTTTATTTTGAAAAGCATCAACTTGTTGACTAATTTAAACTCATCATCGTCACTATTATTTTAAATGATGTTGGTGATTATTATGATGGCAGTGATGATCATGAATCAGAATTACTCGATAAGTTGAAAATTTTTCAAAATAAACTAGAAGAGAAGGATTTGTTGTATGAAGAACTTAAGTCATTAAACCAAATTCTATATGTTAAAAAGCGAGAGATGAGTTATGAGATGCATGAAATTCGAAAAACAATGGTTTGTTTAACTTCTTTTTCAAGAATAATTTAATTTATCAGGTTATTATCGTCTATATTAATTTGAATGGTTGTATATGTTTAGTGAAGTGTAGGAAAAAAACAAACAATCCACATATTTTATAATAAACTCATGTGTACATACCACAATAGTTATATTTTATGACCGTGGTTAAATGTTAATTTTATTCTAATTAAATTGCATATATATATATATTCACAATGGTTATTTAAGATAGATGTTGTGATAGGTAGCATGCTATATTTTTTATAACCACGATCACACGCTCGTGGTGGAAAACAACATACTTACAATCACACGCTACCTAACAACGGACATACAACTGTCATTATATGTATTTCACAACTGTTGTCATATGTGTTTTTCGTAGTAGTGTTTGGACCTCAATCTCAAAAGCAAGTTCAAAGAGTGGGGTTGCCCTCATATATCTATACATTCAACATCCCAGAAATCTATGCAATATGGAACTTCTATCAAACTTAAACAACACAAACACATATTCAGTATCCACCCTCACACCTAGTTTACGCCTATGTCAAATATCCACATTGAATTTTTTTAACCGGACTCTTATACCATGTCAAACATGATTGGATCTCAACCCCAAAAAGTAACTCAAATAATGATGTTGCTTTTAAAAATTTATACAATCAATAGTTTGAAAACTTAACTAATAGAACTTCAAACAAACTTTGACAATACAATATATATATATATATATATATATATATATATATATATATATATATATATATATATATATATATATATATATATATATATATATATATATATATATATATATATATATATATATATATATATATATATATATATATATATAGCAAGTTACATTTTTTTCAATTGTTTGCACCATTCCAATTTAAACTCAGCATCTTCTTGATAAATAACGTGGAAGTGCTTATTTAAATTATATCTTTATATTTTGATATCCATGTCATTATTTTCTTTTTAAATTATAAAAAATATCATGGTTAATTAAATATTTTAAATGACTAGTTATGAGTTGTTTGCAAAGTCCATGAAGGAGGCTTGAAGAAGAAAGCAGGCGGAACATGTGAACCATCATATATATGCCCATGATATACAACCATGTTTAATAGAATTTTGATTTTTGATCTTTCATTATACAGTAATGAGTATATATACAATGATGTTGAGTCATGGTTCACCCATCAAGTTAATTTGCTAATCAATATACATCAATGCCTAATCATTATAGAAGAAGCTAATAATTGATACTACCTCTAAAGTTATCAAATAACTGTAGCGGAAGGCCATTTAGGAAAATTTCATCTATTTGGTAACGAGACGGAACATGTAGAACACATACTTGAACTTTAGCAACCTTTTCACGCACAAAGTGAATATGCATTTCTATATGTTTTGTGCGTTTATTTTGGATAGGATTACCTGACTAATAGACAACACTGGTGTTGTCACAATAGACTATAGAGGCTTTTGTGACCAGACACTCGAGTTCTAACGGTAAGTTTTGAAGCCAACATGATTCAGCAACAACGTTATCAACACTATGATACTCTTCTTCAACACTAAAATGGGATAAGGTTGACTGTCATTTTGCACACTAAGATACCAAATTATCCCCAAGATATACACAATGTTCGGATGTGGATCTTCTTGTATCTAGATAGCCTCCCTAATTAGAATCAACATATATGGTGAGTGTATCAACTAGGGAATGAGAGATATGCATACCTTGGGTAGTTGTACCTTTAACCTACCTAATAATTCACTTCAAGGCAGTCATGTGTTGAGTTCATGGATCGTGAATAAAGAGACACACTTGTTGGACAACATAAGCTATATTAGGCGCTGTGAAAGTTAAATATTGCAATGCACCTGCAAGGCTCCAATATTCAGAGGGATCATGATATGGATTACCTGAAAGTTCACTAAGCTTTGCTTTAGTGTCCATCAGGGTAGAAACTAGTTTTCAATATGACATGTTAGCTCTCTCAATTATCTCTTTGACATATTTATGTTGAGAGAGAAATATGGCACTTGAATGTCTAGTAGTTGAGATACCCATAAAGTAACTGAGAGGACCCAAATATTTCATAGAAAATTTAAAACTAAGTTTAGATATGATGGACTGAAGAAGAGGGTCATATGAGGCACTAAGAATAATGTCATATACATAGAAGATAATGTATGATATTTCATTGCCACAATGATAGATGAACAATGAATGATCATGTGAATTGTGTGAGAAGCCCAAGGTAATAATCAATCTTTTAAAAACTGGATTGAACAGGTTGGTTGAACCATTGTCTAATCCGGTTCAATTTGGACCAATAAATGGTTAGGTCTAAAAATTGGGATAAAATTGCTTCAATCGCGAAAAATCAAAATAACCGTAAAATCAGGACCGGTTTTAGTGAACCAAACAGTTAAAAAATTATAATTTTTCTTTATATTTTACTTCATTTTATTTCTTTGTTTAAATCTAAAAAATTAATCATAGAAAACATTTAAAATTATATAGATAGAAAATAAAGAATAAAATTGGAAGACATGAGACAATGTAAATGCAAATAGAAAGAGAAAAAATAATGTAATGTTTGTGGACACGGGGTAACTGATATTGGTCTTGGAAGAGATGTGAAAAATTATGCTGATGAAGAACTCGTGGCTTTGACTTAAGCAATTAGGACAAATATATAAATATTGGTCCTTAACTAATTTTCTGATTTGTTATTGGGTCTTACATTGCATTCTTCTTCTTTTTTAAGTTTGTTTTTTAGTATCGTATTTATTTGAGAATTTTATTTTACAAATTATTATATAAATTAATTTTTTAGGATGTTTATTAATAATTTATTTATTTATTTTCTTAGTTTAAATTTAATATACAGTTCAACCACGGTTTAACCGCTGAAACCAATTGAACCTTAACCCGCATGTTTTAACAGTTCTTTCTCTGGTTCGGTTTTTAAAGTATTGGTAGCAATAAATTCAGTAAAATGTTGATAGCAAGCACAAGGTGTTTGTTTAAGTCCATACAGAAACTTTTTTAGTAAGCATGCATAATCAGGATGTTAAGGATCGCAAAAATCAGAAGGTTAATCCATATAGACCGTTTCATTAATATTGCCATGTAAGAAAGCATTTTTGACATATAATTGATGTAGACATTATGGTTTTGAGATAGCAATACTTAGAATCATCCGTATAGTTGAGGGTTTTACAACTGTACTAAACGTTTCACCATTGTCCACACTAGTTTGTTGACTAGATCCACTTTCTACTAGGCGAGTTTTGTATTTTTCAAAGGAACCATCAGATTTATTTTTATGTTTGAAAATCCACAAACTTCGGATGACATTAGAATTAGTTGGACATGGTACTAAATCTCACGTCTTATTTTCAATAAGAGCATCATATTAGTATTTCATAGCCATTTTCAAAGTATGGTCTTGTAATGCATTAATAGAATTAGTGGGCAAAGGAGAAATGATGAGTGAATTAGAGGTGTGGTGGTTGAAAAGTTGGCATGGTTTGAAAAGGCCATGTTGAGCCCGGGTGGTCATTTGAGGAGATAATGGAGGATTAGAAAGAGAATGAGTAGGTGTGGGTATGGTAGTAGGAGAAGGTGTGTTAGAGGTAAGGGTCAGTGGAAAATTTATGTTGTTGATGGTATGAATTGGTATTTGACATGGTGTAGGGGAGGTGAGTATGGGTGAGGCTGAGGGGTTAGGTTGGGTCGAGGAGTCTATTTCAGGGGTGTGAAGGTGAGAAAAATAGAAAGGGGGTTCAATTGTTTCATTATTTTTCAAACTCTTTTATCATATTTTGACCACAAGGTGTAGAATCTTACTTTAGGATAATTTTTTGTAGTGGATTAAACAATATTAGAGTAGAGAGTAAGAGAAAAAGAGACAAGATATTATCGTAGTTCCTCCCACAAATCAGGAATAGTTAAATCCCCTTGTACTTCCAAGAGATTTTCACTATAATCACTTTTGTCATACCCCAAATTTTCCCTATCTAAATTCAATAATCAAATTATTATTATTATGTTTCTAAATTATAAACCATATTGTGAAAAAATTTCTCATTTTTAATTCTTTTTCTAATAGGGGTTTAAAATCATAAGAGGGGTGTACTATGGACCATCAAAAGTTGATGGTTCGTTAAGGGGGTTACTCATGTTTCATATAAAAGAAGGGGAATGTGTTTAATTAAGGGTTTGTGAGCTTTCTAAATTTGATGGCCCGTTAAGCTTTTGGTTCCATGTGTATGATTAAAAGGGTTTTCTAGTATTATAAAGGTATATGATTTGATTAAGGGGTTCGTGGGCTTTCTAAATCAGAAAGGTCCATTTAAGACTTTTTTAACCCCTTTAAAAAATAGAGGTGCATTACTATAAAGGGGTGTGTGGTTTCAAATGGGCCATCTAAATTTGATGGCCCATTAAGGTCGTTACCCTTCATTGTTGAGAGGGTTGTAGTTTGGGAGGTTCATTTTGAGCAGACAAGGCCCATTATAGAATTTGGGGATTATTTAATAAAATTAGAGGGTGTATATGTATATAAAGGGGTGTTCTTCTTAAGTTTGACGGCCCGTGGTTAGAGGCCCATTTTTTAAACCAGAGAGGGGTATTTTATTTGATCAAATTGTTGGCCCATTATATTTTCTGAGGCCCATTTAGAATAAACAGAAGGAGTGTGAATCAAATCGGTGGTCCATTAAGGAGTTTGGTGGGCCCAATTAGAGTTAAACAGATTGGCCCATTTCAATTTTTGTAATAGGGGCCGTGTAAGTTTTATTGTGATTAAACTTAGTTTTATTAGGGTAATTACTTAGTTAAGGTTAATTAGGTCTTTTTATTAATTCTTAATTAATCAGGACAGCCAACCTAATTTTAATAAAAGTCAAAACTAGGGTATTTTTGGTTTACCCTAATCAAACTTAGTGTCGTTCTTCATCATCAACCATAAGCCAAGTAAGTTACCCAAAAAAACAACAAGCACTATAGAGATTGAAAAGGAAAAAGCCCAGAAACAAAAAAGCAAATACTGTGCAAATCAGACAAAATCAAAACATAATCAAATCTTTCAATTATATACAATACAAAAATCTCCCGAATTAAATCAAAATTGTATCAATAGTTATTGTTCGAATCAAATTTTATACATATTACAAACAAATCTTTACAAAGATCATACAGAATCATAATCATATCTGATTTCAATCTCTAATCCCTTAATCAAACTAATTCCTAATTTCTAACGAAAATTAAACTTTTTTCCTAATATAATCTAACTCTAAACCTATAAAAACCCCTAATTTCTAAGAATTGAGGGGGGAGTTTTACAGAGGAGAAATTGCCAGAAGAACAGAAGAAAAGAAGAAGAAGAAGAAGAAGAAGAAGAAGGTGAGATCTGGGTTTCGAAGTCTGAAAACCTAGATCTGTATCCACCGTCTCCTTCAAGCCCTTCAATCTTCATTTGTCGCACCTCTATCATCATCATCACCACTCGCCGGTACCTATAAATCAAAGAAAAAATAGAGATTGGACGAATCGGAGAACTCGGAAGAAGAGAAAAATGAGAATCACAGAAAAGGAGAGGTAACGCTCGATTACACTTAGCTTAAAGGTTCTTTGTTTTATTTTTTCCTTGTTGTGATTTGGGGGGTGAATGGATTTGGGGTTGGGTTTGTTTGGGAGTTCGCTGCCGCCTGAGACTTAGAGATTTAGGGTTTGTGTTATGGTTGTAAGAAAGAGGAAGAGAGGATAACAAGAAGAGAAAGAGGAATATGAATAAAATGAATGGAAATAAAACTAAAACATAAAATATACTCCCTCGCGATCTCGTGTGTTCCGGGTATCATGCACACTCACGTTCCCACCATCTGATCTTGATCCCACGCCTTCAAGACCACGATAACACCATAGGCCACCCGTGTACGATCCAAGCGGATCTCCCAGCATTAAGCATTGGGCCAAGCCCAATTACTAAGCACACCCCCCATTTTTTCTTTTGCTGTCTGTGTACTTCAATTAGTACCCCCCTGACGCTGACAGACCCAAACTAAGTCTTGTGCTTAAGCCCATACTATTATACCCCTCATAATCACCTAGCCTAAATAATCCATACCCCCTTGCGTTTGGGCCTAAATCCAATATCTAGATTTAAGGCCCTGCTATTCACCTCACAACATTTTACTACCCAACGTCAATTTGCACCCCTACTATTTGGGCTCAAATTTTCTTTCGGGCCTCAATATATTTCTAGTACACCTCCAGACTTAAGTTTTACACCCCTCATAACTTTAACTAATTAGTTTTCTATAATTCATTTAATTTCTTTTAATTTACTTATTTTCCATTTTCTATTGTATTATACATATCATACGTTGCACTAAAATAATTAGTAAATATTTGTAATATTTATTTTTTTTACAAAAATATTTAACATAGTTTTAATAAATCACAAAATAGCTAATTAAAATCTCTTTAAAACACTAATTCTTTTTACATATTTGCATCAAATATTTTTCACTCAAAATTGCATCATATACTCTAAAATATTTAACCAATCAAATATTAACCCCTTTTTACTAAATAAAAATTTATATATTTTCAAAAGGATTATGGAGATATTTCATATTAACTGTGAACTGCGTCTACAAATTTTGTTCTACACACACTCAGACTTGGTTCAAGGAGAATTCGAAATATCTCCATAATCCATAAAAAAAACACCAACCAAAAACTATGAACTACGAATTGGGACTATGATTCCTCGTAAGAGGATACGTAGGCATGAGACTTAATAGCGTGGCGAGTTCCCCTAAATAAAAGTAAAACCCTATTCCTAAATCGTAAACCTAAACCCTAGTATCCTTGTGAACAAGGTAGATGAGGGTGCCTAACACCTTCCCTTCGTCTAAAACGAGTTAACGACTTAAAATCTCTGATCAAATTAGGGTTATCCATTATATTCTCTTCCCTAGGATAAAAATTAATGGTGGCGACTCTAAATTTTTTGCCGGTTATTACAGCTGGCGACTCTGCTGGAGACTCAACCCTAGGATTTAAAAGCCTTTTCCTTCTAAGTTTAAGTTATTGGTTAGAATTTTTTTTTATTTTTGCTTCCCATATTTTTCTTTTTAATTATTTTATTTATTTATTTTCTATTATTTTGTTTATTGTGTTATTATATATGTGGGGGGTTTTTAAATTCAAAAAATTATTTTCAAAAAAACCTTAGAAAGAAAGTTCGTATATTGGCCAAGGGGATACATCATCCCTATGAGTTTTTGTGATGACTTCACCTAGAGTCGGTGGAATTCCAAAAATTAAATATGTCTCAAGAGATATCTTCTTGGGGGGTAGGACTTTGGGATGAAACTTATGACTTTTTGTATAACCCTTAAACTAAAATCTCATGGTGAGACCTTTCACGATCTTAGAGATAAAAGTTTCAGTCTGCAAAGAGCCTGCACTTAAGGGAGACCCTTTGCCTTTCCCTCTAGCATTATCTATAATACCCTTAAGGAAGCCACCTTTTGGGAGGGTATAATATTCGTAGTCCAAAACTAGGAACCTACCAACTAAGGATACATTTCATGAATCTCGTCACTACGTTGCATCATCAGGCATTCATACATCTTGCATTTCACATATTCATAATAGTCCATTTTATTTATTTGTCTTATTCACAGGATTAAAAAAATTATAATAATAATCAACGGTTTTTGGTGAATATCTTAAAAATTGATGCCAGAGGGAAACAACTTGTCTGTGTTAGTGTCGTTAAGCCAGATATGACAAAGATCAAGACCATCATAGGGAAATTGTCTGAGAACGCTTTGAAGATATTTGTTTGTCTATATGGGGATACCCTTGGGTTAACAAAAGTGGATGTACAATTAAATGTCATCTCTGCCTTGGTTCAGTTCTACGACCTTCGGTAAGGTGTTTTACCTTTCAAGATTTTCAACTAGCGCCGACTTTGGAAGAATTTGATAGACTTTTGAATTTTTATAAGGGAAAAGCATATGTGGGAATTGGACAAAATTTTGATGTTAACGACTTAGCAAAGTGTTTAGGGATCTCTTATCCTGAGTTTTCACTTAATTACAAAAAAAAGGTGATATACAAGGGGTTAAAAGACTATATTTGGAGGATAAAGCCCTTTCTTTTTCCAATAACAAAGAATGGGAGTCTTATGTTGATTGTTTAGGACTACTGGTCTTTGGTTTAATTATGTTTCCACAAACTTTGGACTATATTGACCCTGCAACTATTAGTGTGTTTTGGGGCGCAAAAGTTTAAATGTGGACCCAACTCCTGCTCTGCTTGCTGATATTTACTATGATCTTCATATTCATTACGAAAAGGGGAGGGGTATGCTAATCTGTTATATTTCGCTTCTATATTCTTGATTTATGTCTAACCTCTATAAGGAAGATTATATGATTAAAAATCTGACACGATTTGAGTGGCCTCAAAAATTAAGGTCTCTTACTGTTGATTCTGTGTTGTGGTATGCAAGAAAGCTAAACATTGGAGACATCATTTATAGTTGTGGAGATTTCCCGAATGTTCCGTTGATTGGGTCACGTGGTTGCATCAATTAGAAACCTACTTTGGATTTGCGACAACTTGGGTACCCTTTGGAGGATAAACCCCCTGATGAACATTTTCAACAAATAATCATTCAGGACATGGGCAAAAATGACTGAGAGTTGCTCAACAAGATCATCCGAGCTTGGAATAGGGTTAATAAAAGAAAGGCTGAAATGAAAAATGTTGTGGCAAAAGAACCTTACACTTGATGTGTTTTTGGATAGGGTGCAAGTTGTTAAGTTACCATTTGACGTTGATCCTGAGTACAAGCCAGATGTCCAAGATCCTCTGCCTATGTCCTTAGAAGAAATATACAACTTAAAGAACACATTGAATCAAGCTCAAAAGGAGAAAGAGGAATTGGAGCTTAACCTTCATAATTTAGCTAAGAAGAAAAGACAGATGCAACGCGAGCTTGAGTCAAAAGACTAACCTATTTAGAAAGACGGTGAAGCTTTTAAAAAGGAGAATCTTAAACGAAAACGTTCAACCAAAGGGTTATTAAGTGCTACCTTCAACTTGGATTCTCACAACCAACATTCTGAAGATGCTGCTAGTGAAATCGGGAGGCTAAGTAGGTGGTGCGAAAAGGCGATACAATACAAAAAGGAGATGGAAGAAACTTTGAGGGCTCAAATTCAAAGTTTTTCACAAACTTCCTTAGATCAAGAAAAGAAAATACAATATCTTACTACGAGACTCCAAGACAGCCAAGAATCATATGTAGGGGAACATCTCAAGAGGATAAGGGTTGAAAGACTCCTCGTTCAAAAGACTGATGAATATGAGCAAGCTTGTCGTGAGTTGAAAGACCTTAAAAATAATTTCCTTATACAAAGGAGACTCTACAGAAATGAGGGCTGAAAAATTATATTTGGAAGAGCAGTGTGCAAAGATCGCCAAAGCGGGAAAGGCTAATCATAAGATAATTCTGGATCTCTACCAAAAATATCGGTTCTATAAAAACAAGCATACAAAACTCGCCTTCTTAGCCAACAATCTCATTGGTGATATCCCTAGAAGTTTGAGAGATGCGGAAAATGTGATGGTCCCGCTCCCAAAAGATGTGGAAGACTTCCTTAAGCTTTATAGGACTATGGTTGATGGTTTCAGAGTAGATATCCGCAACCGCACTTAGAAGATTTTGTTTCCCTTTATTATTTCCTTTAGCAGTTTAATTTTGATGTTTTGGATAGAATATTTTTCAATATGTGAATTGTATTCTATGGTTAATACAATTATCATTTCAATAAAAGTTTTGTTTCCATATCTCGTTTGTGTATTTATTTTTTATATGCTCACCAATAAAAAGCAAAACCTGAAAAATATATACAAAAAAATGAAATCCAAATGAATAAGACATTCAAAAACAAAAACTCTTAGCATATTAATACGCATCCATGCATTCGCAAAAATCGCATTTCATAAATTCATACAAAAACTTATAATTTTTCAAAATCATTCTCCAGTTAAACCATTGGTAAAAAACACCACCTCTCCGACCACCATACCAAACAAGATGCCATCAAAAGAAAGTGATAGAACAAATCAAAGAGAATCAAGTTTCCTTCAAGGAAGATTTGGAGCAAGTAAAGGGAAATATTGACTCAATGAAAGGAGACATGAGTCGTGTTCTGTTATCTTTGAAGAATATCATTGAAAGACAAGAACAGATTCCTAGGGCAGCCTTTGAAGAAGTGGCCCAAACTATTGGTGCATCGAGCGATCATAAACCAAGAAGAGAATCGGGATCAGGACCTCTAAAGTCATTTGTAGTACAACAAGAAGTCAGGCAAGCTTATACTGAAGGGTTTATCCCACCTCCACCAAAGGTAGGGGCATCCCATACTTTGCAGATTCCGGTCAACAATGATGATAAATACCTAGACTTATAATATGGAGACCTTGATTTGGAAGGTGCTACTCAAACACACCAACCCAAGATAGTTGAGAATCCCTTGGCGCTCAATCAGTATAAAGATCTTCAAGAAAGGTTGAAGGCTGTGGAGGGTTACGATGCTTTCAACGTTGATGCTCTAGAAATGGGTCTAGTTCCGAATGTGGTGATCCCTCCAAAATTTAAAGTACCTGACTTTGAAAAATATAAGGGACTCACATGCCCAAGGAACCATCTACGCATGTATTGCAGAAAAATGCACACTTATGCTCAAGATCAGAAGTTGATGATCCATTGTTTCCAAGACAGTTTGAGTGGGGCATCTCTAGATTGGTACATGCAATTGGAGCGAGTTCATATCTAAACATGGGAAAATTTTGTCAACACTTTCCTGATACAATACAAGTACAATTTGGACATGGCACCTAACCACATGCATCTCTAAAAGTTATCTCAGAAGAAGGATGAGTCCTTCAAAGAATATGCTCAAAGGTGGAGAGAAATGGCAGCCGTGTATAACCACCACTCCTAGAGAAAGAATTGGTCGATGTGTTCATGGGTACTTTACAAGGGTTGTACTATGATAAGATGGTAGGAAGCTTCTCTTCTAGATATTTTGATTTGGTAACTATTGGCGAAAGAATTGAAGCATGTATAAGGAGTGGCAAGATACAAGGAGCATCATCTAGTACCCCTTATAATTCAAAGAGACTGGTCCCTAACTTCTCGAAAAAGAAACAAGGAGAAATTAATGTTGTCGCATCACATCCAAGGGCACAACAGCCATTGGTAATTCCAAGGGAACAACAATAACAGAACGGGTTTGAAAGGCCTCCGAGAAGATTTGATCCTCTCCCCACGCCTCATAACTAATTGCTGCAACACTTACTCAGAGCATCTTTGGTAGAGTTGAAGCCTCTAGCTCCTCCAATTAGGGCACTCCCGCCAAAGTATGGTGCAAATTCCAAGTGTGAGTATCACGTCAATTCTTTGGGGCATACCATAGAAAAATGTTGGGCATTCAGACATAAGGTTCAAGATTTATTGGATTCCCAAGATATCACTTTTGACATGCCAAACATCAAGACAAATCCCATGCCCCCGCATGGCGGGCCAATGGTGAATGAAATTTAAGTGATGGCTGGCTTTCGGGAAACCATACGAGCAAAGGCTCCGATAAACTTTTTGAAAGAATATTTGTTTGAATGTTGGTCCCTCCTGGAATACAATGAAGATTTTGAGAAGACGTTACAGATATTGATGAATTTAGGAATAGTCCAATTCGGGAAATACCCTAAAGAAGAATATGTAGTTGTGATCGATGGAAAAAATCTAGTGGTAATTCCCTGCCAAGGGCTAAGTCCTAATAATAAAACTCGTGTGATTCCATGGAGAGAGTTAACAAAAGTACCAATGACGATAACATACCAGACTCTAAGGATTTTAGTAATTTCAAAGACTACAATGGTGATTAGGGGACCATCTTCCTCTCCTTACGAAAGTAACAACATGATACTGTAGAGTTATGATTCTACTATCTATGTCAATTGTTTAAAGCAAGGATGTGATCCATCGACAAGTTAAGGACCTGCAATCACAAATATAGCAGGAACATGGGGCATGACTCGCAGTGGTCGAATTTATGGTCTCAAACCACAAAAAAGGAATGATGATGTGGTTAAGGATAAGGGGAAAGTTGTGGTGGAGGTAAGCCAAGAACCAGAACCTACAAGAAAGAATTTTACTGACCAAGAGGTGGAAGAATTCTTAAAAATAATCAAGAAAAGTGATTATAGGGTGGTGGATCAACTACACCAAACTCTGACCAAGATTTCAATACTCTCATTGCTCCTTAATTCAGAAGTGTATCGAGACTCTCTGATGAAGATTCCGAGTTCGGCTCATGTTGCAAAGGAGATTACAGTGAATCAGTTTTACAATGTCGTAGCAAACTTAACATCTAGATCATACCTAGGCTTCAATAACAGCGAGTTGCCTCCATAATGTAGAGCTCACAATAAGGCGTTGCACATTTTCATTCAGATAGGTACAACTAACATGTCAAGGGTGCTCACTTATACTAGTTCTTCCCTCAATATGTTACCAAAATCTAGCCTGATGAAGTTAACACTAGATGGTGTTGTTATAAGGCCAAGTTCTACGATAGTCAAAGCTTTCGATGGTTCTTAAAGTTCAGTATTTGGAGAAGTGGATCTTCCTGTCAAGATCAGTCCGCATATGTTTTATATTACCTTTCAAGTAATAAATATAGAGCCAACATATACATGTTTGTTCGGATGACCTTGGATTCATACAGAGGGGGCTGTTACTTCAACTCTACATAAAAATTAAAGTTCTTTGTTGAAGGAAGATTGGTTATAATAGATGGTAAAGAGGACATCTTTGTAAGTCACATAGAGTCCTACAAATATATATATGCGGATAAGGACTGCATAACAACATTGTTTCAAGTCTTAGAGGTTACTTCAATAGTAACCCTACCAGTAGAGAAAATCAAGAAACCTACTGTGACTTCATGGAGAGATTTACAAACAGCAGTGAAAGATGGTACCTCAAAAGGTTGGGGTACACTGGTGGAGATACCTGAGAAGAATAATCATTTTGGTTTAGGCTACGAATCATCAAAGGCTACTCTGAAAGGCAAGGGGTGGTTTCCTTCCATCCAGGAAACCTTTATCAACAAAGGGGTAGAGCATGGCAGACAAGTTCTGATGATATCTAACAAGACCAACACCAAGAGAGCATCTGACTTCATTCATGAATGTGCTCCAAGCGAAGAACTCAAGAATTGGATAACCGTCGAGATTCCAGAGATTTTTTTCTTTCCAAAGTAATTTTTCTTGTTTTTAAAAGAACCTATGTCACGCCTGAGGCATATGGGTAGCTAGTAAGGGTCCCCCATTTGTTTCAAACAGTATTTTCAATTAATAAGAGTTTTGTTTTGCATTCAATTAAGATCCTTGTCTTTCTCTTGCATTTATTTAAAATTCCAATACTTTCTTCATATACATTTTCAAATTCATATACTAAAACTGCACCAAAACATGATAAATGTGCAAATCCATGCCTAAAATCACTGATAATGTTACTGTTGTTTTCCGACATAATTTTGATGCACGCATCAACCAACCGGAAGAGAAAGATGATGAACATCTTGAAATCTCCGAATAATTAGCAAGGGAATTAGAGTAAAAGGCTGACAATGTAAAACCATACCAAGAATCCATAGAGACCATTAACCTTGGTAAAGAGGAGGATCCAAAAGAGATCAAGCTAGGGGCAACATTGGAAGAAAGCGTCAATGAAAGACTGGTCAAGTTGTTACATGAATATGTGGATATATTTGTCTGGTCTTACGGAGATATGGAGAACGTGCAAAATATCTCCGAGCAAGGTAGGCACAAGGTTGTGGGAGAGGAAGATCTTGATAGCATTCACATCTATGAATGAGTCCGGATTAGGGAATAGGACTAACCCATAGATTAGAAGAGCCAAAACCTCCTCAAAAGCCTGAAAATCCATATCATCCCAAAACAGCTGGGCCTTGTCTATCAGAAACTTAGCTAGAAAACCCTTGACTCCACTTCTTGTTTCCCAATTGGATACCACGTCGGCCTGTTTCAGATGCAAAGTTGAGGCAATGACTTCTGGCTTAGGAACTTCTTCTAGACCTGTGAAGGGCAACTGTTCAAGAATGGGTATATCCAACAGTTGAGAGAATTCTTCCAAGGTAGGCACCAACTGATAGTCTGGAAAGGTGAAGCAGTGGTGTTTGGGATCAAAGAACTGAAAGCGTACACTCATCATCTTTTCATCAAAGTTTGAAGTAACCAGGTTGATAAGTGACCATGTCTCTTAGTGATCGCAGAAGTTTCAGAAACCCTTGATACTAGCTTTTTTAGTTGGGAAGGTATCTTCACAAAGTTGATTCGGATAGTGTTTCAACAAACAGAAGCCATGATCTGCAAAATAGAACAAAGATAAATTCCCTTGGTCTTTGAAATGGTTAGTGCAATAAGAATGGATGCTATGTTATGATGCATGATGTCATGATAAACCACATGTATAGCAAACACAGACAAATCACTCCAATTCCTCAAGTTTAAGGCCTGCATGAGGTTAAAGGTCATACGCTCTTGAAGTTTAGTTGGTTTTAAACCTGTCTTAGAAAAGTAATCGGGTTCTAAGGATTCTCAATATCATTGATCATCCTTTATCGGTCATTGTCTCAGTTCAAGAAATCTTTTCTTGCGAATGAAATATCCCGAAACTCTGATCTCAATGAGTGTAGCATCGAGTATCAACCAATCCTCAGCTCTACACTGAGGCCGACTATCTCACTACTTTCTAATGGCCAAGTGTGTTCAACTAAGGTTCTAAGGTCCGTTAGTGCTTCACGACACCACGCAGCGGCCCAGTATTCTCCTTGTTTCCCCATGAAGGATACCGGTACCAACCAAAGTGCCACACCAACACAGCCATCGCTTAAACCATATCGGTCTATGTCGTACAGTCTCCATGATCTATTGATGTTTACCTAATGAGTGCCCCCAGATCCGGGTGTAGGATCTATAGTAACCCAAGCAATAACCCTTTAAGAATAAAGCAAACAAACAAGAAAGCAATTTGAAATGACCTAGATCCTAAGGTAAACCCCACTTTATTAAATCCCCAGCAGAGTCGCCAATTCTGTGATACGATGGCAGAACCGACTGTTATACTGGTTTACATTTTGTATTCGCAAATGTCGCAGTAAGCAAGATTCGCCATTGACTTTTATTTCATCCAACAAAGGAAAAGGAAAAAGAACAGAAAAAACCTTTTTTCGAGATATTTTTGAGTACGGGGGGTAGATTATAAAAAGGGAAGGTGTTAGCACCCTTTTTATCCGTGGTTTTCCACGGGCTCTTAGGTACTTGCTCATTTTTTAAATTTGCTTGTGTGTGCTTGTTTTCGAAAATGTTTTACTTCGTGATAACCCTTGTATCAGTCCTCAAAGGTGTGACGAAGTTTGTTTTGAAAATTGTTTTGAAAGGTGTTTGTGTGAAAAGTTTTGTTGAGCAAGTACTTAAGATTCTACCTACTCGAAAAAAGATTGTTCGTTCTCGTTTCCTTTAGACAACACTATCCTACTATTAAGGAGTAGGTAGCCCCGTTTTTGGAGTTTGTAAGGGACGCTCGAAAGGGACAAGTACAGTCACCTAAGAAATGGGTTGGAAACCTTAGTAGTAACCCTAGAGTCTTAAGATCTTTCTGAGGCAACATTCAAATGGGACATTTGATCTTTTAGACAGGAGGGCAATCACTAAAATCTCCTATGCTTAAATGACTATTTTACTGAAGGCAACCGAAGTGAGGCAAATCCTAGGAGTGAATATGTGCATGTGAATTTTTTTATGTAATTTAGTATTTGCACATTAGGTGATATACCGTTTTAATTTCAAGCATTCTTTCCATACAATCCTATTAGCCATGCATCTAGACAGTTAAAGATTGCGGGAATTTAAAGTGCGAGGAAATAAACCTAGCTATTACAAGGCTTCGGGGAGGGGGATTAATTACATGACCAAAAACCGGGGAAAAGCGATAAATGAAAACCCTAATTTAAAGCTATTACAAACCCTTGGCGGTTACAAAATAATAAGAAGAAACATAATTAAGACGCGCGGCGAGTTAAATGCGAGGACGCTTAAAAATAACCTAAAACCCTAATTGAGAGAAAAGTATTTTTGTGCATTTTTATTTGAGAAAAAATTAAATTGCAAATTAGTTAAATCCTAATTTCTAATTGTTTTTAATTATGAAAGAATTAAATTAACCTAGTTTATAATTAAATTAATTAATTAAAGAAATAAATATTTTATGCGAAAAACGATTTTGGTGAATTTTTGAGGAAAAGAAAATTAATTAATCTATGTACAATTAAAACTCTAATTCTAATTATTTTTAACTATAAAAAGATTAAATTTCCCTAAGTTAATTAAACTAACTAATTAAAAAAATAAATATAATTTTATTATATTAAAAAAAAAGATTTTTGTAGTTTTTGTGATTTTTTAGTTTAATAAAAAAATAATTTGTGTGTTAATTAAGAAAAATAGAAAATAACTAAAGAAAATAAATAAAGAAATTAAATAAAGAAATTAAAAGAAGTAGAAAGAAAAGAAAGAATTGAGTATGTGCTGAATAGTAAGGAGGAGGTGTGAAGCTGAAGCTCCCAGGCCCATTGGTGCTGAAGCCCAGTCAGCATTGGATCTTGTGTTGTTGTGTCTGAGGGTGCACCATGGCCTCTCAAGGTTGTAGGTGCTGGATCTAATTGAGAAGTCACTACTACGAAAATGGGCTTTCACAGCGCTTTTTTTTGCCCTTTAAAAGCGCTTAAAAGCGTTGCCGTAGCCAGCGCTGGCGTAGGCTACGAAAGCGCTTTTTTCTGGCCAAAAGCGCTGTCGTTGGTGGACCTATCCCAGCGCTTTTTCCTTAAAAAGCGCTTTGATAGGGGGGTCTTTCCCAGCGCTTTTTGAAAAGCGCTTTGATAGGTGTGCTATTTAAATTTTTTTTTTATTTATCAGGCCTTTTACAGCGTTTTTTATGGAAAAAGCGCTTTGATAGGGGGGTCTTTCCTAGCGCTTTTTCCATAAAAAGCGCTTTGATAGGGGTTCTATTTAATTTTTGTTTTTTTATTTATCATGGCTTTTACAGCGCTTTTTATGGAAAAAGCGCTTTGATAGGGGGGTCTTTCACAGCGCTTTTTCCATAAAAAGCGCTTTGATAGGGGGTTTCTATTTAATTTTTTTTTTATTTATCCTGCCTACGAAAGCGCTTTTTAGCCAAAAGCGCTTTCGTAGCTCATACAAATTTTTTAAAGTGAAACCTATAATTTGAGGTTCCCTGTGCGGCCTGTAATTTTTTTTTGGTCCAATAATTTAACCTGTAATTCAATCCTTATCTATACATATATTTTAAGAAATCGGTATTATATTAACAGAAACCGGTATACCATATAATATTCAATCCTTATCTATATATATGTAACTAAATCATATATAACTAAATTTGTAACCATATATACATTTGTAACCATAACTAAATCACATACAAAGTATCGTGTTAATTTGTAACCATATATATATACATATGTAACTAAATCATATATAATTACATCGAAAATAATGCTCCACCGACACGGTCGTCATCCTGCAAAGTATGAATATGAACAACACGGTAAATTAAACAAACAATATTAAAGGCTCCAACACAATCAAACTAACACGTACAATAATATTTTATTCATACCCATCAGAATAATCTGTTTTCAACATAAAATTGACATATTTCCTCTTTGACTTCTTCCACTTGAACTTTCGTGTACGACATAGTATAGAGGTCATCAAAGTACTACATAAGAAATTATTACTTCAGTATATGCATGATGTTATTAAATGTAGAAATCATACAAAATTATTCTAAGTTATAAATCCATACCGTGCTTGGAATCTCTACTTGATTTTTATGAAGGATTTCTTTCATAAACCTCAAGCAAAAGTATCCGCAATCTACATCGTTATTCTGTAACGGACACTGCATAGAAAAACAGAATATATTTTATAGTTGTCGTGTAATTTTATCAAGTAACATAACTATTATTATAAGCAACTAATTTTGTACCTGCACTTTGATCCAAGTAATATTTGATGATTTACTCCGGGGTACCTGTGCGTCCCTTTGACTACGAAATATTTGTATTGATCTAAGAAAATAAAAACATATATTTAGATCAATCTCACAGAAATAATTAAATATATAAATATACATGAATAGTTAGAACGATCTCACTTACTGATCAACAGTTTCCTTCATAGCGGGATAGTTAGTCCATTCCCCGTCTACCGAATTCAGAAAGTACACAACTTCTTTAATCGGATCGATAGCCAACAACAACCAGTGTTTTCTAAAAATTTAAGCAACAGTTTAGAAGAAAAGTTTCTACGCAAAATAAACAAAGATATATTAGAATAAATGAAAAACTCACCCCACTGGAACAGTGTTATACGGCAAAATAAACAAGCTATCTGGGTTGCCGACGTAGGCCGTGTATCGATTCACTAAGTACTCCCTAACTGAACCCGGTTCCCTGACAATTGTCGCTCCGCTGACAATATGGGCAGACAAGAAATGGAAGCGTCTTGCCAATACAGTCTCGCGCATTTTTTTATCGTACAACAACCTTAAATAAAAACATATAAACATTAGACTATTTTCATTGAAATGTGTAAATAAATTGTTCAACTAATTAAATGATATATTTATCGGAATACCGGATGTATGCGTGAACATTGCCGATGCCTAATTCACCATGCGTCATAATCCAAGTCATTGACACAAGTCTTCTAATATCTGATGAGTAGCCTTCTGGAACTTTAACTTCACTGAGGAACTTACACAATATTTTCTTCTCCTTTCTAGATAGAGTGTAAACAGCAGGTGGTAGATATGTGCGTCTTCCTTTCGTCACGGGTGCCAATTCAGTTCTAATTCCCATGTTTAACATGTCCTTCCTTATGTTAATGCCATCCTTAGACTTTCCTTGTATATTGAGTAACGTACCAATAACACTATCAAATACATTTTTTTCAATATGCATAACATCGAGGAAATGTCTTACGTACAACGACTTCCAATATGGAAGTTCAAAAAAAATCGACCTCTTCTTCCACCCACTCGTGACAAGTCTGTGTGCAAAAGGCTTGCCAAACTCAGTACTCACATCTTTCACCTTTTCAAAAATATGATCACCTGTCAACATATGTGGAGCTCTACCGTGTTCTACCTCTCCATTGAATGCCTTTCTCCACCCACGATAGTGATGATTAGAATTTAAGAATCTACGATGACCGAGAAAAACATTCTTCTGACAAAAGTTCAATCGCATCGTATCGGTTTCATCTTCACAAACAGGACACGCTTTTTGACCCTTAATGCTGTACCCTGATAGATTTCCGTACGCCGGAAAATCATTAATTGTTCCAAACAACATCGCCCTCAAGTTGAAACTTTCTTTCCTATACCCATCGTAAACCTCCACACCGGTCTCCCACAAAAACTTCAAATCTTCGACTAAGGGTGCCAAGTACACGTCTATGTCATTCCCTGGTTGTTTGGGCCCAGAAATTAACATAGATAGCATCATGTACTTACGCTTCATACATAGCCACGGAGGTAGGTTATATATCATAAGAATCACAGGCCAGGTGCTATGCGAGATACTTTGAATACCATGCGGGTTCATTCCATCAGTAGACAACGACAAGCGAAGATTTCTTGCTTCTTTTCCAAATTCAGGATAATCAATATCAACTTTCGTCCACTGTGGTGAGTCTGCCGGATGTCGCAACTTCCCATCAATAATTCTTTCATCTGCATGCCAAGTCAAGTGTCTTGAATCGGTCTCACTACGATACATGCGCCTAAATCTCGGAATTATAGGAAAATACCATAACACCTTTTCCAGAGACAACTTTTCCTTATATCGAGGGGCACCGCATTTAGGACACTCATTTAACACTGCGTACTCGTTTCGAAATAAAACGCAATCTTTTGGACATGCATGTATCTTTTCATAGCTCATGCCAATAGAGGACAACATCTTTTTGGCCTCATACGTTCGATTGGGAAGAACATTATCCTCTGGTAGCATTTCTTTCACGAGGGCTAATAACTGTGTGAAACTTTTATCCGACCATCCGTTGTCCGCCTTTAAGTTGTACAACTTTAACACCGCAGACAATCTTGTGAATTTTGTACAACCATCATACAACGGTTTCTCTGCATCGCTTACCAACCTCTCGAACATTTTGGGACAATCCTCAAGATCTTCTTCAAGCGCTTCTGCAATCTCTTCGACTCGATCATAATCGTATGCGTCTGCGAAATCCTCATTTGAAGCATACGTCGTATTATAACTCGATTCAACATTCCCGCTACTTTTCTCACCATGCAAATTCCAACATGCATAACTTCTATCAATTCCATGCATCAGTAAATGCGATTCCAACTGAACCGCGTCAACCCGTCTCCCATAACAGCATCTCAAGCAAGGACATATCATTCCATTGGGTTCTCTGGCGTGCGCAACGGCAAACTTAACGAATTCTGATACCCCATCCTCATACTCTTTCAACAATCGATTGACAGTCATCCATTTTTTATCCATGGTTTGACTATAGCAACTAATTAGTCACGCAACTATAGCAAAATAATAATTAATTACCTGTAAAGAAATTCAACATATCAGGTAATCAAATTCATAGTTATTCTTGCCTCACCTTAAGCATGTGCTAAACAACTCATAACTAATTACTAACTAGTGAAGTCGGATACTAGTGATTCAGTCTTGGATACAGGTAATAACAATTATATTCAAACAATAGTGAAGTCGGATTTCAAACCTTACGGTAAAGATTTCATCGGAGGAGAAGCAACCGGAAGATTTAGCAACGGAAAAATCCCGTCAGATATTTTTGGTATAGTCCTATAGTCCTAAATTCTAACATCTACACGCTAACTAATGTGTTGCATGGTTCATTGTGTTTAAGATTTTCATTGATGTTTGATGAATCCCTGAAACGTGCTCGTTTCAATGCTAACAATACTGCCATACTGCCATATACAGCCCTATACTGCCATAACAGTCTAAATATAAACAAAAACACAACCGCAACTCATGAATTCCACTCAACTATAATCATTAGAAATTCACACTGAGCCGGAAAATAAAAGTAAAAACAATCAGTTATTCAAGTCAGTTCAAGAATAGGATAGAAACCTTTGAAAATGTTGAGAGCGTCCCGCGTACACTACGATCAAGGACAGTTCGAATTTCTTCAATCGGAGAAAGTTTCACAGCTTTTTCCTACCACAATAACACTTAAAATCAATCTCCCACAAAGGAGTCACACACAAATTTAAATTACAATAACTGATGTAATTTTTATCTAAAAATCGATATTAAATCGTTGAACTATCACTCATTTGTGGTTGTCTCTAATATTAAAAATGCTATTGGTACACTTTACTAAGTTGCACATAACACAATCAATTAGTTTCAGTAGAAAAAAAAGTATTGCGGACGCAAGGGTATTGAATTTCTATATACATTATTCTTTTTGAGATTAAATGATATTTTTCAATTCAAAAGTACTCAGACTCTTGCTTTTTTGCGCCAACTAAGAATATCCTTCACATGTGATCAAGTGCCATGATGAAAAGAAGCACTCATTTCTTGAAAAAGAGAGGCAAAAACAAGTAATAGGGGACACAGTTGCTAAAGGCCAAAGCATAGGATCAAACAACTCCTCTTATTATAACCCCTCCATCTCATAGCAAATGCTTTGTAAAATTCTGCACCTTCTTACCAAATGAATTTATAGAACTACTAATATTTAAAAATAAAATACTAGTATTTATATAGTAGTTAATTATTTAAAGTATTAGGAAACGTGATATCCGTTTTTATGGCTATTAGAGCCAAAGTCATTACTGAACCAATGTTCTCCATTATAATCTATATACCATTTAGCTCAAACACATTAGAGAAATGTTATTTACGTATCACTAAGATCTTGAGAATACATTATTTTAATTTGACTGAATTTCAGTCATAGCAATGAATCAGTAAGATATGAGAAATGATTGATTGTTGCTTCCAGTTTAAAAGACCATTCACATCATTGTCAGATGGTGAATTCTAAACTTAAAAATGATTAGAATTTTTTTATAAAAAAAAAAGTAAGTTGTACTAATTGTAGGGTGATCTCAACGATAACCAAGTGAAAAAGATGGATTAGTTTCAACTAACCAACAAATTGAGTGCAAAGTATCTATCAGCAACAGCATTATTAGCCCATTTTTGTTGTGATTCCAAATTTGTTTTCCATGTTTCCTATAAGTTAATGAAATTGCATCATCAGTAAGGAACATAAAAGCAAAGGAATTAGTGTTAATTTTGATCATGCTCCTATTAAGGTGGGGAATACTGTGCAGGCTAATAACAGGAAAAAAACTGATGGACAATGCATCTACTGTGGTGCACAGGAAAGTTGTAGTCACTTATTTTTTGAATGTGTTGAGACTAGAAAAATATGGTTGCAGGTGCTAAAATGGATGCAGCTAGTGCATACTCCCCAAGAATGGAAAGCTGAACTGAAGTGGGTATGCTACGGCATAAAAAAGCGGAACTGTCAAATAAAATTTCATAAGTAACTTTTATATAAAATTCCAATTTTAGATATTGAAGGAGATTAGGCAGTAATACATCAGTTGGAAGCCACGGACAATATTCCTCATTTTATCGAACAGTTTGCGTGCAAGATACAAAACAAGATTCCCGGCAACACAGACAAATCGAACAGAAGCAATGTATGAATGGCAAGGATTTTGAAACATACCTTTTGATACGACTCTAGACGAAAAAAGCTTCGTGCCGGCGAGGATGAGGAATCAGAACAAAAACGAGAATAGCTTCGTGCCGGCGAGGGTGAGTTGATGAACGGTGCTGATAAGGTTCGTGCCGGCGAGGGTGAGATGATGAACGGTGCTGAAAAGCTTCGTGCCGGCGAGGGTGAGATGGAGAAGACGATGAACAGGGCTTCGTTCTGATATTTCGTTTTGGGTTTCGTGGGTATTCTGAACTGTGCTGTTCAATATTTCATTTTATTTAATTTTGATATTTGAGCTACCACGGCGCTTTTAGCCTAAAAAGCGCTTTAGTAGCATCAGACCCTATGCCAGCGCTTTTGAAAGCGCTTTCAAAGGCCAATCTTCCACAACGTTTTTTAAAAAGCGCCTTCATAACCCTATTATTTCGTTTTTATTAATATTTTTATTTGACCTACCACAGCGCTTTTAATGTAAAAAGCGCTTTCGTATCCCCCACCTATGCCAGCGCTTTTAAAAAAGCGCCTTCGTAGGTTTCCCTTTTTTTTAATTTTGTTTTTTGTGAAGGCTATGGCAGCGCTTTTTCAATAAGCGCTTTAGTAGAGGCGCTGCAAAAAGCAGTTTTTGGCGTAGTGAGTATTCATTGGTCAGATGGTGGAGTCGTATGGTGAGCGCTTGGGAGAGAATTGCATAGGATTTGTTGAAAGAAAATAAAATAAAGAGAACACTGGGACCTGGGATCGAACCCAGGTCCTTATGCTTAGCACCAATGCTACATTGCCAGCTGCGATACACATTTTACTTGTTAGTATAATAACAATCAAATATAATATATGAAAACCAAACAAACTGAATCAAACGCGCGCGAATTCAAATGCTCCAATGGCTGGCTGACACATATCTTCTTCTTCCTGGAACCGTCGTGTTAGACATCAGATCTATACCTACAGACACCTTCCATCGCTATAAGCCTGCAATATCTCAAAACATGATACAAGCATGATAAACCACTTATGAATACATTGATCAATTCGTTTTGACCTCACGAACACGATGGCACCCTTTATTTAGGCTAATTTCACATGTGGACAAAAACCCTAAAAAGGCAAGGTGAACCCTAGCAATGGCAGATACGCGTATAGGCTTCAAAAATGCAATTAAACTATTCAGTCAGCTTGCAAACATGATAACAAACACATATATGCCATTAAAACATGCTCATAATGTATAAATCATGATAATCAAATTTGAAAAAATATGGCAAATCGTGTGAGGCCTGGAGGCGGATTCTGGGCGTGAGAGGGCTGGCTGTTGATTGAGATAGCCTCCTGAGACGTCCAACAAACGATTGGAAATGCTAGGATGGCTTGAGATGGCTTGTAGAATGAAAACTGAGTCACACTCTTCTTTGAATTTTTTGAATTTGCTCTGCCTCTTTCACGGCTGCTAACCCTTGTCTTTTGCTTTGTACTTGTTCATTATATACCTTTGAGTGAATTAGGTTTATAAAATTGGCTTGAATCTTTTGGAATTGAGAAGATTTGATATGATTTTCATGCCATAGGTAATCTTTCTAAATTGAGCCAAATCATTCCTTTCTTGTACCAATCAGCCCTGATTCGTTTTGGTCTTGATATCTCTGCATAATTTGATTGAGATCCTGTCCAAAAATCAAATCAAAACATATATTTGCTGTTATTTACCAATTATGTGATTTACTTCAATTTTTAATTAATAAAAAATCAAAATAAAATGGAAAATAAAGAAAATGACATGTGGATAAGTAATTGGGTCATGGACCATGTTATAAGTGAGGTGCAATCATGAAATACTAAGCCCATTTGCTATAAAAAATGCACTTTTGAGCATATTTGACTTTTGGTAATTTTGCAAAAAGGGTCAACTTTGATAAGGCATATCTCTTCCAATTTTAACCCTAGAGAGGTGTTCTTGGACTTTTTAGAAAACTTAGGATGTCCCCTAAGCAACCCTTTTAGTCTCATTTCAATTGGGTCTTCCATGTTCATGTAAGAAGCTTTGACCCAAAAGGTGTTTTTGTTTACTTTTCAAAAGGACCTATAATGTAGAAATTCATATCTTTTGATGAGTGCATATTTTGAACTTGTGGGATAAAAATGAATTATATGGAATTGCATCCTCTTCAAAATGAGACTTGGATGGAAAATTTCTGATAAAGTATGTGGAAGTTATGCTTGGTCAAAGTTTGGTTGACTTTTCCTAAGAAACCCTAATTTAGCAACTTTTGGGTTTTGATGAATTTAGGGCATTCCTTGAAGAATCATGATCAACCCTTGATCAAATGATGGATATCAATTCAAAATGTTGATGTTGACCAAAAATATTTAAGTTTGACTGTATGTGGGCCACAATTGACTTTTGACCTAATACAATCGATTCTCAAGCATCTGAGCAGTTGACTGAGCAAACTTCTTGTGTAAGGCTTGAAATTTGACATGGAGGGTCTTGAGAATATATTAGGACCATGTAGAGCATATGAGGTCTTTGGAGTTCACCTATCTTGATGAAAATGGAAACCCTAATTTGAGACACACTGCCTTAGGAGAGAGTTTGTCTGGTCAACTCTTGGGCAAACTTGAGCAAATTGAGGATCTATAGGAATATGTATTGAGTAAAATGAGAGGGAACATTTTGGGGTACAACAGCTGCCCCTGTTCAATCTTCTTAAACCTGAGGATATAGATTAGCTCGTCTGCCTTTCGTGATCTGAAGGTGGAAGATGATTGAATACTAGAGTGCCCAGAAATTTGCACTCGCATGAAGTGATACTTGATTTGTGATATCGGGAATGGGCTTATAGATTCCATTTGGAAGTTGCTGGAGAATGGTCGGAGATGGGCTTAAATATGCCATCACAGATGTGACGGAGTACCGTCGGAGATGGGTTTAAGGATGCCATCTAGAGGATGTTGATTTCCTGAGATATTCCTTTGATGAGAGTCCCTGCTCCTGTCGTTGAGGAGGGATCTGCTGAGGAATGTTGGTATCTATCTTGGGAGAAATAGAATTTTAGGAGCTTCAGTTGTTTGTTACTTTACTGGGGAATTAACTCCTGCTTGAGGAAGCGGAGGTGAACTTCATATCTGGTCAGTGTACAGGTTGCATCGCGACTTACTGAGGAAAGGTGAAATTGACCGAAACTGGTCAGGTCCAGGTTTTACCGTGTTATGGACTGTTGTCTGAAGGTAAGAGAAAAGAAACCATGATGGTAAGGTTATGAGAAGGAACCTGGGTAGTAGGGTTTCTTCGAAATGAAAGCCTGGATAATAGGGCTGTAAGAAGGAACCTGGATAGTAAGGTTACTTTGATATGGAAGCCTGGATAATATGGCTGTGAGAAGGAACCTGGATCGTAGGGTTACTTCGATATGAAAGCCTGGATAGTAGGGTTGTGAGAAGGAACCTGGATAGTAGGGTTACTTCGATATGAAATCCTGGATAGTAGGGCTGTGAGAAGGAACCTGGATAGTAGGGTTACTTCTATATGAAAGCTTGGATAGTAGGGTTGTGAGAAGGAACCTGGATAGTAGGGTTACTTCGATATAAAAGCCTGGATAGTAGGGCTGTGAGAAGGAACCTGGATAGTAGGGTTACTTCGATATGAAAGCCTGAATAGTAGGGCTGTGAGGAGGAACTTGGATAGTAGGGTTACTTCGATATGAAATCCTGGTGTTGTACCCCAAAATTTGCCCTCCCATATTCTTCAAAATTTGCCAAGTCAAAGCTTCAAGATCCCCAAGGGTTGCACAGTTCAAGGGCCTCCTAAACAGTCAAAATTAGGGTTTTTACTCTGATCAAGAAAATGAAGTTTCCAAGGGTCCAATCAAGTCCCACATGCCTATAAACATGGTCAAGCATCCTCATACAAAGTTTCAAGACTTTCAGCATAAAATTGCACATTCAAAACCCTAATTGCACTACAGTCAACTGTAGGGGCAAAATGGTCATTTGACAGTCAAAAGTCCAAATTTTTGGTCAACATCTCATTTTGAAGCCACAAACATCATTTGATCAATGCTTGATCATGATTCTCAAAGCTTGGCTCAAAAATCATCAAGATGCAAAAGTTTCCTTATTTGGACAGTTGAAAGAGTCAACTGTAAATTGACCAGGGTATAACTTTCACATGGATTATCAGAAAAATTCCATCCAAATCTCATTTTGAAGAGAAAGACATTTCCTACAACTCCTCTTCATACTCCAAGTCCAAGAAATGCTCTCACAAAAAGTTATCAATTTCAACATTATAGGTCATTTTCAAAAGTCAACAAAAAGGGACTTTAAGTCAAAGGCCATAACTTGATATTGGTAAATCAAAATGACATGGGACCAAAGACATTGGTTAGAGGACTCAAAGACCTTTCCAAAATGTCCAAGAACATGAGCAAAGCTTAAAACTTGAGCAAGTTATGCCTTGTGGAAGTTGGGAAATGTTTGGATATTTTGAAAAGTCAACATTGATTCAAATGACCTAAAATTGCTAATGGGCCTCTTTTTCTTCCACAATTCATTATCCAAGACATGTGCACGACCACTTGGCCCAAAGGGAAGTTTTTCTTCATTTTTTATTTATTTATTTGGATTATTATTATTAATAATTCATTTAAAATAATTAAAATACATGAAAAATGTTAAACCTACTATTTCAAATCTTTTTGTGCATATAATATCTTCAATATTTCGTGCAAATCAAATTAGGGAAGAATTGAAATTGATTGGATATGATTGAGAGCTAAAAAGCATGAAAAAAGATTGAAAAAATTATGGTTTGCAAATCAAATCTTTTTCACATCAATACATGGATTTTGATCAAGTTTCTTAACCTAAATCACTCTCCTATACATACACAAGCAAGACCTAATGCTCATTACCAAAAAAGCTGCGCAAGAACTTGAAGAAAAAAAACTTGAATTTTTGCTTGAAAACTCAAAACTGAAAACAAGGTTAGAGGACGATTCAAGCAAAGAGACTTGTGCCATCACCTTCCTGAAGCTTCAAGGAAGGATTTCCAACCAAAATCATTCATCCTAACATCAAGAATTGGTAAAACGAACGTGCCCTGTACAGAAGATTTCTTGCATTCGTATATCATGAATCATGCGTTTTTGGCACTTTTTAATGTTTGATTCATATTCATTGTCTGATTCTAATGCTAACCATGTAAATTAATTGTGTTTTTTAGCGTTGTACACGATTCCACCATTGTCATCTTTTAGGTTTTTTCAAGCTGTGAATTGGGGTTTTCCATTTAAGGAAAAATCAGCACTCTAGACCTAGACCATCTAACTCAGCGCTCTTAGACGAACACAAAATGACCCTCGCGCCTAATTTCTAATGCCAGGATTCCTAATCGCTATTTTCTGGAATGCTATATTCTGGGACGGTTCAAAAACCGTTGCTTATGGTTCTGTGTTTCAAGGAACGTAGGAGAAGAAGATGAGGTGGCCATCAACGATTGGATCGTTTAAACTTTCACGCGCAAAGAGCACTAACGCGTTTGTTTTATTTTATAATGATTGTTTATTAATTAATATACATAAAACGCGTTTGGATCAATTGGCAGGCTTAAGCATTGGTAATGTTCAGGACCTGGGTTCGAGCCCCAGGTCCTCACTCTTTCCATATTATTTTTCAACTAACGTTCCTATGCAGCGTCAACACTAAAGCACGCCATGCACTCACGCTACCAAATGTCCACGCGTCCCACTGGATTCAATCAAGGGCCAGGATCTGAAGAATATGGTAAACTCAAGTCAACGCTTGGGTACGTGAGTGGAAAAGTCAGCCAGGCCTAAGGCTTATTGGGCTCAAATTGCTGGACTTCATCCTCCAAATTAGGGACAGACCCCCTTAGGTTTGCAAATTTTTACATTCTTTATTTTTTCATTATTTTTTTACTTTCTTTTAATTATTGTTTTTTAATTAATTTAATATTTTCATAATATATAAAAAACACCAAAAAATCAGAAAAGACAAAAAAAAAAAAATCTTTATTTTAGTATTTTTGTAAATAAATTGCATTAATTCACTTAGTTTTAATTTAGGGTTTAATCTTAACATCTTTTTCAATAAAAACCTAAAATTGGTAGAATTAGGATTTATAATAATTTTTATCCCTTTTTCTTTTCTTTCATAATAATTAAATATTTAATATTATTTACTTTTATAAATTAAAATTGCATGTAAATCATTAGGTTTAATTTTAGGTTAAAATTTAATCTTTTCTTAAAAAAACTAAAAACAACTAGAATTAGGGTTAGCATTTTATTTTAATTAATTCTTTTTTCATTAAAAATCATAAAATACAAAAATACCAAAAACAAATTTCTTTTCCTTTTAATTTTATTAATTTAATAATCGTTTAATTTAATTTAGTTAAAAAGGGTCCAACGCCCTCGTTTCAACTTTAAATCCAATTCGCGTATTTATTTTTTATTCTTTATAATATTTATGTATCTCTCCCAAGGCCATGTAATATTTATCTCTCGCATTTTTAATTCTTTATTTTCTGTCAAATCGGGTCCTGGAAATTTTGGCGATGTGGACCCGCGCCTTTTGTAATAGTTTAGAGCTTTTTACTTCTCGCAACTTTTTAACTGTTAATCAAGGCATGCAAGAATGAATGGACAAAATAAAAACAAACGCATAGATCACTTCGACAAAAGACAAAAATAAATGAAAACGACACACGAATCACACACCACCCCTAGGGTACGCCTCACTGTTGCCTTGCCTCGAAAGGTGATCGTCGAGTAGAGGATGTCTTAGTAAGTCCTCATGATCCGGGAACCTGGCATGAGGGTAGCTTCTAAGGTGTCTTCCCATTGCTCTGGTGATCACCATGTCCCGAACCTCGAATTGACCCGAACACCTCCAATGGTGGTGCTACCTACCTCTCAATGGTGGGATGACACTACTTTAAAGGACATCTACACAGACGAATTCCTTAGGGTAGGTAGACGACTCTAGATACTTGCTCTAAATTTAAAACAAATTCAAAAATACTTTTCACACCGACACCTTTTCAAAAAGCTTTCGAAAGCAATTTTTTAAACACTCTTGAGGACTGATACAAGAGTCGAACTGGAATTTTCAAAGAAACTTTTTAAAACCCACAGTTGAAAAGCAAACAAACCATTTTGAAAACACAAATGAGCAAGTATCTAAGAGCCCATGGATAACCATGGATAGAAAGGGTGCTAACACCTTCCCTTTCTATAACCTACCTCCCGAACCGAGAGCAATCTCTTTAAGGAATTTTTCTGTGCTTTTGTCCTTTCCATTTGGAGAAAATAAAAGACGGTGGCGACTCTTGCTTCCGTGACATTTCGCGAACCAGCGTTAAACAGTCAGTTCCAGATCCACCGATCACAGAACTGGCGACTCTGCTGGGGACTTAAACTTAAAGTGAGGTGTACCTTAGGGTTAGTTCATAACTGTGTTTTCAATTGTATTGACTTGTCTGCTTTAAATTTGTGGGTTGCATGGGAGTTACATAGATCCTAACCCGGATCTGGGGATACCCTGTTTAGGTAGCATAAGCTGTGAGGGACCTGTCCGGTGTAGACCGACACGGGTGAAACAGTGGCTACGTTGGTGTGGCGCCTTGGTCTGTACCGATATCCCTTGTGTCGTAACGAGGAGAATATGGGTCTTCTGAGGAGTCATTAAGCACCAACAACCTTAGAACCTTAAATGACACAACTTGGCCATTAGAATAGTAGCAGTATGCTACGCCCATTGAGGCTAAACTCTCGTGATGGTTCTGGCCGCAAGAAAAGATTGCGATGCTGGAGTTATGACCGATTGAGGGTAGTCAATGATATTGGGATCCTCTAAGAACCCGGTTACTTTGATAGGACAGGTATGAACCAACAAACTGAAAGAGGGCAGTACCTAGACCTCATGCTGGCCTAAACTTTAGGGGCTTGCCTTGTGTGACTTGTGTGCCTTACCATGTTTGCCTTTGTATCTATGTGTGGTGTGCTTTATCATAACATCATAACATCATGAGCATTGCATGCATCCTGCATAAGGACTGACCATTTCAAAGACAAGAGGGTTTCACCTTTGCTCTGTTTTGTAGGACATTATGATGCCTGTGCGAAGGAATACTATCCGGTTCAACTTTGTTCGCTCACCTGAGTTGCTTGACGAGTTGGTTAGCAGAATTCCAAATACCACTTCTTTCATTCAGAGGCATGGTTCTCTTCTCAGTTTAGTCACTGCAAAGCGGGATCAACAATTGATGAGCGTTCTGACCCAGTTCTATGACCCTCTGTACCAGTGCTTCACCTTTCAAGACTTCCAGCTGGTCCCTACCCTGGAAGAGTTCTCTGATTTGCTTGGTATCCCTATCTTGGATCAGATTCCCTTTACTGGTTGGGAAAAGACCCTCAGGCTTGAGGATGTTGCTGCAGCTCTTCCCCTGACACATCAAGAGGTAATGGACAACTGGGTGACTAGAAGCGGAGTTAAGGGTTTCTTGGCCAAGTTTCTGATTGGTAAGGCTAACAGTTTCTGGAACGACCTGGACTTTAGGGCATATGAAGACATCTTGGCTCTCCTAATCTATGAGTTAGTCTTGTTTCCTAATCCTGACAACTTCATCAATGTCACTGCCATAAGGATCTTTATGTCTCAGAATCCTGTGCCCACTCTCTTGGGTGACATCCTGCAACAACTTCATGCCCGTACTACTCGAAGACGAGGAACCCTATGGTGTTGTATCCCTTTGTTGGTGAGGTGGTTTATTTCGCACCTCCCTAAGTTCGTACTGAAGAGCCAAGAAGGAAGAGGTTGGGCTCACAGGTTAATGTCTCTCACCGATAAAGACATCATTTGGACTTGCAGAGGTTTGGATGAGATATCTGTTATTGATCGATGTGGGGAATACCCTAATGTTCCTCTGATTGGTACCCAAGGAGGAATCTCTTACAATCTATGTCTAGCGCTCCGTCAGTTTGGAAGAGCGAGAAGAGCAGGCCCCCATGAGATGTTGGTGCCTCATATCAGTTTTGAGTTTCAGGTGGATAGTGACGAGCTGCGTCGTAGGTTCATCAAGGCTTGGGATAAAGTTCATAAAGCTGACCCACAAGAGCTGGGGCCAAAGACTTCTTTACCTATGGAAGCCTACTACAAATGGGTTCGCATCCGTGCTCAGAAGTTAGGTATGCCGTATGAAGCTGTCAGACCCGTCATTCTTGAGTGTCCTGACAAAGATGGTGTTCCTCCAACTGTCCTTCCTCCTCAGATACCTACTGATTATGAGACATTGAAGAGATATTGGTCGCAACTGCGAGAAGAGCGGGATTCTTACCGGGAAAAGTTCAACGAGCAGGAATTAAAGATCCAGAAGCTGACAAAGCAGTTGGAGAATGAGAGAGCTCTGAATGCCTACATCCGTACTGAGAAGAGGAGACCATGGGATCAATAAGGAGCTCCGTATGTTCTTTTACAATTTTATTTCCCTTTTCAGTAATTCCTTTCATGTAGCGCCCAAGGGCAACCTGTTGAATAATTTCAGTTTCAAAGTTGAATCTAATGAAGTGTGTTCCTTTTTGTTTACAAAGTTGATTCCCGATTGTCTTTGAAAACATAAATCATACGCATTCCATTCATCATGTGCATAGCAGGTTTTCCTCTTTTCAGGTTGCTCACCGTTCTTCGCTGTTTATTTCAGCATCATGAATGCTGACTCATCATCAACTGAGACATCCATCAAGGCTCTTCAGGCGCAGAATGCGCAATTCCAGGAATTAATCATGGGTTTGGCTCAAGGCCAAGAAGAGACGAAGGCTCTGCTTCTGAAGAAGGAAAAGAAGAAGAAGAGAATGACTGTTCTGTTCAGCTCGGGCCAAAGGTTTGGCAATACTCTGCAGAATGAAGAGGCTGGTTCTTCCATTGGCAAGAGTACTCCTCAGGCAGAAAAAGGTCCTAGTCCGGTAGTCTCCGACAAAGAGACTGATTTTGATGAAGAGCAGTATCCTCCTGCAGAAGACAGATACAAGCAACTGGAGGATAGGTTGAATGCTATGGAGATCCAACAGGTACCTGGGCTGGATTTTGGAGATTTGGGTTTGTCTACCGGTGTGATTATTCCTCATAAGTTCAAAGCACCATCTTTCGCTAAGTACGACGGGGCGTCTTGTCCCAAGCTACATCTCAGGTCCTATGTTCGGAAGATTCAACCGTACTCAGCGGATAAGAACTTGTGGATCCACTTCTTCCAGGAGAGTCTTTCAGGGACTCATCTCGAATGGTTCTATCAACTGGATGGGACCAAGGTTCGTAACTGGGAGGAGTTGGCTACTGCTTTCTATAAGCAGTATCAATATAATGCCGACCTTGCCCCTACGCGTACCCAACTCCAGGGTATTGTCGTTAGGTTCAAGTGAAGGTTTTAAAGAGTACGCTTAGAAGTGGAGGGATCTGGCTGGCAGGGTGCATCCTCCGTTGACTGATCGGGAGTTAGTAGACATGTTCTTGGGGACCCTATCTGGGCCATTTTTCAACCATCTTATCGGGAATTCGTCTGCAGGGTTCACTGATCTGATCCTAACTGGAGATAGAATTGAGGCTGGGTTGAAGTCTGGTAAGATTCCAAAGGGTGCATCTACAGGTTCAGAGAAGAAACCCTTCAAAAAAGAGGCCAGTGTGGTGTATGGGCCTAGAAGGCAAGACAAACCAGGGCGCCGCCAATCTGTCAACGCATTGGTGATTGCGAAGCCTGCAGCCGCTCCTCGGCAAGCTAACCAACCAAGGGCTGAGAGACCCAGAAGGGAATTCACCCGTTTGAGTATGACCTTGTCGCAGATCTTACCACAGTTGCTCTCAACCAACTTAGTAACCGTCAGAGAGGCTCCGAAGTTTGCAAATACTACGTCTCCTAAGTACAATCCAAATGCCCGCTGTGCTTATCACTCCGATAGCCCGGGGCATGCCACTGATGACTGTTGGGAATTAAGGAATAAGGTGCAAGACCTTATCGACGCGAAAGAGATACAGTTTGAAGCGCCTGAGAGGCCGAATGTGGTTACTGCTCCTATGCCCCAGCATGGAGTAAATGCTGTTGACGAAGATGTTTACGCTATTTCTGTGGATGATCTAGCTACTCCTTTGAAGACCGTCAAGAGGAACCTACTGCTGGCCGGTTTATTTCCGGGTTGCAGTGAGGGTTGCCTGTTCTGTGCTGTTTCCCTATCTGGTTGTCCCTTGCTGAAGTTAGGCATCCAAAGCCTAATGGATAGCAAGGAGATTCTGTTTAAGAAGTCTGCTGTTCAGTTGGTTCCGGTAGAAGAAGTTTCCGTGGTTACGATCTTCAATAATCCAATCAAGGCTCTCCCGAAGAAGCCTGTTCAAATCATGACTGTCGCACCTGTGGTTATCACTGTTCCGGGGCCTCTTCCCTACATATCTGATAAAGCTGTCCCCTGGCATTATGGGGCAGACGTATATGTGAATGGAATTAAACAAGAGTTCAACACCGGCGCCAGTATCTGTGATATCACTGGCCCAGCCAAGGTTACCCGCAGTGGCAGGCTCTTCTCGCCTGACATTGCACCGCCTGCTACCCGAAGACCCCTCCTTATAACACCTACAAGTGTACCTGTTCCTGTTTCAGATCAAGTGGTTTCCCCTGCTGCCGAGTCATCCAATGCTCGGGGAAAGGGAGTTGAAGATGAGCCTGCCCGGATGGAGGCACCGATACCGATAAATGCTGAGGCCTCCCAACAAGAAATGGAGGAGATTTTAAAAATAATAAAGAAGAGAGATTTCAACGTCGTCGAACAGCTGGGGCATACGCCCTCTAAAATCTCCATGCTCTCCTTATTGCTGTGTTCAGAGGCCCATGCTAAGGCCTTAATCTCATTTCTCAAGACGACCCATGTGCCACAGGAAACATCTGCAGTCCAGTTCACTGATTGCGTAGCAAATCTAACAGCGGACAATGGCTTAGGTTTCTCAGATGCTGACCTGACTGCAAAAGGAAGAGACCACAATGATGCTCTGCATGTCTCTATCAAATGCAGGGGCACTACTCTGGCACATGTATTGGTGGATACTGGTTCTTCCTTGAATGTTCTACCAAAGAAGGCTTTAGACCGTTTGGATTGTGAAGGCCTGGAATTAAAACCCAGCAATATCATCGTCAGGGCCTTTGACAGTTCAAAAAGGATGGTTCATGGAGAGGTTGATATTCCTATTCGCGTGGGCTCTCAGGTGTTTGACTCTACATTTTATGTGATGGATATCCGTCCATCGTACTCTTGCCTACTGGGTCGACCTTGGATACATAAGGCTGGGGCAGTGACCTCTACCTTGCACCAGAAGCTGAAGTACCCTGTCAGAGGGAAGATCGTCACTGTGCAAGGAGAGGAGGAGTATATGGTAAGCCACTTGAATTCCTTCAGATACATTGAGATGGACGGGGAGTTTATCGAAACCCCCTTTCAGCATTTCGAGGAGGTGCTTCCAATTTCAGCAGCAGCAGAAACAGCGGTCGAAGAGGATGTTCCCTTGAAGATGGCTTCCCTAAAGGATGCCCGGGCTGTGGTTCAGAAAGGTGAATGTGCTAACTGGGGCAGGCTTCCCGACTTTACACAGAAAACTGACAAATTTGGGCTGGGTTTTACTGCAGAGGGTCAAAAAGCTATGCGGAAGGCGAAGACTAGAAGACCTCCTGTGCTCATTACAAATCCAGGAGTGAATGTTGTTGGGGAGGACAATGAAGTGGACGAAGCTGAGTTCAATAGTTGGATCTATCCAACGACTAAAGGCGGATTGACCAATTGGATTGTCAAGGACCATACTCCTGTTACCTTTGTTACGCAGTAATAAACTTCTTTGTTTCGTTATTTGTAATAAACAATAAATAGACTCTATGGCCCGGTGTCTTACCCGAGGCACCATGGTTTCATTTGTGAGGGCATATAAATTGTCATTTCATATATCATAAATGAAAATCTTGGACGTTTTCTCGCATTGCAAATCTTATGCTCCTTTTCTGTCTTTCTTTCCTTTACATATATTTCAAAATAGCTGTATTTACACACACTCACTCATACAGGTTTCAATCCACTCTGGATCTCACTGATAACGACTCTGCTACTGCCAATTATGACTTCGAAAATCCGATCAACTTAGCCGAAGACGAAGGCGAAGATGATTGTGAAGTGCCTGGCGAGCTTGCAAGACTGTTACTTCAGGAAGAGAGGGCAATTCAACCCCATGAAGAGCCAGTGGAAACAATAAACCTGGGCACTGAAGAAGACAGGAAAGAGGTAAAGATTGGTGCCAACCTAGAGCTCAGCGTGAAGCAACGGTTGACTCAGATGCTACATGATTATATGGAGATCTTTGCCTGGTCCTACGAAGACATGCCCGGGTTGGACACTGATATCGTGGTCCATCACTTGCCTACTAAGGAAGACTGCCTTCCAGTTAAGCAAAAGGTCCGCCGCATGCGTCCAGAGATGTCTGAGAAGATCAAGGCCGAGGTTATGAAGCAGTTTGATGCTGGGTTCCTTGCAGTGACTTCTTACCCTCAGTGGGTTGCTAATGTGGTGCCGGTACCTAAGAAGGACGGTAAAGTCAGAATGTGTGTCGACTATAGGGATCTGAACAGGGCCAGCCCCAAGGATGACTTCCCTTTACCTCACATTGATGTCCTTGTTGACAATACAGCTCAGCACAAGGTATTCTCTTTCATGGATGGCTTTTCAGGTTACAATCAGATCAAGATGGCACCTGAAGACATGGAGAAGACTACCTTTGTTACTCAGTGGGGCACCTTCTGCTACAAGGTCATGCCTTTTGGACTGAAGAACGCTGGGGCAACCTACCAACGTGCCATGGTTGCTTTATTTCATGACATGATCCATCATGAGATAGAAGTGTATGTTGACGACATGATCGCAAGGTCCCAGACTGAGGAAGAGCACCTAGATCATCTGCAGAAATTGTTTGACCGGCTGAAACTGTATAAACTAAGGTTGAACCCGAACAAGTGCACCTTCGGGGTAAGATCTGGAAAGTTGCTGGGCTTCGTGGTAAGTGATAAGGGTATTCAAGTGGACCCTGCCAAGGTTAAAGCTATTCAAGAGATGCCAGTCCCTAAGACAGAGAAGGAAGTCAGAGGCTTTCTAGGACGCCTGAATTACATTTCTCGATTCATCTCACACCTAACTGCTACTTGTGAACCAATCTTCAAGTTGCTGAAAAAAGATCAGGTAGTACGTTGGAATGATGAATGTCAGGCTGCTTTTGACAGAATCAAAGAGTATCTCCAAGAACCACCCATCCTGATGCCACCGGTTGAAGGGAGACCTCTGATACTATACCTGACAGTACTTGACAACTCAACGGGGTGTGTGCTGGGGCAGCATGACGAGTCTGGCCGAAAAGAGCATGCCATTTATTACCTTAGCAAAAAGTTTACCGACTGTGAGACCCGATACTCACTGCTCGAGAAAACTTGCTGCGCTTTGGTATGGGCTGCTCGCCGGCTGAGACAGTATATGCTGACTCACACTACCTTGTTGATCTCAAAGATGGATCCTATAAAGTACATATTCGAAAAGCCTGCTCTGTCTGGGAGAATAGCAAGATGGCAAATGATCTTGAAGGAATACGACATTCAGTACACAACCCAGAAGGCCATCAAGGGAAGTGTATTGGCAGACCACTTGGCACATCAGGCCGTAGAGGACTATCAGTCAATGAACTTCGAGTTTCCGAATGAAAGTATCATGATTGTGACTGATTGTGAAGTACCTGGACCGGATGAAGGACCTGAGGAAGGATCCCGATGGTCTATGCACTTTGACGGAGCCTCCAACGCTTTGGGAAACGGTATCGGCGCTGTAATCATATCACCTCAAGGCACTCATACTCCACTCACTGCCCGGCTGTGTTTCAACTGTACCAACAACATGGCGGAGTATGAGGCGTGCATCATGGGTCTTCAAGCTGCGATCGACCTAAGGATCAAGTTTCTGAGTGTCTTCGGAGATTTCGCTCTTGTGATCAATCAGATCAAAGGAGAGTGGGATACGAAACATCCGAATCTTATTCCTTACAGAGAATGTGTGTTGACCTTGATCCCCCACTTCACGAAGATAACCTTTGAACACTTTCCAAGAGAAGAGAATCAGTTAGCGGACGCGTTAGCTACAATGTCTTCTATGTTCAAAGTTAAATGGGATAATGAGGCTCCCCGGATCATCATCTGGAAACTGGACGAACCGGCATACTGTTGCGATCTCGAGACTGAATTGGTAACTGAGAAGCCTTGGTACCATGAGGTGAAGAGATATTTGGAAACTCAGGAATACCCTGAAGGTGCCTCTATCAATGATAAGAAGTTCCTGAGAAGGTTCGCAGCGAAGTTCTTCCTTAGCAACGACATCTTGTACAAGCGAAACCATGATTTAACCTTACTGCGTTGTGTGGATAAGACTGAAGCAGAAAGGATCATGGAAGAGCTACATGAAGGGACCTTTGGTACACATTCCAGTGGACATACAATGGCAAAGAAGATCCTTCGGGAAGGGTATTACTGGTCCACAATGGAAGCTGACTGCTACCAACATTCCCGGACATGCCATAAGTGCCAGATTTATGCAGACAAAGTGCATGTTCCTCCAGTTCCTCTGAATGTTCTAACTGCGCCTTGGCCGTTTGCGATGTGGGGCATATACATGATCGGTGAAATTAAACCTACGGCATCCAATGGGCATCGCTTCATCCTAGTGGCGATTGATTATTTTACAAAGTGGGTTGAAGCAGCTTCCTATGCTACGGTAACCAAGACTGTTGTGGCACGGTTCATTCGGCATAACCTGATCTGTCGATACGGTGTCCCTGAAAGAATCATTACAGACAACAGTACCAATCTGAATAACAAGATGATCACTGAGCTCTGCGGGCAGTTCAAAATACAGCACCACAATTCTTCTCCTTATAGACCGAAGATGAATGGGGCTGTAGAGGCAGCAAATAAAAATATCAAGAAAATCGTGCAGAAGATGACAGTGACTTATAAAGATTGGCACGAGATGTTACCTTTCGCTCTACATGGGTACCGTACCTCAGCTAGGACGTCAACCGGGGCAACTCCTTTCTCTTTGGTTTATGGTATGGAGGCAGTCTTACCGATCGAAGTGCAAATACCCTCTCTCCGGATAATGAAGGATGCAAATCTGAACGAGGATGATTGGATCCAGACACGACTTGATCAGCTCAACCTTATTGATGAAAAGAGACTTGCTGCTATCTGTCACGGTCAGACGTATCAGAAACGGATGATCAGGGCATTTAACAAAAAGGTCAGACCACAGGAATATTAAGTTGGGGATCTGGTAATCAAGCGAATCATCCTTCCTCAGAGTGATCCAAGGGGAAAATGGACCCCTACGTACGAAGGGCCATTTGTGGTTAAACATGTGTTCTCAGGAGGAGCCATGATTCTAACCAATATGGATGGTGACGACCTTCCTCACCCCGCCAATGCAGACATAGTAAAAAGATACTACGCGTGAAATGAAGACCCGCTAGGCTGACATGCCTAGGCAAAAATTAGGGCTTCCCGGCGAACCAAAAGGGTTCGGGCAAAATGAAGGGATGAAATGAAAAAATCTGTACACCCGGCAAGTCGAAAACCTGAAAAGGCGGCTTGGGCAAAAATGGGTATCCCGGTGGACTGAAAACCCGAAAGGGCGGTCCAGGAAAAAATTAGGGATAAAAGCGTAATACTATGTCTCATTGGATCACTTTGCATCCAGAATCCGGTATCTACATCAAGTTCAGACGGCATCGATCAGTCAGCTTCATCTTTGTTTAGGTCATCAAGTGATGAGACGCTCGGAGTTATAAAGGCAATAGCAGAGTTGAAACCCAGTGGGATCATTCATTTCACACAGCTGTTTTATTTTCTTTTGTACAAAAGTTGTATAAACTCTCTTGTTCGGCGGCGTTCTCTTACTAGGACGTCAGCCTCTTGCACACAAAAAGCCTATTTTCAGGCCATTCAAAATCAATACAAATATATTTTTCAGCTAAACGTGCCATATGTTTTTCTTTTCTGTTTTGTTTTGCGAAGAACGTCCAAGGTTCAATTTGTGATATATGCATTGACAATAATTTGCTAACTCATAAATATTTGCATACGAAACAAAGGATTAATTACAGGTAACATTAGAAACAGGGGCAATAAAAGAGTTGTCTAAGTAATCTAATTATTCCATCCACTAAGGTACCAAGGTAGGTTCAGCCGAAGAACATAACCAGACACCTTAATTCCCCAGAGAGTGAGCCAGCAAGTCAGTGCACTCTCCTCAAGCAAAGTTATCAAATCTTAAGGAAGTTGACTATCCTCCAGCGGATCCCAACATTCCCCAGCACATCATTCTTAAACAAGCATCCCCGGTAGTCTTGGTCTAAAGATTGTTCCCCGGCGGTATATCAAACATTCAATGGAGCCACTTCCTCGATCCAGTTCAAACTTCCCCAGGAGTGTCCAATATAGTTCCCAAGGAAAGTTGGAATTCATCTCCCCAAGCAGTAAGCTTATCCCCAGTAGATTCTGGAAGCTTATCCCCGCAGAGCACGAGCGCGTCTCCCGGCTTTACTTAAAGAGTTATTTTCTTACTAGGATATAACTGGGTTATCCTCAGCCAAAAGCCACAGAAAGGTCGTCGTCAACACAGTTCTTTCTTATCCCCAGCGAAGTCTATTAACACTTCCAACACAGCAAAGATATCCCCAGAAAGTTATTATCAACAACTCAGCAAAGTATCTCTCTCCCTACAGAGTATTGCTTCCCAGCAAGATTGCTAGAGTACTTTGCTCCCCGCAGAGTAATCCATTCGCCAGGTTTATTCCCAAACGGTGTTATCTTCTCCCAACCGGTATCCTTGCAATTATCATCCCCAGCGGAAGCAAAATCCATTCTTCAAACATCAGCCCAGGAGTGACTTCCCGGCACCCGTCAAGGATTTACTTTCCTAGACGAAAAAATACATTCATAAACATCTTCATACATCATAGCATGCATATACGCACCATGAACATACAATCTCACGTATTCAGAGAGCATCTCGCATGTCATACCACATGACATCGCATACAACTAACGCTTGTCTTTTCAGGACAAAAGTACAAAATTGATTACCATCAATGGTCGCAACTAAAGGTCTGATTCCTGAATCTTGCCAGGGTGTATCTGTTGACGACCAATTATCAGATCCGATTCCTGTATCTTGCCAGGGTGTGTCTGAAGAGTTCGAGGATCCGATGCCTGAATCTTGCCAGGGTGTATCCGTTGAAGACTAACATTACCAGATCCAATTCCTTTATCTTGCCAGGGTGTGTCTGAAGAGTTCGAGGATCCGATACCTGAATCTTGCCAGGGTGTATCCGTTGAAGACTAACATTACCAGATCCGATTCATGTATCTTGCCAGGGTGTGTCTGAAGAGTTCGAGGATCCGATACCTGAATCTTGCCAGGGTGTATCCATTGAAGACTAACATTACCAGATCCGATTCCTGTATCTTGCCAGGGTGTGTCTGAAGAGTTCGAGGATCCGATGCCTGAATCTTGCCAGGGTGTATCCGTTGAAGACTAACATTACCAGATCCGATTCCTGTATCTTGCCAGGGTGTGTCTGAAGAGTTCGAGGATCCGATACCTGAATCTTGCTAGGGTGTATCCGTTGAAGACCAACATTACCAGATCCGATTCCTGTATCTTGCCAGGGTGTGTCTGAAGAGTTCGAGGATCTGATGCCTGAATCTTGCCAGGGTGTATCCGTTGAAGACCAACATTACCAGATCCGATTCCTGTATCTTGCCAGGGTGTGTCTGAAGAGTTCGAGGATCCGATGCCTGAATCTTTCCAGGGTGTATCCGTTGAAGACTAACATTACCAGATCCGATTCCTGTATCTTGCCAGGGTGTGTCTGAAGAGTTCGAGGATCCGATGCCTGAATCTTGCCAGGGTGTATCCGTTGAAGACTAACATTACCAGATCTGATTCCTGTATCTTGCCAGGGTGTGTCTGAAGAGTTCGAGGATCCGAGGCCTGAATCTTGCCAGGGTGTATCCGTTGAAGACTAACATTACCAGACTCGATTCCTGTATCTCGCCAGGGCACGTCTGAAGAGTTTGAAGATTCAGCTCCTGTAACCATTCAGGACACATCTAGACAAAGCATCTGAAAACCAGATCCTGCAACATGTCAGATACTCATTTTTCTTTTGCAGGTACGCAAGTTCTCGCTAAGGAATCTCTTACGCGATCAACATCCAGATGGCATCTATAAGCCCATCATCCTATTCATCAACCTCTAAATGGCATCTATAAGCCCATTCCATCATCACACTGCTACTATGTGAGTGCAAATTTCTGGGCACTCTAGTGTTCAATCATCTTCCACCTTCGGATTACGAAAGGCACGTCAGCCAATCTGCATCCTCATGTCTAAGAAGATTGAACAGGGGCAACTGTTGTACCCCAAAATTTTCCCTCCCATATTCTTCAAAATTTGCCAAGTCAAAGCTTCAAGATCCCCAAGGGTTGCACAGTTCAAGGGCCTCCTAAACAGTCAAAATTAGGGTTTTTACTCTGATCAAGAAAATGAAGTTTCCAAGGGTCCAATCAAGTCCCACATGCCTATAAACATGGTCAAGCATCCTCATACAAAGTTTCAAGACTTTCAGCATAAAATTGCACATTCAAAACCCTAATTGCACTACAGTCAACTGTAGGGGCAAAATGGTCATTTGACAGTCAAAAGTCCAAATTTTTGGTCAACATCTCATTTTGAAGCCACAAACATCATTTGATCAATGCTTGATCATGATTCTCAAAGCTTGGCTCAAAAATCATCAAGATGCAAAAGTTTCCTTATTTGGACAGTTGAAAAAGTCAACTGTAAATTGACCAGGGCATAACTTTCACATGGATTATCAGAAAAATTCCATCCAAAGCTCATTTTGAAGAGAAAGACATTTCCTACAACTCCTCTTCATACTCCAAGTCCAAGAAATGCTCTCACAAAAAGTTATCAATTTCAACATTATAGGTCATTTTCAAAAGTCAACAAAAAGGGACTTTAAGTCAAAGGCCATAACTTGATATTGGTAAATCAAAATGACATGGGACCAAAGACATTGGTTAGAGGACTCAAAGACCTTTCCAAAATGTCCAAGAACATGAGCAAAGCTTAAAAATTGAGCAAGTTATGCCTTGTGGAAGTTGGGAAATTTTTGGATATTTTGAAAACTCAACATTGATTCAAATGACCTAAAATTGCTAATGGGCCTCTTTTTCTTCCACAATTCATTATCCAAGACATGTGCACGACCACTTTGCCCAAAGGGAAGTTTTTCTTCATTTTTTATTTATTTATTTGGATTTTTATTATTAATAATTCATTTAAAATAATTAAAATACATGAAAAATGTTAAACCTACTATTTCAAATCTTTTTGTGCATATAATATCTTCAATATTTCGTGCAAATCAAATTAGGGAAGAATTGAAATTGATTGGATATGATTGAGAGCTAAAAAGCATGAAAAAAGATTGAAAAAATTATGGTTTGCAAATCAAATCTTTTTCACATCAATACATGGATTTTGATCAAGTTTCTTAACCTAAATCACTCTCCTATACATACACAAGCAAGACCTAATGCTCATTACCAAAAAAGCTGCGCAAGAACTTGAAGAAAAAAAACTTGAACTTTTGCTTGAAAACTCAAAACTGAAAACAAGGTTAGAGGACGATTCAAGCAAAGAGACTTGTGCCATCACCTTCCTGAAGCTTCAAGGAAGGATTTCCAACCAAAATCATTCATCCTAACATCAAGAATTGGTAAAACGAACGTGCCCTGTACAAAAGATTTCTTGCATTCGTATATCATGAATCATGCGTTTTTGGCACTTTTTAATGTTTGATTCATATTCATTGTCTGATTCTAATGCTAACCATGTAAATTAATTGTGTTTTTGAGTGTTGTACACGATTCCACCATTGTCATCTTTTAGGTTTTTTCAAGCTGTGAATTGGGGTTTTCCATTTAAGGAAAAATCAGCACTCTAGACCTAGACCATCTAACTCAGCGCTCTTAGACGAACACAAAATAACCCTCGCGCCTAATTTCTAATGCCAGGATTCCTAATCGCTATTTTCTGGAATGCTATATTCTGGGACGGTTCAAAAACCGTTGCTTATGGTTCTGTGTTTCAGGGAACGTAGGAGAAGAAGATGAGGTGGCCATCAACGATTGGATCGTTTAAACTTTCGCGCGCAAAGAGCACTAACGTGTTTGTTTTATTTTATAATGATTGTTTATTAATTAATATACATAAAACGCGTTTGGATCAATTGGCAGGCTTAAGCATTGGTAATGTTCAGGACCTGGGTTCGAGCCCCAGGTCCTCACTCTTTCCATATTATTTTTCAACTAACGTTCCTATGCAGCGTCAACACTAAAGCACGCCATGCACTCACGCTACCAAATGTCCACGCGTCCCACTGGATTCAATCAAGGGCCAGGATCTGAAGAATATGGTAAACTCAAGTCAACGCTTGGGTACGTGAGTGGAAAAGTCAGCCAGGCCTAAGGCTTATTGGGCTCAAATTGCTGGACTTCATCCTCCAAATTAGGGACAGACCCCCTTAGGTTTGCAAATTTTTACATTCTTTATTTTTTCATTATTTTTTTACTTTCTTTTAATTATTGTTTTTTAATTAATTTAATATTTTCATAATATATAAAAAACACCAAAAAATCAGAAAAGACAAAAAAAAATAATAAATATCTTTATTTTAGTATTTTTGTAAATAAATTGCATTAATTCACTTAGTTTTAATTTAGGGTTTAATCTTAACATCTTTTTCAATAAAAACCTAAAATTGGTAGAATTAGGATTTATAATAATTTTTATCCCTTTTTCTTTTCTTTCATAATAATTAAATATTTAATATTATTTACTTTTATAAATTAAAATTGCATGTAAATCACTAGGTTTAATTTTAGGTTAAAATTTAATCTTTTCTTAAAAAAACTAAAAACAACTAGAATTAGGGTTAGCATTTTATTTTAATTAATTCTTTTTTCATTAAAAATCATAAAATACAAAAATACCAAAAACAAATTTCTTTTCCTTTTAATTTTATTAATTTAATAATCGTTTAATTTAATTTAGTTAAAAAGGGTCCAACGCCCTCGTTTCAACTTTAAATCCAATTCGCGTATTTATTTTTTATTCTTTATAATATTTATGATTCTCTCCCAAGGCCATGTAATATTTATCTCTCGCATTTTTAATTCTTTATTTTCTGTCAAATCGGGTCCTGGAAATTTTGGCGATGTGGACCCGCGCCTTTTGTAATAGTTTAGAGCTTTTTACTTCTCGCAACTTTTTAACTGTTAATCAAGGCATGCAAGAATGAATGGACAAAATAAAAACAAACGCATAGATCACTTCGACAAAAGACAAAAATAAATGAAAACGACACACGAATCACACACCACCCCTAGGGTACGCCTCACTGTTGCCTTGCCTCGAAAGGTGATCGTTGAGTAGAGGATGTCTTAGTAAGTCCTCATGATCCGGGAACCTGGCATGAGGGTAGCTTCTAAGGTGTCTTCCCATTGCTCTGGTGATCACCATGTCCCGAACCTCGAATTGACCCGAACACCTCCAATGGTGGTGCTACCTACCTCTCAATGGTGGGATGGCACTACTTTAAAGGACATCTACACAGACGAATTCCTTAGGGTAGGTAGACGACTCTAGATACTTGCTCTAAATTCAAAACAAATTCAAAAATACTTTTCACACCGACACCTTTTCAAAAAGCTTTCGAAAGCAATTTTTCAAACACTCTTGAGGACTGATACAAGAGTCGAACTCGAATTTTCAAAGAAACTTTTTAAAACCCACAGTTGAAAAGCAAACAAACCATTTTGAAAACACAAATGAGCAAGTATCTAAGAGCCCATGGATAACCATGGATAGAAAGGGTGCTAACACCTTCCCTTTCTATAACCTACCTCCCGAACCGAGAGCAATCTCTTTAAGGAATTTTTCTGTGCTTTTGTCCTTTCCATTTGGAGAAAATAAAAGACGGTGGCGACTCTTGCTTCCGCGACATTTCGCGAACCAGCGGTAAACAGTCAGTTCCAGATCCGCCGATCACACCTGGATAGTAGGGTTATAAGAAGGAACCTGGATAGTAGGGTTAATTCGATATGAAAGCCTGGATAGTAGGGCTGTGAGAAGGAACCTGGATAGTAGGGCTGTGAGAAGGAACCTGGATAGTAGGGTTACTTTGATATGAAAGCCTGGATAGTAGGGTTGTGAGAAGGAACCTGGATAGTAGGGTTACTTCGATATGAAATCCTGGATAGTAGGGCTATGAGAAGGAACCTAGATAGTAGGGTTACTTCAATATGAAAGCCTGGATAGTATGTCTGTGAGAAGAAACCTGGATAGTAGGGTTACTTCGATATGAAAGCTTGGATAGTAGGGCTGTAAGAAGGAACCTGGATAGTAGGGTTACTTCGATATGAAAGCCTGGATAGTAGGCCTGTGAGAAGGAACCTGGATAGTAGGGTTACTTCGATATGAAAGCCTGGATAGTATGGCTGTGAGAAGGAACCTGGATAGTTGGGTTACTTCAATATGAAAGCCTGGATAGTAGGGTTGTGAGAAGGAAACTGGATAGTAGGGTTACTTCGATATGAAAGCCTGGATAGTAGGGTTGTGAGAAGGAACCTGGATAGTAGGGTTACTTCAATATGAAAGCCTGGATAGTAGGGCTGTGAGAAGGAACCTGGATAGTAGGGTTACTTCGATATGAAAGCCTGGATAGTAGGGCTGTGAGAAGGAACCTGGATAGTAGGGTTACTTCGATATGAAAGCCTGGATAGTAGGGTTGTGAGAAGGAACCTGGATAGTAGGGTTACTTCGATATGAAAGCCTGGATAGTAGGGCTGTGAGAATGAACCTGGATAGTAGGGTTACTTCGATATGAAATCCTGGATAGTAGGGCTCTGAGAAGGAACCTGGATAGTAGGGTTACTTCGATATGAAAGCCTGGATAGTAGGGCTGTGAGAAGGAACCTAGATAGTAGGGTTACTTCGATATGAAAGCCTGGATAGTAGGGTTGTGAGAAGGAACCTGGGTCATAAGGTTTCTTCAAAGCAATAATGTAGATTAGTTGACCCGTTTGGTTTCCCGAACTGAGTTTCCGTTAGTCGTCTGCAGATGTGACTTGCATAACTGCTGAATTTGTTGAAGCTAATCCTCTTTTCCTGGAAAGATATCAGGGTTAGTTATATGCGATGCATGAAATTCAGGGTGAGATGATGTTCTCAAAATAAATGAGATTATGTTGTATATGATATGTATACGTATGTCATGATGTATGTTCATGAAATGCTATCGGGGTATGTTCGCGTCTGGGAAAATAAATCCATGACAGTTGCTGGAGATTTGTAAATATTCTGTCGGGAAGAGATGCTGCTTGAGAATAATCTATGCAGGGAATGAACTTAGAAAATGTATTTTTGTAGCTGAAGTGCTGAGCTCTGTCAGAGTTTGAGCCTCTGTATCTAGACAAACAAACTCTGCTCGGGGGATGAAATTTACTGACTCGCTCGCGACTATGAACCTCAGCTGGGGTGGTTACGTCCCGTTTCGGGAAAGCTGACATCAATGCCTTCGGATGTTCCCAAGCTGGCTCTATCCCAGTACCTTCTAGGCGGAGTAACTGTAGGGTTTGACACTTCTTTTTCTTTTTTTTCCCCGTTTCTGGAATTACGAGTAATTGTCTTTTGTTTCTTATGTAAATATTTATGAGCAGCAATTATTTTCAAATGCACATATCAAAAATAAGTCATTGGACGTTCTTGCGAAACAAAACAGAAAACAAAAACAAACTCGAAGTGAAAATAATTTTGTATTGATTTTTGAATTTGGCCTGTAATAGGCGTTTTTTATACAAGGAGGTTGACGCTCGAGTAATAGAACGCCGCCGAAAGACAGAAATTATACAATTTGTGTAAGAGCAAGAAAAACAGCTATGTGAAACAACCCCATTAGGTTCCAACTCTGTTATTGCCTTTATATCTTCAAGCGTCTCATCACTTTTTCTTCTTGGCTGAAAGTTGATTAGATTGGTTGGCGTCGTCCAAGCTTGATAGTCGATATTGAAGTCTGGTCGCAAGATGATCCAATGAGACATAGTGGTATGCTTTATATCCCTAACTTTTGCCTGGACCGCCCTTTCGGGTTTTCAGTCAAGCCGTCCTTTTGGGTTTTCGACTTGCCGGGTGTACAGATTTTTTAAATTTTCATCCCTTACTTTTGCCCGAACCCTTTTGGTTCTCCGGGAAGCCCTTATTTTTGCCTAGGCCAGTCAACCTAGCGGGTCTTTTAGTTAGGCGTAGTATCTTTTCACTATGTCTGCATTGACAGGGTGAGGAAGGTCGTCACCGTCCATGGTGGTTAGAATCATAGTTCCTCCAGAGAAAATGTTCTTAACCACAAATGGCCCTTCGTACGTGGGGGTCCATTTGCCCCTGGGATTACCTTGTGGAAATATGATGCGTTTGATCACTAGATCCCTGACTTGATATTCTTAGCGTCTAAATTTCTTATTAAAAGCCTTGATCATTCGCTTTTGATATGTCTGACCATGGCAGATAGCAGTAAGTCTCTTTTCATCGATTAGATTTAACTGATCAAGTCGGGTTTGGATCCAATCGTCCTCGTTCAAACCCGCATCCTTCATAATCCTAAGAGAAGGTATCTAGACTTCGATGGGTAAGACTGCCTCTATGCCATATACCAAAGAATAGGGGGTTGCCCCTCTCGATGTTCATGCTGAGGTACGGTACCCATGAAGAGCAAATGGTAATATCTCATGCCAGTCTTTATATGTCACCGTCATCTTCTGCACAATCTTCTTGATATTTTTGTTAGCTGCTTCAACAACGCCATTCATCTTCGGCCGGTAGGGAGAAGAATTATGATGTTGTATCTTGAACTGTTTACATAGCTTGGTGATCATTATATTGTTGAGATTTGTACCATTGTCAATAATAATTCTCTCTGGCACACCATATCGACATATCAGATTATGTCGGATAAACCGTGCCACGACGTTCTTGGTTACTGTAGCAAAAGAGGCTGCCTCAACCTATTTTGTGAAATAATCAATGGCTACTAGGATGAAGTGATTCCCGTTAGAAGCGGTGGGCATGATTTCTCCGATCATATCGATGCCCCACATTGTAAAGGGCCATGGAGCTGTCAAGACATTTAAGGGGACCGGAGGCACATGCACCTTATCAGCATAGATTTGGCACTTATGACAAGTTCGAGAGTGCTGATAACAATCGGCTTCCATAGTGGACCAGTAATATCCTGCTCGTAGGATCTTCTTAGCCATGGTGTGTCCATTGGAATGGGTTCCGAAGGTGCCTTCATGCAGATTTGTTATGATGCTCTCTGCTTCGCTCTTATCTACACATCATAATAGTGTGGAGTCATGGTTGCGTTTATAGAGGATTCCATTACTGAGGAAGAACTTTGCAGCGAACCTTCTCAGAAACTTCTTATCGTTGACAGGTGCCCCTTCGGGATACTCTTGAGCCTCGAGATACCTTTTGAATTTATGAAACCAGGGTTTGTCTGCCACTTCTCTGGTATCGATTTCACAACAGTGTGCTGGTTCATCCAAACTCTCAATGGTAATTTGGGGAGCTTCATTGTCCCATCTAACCTTGAACATAGAAGACATGGTAGCTAGCGCGTCCTCTAACTGGTTCTCCTCTCGTGGGAAATGTTCGAAGGTTACCTCCTTAAAGTGTGGGAGCAATGTCAGCATATACTCTTTGTATGAGATGAGATTCGGGTGCTTCGTATCCCACTCGCCTTTGATCTGACTTATCACCAAAGGGGAATCCCCGAATACATTCAAGAACTTGATCCTTAGGTCAATAGTAGTTTGAAGACCCATAATACATGCTTCATACTCCGCCATGTTGTTGGTGCAGTTGAAACATAATCGGGCACTGAACGGAGTATGAAAGCCCCCAGGAGATATGATTACAACACCAATGCTGTTACCCAGTGCGTTTGAGGCTCCATAAAAATACATAGACCATCAAGATCCTTCCTTAGGTCCTTCATCTAGTCCAGGTTCTTCGTAGTCAGTTACCAACATGATATTCTCATCTGGGGACTCAAAATTCATGGACTGGTAGTCATCCACGGCCTGATGAGCCAAATGATCAGCCAATACACTTCCCTTGATTGCTTTTTGGGTTGTATACTATATGTCGTATTCAGTTAAGATCATTTGCCACCTTGCTATCCTTCCGGAGAGAGCGGACTTCTCGAAAATGTACTTGATCGGATCCATCTTAGATATCAACAAGGTAGTGTGAGTTAGCATATATTGTCTCTGTCGGCGAGCAGCCCATGCCAAAGCGCAACAAGTTTTCTCAAGAAATGAGTATCGTGTCTCACAGTCGGTAAACTTTTTGCTAAGGTAGTATATTGCATGCTCTTTTCGACCAGACTCGTCATGCTTCCCCAGCACACACCCCATTGAATTATCTAACACCGTCAAGTATATTATCAAAGGTCTTCCTTCAACTGGAGGCATCATAATTGGTGGTTCTTGAAGGTATTCCTTGATTCTTTCGAAAGTGGTCTGGCATTCATCATTCCACTTTACCACTTGATCTTTCTTCAGAAGCTTGAAGATTGGCTCACAAGTAACAGTTAGATGTGAAATGAACCTGGCGATATAATTCAGGCATCCCAAGAAACCTCTAACTTCCTTCTCTATACAGGGAGCTAGCATTTCTTGTATAGATTTTACCTTTGCAGGATCTACTTGGATGCCTTTGTCACTGACAATGAAACCCAAAATCTTACCAGACCTTACTCCGAAGGTGCACTTGTTCGGATTAAACCTCAACTTGTACATCTTCAACCTGTCGAACAAATTTTTGAGATGATCAAGGTGCTCTTCCTCAGTCTGAGACCTGGCTATCATTTCATAAACATAAACTTCTATCTCATGGTGAATTATATCGTGGAACAAGGTGACCATGGCGCACTGATAAGTTTCCCCGGCATTCTTCAACCCAAAAGGCATCACCTTGTAGCAGAAGGTGCCCCACTGTGTAACAAAGGTTGTCTTCTCCATGTCTTCAAGAGCCATCTTGATCTGGTTGTAGCCCGATAAACAGTCCATGAAGGAGAAGATTTTGTGCTGCACGGTGTTGTCGACCAGAACATCAATGTGAGGAAGTGGGAAGTCATCCTTGGGGCTTGCCCTGTTCAGATCTCTGTAATCCACACACATCCGTACCTTACCGCCCTTCTTAGGTACTGGAACGATGTTAGCAAACCACTGTGGATATGAAGTGACAGCTAAGAATCCCGCGTCGAACTGTTTCATGACCTCTACCTTGATCTTCTCTGACATTTCAGGGCGCATACGATGGACCTTCTGTTTAACCAGAGGACAATCTTCTTTAGTCGGTAGGCGATGTACCACAATATCAGTGTCCAAACCAGGCATGTCTTCATAGGACCAAGCAAAGATCTCAACATAGTCGTGCAACATCTGTATCAACCTCTGTTTGACGCTACGCTCCAGATTTTCACCTATTTTAACCTCTTTTCTATCTTCCTCGATACCCAAGTTTACTGTCTCAACCGGCTCTTCATGAGGATGTATGGCTCTTTCTTCCTACTATAATAGTCTAGCAAGTTCTCCAGGCACCTCACAATCATCCTCACCTTTGTCTTCGGCTTGGTTGATCGGATTTTTGAAGTCATAACTGGCAATAGCAGAGCTGTTATCAATGGGATCCAGAGTGGATATGGATCTGCATTATGATACGTGAGTGTGTGTAAGAGAATAGTTGTTTTGATAAAGTGAAAACAAAAAAGAAAAACAAAGAGCACAAAATTTGTATGCAAGAAACGTCCAATGCTTTATTAATGATATATTAAATGACAAATAACAACCCTCACAAGCAAAGCCAATGTGCCTCAGGCAAGGCACAAGGTCGTAAAGTTTAAATTGTTTATTACAAATCTCAAAACAAGTAAGTCAATTACTGCGGAATAAAAGAAACTGGTATAAAGTCCCTACCCGTCCAGTTACTCGGTCCACCGTTGGTAGTTGAGTAGATACAACTGTCGATGTCTGAGTCTTCCTTTCTATCTTCAATGGCGTTAATTCCATGATTACTGATATGTAGGGGAGGTCTTCCGGCCCGAGCGCGTCTAACAGCCCTTTGAGCCCCTATAGTAAAGCCCAAACCAAATTTTTCTGTTTTGGGAGTGAAATCAGGGAGCTGACCCCAATTGGTACACCCACCTTCTTCAACCACGGCCCTGGCGTCCTTGAGGGAAGCCATCTTCAGAGGAGGTTTGCTGTTGGTAGTAGTTTCAGTTGATGCCACGATCTGAGGGACCGCTTCGAAGTTTTGACAAGGAGTTTCTATGAATTCCCCGTCCATCTCTACGTACCAGAAGGAATTGAGGTGGCTCACCATATACTCCTCTTCACCCCGCACAGTGACAATCTTCCCTTTCACCAGATACTTCAACATTTAGTGGAGTGTGGAAGTAACTGCCCCAGCCTCGTGGATCCAAGGACGACCCAGCAAACAAGAATACGACGGCCTGATATCCATCACATAGGTGGACCCAAAAGTCTGAGAACCCACTTTGACAGGGATGTACACCTCCCCGTGCACCATTCTCTTCGACCCGTCAAATGCCCTTACCACAATGTTACTAGGCTTTAAAGTCAAACCCTCACAATCCAACCGGTCCAATGCCTTCTTCGGCAGAACATTCAGTGAAGACCCAATATCTACCAACACATGAGCCATAGTGGTGCCCTGCATTCAATCGAGACATGCAGAGCATCATTATGCTTCCTTCCCTTTGGTGTCAAGTCTGCATCTGAAAAACCCAGCCCATTGTCAGCAGTCAGGCTGGCCACACAATCTTTGAATTGATAAGCTGAAGTTTCCTGCGGCACATGTGCAGTCTTGAGGAATGCAATCAAAGCCTTCGCATGGGCCTCGGAGCACAACAACAGGGATAACATGGATATATTTGAGGGGGTCTGCCCCAGCTGCTCGACCACATTGTAGTCGCTCTTCTTAATTATTTTTAGTATTTCCTTTATCTCTTGCTTAGAGGCTTCCATAATAATTTTCCTAGGTGCCTCCGTTCGGGCAGGCTCACCTATAATTTCTTTGCCGCGGGTATCAGATGATTCGCCGACAGGGGCAATAACTGGAGTAAGAACAGGAACAGTAGTTGATGTACTAGCAGGAACAGCAGATGGAATGACAATAGGCTTGTTGATAGTCTTAGGGGAAATCTCGGGAGAAAAGACCCTTCCACTTCGGGTAAATTTTCTAGTTCCGACAATGTTACCAATATCAAGATCAGCCTCTTCATCTTTTAAATCTTGTTTGATGTCGTGATAGTATACATCGGCAACATAATTCCAGGGACAACCTTGTTCGAGACATACAGGATAGGACCAGTGACAGTGATTATCAGCGGAGTAATTCTTGGAGCAGATGTAATCCTAACAGGTCTTCTCGAGGAGACCTTGGAAGGATTGGCGGAAATGGTTATAATGTCAATGTCTTCAGATGGGACAACGGGAACCAAAGTTTTCTCGAACAAAATTTCTTTATTGTACATCAGGCGTTGAACACCTGACTTCAGCAAATGGTAACCAGAAGGTAGAAACGAACACATGTGGCAACCTTCACCACAACCCAGAAATAAACCGGCCAACAGCAAATTCTTGTTCACAGTCATGAGAGGAGTAGAAACTTCATCCACCAAGGTCACAAACAAGTCGGTATCAATAGCATTAACTCCACAACCGTGTTTGGGCATGGGAGCAGTTATGACATTTGGCTTCTCTGGAGCATCAAACTCTATTTCCTTGGCTTCAATCAAGTCTTGTAATTTGTTTCTCAGAGCCCAACAGTCATTTGTATCGTGGCTCAGACTCTCAGAATGATAGGCACACCGAGCATTTGGATTATATCAGGGAGATATAGTATTTGGGTTCTTGGGAGCCTCCTTCAAGGTTGCAAAGTTGGACCTCAGTAGATGAGGTAGAACTTCAGCCAATGTCATGTTGATTCGGGTAAACTGTCATTGTGGTCTCTTCACCCTTTGTTGATTGTTGCGTTGTGGAGCAACTGCATGCCTAGGTATCATTACGGCACTTACTGTCTGACGATCTTTAGCCCTGTTTTGGCCCCTCGGGCTATAGATGGCACTCGCTTCCTTCTTACCAGCAAAAGGCTTCTTTACTGAGCTTGAAGAGGCATCCTTTTGTATCTTGCTGCTCCGAATCCCAGCTTCTACTCTTTCTCTAGTTAGAATCAGATCGGTGAAACCAACTGACGAGCTGTCGATCAAAAGATTTAAAAATGGACCAGATAGCATCCCCAAAAACATATCAACCAACTCCCTATCAGACAACGGGGGTTGAACTCTTCCAGCCAAGTCTCTCCATTTTTGTGCATAGTCTTTAACGCCTTCACTTGCACCCATGGACATACTCTGGAGTTGAGTACGAGTAGGAGCAAGGTCGGCGTTGTATTGATACTGCTTGTAGAAAGCCGCAGCCAAATCTTCCCAATTTTGGACATTGGATCCCTCCAGCTGGTAGAACCATTCAAGTTGAGTCCCTGACAGACTATCTTGAAAGAAATGAATCCACAGATTTCTATCAGCGGTGTGGGGCTGTATCTTTCTGACATAAGAACGGAGATGGAGTTTTAGGCAGGACACCCCATCATACTTAGCAAAAAATGGAGCTTTGAACTTCTGCGAGATGACTACTCCCGACACCAATCCCAATTCTTCGAAATCCAGCCCAGGTATCCTCTAAACTTCCATGATACTCAGACGATCTTCCAACTGCTTGTATTTATCCTCAGCAGGAGGATATTGCTCATCATTTTAGTCGGTATTGTTATCAGAAACTGCAGGACTGGGGTCCTTCTCTTATTCTTAATTCTCCCCTTCCTTAGATGAAGAGGTCAGGTCGACTTGTCGCTTCAACCGCTCCCCAAACCTTCTGCCCATATTCAGAATACCGGCAACCTTCTTCTTTTTCTTTTTCTCTTTCAGGATGAGGGCTTTCAGATCCTCCTGCCCTTTTGCCATACTTATGAATATTTTTTGGAACTGGGCGTTCTGTGCCTGAAGGTCCTTGATGCTTTGTTCGGAAGATATTTCTGCTGAAATAAACAACGAAGAAGATGAGAAACCTGCAATGGTACCTGTACATGCAATGTTATGAATGGGATGCGCATGCAATGATTTCAAAGACTTTGGGAAATTTAAATTTGCAAACCAAAATAAAAAAAAAGATTTTATTAGCTGAATTCAAAGTTCAAATGCCTTTTAGGCGTTACAATTAAAAATAAATCTAAAACTAGAAAAGAAATCCAAATTCCCATGGATGCTTCCTCTTTGTGCCGAGATAATCATTGAGTACTTTTTCTTCCTGGAGCTGCTTTTTGAGCTCTAAAACCTTCCTCTCCTGAGCATGGAACTGATCCCTGTAAGTATCCTGCTCCTTCATCAACTGGATCCAAGACCTCTGTAATTCCCTAAGATCAGTGGGCATATAAGGATAGAGAACCGTATAAGGAATACCCCCTTCAGTAGTGGGTTCCATAATCATTGGTAAAATGACCACATAGGGCATCATGAGCTTCTGGGTGCGAGCTCGTACCCATTGGAGGTAAGGTTCCATAAGAATGGAAGCCTTTGACCCTAAAGCCTTGGCACCAAATATGTTTACCATGCCCCAAGCTCGTACGAACCTCCGGCGATACTCGTGAACATCATCCTCATAGTTAAATAAAATGCCCTCAATAAGTAACTCGTGGGGACCATCTCTTCGAGCATAACCAAATTGTCGCAGAGCTAAACAAGGATTTTAGGTTATACCCCCTATAATACCAAGCAATGGGACATTAGGGTACTCCCCACAGCGGTCAATAATAGCAGTGTTTTCCCTAGCTCGGGAACACCAGAGAATATCCATGTGAGCGAGTTACATTATCCTTTGCGACCAACCCAAACCTTCTTCATTCTTCAGTAAGGACATAGGGAGGTGAGAAATAAACCACCTCGACAGCAATGGCATACAACACATAAGAACCCATCTTCTCTTTATGGTACGAGTATAGAGAACGTGCAAAATATCTCCGAGCAAGGTAGGCACAGGGTTACGGGAGAGGAAGATCTTGATAGCATTCACATCTATGAATGAGCCCGGATTAGGGAATAGGACTAACCCATAGATTAGAAGAGCCAAAACCTCCTCAAAAGCCTCAAAATCCATATCATCCCAAAACAGTTGGGCCTTGTTTATCAGAAACTTAGCTAGAAAACCCTTGACTCAGCTTCTTGTTTCCCAATTGGATACCACGTTGGCCCGTTTCAGATGCAAAGCTGAGGAAATAACTTATGGCTTAGGAACTTCTTCTAGACCTGTGAAGGGCAACTGTTCAAGAATGGGTATATCCAACAACTGAGAGAATTCTTCCAAGGTAGGCACCAAATGATAGTCTGGAAAGGTGAAGCAGTGGTGCTTGGGATCAAAGAACTGAAAGAGTTCACTCATTATCTTTTCGTCAAAGTTTGAATAAACCAGTTTGATAAGTTGACCATGTCTCTTAGTGAACGCAGAAGTTTCAGAAACCCTGGATACTAGCTCTTTGAGTTGGGAAGGTATCTTCACAAAGCTGATTCAGATAGTGTTTCTACGAACGGAAGCCATGATCTTCAAAACAGAACAAAGATAAATTTGCTTGGTCTTTTAAATGGTTAGTGCAATAAGAATGGATGCTATGTTATGATGCATGATGTCATGATAAACCACAGGTATAGCAAACACAGACAAATCACACCAATTCCTGAGGTTTAAGGCCTGCATGAGGTTAAAGGTCATACCCTCTTGAAGTTTAGTTGGTTTCAAACCTGTCTTAGAAAAGTAATCGGGTTCTAAGGATTCTCAATATCATTGATCATCCTTTATCAGGCATTGTCTCAGCTCAAGCAATCTTTTCTTGCGGCCGAAATATCCTGAAAGTCTGATCTCAATAAGTGTAGAATTGAGTATCAACCAATCCTCAGCTCTACACCTGTTGGCTCCTAAATTCGATACCCTTGTTTCATTAATGTCAGCCATTAAAGCTGAAGGATGTTTTCGATCAGCTGAGTCTGTCGAAATGCCCATCGAAAGATGGCAAGGTACTTAGAAGATTTCTTCCAAGGGAGAAGTTGGTTGCCTTCGACGTCGAAGGTGTTTCTCGTCGAAGATGCTTCTCGACGAAGGTGTTCGATGGTTCAGAGTGGAACGGTTTGAAATTCAAGCGTTTGGAGGGAAAACGGTTTCCAGCGGTTACCAAGTGCAACGTGCAAAGATCTGGAGCGTCGAACGTTGAGAACGTGCCAAGTGGAATCATCTCGAAGCACTGTAACTGCCCGACGGTTACTTGGGATGTTTTAGTATAAATAGTAGTAGTCATGTAGTTTCTCGTGTGTGTTCACAATTATATACAAAGTCACTCATATAGATTCGAGTACCCAGCGTGTGAGAAAGAATTGTTGAGAAATGTATGTGTGAAACACCAACTTTATTAATCAAAATCATTTACTTTTCCAGAAATTTACTTGCTTTCTTCTTTACTTTCCTGTCGAAATCCTTTACTTTAAGCCTTCATTTATTTTACCAAGCCTACTTCTTCATGCAATTTACTTAAAGCCTCTTTACTTTATTGTCATTTAACCAATATCCAATTTAATCAAAACCTCAAAATCAACCTATGTCCTAGGATCAATCTGATCGATCCTGCGAGTAACCAAATAAGTAACCATTTGGAGGATCAGCGGTTGTTTACCAATAACCACGGTAAACAAATTGGCACACCTGGTGGGACTGTGTGTTGATTGTTGAAAATAATCTCATCCTTTTCAAGGAGCGTTGTATGTTATTGAGAAGTGGTAGAATATACACTAACGATAACAATACTGCTAGAAGAAGGGAAGAGATGGCGAATCCGCCAAACAATAACGAAATCCCACAAACGAATGTGGGAGCAACGGTTATCTCGACCGTAAGTGAAGCGACAACTGTTGGTTCGACACCAGCAGTAACGGTCACAGCAACGGGGCCATTACCTCCGTTCACAGGCCCCAGAGTGCCTTTGGGAACTCCCCCACCAAGGGGAAATTTAGGCACAAGGCCTTTTGTTCCCCCAGGATTTATGTCACTCTATGGCATGCCAACTTCTGACTTGGCTAGCCTGACGAATGCTGCGTCCACTTTTTCAGACCCTTTAGTGAGTGCTTCTTCGCCACTCCAAGGTTCTGGAGTAGGCATGGCGAATAGAAATAGGACCCAACTCTTAGGAGGAACGTCCCAAGTAGCCCATGGCCTTACCAATGCCTCGACAACAGTCTTGAGGCAGCAAATGGACGAAAGCAACCATGATATGGTGCAAATGTTGGCACAAACTTTAAGTACAGTGCTAAACCCTCTAATACAAAACACTACTCAATCGAATCAGCAAGTGACAGCGCAAATGACGCGTTTGGCTGATTTCTTTGGAGTACCCCAACCTATGCGACAGCCCCAAAGGGCGCAAATAAGGGGAAACCAGGGGATATTCTTAGAGGAAGAAACCACCATCAACCAGGTTCAACAGCCTGTCGAAGAAAACCTTAGGGCTCGATTGGAGCAACCTGTCGAGGAACCTAGGGTAATAACCCCAGAGGTAAGGTTAGTTAACAGAAACCAAAATGCTGACGAAGTAGTTCAGCATATCCAATACCAAAATACGGGTTTGGAAAACAATCTGGCAACCATGATCGAAAGGATCATGACTCAAAATGGGATGAACATGGGCTTTCGAAGGCCCAACTTTACATCCCCATTGTCGGAATACGTGTTACAAACAGACTTACCTCCCAGATGTAAAGTCCCCAAATTTACTAAGTTCTCTGGGGACACGACAGAATCTACTGTCGAACATGTGGCCAGATACTTGATCGAAGCAGGAGATATTTCGAATAACGAAAATCTGAGGATCAAGTACTTCCCAAGTTCTTTAACAAAGAACGCTTTTACTTGGTTTACAACTCTCCCCCCCAATTCGATCCATCATTGGACCCAGTTGGAAAGATTGTTCCATGAACAATTCTACATGGGGCAAACCAAGATAAGCCTGAAAGAATTGGCCAGCGTAAAGAGACGTTTCACTGAACCTATAGACGAATATCTAAATAGGTTTAGGTTGCTCAAGGCGAGATGTTTTACACAAGTGCCAGAACATGAGTTGGTCGAAATAGCCGCAGGCGGTTTAGATTATTCCATTAGGAAGAAGCTAGACACCCAATACCTAAGAGACATGGCCCAACTGGCCGATAGAGTTCGACAGGTAGAACGCCTCAAAGCTGAAAAAGCAAAGGCAACGAAAACTCACAAGAGAGAGAGGATAGCGTACGTTGAGATGGATGACGAAGATCCAGAATCCTTCGACGATACTATAACTGTCAAAGAAGGAGAAGTCGATTTAGCGGAACTGAAACAAGGGCCACCATACTCTTGCAAACTGTTAGTCCCCTCAAGTGGGAAAAATCCCATTGGTCCAGAAAGGGCCAACGATAGGTTCCCCAAAAAGACTTATAGTTTTGACATCACAAAATGTGATGAAATATTTGAATTGCTTGTTAAAGATGGCCAAATGATAGTACCCCCAAGGGTAAAAGTGTCTCCTCTTGATCAAAGAAAGAAGAGAGGTTTTTGCAAATATCATAATTTTTTGGGCCATAAAACTTCTCAATGTTTTCTTTTCAGGAATCTTGTGCAAGACGCTATCGAAGAAGGGAGGTTGAAGTTTGCTGACAAGACCCCCATGGCTGTCGACTCAAATCCGTTGCAAGCTGAAGCCCACTATGCTGAGCCTTCTGAGGTGAACGTGATAGAGGCAACCAGGAGCCAGTCGAAGAGGCCAGGAATCACAACGGTCGAAGTCTCAAAGGACCATATCAACATGCCAATCTTTGGCAGTTTTTCTGGGAATTTATCCAGAAAAACAATTGAAGCAGTTCAGAAAGCGGTCGAAAGCCCAAAGCTGGAGACCGTTGAAGCACAAAAAACTGGACCAAAACCCAGTTCCCACTTGGCCACAGTTCAAGGCCAGACGGAGAATTTGGAGATACAAATGAAGCAGTTAACTCTTGCCAACAAAGATACACTGAATATCAATATGGTCGAACTCTCTGACCCAAAAGCATCAGAAGAGGCCATGAGGCAAGAACAAGCTAATAAGACTGCTTTCCCTCGGGAAAATGAAAATCTGGCAGATTTTCTGCAGAGATGCCAGAAAAAGAAGTCAGAGGTGATGCTGTGTCCAAGATGCAGTTCGATCTTTGACAAAAAAGCTGCTGAGCACATTCAAGGCGTAAGAGCAGCGAATAAGAGAAGGGAAAATGTTGATCTTCGACATGACCCCAGAAGAGCCTCCCAAAGAGGTTCAAACCAAGAAAAGAGGCCATTGACTTTCAGGCCTCCAACAAATGTGCCGGTAGATACCTGGTACAAAACCTCTGGTCGAAAAAGGCCAAGTGAGGAGAGATGGCACTCTTTCGACGTGCCAAGGGGTTCATCTTTAACTCAAAAGAAATAGCCTCAAGTTGCTGCACCTAAAGTTGCACAAGTGTCAAGCAACTACAAAGGGAAAAATCCCATGTCTCGATCTCAATGGAGGAGATACCAAAGGAGACGAAAGGCTGAGAGGGAGGCTGCCAACGAACCAAAGGCAGAAACCAGTTCGAATGTTCCTCAAAGGAAGCAAAGGAAACCTCTAGAAAGAGAGCCAGTAACCAACAGGCTAGTTTGGCCTAACCAAGGTGAAGTCGAGGACGAAGACGATTCTGAGTCTGATGATACTTTGGACATAATGGTGAATATAGTCTCAGTGCTGCCCAGAGAATTCAACCGACAGGTAGAGGTCGAAGCAAGTGACTGGGAAGTGGAGCAAGAAATGGCCAAACATAGGCCAGTGTGCTATTTCGTCATGGATAATGGCACCACTGAGGAACAAAATGGATTCTTCGAACCACCCACAGAGGCGATGAAAAATCACCTCAAGCCTTTATTTATAAGGGCTAAACTCGAAGAAACTACAGTGAATAAAATATTGGTGGATTGTGGGGCAACCATCAACATTATTCCTCACTCTATGCTAAGGAAAATTGGCAAAAGGGATGAGGACATTAAGCCTCACAACATGGTCCTGTCGAACTATGAGGGCGGCATAGGGACCACTATGGGAGTGATCCAGCTAGATATCAAAGTAGGGTCTATCCTTCGACCAACAATGTTTATAGTCATATCGGCCAAACCTAACTACAATCTTTTGTTGGGCCGTGAATGGATTCATGGTGTTGGAGTTGTGCCATCATCAATGCACCAGAGGCTGCTGCTATGGCGTCCAGATGGGATGGTCGAAAACATAGAAGCAGATCAAAGCTATTACCTGGGCGAAGTGAATCACCTGGGGTTGGCAGATTTCGACAAGAACTTGGCTCACATAGGGCCATGTCCAACACCTGACTTCGACATGGCGCCAGCGCCAAACACTTTTTGTTCCCTATACCTGGATCTTGAGCATGGTTTCCAATGGGACAGAGAAGACTTGTCCCACATAGACTTCAGTGGGTTAACTGATATCCAACCAACTGGTTGGGGAAGTGAATTCAGTGATAATGACTGAGTCACAATCTTTGAAGCGAATTTCGGCTTATGTAGCCGAAACTAAGATGATAACGGCTCTCGAAGCCGAAGTGAAGTACATGGCCACACAGGCCAATGATCAACAGTTATCTGCTGCAGGCCCAGGAAAGGATTTCGATCCAAAACCCCCTGATATCATGCAAGAAGAAATGCAGAAACAGAGGCTCGACGCCATCTATGACGATGAGCCTTTGGGCTTCGAAAAGGACCCCTTGGCGAACAACATTAAAATGTTAGCGCAAGATCCTTTAGAAGAAATCAACTTAGGCGAAGGGTCAGAAATAAGGCCAACTTACATCAGCGCCAAAATTGACCCAGAACTTAGGTTGGAAGTAATCCAATTGTTGAAAGAGTTCAAGGACTATTTTGCATGGGATTACGACGAAATGCCTGGTCTCGACAGAGGATTGGTAGAACTTCAGTTGCCAATCAAACCTGGGAAGAAGCCAATCAAGCAAAATCCAAGATGCTTCGCTCCAGAAATATTGTCGAAGATCAAAACGGAAGTCGAAAGACTGCTGAAATGCAAATTCATACGCGTTACAAGGTATGTCGAATGGATTGCAAACATTGTGCCAGTAATTAAGAAAAATGGTACATTAAGGGTGTGCATAGATTTCAGAGATTTGAATGCTGCTACACCCAAAGATGAATATCCTATGCCTGTGGCGGAGATGCTAGTCGATTCTGCCGCTGGCTATGAATACCTGAGTATGCTCGATGGTTATTCAGGATATAATCAAATATTCATTGCTGAAGAGGATGTGTCGAAAACAGCTTTTCGATGCCCTGGGGCCTTAGGCACTTATGAATGGGTAGTGATGCCTTTTGGCCTAAAGAACGCTGGGGCAACATACCAGCGAGCAATGAATACTATCTTCCATGATTTTATTAACACTTTTATGCAAGTATATATTGATGACATTGTTATAAAATATGTTTCCAGGAAGAATCATATTGACCACCTTCGACAATCATTCGAAAGAATGAGAGAACATGGTCTGAAGATGAACCCTTTGAAATGTGCGTTCTGTGTGAAAGCTGGAGATTTCTTGGGCTTCGTTGTCCACAAGAAAGGAATCGAGATCAACCAGAACAAGACGAAGGCAATTCTGGAAGCGAAAGCGCCATCGAATAAGAAGGAACTGCAATCTCTGTTAGGCAAGATAAATTTCTTAAGGAGATTCATATCTAACCTAAGTGGGAAAGCTCAGGCCTTTTCACCCTTACTTCGACTGAATAAAGAGGGGTTCGAATGGGGGCAAGAGCAACAAGAAGCCTTCGACAAAATCAAAGGGTACCTCACTAAGCCACCTATTTTGGTGCCTCCTTGTAGCAATAGGAGTATGAGATTGTACATAGCTGCATCCGACAAAACTTTGGGAAGCATGTTAGCCCAAGAAGATGAGAATGGAGTCGAAAGACCCATTTACTATCTTAGTAGAGTTTTGAACGATGCAGAAACTAGATATAGTGAAGTTGAAAAATTGTGTCTATGTCTGTATTTCTCTTGTACAAAACTCAAGCAATATATAAAACCAGTTGATGTGTATGTTTTGTCTCATTTTGATGTTTTCAAGTATATGTTGTCGAAACCTATCTTGCATAGTCGAATTGGTAAGTGGGCATTAACATTAACTGAATACTCCTTGACCTTTATGCCTCTTAAGGCAGTGAAAGGACAAGTGGTTGCAGACTTTATAGTCGACCACTCAATTCAAGTTGAGGATATTCATTATGTGGAGATAGAGCCTTGGAAATTCTACTTCGATGGTTCCAGCCATAAAGATGGAACAGGGGTAGGAGTCTTGATCATTTCTCCAGAAAAAATTCCAACAACATTCAAGTACAAGATATCAGGTTCTTGTTCGAACAATGAGGCTGAGTATAAAGCTCTAATTACTGGCCTTGAGATATTGTTGGAATTGGGGGCAACTCGAGTCGAAATAATGGGAGACTCAGAGTTAGTCATTAAGCAAGTCACAAAGGAATATAAATGCATAAGAGAAAATCTCATTATGTACTTTGTGATAGCAAATCGTTTATTGAAAAAATTTGAAATGGTCAATTTTCGACACATACCCAGAGTGGAAAATCAAATAGCCAACGACTTGGCACAAATTGCATCTGGGTATAAGATTTCAAAAACGAGATTACAAAGGGCAATCGAAGTTCGAGAAAAGATAAAAGCAACTTGTCTATCACCAACAGACTTGGAATCGATGAGACTAGGATATGCTGATCAAAGTAACTTCGAAATTTCGTTCATAGATAATTTGTCAGAACAAGATTGGAGGAAACCCATTGTGGATTATCTTCAAAATCCAGGAGCTTCGACAGAACGAAAAACAAAGTACAGGGCGTTGAGTTATGTACTCATGGGTAATGAGTTATTCAAGAAGACGCCTGAAGGGGTGTTGCTAAAATGCTTAAGTGAAACTGAGGCATACATAGCCCTTTCGACTACGCATGCTGGAGCATGTGGGGCTCACCAAGCAGGCCATAAGATGAAATGGTTGTTGTTTCGACAAGGACTATACTGGCCCACTATGCTGAAAGATTGTGTTGAGTTCGCCAAAGGTTGCCAAGAATGTCAAGTCCACACAGGCATCCAACATGTACCAGCAAGCGAACTTCACTCGATAGTGAAGCCTTGGCCCTTTAGAGGATGGGCGTTGGACCTCATTGGAGAGATTCGACCAGCATCATCAAAGAGTCAGAAATATATACTGGTAGGCATTGATTATTTTACTAAGTGGATCGAAGCTATCCCTTTAGTCAATGTAGACCAAGAAAATGTCATTGAATTTATTCAAAAGAACATCATCTTTAGGTATGGAATCCCCGAGACTATAACTACTGATCAATGATCAGTTTTCACTGGTCGAAAGATGCAGAAATTCGCTCAGGAAACAGGTTTCAAACTCCTAACATCAACGCCTTATTATGCACAGGCAAATGGTCAAGTCGAAGCAGCAAACAAAGTAGTGATTGGCTTGATTAAAAAGCATGTTGGGAAGAAACCAAAAAATTGGCATAAGATGTTAGACCAGATTTTGTGGGCTTGTCGAACGTCCCCAAAAGAAGCCATAGGTACAACACCATATAGGCTAACTTTTGGCCATGATGCAGTGTTGCCAGCAGAAATTTGTCTTCAATCTGCAAGGGTTCAGAGACATTATGATATTCCCTCTGAAATTTATTGGAATATGATGTTAGACGAACTAGTGGATTTAGACGAAGAAAGATTGCGCGCACTTGACCTACTCAGGCTTCAGAAGAAAAGAGTAGAAGACTCTTATAATAAAAAGGTGAAACCTAAGGTATTTTCGCCTGAAGAACTAGTTTGGAAAGTGATTCTTCCCATGGATCGAAGGGATCGAAGCATGGGAAAATGGTCACCCAAATGGGAAGGACCATTCAGAGTTATCCAGATTTTTTCTGGTGGAGCCTATGAAGTCGAAGAGTTAGGTGAAGATAAAAGGCTCTTGAGAGTAAATGGTAAATATTTGAAAAAATACAAACCTACACTCCAAGAGATAAAAATAAAATAACAAGACTAAATTAACCATAAAAGAGCCAAAATGGAAAATTTTTATAATTTTAGCCAAGATGGCAATGTTGTCGAATACATATTACAAAATATGGTTTAAAAGCTGAATCAATCAGAAGGGAATGGAGTCCTTGAGTCGAAGGTATTTGATTTGCTGCAGCTCCAATCTTTTGGTGCACCAGGCATTCGCCTGCACAAGCTTGGCAATCTGATCGTCGAAGCCTTGGGCTTTCTCAGCAAATTCTAGGCCTTGTTTGATTTCAGTTTGACTTTCGGTGTCTGGGACGGTCGAGAGAAGTTCCTCTTTGCGTTTGGTATTGGCATTTATCTTAGCCTCTATTTCTTCGATTTGCGCCCTGAAGGAAGCATTCTCTCGATCGATGGCATCAACTTCTTCTTGTGTAGATGCTTTTTGATTCGACAACTCCGCAATTCGAGAAGTTGTCTCCGAAACAGCAGTCCATGCAGAAGAGCTTTTGCCATATAACACTTCAAGTTGGCTATTAAAGCCCCTTTGTCGCCGATAATCTACTGAGACTTGATCAATAATGGAGTGTAACTCCATGATCAAGCCTGAAACTTCTGGAGCTACAGCTAACAAGTCTACAGCATTCAAAACATCCCTCAAGTATGATGGAGCAGTAGGGTCCCCCTCCAAAGCTTTCATCAAGTCCTTCTTGAAAAACTGAGCCTTAACCTTCGCCAAAGCTTCATCGAGAGGAGAAGTTTCGGTGGACTTCCCCGACAGGGTAGGAACCTCCTGACTAGCATCAGATGAACTCTTGCTCTCGATGATGGCGTTCAGATAGCTAACAGGATCAGTTTGCTTCAAGAGTTCTAAGTCCTCTTTCGACTTGTGCTTTGTTGAGGTAACAGCCCTTGCAACAGCATTGTCTTGGGTTTGAGGCTGTTGAGTGACATTTGCCTCGACTTGATGCCCTTCGACTCGGACTGCGACAGTACCAGCATCATCATGGTGCCCTTCGCCAGCGTCACCCTGGTTCCCTTCGCCAGCGTCACATTGGTTCTCTTCGCCAGCGGCACCTTGATCCTCTTCGCCAGCGTTGCCGTGGTCCCCTTCGTCACGATTCTCTTCCGACAGATCCACCACCTGAACCTCCTTTGGCTGTTGTTCTTCTGTTTGAGGATCTTCTGCTGGTTTTTCTGCCGTCTCAGCATTGGCCTCATTTATTTCAGTATGGGCTTCGTCATTCTCCAAGCCTTTTTCTTGTGGCCTGCTGAGTTCAGCAGACTCCAATGTTTCAGAAGTCCTTGGCGGTGAGCTTTCAGTGGTGTCCTGAAAAAGAAGAAGAAGAATTTTCAAAAATTCTAAAGAGACATAGTCGAATGTAGGTATCTACACCTGAGTTACAAAGAGGTCTAAGAGATTACCTGTAAATTAGCTTCAGCCCCAGGGCTGGAATTGTCGCTTTCGACAGGCTTATTGAGAAGAACGTTTAATTCCTCCTCCGTTGGCTCCTCAATGATCACTGGAGGTGGCCTGGGCTTTCTCCCAGCAACCTTTATTCTAATTGTTCGACCCTCAGGAGCAGGAACGTCCTTCGTCAACTTTCGCCTTTTTAGAGGAGCAGGGGGAGAATCATCTTCTTCGTCGCTCCCGGATTCGACCATCAGTGCTGGCCGTTTCTTGGGCGAAGGTGCCTAAAAAAACCAATGGGAATTCGATTTATCAATTGCATCGAAAGTCAAAAAATTAAAAGCCAGAAGAAAATAATGAAAGTCTGGTTACCGATACAGAAGGCTTTTTCGAAGGGCCTTCCCCCTGTTGGTTTGTTGTGGTCTTCGCCGGCGCTATAGTCTTCGCCGGCGGTGGAGGTTTTGTTGAGGGGCCTCCTCCCTGTTGGCCTTCTGCAGCCTTCTTGGCTGCAGGCTTTCGAACAACTGAAAGCAGATAAAATAATTAACAGGCTAGCAGTCGAAAGAGAAAGACAAAGTAATTCGAAAGGATGAACTTACATTTCTTTATTTTGTCCAAGACGAGGACAAAAGATTTCTGAAGCTCATCCACGAAGTCCTTCTCGTCGAAAAACTCCTCAGCGTAATAACTTTTCCACCACTCCTCGAAGGATGGTGAGCAAAGAAAGTTGAGCTGGTAGTCAAACAACGAAAGAACTGTTCGACCAGCATATCTTCCGATATGTTTAGTGGCAGCTTCTTCGGTGTAGTCGTTGCAGAAGTATAACATAGACTTCTCCCTTGGAAAAATTGGAGAAGGTAGTGTTTGAATAATACCAAACTGGCGAGACACCAGGTTTGGTTGATATGCAATCAGACTCAAGTGAGTCTTAGAGCTCCTGAATCGAAGAGGCATGATCCTTGGTGTGAGGAACGCCTCCCACATTGTTGTATGTTCGTCAACCTGAGGACCGCTCGACGTCCTAGGATGTGGCTTTGTGAACCATGCTGGGCCTACCTTCCGTCGAGCAAACGGAGCCATAGTCGAAGCAAACTCTTTCCTTCGAGCAAACATCAGAACGAAGTTTGTGAAAGTTTGCTGAAGCTCCTGTCCATCTTCCATTGGAGTCAACAGAGCCAGTCTGGTTCCTTCGACACGTCTGTTCGCTATCTCTGGAGCCTGCTCATTTATTTGAATCTTCTTAGGCAAGAAAGATTCGAAGGTGGAATTGAGCCACAGTTGGAGCAGCCAAAAAGGTCCAGCAAGCAACAAACTGGCCCTGTTCTCGATAATCTTCAGAAGAGTCGCTCCATTACTAATCGACTCATACAGGCTGGCCAAAATCAATTCTGCCAAACAGATATTTTGGCCATGATGGAGTTGAGTGGCGAGAGTGACCATCTTCTTGGTCACCTGTAAGGACTTGGAGCAAAACACAAAGCGTGTCAGCCATAAGGCTAGAAACGCAATGTGTTCGACATCCGACACAGCATCTGTCGACCTGTCGTGGTAGTGATTGATGAAGGTGGTGTAGGTTGGTTTTGTGGCAGAGAATCCAATTTGATCCTCCGACATCTCCTCCGGGTCGAAGTAGTCCCCGGTGGGTCGAAGGCCAGTGATAGCGGCCACATCGAAGAGTGTAGGAGTCAGCATTCCACAGGGAAGATGGAAGGTGAAGTGGGAGTAGTCCCAAAAGAGTAGAGAAGCTATCAACATCTCTGGGGAATAGTTCAGACCTGTCTTCAACAGCATAACCAGGTCGAAAATCCCCATATCTTTCCAGGTCGAAGCTTGGCGTTTCTCCATCTTTTCCAACCAAGCACTATAATCAGGAGTAAGGCTAGGGCCAGACCTGAAAGCCCTAACACCTTTGTTGAAGAAACGGAGGTCGATTTTATCTTTAGCAGGGTCTTCATTATCCTCTGCATCTTTCTTTGAACATGCAACCGGTTTGAGTCTCTCAACTACCGGAAAATAACTCTTGATCTTCATGGCCTCAGAGATGCTTGGGTACAATGGGCCAGACATAGCAAAGATCTGGTTGGAATATCCAACCGGGATCATAAGGTGGCGTGAGTAAGCATCACGAACAGCGATGTCCAAAGGTTCAGGGACCCTTCGTTGGCCCGTGGGAGTTACTACTGGAGCGGTCGAGAAAACCTTAGGTTTGACGTTTCCAGATGGTACGGTGGCGCTAGGAGCATTGGAGGAACCAGATGCCATTGTTAATGGTGAGGATGAAGGCGAAGTGAAGAAAAAGGTTTTGCAAAGTTGACAAGTTTGTATGAAAATGGAGAAGTCTGAAAGCTAGATAGCGTAAAAAGTCCCACAATGGGTACTTACTGCTATTTATAGTATTGGGGGAAAATCCCCAAAACCGAGGACATTAAATGCCATTTAATGTTGCAGAAGGTAGTGGGACACGTGGCGTCTCCCTGTTGTTTTAGCCGTTCTGCAGAAATGGAGGGGTGCAGCATGCGCCCTCGTTTTTGGGAATTGTCATAATGACAAATTCTGAAATCACGTTTGGCACACTGCACACCGTACTGAGGTGACGTCTTAGGTACGGATAAATGATGGTTTTTCTTGGGATTGTCAGTGGTTGGTAGAAGACAACAAAAAGTGCACAATTTAATTTGTGACTAAGCATGGAAAGACAGGTGTCAAATGGCGTTTCAAAGAATGCCTTTTTCTTTCAGAGTCGAAATAAGGCATTCTTGGGGGGCAATTTGTTGGCTCCTAAATTCGATACCCTTGTTTCATTAATGTCAGCCATTAAAGCTGAAGGATGTTTTCGATCAGCTGAGTCTGTCGAAATGCCCATCGAAAGATGGCAAGGTACTTAGAAGATTTCTTCCAAGGGAGAAGTTGGTTGCCTTCGACGTCGAAGGTGTTTCTCGTCGAAGATGCTTCTCGACGAAGGTGTTCGATGGTTCAGAGTGGAACGGTTTGAAATTCAAGCGTTTGGAGGGAAAACGGTTTCCAGCGGTTACCAAGTGCAACGTGCAAAGATCTGGAGTGTCGAACGTTGAGAACGTGCCAAGTGGAATCATCTCGAAGCAGTGTAACTGCCCGACGGTTACTTGGGATGTTTTAGTATAAATAGTAGTAGTCATGTAGTTTCTCGCGTGTGTTCACAATTATATACAAAGTCACTCATATAGATTCGAGTACCCAGCGTGTGAGAAAGAATTGTTGAGAAATGTATGTGTGAAACACCAACTTTATTAATCAAAGTCATTTACTTTTCCATAAATTTACTTGCTTTCTTCTTTACTTTCCTGTCGAAATCCTTTACTTTAAGCCTTCATTTATTTTACCAAGCCTACTTCTTCATGCAATTTACTTAAAGCCTCTTTACTTTATTGTCATTTAACCAATATCCAATTTAATCAAAACCTCAAAATCAACCTATGTCCTAAGATCAATCTGATCGATCCTGCGAGTAACCAAATAAGTAACCATTTGGAGGATCAACGGTTGTTTACCAATAACCACGATAAACAACACCGAGGCCGGATATCTCACTACTTTCTAATGGCCAAGTTTGTTCAACTAAGGTTCTAAGGTCCGTTAGTGCTTCACGACACCACGCGGCAGTCCCGTATTCTCCTCGTTTCCCCACGAAGGATACCCGTACCAACCAAAGTTCCACACCAACACAACCATCGCTTAAACCATATTGGTCAATTCCGTACAGTCTCCACGATCTATTGTTGTTTACCTAATGCGTGCCCCTAGATCCAGGTGTAGGATCTATAGTAACCCAAGCAATAACCCTTTAAGAATAAAGCAAACAAACAAGAAAGCAATTTGAAATGACCTAGATCCTAAGGTAAATCCCCCTTTATTAGATCCCCAGCAGAGTCGTCAGTTCTGTGATACGGTGGCAGAACCGACTGTTATACTGGTTTGCGTTTTGTATTCGCAAATATCGCGGTAAGCAAGAGTCTCCACCGAATTTTATTTCATCCAACAAAGGAAAAGGAAAAAGAATAGAAAAAACCTTTTTTCGAGATATTTCTGAGTACGAGTGGTAGATTATAGAAAGGGAAGGTGTTAACACCCTTTCTATCCGTGGTTTTCCACGGGCTCTTAGGTACTTGCTCATTTTTTAAATTTGCTTGTGTGTGCTTATTTTCGAAAATGTTTTACTTCGTGATAACCCTTGTATCAGTCCTCAAAGGTGTGATGAAGATTGTTTTGAAAATTGTTTTGAAAGGTGTTTGTGTGAAAAGTTTTGTTGAGCAAGTACTTAAGATTCTACCTACTCGAAAAAATATTGTTCGTTCTCGTTTCCTTTAGACAGCACTATCCTACTATTAAAGAGTAGGTAACCTCGTCATTGCAGTTTGTAAGGGACGTTCTAAAGGGACAAGTACAGTCACCTAAGCAATGGGTTGGAAACCTTAGTAGTAACCCTAGAGTCTTAAGATATTTCCAAGGAAACATTTCTAAGGCAACATTCGAATGGGACATTTGATCTTTTAGACAAGAGGGCAATCACTAAAATCTCATATGCTTAAATGACTATTTTACCGAAGGCAACCGAAGTGAGGCATATCCTAGGAGTGAATATGTGCATGTGAATTTTTTCAGTTAATTTAGTCTTTGCACATTAGGTGATCTACCATTTTAATTTCAAGCATTCTTTCCATACAATCCTATTAGCCATGCATATAGACAGTTAAAGATTGCGGGAATTTAAAGTGCGAGGAAATAAACCTAGCTATTACAAGGCTTCAGGGAGGGGGATTAATTACATAACCAAAAACCGGGGAAAAGCGATAAATGAAAACCCTAATTTAAAGCTATTACAAACCCTTGGCAGTTACAAAATAATAAGAAGAAATATAATTAAGACGCGCGGCGAGTTAAATGCGAGGACGCTTAAAAATAACCTAAAACCCTAACTGAGAGAAAAGTATTTTTGTGCATTCTTATTTGAGAAAACCAATTAAATTGCAAACTAGTTAAACCCTAATTTCTAATTGTTTTTAATTATGAAAGAATTAAATTAACCTAGTTTCTAATTAAATTAATTAATTAAAGAAATAAATATTTTATGAGAAAAACGATTTTGGTGAATTTTTGAGGAAAAAGAAAATTAATTAAGCTATGTACAATTAAAACCCTAATTCCTTGATCAAATGATGGATATTACTTCAAAATGTTGATGTTGACCAAAAATCTTGAAGTTTGACTGTATGTGGGCCACCGTTGACTTTTGACCTAATACAGTCTATTCTCAAGCATTTGAGCAGTTGATTGAGTAAACTTCTTGTGTAAGGCTTGAAATTTGACATGGAGGGTTTTGAGAACATATTAGGACCATAAAGAGCATATGAGGTCTTTGGAGTTCACCTATCTTGATGAAAATGGAAACCCTAATTTGAGACACACTTCCTTAGGAGAGAGTTTGTCTGGTCAACTCTTGGGCAAACTTGAGCAAATTGAGGATCTCTAGGAATATGTATTGAGTAAAATGAGAGGGAGAATTTTTGGGTACAACATCAAGATTCTTAGCGGTGGTAGATTATCCACCTTCAATAGTTAACATCGTGTGAGTACCCAAAAAGGATGGCAAAGTACGCATATGTGTAGATTATCGAGATTTGAATAAAACAAGTCCCAAAGACGATTTCCCGTTGCTTCACATAGATGTTTTGGTAGTTAATACAGCTCAAGCTTCAGTATTCTCATTCATGGATGGCTTCTCAGGTTATAATCAGATCAAAATGGCACCCGAGGATATGGAAAAGACTACTTTCATGACTCCTTGGGGCACTTTCTGTTACAAGGTGATGCCTTTCGGTCTAAAGAATGCAGGGGTAACTTATCAAAGAGCTATGGTTATGCTATTTCACGATATGATCCATAAAGAAGTTGAGGTATACATGGATGATATGATTGCTAAATCCCATACAATGGAGGATCACATCATACATTTACAAAAGTTATTCGAGCATCTACGAAAGGACAAACTGAGGTTAAATCTAAACAAGTGTACATTTGGTGTCAGATCAGGAAAGTTACTAGGTTTTATTATATGCCAGTGCGATATTGAGTTAGACCCTGATAAGGTGAAGGCCATACAAGAAATTACAGCTCTAAAAACAAAAAAAAGAGGTTTGTGGTTTCATAGGACAATTGAATTACATTTCATGGTTCATATCGCACCTAACTTCTACATGCGAGCTTATATTTAAATTACTTCGAAAAAAGATCAAACAATGGTGTGGAATGATGATTGTCAGACAGCCTTCGAGACAATAAAATAATATTTACAAGAGCCACCAATCTTAATGCCACCAGTTCATGGAAGACCGCTCATCATGTACTTAACAGTGCTTGAAGGGTCAATGGGATGTTTATTAGGACAACATGATGAAACGAGTAGAAAAAAGGAGGCAATTTACTATCTCGGCAAGAAATTCACCGACTGCGACACCAAGTACTCACTTATCGTGAAGACTTGTTGTGTTTTAGCTTGGGCTATTAAATGATTAAGGCCGTGTATGCTAACTCACACCACTTGGTTAATAGCAAGAATGTATCCTTTGAAGTACGTGTTTGAAAAACCAGCTCTTATAGGAAGGATAGCTAGATGGAAGATGTTATTATTTAAATATGATATCCAATATGTTACTCAAAAGGCCATCAAGGGTAGTATACTAGTTGATCATCTGGCTCATCATTCGTTTCCAAAATATCATTCAATGAAGTTCGACTTTCCAGACGAAGATGTCATGGCTATAAATGACTACGAAATATTAGGACCCAATAAAGGACCTGAACCAGGGGCACGTTGGACACTTATGTTTGACAGTGCTTCAAACGCATTAGGGCAGTGTATTGGGGCGGTGTTAACTTCTCCGAAGAATTTTCACAAACCTTATACTACAAGTTTATGTTTTGATTACACCAACAATATCGTTAAATATGAAGCTTATATCTTGGGACTAGAAGTTGTTATTGATCTATGAATTAAGCACCTTGAGGTGTATGGTGGCTCAGCATTAGTCATATACCAATTCTATGGTGAATGGGACACTAAACATCCCAAATTGATACCATATCAGAATCATGCTTTGAAGCTAGCTATAGAATTTACTAAAATTACATTCAGTCATATTATGCAAGAAGAAAATCATATGGCAGACGCCTTGGCAACTTTATCAGCCATGTCCAAAGTGACTTGGAAAAATCACAAACCACGTGTTATAATTAGACATTTTGAAGAACCTGCACATTTCCTATCTATTGAAGAAGGACCGGATAACAAGCCTTGGTTATATATCAAAAGGTATCTCGAGAAACAAGAATATCCAGAAAATGCCTCTTTGATTGATAAGCGAACTTTGTGGAAGCTAGCTTCAAAGTTCTTTTTGAATGGTGATGTATTATACAAAAGAAACTACGACATGGTGTTGCTCAGGTGTGTGGAGAAACATGAAGTCGATACACTTATGAGAGAAATCAATGAAGGATCTTTTGGAACTCATACAAATGGACATTCCATGGCTAGTAAGATCTTACAAGCAGGTTATTATTGGTTTACAATGGAAGCTAATTGCTACCACTATACAAAGACATGTCACAAATTCCAAACCTATGCCAACAAAATCCATGTTCCATCGACTCCCCTGAATGTCTTTAGTTCTCCTTGGCCATTTCGATGCGGGGAATTGATATGATAGGAATGATTGAACCGAGAGCCTCTAACAGACACTGGTTCATACTAGTTCCCATCGATTACTCCACCAAATGGGTGGAAGTTGCGTCCTACGCAAATGTAACAAGACAAGTGGTTACTCGCTTCATCAAGTAAAATCTTATATGCGGATATGGGGTTCCCAGCATAATCATTACAGACAACGGGTCCAATTTTAACAATAAGATGATGAAGAAGTTATGTGATGACTTCAAGATCGAGCATCATAATTCCTCACCATATCGACCTAAGATGAACGATATGGTTGAAGCATCCAATAAGAATCTCAAGAAAATAATTCAGAAAATGGTGAAGACATACAAATATTTGCATGAAATTCTCCTGTGCACTCTACATGGCTATCGTACTTTTGTGCGTACATCAACAGGTGCAATTCCTTTCTCTCTAGTATACGGCATGGAGGCAATACTCCCTATTGAAGTAGAGATTTTGTCACTACAAGTTCTAATGGGAAAAAAACTTGAAGAGTTAGAATGGGTTCAGACGTAACTTGATCAGCTTAACCTTGTTGAAGAGAAGCGATTTACAGCTTTGTGCCATGGCCAGTTGTACCAAAAGCGGATGAAGAAAGAATTTTTCAAAAAGGTTCATCATCGAGTGTACAAAGAAGGAGATTTGGTGCTCAAGAGGATTCTACTACCTCGCCTTGATTCACGTGGTAAATGGACACCTAACTATGAACGTCCGTATGTGGTAAAAATGGAATTTTTGGATGGTGGTCTTATCCTCACAATAATGGATGGGGAAGAACTACGACATCCGACAAACTTCGGTGCAGTAAAAAAATACTATGTTTAAAAATCTTGCTAAGTTCGAACCTTAAACGGGCGACTTAGGAAAAAAGGAGTGTCCCGGTGGATTGAAAACCCTAAAGGGCGGTCCAGGCAAAAATTAGGGACATAAACAAAAAATTATCCCGGTGGATTGAAAACCCGAAAGGGCGATCCAGGAAAAAATTAGGGATCCTACTCAAAATAAAGACCAAATAGACTGCAATCAAAGAACCACAACGACGACCGCGAAGGAGAGGGATTGATCCAAAGTCATTTGACTCGAAAGCTAAGGAGATTGGAGCTATCAAAAGGACATTGGAAAGACAACAACAACAATTATCATTTTCATTGCCATTTTACAATTTTTGTTAAAATTTTTGTGATTATCTCTTTCTAGGAATTACATCTTGTACTCGCGCCTATTCAGAGGCATATTTATTAATAAAACATTTACTTTTTTAATCTTTCAATTGCGTTTTTCCTTTTCGGACTTGTTTGCAAAATACTACGATTGTTTCTTGTGAATATTGCGTTGAAATTATTTTGGGGATTTGACAAACAAAAGCATTCGATAAAATATCAAAAGGAATTTTGGTTAGAAAAAACATCGAAAGAAAATCCACGACTACGTCCACGCCTGCATCCACATCTACGTCCATGCATACGCCTGTGCCTATGATACAAATATCAAAATTTTGCTGACACTTATCCATCTTATTCAAATCAACTCAAAATCAATGGTTTAAAAGGAGAAAATATTAAAACATTTGCAAAAAAACATTTGGTGCATATACAAACATTTGGGGCATATACAAAATACTTAGTGCATATACATTTTGGGATTCTATATCAACTTAGGGCATTATGCATTGTACATGGCATTTTTAAAATTCACTTTGGTTAAAATACGAACTTTCTTGGGGCCTATTGTTGAATTATCTAATCTACACAAAACAAACAAACACCTTGGTTGAGAACAGACATAACCGGTATACTCTGATCTTATCTTGGGTTTAATTATCTAAAGGTTTGTTTATCAAAACACTCTTCAAGTATCTATCCTCTAGGTTGTGGTAGGTATGGGAACTTTCAGGATTATGTTATTTATCCTCTAGGTCGTGATAAATACGTAAGATTCCCCTCGTGTCATTTATCATCTAGGTCGTGATAAATGCACAAACTTTTCAAGTATCTACCTCTAGGTTGTGGTACGTATGTGAATTGTCGAGTTTATGTTATTCTTTCTCTAAGTCGTAATGAATACATAAGTCTATCTTCGTGTCATTTATACTCTAGGTCGTGATAAACACATAAACTTTTTCAATTATCTATCCTCTAGGTTGTGATAGGTATGCAAATTTTTTAGGGTTATACTATTCATCCTCTAGGTCGTGGTGAATACATAAGCTTATCCCTGCATCATTTATCCTCTAGGTCGTGATGAATGTACATGCTCATCTGTTGTACCCCAAAATTTGCCCTCTCTTTCTTCAGGAAGTCATCTTGGATTTTCAGAGTCCCTCCGAAACAAATCCAAGTCCAGAATTGTCATTTTTGCCCAAGCAAACCACTTACAAGAGCAAGATGATCACACAAGCTCTAAAGACAACGCTTTTATCTTGAGAAAAATTAGATTCTAAACGTTTGGAATTTTTCTCTAGAAATGGGTGTTTAAGAAGAAATCAGCGCTTCAGAACTTCTGGACCAAACTCCAGATAGAAACGGTCAGAAGTTGCAAGCTTGGCTCAGCGCAGTCAGAAGTTGGCTCTTCAGCAGCTCCATCAGCTCAATCAGAAGTTGCAAACGTGGTTCAATACGTAAGTCTCAGACAGAACATGACTCTTTCAGCAGTTACGCAAGCTTAGCCAAAATTTGCTGAAGGAATGCAAAAGAAGCAAGGAAGTCTGAAGGCTCTTTCAGAACATGTTGAAATCAGAAGGTGAAAAGGTCAGAAGAGTGGGTGTTACACTGATACAGAATCTCTAAGCCCAGGAGTTCCAAAAGCAAATCCAAGGAACGTGTCAGAAAATCAGGAGAATCCCAGAACTTGCTAAGACAACAGGAGGCCAAGACCAGAGCATGGTTTACGTTGTTCTTGGTGAAACAAAACTGCTGGTTCAAAGTTTGGTTTCCATTACCAGAATATTGGTGTTGATGAGCCTCATCACCATTTAATGCTCATTAATGCTCCCAACCACTCCTGAACATTCATCAAAATAGCCCCTTCACGTGTGGCTTGGTAAACGCCTTTATGCAGATTCTGGCATGGGTCTACGCGCCACCGCCCACCTAAGAGGTCACTTCTCTCCAATCCACGCCTGTTGTTCCAGCCTAGGCTGAAAGGCTATCTGTTATCACAACTTCCCAGGAATTTCTGTCAAAGAACAATTTAAAATCTGTTGGCGCTTTAATGTTCAAGAAGTCCACAAGAGTTTTTGCCTATAAATAGAGAACCATTGTCCACTGAAAAAGGGCGTTCAAGAAACAGAAAAGTTGCTAAGAGAGAAACAGAAATCTTTAGAAAGAAAGTGTTGTGAAACTCTGCCAAAATCTCCAGTGTTTCATAACTTTGAAGTTCTTACCTTCAAACTTCATCAAGTACCCAGTTTTCTTTGTGAACTAAAAACCCCTTTTCAAACTTCTGACCATATATACGCATACACCTTCACCTACCCTTTTCAAAAAGAATCTGTCCAGAATACCACCAGAGCCAAAAGCTAGCTTTCATCCACAAACTTTTCCAACAGCCAGGTAAGCACCTGCTGACCTTCATCACGCTGCTAAGCATCATCAGTTGTGCATGCTCAAATAAACATAATGTAAATATCATGTTGTTGTTGTTTGTGTTCTGAGGATTTTCATACCTCAGAACATTCTGAGCCAGTGTAGGACCTGCCTATGACCTTGTTGGTTCTTCCCTCTGAAACACTTTGACATTTGCTGGAGCTGTTCCAAATATGTTTCCTGTTTTGTGGAATAACAACAAAATTGCAGATGTTCTGATTAGTACAGGGAGAAGTCAAGTGCTGACTTTGACGTTAGCACATCTGAAGCCTGTTTTGCTGTCAATAATATCAGAACCTCTGAGAGTTATTGTCTTTCCAGCAGGATCAGAACTTCTGATATCCCCACTAACAAACTTCTGTCTTGCAGCGCAGGGGGGTCAGAACTTCTGATTTCCCCACTAACAGGTTTCTGTTTTGCAGGTGCCGGAGTCAGAAGTTCTGACTCATACAGTTTAACCAAAAGGTTGATCATCTGGCAGCGGGTCTGAGTCAGAACTTCTGATGACCTCTCAGCAGCGCGCTGACTCCCTCTCTCTTTCTCCCTATCTTGTTTTTTGCTATTTTCTTTTTTGTCTATTTTTCTCGTTGAACCCCCCATGTACAAATGTGTACCCCCACCCCCTAATTGTTGTAATAGCGTAGGATTTTATATTTCCGCTTCTTATTGCTAGTAATTAGGATGTGTATGGCAAGATAAAATCAATGAAATAGAAAATCCTAATTCAAAGATAAACTCTTGTATGCAATAAAACACACTTGCACACTAACACCCCTAGGGTTACATCCACTTGTTGCCTTTCAAAAAATGGGCCATGTTACGCATGCAAAGTATCTTAGTAAAACAAACAAAATCAAAAGATCATAGTCCCTCGATGACTCTTTCGAAAGTTGCCTTACAAAAATGATCTTAGTCCCTCAAAAGAAAAACTAAGATGCTTTGCAACATTGCTATCATGGTCTATACGATGACCCGCACCCGTCCCATTCACATCCTAACACAAGATGGTCCACCAAATACAATGGTGGAGCAAAAATTGTTAAAAGGGTTAAAACATAGAGAAAACCTTTGAGTAAATTTAGGGGTAGACAAACTCTTAGTTACTTGCCAACTTGCAAAACAAAAACACTTGCCTATTTTTCAAAACACACATCACAAACACACTTTCAAAATAACTTTCAAAAACATTGAAAACTTTTCAAAAGACATACACCTCTGTATACATCCCAACATGGATCATTACAAAGGTTGCCACCACATTGGCCTCTTTTCAAAACATTTTCCAAATCCACACACAAAGCACCATTTCAAACAAATGAAAATCAAGGCAAGTTGATCTAAGCAAGTAACTAAGAGCCCATGGATAACCATGGATAGAAAGGGTGCTAATACCTTCCCTTTCTATAATCTACTCCCCGAACCCAAGAAAACATCTCAAAGGTTTTTGCTGTGCTTTTTAAACCTTTCCTTAGGATAAAATAAAAAGTCGGTGGCGACTCTTGCTCAACCGAAACATTTGCGAAAACAAACGCAAAACCTCAAGTCAGTTCTCCCACCGTATCACAGAACTGGCGACTCTGCTGGGGAATCTTCTTTTTAAGTGGAGTAACCTTAGGGCTTAGATCACCCTCTTGCCTGACTAATTGTTTTCTTTGATTGCTTTATATCTTGGTTCTCTTGTTTGGGCTTGAAATCCTACACCCGAATTTGGGGAAACATTCATAGATAGCAATACGTTGTGGAAACTGTGCGGGGTATACCGACACGGTTGAAGCAATAGCTATATTAGTGCGACATATTTGTGAGTACCGGTAACCCTTGAGTTCAATCAAGGAGAGTACGGGGCCGCTGAGTGATGCCACTAAGCACTAATGACCTAGAATCTTACTTGACCATCTTGGCCTTTCATTAGGGGTAGTGAGATGACCGGCTTTGGTGCAGTCCGAAGTTGGTAGATACTCGATACTACACTCATTGAGGGTTGTTTTCTTGGAATATTTTGGTCGCTAGTTAAGTGGCTAAACCAAAACAATGAACAATGAAAACAATCCAATGATATTGAGCTCCTTAGAACCCGGTTACTATTTATAGGACAGGTTTTTAAGCCAACTACACTCAAGAGGGTACTTACCTATGAAACCCCGTGCAAGCCTGAAACTAGGGTTTTTGTGTGAATTGCTTGTACATATGTTTGTGCATGCATCATGAACATCATAAAGCATCATATGCATACACTAACCATTTCAAGGGTTTAGATCTTCATCTTTGTTCTTGTTTTGTAGGTCATGGAAATTCCTCGCAGGAAAACCATCCAAGTCAACCTTGTGAGAATACCTCCTGAACTCAAAGAGCTCACATCAAGAATTCCGGAAAGCTCTCCCTTCAGTGAAAGACATGGTAGACTGCTCAGCCTAGTCAACACCAGCATTGAAGAGGACATGATGAAGGTGCTGTTCCAGTTCTTTGACCCTCTTCACCACTGTTTCACTTTCCCTGACTACCAGTTGGTGCCCACTTTGGAGGAATTTTCTCAACTCCTGAGAATTCCTATCCTTAATCAACTACCTTTCAACGGTACGGAAAAGGAACCAAAGCCTGAAGATGTTGCTCGAGCACTACATCTACAGCCATCCGACATCAAGGGGCATTGGGAAACTAGAAGCGGTGTCAAAGGCTTCTTAGCAAAATTCTTGTTTGAGAAGGCACAAGAGTGTTGGAATTCATTGGACCTACAAGCCTTTGAAGAAATTGTGGCCCTCCTCATCTATGGTTTGGTCTTGTTCCCAAATCCTGACCAACTTGTAGATGTCAACGCCGTCAAGATCTTCTTATCCAGAAATCCAATACCAACATTGCTTGGGGACATTCTTCACTCATTTTACACTCGAACAATGAGAAAGAGGGGTGTTCTCATGTGCTGTACTCCTCTCCTTGCAACGTGGTTTATTTCGCACCTTCCACAATCTGTCTTGAAAAATGACCAAGGTTTAAGGTGGTCACAACGGTTAATGACCCTCACTCACTCTGATGTACATTGGTGTTCTCGGTCCAGAGAAAATGTCATCATCATCGATCATTGTGGAGAGTTCCCTAATGTTCCATTACTTGGCATTAGGGGAGGCATTACCTACAACCCTTGTCTAGCCTTGAGACAATTTGGATATGCACGGAGGGATGGTCCTCACGATATGTTGATTCCTGACCTAGTTTTTGACTTCGACAACGATGCGTAAGGACTTCGCCAAAGATTCATCAGAGCTTGGAGGATGCCTAACAAGGTTGACAGCAAGACACTGGGGCACAAGAACTCCATCCCTCTTGAGCCTTACCTCAAGTGGGTACGATCCCGAGCCCAGAGTATGATGATGCCTTATCCTCATGTTCTCCCTGTGATTAAAGAGCCCGTTACGGAAGGAGAGGTTCCCTACACCATCCTATATCCTGACATGCATACATCGTGGGAGGAGATGCAAAAGAGTTGGATCCAACTTAAAGAGGAACGGAACACTTTTAAAGCCAGCTTCTATGCCAGCGAGAAGAAGGTTCTAGAGCTCACCCGCCGACTCCATGAGGAAGAGACCCTCAACACCTGCATTGCACCAAAGAGGATGCGTAATGTCTTTTTACCTTGAGAAATTTTTGTAATATTTGGCCCATGGGGCGTTTATGTACTGACAAATTTCTTCTTATTAATATGACATGCGTTCTTTTTTGTTTGCAACAATTTTGAATGTTCTAAATCCTTGAATGCATTGCATACATAAGCATACCATTCATCATATGCATAAGCAGGTCTCCACACCAGGTTTCCTTATCTTTCTGCTGTTTATTTCAGTAAGATAGATCTCGAACAGACGGTTAAGGACTTGCAGTCTCAGAACGCACAGTTTCAACAACTCTTGATGACCTTGGCTAAGGGTCACGAGGATCTAAAGGCCCTGCTGGGGAACAAAGACCAAGTGAAAAAGAAGAAGAAGAGAATCGGGGTGGCTACCCTAGGAAGAAGGTTTGAGGGTGAAGCCAGAAGAGTGCTTGAATTTCCCTCTACATCTGAAGAAGGAACCAGTAAAGGGAATGCGGCTGCGGTACCTTCCGAATCCGAGGTTGAAGAAGTGGAGGCTGAAGAAGACGAAGACTACTCTGATCAACAATACCCGCCCGCTGATGATAAGTACAAAGGCTTGGAAGACAGGTTGGAAGCTATGGAGCTGCAGAGAGTTCCCGGCTTAGATTTCGAAGACTTGGGATTAGTTGCTGGAATTGTGATCCCCCCGAAGTTCAAAGTGCCAGTTTTTGTAAAGTATGACGGGCTGTCCTGCCCGAAAATGCATCTCAGATCATATGCAAGGAAGATCCAACCTTACACTGCAGACAAGAACCTTTGGATCCATTTCTTTTAGGATAGCCTTTCTGGGGCTCAACTCGAGTGGTTCTATCAGCTGGATGGAGCCAGTATCCGAAACTGGGAAGACTTGGCCACCGCATTTTATAAACAATATCAGTACAATTCTGACCTCACTCCTACACGCACTTAACTTCAGGGTATGTCACTGGGGACGGGCGAAGGATTCAAGGAGTATGCGCAGAAGTGGAGAGATCTGGATGGCAGGGTGCAGCCACCTTTGACTGACCGTGAACTTGTTGACATGTTCTTAGGGACCTTGTCTGGTCCGTTCTTTAACCATCTGATTGGTAATTCTTCTGCTGGGTTTACAGATTTGATTTTGACTGGTGAGAGGATAGAAGCTGGTATCAAGTCGGGAAAGATACAGAAAGGTGCCGCTGCGAGTACTGAGAAGAAGCCTTTCAAAAAGGAAGCTAGTGTTGTTTATGGTCCTAGAAGACAAGTTAAGCCGGAACGCCACCAAGCTGTCAATGCATTGGTAATTTCAAAGCCTGTTGCTGCTCCTCAGCAGTATAATCAACAAAGGGGCGAGAGACCCAAAAGAAAGTACACTCGTCTTAGCATGACCATGTCTCAGATTTTGCCGCAACTACTATCAACCAATTTGGTAACTGTCAAAGAAGCTCCGAAGGTAGTGAACACAGCTTCTCCGAAGTACAACCCCAACGCCCGTTGCGCTTATCACTCTGATAGCCCCGGGCATACTATGGACGATTGCTGGGCTCTGAGGAATAAGGTTCAAGACCTTATTGATGCTAAGGAAATACAGTTTGAGGCGCCTGAAAGGCCCAATGTTGTGACTGCTCCCATGCCCCAGCATGGAGTGAGTGTCGTGGAAGAAGACCGATATGTAGCCTCTGTGGAAGAGATTGTTACTCCTTTATCAACTGTTAAAAGGAATCTGTTGTTAGCCGGTTTATTTCCGGGATGTGGTGAAGATTGCCTTCTATGTGCTGTTTCCCCTTTTGGTTGTCCTTTGCTAAAATCAGGTATCCAAAGCCTGATGGATAGCAAAGAGATCTTATTCGAGAAGATTGTCGTTCCTGCTGTCCCTGCCGAAGAAGTTTCTATTGTCACTATTTTTAATAAACCTCCCAAGGCTCCTTCAAAGAAGCCTGTCAAAATTATGTCCACTCAGAAAGTTGCTCCCATCATCATTACTGTTCCGGGGCCTCTCCCTTATACATCCGACAAAGCTGTCCCATGGCACTATGGGGCAGATGTTTATGTGCTTGGAGTGAAGCAAGAGTTTGATACAAGTACCAGTGTCAGTAACATCACCGGGCCTGCCAAGATTACCCGCAGTGGTAGATTGTTTTCGCCAGATATCGCTCCACCAACTATTCATAAACCCCTTATCATCACACCCGCGAGTGTGCATGTTCCACTTCCTAATCAAGTTCCTGTTTCTATCCCTGCTGCCGAGTCCCCTGATGCTCGGGGCAAAGGGATTACTACTGATTTACCTGCCCTGACGGAGGCACCTAAGACAACCGCTGTTGAAGCCTCCCAGCAAGAGATGAAGGAGATCCTCAAGATTATCAAGAAAAGTGATTTCAATGTTGTTGAGCAGTTGGGGTACACCCCATCAAAAATTTCTATGCTATCATTGTTGTTATGTTCAGAGGCCCACGCCAAGGCCCTGATCTCCTTCCTGAAAACGGCCCATGTGCCACAAGAAACGTCTGCTGATCAATTTACTAATTGTGTGGCCAATTTGACTGCTGATAATGGTTTGGGCTTTTCTGACGCCGATCTGACTGCAAAAGGAAAGAACCATAATGATGCCCTGCATGTCTCTATTGAATGCAGGGGCACTACTCTTTCCCATGTGTTGGTAGACACCGGTTCTTCATTGAATGTATTGCCCAAGAAGGCCCTAGACAGGCTAGATTGTGAGGGTCTGGAGCTCAAGCCCAGTAACATTGTTGTCCGAGCCTTTGACGGTTCGAAGAGGATGGTACATGGCGAAGTTGACATCCCAATCAGGGTTGGTTCTCAGGTGTTTGACTCTACTTTCTATGTGATGGACATCCGTCCATCCTACTCTTGTTTGCTGGGTCGTCCATGGATTCACAAGGCCGGAGCTGTGACCTCCACACTACATCAAAAGCTTAAGTACCCAGTCAGAGGAAAGATTGTTACAGTTCAAGGGGAAGAGGAGTATATGGTCAGCCACTTAAACTCGTTCCGATACATAGAAATGGACGGAGAATTCATTGAGACCCCCTCTCAACACTTTGAAGAGGTGCCTCAGACGCTGGCGTCAGCTGAAACTGTGAGTGAAGACCCTCCTTTGAAGATGGCTTCCTTAAAGGATGCCCGGGCTGTGATTGAGAAGGGTGAGTGCGCAAACTGGGGCCGACTTCCTGACTTTACTCCGAAGACCGACAAGTTTGGTTTGGGCTTCACTGCAGAGGCTCAAAAGGCTGTTCGTAAGGCGAGGATTGGAAGACCTCCTGTGTTCATCACCAACCCAGGAGTAAATGCTATTAGGGACGACGTGGAGGAATCGGAATTTGACAGCTGGATCTACCCAACAACTGACAATGGACCAAGCAACTGGACTGCCAAAGACTTCACACCTATTACTTTTGTCACTCAGTAATTAACTCTTTTGTTTTCAATTTGTAACAAACAATATGTTGAAACTTTTATGGCTCAGTGTCCTACCCGGGGCACCGCGGCTCCATTTGTGAGGGCTTTTGTATGACATTTTCATATATCATTAATCAAAACATTGGACGTTTGTTGCATTTCAAATCTTGTGCTCCTTTTCTTTCTTTATCATATATTGCAAAATAGCTATATTTACACACACTCACTTATACAGGTTCCAATCCACTCTGGATCTCACTGGTAACAACTCTGCTACTGCCAGTTATGACTTCGAAAATCCGATCAACTTAGCCGAGGACGAAGGTGAAGATGATTGCGAAGTGCCTGGTGAACTTGCAAGACTGCTACTCCAGGAAGAGAGGGCCATTCAGCCACATGAAGAGCCAGTGGAAACGGTAAATCTGGGTACTGAGACAGATAGAAAGGAAGTCAAGATTGGTGCCAACCTAGGGCTCAATGTGAAACAACGGTTGATTCAGATGCTGCATGACTACATGGAAATCTTTGCTTGGTCTTACGAACATATGCCTGGTTTGGATGCCGACATTGTGGTTCATCACCTGCCTACCAAGGAAGACTGCCCTCCGGTAAAACAGAAGGTCCGCCGTATGCATCCAGAGATGTCCGAGAAAATCAAAGCTGAGGTTATGAAACAATTTGATGCCGGGTTTCTAGCAGTAACTTCTTACCCTCAATGGGTTGCAAACGTGGTTCCGGTGCCGAAGAAAGATGGTAAGGTCCGAATGTGTGTTGATTACAGGGATTTGAATAGGGCCAGCCCCAAGGATGATTTCCCTCTGCCTCATATCGACGTTCTGGTTGAGAATACTGCTCAGCATAAAGTATTCTCCTTCATGGATGGCTTCTCCGGTTATAATCAAATCAAGATGGCTCCTGAAGACATGGAGAAGACCACCTTTGTCACTCAGTGGGGCACCTTTTGCTACAAGGTCATGCCTTTTGGGTTGAAAAATGCTGGGGCAACTTACCAACGTGCCATGGTTGCTTTATTTCATGATATGATCCATCATGAGATAGAAGTATACGTCGACGATATGATTGCAAGGTCCCAAACTGAGGAGGAACACATTGACCATCTGCGGAAGCTGTTTGACCGTCTGAAGTTGTACAAGCTAAGGTTGAACCCAAACAAATGCACCTTTGGGGTGAGATCTGGAAAATTGCTAGGCTTCATTGTGAGCGACAAAGGTATTCAAGTGGATCCTGCCAAGGTGAAAGCCATACAAGAGATGCCAGCTCCCAAGACAGTGAAAGAAGTCAGAGGCTTTCTAGGACGTCTGAATTACATTGCCCGATTCATCTCACATCTAACTGCTACCTGTGAACCAATCTTCAAGCTACTGAAGAAAGATCAAGTAGTACGTTGGAATGATGAATGTCAGGCTGCTTTCGAAAAGATCAAAGAGTATCTCCAAGAACCACCCATTCTTATGCCACCGGTTGAAGGGAGACCTCTAATCTTATACTTGACAGTACTTGACAACTCAATGGGGTGTGTGCTGGGGCAGCATGACGAGTCTGGCCGAAAAGAGCACGCTATTTATTACCTAAGCAAAAAGTTTACCGACTGTGAGACCCGGTACTCACTGCTCGAGAAAACTTGCTGCGCTCTGGTATGGGCTGCTCGCCGGCTGAGACAGTATATGTTGACTCACACTACTCTGTTGATTTCAAAAATGGATCCAATCAAGTACATATTCGAAAAGCCTGCTCTGTCCGGAAAAATAGCAAGATGGCAAATGATCTTGATGGAATATGACATCCAGTACACGACTCAGAAAGCAATCAAGGGAAGTGTATTGGCAGACCATTTGGCACACCAACCAGTGGATGATTACCAGTCGTTAAACTTTGAATTTCTAGACGAGGATATCATGGTAGTGACTGATTGTGAAGTACCTGGACTGGATGAAGGACCTGAGGAAGGATCCCGATGGTCTATGCATTTTGACGGAGCCTCAAACTCTTTGGGTAATGGTATCGGCGTTGTGATCATATCCCCCAAAGGCACTCATACTCCACTCACCGCTCGGTTATGTTTCAACTGCACCAACAACATGGCGGAGTATGAGGTATGTATCATGGGTATTCAGGCTGCAATTGACCTAAGGATCAAGTTTCTGAGTGTCTTCGGAGATTCCGCTCTCGTGATCAATCAGGTCAAAGGCGAGTGGGATACGAAACACCCAAATCTTATTCCTTACAAGGAGTATGTGCTGACATTGCTTCCCCACTTCGAAGAGATAACTTTTGAACACTTCCCAAGAGAGGAGAATCAGTTAGCGGACGCATTGGCTACAATGTCTTCTATGTTCAAAGTCAAATGGGACAACGAGGCGCCCCGGATCATTATCTGGAAGTTGGACGAACCTGCATATTGCTGTGATCTTGAGGCTGAGGAGGTAATTGAAAAACCCTGGTATCATGAAGTGAAGAGGTACTTGGAAGCTCAAGAATATCCCGAGGGTGCATCTGTTAATGACAAGAAGTTTCTGAGAAGGTTCGCGACGAAGTTCTTCCTCAGCAACGACATTCTTTACAAGCGAAACCACGACTCAACCCTACTGCGTTGTGTGGATAAGACTGAAGCAGAAAAGATCATGGCAGAGGTTCATGAAGGTACATTCGGAACACATTCCAGTGGACATACCATGGCAAAGAAAATCCTTAGGGCACGATATTTCTGGTCCACAATGGAAGCCGACTGTTACCAACATTCTCGGACGTGTCATAAATGCCAGATTTATGCTGATAAGGTGCATATCCCCCCGGTTCCTCTGAACGTCTTGACAGCACCTTGGCCTTTTGTAATATGGGGCATTGATATGATCGGCGAGATCCGACCGACGACATCCAACGGGTACTGCTTCATCTTGGTAGCAATTGATTACTTCACAAAATGGGTTGAGGCGGCCTCCTATGCTACCGTAACCAAGAGCGTCGTGGCACGGTTCATTCGGCACAACCTGATCTGTCGATACGGCGTCCCGGAAAGGATCATTACAGATAATGGTACCAATCTTAATAACAAGATGATCACTGAGCTCTGCGAGCAATTCAAGATACAGCACCACAACTCTTCTCCCTACCGGCCGAAGATGAACGGGGTTGTGGAAGCAGCGAATAAGAATATCAAGAAGATTGTGCAGAAGATGACAATGACCTACAAAGATTGGCACGAAATGTTACCGTTTGCTCTTCATGGGTACCGTACTTCAGCACGGACGTCAACAGGGGCAACTCCCTTTTCCTTGGTCTATGGCATGGAGGCAGTCTTGCCTATTGAAGTCCAGATACCCTCTCTCCGGATAATGAAGGACGCAGGTTTGAGCGAAGATGACTAGATCCAGACTCGGCTTGATCAATTAAACCTAATTGACGAAAAGAGACTCACTGCTATTTGTCATGGTCAGACGTACCAAAAACGGATGATCAGGGCATTTAACAAGAAGGTCAGGCGACAAGAGTATCAAGTCGGAGACCTGGTAATCAAGCGCATCATTCTTCCTCAAAGTGATCCCAGGGGCAAATGAACCCCTACGTACGAAGGGCCATTTGTGGTTAAACATATCTTCTCAGGAGGAGCTATGATTCTAACCACTATGGATGGTGACGACCTTCCTCACCCCGCCAATGCAGACATAGTAAGAAGATACTATGCATGATAAAAGACCCGCTAGGTTGACATACCTAGGCAAAAATAAGGGCTTCCCGGCGAACCAAAAGGGTTCGGGCAAAAATAAGGGATTGAAATAAAAAAATCTGTACACCCGACAAGTCGAAAACCTGAAAAGGCGGCTTGGACAAAAATGGGTATCCCGGTGGACTGAAAACCCGAAAGGGCGGTCCAGGCAAAAGTTAGGGATTTAAGCGTAATACTATGTCTCATTGGATCATCTTGCATCCAGAATTCGGCATCAACTATCGGGCTCAGACTTCGGCATCGATCAATCAGCTTCATCTTCAACTAAGCAGCAAAGTGATGAGACGCTCGAAGACATAAAGGCGATAGCAGAGTTGGAACCCAGTGGGATTATTTTTCACATAGCTGTTTTGTTTCCTTTTCAAAATTGTATAAACTCTGTTTTTCTCGACGACGTTCTCTTACTAGGACGTCAGCCTCTTGTACATGAAACGCCTGTTTACAGGCAAATTTCAAAATCAATACAAGTTCAATTTTTCAGACAAATTATCCATCATTTTTCCTTTTTCTGTTTTTGTTTTGCGAAGAACGTCCAATGTTCATTTTTGATATATGCATTTGACATTAATTGCTTATCATGAATATTTGCATGTGAAACAAAGGACTGATTACAGGTGACATCAGAAACAGGGGGCAATGTAGAATTGTCCAAGCGGTCTAGTTGCTCTGTCCGCCAAGGTACCAAGGTAGGTTCGGCTGAAGAACGTAACCGAGTCACTTCAACTCCCCACAGAGTAAGACAAGATTCAGCAATGCTTTCCCCAAGTAGAGTTGGTTTCCTATCAACCCTGAAAAGGCACAATATTCCCCTAGCAAGTCAGCGATACTCTTCAAGCAGGATCAGTCTACTGTCAGCCTTAAGGAAGTTGGGTATCCCCAGAAGATCTCAACATTCCCCAGCGGAGTATAGACATTCCTCAGCAAGCATCCCCGACAGTCTTAATATAAGATTGTTCCCCGGTGGAACCATCCCCAAGTACAACCTGAAGTTTCCCCAGGAAAGTTGAATCATTACCCCCAGCAGGTCTTGGAGCTTATCCCCAGTAGATTCTGGAAGCTTACCCCCCTGCAGAGTACGGACATCTCTCCCAGACTTTATTCAAAGTTATTCTTCATAAAGAGCTTATAATTGGGTTATCCTCAGCCAATAACCACGGAAAATCCGTCCTCGGCGAAATTCTTCCTATCCCCAGCGGAGTTCATCAAATTCCCCAACATAACTTATCAGCAGAATCCCCGGCGGAGTCTACCATTGGAATCCCCAGCAGAGTTCTCATCAAAACCTCAGCGAAATATCTCTTCCCACAGAGGAATTCCCCTCAGAGTAATCTCTCCAACAAGTTTATTCCCCAACATAGTCATCTTTTCCTACCGGTTTATTCTCGCAACCATCCTTCCCCGCAGAAACGAAGAACTCTACTCTTCAACATCAGCCCAGGATTTGATTCTCCGGCCAGTCGTCAAGGATTTATTTTCCTAGACGAAAATACATTCATAAACATTTCGCATTTCATACACCCTGCTTGCATACATGATAAAGTGCATACAACACTGTCTCATTTTGAGCATCATGACATCATGCATCTCATACATCATGACATTTCATACAACTAATGTTTTGCCTTTTCAGGAAAAGTCAATCCAAGGATGATTACTATCAACTATCACAATTCCAGATTCGATACTTGTATCTAGCCAGGGCACATCTGTGAGTGATTGATTGTAGATTCAATACCTGTATCCAGCCAGGGCATATCTACATGAAGAGTTTAAAGATCAAACACCTGTAACAGGCCAGGAAGTTATCTTTCATTCTCAGGTCAGAGGTCTACACCTGTATCTAGCCGGGAAAGCTATCTCTACAAACCTTTTGCAATTCCAGATTCGATACCTGTATCCAGCCAGGGCATATCTGTAGACAACATTTCCAGATTCGATACCTGTATCCAGACAGGGCATATCTGTAGACAACCATTTCCAGATTCGATACCTGTATCTAGCCAGGGCACATCTGTGAGTGATTGATTGTAGATTCAATACCTGTATCCAGCCAGGGCATATCTACATGAAGAGTTTGAAGATCAAACACCTGTAACAGGCCAGGAAGTTATCTTTCATTCTCAGGTCAGAGGTATACACCTGTATCTAGCCAGGAAAGCTATATCTACCAACCTTTTGCAATTCCATATTCGATACCTGTATCCAGCCAGGGCATATCTGTAGACAACATTTCTAGATTCGATACCTGTATCCAGCCAGGGCATATCTGTAGACAACCATTTCTAGATTCGATACCTGTATCTAGCCAGGGCACATCTGTGAGTGATTGATTGTAGATTCGATACCTGTATCCAGCCAGGGCATATCTACATGAAGAGTTTGAAGATCAAACACATGTAACAGGCCAAGAAGTTATCTTTCATTCTCAGGTAAGAGGTCTACACCTGTATCTAGCCAGGAAAGCTATCTCTACCAACCTTTTGCAATTCTAGATTCGATACCTGTATCCAGCCAGGGCATATCTGTAGACAACATTTCCAGATTCGATACCTGTATCCAGCCAGGGTATATCTGTAGACGACCCGTTCCAGATTCGATTCCTGTATCCAGCCAAGGCATGTCTGTGATTATTTGATTGCGAATTCGATACCTGTATATAGCCAGGGCACGTCTGTAAGCAACCTTTTGGAGTTCCAGATTCGATACCTGTATCTAGCCAGGGCACATCTGTGAGCAACCAATTGTAGATTCGATACCTGTATCTAGCCAGGGCATATCTGCATGAAGAGACTGAAGATCAACGCGATCAACACTTCCAAATGGCATCTATAAGCCCATTACCGACAAGGTTCTGTCACGTCTCCAGATGGCATCTATAAGCCCATCCTCCTATCCACCATCTCTCCAAATGGCATCTATAAGCCCATCCCCGCTATCACAATTTCTGATACTCCACTATGCGAGTGCAAATTTCTGGGCACTTTAGTGTTCAATCATCTTCCACCTTCGGATTACGAAAGGCAAGCCTGCCAATCTAACTCTTCAGGTGCAAGAAGATTGAACAGGGGCAACTGTTGTACCCCAAAATTTGCCCTCTCTTTCTTCAGGAAGTCATCTTGGATTTTCAGAGTCCCTCTGAAACAAATCCAAGTCCAGAATTGTCATTTTTGCCCAAAGCAAACCACTTAAAGGAGCAAGATGATCACACAAGCTCTAAAGACAACGCTTTTATCTTGAGAAAAATTAGATTCTAAACGTTTGGAATTTTTCTCTAGAAATGGGTGTTTAAGAAGAAATCAGCGCTTCAGAACTTTTGGACCAAACTCCAGATAGAAACGATCAGAAGTTGCAAGCTTGGCTCAGTGCAGTCAGAAGTTGGCTCTTCAGCAGCTCCATCAGCTCAATCAGAAGTTGTAAACGTGGTTCAATACGTAAGTCTCAGACAGAACATGACTCTTTCAGCAGTTACGCAAGCTTAGCCAAAATTTGCTGAAGGAATGCAAAATAAGCAAGGAAGTCTGAAGGCTCTTTCAGAACATGTTGAAATCAGAAGGTGAAAAGGTCAGAAGAGTGGGTGTTACACTGATACAGAATCTCTAAGCCCAGGAGTTCCAGAAGCAAATCCAAGGAACGTGTCAGAAAATCAGGAGAATCCCAGAACTTGCTAAGACAACATGAGGTCAAGACCAGAGCATGGTTTACGTTGTTCTTGGTGAAACAGAACTGCTGGTTCAAAGTTTGGTTTCCATTACCAGAATATTGGTGTTGATGAGTCTCATCACCATTTAATGCTCATTAATGCTCCCAACCACTCCTGAACATTCATCCAAGTAGCCCCTTCACGTGTGGCTTGGTAAACGCCTTTATGCAGATTCTGGCATGGGTCTACGCGCCACCGCCCACCTAAGAGGTCACTTCTCTCCAATCCACGCCTGCTGTTCCAGCCTAGGCTGAAAGGCTATCTGTTATCACAACTTCCCAGGAATTTCTGTCAAAGAACAATTCAAACTCTGTTGGCGCTTTAATGTTCAAGAAGTCCACAAGAGTTTTTGCCTATAAATAGAGAACCATTGTCCACTGAAAAAGGGCGTTCAAGAAACAGAAAAATTGCTAAGAGAGAAACAGAAATCTTTAGCAAGAAAGTGTTTGAAACTCTGCCAAAATCTCCAGTGTTTCATAACTTTGAAGTTCTTACCTTCAAACTTCATCAAGTACCCAGTTTTCTTTGTGAACTAAAAACCCCTTTTCAAACTTATGACCCTATATACGCATACACCTTCACCTACCCTTTTCAAAAAGAATCTGTCCAGAATACCACCAGAGCCAAAAGCTAGCTTTCATCCACAAACTTTTCCAACAGCCAGGTAAGCACCTGCTGACCTTCATCACGCTGCTAAGCATCATCAGCTGTGCATGCTCAAATAAACATAATGTAAATATCATGTTGTTGCTGTTTGTGTTCTGAGGATTTTCATACCTTAGAACGTTCTGAGCCAGTGTAGGACCTGCCTGTGACCTTGTTGGTTCTGCCCTCTGAAACACTTTGACATTTGTTGGAGTTGTTCCAAATATGTTTCCTGTTTTGTGGAATAATAACAAAATTGCAGATGTTCTGATTAGTACAGGGAGAAGCCAAGTGCTGACTTTGACGTTAGCACATCTGAAGCCTATTTTGCTGTCAATAATATCAGAACCTCTGAGAGTTATTGTCTTTCCAGCAGGATCAGAACTTCTGATATCCCCACTAACAAACTTCTGTCTTGCAGCGCAGGGGGATCAGAACTTCTGATTTCCCCACTAACAGGTTTCTGTTTTGCAGGTGCTGGAGTCAGAAGTTCTGACTCATATAGTTTAACCAAAAGGTTGATCATCTGGCAGCGGGTCTGAGTCAGAACTTCTGATGACCTCTCAGCAGCGTGCTGGCTCCCTCTCTCTTTCTCCCTATCTTGTTTTTTGCTATTTTCTTTTTTGTCTATTTTTCTCGTTGAACCCCCCATGTACAAATGTGTACCCCACCCCCTAATTGTTGTAATAGCGTAGGATTTTATATTTCCGCTTCTTATTTCTAGTAATTAGGATGTGTATGGCAAGATAAAATCAATGAAATAGAAAATCCTAATTCAAAGATAAACTCTTGTATGCAATAAAACACACTTGCACACTAACACCCCTAGGGTTACATCCACTTGTTGCCTTTCAAAAAATGGGCCATGTTACGCATGCAAAGTATCTTAGTAAAACAAACAAAATCAAAAGATCATAGTCCCTCGATGACGCTTTCGAAAGTTTCCTTACAAAAATGATCTTAGTCCCTCAAAAGAAAAACTAAGATGCTTTGCATCATTGCTATCATGGTCTATACGATGACCCGCACCCGTCCCATTCACATCCTAACACAAGATGGTCCACCAAATACAATGGTGGAACAAAAATTGTTAAAAGGGTTAAAACAGAGAGAAAACCTTTGAGTAAATTTAGGGGTAGACAAACTCTTAGTTACTTGCCAACTTGCAAAACAAAAACACTTGCCTATTTTTCAAAACACACATCACAAACACACTTTCAAAATAACTTTCAAAAACATTGAAAACTTTTCAAAAGAAATACACCTCTGTATACATCCCAACATGGATCATTACAAAGGTTGCCACCACATTGGCCTCTTTTCAAAACATTTTCAAAAATCCACACACAAAGCACCATTTCAAACAAATGAAAATCAAGGCAAGTTGATCTAAGCAAGTAACTAAGAGCCCATGGATAACCATGGATAGAAAGGGTGCTAATACCTTCCCTTTCTATAATCTACTCCCCGAACCCAAGAAAACATCTCAAAGGTTTTTGCTGTGCTTTTTAAACCTTTCCTTAGGATAAAATAAAAAGTCGATGGCGACTCTTGCTCAACCGAAACATTTGCGAAAACAAACGCAAAACCTCAAGTCAGTTCTCCCACCGTATCACATCATCCCTGTACTTTTTACTCTCTAGGTTGTAGTAAATATATAAAATATATGTATAATTCATTGTGTTAGTCTGCATGCAGAAATGTATTATCAATCTCTATTTTATTCATCCCCTAGGCTGTGATGAATAGACAAAATCTGCGTTATAAGCTTACTATGTTAGTCTCAAAGCATTAGTAAGTCAATTTTCAAAACTTTTAATATTTACCTCCTAGATTACGGTAAATACGTGCAAAATCTACAATCTCTTTTAGTGCTGACGAGTTATCCGCGTTGTCGTATATAGGTCGAATCTAAATTATTTGTTCAAACTATGGTAAAATGATACATCATTGTCTATGCCTATTTTTTGTACACATGGGAACGCTGTACAATGTATCCTTGTATTCTTTTGGTCAAATTTTGGGATCTTCCATTATTTAATAAACCCCTGATTCAAATGTGTGAAACATGTGTATTCTCGCACCCTTCAATCGAAGGGTAATTAAATAGGGGCAGCTGTCATACCCCAAATTTTCCCTATCTAAATTCAATAATCATATTATTATTATGTTTCTAAATTATAAACCATATCGTGAGAATTTTCTCGTGTTTAAGTCTTTTTCTAATAGGGGTTTAAAATCATAAGAGGGGTGTACTATGGATCATCAAAGATGATGGTCCATTAAGGGGGTTACTCATGTTTTATAACAAAGAAGGGGTATGTGTTTAATTAAGGGTTTGTGGGCTTTCTAAATCTGATGGCCCGTTAAGCTTTTGGTTCCATGTGTATGATTAAAAGGGTTTTCTATTATTATAAAGGTATGTGATTTGATTAAGGGGTTCATGGGCTTTCTAAATTAGAGAGGTGTGTGGTTCAAATGGGCCATCTAAATCTGATGGCCCGTTAAGTTCGTTGTTGTACCCCAAAAATTTCCCTATCATTTTATCAAGATTTCTCCTCACAAGACTCTTTGAACTCAAGACCAAGCTAGGGTTTGCTCTGCTTAAGACATCTCCTTGCATTGTTGACCTAAATTAGGGTTTGGGTTTGCACAAGGAATTTTGGACTTCTAATGCTCAATGTTACTTTCATACTTCATGTTGGACTTATAAGATTTCTCACACCAAGTTTCAAGCATTGAATCAAAATTTTGCCCAGTCAATTGGACAGTCGACCTAAAAATCAGTCGTATTGGGGAAAAAGTCAATTATGGCCAATTTACAGTAAAACCTCATAAATTTTGATCCACATCAATATTATGGGCTCATATGAACCATTTGATCAAGTTTGGACCACAAATCCTCAAGAAATTTGATCAGATCATCAAAAGGGCAAAATGGTCATTTTTAGGGTTTTGACTACAGAAGGGCAATTTCTGATTTTTCACCTAGACAATGGAAAATTGGGCTCAAGCATGGATTCAAGGACTCAATGGCATCATCTTGACCTATTCACAAGGTTCAAAAGATATCAATTGCATTGGATTGACAGATGAATTTTCCAGTCAACTAATCAAAAATCAATTGTACACTGAAAAGTCAAACTTTGACTTTTTGGTCAAAATCAAGTGTCAAGGGTCATTTTTCATCAAGATGTGTCAAAACATGAAACTTTTTCATCAAGAAACCTAATTTTGCAAATTAGGGTTTAAGATTGAAAAATTTCATAACTTAGAATTTTTCTAAGTTATGAAATTTTCTTATTTTCCCCCAACTTTGCCCAACTTTTTCACCATGATGAAATTGGATTCAAACAAAACTTCCGACATGAAAGTTGTAGTCCTACACAAAATCTACAACTTTTATTCATAAATTTTTCTCAAAATAAGCTTGGATCTCAAGTTATGATTTTTTGAACAAGGGTCCATGAAACTTTTAACTTAGTGAAAATTTGCCCTAGTTTAGGCAGGATTTTGACCTATCTTCATGACCATTTTTAACATAGTTCCACTTGGAATCTCAAAATGCATTTCAAAGATGGATTGTATAACATGTTACAAGATTTCCAAAATTTCCAAGAACTCTCCAAAATCATCTATGGTTAGGGAGAATCGAAGATTTGAATTTGGAAAAAACTCACTTTTGATCCATGGCATTTTCATGTTGACACAAGATGCAAAATCTGTCCAAACTTGCTTTGTACTTGATTACAGGTCTCTAAACCCTTCCACACTAAAACATTTAATGTAAACTCATTGGTTTAAGGTGTTATTCTGATCCATAGAGGTTTACACATTGAATTAATCTTAAAATGGCAAAAAGGTAGCATTTCCATTTTCATAAAGGCTACTTTATTTCAACATGCTTCCCTTGAGCCTTGGACCCCTCTCTTTGCAGCAAACAAGTTCCATAAACTTAGGAAAAGGTACAACAAACTTGTGCGTGCTTGGAGATGACCTGTACAGGCCTATCTTGTATCACTTCACACTTTTCTTTCAAAACAAGTCAACTTGCCAAAAGGACATATCTTGAGTATCTGATATAACCAAAGTTTGTAAGCATTCCAAACAAGTTTTGCACATTGCCTTGAGTTAGAAACACGAGCCATCCATCCCTAAAACACTCTTGAACATCAAAACACATTCCTCTTGCAAAACAGGGCAGCTTCTGCACTTTGAGTTCCATAACAAAAACTACTCGTGCGTTTTGCCCCAAACCTGTTCCAATACCTTCCATATAACCCACCTGAGCTTTCCCAACATTTAGCCATTGACTGTAACTCCATTTGCAAGCTTCACCATTTCTGTTTTCAGCTTGTGCAAGTTGACTTCTACAAGCTTGTTCAAGCAGATTCAAAGCAAACTAAGCATTGGGGAAGGTCAGAGGAAGTTCAAGCAAGCTCCCAAGCATCTCAGGCCTCACTGGAAAGCTCTACATTGCCATACTCATGTTCAACTGAAACAGGTATTTTTCAACTTCCTATCTCTCTATTTAGGAATCATTAGGCTTAGGTTTATGAATAAAAAATGTAGTACTCATAGCCCTTAAGCTGTACATATGCATATATTTCATTTAAGTTAAGTGTGCTAAGAGAATTTGATTGATGAACTTCCTGAAAAAGTTAGGTTAGAAATTAGGGCCAGAGAAATTCTCCCTGGTCTTTGAGAGTTAGATTAAGTTTTTTATATGGTTAGAATCGTGGTTTAATGCTCTATAAGTTTCATGTTTTGAGTTTTTGATTTCATGCAAAGAATAGAGAGAACAGAGTTGGAGTTACAGGGCGCGCGTTTTTGTTCAAAGGTTGAAGATGAAGATCAGTTTGGGCTGGGCTTGGCTTTGACTTGCTTTTGACACCTCCAGTTTGCTGACTGCACCCCCCTGGCCCATTTCATTATTATTTCATATTTTCCTATTTTTATTTTTATTTCTGACTTTAAAATATTTTTTCTAAACTTCAAAAATTACCAAAAATATTTTATTTAATTTTCACATTTTATTTTGTATTTTTTATTATTTTTTTCCAACATAAAATAATTATTAAATAACATACTTTTATTTTCTTTAATAAGAAACTTGAAAATAATACATAGAAATATTATACCTTTATTTTTATTATTTACATACTTAAAATAATATTTTTTCTAATATACTTTTATTTTTTGACATTTGTATATATTTTGTTATTATTGTACATAAATAATATATATATATATATATATATAT